>JANCRC010000018.1:2551168-3824253 GCA_024362995.1 Heteromeles arbutifolia | reverse complement strand
TGTAACACCCCAACCCCCTAATTATCTTGTAATGCCATATTTTCCCTAAAGCTTATTTGAAATTTCATTTTGGTCCCTTAATTTTTGATTTAATCTGGACCCTTCATCCAGATCCCCAAACTCTATCTAGCTGCCACGTGTCAGCATCCTAACAATCCTCTTTCTCTCTTCCTTCTGTCCCCTACCCCGAGTCTCTCTCTGTCACTCTCTCTTCTCTTTCTCTCCCTATTCTTTCTCTCTTTTTCTTCTCTACCCGTGAGCTCTCTCTCCCTTTCTCTGCAACTCTCTCATTCCCTCCTCAAGCAGCATCGCACTCACATGCTAGGACAACAAAAACACCATCACCATCACCTCTGTGATCTCAGAAACGAAGAAAGAACACCCAAAACCCTTCCCTCTCTTTCGGCCGGTACTGTTCATCGTCTTCCCCGACGAGTTTCGTGTTATTCCGACATTGGTAAGCCTCTAGAAACCTTTGGGTTATGTTTTAGGGTTAGATCGAAGCTTGTTTTAAGTGGTGTATACGTTTGAATCGCAGAAAATGGTTCGGAGTCGCTTTTCCAAATTTTCCGGCGAGCACCGCCCCTTTCGAGGAAATTTCCGGCCAAACCACGGCGAGTTGGCCGGCGTGCAAGGTATCAATCTCTTCGTCTCTCTGAGTACTACAACTTTCCTTTTTGTTTCACCCAATTTCATCGAGTATTGAAGAAGTTATATCCATTTGAATCTTACCCAGTTTCCGGCGACCTCCGATGCTTTCGAGGCATTTTCCGGCCAAACCACGACGAGTTAGATGTCGTGTGAGGTACCATTCTCTTCGTCTCTTCGAGAACTACAACTTTCATTTTTGAATCACTTGATTTCGTTGAGTATTGACAAAGTTATGGCCGTTTAAAGTTGTGTGGTTTTCCGGCCGAATTCCGGCCTTCTTCTTCATGGGTCCGGCGACCCACATTCCAGACCAGGCCTTTGGGCCTTTCTGCCGAGCCCAACCCAAACCCATTTTCTTTTATTTTGTTTTAATTTGAATTGTTTAATTATAAAGGCCCTTGGGCCATATCTGTTAGGGCCTTAAGCCCACCTCTCTAAACCTTTAAGCCCATTTCCCTTTTAAACCCAAAACCCTTTACCCATTAACCCAAAACCTTTTGGACCCAAGCCCAAAGCTTAAGCCCAATCCGGATCCAACCCAAGCCCAGACCCGTTTGACTGGATCCGACCCGGACCCGCGACCCGTTTGACTGACCCGTTGACCCGGTCTGACCGTTGACCCGTCAACGTTGACTTTGACTGTCAACGTTGACCGTTGACTTTGACTTCGGGGTGACTTTTCGGGTTTTCGTCCGAGACCTCTCCTAGGCTAATTTCGACGTTCTGGACCCGTATCCGAAGTCCGTTTTCCCAAATTAAGTCGTTTGAGTAGAGTTTGACTAAATGTACCTCTTTATGTGCTTAGGGGCAATTGTTGTGGCGTTACCTTCTTCGCTAGTTTGCGTGGCTGTTCAGCGGCGGAGTATCTGTGAGTGGACCCCTTCAAAAATGCATGTTTTATAGTAGAAATGCATACATGAAAAGCTTGATTTGATGAGTATGTTTTATGAAATGCTTTATGAGATATCGTGCCTATTAAGGCTATTTTGAATTATTACTATTTTTCCTATAACCCGTATTCTTATAGAATATCTGATGGATGACGATATGATATTTAGAATACGTTTCGAACACTTCTTTATAGTATAGATGATGGATGACTTTATACTATGAAGATGCCTTTCAAATGTACGTATGTTTAATGGTTTTGTACTTACCTAGTGGTCCTTACCGTTACGGGGCGTAGGGATAGTTTTCCTGTTCGTCCCGGGCGAAGGTTTGGTGTTGGCATAGGGCCTGGAGGGTGTTTCCTCTGGCATTTAAGACCAGGGATGGGGAGCCGGCATGGGGCCTGGGGGTTATTTCCTCTGACTGTCTGCTCAGAGATGGAGAGCCGGCATGGGGCCTGAAGAGTTATATTGGACATTCACTAGAGATTATTATATATGAGTTATGATTTGAGACAGCGCACGGCATGCTAGGTTTCGAAAAACCTATGTTTATCATGATATATATGTGTTTTCATAAAACCTGGGGGTTAGTACGTTGATAACTGTTTTATTATATGTATATCACATTGGTCCACTCATGTTTGTTTTGCGCCCCCTTCAGGACTTAGTATCGAGGCATACAATCCCGGCGTCAAGGCACTTCCGTATCGGTATCTTCGAGTCCTCTCGATGTAGGACCTATTCCTTTGTTCATTCAATTTTATATTAATTCTTTTAGTGTTCTAGATTAGATGTGTGCTCTGAACACGGTCCTTAAATGCATACTCTTTATTTTATATTTATAAGTCTTATTTATTCTTTATTCTTAGCATTTGCATTCAATAAATGGCTTTCGTCACCTTTCGGGTGTCGGCCAGCACGTGTCTATCCTGGTATTCAAGGAATATTAGGATCGGGGCGTGTCAAAAACCCAAAAAGATTAGGTAAAAAAGAAAATCACACATCGAGAAGAGGAGATAAATATGTAAGTTAGCATGCCTAAGAAGTCTGAATGCAGAAAATGAAGAATCTTTATAAAAGGAGTTGCATGCCAAACAAGAGAAGACAAGAGATAGGGATAATAGATCTAATACCAGACCATATAGAAGACCGTTTGTAACAAGTAGAGTATAAACGACCATGTAGCTGAAATCTCCCTCGAAAATAAACATTGCATAAAGAATCAGAAGTAATAACAACTCATCCAAGCTTTAAAAGAGCCACAATATTTAGAGAGCAAAGAGCACGTAATCCTATATCACCCTCATTTTTTGGTGCACAAATACGAGACCAAGAAACTATGACAATTTTCTTTGAAGTCACGTCAGCTAACTATATAAAATTACGAGCACATCGAGAAAGAGACCTCAACAAGGAAGAAGGCCACTGATAAATAGAGATACTATGCAAAAGCATAGATTGAATAAGTTGAACTCTTCCTGCCATCGTTAAAAGTTTTCCTTTCCAACCTGTTAACTTAGCTTTAGCTTTATCTGGCAAGGCCTGAAGATGACACCTCCTATGCTTGAACAAGGTCATTACCCAAATCAGAGTCTCCAGTTTTTACCCAAGATGAGTATTCTTTGTACGTCGGTTGTCTCCTCCATTATTCTTCCCTGCTGTTTACTGATTTCGAATAGGAAAAAATTCTGAACCTCGGATTAAAATCTGGATAGGGTTGTTCCGACAAAATGCTAGAAATATGGCCGTTGTTTATTCAAACTGAATGAATAAAAGATTACTTTTTCGGTTACATTTAATAATTAAAAAATATCTCATAAGTGCTATCTGGTATGGGTATAAGGTTTTGTGGAAGGGGTGTGATATCCACACATTTCATTTTACTTTTCACACATTTTTTTAATTTTCAACCGTCGGATCGGATGAATTAAAGAAGATCAACAGACATAAATTATCAAAGGATGTGTGAGAAATAAAATAGAGTGTGTGTTGAAGAATTGAAGCCGTCACTTGTCACTCGTCCGTCGCCGGCCCTGCTTTCCATTAAATGAGCCAATCTTCTCTATATTATATATAGTAATACAAAGTGTTTCTGGAGGTACGTTCTTCACCATCCTACCGAGTACCATGGATGTTCTTTCCTTTCCTTTACCTCCTCCCATTGCAATAAGTTTAGCGGTAGTAATTTTAACTCTGCTTGTGATAAGATTCCGTGCTAGAAGGTTGGGTGCTGAGAAAAAAAAGAGATACCATCCTGTCGTCACAAATTTCTTAAACACACTCATCAACTTTCCTAGGCTGCACCATTATATGACCGAGTTTGAACACAAACACAAAAGTTACAGGGCTTATAATGTGCTCATAGATTACGTTATCACCACGGATCCTGCAAATGTTGAATACATCCTCAAAACAAACTTTGCAAACTATGGCAAGGTATGCTGTCTCTGACTAGTTAAATGAGAAGTTCATGATATTATAAAATTTCGAAAGTATTTTTTTTGGTTCTTTGTCGCGTGTATATGTGAAGGGTGAACATCTTAATGATTTTATAAGGATAATATTTATGTTAATCACCATAGTTATCTAATAACAGAAGTTCCAATTCCTGACCTGCTGCAGGGTTGGTACCATTCCGGCGTTTTGTCAGATGTTTTAGGAGACGGGATCTTTGCTGTGGACGGAGAAAAGTGGCTGCATCAAAGAAAGGTAGCGGGCAATGAATTAACCACCAAAGTTTTGAAAGACTTCAGCAGTACAGTCTTCAAAACCAATGCAGTAAAACTGGCCCGGATAATTTCTGAAGCTGCAACATGCAACAAAGCAGTTGAGATCCAAGTAAGTTTTCCATGTAGAATTAGTTCCTTATATATGTAGCATGATTAGGATTAGTTCCTTATATATATTAGGAGTTTCAGAAGGAGATCCCACCGCACAATAGCAAACACATGTTTAGTTATCACCAAAACCTGGAGCACTATGCAATGAGGGTTAAATAATTGGAACCATTTAGTTTTTAGATCTCCATCCAAGAATCAACCTTGTAAATTAAAATCATTAGAATCCAAATAGTTTGATTTGATTATATTTACAAACATTGTCTTTTAAAACATTGTATTCGTCTATTTATGGACTAATGATATGGTTAATTTTGTAAAGATAATTATCTTTGAATGAGGTTCCTAATTCCTGTACATAAATACAACACACACACACACACACATATGTATATATATATATATATATATGTAATTCTTGGCGTTTTCTTTTTGGGACGAAGGAATTGTTTATGAAAGCAACCTTAGACGCAATCGTCAAGATTCTGCTTGGAATTGAACTAGACACCATGTACGGAACAAATGAAGAAGGTATTCGGTTTGCCCATGCTTTTGATGTAGCAAACGAAATGACCATCTATCTTTATGTTGATTTCTCCTGGAAGATCAGAAGGTTCTTAAACATTGGATCAGAAGCACTGCTAAGGAAGAATGTCCAATTGATAGATCAATTTATTTATAACTTAATCAAAAGAAAGATTGAAACAGATACTTCATCAGAAGATGAGCTACTGGCAGTGAGTAATTAACCTTCCACTCCATGATCTGTTATATTAATTCCTAAATGAATAATAAATTTAGTATGAGTAGTATTATTGTAAAATAAATAATAAAGTTAATAGTGTGGATGACTGGCAATATTGGCAGTTAAAGAAGGGAGACATCATTTCAAGGCTTTTGAAATCTCCAGATGCCGATCCAAAGTACTTGAGAGACTTGATCCTTTGTCTCATTGCTGCCGGAAGAGACACAACGGCGAGCACTCTTACGTGGTTTATTTATATGCTATGCAAGCATCCTCATATACAAGAAAAGGTTGCAAAGGAAGTTAGAGAGATAACAAATCTGAAAGACAGTTCACGAATTGATGAGGTTGTTGCCACCCTTACTGAAGAAGCTCTTGAAAAAATGCAATATCTACATGCAGCTTTGTCTGAGACACTCAGGCTGTACCCTTCAGTTCCACTGGTAATTAAGTATTACTTATTATCTAAAATTAAATGCATGCACAAATACATCAAACATTTCATCAATTTTCTGTATTTGAATCGTTGCGTGTTACTTTTTGAGTATATAACAAGTTACTTTGTGCGATGCACGCTGTCATGTATAGAACGCAAAAATTTGTTTAGCTGATGATACTTGGCCAGATGGATTTAGTGTAAAAAAAGGAGATTTTGTGGGATTCCATGTTTACGGAATGGGTAGGATGAAATATCTATGGGGTGATGATGCAGAAGAATTTCGACCAGAGAGATGGCTAGACAAAAATGGCATTTTCCAGCAAGAAAGCCCCTTCAAATTTACAGCTTTTAATGTATGTAAGAAAAAACATGCATGTTGATTAATGAAAAAGTATGCACAAAGGATGGGATTATTTCTGAAGAATTTTGATATATATATATGTGTCATTCACGTATGCAGGCTGGGCCAAGAATTTGTATAGGGACTTTGCCTATAGGCAGACAAAGATTATGTGTGCCACACTTTTAGGATGCTTCAAATTCAAGCTGAGTGACGAGAAGTGGGTGGCTCATTACTTGACCAAGATCTCCCTCCATATAGACGGGGGACTTTATGTGCATGCCTCTCCAAGGCCTTAAACAGATGCCTACTTTCCACCCCCATGCAGTTTGCTTAATATATAATTATCAGAATATATACTACTGTATTAGATAATAAAAGAAGAGTTACTAAAATGAAGCCTTCTTTACGTATTCGATCATAATCATGTATGTCCTATGATAGAATATATTTAATCGTTGTATCACAATAAAATATATATATAGTGCTGGTTACATTAAAACAAGTCATTTTGGTTGTAAAACATTAAGTTTGATTTGCAACATAAGATATTTTTGTTTCCATTTAAATTCTGAATTATTGGGTATTTGTAAACAAAAAGAAAAAAAAATAATGATCATCTTACTGTAGGAAATTTAGTTTTCTAGCAATAGGAATAGCATGGCGAGTGATGTTTTCCTCGCTGAATTCCCCTTAAAATTTTCAGGTTTTTCCTATTCTTTCTATATCTTACGAGGAAACAGATTATAGCGAGAAATGAGAACTTTGAGCGAGGAAAACATTTTGCTACTAAATGGTCAACCAAACATATTTTCTTCGCAGTAGGCTTTCATCGGGAAGAGATTTTTTAGTGTGATCGTCACACAAAGTGGTACATCACGTGTCCCTATATAAATGATGAGTTATGTGTGTTAAAAAGTTAATAACTTAAAAATTAAAAATTTTCACCACTTGCATAAGAATACGTGATGTTGTGTTCCCGGTATAACTAAAAAATTATCTTCCCCGTGGGCCTACGACCTCGTGAGGAAATGTTTAAACGCTGAACCATTTGTACGACAATTTTGGAATTATTAGAACGAATTTCGTGTTCGCTAAAAGGTGTTTTTTCGTCCTATAAAAGAATAGTTTTTTTTTTTTTTTTTTTTGTAATAATAGTGCCAGTATATATCCACGCTAGCATGAATGAATTCTGATTGATTAGATTTGTCTACATCAATAGAAAATTCGATACGTCGCATTTATGAATGACCAATGATTGTTGAGTTAAGATTTCACCAATGAGATGAGCAAAGTACGTCATAGTTGTTTAATTGCTCCGCCTGAATAATTTGCATTGAGAGATTTAATGAATCAAGATCCTCGCCGGATCTTTCCACAGAGATTATAGGAATTCTGCAATCATGTCCGTTTATTTTATATCGTGCAGTCAGTTTTCGTTAGGTACTATTTATATTTGAATTTTAAATTTTAAATTTTAAATTTTAAATAATTTTTAACCGCACGATATACGATGAACGAATAGGATTGTGGGATTCCTAGGATCTCTAGGGAATGGATCCGGCGAGGATCCTGATTCAGATTTAATTATATTACATCGGATATAGATTGAGAATCTGGCCTTTCAGAATTATTTTTTATAAAGATATTTGTTCAAATATACCAATTTCATCTGGAAGGTAAGGGGTGGGAGAGCTTGTATATATTGTCTAATTAGGATATTAAAAAAAAATGATGAAGTGCTAATTTAGTCTCTAGATTATTATCTCAGTGAAAATTAGGTATTTGAATTATTTTTTGGGTAAATTAAGTCCCTAAATTCATTAAAAATTGCTAATTTTATCCCTGCTATTATATTCAAAGCTATTTTGTCCAATTTTTCTTCAACTTAAGTCACTTGACACACTTTAGAGTGTAATAACGTCATTTTTCGCCTATAAGCCCTTCACATTTTATATAGGTTGCGAATCTAACATCTAATTTACCCTTCAAAGTTAACTTACACTATTCTTATGAAAAACTACCAATTTACCTTCCAAAGTTAACTCTATACATTATTTCTTTATGGAAAACCACCAATCTACCCTCTAATGTGTATCATATGCAAGTAACATGATTTAAATTGACGGAAAATTGAATATAGTAGCTTTGAATATAATATTAGAGATGTAATTGACAGATTTTTATAATTCAATGACTAATTTTTCTGAAAAAAAAATTGTTTAGGAACCTAATTTTCACTGAGGTGATAATTCAGGGACTAAATTGGCAATTCACCCTAAAAAAATTGTTTTCTTACTTTTAAATTGCAAAAGGTTTTCACTTAGTATTACAGTCTAATGATATTCATCTTCATTTGTAAGTGAGAGGTCTTAGGTTCGATTATCGCCAAGTAGAACCACATTGTTACTAGCCCATTGTAAGGCTTAGGGCACTCCTCTACCCTTCAATGTAAATAATATCGTTTGTTTAAAAAAAAAAATTGCAAGAGGTTAATCCGTAAGGGGAGAAAAAGGGCCAAGACATTACACTCTCCTACATAAAGTTATACCATTTAGGGGTGGGCACGGGTAGGGTCGGGTCCAAAGTTTATGGAGCCGAACCATACCTGTTTGGAAACGGAGCGGGACGGGACAGGACGAGTAGTCACATTTTTTAAAATGGAACCAAACCTAACCCGGCACATTTGAAACGGAAGGATTTCAACGGTCCACGGGTCCATTTTCTGATCCACTTTAAAACCTGATGCAGACTTTCTGAAGGCAGAAAATTCCAAATCTAGAACCAAAATGCAGAAATTCTTAACTGTAAAAATTCCCTGCTAGAACCAAAATGCATAAAACCTCAAATCAGAGAAAGAACAATAAAACCCCAAATCAGAACCAAATCGAGTAAAACTCGACGAATCTCTTCAGATGGCTTTCTTGAATGATCTCAAACTACAAAAAAGCAACCCAGGATCGATAGAGACCTCGATTGACCGACATGGTGGTTAGGTGGTGGGTGGGAAGGACCGCAATCAATGGAGATGGGAGGGACCTCGATCGACGGAGACGGTACGAACTCGATCGACGAAGAACAGACAGAGATAGGGATGGAGCAACGACGAACTGACCGACGACAAATGGACGAAGTCGTGAGGTCTGAGAGTCGTGAGTTGTGAGGTTTGAGAGTCGAGATGAAGAGTGTCGAGGGGGAGGAGAGTTAGATTAGGAGAGAGATCTCAGTTCGAAGAAGTTACAGACTCACAACTGTAGACAGCAGACCTCTGTGTGTGGGAATGAAAGGTGGACGGGACGGTGGAGTTAAAAGTCTGATGGTGGATAGAGTTAAAGACAAATAGTGGATACGGTTTGGGCCGGGGGCCCGTGTCCTCAAATATTTGGACCCGCACCGCCCCGTTTTCTGTATAAACAATATTGGACCCGTCCCGAACTCGTCCCGAATCATTTCTACCCCCCATTTGCCCACCCCTAGTACCACTCCTTCAAATCTTCTCTCAATCTCATACTTCTCTTTTCTTTCTTTTTTTTTTTCCCTTCATTTCTCTTGTGATCAGTCCTTTGATAGAAATAGGATTCTCCATTGATTTTTTTGTGCTGTTAAAATTAGCCTACTTCTTTTACTTCTTTTACGATCATCGTCTTTTGCATTCTTTCATGATACAACAATATAAGTGTAAACATAAAAATTTCGTGACAAATGAAAGAAGAACACGTGTACAAAATAAATGTAGAGTTACAATCTCTGTTTACGAAGTTTCCTCTAATTCGATCTCCGAAGATGTGTAGATATGACTTGTTGATCCGAGGGTCGTGATAACTTGATCTCAGATGAACGATTGCCGCAAGAATTTAGCTTGTGGTGGTGAAAGAACAGGCACGGGTAGTAGTGCTTGAAGATTCTTCAAAGGTTTGACGAAGAACGCAGAGAGCTTTCTGAATTCTTCTAAGTGTTCGAGAATTTGGATGCTTGAGAGGTTCAGCATTTGGGTGTGAACGATTTGTGAATCAAATAATATTCGATTAAATTAAATTAAAATCAAATAATTCATTTTCGTCAAGTGTTGACACATGTCCTTCTTGATGACTCGTCCAATTTTGATAAGTCACATCTATGTGTACGATTTGTGAAATACATGGCGCATGCCACGTATGTCCTGGCATGTCGAAACTTTAATATTTTGGTGAACATTTACTTCACTGAAATTTCGATGTCTACAATAAGATTGTAAAATTTCATACTAAACTACACTTATGAGCCATTTATAATGAATTTGTATCAAACTCGTCATATAAGTACTTAGGTAGTTGGACCTAAACTTCTTACTTAAAAATGAAAATAAATATCACTAAACCGTAATACTAAATTATCCTTATGCTCCCATCTTAGTTTTTGGGGAGTGCACGTGTATTGAAGGCGGAGATTGGAATGGGAACAAAAGTGAAACCCTAAAATACAAAATTGCTGCTCTTGCATCCATACCAGTTGCTGGTACTTTTACAATTAACAAGGCCTTTTGGAGTAGGGATTGTTGTGCATTCTGTGTTTAAAGGAATTTCATTAGACCGACTCTAATGGGAAGGAGCCAAACCCAAGCATATGAATTTAAACCCAAAAAAAAGCCACCAAAAGTAAAGACATAAGGTAATGTTAGGGAGACTAAATTTGTAAATAAAATTTTGTAAATGAAATTACATGGAAGTTTACGATTGGATTATTGCTTAAACGTTGATAAACGTGCTCATTTTCTATTGATGACATATCATTTAGTTTGTAAATTTTTTCTACATACTTAGTCTCTTTAGCATTACCAAGACTTAAACCTAAAAAATTTAGGTTTGGACTTAAACCAAAACTCAAATTTGGGTTAAGATTTGGCTGGTCTAAACCTTGAGTGAGGCCTTTTTTTTATTAAATGTGGCTGACCTATCACATTAAGTGGCCAATAGCTAGGCCCTGCATGAAAGGGATCCAGCTATGCAACGGTAACTTCGGCTTTTAATATGGGTCTTTTGATTTTTGGACGGTTGGTTATCAACGTTCCAGATCAAACGTCCTTTTTGGGCAATCCATTGAAATTAATCTAGCAATACATATTTGTTTGAAAAAAAAATTTAACGGTTGAAATTTAAATTCAACGGTCAAAACAATAAAATAATTTTTTAAAACATATCCGCTTAAAAAAAAAAAAAAAAATCTTCAACTCTATAAATACTTATTCATTTATTCATTTGTCAAAATTTAAATTTTGTTAGGCTAAAGAATTTGCTAAATTAAATTAAGATATCATAACTCAAAGTAAAAAAAAAATCCTTACCGAGTAAAGATTAAGGTTAAAATCATTCCACAACAATTTATACATTTTAGGTACTAAAATTTAGGTCTGGAGGATCAAGTGACATTAACTGTTTACAAAGCTTAATTTTATCTTTTAATGGACCTAAATATTTGAGTTTGGGTCTAAGAGTTGGAATTAGTCTTAAGTGCTTCTGAAAGTCCTGCCACAATAAAGCTTGTAGCTACCTTGGCCTTCCATCAACTGTTCTGAATGCATGAGACTTGATGGATGCAATTTTTCAGGTAATTTCTTTGCATTTACTATTTATATGATTATCTCAATCACCTAATTTTAATAATTTTCTATGCAATTTTAATATTTATGTTGAATCTGATATTTAACCAATTATAACTATTGGAGTTACATTGAACTCCGGATGATGTTGACAGGATTTATAAGGGCTTGTTGGGTATTCTATTTGAAATTTTTTATAATTTCTCAAAACATTTCTTAAGAATTTTTCTTGAAAACAATTTTCTTTAATACTAAAAAACTTGATTGGTATGAGATTTAAAAATCGTAAATCTTACAACTTAAACTGGACAAAAAGATCCAAAAAGAGGGGGTCGAGAGAGAAAGAGGAAAGAGGAGAAAATAAAGTAAGAAATGATTGGAGGAAAGAGAAAGAAGTGAGAGGATCGGAGGAGATAGAGAGGAAGAGGAGTGACAGAAAGAACCCAAAGAATGAAGAGAGCGAGTTGGAGGAGAGACTAAAAAGGTAAAAAAAAAAAAGAAGAAGGAGAGAGAAAGAAGAAAAGATAGAGATAGATTTGGAGTGAGAGGGGGGAGAATGAGAGAAAAGAAATGAGTGAGTTTAAGTTTAAAAACTGTAAAAACTCACTTTTTGTGTTTTTAGATAATAGACTATATTTTTGAGTTAGTCTTGAGTTCAATTTTTTAAAATAGTCATACCAAACAAGTTTTTAAGGCCTAAAACTTGAAAATTATTTTTGAGCTTAAAAAGTTGGATTCAAGTAGAGTACCAAACATGCTCTAATATTTTTGACCATTTTTTGTAGGCTAAATTCAAGAATCCAGCAATTGCAGTGATGACAATGTTCTTCTCACGTACAATTAATTCCTGTTGGAATTGCAATCGGTATAGGAATATCAGACGTTTATGATGTAAAAAGACCAACTGCCCTCATCGTCAATGGCGTTTTTAACGCAGCATCAGCCGCGGCAGGCATCTTCATCTACACGTCCCTCTTTAGCAGCTAATTTCATGAACCCAAAAAATTTCAGAACAATGGAAGGTTGGGATAGCATAATCTCTTCTTCTCGGAGTTGGTTTGTATGTCTACGTTGGCCAAATGGACTTAAATTAGGTAGTTTATGTTGAGCAAAAATTGTACACAATATGTAAACAAATAATTCACTCGTCACAATATCACCCTCGTTCATTTTCGAATAAGGTTTTATTAATTTGAGTTCGACCCATTCTAGACTATGCGTCTATTAATTACAATCCTTCGTTAAAAAGGAAAACCCTTTGATTCCAATATGAATAAATCGTAACTTGGGGATTTGGGTGTTTGTTTGATTTTGCGACTGCACCTAGGTCGAGCCCTAGATTGCCTACGTACCCTCGTTGAGGGATCAAGTCACTCGTAGTTCTTTATGTATTTGTTAGGGTTTGATGCCTTGTGCAGTTTAAGCTCGTGCAGGCGAGGACTTTGAGCCATTGGAGCATTTGATGCCTTGTGCAGTTTTAGCTCGTGTGGGCGAGGACTTTGAGCCATTAGAGCAAAATGCGGCTTCCTGCCATTTGAGTCTTGTCACGGCTTCGTGCCATTTGGAGCGGGTTTGTGCCATTTGATTTGGCGTGGCTTTGTGCCATTTGAATTTTGACATGCCTTCATGCTATTTGAGACTTTTCTTCGGCTTCGTGCCATTTGTGATTCGATATGGCTTCATGCCATTTGTAGCGTCTTTGTGCCATTTGATTTGACGTGGCTTTGTACCATTTGAATTTTGACATGGCTTCATGCCATTTGAGACTTTTCTGCGGCCTCGTGCCATTTGGGATTTGATATGGCTTCGTGCCATTCGGTGTTTGATACATGGCATGAGTTTCACCAATCTGAGGTGGTGAGTCCACCAAGTTTGGTACTTTGAGATGGTTCACATCCACGGAATTTGAGTAATTTTCGTGCATGAATTTGGCATCGTCCACGTTATCTTCGTATTGGTTGGACTTAATGTGTCTCCATCAGACCGTTGGGCTTTTGCCCATTTATTTTGGCCCAAGTTATTTAATAAGGCTGAAAATTCATGGACTTGGGAAATTTGACAACAGACTTTTTCCTTCTTGATCTTTCCAAGTCCAAATAGGACTTTTTCATGGAGTCAGTAAGCCACCAAAAGTAAAGACATAAGGGTAATGTTAGGGAGACTAAAGTTATAAATAAAATTTTGTAAACGAAATTACATGAAAGTTGACGATTGGATTATTGCTTAAGCGTTGATAAACTTGCTCATTTCCTATTAATGATACATCATTTAGTTTGTAAATTCTATCTACACATTTAGTCTCACTAGCATTACCAAGACTTGATCCTAAAATATTTAGGATTGGAGTTAAACCAAAACTCAAATTTGGGTTAAGATTGGCTGGTCTAAACCTTGAGTGAGGCCTTTTTTTATATTAAATGTGGCTGACCTATCAAGCCTAACCCAAAACCCTTTTGAAATTAGGCATTTTGGGCCATGAAAAGGGCCTACGTGAAACCCATCAGAAACACTTGGGAACCCAACCCATTTTCTTTTGGCCCAAAACCCTTTTGTTTTAATTATTTATTTATTCTTTTAAAAACCCAGAAACCTTTGGGCTGACAGCCCTTTTTCTTAAGCCCAACGCATAACCTTTTAAACCCAAAACTCTTTCTAGGCCTTGAGCAGAACCCCCATGACCCAAATCCTTGTAACCCAAGTCCAAAACCCTAAACCCTAGCCGGCCCCAAACCTTTTACGTGGAATATTTCTTTAGAGAATACTCCATTAGAGAATATTTCGTCAGGGAATATTTTTATGTGGACTTTTACGAAATTTACCCAGGACCATTGTTAAGGTAATTCGACGTTCTGAATCCGTTTCCGACATCCGTTTTCCCAAATTCAATTGTTATAATGGAGTTTGGGTGAACTGCCAATTTAGTCCCTGAATTATCACCTTAGTGAAAATTAAGTCCCTAAACTATTTTTTTAGAAAAATTAGTCCTTAAATTATAAAAATCTGCCAATTACATCCCCAATATTATATTCGAAGCAACTATATTCAATTTTCCGTCAATTTAAGTCACGTTATTTGTATGTGATACACATTGGAGGGTAAATTAATAGTTTTTCATAAAGAAATAATGTATAAAGTTAACTTTGAAGGGTAAATTGGTAGTTTTACATAAGAAATAGTGTAAGTTAACTTTGGAGGGTAAATTAGATGTTAGATTCACAACCTATATGAAATGTAAAGGGCTTATAGGCGAGAAAATGACGATAGTACATTCTAAAGTGTGTCAAGTGACTTAAGTTGAAGAAAAATTAGATAAAATAGCTTTGAATATAATAATAGGGATGAAATTAGCAATTTTTAATGAATTTAGGGACTTATTTTACCGAAAAAATAATTCAGGGACCTAATTTTCACTGAGGTGATAATTCAAGGACTAAATCGGCACTTCACCCATGGAGTTTTATTGATTGGACCCTTTATGTGCTTAGGTGCAATTAATAGCCGCGGTTCTGTTATTCCTTTTGGCATAGCTTTGCACCAATGGTGTACAGTGAGTGGACCCCTTCTAAAAATGCATGTTTTAACAGTAGTAATGCATACATGAAAAGCATGATTTAATGATTACGTTTTGTGAAACGCTTTGAAATAACACGCTTACTGAGGCTATTTTGAACTATTTTTCCTATAACCTATGTTCTTTATAGAATATCTGATGGATGACGATATAATATTTGGAACATGTTTCGAACACCTCTTTATAGTATAGATGATGGATGACTTTATACTATGAAGTTGCTTTTCAAATATATGTATGTTCAAGGGTTTTGTACTTACCTAGTGGTCCCTATTCCGCTACGGAGCGAGGGATAGATTCCGTCATTGGCGAGGTTATGGTGTTGGCATAGGGCTTGAAGAAATAATCTCTAGCTACGGGCTGAGAGACACGGGAAGCTAGCACGGGGTCTGAAGGTGATTTTTCTCTGGCAATTGGCATAGGGACAGGGAGCTGGCACGGGGCCTGGAGTGAGATTGGACATTCACTAGCGATTACTATATACAAGATATGTTTTGAGACATTGCACGGCATGCTAGGTTTCGGAAAACCTATTTTATTTATCATGCTATATGTGTTTTCATAAAACCTGGGGGTTAGTTGTTGATAACTGTTTTATTATATATATTTATCAACTTGGTCCACTCATGTTTGTTTTGCGCCCCCTTCAGGACATAGGAACGAGGAACACGATCCGAGTTGCGAGGCATTCCCCTACCAGTGATATCGTGCTATATTCTTTCTGCTTCGGCATCTATTGTAATAGCACTTCTTTATCTTAAACTTAAGTTTTGTGTTATACGTTCCTATTGCATGAATAATCCCAATTTATATGCATGTTTCACATGTTCAAATTAAATGGCTTTCATCACTCTTCGTGTGTCAGCTAGCACGTTACCATCCCGATGTTCCTAAGACATCATGATCGGGGCGTGTCACACTAGGAACCCAAGTTCAAATCTTGGGCCCGCCGCTGCTTCCCTTTTTTTATTCAGAAAAAGCATGTTAACACGGCAAGAGCCTCGCGCCCAAATTTAGAACTCTGTATTTAGAGAGGATGATTGAAACCCAAATGGCAAGTGTTAGGAGCACGCTACTACATTTGCTCCATGAATGCAAGAACATGAGAGAGCTTAAACAAATCCATACCCAAATCATAAAGTCTCCACTTTTACCCAAAGATGACCAAAATTTTCTCATTACTCGTCTCCTTTTCTTCTCGGCCATTTCTGATTCGGGTTCTCACGGCTACGCCATCGATGTTTTAAGAGCCATAGAGAACCCGAATCTCTACGTGTATAACGTCATGATCAGAGCATATGCGTGTAGAAAGATCGGCGGCAGGGATGAAGCTCTTTCTTTTGGGTCCTTGTTGCTGTATAAGCAGATGCTCTGTGATGGGATTTCGCCGAATTGTCTCACTTTTCCGTTCCTTGTGAAAGAATGCACGAGCAGGGTTGATGGCGGCTCAGGAAGGAGCATCCACGGTCAAGCCGTTAAGTATGGGTTGGACACTGATGTTTTTGTTCAGAATTCGTTGATGAGTATGTATTCTGCGTGCGGGTTTTTGAGTAGTGCACGTAAACTGTTTGATGAAACGCCGGGGAGGGATGTTGTTTCTTGGAACTCGATGATTAAGGGGTATTTGAAAAGTGGGAGTCTTGATGAGGCATTGAAGCTGTTTCGGAAGATGAAGAAGAGAAACATTTTTACTTGGAATTCTGTGATCACAGGGTTTGTTCAAGGTGGACGACCAAAGGAGGCCTTAGAACTTTTTCATGAAATGCAGATCACCGGTGGTGATATTGTTAGACCGGATAAGATTACAGTTGCTAGTGTGCTAGCAGCCTGTGCTCATCTTGGTGCAATTGATCATGGGATATGGGTTCATGGGTATCTGACGAGAAGTGGCTTGGAGAATGATGTGGTTATCGGGACAGCACTGGTTGACATGTATGGTAAGTGTGGATGTGTGGACAAAGCATATGAGGTATTCCAGGAAATTCCGAAGAAGGATACTCTGGCGTGGACAGCTATGATTTCAGTGATGGCTCTCCATGGGTTTGGTAATGAGGCTTTTGGTCTTTTTAAACAGATGCAAACAGCCAGGGTGAAGCCGAACCATGTGACATTTGTTGCGCTATTATCAGCTTGTGCTCATTCTGGTTTTGTAGAGAAAGGTCGCTGGTGTTTTGATGCAATGAAGCATGTTTACTTAATTGAACCACAGCTCTATCACTATGCTTGCATGGTTGATATACTTAGCCGTGCCGGGCTGATTGAAGAAGCAGAACAGTGTATAAGAAGTATGCCAATGAAACCAGACACATTTGTTTGGGGTGCATTACTTGGAGGCTGTCAAATACATGGAAAGGTGGAGTTAGGAGCAAGGGTGGCACGGTATTTAATTGATTTGGAGCCTCTGAACCATGTTTTTTATGTGAACTTGTGCGATATATATGCCAAAGCTTGTAGATTTAATGACGTAAAGAGAATCAAGTCATTAATGAAAGAAAGAGGTATAAAAAAGGAATTCCCGGGCTGTAGCATGATTGAAATCAATGGGTTTGTTCTTGAATTCTCCGTGAGAGGATCACCAATCGTCGAAATGGAGGGATTATTGTGGATCTTGAATCAGTTGAATAACGATATATCTAGAGACAAAGACACATGCTTCAGGGAATCACTGTAATGAGAGATGAAAATTCAGTATATGGTGGTCTATTTGTTTACGAAAGAAATATTTCTTACGGATGAGAACTATAATTTTGCTCATGGAATGAACTCAGTTGCTGGAAGAATTTTCCCGAGGTACGCTCTAATATTCAGGCCTTAATCACCACGTGATTCTTACTTTATTTGGCAGGTAGCCAAAATCTGTACTCGAAATTTGTCCTCAGTTGCTCATGAAATTATTTCATTGTGTCTTGTTGCCAAGCAATAGTTATGGGATGAGGGCATGTGCCACAGCAATTTGGCCAGCCAATGTGTGTTGTGCTCACCATGGAATACAAAGCTTGCAGCCAACTGTCGGATGCTATCATAGGATGCAAAGACTTCTCGGATGATAAGATGGATTTAGTGTCAAAAGGGGGGATGGCTCGACGAAATATCTATTGGGGGATGATGCAGAAGTGTTTCGGCCAAATAGATGGCTCAACGAAAATGGCCATTTGCATCAAGAAAGCCCTTTCAAATTCACTGCCTTCCAGGTAAGAAGGAAAATATTGATTGCATTCATATCCATCGCACATCCTTTGAACACAGGAATGCAAAATTCTAAAGAGATTTCGTGATTCTACGAAGGAGAGTCCAAGAATTTGTATCCGAAAGAAATTCAGTTATAGGGAGATGAAGATATTTTCTGCTGTGCGTTTAGACAGCTTCATATTCAAGCTAAGTGATGAGGAGAAAGCGTCAACTGCAGGACGATGGTCACCCAACACGTTGATGGGGGGCCTTTATGTGCATTATTCTACGAGCTTGGGGTATTTAGTTTACTACTTAACTCTACTGTATGCAGTGTGTTGCTCACTTGCTCCTCATCAGTGTCACCACTATACAATTTATGTACACTTTACTTATGGTATCATCAATGGCATAACCAAATGTTTTCCTTCTTTTCTTCTATACTTGCCTTTTAAGAACGTGCCTCATTCAAGTCTCAAAGAAAAACTTGGGTATGACACCCCGACCAAATCATCACAAAAAGTCAAACACGGAACTTTTTTTATCTCAAACGGTGAAACCTATACTTGTAAACGAGCCCTATCGAAGTTTCTGACTGTAATGTCTAAGAAAGTAATCATTACCGAACTCGCATTCGGTATTGTAGCTTGCAGGTAATGTGTCTCCATCAATAATGTCGTCCATAATGGAAAATACAGGCTCTTTTTTGAAAGTATTCGGTCCTACCCAACTACTAATAATTGAACCTTTGACCTAAAAAAAACTACTAATAATTGATAAAAAAAAATTCAACTACTAACCACAACTTTGAGACCTGACCACAAGCTTTTCTCTATTGTTTTTAACGACATATTTTTGCTTGTGTCAACCTGTGATTTCTTCGTATGTGTCGTTAAGGAATCAAAACGAATCTAGGAAGCCAATTACTGTTGGAAAACGTGCCTTAATTTTGTCTTGGTCTACAGAAAACGCAGATCATGGTCAGTTGGCTATAAAAAAACAGAGCCCTTTCAGACAACAGATGCAGAAAAGGCATAAAAAAAATACGAAGAGAAATTCTCAGAGCCTACAATTTTATTTTTTATTGTTTTAGCCCTATTTTTATTGCGATGGCTGCCCAATTGGGTGCCAAAAGGGGTCAAAATGCAGGCCAATGGAAGAAATTAAGGGCAGCCCCCTTGAATCTCCAATTTTTATTCTTACAATTTTGCCATGCACAACTCCCCCTCCAAGTCTGTGAAGCCTCTTGTGCCCTACTGTGGTTCCATTTGCCACTCTTTTACCGTCCACGTAAATTTCGTGCCGTTTGATCCTCTGACCAAGCCCGATCGCCTCCTGGATCCGAATCACATTGAATCTCAGCCCTTCATCTGATCCTGTGCTTCTAAATTCAATCCAATGGTTCTCCTTTCCATCATCCCTTGGAGCCCAATATGTCCACAAATGGTCATTGTCTAGCATATTTTCAGGTCCAAAACCTCCTTCATTGCCTCCTCTTTGGCTACTAACTTTGATCGAACATTTCTCAGCTAAATTGGTAGAAAATATTGTGTCGATTGCACTTCTGAATTCTCTTAGTCTTTGAACATCTTCGTCGGCGATGAGACCAGTCGGATTAGGAGGCACATTGAGTAGCAGCACACAATTTCTCCCCACCGAGTTGTAGTAAATTTCAAGTAGCTTGCTTAGCCTCTTGGGTGACTCTGATTTATGCCAAAACCATCCATCTCGGATCGAAACGTCGCACTCTGCCGGCAACCAATCCGTCCCTTTTGGATCGCCCTTGTTGAGATAACTGCATTCAATCACAAGACATCAGTTAGGTGGTGGATTAAGATTTGAGAGAGGTTACTTTCCTACAATAACATCAATCAATCAACCAGTGTCCCTGTATACACATTAAGCTAAATGAGCTACAGTTATGAGTTATATCGAAAGGAATCGAACCTGAATCTACCCTAATTCTAATTTGTAACCCTACCATCCATCACTAAACTAGCTACAACTTCAATTAATCTTCAATGTTAAGAGTTTGGCAATCTACAAAACACTCCATCTTAAACAAAATAAAATGACAGAGGTGGATTCAGCTAGTAAATTAGGCAGTGCTCACCGGCCTAAACACTTCTATCTTAAACAAAACCAAATGACAGGTGCGGGTTAGGACAGTTGACTAAGACATCGCATCAGTCCTCTTACATTCAAGTACATCTACTTTTTCGTAAACTAAAGTTGTTCAGAATATTGCATTGTCAGGAAAAAAAACAAATATAAAACAAGATAAACCAAAATGATAGGATCTTATTACAAAGAGAAGAAAAGTGAATTTCCGTGAACTAGAAAATAAAAAAAATGGTACTCACTCTTCAATGCTTGCATTGCCAATTGATAGTGAAGTTCGATTAATGGTGGACCAACACGTGCTCCCGGCAAACCCTTGCTCATCTCCAACCCATCTAACATCCGGACCAGCATCCGAAAATATGTTAATGGAGCTCTGCAACTCCTTCACCATGGAGAACCAATCTGTGAAATAATAGGACATGTTTGGTGCATTCTTCCCCTTATTCCCATCAAACCAAATCTCTTTCACACCCCCATATCTATCAACAACAAAAATCAATAGAAGTTTAGTATTCTTAACTATTAAAGTTAATATTCTGTAACAGACGTGAATTACATCAGTTGATCAATGCAGCGGGGCCTTACCTGCTGAGGAGCTCTTGCAGTTGAGCTAAGTAGTACTGGTTGTAGGCAATCTCATGCCCGTATCTCCGATCATGTCTATCCCACGGTGAGAGATAGAGCCCTACATCCATCCCACGGGGATTTGCTGCATCAACCAGCTCATGCACAACATCCCCGTGACCATTTCGCCAAGGACTATTTGCCACGGAGTGATCCGTGTACTTTGAAGGCCACAAGCAAAACCCATCGTGGTGTTTGGCAGTCAGTATCATCAGTGATATGCCGGCGTCCGACGCTGTTCTGGCCCATTGGTTGGCGTCGAGACCGACCGGGTTGAATATTCCGGGGCTTTCGTGCCCCGTTCCCCATTCGGAGTCGGTGAATGTGTTCACTCCGAAGTGGAGGAACATGATGATCTCCCTTTGCTGCCATTTGAGCTGGGCGTATGTGGGAAGGGGCAGGATTGGCAGTGGAGGTGTTGGGACTTGCTCAAGCTTGGAGAAGGTGAAAGTGCACAGTTGAAGGAATGTGATTATCCACAAAGAGCACCGTATTTTAGCCATAATTATAATGGCCTTTGCCTTTTGAGTTCTTTTCTTTGTTGTCTATTTAGCACCTTTTAAATAGGATTGGAAATTTTGTAACCACAATAAATCCCAGAAGTTGAAATTGGCCTCATAGGGCTTATCTCACTCTCTTTTTCTTTCTTTTATATCTTTTTGGGTTTATGTTACTTAATTTGCACAATGTTAGTTTTGTTTCTTGTTGAAACTCTTGCATGTACATTATAATTGCTAGAGTATTTACTATTTTAAGGGTTTCTCTTTCTATTCGAGCAGTTTTCTAATTCAATTTAATTTATAAAGACAGAGATTTGAACTTGAGTGCATGTGAATACATTATTCTGGTCTAGCCAACTTAGCTCAGCTCAAACTTGCTGTTATTTTCAGAGTTAAAAAGTGAAAACAATCTAAACAAACCCAACCAAATGAAAACAACTAAACAAAGCATACATCAATAAAAAACGTCAAGGGAAAATATCCAAGAAAATCATTTATAAACAGATGAACACATCTAAAATGGATGTAGATGAGGACCACGCATGGAGAGATTGATGGAGAAATGCGAAAGCAACAACAACAACTAATAATTCTTCACGAAACGTGAATTATTTAGAAGTGGGAATAGAGGGACCAAACACATGTAATGTAAGAGAATATTCTCCCAATAAAGAAAGCCAAACAAGCATGACACCAAGCAACCATTTTCTGCATGAAGTTTTGTTTTCTTCACTTTATCTTTGCAATTGTTGTTGCATGTGATGCAATCGTTCACGGATTTCTTGCCTTTTGGTCTGAGTGCACAGGCGAAGGATCAGGCGAAGGATCATTGTATAGATAAATACTCTCCCGTCACCAATTTATCATAACAAGCGTTTATTAGATGAGTAGTTCATATTTTGAAAATTCGATAAGTATTTATCAAAAAAGTGTCGCGACGGAAACTATATTGCAAAACAGAACATCTCCATTACATGGGTTTTTGACTTTGGAGGGGTGAGAAAATCTCTCACAGTGACTGTCTTTCTAGAAGAAAAATATGGACGCTTTAGTGGAGAATATTGATGTACGCAAAGCATACCATGAAACATGCTTAAATATTTAAAATACTATGAAGGCCACATAATGGGGTTATGTTGTGGATCGTCAAGGACAATCTGTCACTATAATTAGGTGAGATTTTGTAAGGTTTCATATCTTCGGCTACACATAAAATAAAGATACAACTACAACCATGTTCCTACAACTAATTCAAAACAAAAACAAAACTACAAAAGCAATGAGAAAGAGATTTTTGGATAGGAATTTTTGTACCAGATCACTCACTCATTCAAGATACACATATAGGGAGATTCCTGCATTCAAATTCTGTAACAACTCATTTTGAAGGATCGGAATGTAAGATATCTCCATACGTGCGTTTTGAGCACACGAATAACATGATAGGGAAGTTCCTACCCAAATTTTTTTCCCATGCAATGTCATATCACATGTGTCAAATTGACCTCTAGCAGGCCAGACCATAAACCTTGGGCTAATATGAATCATCTTAAGGGCCTAACTTTCTTACCCCTAATTGTATTTACCAAAGGAGAGTGCAACTAAGCCCATCATGCAACAATAAGAATTTCTTCTTCTTTTTTTCCAATTTTATCCTTATAAGAAATATAAAAAAAAAACAAAAATAAAATCAGGGGAGAAAGGTTACAAAATAAAAAATTGTTAGGTATCAAGACTCTCAATATCAAACTTTTGGGCTAAAAGAATTGTCATACTTAAAAAAGAATATTTATCACAAATAGTCTCTAAAAATTGACCCATTATAGGGAACTTTAACGAAAAGTTCTTAGTATTGTTCACTTTAACGAAAAACCACATTTTTACACTAAAAAGTCAATCTTGGTACTATTCACTTTACTCTTTATTTTGTCCTTATCGTTAAAACTCAAAATTTTCAAGCCATTTTCATTAGTTTTCCTTTTTAATTAAGATGATTTTTAAAATTAAAAATTAATCATTGTAGTTTCTGAATATTAATGTCGCTAATCAATGTTGTCATTCTGTTAAAATTTTGTCAAAACTTCTATTAGTGGTTTATGTGGAACATATGCGAGACCTACAAGTCTAATTAAATAGTGCTACATGGATAAATTTTCAAAATTGTACAAAAAGGAGAATTATTATTGGCACTTCAAAAATCTCATTTTGCACTTCAAACTTTCTATAATTAGGAAGAAAAATGCATTTGTGAGGAGTGTAGAATGAAATTTTTGAAGTGCTAATAACAGTTCCCATAAAAAGTAAAAGAAATGCGAAGAAGACTTTCTTAGAATTGTGACTCTTGATGAATTCTATGTCACCTCATGTTTTTTAGACAATATTTTATAATGTTTGCATAGGGATTGACGCTAAAGTTAAACTATGAAGTGGTAGAAAGTCTATAAAGAATCCTATTTTGAGAGAGTTTTCTAAATATTTCTCAAAAAATAATTTAAAATCATTAAAAGTAAATTAAAAAATTAATAAAAACGTTACTTGTAATGTGAGAGGTGAAAATTCAGTATGAGGCTACGGAGGTCTATAATTGTAACGTTACTTGTAATAAAAACGTTACGAAATAAATATTTCATACGGATGAGAACTATAATTGTGCTTACGGAATGAACTCAGTTGTGGAAGAATTTCTTGAGGTACACTCTAAAATTCAGAGTACGATTCTCTCATCTCCTATTTTCATCCTCTTCCTTCCCTTCTTCTCACACTCTTATTTTTGTCTTATTGTCTCTATATAAAAATCAATATAAGATCTTGACGAAGCTTAACCGTAATCGTTCAAGTAGAAAGGAAAGAAAAGAGAAAGAGATTAAGAAAAGAAAAAATCCTCATCTCTAGAATTTAGGCCTTCATCACAATAGATTCTTACTTTATTTGGCAGGTAGCCAGAGTCTGTACTCCAAATTTGTCCTCATTTGCTCACGAAATTATTTCACTGTATCTTGTTGCCAAGCAATAGTTATGGGATGAGGGCACTTGTCACAGCAATTTGGCCAGCCAATATGAATTCCTTCCAGTGTTGTGCTCACCATGGAATACAAAGCTTGCAGCCAACTGTAGGATGCTATCATAGGATGCAAAGGCTTGTTTTCCTAATGATAATTGGCCACATGGATTTAGTGTCAAAAGGGGGGATGGCTCGGCGAAATTATCTACCGGGTGATGGTGCAGAAGTGTTTCGGCCATATAGATGGCAACGAAAATGGCCATTTGCATCAAGAAAGCCCTTTCAAATTCACAGCCTTCCAGGTAAGAAATAAAATATTGATTGCATTCACATCCATCGCACATTTTATTACCACAAATATGCGAAATTCTGAAGAGATTTTGTGATTCGACGCAGGCTAGTTCAAATTCACATAAGGGGAGATGATATTTTCTGCCGTGCGTTTAGACAGCTTCATATTCAAGCTAACTGGTGAGGAGAAAGCGTCAATTGCAAGACAATGGTCAACCTCCATGTTGATGGGGATTGGGGTATGTTAGCTTATACAATTTATGTACATTTTACTTATGGTATCATCAATGGCATAACCAAATGTTTTCCTTCTTATCTTCTTTACATGCCTTCCAAGAATGTGCTTCATTCAAGTCTTGTATGTAGGAGAAAATCTTGGGTAGGGACACCCCGACCGAATCATCCTGTATTTTGGCTAGGATCACAAAAACACAGAACTCTCTTGTATTTTTCCAGTGAAACTTGTCCTAGTAAACGAGTCCTACCAAAGTTTTCTTGATTATATGTCTAATAAAGTAATCATTACTGAACTCACACTTGGTATTGGAACTTGAAGGTACTGTATCTCCATCAATAATGTCGTCCAAAATGGAAAATACTGGCTCTTTTTTTGAAAATATTCAGTCCTACTTACTAATCACAGCTGAAGAGTTGCGCACAAGCTTTTCTTTATATATTTTTAACGAAATATTTTTGCATGTATCAAACTGTGATTTCTTCGTATGTGGCGTTGAGGAACCAAAATAAACTTTAGGAAGCCGATTACGGTTGCAAAACATGCCTTAATTTTGTCTTGGTTTACAGAAAACGCAGAGCATGGGCAGTTGGCTATAAAAAAAACAGAGCCCTTTTTATTGCCTTTATCTGGTACAACAGAGAATAAGGTATTCCAAACAAAATCAATTGATGGCGAAAAGGCATAAAAAAATATGTCCAAAAAAAATATTAAGAGAAATTCTCAGAGCCCACAATTTTATTTTTTTATTATTTTAACCCTATTTTTTGTTGAGATGGATGCCCAATTGGGTGCCAAAAGGGATCAAAATACAGGCCAATGGAAGAAATTAAAGGCTGCCCCCTTGAATCTCCAATTTTTATTCTTACAATTTTGCCATGTACAACTCCCCCTTCAAGTCTGTGAAGCCTCTTGTACCCTACTGTGGTTCCATTTGCCACCCTCTTACCGTCCACGTAAATTACGTGCCGTTTGATCCTCTGACCAAGCCCAATCGCCTCCTGGATCCGAATCACATTGAATTTCAGCCCTTCATCTAATCCTGTACTTCTAAATTCAATCCAATGGTTCTCCTTTTCATCATCCCTTGGAGCCCAATATGTCCACAAATGGTCATTGTCTAGCATATTTTCAGGTCCAAAACCTCCTCCTTTGCCTCCTCTTTGGCTACTAACTTCAATAGAACATTTCTCTGCTAAATTGGTTGAAAATATTGTGTCGATTGCACTTCTGAATTCTCTCAGTCTTTGAACATCTTCGTCGGCTATAAGTCCAGTCGAATTAGGAGGCACATTGAGTAGCAGCACACTATTTCTCCCCACCGAGTTGTAGTAAATTTCAAGTAGCTTGCTTAGCCTCTTGGGCGACTCTGATTTATGCCAAAACCATCCATCTCGGATCGAAACGTTGCACTCCGCCGGCAACCAATCCGTCCCTTTTGGATCGCCCTTGTTGAGATAACTGCATTCAATTACAAGACATCAATTAGATGGTGGATTAAGACTTGAGATATCACTTTCCTACATTAACATCAAGTCATCAACCAATGTTCTTGTTTACACGTTAAGCTAAATGAGCTACAGTTATGCAATGGCGGAGCTAGAATTTCAGTCTAGGAGGGGCTTAAATGTTTCAATCTGAAACGCTCTCCTGATCTTACAAAAATTAGTGTCATGTGATGAGCAACCGACCAACGTCATTTGGGTCTGATATGGTGTCGTCCTCCTCATTCTCTTTTTTAAACCGAAACTTCAAGCTTCTCTGACTTTCTTCCTCTCTCCCTCCACTGATCCAAGACCAAAGTTCTCTTCAAAGCTCACAAGCAACGGATTGCTTGAACTTTATAGGAGCCACCAACCTCAAATCAAACCCGATAAAAAAAATTAAAGTAAAAGCTTCAAATTCGAACCTTGAGCCTATGGAAAACCTTGAAAATCACAAGCATAACAATAAAAAAATTTGTGTGAAAAAAATGTCAAGATGAGTGGGAACATACCATGTTGGTATGTTCATGCTTCGCCTAAAAACTTATGAGTCATATATAGAAAGAAATCCAACCCTCAATCTATCATAATGATGGAATCTTATTACAAAGAGAAGAAAAGTGAATTTCCTTGAATTGAAAGCAAAAAATGGTACCCACTCTTCAATGCTTGCATTGCCAATTGATAGTGAGGTTCGATTAATGGTGGACCAACACGTACTCCAGGCAAACCCTTGCTCATTTCCAACCCATCTAGCATCCGGACCCGCATCCGAAAATATGTTAATGGAGCTCTGCAACTCCTTCACCATGGAGAACCAATCTGTGAAATAATAGGACATGTTTGGTGCACTCTTCCCCTTATACCCATCAAACCAAATTTCTTTCACATCCCCATATCTATCAACAACAAAAACAAATCAATAAACGTTTACTACTCATTAAAGTTAATATTTTGTACCAGACGTGAGTTAGATCGATTGATAAATGCATCGGATCGGGGGCCCTACCTATTGAGAAGCTCTTGCAGTTGAGCTAAGTAGTATTGGTTGTAGGCAATCTCATGCCCGTATCTCTGATCATGTCTATCCCACGGTGAGAGATAGAGCCCTACATCAATCCCACGGCGATTGGCTGCATCAACCAGCTCATGCACAACGTCCCCGTGACCATTTCTCCAAGGACTATATGCCACGGAGTGATCCGTGTACTTTGAAGGCCACAAGCAAAACCCATCGTGGTGTTTGGCAGTCAGTATCATCAGTGATATGCCGGCGTCCGATGCTGTTTTGGCCCATTGGTTGGCGTCGAGATCGACTGGGTTGAATATTCCGGGGCTTTCGTGCCCCGTTCACCGTTCGAAGCCAGTGAACGTGTTCACTCCGAAGTGGAGGAACATGATGATCTCCCTTTGCTCCCATTTGAGCTGGAGGTATGTGGGAAGGGGTAGGATTGGCAGTGGAGGTGTTGAGACTTGCTCAAACTTGGAGAAGGTGAAAGTGCACAGCTGAAAAAATGTGATTACGCACAAAGAGCACCATAATTTAGTCATAATTACAATGGCTTTGGCCCTTTGAGTTCATTTCTTTGTTGTCTATTTAGCACGAGTAATGCTATTCATACCATGTTTTTATACCACATTTCTATACCACTTTAGGTGGCATCTGATATGGACAACCACATCATTTGAAAAATTTGCAAAACCCAAGGAAATGAAGGAGAAAGACTCCTCGTATACCACAATAATCATTTAATTAACTAGTTTTTCTTAATTATTAGTTTATTAAATAATAAACTAAATTTAAAAATCTGATTAATTCAAAATGATGTGGATGTCCACATCAAATGCCACCTAAAGTGGTATGAAAACATGATACAAAAATATGGTATGAATAACATTACTCATTTAGCACCAATTAAATAGGACTGGAATTATAGTCATGCTTAATTTTATAATCACAATAAAACCCATAAGTTGAAATTGGCCTATAGGATTCAGCTTAACCTCTTTCTTTCTTTTATATCTTCTTTGGTTTATGTTACTTAGTTTGCACCGTGTTAGTTTTGTTTCTTGTTGAAATTCTTGCATATACAGCAAAAATGCTATTTTACCATCTATTTGTACTACTTTTCTAATAGAAATGGAACCAACATGTGTTGTGTGCCTTATCTCTATTAGAGAGGTGATACAAATAGATGATAAGTGTAACACTATTATATGTACAGGGGCTATGACCCCGTCTGTAAGTCCTTAAAGAGGGTTGTGGTATGTCTCTAATCATGGGATTAGGGACGGAGCTAGAAATTTTTTTTTTATGGGGGCATTAAACCAAAAATTTATTAAGCAAAATGAAATTAATGATATCCACACACCTTTTTTTTATCATTCTACCACACCTTTGTTTATTTTTATCGATTGGTTTTCTTTTAGTTATGGAACTCAATAGCCAGAAATGCACAAGAATGTGTAAGGAGAGAAGGGAATGTGTGGAAATTGATATTACATGTACTCTTTTTTCATTTAAGATCAATGTGAGTGGGGGCATTTGCCCCCAATGAATATAAGGTGCCCTGGGATGAGGTAGTCTTCCCTTCTAAAGTTTTTGTTACCGAAAAAGAAATTCTTGCATATACATTATAATTGCTAGAGTATTTACTATTTTATGAGTTCAATTTCTATTCGAGCAGTTTTATAATTTAATTTAAACTATGAAGATGGTGATTCGAATTTGAGTGCATGAAGAATAAATTGTTTTAATCTAGTCAACTTACCTCTACCCAAACTTGCTATTATTTTCGAAGTTAGAAAAAGAAAACAATCTAAAGAAACCCAACCAAGCCACTTAGTACTACAGTCTAATGATATTCCTCTTCACTTATAAGTAAGAGGTCTTAGGTTCGATTCTCGCCAAAGACGAGTTTGAACTGTGAACCACATTATTGCTAGCCCATTATGAGGCTAAGCCCACCCCTCCCCTTAGTGTAAATACTAACGTTTGCTAAAAAAAATAAAAATAAAAAAACCCAACCAAATGAAAACAACTAAACAAGCATATATATCAATGAAAAAAATCAAGGGAAATTATCCAAGAAATCAAATCATTTCTAAGCAGATGAACACATCTAAAAAGGATGTAGCGAGGACCCAGCATGGAGAGATTGATGGAGCAATGCCAAAGCAACAACAACTACTACTAATTGTTAAAGGAAGATGAATTTTTATAGGTGGGAATAGGGGGACCAAACACATATATAAAACCTAAAAGAATATTCTCCCAAATAAAGAAAGCCAAACATGAATGACACCAACCAACCTTTTTCTGCATCAAGTTTTGTTTTCTTCACTTTATCTTTGCAATTGTTGTTATGTGATTCAATCGTTCACGGATTTCTTTGCGTTTTCGTCTGAGTTCATATGCGAAGGACCATTATAAATTTATAAGGATAAATACCCTCCTGTCACCAATTTATCGTGGTAAGTGTTTATTAGATGAGTAATTTGTATTTTGAATATCCGACAAGTATTTATCAAACAAGCGTCACTACGGAAACTATACTGCAAAGAGAGTCTCCATTACATGGCTTTCGACTTTGGAAGTTGACCGTGATTGAGTTTCTAGAAAAATATGGACGCATTAGTGGAGAATATTAATGTATGCAAAGCATATAAAACATTCTTAAATAGTTAAAATACTATGAAGGCCACATAATATGGTTATGTTATGGATCGTCAAGGACAATCTGTCACTATAATTAGGTAAGAGATTTTGTAAGGTTTCATATGTGAGACCCATAAATCTAATTAAATATTGTCACATGGATTTTTTTTTTTAGTACATCGATATTTTTACATTAAGAGGAGGGTGAGTTCGGTTAAGCCACACAATGGGCAGCCTAATTTGGTATCGAACTTGCCATCCACAAGATTCGAACCTAAGACCTCTCACTTCTAAGTGAAGAAGAATACTAACAAACCGTAATATTGAGTGACACATGGATAAATTTTAAACTATATAAAAATTAGGCTGCCCATTGTGTAGTTTAGCCGAACTCTCCATCCCTCTAGTACAAAAATATCGATGTACTAAAAAAATAAAGAGTCTATAAGGACCCTACTTTTGATAGACTCTCCTTAACATTTCTTAAAAAAATAATTTAAAATCGTTAAAATTAAATTTAAAAAAATAAAAAATTTCGAGATGCGCCTGCATTTTCACAATTGCAAGAATAATACTCAATGCCAAGAAGAGCAAGGAGGCCATCGGCAAAAGGAGATCATCGTCAACAAAAGGCCATCTCCACGGTCGGCCATAAGAGCATTCTTACTAAGGGCTTTATCCTTTATAAGGCTATTACATTTTAAATCTTAATGAAAAATTTCATCCTAATGAGCTGGAAAATGGGACTATATCCACCACTGAAGCTAGCAACTTCATTTCTTAAGTAACATAAAATTGGGCTATATCTAGCCCCAAAAAATAGTGGGTCCCATAAAAAAGTAGCAACCCATGTGAGCAAAATTCTATTACTCTCTCTCCACTTGCGAATACACTTATACTCTCATTTTATTAATTATTTTTTCTTACATATTTTTATTGCAATTTGGCTAATTAATGATTGTTTTAAATTCCATAAGAATTAAAATTTCAAATTGATTTAACATTCATGGTCATTTGTGGGTGAAACTTTCAATTTTTTTTTTTTTAAACTGTATGATATTAATTTACCAATTGGTGTTAGGTAAATTGTTGTGTTGTACTTGAAAATCAAATTATTGCAGATGGCAAAGTGGGGATTTGTATCTTTCAATGGATGAGATTGAGATAAGATAATCTAATCAAAAGAACGGTTCATAAGTTATGAAATCTAATTTTGTCACAATTTGAACTTTTTTAGGTTGAAATGGTTCATAAAAAAAATTTAGATAGCATGTCCAAAAATTAACTTAAGAAAAATTAACACAAAAAAAGATCATCGCATAATCAAATTACTCCATAAATAAAAATATATGGTCGCATATAGAGCTCGAAAGAAATAACCCCTCATTGGTAGAAATTTTTTAATAAAGCCCCAAAGATTCATCGGAACTCTAAAATGGCTTATATCCTTATATCCACCACTTTTTCAGCCCTATATAAAGCCTTTCACTGAAAATGCTCTAAAGGTAGCCAGAAGAGTTGGCCGCTAGGGCTCCAATTCCGGGGGGCCCCAAATTTTTGTTTTTTACTCAATAGATACATGTTATCTATCTATATATATAAAGTGAGAAGGCAAAAATGGTGAAACATTCAAAATGGCAAGAAATGCCCCTCCCTAATTAAGAATTTCAAAACAAAACAATTTAATTAATAAGGGTAAAAATGGTAAACTATATCATTTTGAAGATTACAAACAAAACACCCACTACGTGGGTAGTTACTTGATAAAATTAATACTAATATTTGACAAAAAAATTACTAATATAAACATAATAAATAAAACGTGCTAAGGGGCTAGTACATGAGAGAGTGAGAGAGAGAGAGTGAGAGAGAGAGAGAGAGAGAAACAACGAATGAGTATTAGATCAATCACCCGTAACGACCAATAACATATATTCCACACATCCCTAATTCAATACTAAGAGGTTATTCTCTTTCACAACAATTAGATCAATGGTTAGCAATCACAATTTTCTTAGACTGTGTGGGAAAACAAAAAAAGTAATTTACGTGGAATAGATTCATTGTCATGTGAGGTCTCAATTAGGTAATATATTGTCACATAGAGAAAACCTCTACATAACAATATATTATTAGAAAAAAAAAAGGCCATGTGACAACAGAGTCATTACATATAAACATATAAGTCTTTCTCGATAGCAGTACTCATATACGTTAGAGCATCTCCATCCGCTTTAAGAGGGCAAGGGTAAGGCAATGGCAGTGAAATTGCTCCTACTATTCACTCTAAACAGTTGTGCAAGTCCACCCGTTTGAGAAGAGGAAGGACGGGCAAGGGCAATAGTGATTACTATTCACAAATATTTTTTATTTTGTATGCCTCGTAAGTTTATTCTTTGAAAATAAAAGTCTCTATTTAACTCCGACAATTTAATTTTAAATACAAAGTAAGCATAACATTACAAATAAGCATAATTAATTAAAAAATTAATTAATTAGTTTAAATTTAGTGTGTTTTAAAAAAAATTGTATTTTTTTTACTTTTGGATTAATTATGATCGTTGAGTTCCAAATTTTTTTAAAATCAAATGCACCAGATTGTGCCAAGTGGCCCAATCTAATATTTTTTAATTTTTTAATGTATGTATACATCTAAAATTCAATTCCTTCCCCATACATGACTTTAAAGTTCAGTTTCTTCCCCATCTAAAATTCAGTTCCTTATACTAATATATAAAGTGAGAATGACACACCCCGACCTGGAAATCAGGACGTGCTGGCCATCACGCCCTGATTTCCAGGTCGGGGTGTGTCAGTTTGGTATCAGAGCATAAGATTCCTGGGACCTGTGGGTAACTGACACACTCTGACCTGGAAATCAGGGCGTGATGGCCAGCACGCCCTGATTTCCAGGTCGGGGTGTGTCAGAGAAGGCAAAAAAGGTGAAATAATCAAAATGGCAAGAAATGCCCCTGTCACATCCCAGCCCGGGGTGGATCACATCCCAGGCCTGCTCCACCACCGTAGCACGATATTGTCCGCTTTGGACCCCGACCACGCCCTAACGGTTTTGTTTCTGGGAACTCACGAGTAACTTCCCAGTGGGTCACCCATCCTGGGAGTGCTCTAGCCCCCTTCTCGCTTAACTTCGGAGTTCCTACGGAACCCGAAGCCAGTGAGCTCCCAAAAGGCTTCGTGCTAGGTAGGGATGAGAATATACAATTAAGGATCACTCTCCTGGGAGATGTGGGATGTCACAGCCCCTCCCTAATTAAGAATTTCAAAACAAAACAATTTAATTAATAAGGGTAAAATGGTAAACTACATTATTTTGAAGATTACAAACAAAACACCCACTACGTGGTTAGTGATTTGATAAAATTAATACTAATATTTGACAAAAAAATATTAATACATAAACGTAATAAATAAAAAACCAATTAGCACACGCGTAGGTGTGTGTTAAGGGGTTAGTATATAGTAAATGTAGAAAAAAATTGATTACAAACTGACAAGTAGTGTAGTGGACTTCTTATACTTCTTCTGTTTTGAAAATGAGCCCATACCATGCATACCAATTTAGGAATCTGCTTTGCCGGTCCTGTTTTTTTTTTTTCTACAAGACAAAAAAAACCTACCCTTAACAACACAAAGGAACGTATTTCTCGTGTAATAATTTTAGCTTGGCTTCTTCTCCAAAGCTTTCACCATCATTCCTCTACAATTCTTTTTCTCTCACTTTCTCTCCGTCTCTTTCTTTTTCAAATTCTAAATCTCTTTGTACGATGTACAAGTGACGGGACGAATTAAAATATAACATTAGGTTTAGAAGATTGCGATTCAAGGTAAGAATATAGAAACTATGAGTTTATCGTTTTTAATTTGGTAAATATTGAATTTATATTTTATTGTTGTAGAAATATTTTGTTTGGTGTGTTATTTTTTTTGTTCCCATCTTGATGTTAATAATTGATGATATGGTAATATAATTAAAAATTAATTATAAAAAAGACAAATGATATGATTGTTATGCATTGAAAGACTTATAAACTAAGGGCCTCCTAACAATGCCTCGCCTAAAACTTTCGAAATCTCAAAGCCGGCCCTGACCATTGTTGTAATGACCGAGTCGAGGATGTCATCCAAGCTTGTCGAACCTTGCAAATTTCTTGTTCAGGCTGGCATGCTGTCTCAAATTGAGGGAGAGAGGCTGCAATGGGAGACTGTCGGTTGTTGTTTGTTGTCAGACACCAATGAGGATGAGCTGATGGATGGGTCAGATGGAAGTTGGTGTGGCTGGATTGGGGTGGTGTATCTGTGTGGCCAGAGTGAGGATGGGAGGATCTGACGTATCGACGGTGAAGGGATGAGATTGAAAACAGTGGTATCAGAGGTGGAGTGTGGATGGGCTAGGGGTATTTGGGTGAGGCCAGAGTGGGGAAGATAGTGGCTTGCGGCGTGAAAGATGATGGCGTCGTAGCTGGGTGCTTTCACGGAGGCCAAATCCTCTGCACACAAACACTTATTGGGGCTATAGGGAGGCCACTAATATTTTGGTTATAGAAGATTTGATCTCGCTTTCACAAAGCTTTTCTTCTTCTTCTTCTTCTTATTTTTTTGTTAATTTTCTTTTTATTTATTTGTTATCATTTTTTAAATTTTAAATTAATTGATTTTTTATTTTTTTAATCCATGTGGAATCCTTATGTGTACATCAACACACTAACAGAAGTTTTAACAAAAAAATAATATTGATTTTCACCATCTATATCCAGATACTATATTGATTAATTTTCAATTTCAGAAACAATCTGAATTAGATGAGTCAACTTTATAAAGGCTTTTTAGCCAAAATGGTCATTGAGATTAACATAACTACTTACTTTGATCTTTGAGATTTAAAATCGATAGAACTGGTCCCTAAGTATATACACCATAAATCATTTTGGTCATTCCGTAAAAAATCTTTGTTAAATAAAGAAGAATGACAAAAATACCCTCAATTTTTGTCAAAATAATTAACGGTAAACAAACTCAGAACCACTCTATCGATTTCAAATTCCAAAAATCAAATATGAAATTATGGAATCTCAAAACTATTTTGACTAAAATAACTTTTATAAACCTTTGAAAATGTTATCTAGAAGATTTTCAATTTCCAAGAGCAAAAAGGTGACGTGATAAGTCAAAGTCACTATATATCATACCACCAAATGGGTATAAATGCATAAAGCGGAATGCACCGCAAGTAGCAATCCCATTTCTACATCATGATTCATGATCAATAGCATACACCCCAAAGCTTATCTTGATAATACAACAACAGATAGACATCGATCCTTCATGTGATCAACCTCATTTGACCGTTGAATTCTTCTACCTTTAACCAAAATATAGATGAACATGAATTCATAGATGATGTCCATTGAATGTAAGGGAGCAATTCTAGAAAGTGAGACTCTTTTGGATCCGGAATTGATGGATATGAAGATCTAGACCGCTTATTTTAAATTTTGTAGTTTTCATCAACTCATTTTTCTAATCTACCTCTCACAAATCAGAAGTACAGATCTCTTTCTCTCTCTTCAACGACCCGAAACTCCGGGTCTTTAAACTCCAACTACAGAAATCCAAAAAGACTCTCGACTCCAATTTTAGGGCATTTTATGTGTTTGTCTCCTTTATCATATAATTTGTAAATAACCGTGATGAAGCAAAAATGCTTTGTCATTAAAGTCAAATAGATGTCAAAGAAGCAGCTAATCTATAATTTATAGAGTGACCTTATAAAACCATTTGAATGTCACCCTTTTTTAGAATCATGTCATTATGAAAGATCAAATAGACGTCCAAAAAGTAGTCAACATGCAACTATCAGACGATCTTACAAGCTCAAATGTCTCTCTGGTCACACAATATCTTCCACAAGATCAAATAGATGTTAAAGAGCTAATATGCAATTATGTTGTGATATCTTAATTATAAGCTCACTTGAATTAATTGCATTTGTCCTTTTAAATGCTAAATCAAATCAACATATTCAATGACTTTCTTAAGTACTTCGGAGTATTCAAAATGTTTTGGTAATGGGAAGCAGATTGTCTGCCCTCCTTGTTATGGTGTTCTTTCATGTTCTTCTATTTGTGTGGTCACTGTTAAGCCACGTCAACATTTTATATTCTTATTATTTTTTGTCTTATTATCTTTATTAAAAAATTAATATAAAATATTGACGTGATTTAACCGTAATCGTACAAAGTGAGAAAAGGCATAGAAGAGCACCATAACAAGGAGGGGAAACAATCTGCCTCCTTGGTAATGGCCATTCTCTTACACAAAATCCTGCAATTTTCCTGACACATGGTAAAAGCGCAAATTTTGACTACAGCACCACTATCATAAAGTGTGGCCATTGAAACTGTGCTTCTGGTTTTTAATGCAATGCAATGAACCTCACCTACCACCTGCAACTCCATCTCACCATCCAAGAGCACTCATTTAGTTTTGTTGCATTCTCCATTAATATTTATACACTTCTGTAGCTAAAGAGTTTATCTTCAAACCCTCAACACCCGCTTCTGATTTTCTTCCTCTGTACTTTCTTCTTCTCCCATGGAACTTCAAAGACTTTTGCTCCTCATACTTGTAACTTCAGTGGAAACCCTAATTGTCCTGCAAAAAAGAGAACCCATTTTCCACTTCATCCATCTCTCATGCCTGATCATTTTCTTCACCCTCAAGTCTTGCTTCTTCTCAAACCCTAATCAAGTCTATTTGGTGGACTTTTCATGCTTAAAACCACCAAGCTCCTGCATTGTTCCCTTCTCCAAATTCCTCGGAAACGCCTCAAAGTTCGAATCTTTCGACAAGGGAAGCCTCGCTTTCATGGCGAAAGTGCTCGCTTCTTCAGGTCACAGCCAAGAAACCTACCTTCCTCCAGCCCTACACCACATTCCGCCATTGTCCCACCACCAAGAATCCATCGAAGAGGTCCACATGGTGCTCTTTCCCATCATGGATGATCTTTTGGCCAAAACAAACCTTTCTCCGCAAGAAATTGACATTTTGATAGTGAACTGCAGCGGCTTCTGCCCTTCTCCTTCTTTCGCCTCCATTGTCATCAACAAGTACTCGATGCGAAGCGACGTAAAGAGCTACAGTCTCTCTGGCATGGGGTGCAGCGCAAGCGCTTTAGCCATTGATTTGGCTAAAAATCTTCTGAAAGTTCACAAGAATTCTTATGCCGTTGTTCTTAGCACGGAGATTTTATCAACGGGCTGGTATGCAGGACACGAGCAGCCAAAGTTGATCCTCAATTGCGTCTTCCGAATGGGGAGCGCGGCAATCTTGCTTACGAACAAGAAACGAGAAAAAATGAATTCGAAATACAAACTGTTCCTGACACTAAGAACCCAGAAAGCGTTTGATGATAGGGCTTATCTTTCGACCATACGCGAAGAGGACTCTAATGGAAAACTTGGCGTCACCATCAAGCGAGATATTCTAGAGGCATGGTCTGAAATTTCGATAGTAATCTCGAAAGTTCTTCAATTTATTTCTGAATACAACATTTTTTTTCAATTTTACCTTAAATTTCCATATAATTTCTCCTGACATTAGTATCAATAATCCTTGCGTGATCACATTGATCAGTTGGGCCCTATATATATATATATATATATATATATATATATATATACACACACACGACTCATATGTATTATCTATATAAATATGTGATCAGCGATGTGATTAATAAACATGATACAAATAGCAACACTTCTAAGAATAGTTGCAAATACTTGTGTGTTTGAAAGCGCAAATAATTTCTGCTAACATCGATATTTAATACCTTACCACAGGTGGCTGGAGAGTTACTTCGTTGGAATGTGATGGTTCTCGGCTCTTCAATCTTGCCATTCTTGGAAAAATTTAGATATGGGGTTTCAGTAATCCGGAAGAGGTACATTGACAAGTCTACAGAGATTTACGTGCCGAATTTCAAGACTGTGATCGAGCATTTTTGTTTGCCGACTTCCGGGAGGCAGTTGGTGAGCGAGCTGGCCAAAGGGTTGAAGCTTGGGGACAGGGAAATGGAGGCTGCTCTGATGACTCTGCACAGATTTGGGAACCAGTCATCTTCTTCGCTGTGGTATGAATTGGCATACTTGGAGGCCAAACAAAGAGTGAAGAAAGGTGATAGAGTTTGGCAGCTTGGAATGGGGACTGGGCCAAAATGCAGTAGTTTGGTTTGGAAATGCATAAGGCCCATGGATGAGGATGAGTCCAAGAAGGGCCCATGGGCCGACAGCATCCATCGGTATCCGATGGTTGCCGTGGATCAATGAGCTTGAATGGAATTCGTTGATCAACATGATCGGATTGGTTAAGAACCGGCTTAACTCACATATGCAAATTTTCATTTATCTACTTTCTCACAAATTTGAACCAAACTATCAAAATTTGACAGATTTCTATTGTGGATTTTAAGTTGAAAAACTGTACCCGGTTCTTTTCTTATTGTCTTTTATGTGACATTAATTCTAGATGCATTGGATATCACTTGTTCCTACATATTTAAGAGTTCAAATCTTACAAACAACAAAGTAGAAATGTGAAAATTTGTTTTATACTCCCAACATATTTAAGGCCATGAAATTGAAAGTTTAATACTCACAAGTTTAAGTCTTGAAGGATGCCCTTGAAGTAAAGGGACGAATGTCTGAGACTCCGTGACGAGAGATTGTATACAATTGGCGATAAGACATATATTTTCTCTAAGCGAGCCGGAAGCATCTTCACGTATATTACCACTCCACTATTCTGTGTCTATATAACATTCATGTAAATTTATGACATTCCGATTCCAAGTTCCAACCCAATTTATGAACCTCATCTAAATCTGTCCTTATCAACTGTCCTCAAATTACACAAACCTATACCACGATTTTTTTTTCCCCAAAACGATAGGCCTTGAATGCTGGAAGAAAAAGAAAAATATAGACGTTGAGAGCAGTAAATATATGGGGCAAATATTTATGGTTTTAGCAACGGGACCAAAAGGGTACACAAGTAAAACCATATATAGCGCCATTGTTACCTGTAATGGTGGTGAATCGACGATGCTCATGGTATTCCTTTCATCTGTGATAGTGATCACTGGTGCCATCTGTAACCTGTTGTCGATGGAGCGTTTTGTGTTATGTACAATATAGAGTTCCCTTCCATGGAGGTTATATCAAATAAGTTCGTTTGAGGGATATTTTGTAGGGCTATCTCCGCACTGTATTTCAACCATCTGAATCATCATTTTTTCAATTACCACTCCACTTGTATATCAACCTCTAAAGCCTAAGCTATATATACACATCACCTTGTGCATTTGGTCTAATTAATTATCAACTTATGTAGTAGGAGCTCTTAATCAAGTCAACAAAACAGCTTCTCCTACCTTCAATTATCAGTTTAAGCGGCTAAACCTAAGCCTACCCGATCAATTAAAAAGTAAGGTAACTTCATGGATGATTTTAACCTCGTTGGTGGTTGAACTTGAACACTGGTTTTTTCTCTTCCTTTTTGTACAGCATTTACTGCCACCAGCATTGCTGGTAAATTTAACACCACCGGTCCACCGCGACCGCTATAGTAACCACTGCATGCAGACGCAGCAAGTTAGCAACCACCTTTATAGAGATCACCGTCGAAATTAAACGGCCAAGTGGGTGGCTGAGCTTGCCGTAGGGATGGGGCTTCCAAAATTTCCTTCCCTCCACAAACATATAAAGCTGGGCATTTTCTGACCTGCATGTGTGCATTTACTCTGTTCTCAGAACAAAGGATTTAATGTACCTTTTCTCCTTCGATATGGACTGAGTAGTGCCATTGAGTTGTCATACATATTTGCTCTCCAGTCTCCATCCAACATCTTCTTTTTTCCACACCAAGAACAATAATTGAATTTTGATAACTTCAAATAGATAGATGCCCTTCAAATAATTTTTTTTCTTGTTCTTTGATCTATGTAAACAAACAAAAATCATTTGCCAACAAAATTAATTACAACGACTAATGATCTTTTTGGTTACATTTGAGAAATCTTTTACATGCACATTATCATGCAATGTTACCAATCCGTGCATTAGAATTCGAAACAGACTATTGCAGTGAACTTGTAGCAATAGTACAATCCATGTGTTATGACATGAGCATATGAGTAATACTACTTTGCAGTGTGACATTCAGGCCATCTTCAACTCTAAAATTGACAATATCAACCTCCAATCAAAAGGCTAAAGGGAATTGGGGCAACATGTAGCTCAGGCAGACTAAGTTTGGCCCCAAAAATAATAAAATATGAGGGAAAATACAATATAACCCTGCATGGTTGGAGATGAAAAATTTAAACCTAAAATAGCATTTAAAATATTAATTTTTAGAGAACTAAAATATAATCAAGGCTACTGTTAACCCTTCATGATTAGAGAAGACATTACATTGATCATTTCCTCTGACATGATATACATGAATTCCTGGGGACAAGATCAAATTACCAGATGTTAGTTTTGCACAACATAATTTAACTTCAATTAAGATTATGCAATTAATGTCTTGGAAATTTGATACGACGTTAAAGGTTAGAATAAACCTACACGACACGCACAATTGTTTGAAAATTGGGACAAAGCCATCAATTTCTTTCATGCTCCCCATTAGTGGAGCTAGCTTTGTAGAATGGCAGTACTTGACTAGATTATCAAAATTCACAGAAGTTGGATACCAATGCATGGAAAAGTCTTCACCATCCTTCCCTATGTTCCAAAAACTTACGCCTATGAGGTTACAACGGCCAGATTGCGGCCAGATTACTATGACGGTAATTTAAATTAATTACAGTATTGTTATGCAATTTGATTTTCTCATTTAACAATACTTGATTGATTTAGAATATTGTTACAGTAACATTTTCGTAATATACAAGTTATTGTCTTTGAATATATACGATTACCTGGATTATCTAACGTATTAACTATTTAAAGGGCGATCTTAAGTCAATAAGGCTCTCCGTCTTGCGAGGGTCGAGAGAAGAACGTCTATAGTACGCAGCCTTACTCTTGTTTTACAAAAAGACTGTTTCCACGACTCAAATCCGTGACCAGAAAGGAACTTGATCTCAACACTGCAAAAATCGAGCCTAGAGACTCTTTAGGCTCGATTTTTGCGGTGCTGAGATCAAGTTCCATTTTTGTGGGACTGGATGGCCCATAACATAATAGACAAAGTTATAGTCCCACTATTATTAAAGCAATTCTGTACACTTCAATTGTTATTCTTGCCTCATAATAGTCTACTCCCAACTGCCCACCTTACTTACCGCCAGTAATGCCAATGTGGCATTCAATACTACAGACCAAATTATAATGATTCTGTTTTACTTTATTCTGGAGGTGAATTTAACTCTAGTACTGTACAAGGCTACAAATGCAAACTTAATATTTATGATTTATGCATGCAAATCATATGGTTCAATCAAGCATACAAATTATACCATGCAAGAAAATTGAAGTGCATGACCATGCATGATTGGGATGAAACACGGAGACATCTCATGCATAAGTAAGTTTCTCTCTCGTTGAAGACTCGATTTCTTTTTTAACGAGGAAAATCATCTATCGGGAGATGATAAGAATGAATTGGTATATTATCAAATTCATTAACATAAGTAATCGATTGTGTATATTATTGTGGAATCCAAACTTTTTTTTACTGTGTGTATTTCATGAAGGAAAATTGAGTTCAATAATTTTCAAACTCCACGTTATAGTAAACACGCGAAAGTAAAGAATCGAAATGGTTTCAATTCTCATTTATCGTACCGTAACCGTAAGTAACGATATCACAACAATCAAAGGGAATTCAACTTGTTCCATGACAGCAGCTGGCCAGCTCTGCAATATCTACTTAGCAATAGTGCATTCATGAAAAAACCAACCATCTTTAATACGTGCACATGTTGCCACAGCAGATGTCCCTCTCCCTCCTTTCTCACTGATATTTCTACCCTCCAAAATACCATTTTCCATAAACCCTCGCTCGCTCACTCTCCCACTTCACTATCTCTTCCTCAACACTTCTCTTCTTCTTCTTCTTCCTTCTCATTGCCTGATGAAAATGGTGGAAAAACCAAAGAAATGGCAGGTTTTAACCCTAACAATCTTCATGTTCCTCAACATTGCCCTCTCTGCAAAAACCCCCTTGACAAAAAAGACCTACATTGTCCAGATGGACGAGTCAGCCAAGCCAGAGTCCTTCTCCAACCACATAGATTGGTACTCATCAAAAGTGCAATCCGTACTCATCAAACCAGAGAATCAAGAAGACGGAGGCGAAGATCAACAAAGGGTAATCTACACTTACCAGAACGCCTTCCACGGCGTTGCCGCCCGGCTAAGCGAGCAAGAAGCCGAGCGGCTAGAGGAGCAAGACGGAGTCTTGGCGATTTTCCCAGAGACTAAGTACGAGCTCCACACCACAAGGAGTCCCCTGTTTCTTGGGCTCGAACCGCATGTCAGAGCCAGCACCACCAATGTCTGGTCACAACGAGTCACCGACCACGACGTCATTGTCGGGGTGCTGGACACGGGTGTCTGGCCGGAGAGCCAGAGCTTCAACGATACTGGCATGACCCCGGTGCCGGCCTCCTGGAAGGGAGCGTGCGAAACCGGCCGCGGCTTCACCAAAAGCAACTGCAACAAAAAAATTTTGGGAGCGAGAATTTTTTACCACGGATATGAAGCAGCGACGGGGAAGATCAACGAGCAGACGGAGTTTAAGTCGCCGAGAGATGAGGACGGGCATGGGACCCACACTGCGGCCACGGTTGCCGGGTCTCCGGTGCGCGGTGCTAATCTTCTCGGGTATGCTCGTGGAACGGCCAGAGGAATGGCCCCGAGTGCTAGAATTGCGGCGTACAAGGTTTGCTGGGTCGGCGGTTGCTTCAGCTCTGATATTCTGTCGGCAGTGGACAGAGCGGTGGCGGATGGAGTCAATGTATTGTCTATATCTTTAGGAGGAGGTGTGTCTTCTTATTACCGGGACAGTTTGTCCGTGGCAGCTTTTGGGGCGATGGAGATGGGAGTTTTCGTGTCCTGCTCCGCCGGAAATGGAGGGCCGGATCCTGTTAGTCTGACCAATGTGTCCCCCTGGATAACCACGGTTGGAGCTAGCACCATGGATAGAGATTTTCCAGCTACTGTGAAGCTCGGAAATGGCAGGACTATTACCGGGGTTTCGCTCTACAGAGGAAGGATAAAGCTGTCAGCAAACAAGCAATACCCTGTTGTGTATTTGGGAAGCAATTCTACTAGTCCTAATCCGAGCTCGCTGTGTTTGGAGGGGACATTGGATCGCCGAGTTGTGGCGGGAAAGATTGTGATTTGCGACCGTGGGATTAGTCCTAGAGTGCAGAAGGGAGAGGTGGTAAAAGAAGCCGGAGGAGTTGGAATGATCTTGGCAAACACAGCTGCAAACGGAGAGGAGCTTGTGGCGGATTGCCACCTTGTTCCGGCGGTTGCTGTGGGAGAGAACGAAGCAAAGGGAATCAAGCATTATGCTTCAACAAGCCCGAGAGCCACCGCAACTCTAACATTTCTTGGAACTAGAGTTGGGGTTAGACCGTCGCCTGTGGTGGCAGCGTTTTCATCCAGAGGGCCTAATCTGGTAAGCCTTGAGATTCTCAAGCCGGATATGGTGGCACCAGGAGTGAACATCCTCGCCGCTTGGACAGGCGCATTAGGCCCGTCCAGCTTGCCAGCGGATCGTAGAAGGGTGAAGTTCAATATACTGTCCGGAACTTCAATGTCCTGCCCCCATGTGAGCGGCATTGCCGCTCTGCTCAAGGCAAGGCACCCGGATTGGAGTCCGGCTGCAATAAAGTCGGCCTTGATGACAACCGCTTATGTCCACGACAACACGCGAAAGCCTCTGCAAGACTCCTCAGCAGCTTCAATTTCAACCCCGTATGATCACGGTGCAGGGCACATAAACCCGGGAAGGGCTCTTGACCCGGGCTTGATTTACGACATTGAGGCGCAGGACTATCTTGAATTCCTCTGCACACAAAGCCTAACACCAACACAGCTCAAAGTTTTTACCAAGCACTCAAACAGAAGTTGCAAGAACAATCTAGCCAGTCCCGGGGACTTGAACTATCCGGCACTCTCGGTTGTGTTCCCGGAGAGAACAAATGTTTCTGTTTTGACACTCCACAGAACTGTCACTAACGTTGGCCCTGCGGTTTCGAATTACCACGCCATTGTTTCACTGTTCAAAGGTGCTTATGTGAAAGTCGAGCCTCGGACGCTGAAATTCACCAAAGCCAATCAGAAGCTGTCATACAAAATCATCTTCACTACGAAATCCCGGCAGGCAGTCCCGGAGTTCGGAGGGTTGGTGTGGAAGGATGGAGTGCACAGGGTGAGAAGCCCCATTGTTGTAGTGTGGCTGCCACCACTATAAATCCTGCACCGGATTAATTTCAACGTGTGTTTTTATTAATGCTTTTGAATAAACAAATTTTCTGTAATAGTTAGCATCATTCCTCTGCTTCTTGCTGTGTTCTTCTAGCTACTGTCAACCTTAGAACACGAGCGAAACAACGATGTGCAGTGAAAACGTAGATTACGCAAGTTCAAATCACATTGATGTTGTTAATTAGAAGATTCAGAACTAGATTAGAATAATTTCTTAATTTGCTCAATTTCCATATTGATTCACATGTTTCTGCACTATTTTCATAACTCACGACTCACAAGCACTTAGTAGGAGTTCTCGTAGTTTTTGCGAGGATAATTTCAAACATGCACGAAACAAAACAAATTTAAACACGACATGTTGTAGGAATCGAGATCCACGATATTTGTAGCCGCATAAATATGAAGATTTTATGGTAGGCTATACTTTATCGAAATTTCAACTCGTCTAAAGGATCAAATACATTTGATATTCAAGATGTCTCATTAATTGTGTGAATATTTCAATTCGGATATGTCTCCAGTTATACTCAAGTTTTTCTCCTAACTGTTGAGTACAATTGGATCAATACCGTCATGAACAGCTTATGCTGCTGAATTCTAATCACGATGGCTTCACCCTTACAAACTAAACTCATGAAATGGGATTTACCAATTTACCAGCATCCACCTTTTTGTTTCTTCTGACGAAAAAATAAAAATAATGCTGGCGGGCCGTGGGCCTATTTGGACTCGTTCTGATGGGCCTTTTAAAAATTTAAAACCTGGCTAGTCCAATTCGTATTTGAATTTCCCAACACGTTGAAGAATTATTTTAGAATTGTGTTATCCAGACTCTCATTTTTCCTTTTAAACATATCTTTCTATTTTCGGTCATCGAATCGAATTAGTTAAAGAAGATCAAATGACAAAATTAATAAGAATATGTGAGAGGTAAAAAATATGTGTAAATAGCACTACCCTTATTTTATTACTAGCCTCTTTCCTTTATTTTTGATTTTTTTTTTTATACTTTATTCTTTTTTAAAAAAAATTGGCTTAATTTTAGAGTTAGAATAAATTCTACAAAAACAGCCATTAACTTCTCAGTAAGAAGCGGTTATTTCTTTTCAATTTTTTAATTACTAAACTGTTATTTAAAATTCACTAGAATATGCCATGCACAAAGTGTGTGTAAGTTTTTATTTTGTTTTTGAAGTTAAGGGAGAGGAGATGAGAGAAAGAGAGTGAGAGGGGAGAGGATTATTTTTATTTTTAAAAATAAATATGTTGAAATTGTCTGTAGGTGAGGTTAGGGATGGTTAACGGTTATGGTGGGCGGGTAACCGCGATTATTTACCCATAAACGTTTATACTCATACCCGCATAACCGTTCACCCGTTGGGTAATTGCCTAAACGGTTATACCCATATCCATAACCGTTTACAAACGGTTAACCATACCCATAACCGCATACTCATGTAACCATAACCGTTTAATACCCGTTTACCCATTTACCCTTTTTAACCCGTTTATCCTTTGTTTTTTACCATCACCCATTTTTCACCCGTCTATATGTTTTTCAACAACTTGAATTTTAAAAAAAAGAAAAATTGTCATAATTTTTTTTTTTTTTTTTACAATTAAACACCGTTATAGGTAAATTCATCATACATTTCCGTATTTTAATTTTTTAAGTCCTTATATCATTCCAATAATTGAAATAATAGTTTACGGACAATATTTTTAACTGTTACCAATGAAGGTAATATATTATTTGCCAAGTATTCTTGGGTTACGAAAATTGTTTAGAAGACATTATTCTTGGATTATTTAACCCATAATGTAAAGTATTAACATAATATATATAATGAGCTACATTATATTATAATTAGCTACATAAACCATGCACTATAATCAATAGCATTGATCTAAGTTTTGTTCGATAGAGAACATGGTTTGTGTTAATTTTACATGTTAGAGTTAATGTAGAAATATAGAGAATAATCCGAATGATGACTTTGAGGTACGACTTGAATCGTTTCCTTAAAATGTTATTTGACCTTACTCGAATGAGTTTGCTAAAGGGTTATTGACAAATCACTTACAAGATACAACAAATTATGGAATATGCGATTAGCAATTACCTAAAGGTATTTTAGTAAGTATACTTGATGGAGAGCACCAATTATCTAATGGCATGTTTACGTAACGGGAATGGGGTGAGTGGAAACGGAATCGCATTCCTTCTAAAGAATGCATATGTTTACTTGTATTTGGGGAATCAAAATAAAGGTGGGGTCCACCCAAAATAAGGAATTCAATTCCGAATATACCCGGAATCCGATTACCAAGAAATACATGGTAATTGAATTCCGGAAGAAATGACCCATCAGGAATCAAATTTTTCTTCCCAAACTGCCCTTGTACTTCTTTTGATATCTCAAAACACCCCTGCAGCTTCGTTCCTGCACCTCACCATTACAGATCACCATTTGGAACAAGTTGAAGAAGTTGAACAGCTTGCCCAGGTGGAGTGGATCTGCAGCAGAGAAAAAAGGGTAAAAAAAAGTCAAGGCTGGGATATGGAGGGAGGGAGCATGAAACGTTCTTCGCAAAGATGGGGTGGATCTGCAGCAAAGAAAAAGGTTGAAATTTTAGAATGGGGTGGGCGGGCAATAGGTAGGCAGCAGAGAAAGATGGGATAAATTTCAGAAAGGGGGTGGGTCGGGAGAAAGATGGGGAAGAGAGGGAGGGAGAGAGAGAGGGTCACATAAAAAAAATGGAAAGATGAAGAATAAAGAAGTTTTACTAAAAAATAAAAAAGAAATTTGTTCTTTCTACTGAAAAAAAAATGATGGGTTTTGACATTTTTCATCAAAAATAAAAAAAAATGAAAGATTAAAAGTTTTATTAAAAATAATTAGCATATAAAATAGATTAGTTCAATTAGGGGTATTATAGTAATCATATTAGTTTTCATTCCGATTCATAAGAATTAGTAAACAGTTTATATAAATCAATGTCTTTCTTACTCCGATTCCAGACAGTTTTAGTAAACAACTCTAACAGGAATCTGATTCTGGTTCCACCTCATTCCAATTCCTCCTCAATCCAATTCCTCCTCAATTCAATTCCTCTCAATTTGATTACGGATTAGTAAACGCGCCATAAAGGTCATATTTGTTAGGAGAAGGATTACACTTGTTGACCATGAATAATGTCTTTTAGGTAACAATCAAAAGATGCAGCATTCAAATTGAAGAGAGATGATTGTTGGGTTAATAACCCAACTTCCCATCCCCTGTCGAACAGCCGCATATAATATATAGGGTGAATTACATTTTACCCCCTCAAGTTTGGGGCCGATTTCAATTCCTTACAACATCTTTAAAACATTTCACTTTCATACCTCAAGTACTATTTTATTTCAATTTCATACATCCGTTACATTTTCCATCCATTAGTCCGTTAAAAGCTGACGTGGCTGCCATATTTGTGCTAACGTGGCTGCCATATTTGTGCTAACGTGCCTGCCAAATTTATGCCACGTGACAAAAAAAATATTTTTTTATGCATTTAAAATATTATAATAATTTACCCTAAAAAAAAAAAACTTGAAACCATCTTCCCCGACCCTTATCCCTCTCCTCCAATCTCTTCACCTCATCTCCCATCCAAAAAACCCACCCCTTCCTTGCAACCCAAATCCCCCATCCCACCCCACCTCTACCTCCCCGACCTCTCCACAACCCCCCCAACCCACCCCACCACCCCCACAAAAAACCCAGATTATTTGTATGAAACATGCAAAAAAAAAAAAAAATCCACCGGTGCTTGGAGAGAAGGGCCGACATTCCCCAGTTGTCGACGGCGCAGACGGTGATGGTGGTGCGGTCATGATGTTGGCGGCAAGGTGGGTGAGGGTGAGGTAGTGGTTGAAGGTAGAGAACTGGGGATTTTGGATCTGGGGATTTTGGGGGGTTTAGGGTTCGAGAGAGAGAGAGTGGAAGAGGGTCGGCGTGTGATGTTGTGTGCTTCGATGAGGGTGGTGAGGAGTGTGAGCGTGTGGAGGAAGGCGCCGGCTGTGAGGAGTGTGAGCGTGAGGGGGATTCTGGGTTGGGGGTGTGCTCGGGTGGGGAGAAGAGGTGGGGAAGACGAACTAGGTTTTGGCTTTTTTTTTTTTTAATTAATTAATTTTAATTTTTTATTAAGTGTTTAGCCACGTGGCACAAATGTGGCAGCCACGTCAGCACAAATGGGGACCCCTTATTTGCCACGTCATCACTTAACAGTTTACCTAACAGATTTTTTAATGGATGTATGAAATTGAAATAAAATATTAGATGAGGTATGAAATTGAAATGTTTTAAAGACGTTGTAAGGAATTGAAATCGACCTCAAACTTGAGGGGGTAAAATGTAATTTACCCTAATACACACACACACACATGTATGTATACATATGTATGATTATATATACATGTACGTATACATATGTATGATATATATGTATATATATGTGTGTGTGTGTGTATATATTTTTATTTTTAAAATATTCAACATTACATATATAAAGTAAATGGGTAAACGGTTACCCGTTTATAACCGTGGTTAATACCCATAACCACCCATTTAAATTTCACGGGTAAACGGTTATACCCATAACCGTTTAATTATCTAAACAATTACCCATAACCATAACCGTGAAATTTAAAAAGGCGGGTAACCGCGGGTATTTTGACCATCCCTAGGTGAGGCTTAAACAAAAAATATAAAAATTTTGTTTTATGAAATTACGTTACTGCTGTGACAGCCCGTCCCTGATTTTACAATTGTATAAATTTTTTAATAAGTGATTTTACGAAATTGCCCTTTAAAGGCACGTGTGTTGACTGAGGTTAATTACGGTGTCGTGTCACCTAAGTTTTGTTTTCTTGGCATATTCTCGTAGTACTGGTCACTACAGACGCGTGGGAGCAGACGGTTCATGATTTCGAGCAGAAATGAAATTGGAGTTATGGTTAAAGTTTTACGGAGCTACGAAACCGAAAATATTTTGAAGAAGTTACTATTTTATTATATTATTTTATTCATATCATTAGTTTTTATATGCCACATGGTTGTGGCTGGGAAAGAGAAGGAAGGGACTTGGGCAGAATGAGAAAGAAGAAGGGACATGGGCTGCCTAACCAGGGAGAAAGAAGGACCAATCGGAGCAAAGGGAGAGGTGATGGACGAATCAGAAATAGAAGAAGGCAGGGAAAGGAGAAAGAAGGAGATGGAGGGGAACCAAACCGGTTTCCCCTTGACCTGCAAACTCGGTCACGACCTGTAAGTATCTCCGGCGAAATTCATCAATTTTTCCGACGTATTGAGCCGAACCACCACTCCCAATCCCTATATCGACCTTCCCTTTATCCATTCCACATCAAATTTGGGAAGATTTGGCTTTCAAAATGGGTGAAACCGCAAGGAGGGGTGCGGCGGCTTTGGCTTCGAATCACCCAATCCCGAAGCAATTTCTTCCAATTAATACCACCCATAGCATCCTCTTGAGGTCTGGAACAAAGCCCAAACAAGTTTGGAGGCGGCGGAGTTGTTTTGGAGACGGATTGAACACACCAAAATTCAAGGGTTTCGTACGAATTTGGAGAATTTGAGGCTTTTCTCGGCCGAATTGGCCTTGGTCACAGGTATGAAAGTTGTTCCTTTCATTGAGATCTTCAATTCTGAAAATTTTGAGAATTTTTGGAGAAAGTTGAATTTTTCCGGCGAGCCGGGGCGCCCGACCGCCACCCACGGCGGCGCTTGGCCAGTCGGCCGTCAATGTTATTTTTAGGCTATGTTTGATATCCTGAATTCAATTTTGATAGTGGTTTGACGTAAGTGGATCATTGAACCAGATTCTTTACGATTCGTGGTTAGGTGAAAATATGAATTGGCGATCCAACCGCTGGATCGTCACCAAACTTTGATATGTTGTAGTACTTAATATTTCAAGAATGTAGAAACTTACGGATTTGGAATCCGATGTATTGATCTTCCTGAATTGGATTTGTAAGTTCATAAAATAAAAGGTTAATCGTCACTCGATTTTGGAAATTGACGGAGATCCAACCGTTGGATCATAACGAAACTTTAGTATGTTGTTCTATAAGCATATGTGAATCATGAGAAGTTACGGATGGGAAATCTGATATGCGGATCTTCCGAATTGAGTTATGTAGGGTTGTGGACCCTACCGTCGATCAAAGATCGACGGTTGACTTATGGTCAATGAGTCTTGAATCACACTTGAATGCCCTTGAGGATTTGTTTTATGTGAGTTACGTGTTCTATCAACAAGTATTCTGAGATGTGATTTAATAATTGTTCTAGGCGACGATCGTTCAGGACGCTTCAGTACTCGTTCTAGGGAGTTGTAGTGTGGTCTCCAGGTGAGTGGGCTTTTGTTTTCAGTATATATATATATATATACACACACACACACTTGGCTGATTCCCAGAAATACGTGTTAAATGATTTTATGAAATTGAATGCCATGTCGAATGCCATATATGTTTATTGCTATGTTTATGTGATTATATGTTGAGGCACTGCGGGCGCCAGGTAAGTTAGGTAAGTATGTACTTTCGTTATGATGATTATGGTGATATCGATGAGATTGGAATATGGCGCATTTACCTGCACATCGGGGTTTGTGCTCCGCCAGAGTAAGGCTTAGCTGTCACATGATCATTCACTTCCTGCGCCGTACGCTCACTTTGGATCCAAGGCAGGTGTCAGCCTGTCGTACATACCACTATAGGTGGTTCCGACTTCTAGGTGACCCGCGATTCGTCGCCAGCCTTCACGTGACTGTAGCACAGAGCGTCTTTATATACCTAGCTTGTTGTACAAACCACTACAGGTGGTTCGACATGGGTGCAGGTTATTGATTGAGAGTTGAATTGAGGATTTGGTTGAGGAGCCATAGATTCAGCCGTACAGGTCACTATAGGTGACTCCGGCTGATTTATATGCATTGTCGGCATGTTATGCACTGAGATATCACCTGATTGATTTTGATGATATTTGCTGCATGCTTTGATATTGAATATGGTTTATTCGGACATAGTAATATTTGAATGTTGGTTTTCAGTATGAGTACGTATATATTTTTCTAGGAAGTATATATATTTTTACAGAGAGGGGATATAACTTTTATATCGAAGTGATTTTGTAAAACTTTGTTTTTGCCCACTCACGCTTTTTGTTTTGCGCCCCTCCAGGTTCTTGTAGTATAGTTTTTTTTATCGACAAGGACTAGTGGCATATCTCAGTTCAGGTGGCTACTTCTGAGGGTATGATCTTTACCCACATTACTGTACTTTACTTATGCTCTGACAACACGTGTGAAATGGGTCCATACCCACTGACAGCGCACTCTAATAGTTAGACACCTTTAGGTTTAAATCCATTCGCATTCTTCCATATCATCACTTTTTGGCTTCGTCACCTTCCAGGTGTCGGCCAGCACAGCTCGATTCGGAGTCTTAGTGGACATTCCGGGTCGAGGTGTGTCAACTACCCTTAACTCTGTTATTGTAATAATTAGGGGTGGTGTTGGTACTATTACCGTACCAAAACTCATGTAACAATTACCATACCAAACTTTTGGTATGACAAAATCTTTTACCATTACCGTGCCAAACTTTCGGTAGACCGAATTTCGGCATACCAAATAGTTCGGTTGGCATGGTATGGTAATAGTAATTACCACTTTGTTTTGGGCCATTCTTTTGGGCCAAAATTTGATTATTTTTTTTTTGGACTGTGAAGAGAGAGAGAGTTGCCGGAATGGGAGCAACATAAATGAAGCCGATGACTAGATGAGTGAAAAGATGAAGAGTCGCAACGCAAAAAGGCTTAGGTTTTTTTATTGGGAAAGTAGAGGTTAGAGGGTGAGATGATTGGATAAATGACTAGGAAAAAAATATAAAGTGCTTATATAATGATAATAATACCTAAGTATATATATAAATGAATAAATAAATGATATAATATTAATAGTAGTGGTACGGTACGGTATACTACTAGTAATGGTTTTAAATACCATTACCGTACCAAAAATGTATGTTACAGTACAAATACCGTACCATTACCAATGGTACAAAAATTTTGGCACAACTTTGGTATGGTACGGTTGGTAAGGTAATTTGGCAAAAAATTCCACCCCTAGTAATAATAATCTTTTTATCTTCTTTTGGTTAACAAAGAGAATTCTATTAATATGTAGTTTAGTTAAAATAAAATAAAAGCCTTTTTAGCATTAGTAATGTTCCAACTATTGTGGTCTATTTTATCTGACAATATTTAGGATGGCCGACGGCAAGAAGAAGAGAGAAAAGAGAGATGTGTTTGTAGAATTGTAGGGGAATATGTGTTGTTATCCCTCATACATTGTGCCTTTATTTATAGTAGTAAAGGGAGAGAAGATATTCTTTCTTTCCCAAGTAATACAATTTGTAATAGGAAATGATAACTAGAATCAAATCTAATCTAGGATTTACACAATCACACTTAAACTAGGAATGTTTACAACACTCCCCCTTGAGTGTGTAAATACTCAAGGTAGATTTAGCATCATGCAGAAGTTGAGAAAGTCGACTCGTCGGCACTGATTCCAAGGAACAACGCTTATTCTCAATAAGGTAGGAACTTGCATAAGTAGTAAGTCTCACTAAAAATACCCTAAGGCCATGGCAAAAACCAGAGTAGGGACAAAATCCATAGTCTAAGGAAAAATGCATGAGAAATGCAAAGTCAAAAAAACGTCTACAGGACGTCATCAGGGATATGACCAGCCCAAGGTGGGTGCCTCGTTAAAACCTAGTTAGGTAACAAAAACCCAGTGGGAAAAATGCTCCTAATCGTAGGGAAAAAGAGTACATTAAGATCAAGCAAGTATCTACAAGATACTCCCCATGAGTTTGACATAATTCCAAAGAGAAATAGCAAAGTTACAACTCAGAAAGTTTACGCATACCAATTCCTTGAACAAGCTTCTAAAACGTCGTCTTCGGCAGTGATTTGGTGAAGAGGTCAGCCAGATTATCTTGTGAACGGATTTGCGTGACTTCAATCTTCTGATGCTCTTGTTGTTGATGTGAAAAGAAAAACTTTGGCGCAATATGCTTGGTGTTGTCTCCTTTGATGTAACCCTTCTTGAGCTGTTCGATGCAAGCTGTTATCTTCAAAAATCGTCGTCGGGGCATTAACGGCGGGATAAAGATCGCATGAGCTTCGAATATGGCCCACTACTGCTCTCAACCAAAAGCATTCCTGAGTTGCTTCATGTAAGCCGAGAATTTCAGCATGGTTAGACGAAGTGGCAACTAAGGTTTATTTAGTTAACCTCCAAGAAATTGCGGTGCCTCCAACGGTAAAGACATAACCCGTTTGAGAACACGCATTGTGCGGATCAGATAAGTATCCTGCGTCGGCATAACCAACAAGGCGAGAATCAACTCAAGGAACATAGGGTGCGGCATCACTCGAGGATCCGTAAAGATAGAAAAAGCCCAAATCCGTAGTACCCTTAAGGTAACAGAAGATGTCTTTCACGCCAGTCTAGTGTCTGCGCGTAGGTGCATTGCTGTATCTTGCCAAAAGATTAACAGCGAAGGAGATGTCAGGTCTAGTGCATTGAGCTAAGTACAATAAAACGCTTATCACACTTAGATAAGGAACTTCAGGCTCCAAAATCTCTTCATCATCCTCCTTCGGATGGAAGGGATCTCGTTTTGCATCTAGCGTACAAACGACCATAGAAGTACTCGAAGACTTCGCTTTATCCTCATTGAAGCGGCGCAACACCTTCTGGGTGTAGTTTGATTGATGTACTAGGATTCCATCAGAACAATGCTCTATCTCAAGACCGAGACAGTATCAAGTCTTGCCTAGATCTTTCATCTCAAATTCTGACTTCAGATGCGAAGCAATTCTCGCGAGCTCTTCAGGAGTTCCGATGAGATTCATGTCGTCGACATATACTGCAACAATCACAAATCCAGAATGTGACTTCTTAATGAACACATAAGGGCATAATTCATTGTTCACATATCCTGACTAGTCAAATACTTACTCAGACGGTTATACCACATTCTTTCAGATTGCTTCAAACCGTAGAGTGAACGCCTCAACCGAATTGAGAGCATGTTCCGGGGTTTGGAAATATTTGAACCAATCAATGTAAGTCATTCGGGAACTTTCATATAAATTTCTGTATCAAGATCCTCATAGAGATACGCGGTTACTACGTCTATCAGCTGCATATTCAATTTTTTGAAAACTACCAAACTGATAAGGTAGCAAAAAGTAATCAAATCCATAACGGGTGAATAAGTTTCGTCATAGTCAATCCCGGGGCATTGTGAGAAACCTTGAGCAACAAGACGAGCTTTGTAAAGCACAATCTCGTTCTTCTCATTACGCTTTCGAACGAAAACCCACTTGTAGCCAACGGCCTTCACATGTGGAGGAGTAGGAACTACACGTCCAAACACCTTACGTTTCGTAAGTGAATCGAGTTCGACTTGGATTGTTTGTTTCTAGTTTGACCAATCAGCTCTACGTTGACATTCATCAATGGAACGCGGTTCAATGTCATCGCTCAACATGATCTCAGTAACTACCGCAAATGCTAATGCATTGTCGACAATCATCTCATTTCTACGTCACACATCATCTAAGCTAGCATAATAGACCGAAATCTCACTATTCTCGAGAGGAGGATTTGTTTCTTTAAGGACGCATCCGTAATTTAGAATTTCCTCATGAGTTGGGTAGAATGAGTAAGCGATAGTCGGATTCACGGTAGGCTCTTCAGGACCTTGTGCGGTGGTTTTCCTCTTCCGGAGGTGTGAATCATTTGAACCAAGGGGTCTGCCACACTTATGTGTAGGGGCAGATGATTGGCTAGCCACTAATGTACGTGGATCACCAAGATTGGTGTCCCGGGCTTCCAAAAGGGCAGTCTGTCGTACATTTGGTACATCTATCTTTGCAGGCGTATCCGTCGTGCATTTGGTACATCTATCTTTGAGCGCTAGATTGGTGAAAGCATCTGGCATGCTTTAAGCTATGCTCTGGAGATCTAATATGCGATGTACTTCAGCTTCGGACTGAGCGGTGCAGGGATCTAAATGAGACAAAGTGGGAGTCGTCCACGATAATTCGCATCGTTCATCAGGAATGTTAACATTCTTATTTCCTCCTAACCACAGGAAGATTGTCTCATAGAAATGATAATCCGCAAAACGAACGGTAAACAGATCGCTTGTCAAAGGTTCTAAATAACGAATAATCGAAGGAGAATTATATCCGACATAGATTCTCATCCTTCGCTGAGGCCCCATTTTTATACGTAAGGGCGGCGAGATCGGCACATATACCGCACAACCAAAAACGTGCAGATGTGATATATCGGGTTCGTATCCGGTAACCAATTGAATGACATTAAATGGTTGTGTCGCAACAGGCCTCAGGCGGACCAATTTTGCTGTGTCCAATATTGCATGGCCCCAATCACCAATCGGGAGCTTGATACGTATGACCAACGATCGAGCAATCATTTGTAAGCACTTAATGAAATCCTCTGCCAGGGCATTCTGGGTGTGAACATGGGGTACTAGATGTTCAACTTCAACCCCAACCGACATGCAATAGTCATCAAAAGTTTTAGATGTGAATTCTCCAGCATTATCCAATCGAATAGATTTGATCGGATAATCAGGGTGGTGAGCCCTGAGCTTGATAACCTGAGCCATCAATTTGGAGAATGCAGCATTCCTTGTGGACAACAAGCACACGTGTGACCAACGTGTGGAAGCGTCAACCAAAACCATAAAATATCTAAATGGTCCGCAGTGAGGCTGAATCGATCCACAAATGTCCCCCTGAATCCGTTGTAGAAAAAATGGGAGGATTCAAACGAATCTTGCCATAAGAAGGCTTAGTAATAAGCTTTCCCATAAAACATGTTTGACATGCGATTTCATGGATCGAACCTAAACTTCAGGTTAGTGGATGCTCGTATGAAGATTTGAAGATACGGCACATCGCTATTCGTCCATGATGTCCCAAACAATCATGCCAAAGTGTAATTTCGTGCGCGATCCCTGTAGTAGGGCCGGCCACATAGTGGCATTCTATGGGGCGTATGGTCGTAGTATATAAACCACTCGGGATACGCTCAATCTTCTCTAGAATACGCTTCTGGCCATATTCGTAGGAAGTTATGCACAGAAATTCAACTCCGTTTTCTACGTGGGTTTCAGCGTGGTAATTGTTATCTCTAATATCCTTGAATCTTAGCAACGTTCTTCCGGAACGTGGAGAATAGAGTGCCTCAACAATGGTCAAAATTGTACTATGAGACAACATTATACATGCCTTACCGTATCCTTCTATCAGGTTGGATGGGCCTGAGAGGGTTGTTAGAGGTGCATTCTTAGGTATGAAGTTAGTGAAATAGATGCGTTCACGCAAAACGGTGTGCGTAGTTGCACTATCTGCCAGACAACTAACTTTCCCACGAGTCATACCTAGAATGAAGAATTAATTTGAATCGGTCACATGCATAAAGGTTTATAAAAACAATTATCAATTCAAAGTAATGTCATTTATTCAAGGATGAAAACTTAATATCCAAAAACAAATCACCAACTAATAATCCAAAATATAAAGGAAAATTGTTCGAAAAATCAACCAAAAAAAACAAGGGGGGTTCGGCCACTAGGTGGAATTTGGCCCCAATTGTCTTATTTCAATTAAAAAATAAGTCTATGTCTAAGATTCTAATCTTCCATAGGGGTGGTATCCTCCTGAAAGTTAGAAACCTCTATATTGGTAGTCTCCGATTTGTCCACTTGTATGAAGTTTGATTCAAACTTCTTACGACGAGAATGATATTCATCTACAACCTTCTTGGGAGCTCGGCAAACACGGGACCAATAGTCATTTGAACCACAGCGATAGCACATATCTGCATTCATGGTTTGAGGTGCTTTGCCTTTATTCTTGAAGTTCGGGGCCTTGGGAGCGAAGTTTGGGTGCTTCTGGGCTTTGTTTCCTCCCTTGGATGGGCTTTGGCTCTGTTGACCTTGGTGGGATGGCTTCTGGCCGCCCCTACCATGCCTCTTTTGGCGTTTTGGGTGCTGATTAGTGTTATAATGTGTTTTAGGCACAACAGTAGCCCCAGTAGGTCGAGCTTGATGATTCTTCATCAACAGCTGGTTCTGCTTTTCAGCGAGAAGTAAAACAAAGATCAAATCCGAGAACTTAGTGAACTTCTGAGTTCTATATTGTTGCTGTAGGACAATATTAGAAGCAGAGAATGTCGAATATGTCTTCTCCAGAAGATCTTCTTTAGTCAAAATTTCATTGCAAAACTTGAGAATTGATCGAATTCGACAAACTTCATAATTATATTCATTCACAGACTTAAAGTTTTGGAAGCGCAAATTCTGCCAGTCGTGTCTTGCTTTAGGCAAGAATATGTCCTTTTGGTGATCAAAACGATCAGCCAAAGCTACCCATAATGCACGTGGATCCTCCTCAGCAAGATACTCAGTTTGCAGAGCGTCATGGATATGTCTTCGGATGAAGATCATAGTAGTGGCTTTTTCAGCTTTGCCAACAGGCTCGTCTATTGCTTTTTCAATAGCAGGATGCAAGTTCTTTGCAGTAAGGTGGAGCTTCACATCTTGAACCCACTTGAGGTAGTTCCTTTTAGAGACCTCCAAAGCGGTGAAGTCGAGTTTGTTCAAATTCAACATGTTTATATCACAATAGAGATGGACAAGATGTGGTTAGTGTAATGAAGAAAAATCAATCCATTCACTTAGGAGTGGAACATACAGGTTCTAATATACATGTATTGGTTTAATTTTGCATGAAAAACTTCAGGTTTTCATGGGTGATGTTTTTAAATGAAGACTTCAGGTTTTCAAACAAGGCATGTTTATAAGAAACTTCAGGTTTTAAAGTAATTATGAACTTCAGGTTTCAAAGTAATTATGAACTTCAGGTTTCAAAGTAATTATGAACTTCAGGTTTCAAAGTAATTATGAACTTCAGGTTTATATATTCCTGCAGGCAAACACAAATATATATATGCAAACAAATATGCAACAAGTATATGCAAAAATTATGACTTTAGGTTTATAATTATAATTGAATTAATTTATTTGGACTTCAGGCCAAATTAAAGTATGTGTGAAAAAATATATAACCCATTAGGCCTAACATAATTAGGTGAATAAAATTCAGGGCCCAAAATAAGCCCTCGAGTGGCTATATAAAATCTTGCCGTGTGACCTAAGCCCAAAATTGGGCTGGGTTTAGTCTTTGGCGGGGCTGCAGGCCCACGAGCAGGAGAAAAAAAACTGAGGGGGGTCACGGGTGAGCTGTAGGCTCACGGGGAATAGGCTGCTGTCGGCAGGCCCAAAAATATTCCCAATATGGGCTGCTTCAGGCAGGCCCAGAATATTTTTTTTTTTCGCACGGGCCGAGGAGCTGAAGCCCACTAGGGCTCGGGTAGAGTCCAAAAAAAAAAAAAAAAAGGCATCCCAACCGTAGCTGGATGTGTTCACCGGGGAAGACAACCAGCGCCACTGCTGGTGGGTGTGTCTGGGTTGTTGGGGCTGGGTTGAGTCACGGTTGTTATGGACAACCACAGAGATAGAAAAAACTCAACGTTTTCAACAACTATAAAACCCTAAAAAAATTGAAATTGAATTTTCGAAAAAAAAATCCCGACGAGATTCCGGCGAATCTCAGTTCAATTTTTAGATGTGGAACGACTTTGTGTCATCGGCGACATGAACCAAAGGTTCAAGGCAATGGCTGGAGGCCATGCCGTGGTCGAGGACACCGTGAAGGGTGTTGGGTTTTTGTTGGTTTTGGGATTCGGAGCTTCTGGCTCTGTGGGTTGTCTGGGAAGAGGAGAGCTGCAAGCTCTCGGCTTGGCGTGAAAAACCCCATCTGCAGGATGGTGTTCACAGGTTCGAGATAACCTAGGTCCCAATCGAGAAAAAAATATGTTTTTTTTTAATTCAATTATAGGCATAAATAATTCAATGAATCACATATGTAATTTGATGCATATGCAAAATAATATTTTCAATGCATGTACATATGTACGATTCAATTCATGACAAATATCAAATTCACATAATTTCAACAATTATGGTTATGAGGCAGACACAATTTATGTAGAATCTAAAATACGTAAAACGTAAAGTTGGGTCATGCATCATGGTGAATGTTCATGCTATCAGGGCTGCAAAAATATCGAGTTAAAAGCCGTTGTTTTGAAAGAACCTGATTGCGTGATGATATGGATGAACTGGTTTGATGCAGAAAAATTCTTCAACGTCAGATTCATAAACGCAGCGGTAGGAGCGTGCTGATAAGATGTTGTGGCTGATAACGTGTTGTGGTCTATTTTATCTAACAATATTTAGGGTGGCCGGCGGCAAGAAGAAGAGAGAAAAGAGAGATGTGTTTGTAGAATTGTAGGGGAATGTGTGTTGTTATCCCTCCTACATTGTGCCTTTATTTATAGTAGTGAAGTAATTCAAGTTGTAATAGGAAATGATAACTAGAATCAAATCTAATCTAGGATTTACACAATCACACTTAAACTAGGAATGTTTACAACACCAACATATTTTTTTTTATTTTTTTCAATTTTTTTTCCCTTTTTATTCCTTTTTTTTTTGGCTAATTTTTCTGGTTTGTTTAATGTTTTTTTTTTTTTTTTTTACAAAAATACCTTTTGAGATGGGAAATCAATTTTCACGTTAGTTTTGGAATTTTTTTTTTTTAATTCAAGGGTCTTTTTAGTCCAATTGTTTCTTGTGAAACCTTGTGACTTTAAAGTGAAGTATTGGCTTTCTAACAATAAAAATAATTTTTTTAAACAAACGATATTATCTAAATTAAAAGAAAGAGCAGATTTAGCCTCACAATGGACTATCAATAATATGGTTCAAATTCACCTTTAATAAGAATTAAACCTAAGACCTCTTTACAAGTGCAGACCAATGACCGTAATATTAAATGACAACAATGAAGATAAACTGTTATTATTACTTTTTTTTATGTACAAACCTAGTATAAAGAAACTCATTGTCGTTGACTCATTAACTTCTCGACCATTTTACAGAGTTTTCTCTCTTTCATTTTTTTTATTTTTTTATTTTTTTTTGGGATAGTGCTAGGAAACCACCTAATAAAAAGAAAATTATTTTTGTTGACTCATTGACTTCCCGATTATTTTACAGAGTTTTTTTCTTTCATATTTTTTAGAATTATATATATTTTTTGAATAATGTTAAGAAAATTAAAATTTTAAATCAAATTTATAAACTAAATGATATATCATTAATTAAAAATATCACGTTAATCAACATTAATAAATAATTTAGTCATCTACAACTATAACATAATTTATAATTTTAAATTAAAAAATTTAGCATTCTTAACATTACTTTTTTTTCCTTCTTGGTTTTGGTCAAGCGAACATTCCATTAATATTTCATTAAAACAAAAGAAAAAAATAAAAAACACAAGGGAAACGAAACAAGGCCCGAAAACAGAGATTAGGCCCGAACAGAAACAAAAAGCTCAAAGAAGAAGAAAACCCTAGCAGCAGAGAAACTGTTGAAGTCGTAGTCCCCATCGCCTCGCTGGTGAGCCAATCCGATGAACGGCCGCAGGGATCCAGAAGAAGATAAGGGCAGCAAAAAAGTCTCCCAACACTGCACCTCCAACAGATGCACGAGATAAACCAAAAGACAGTCCAACAAGTGCAGGACACGAATGCTCCATCATCCTGCACGAATCCAACATCGCCGCACTGATGAGCCAAACAGAATCATATCTTTGGCTACAATTTTTCCAGCCGATCGTTTAACTCCCAACTCCAAAATCTGACGCTCCATCGGCCATTTCAGCTTTTACGTTGCATTAGGCAAGTCGGTAGCTGACCATCTGCTGTGGATATTGTCCCTGTCAGATGTCAATGGCTGCTTCTTCCTCTTCCTCACGGAAATACGACGTCTTCCTGAATTTCAGAGGCGAAGACACTCGCAAGATCTTCGTCGGCCATCTTTACAGAGCTCTGGATCAGAAAGCAATCAACACCTTCATCGACGCCGAAGAGCTGAGAAAAGGCAACGACCTTTCGGAGCTCCTCGCAGCTATCGAAAAGTCGAGGCTTTCGATCGTGGTTTTCTCCCAGAACTACGTTTCTTCGACTTGGTGCTTGAAAGAACTGGTCAAAATCCTGGCTTGCATGGATGCAAAGAAGCAGATAGTGGTGCCGATTTTCTACCAAGTTGATCCATCTGAAGTTCGTAGGCAAAAGAGAAGTTTTGCAGAAGCTTTTGCTCAACACGAACGCGAATCGAACGCCGACATGGAAGAGGTGGAGAGCTGGAGGTCCGCGCTAACCAGAGCTGCCAATTTGTCCGGCTGGGATTCGCGAAGATACGAGTAATTACTGTTCGATTATATTCTTAATTACTATTGAATTGGGATTTTTAAAGCATCTAGTTTAATTCGGTGCTGTTTTTCATATTACACAGGGATGATGCCAAGCTTATTGAGGAAATTGTGGATGACATATTTAAGAGATTGATCCATGTCTCGTCAAGCAAAGATAATGGCTTGGTTGGACTGGATTACCACATAGATAAAGTGAATTCACTATTACGTCCTGGGGTGAATGATGTTTTCACTGTTGGAATATGGGGTATGGGAGGTATAGGCAAAACCACCATCGCTCGCGCTGTTTATGATGAAATCGCTTTTCAATTTGAAGCTTGCTGCTTTCTCGAAAATGTCAAGGAAGGCTTCTCGAATAATGGTGCAGTACATATGCAGGAAGTGCTTCTTTCTAGAATCTTGAAGGAAAAGGTGCAGAGTTTAGGCACGTTGGATCGAGGTTCCAGAGTGATAATGGAAAGGCTACAAAGGAAAAAAGTTTTCATTGTTCTTGATAACGTTGATAAATTATCCCAAATAGAAGCCTTACTTGGAAAGCAGCATTCATTTGGCGGTGGAAGTCGGGTCATTATAACAACTAGAGATATACAATTATTAAGTGGAGCTGGTGCTGTATATAAGCCCGAGAACTTAAGTGAGCCAGAAGCTCTTAAACTCTTCAAGCAGTATGCCTTCAGAACAACCCAACCCACCAGAGTTTATGATCAGCTCTCAAGGCGTGTCGTACAATATGCTCAAGGTCTGCCTTTAGCACTCAAAGTGTTGGGAGCTTTTCTTCATAACAAAACTGTGCGCGAGTGGGAAGATGTGTTGGAAAAAATAAGGAGAATCCCACACAAAGGAATTCATAATGTGCTTAAAACGAGCTTCGATGGACTAGATGATTCAGAGCAGGACATCTTTCTAGATATTGCATGTTTCTTGAAAGGAATGGTTATAGACAGTGCAACAAAAATTCTGGACAGTTGTGGTTTCTATCCCCATACTGGAATAAGAGTTCTAATTGATCAAGCTCTAATATCTGTCTCAAAGTGGGGGACACTGGATATGCATGATTTACTAGAGGAAATGGGTCGGGAAATTGTTCGCCAAGAATCTATCAAAGAGCCTGGGAGAAGAAGTAGGTTGTGGAGTTATGAAGATGTTCATCATGTGCTGACTCAAAATACAGTGAGATATCTTTTTCCTATGCAATGTTTAGTAGAAGGCTTCATATTTTGACCAAAACCATTTTATAGCAAACATGCATTGTTTATAATATTCAATAAGGTTATAATATTCAATAAGGTTCTCAGTGCTTTCGACCAAAATCTATTTTATAGCAAACATGCATTTTTTATAATATTCAATAAGGTTCTTGGTGTTTTCCTTCACTTTAATTTACATTGTTGGTTTATCCAGGCTACAGAAGCAGTTGAAGGCATAATCCTGGATTCTGCAATCTTCAAAGAGGCATGCTCAAATACTGAAGCTTTTGTTATGACAAAACTAAGACTGCTCATGATCCGTAGTAGTGCTTATATTTACACGAAGTTCTTTTACGGATATGATCCTGCATTCGAGGATTCATTTGGCCATCAAAGTCCAAATGATTGCTTCATAAAACACTGGATTGCGGACTTAAAGTTCCAATCGTCTCAGTTGAGGTGTCTCCTCTGGCGTGGTTGCCCCCTCAAGTCTTGGCCATCCAACTTTCAGTTCAAGAATCTTGTAAACCTTGACATGAGCAATAGTTGCATCGAACAACTTTGGACAGGAGCTGAGGTACGATTTTTCGTTTACGTAAATTTATTTATTTTCAATGTTTAGGTTCTGAGATGTGTTGTGCATGTTTTCTTGGACTTTTTAACAGCCTCTGGAAAAGTTGAAATTTATCAATTTAAGTTATTGTAAATACCTTAAGAAAACCCCCGACTTCACAAAGGCTACAAGTCTTGAGGAACTAAATCTAGAAGGTTGTACAAGGTTATATGAGGTTGACCCATCCATTTCAGCTCTGAAAAACCTTGCTATATTGAATCTAGGAGACTGTCAAGAACTCAAGAGCCTGCCGAGCAGCATTCATATGGGATCTCTTCAAACCCTTAATCTTTTTGGTTGCTCAAACCTTGGGAAGTTTCCAGATATTTCAAATGTTATGGAGAAGCTATCAGAGCTTTATTTAGGTGGGACTGCAATTAAAGAACTTCCCTCCTCAATCAATAATCTCACAGGCCTTACTATTTTGGGCCTAAGTCGCTGTCGAGAACTCAAGAGCCTGCCGACCAGCATTCATATGGGATCTCTTCAAACCCTTAATCTTTCTGGTTGCTCAAACCTTGAGAAGTTTCCAGATATTTCAGATGTTATGGAGAAGCTATCAAAGCTTTATTTAGGCGAGACTGCCATTAAAAAACTGCCTTTGTCAATTAATAAACTCACGTGCCTTACTGTTTTGTGCCTATATGGGTGTCAAGAACTCGAGAGCCTGCCGAGCAGCATTCATATGGGATCTCTTCAAACCCTTGATCTTTCTGGTTGCTCAAACCTTGAGAAGTTTCCAGATATTTCAGATATTTTGGAGAAGCTATCAGAGCTTTATTTAGATGGGACTGCAGTTAAAGAACTTCCTTCCTCAATCAATAATCTCACGGGCCTTACTATTTTGAGCCTACGAGGCTGTCGAGAACTCAAGAGCCTGCCGAGCAGCATTCATATGGGATCTCTTCAAACCCTTAATCTTTCTGGTTGCTCAAACCTCGAGAAGTTTCCAGAGATTTCAGATGTTATGGAGAATCTATCAGAGTTATATTTAGATGGGACTGCAATTAATGAACTGCCTTCTTCAATTAGAAATCTTCCAGGGCTTGTTACGTTGGACCTAAGAGATTGCAAAGAACTCAAGAGTCTTCCAAGCAGCATTTGTGATCTCAAGTCCCTTCAGTATGTTAGTCTTTCTGGTTGCCCAAAGTTTGAGGTGTTGGAATTATCGGATAATGCTCGTTTATCATTATTGAGAACGTTAGACCTGTGGAGAAACAATTTTGAGAGCTTGGTAAATCGGCTTCATCGTTTAACAGATCTCAAATTGGATTGGTGCACGAGACTTGAATCAATACCAGAGCTTTCATCAACTATAAGGTTCATCGATGCCCATGATTGCACAGCTATAAGAATCTTTATTTGACATTTTCAAACCGCTTTCAGCTGGTGCAAAATCTATTTGAAGGTATTGTGGAAGCTCATCAGTCTATTTGAAGGTATTGTGGAAGCTCATCAGGTCTCTCTCTCTCTCTCTCTCTATGTGCGAAAGTACGAAACATATATAATGCACTTATGCAAGTCCAGTTTACCTTTGTTTTCATTCTGCAGGGTAATCTGCAACCTCTTTCCTTGCTTATGTATCTTCCTGGAAGTAAACTTTCAGATTGGTTCAGCCATCAGTGTAGTGGATTCTTCAGTGACTGCATCTACCACCAGTGTCGGATCCTAAGATTTTGGGATTCGTTGTGTGCGGTGTTACTAAGTTCAAGCATGCACATTATACATCTGGTCTATCTGCTCTCTGTTTTTGTACCTTCGAAGGAGAGCACGGCGAGCGCAGTTTCAGATTTGATATGGTTGATTTGAGCATCCAAGGGGGCAGGTTACTTGAGTCAGATCACATGTTCATGGGATATCTTCCATGGAAAAAAGAAGTGCAGCCAAGTGAGCGCTATACCACGAATGTGACATTTAGAGTTGAACTAAGAGATGGAGTCAAATCATGGTATACTATGAGATGGAGTCAAATCATGGTATCCTGGGGTACCAGTTCTGCAGCTTTGCATCAGAAGGTGTGGAGTTCAGTTGAGTTAGCAGCTCGATCATAAGCACTTGTAGAGTTGTAACTTTGCAGCCACCAGACATAAATACCAAGTACCCTTAATTACTCCCTCAGGATCGTGTTGACATGAACACAGCACAAAGGCGACACGATTGATTACTCATACGAAGAAAAAATTTACATAAAGAAAAAAAGGTTAAAATTGTCATTTCACATTCAACTTAAATGGATCGCACACGGGTTATCGGGTCACGTGAGTATGTAAGCGTGCTCAAGTGTACGGCACTTTCGGATTAGGTGGGTTTGATCGAAACACAAACTCTTACTTACTGAGATGCAACTTTCATATTATGCTTCATATTTCCATTACTTCATTTTGGAGCAGCTTAATCAAAGTTTGAAAATCTTAATCAAATATTAAAAAGGAAAGAAATAATGTTCAATCTAAAAAGTGATTGAGAGGAGCGGTGGATTCTAATTATTTCTATTTTTATTAGAAAACGCGCATTAGCCTCGTCATTGACTCATTGACTCTGTTAGCCTCGTCGTTGTAGGAGATGGGATCCTCTTTGTTAGATTATAGGTTCTTACATCTTCACTGTTTATCGTATATTATACGGTTAATTTTTTTTAAATATTATTTATGTTTGATTTTAAATAAAAAAATAAAAAATAATTTCTAAACACATAATATACACTACATACAATGAACAGTTAAAATTTCAAAATTTTTCAGATCCCCATCATTTCGGATGGGATATGGAACCCATGTTAGGACCTTACGATGACCCACTGCTTTTCCTTTATGCTCTCATAATTGCATTGCTGTCTTATAGTGACTCAGCACTTGTTTGTCTGACTTAGCTTTTGGGAGAATATAAAGCCCTTTTTTAATTTTAATTTTATTTTAACAATTGATATTATCTGCGGATAAGATTGAATTTTGCCTCACAATGAATTAATAAAAATATTGTTCAAATTTATTTTTGACGAGAATCGAACTTAAGATATCTCATTTACTGGTAAAGATGAATACCACTAGACCATAATATAAAGTGGTAAAAAGAGATATTATTTACACTATAAAAAAATGATAGACTAATAATAATATGATTCAAATTCGTCTTTTGGGAAAATCGAAATTAAAACATTTGAATTATAAGTGAAGGGGACTAGATTATAGTATATATTTCCTTTATGATTATGAAATGAATTAAACCTTTAGCTTTTTCTCTGTCTTTTTCATTTTTAACCTTATCTCTATCTTTCGGTGCGGCTGGTAGCTTTTTCTCTGTCTTTTTTTTTGCATTTTTGGTTGCGGCTGGTACCAACTGCAAAAGCTGACCATCGGCTGTCGATATTCTCCCGGTCAAATGTCAATGGCCGCTTCTTCGTCTTCCTCATGGAAATACGAAGTCTTCCTGAATTTCAGAGACGAAGACACTCGCAAGATCTTCGTCTGCCATCTCTACGTAGCTCTGCGTCGGAAAGCAATCAACACCTTCATCGACGCGAAGAGCTCAGAAAAGGGCTCTCGTCCAAATTGCAAAATGTGAGGCTTTAGGCCATCTCCAACCGAGGGCTGGCCAGATGGCTCATTTTAGCCCTCTGGCCCTTCAAGATTCTCCAAAATATTAATATTTTAATGAACAGTACATGGCCATATTTACCTCCGTCTCCAACCGAGGGCCAGAGGGCTCGTTTTAGCCCTGTCACAAAAAACCGTATCCAACCGAAGGCCAAAGGGTCATAGGGCCAAACATAATTTATTATTTAAATTTAAAAACTACAACAACTTAAATTTAAAAATAACAACACTTTAAATTTAAAAACTACAACTTATATTTAAAAACTACAACTAAAATTTAAAAAATGACAAATTAAATTTAAAAACTACAACAACTTAAATTTAATATCCATAATCAACATCATCATCCGCCATCGTAGGAGTATAGAAAGTTATAGAAAAAAATAAGAAGTTATAGAAAGTTATTGAAAAAAAAAATGAAACAAATTTTGTGAAATAGAAGTTATAGGAACAAAATGGAATTTATAAAAAATATATGAAATTTTTTTTTTAAAATAGAAGTTATAGAAAAAAAAAGAATTTAAAAAAAATTTGAAGCAAATTTTGTAAAATAGAAATTATAGGAAGTTATAGGAAAAAAAAAAAGAAAAAAGAAAAGGTTTAAATTCATAAAAAATTTGGACACTATCCGTAATATATAAATCACTATTAGTGTCGGTTAAATTGCTCTTAGTGTCGGTTATAATCGACACTAATATTATTTCTGTCGGTTATAACCGACAGAAATAACAAAACATTAAAAAAAAAAAGGCCAGCCCCGGGCTGGCTGGCTCCAGCCCTCTAGCCCTCTAGCCCTCTCCGATTCCGTGGGGCCCTTCCAAATTCCAGAGCCCTCTGGCCTAGCCCTTGGTTGGAGACAGTTTTCGGGCTATTTTCGGCCCTCTGGCCCTCTAGACCCTTCGGTTGGAGATGACTTTATATTACGAACGCTGAAAAGACCTAGCATGTGATCCGCATATGCCAACTAAAAAGTCACATCAGTTTGGGTTTAGGTCCGCGTAGAAAGGGTCGAGACCCAACAGAACGGAGCCATCAAATCCAACACGCAGGAATTGTTCTCTTCACTTTTCCTTTGCCCCATCAGGAAGTAGCAATCTTTGAGAATACAAATCCTCCGCGTCAGGGGTATCACTTCCACTTTGTTCAGCCTCGTTATAGCAACACCCCTCACGGTTCCTCTTAGAATGAGCAACTCTTACCAGAACCAGTGATCTGCAAAAAGCACGAAGTTCCGCTTCAGAATTTTCATGACGAAAGGCGGGCTGTGTCATGCTTTGGTTATGCACCTCCTCATGATTGGCATAAAGGAGACGAACTCCACACCTTCTGATGCGATGCTGCTGCACTGGTGCCCAAGAATCACGTGATTGGACTCCATCTTTTAGTTGAACTCTAAAAGTGGCCTGGGAGGTATTATTCTATATTATATACTGGGTTTTCCGACTCTTTTCTTAGTAGTTTACTAATTTTTACAACATATGCTTATTGGAATGATTGCGGTCTGGCCTCCTCCGGTTTGGCCTCTTTCTTTTTAAAAAAAACTAATGAAAAGAGCTTCAAAAGTTTTAATTTTAATAAAAAATTATGTTATAAGTTTTGTTTAATGATTAGTACAATGCTCATATTAAAGTAGTCCAACTAAAAATGGTCCAACTATAATAAATTATGATTTGTTGATTTTACCCCTAACTTTTTTAGGTTAAGTTCCAGATTTTCGTTGTTAATGGAGTTCATCGTTGTTTTGCAGCCCCTTTTCTTTTTCTTTGAAACAAAAATATAGATCCTCATGCTATTTAATTTATATTTTGTATTATTTCGTTGAAATGTGATCGTCGTTATTATTCATAGTGTATTCGAGGTACTGTTTTTCAATTTTTCATTGTCAGTGGAGTTCATCGTTTGTTTCTCCAGAAAATAAATTTGAGATCTGCATGCTATTCAATAATAACGACAGGTCACTGTTTCTGAACTGTAAGAATAAACTATTTCTGGAATCTAAGTTACTGTTTCTAGATCCAAATGAAATAGACACATTGTTTCTTAAATGTAAACTAGAAAAGAAATAGTGAAATTCACTGTATTTGGATTCAAAGCAAAATAAGCACCCTATTTTTTAAATATAATCAACTAATGCATGAAAGAAAAGAAACAATCAAAGGTTAAAACATAGACTGTTTTTGGAACTAAGTCACTGTTTCTGGAATCTAAATCAATGTTTCTGGAATTTAAGTTACTGTTTCTGGATTTTGGTTCTTTTCTTTCCAGATACAGTGTTTGTTTGTGCACAGATAAAACAAACATTGTATCTGATTTTTTTTTTCCACAAACAGTGTCATGTTTTGGGTTATCCAGAAACAGTTTTATGTTTTGGTTCTTTTTTTTTTTCCAGACACTTTTTTGCTAGTTTCTGCCATTAAACTTCTTTGAACTTATTTTGGCGGCTTTGTTCCGATGAATGCTTCTTTTTTCAACTTTAATTTGGTTGTTTTTGAAATGGGGGAATTCAATTTGATAGGAAGACATGGAGTTATTATGGCAGTTTCGTGCTGGGTTAAGGTTGGTGAAGAGTCAAGATAATATCAAATCATTTAGGGGTATTTACGGAAGTATAAAGTTGTAGTGGGTTGTGCTTGTCAGTTTTGGATGATTTTTTATTAAACTTTGAGCCCTTTTAGTTAAATAACATTTTGGGATGGTTTTTTATTAAATATTTGTTGACCCAAGCCTTTTTCATTAAAACTCCCTTCTTTAATGGATTTATTTTTTATTGCAGTTTGATAATGAATTTATGGCTCGATTTTGCAGCCAAATGTGAGACTGCATTTTGAGACGTCTGCAAAACCCGATTGGGGACTGAAAATTGCAAAACTCCTTTTCTACGAATTTCAGATTGGCGTGGTTTGCTAGCTTGGGTTGATAATATTAGGTATTTTTCATAATATATAGTAGTAATTTTCTATAACATAGTTGGAATGATATGTGCAATCATATTTGATATGTTAATAATTTTTTTTAATATATATTGGAATGATAGGTTAGTATTTTTGATAATATATATTGGAATTATAATTTGATATTGAAAAATTTTCAAAATTAAAATTATTAAACTCTTACTTGTGACCAATATGACTCAAGGGAGGCTAAATAAATTAGCAATTTTATGCATTTGGAGACTTGAATTATGATAATATAATTGATGATTTTACTTCAATAAATGAAGAAGATGATTTCTTAAAGGTTGAAATTTCAAAAGAGTTTTGCTTGGAGTGTTTGAATATGATTTTGCTTTTGATGGTCGGCGTTTAGGTATTGTGTCCCCTTGTATGTTTTTTTCTTCAAAGAAATATAATATGAGCGTGAGGGTCTAGTCTCCCAACTTCGATTAGATTCCAACCTTCTTTAGATATTTATTTTAATATATGTTCTTGTATTAAAAAAAATGGCATATTTTGAGCATTCGTCCCAGGCACCAAAAAACTCAGGACCGGCCCTGGTGGGGAGGCAAACTGAGGCCTAGCGCCTAGGCGGCTAAGCAAGGCTTAGGCGGGAACCTAGGTAGACTAGGCAGATTTGAGTAAATTTAATATATATCGTATAAATAAGTATCTATTTACATCTTAAAAAAATTATACTTGTATTTTGTTTAAATTTTGATTGATAAAGAGTGTTCAATCAACAATCAACAGGTAATATAAAAATACTACTAACTGACTCAAAAAAATCATTAAAGAATTAGGTTCATTTTGGACTTTAAAAGTTGGGTGGACAAGCCGCCTATTACATTGCCGAAGTCCATATATTTAAAGTTCAAATAAAAAAGATGCTTTTATGCTATTTAACTTATAAACACAACCCACGATGTCGTTTAGTGTAGGTTATTTTAAAATGTTACTATTCATTATCGTCATCTTCCTCCTTTATCGCGGCCGGGCGGCTTTTCTATACCTAGAAAGGCTTTGAAGATATGCGGCTGTAGTACAAAGTTTCCCAGAAAACTCAGCTGAGCCTTGCCCGTCTAGTCTCCCGCCTAGCGCCGCTGAATGGGTTATCCGATTTTTTCTAACGATTAGGCCATAATCGGAACGACTGTAAGCTGTGTAACGTCTAGGCAGCGATTTTTAGGATAGTGTTTTAAAGTAAAGTTCTTGGTTTTTAACAATAAAAATATTTTTTTTTTAACAAACGATATTATTTGAGCTAAGAAGAATGGTAGGATTAGCCTCGTTAGTAATAATGTTGTTTAAATTCACGACAATTGAAACTAAGAATTAGAAGTAAAGATGAATACTATTATATTGTAATATTAAGTCGCAACAGTAAAAATAAATTATTATTATTATTATTTTTTATATCCAAACTTAATAGAAAGAAACGCATTATCATCGACTCATCGACTATTTTACAGAGTTTTCTCTCTTTCAATTTTTTTTTTTTTTGGGATAGTGCTAGGAAACCACCTAGTAAAAGGAAAAGGGAATCATTTTCATTGACTCGTTGACTTCCCGATTATTTTACAGAGTTTTTTCCTTTCAAATTTTTTAAAATTATATTTTTTTAATAATGTTAAGAAAATTAAATTTACAAATTAAATGATATGTTACCAATAAAAAATATTACATTAATCGATATTTAATAAATAATCTAATCATCTATAACTACAACATAATTTGTAAATTTAACTTTAAAAATTTAGTTTTTTCAACCTTACCTTTTTATTCTTGGTTTTGGTCAAGTGAACATTCCATTAATATTTCACTAGCAGATAAGCACACACTATGTGCGTGTGACCAATTTCATTTTAATTTCTGTTATTGATTAAGGAGTGTGATTAGTTTTTAAAATTTTAAAAAGAGTATGGAATAATGATGATGAGATAATTTCTCTTAATAAGTGCATATTTTTTCTTGATAATTACTGTTTGGTCCTATTTATGTAAATATTATGTATCAAAAGTGAGGATAAAATAAGAAAAATAAGTATATGATTATCATTTTCTCAAAAAATAAGGGTAAAATAGGAAAAATAGGAATATGATTGTTATTTTGTGAGTGACAAAACCCTAGCAGCAGAGAAACTGTTGAAGTCGTCGTCCCCATCGCCGCACTGGTGAGCCAAACGGATGAACGGCCGCAGGGATCCAGAAGAAGATAAGGGCAACAGAAAAAACTCCTCCAACAGATGCACGAGATAAACCAAAAGACAGCCCAAAAAGTGCAGGACACGAATGCTTCATCATCCTCCACGAATCCAACATCGCCGCACTGATGAGCCAAACAGAATCATATCTTTGGCTACAATTTTTCCGGCCGATCGTTTAACTCCTAACTCCAAAAGCTGACGCTCAATCGGCCATTTCAGCTTTTACGTTGCATTAGGCGAGTCGGTAGCTGACCATCTGCTGTGGATATTGTCCCTGTCAGATGTCAATGGCTGCTTCTTCCTCTTCCTCAGGGAAATACGACGTCTTCCTGAATTTCAGAGGCGAAGACACTCGCAAGATCTTCGTCGGCCATCTCTACAGTGCTCTGCGTCGGAAAGCAATCAACACCTTCATCGACGCCGAAGAGCTCAGAAAAGGCAACGACCTTTCGGAACTCCTTGCAGCTATCGAGTCGTCGAGGCTTTCGATCGTGGTTTTCTCCCAGGACTACGGTTCTTCGACGTGGTGCTTGAAAGAACTGGTCAAAATCCTGGCGTGCATGGATGCAAAGAAGCAGATAGTGGTGCCGATTTTCTACCAAGTTGATCCATCTGAAGTTCGTAAGCTCAAGAGAAGTTTTGCAGAAGCTTTTCCTCAAAACGAACGTGAATTGAGCGCCGAAATGAAAGAGGTGGAGAGCTGGAGGTCCGCTCTAAACAGAGCTGCCAATTTATCCGGCTGGGATTCGCGTAAATACGAGTAATTACTGTTCGATTATATTCTTAATTGCTTTTGAATTGGGATTTTTAAAGCATCTAGTTTAATTCGGTGTCACTGTATAATGTATATTTTCTTAGCAAAATTGGCAATGCTGTTTTTCTTATTACACAGGGATGATGCCAAGCTTATTGAGGAAATTGTGGATGATATATTTGAGAAATTGATCGAAATCTCTTCAAGTAAAGCCAATGGATTGATTGGAATGGATTCTCATATGCGTAAAATGCATTTATTGTTATATCCTGATCCTCCTGGGTTGCAAAAGCATGATGTTCGTATTGTCGGAATATGGGGTATGGGTGGTCTAGGCAAAACAACTATCGCTAGTACTGTTTATCATGAAATCGCTCGTGAATTTGAAGCTTGTTGCTTTCTTGAAAATGTTAAGGAGGGTTTCAAGAATAATGGCAAACTACATATGCAGACACAACTTCTAGCAAGTATCTCGAATAACCAGGTGGTGAGTTCGGACATTTCGAGTAAGGGTTTCGAGGTGATGGTAAAGAGCCTAGGTCAGAGAAAAGTTCTTATTGTTCTTGATGACGTTGATGAATTATCCCAAATCGAAGCCTTACTTGGAAAGCAGCATTCATTTGGTGGTGGAAGTCGGGTCATTATAACAACTAGAGATAAACAATTATTAAGTGGAGCTGGTGCTGTATATAAGCCCGAGAACTTAAATGAGCCAGAAGCTCTTAAACTCTTCAACCAGTATGCCTTCAGAACAATCCAACCCACCAGAGTTTATGATTCGCTCTCAAGGCATGTCGTACAATATGCTCAAGGTCTGCCTTTAGCACTCAAAGTGTTGGGAGCTTTTCTTCATAGCAAAACTGTGCGCGAGTGGGAAGATGTGTTGGAAAAAATAAGGAGAATCCCGCACAAAGGAATTCATAATGTGCTTAAAACGAGCTTCGATGGACTAGATGATTCAGAGCAGCGGGACATCTTTCTAGATATTGCATGTTTCTTGAAAGGAATGGATATAGACAGTGCAACAAAAATTCTGGACAGTTGTGGTTTCTATCCTCAAACTGGAATAAGAGTTCTAATCGATCGAGCTCTCATATCTGTCTCAGAGTGGGGGAAACTGGACATGCATGATTTACTAGAGGAGATGGGGCGGGAAATCGTTCGCCAAGAATCTATCAAAGAGCCTGGGAGAAGAAGTAGGTTGTGGAGTGCTGAAGATGTTCATCATGTGCTGACTCAAAATACAGTGAGATATCTTTTTCTTATGCAATGTTTAGTAGAAAGCTTCAGCTTTTGAGCAAAACCTATTTTATAGCAAACATGCATTTTTTATAATATTCAATAAAGTTCTCGGTGCTTTCGTTCCCTTTAATTTACATTGTTGGTTTATCTAGGCTACAGAAAAAGTTGAAGGCATAATCCTGGATTCAGCAATCTTTAAAGAGGGATGCTCAAATACTGAAGCTTTTGTTAGTATGACAAAACTAAGACTGCTCATGATCCGTGATGGTGTTTATACTTACACCAAGTACTTTGACGAATATGGGTTTGTGTCCGAGGATTCATTTGACAGTCAAACTTCAAGTGAAGCAGAAGATGAGCTTGCATTCAGGGATTCATTTGAACATCGAGCTCCACATGATTGCTTCATAAAACACTGGATTGTGGACTTAAAGTTCCAATGTTCTCAGTTGAGGTGTCTCATCTGGCGTGGTTGCCCCCTCAAGTCTTGGCCATCCAACTTTCAGTTCAAGAATCTTGTAAACCTTGACATGAGCAATAGTTGCATCAAACAACTTTGGAAAGGAGTTGAGGTACGATTTTTCATTTACGTAAATATATTTATTTTCAATATTTAGGTTCTGAGATGTGTTGTGCATGTTTTCTTGGACTTTTTAACAGCCTCTGGGAAAGTTGAAATTCATCAATTTAAGTCATTGTCAATACCTTAAGAAAACCCCCGACTTCACAAAGGCTACAAGTCTTGAGGAAATAAATCTCAAAGGTTGTATGGGGTTATATGAGGTTGACCCATCCATTTCAGCTCTGAAAAACCTTGCTACATTGAATCTAGCAGACTGTCAAGAACTCGAGAGCCTGCCGAGCAGCATTCATATGGGATCTCTTCAAACCCTTGATCTTTCTGGTTGCCCAAACTTTGAGAAGTTTCCAGAGACTTCAGATGCTATGGAGAATCTATCAGCCTTAAATTTAGAAGGGACTGCAATTAAAGAACTGCCTTCGTCAATTAATAAACTCATGGGCCTTACTTTCTTGGACCTAAGCGGCTGTCGAGAACTCAAGAGCCTGCCGAGCAGCATTCATATGGGATCTCTTCGAACCCTTTATCTTTCTGGTTGCTCAAACCTTGAGAAGTTTCTAGAGATTTCAGATGTTATGGAGAAGCTATTAGAGCTTTATTTAGATGGGACTGCAATTAAAGAACTGCCTTCGTCAATTAATAAACTCACGGGCCTTACTTTCTTGGACCTAAGAGGCTGTCGAGAACTCAAGAGCCTGCCAAGCAGCATTCATATGCGATCTCTTCGAACCCTTTATCTTTCTGGTTGCTCAAACCTTGAGAAGTTTCCAGAGATTTCAGATGTTATGGAGAAGCTGTCAGAGCTTTATTTAGATGGGACTGCAATTAAAGAACTGCCTTTGTCAATTAATAAACTCACGGGCCTTACTTTCTTGGACCTAAGAGGCTGTCGAGAACTCAAGAGCCTGCCGAGCAGCATTCATATGGGATCTCTTCAAACCCTTGCTCTTTCTGGTTGCTCAAACTTTGAGAAGTTTCCAGAGATTTCAGATGTTATGGAGAAGCTATCAGATCTTTATTTAGATGGGACTGCAATTAAAGAACTGCCTTTGTCAATTAATAAACTCACGGGCCTTACTTTCTTGAACCTAAGAGGCTGTCGAGAACTCAAGAGCCTGCCGAGCAGCATGCATATGGGATCTCTTCGAACCCTTGCTCTTTCTGGTTGCTCAAACCTTGAGAAGTTTCCAGAGATTACAGATGCTATGGAGAATCTATTAATGTTATATTTAGATAGGACTGCCATTAAAGAACTGCCTTCGTCAATTAATAAACTCACGGGCCTTGCTGTTTTGGACCTATCTGGGTGTCGAGAACTCCAGAGCCTGCCGAGCAGCATTCATATGGGATCTCTTCAAACCCTTAAACTTTCTGGTTGCTCAAACTGGGAGAAGTTTCCAGAGATTTCAGATGCTATGGAGAATCTATCAGAGTTATATTTAGATGGGACTGCCATTAAAGAACTGCCTTCGTCAATTAATAAACTCACGGGCCTTACTGTTTTGAACCTATCTAGGTGTCAAGAACTCAAGAGCCTGCCCTGCAGCATTCATATGGGATCTCTTCAAACCCTTAATCTTTCTGGTTGCTTGAACTTTGAGAAGTTTCCAGATATTTCAGATGTTATGGAGAATCTATCAGAGTTATATTTACATGGGACTGCCATTAAAGAATTGCCTTCGTCAATTAATAAACTCACGGGCCTTACTGTTTTGGACCTATCTTTGTGTCGAGAACTCAAGAGCCTGCCGAGCAGCATTCATATGGGATCTGTTCAAACCCTTCATCTGTACGGTTGCTCAAACCTTGAGAAGTTTCCAGAGAGTTATATTTAGATGGGACTGCAATTAAAGAACTGCCTTCGTCAATTAGTAAACTCACGGGCCTTACTGTTTGGGGAATCCTCTTCTAGGGATTGTTACGTTGAACCTAAGAGATTGCAAAAAACTCAAGTCTCCCAAGCAGCATTTGTGATCTCAAGTCCCTTCACTATCTTAGTCTTTCTGGTTGCCCAAAGTTTGAGGTGTTGGAATTATCGGGTATTGCTCATTTATCATCATTGAATACATTCAAACTCTGCAGAAACAATTTTGAGAGCTTGCCTGCAGAAATGAATCGGCTTCATTGGTTAACAAGTCTCAAATTGGAAGGTTGCAAGGGACTGAAATCAATACCAGAGATTTCATCAACTATAAGGTTCATAGATGCCCATGATTGCACAGCTTTGGAATCTGTTTCAAGACCAAGCAAGTTTTGTTCCCAAGAATCTTTACTTGACATTGTCAAACTGCTTCCAGCTGGTGCAAAATCTATTTGAAGGTATTGTGGAAGCTCATCAGGTCTCTCTCTCTCTCTCTCTCTCTCTCTACGTGCGAAAGTACGAAACATGTCTAATGCAAGTCCAGTTTACCTTTGTTTTCATTCTGCAGGGTAATCTGCAACCTCCTTCCTTGTTTATGTATCTTCCTGGAAGTAAACTTTCAGATTGGTTCAGCCATCAGTGTAGCAGATCTTCCGTAACTGTGCATCTACCACCAGTCTCGGATTATAAGAATTTGGGATTCGCTGTGTGCGGTGTTACTAAGTTCAAGTATGCACGTTATACATCTGATCTATCTGCTCTGTGTTTTTGTACCTTCAAAGGAGAGCATGGCGAGCACGGTTTCTGCTTTGATTTGCTTGATTTGAGCATCACAAGGGGCAGGTTACTTGAGTCAGATTATGTGATTCTGGGGCACCAGTTCAGCAGCATCGCATCAGGAGTGGAGTTCGTCTCTTTTATGCCAATTGTGAGGAGATGCATAATCTCTTTTATGCCAATTGTGAGAGGAAGCTAATTGTAAGCCCGTGCGGTCCCTTTTATCCCAAATTTGAGGTGGTGCGTTATTGAAGCATGATACAGCTGGATCAATTCCACTTTCAAGAACAACACTATCATCATGAGAATTCTGAAGCGGAACTTCGTGCTTTTGGCAAATCACTGGTAAGAGTTGCTCATTCTGAGAGGAACCGTGAGGGGTGTTGCTACAACGAGGGTGAACAAAATGGAAGTGATACCTCTGACGCAGAGGATTTGTATTCTAAAAGATTGGTACTTCCTGATGGGGCAAAGGAAAACTGAAGAGAACAATCCCTCTGTTGGATTTGATGGCTCAGTCCTGTTGGGTCTCGACCCTTTCTACGCGGACCTAAACCCAAACTGATGTGGCTCTTTAGTTGGCAAATGCGGATCACATGCTAGGTCTCATTAGTGCTCGTATATAAAGCCTCGCATTGTGCAATTTGGATGAGACGGTGGCAAATGGGAATAGAGGCAGCTGCACTAGTGTAAAGGAAAGAGAAGAGCCGACACCCAATGGAAGAGAGAGATAAAATGGGGAGCTACTGCGTTTAAGGTTCTGTAAGAGTGAAACCAGTTAGAGATTGTTGTAGTTGTAGAGAGACAAATATTTTGTTTGTAATTCTTTTTTTCCCTCTTCTATTTGTGAGTGTATCTGGTGCATTTTGGGTTTGAGTTTTGAGAGCACTCTTTGTAATCTCCTTTTCCTTTTGTTTATTAGTGTAACTTCCTCGCCGTCCCCAAACTGGATGTAGGCTTACGCCGAACCAGTATAAATCTCTGTGTCATTTTTAATTTTTTGTTTTGACATATTTTTCCGTATTAGTTTATTGGTTTCAAATTAGCGTTTCTGCACAACACATTGGACCCAGTGAAGGTGGAAAGGAGCTGCTTGTATTTGGAAGTGCCAATTCAGATTATGTGAGTCATCCAATTTGACATTCAAAGAGGTTGAGATGAGCTTGTTGTAATGTTAATTCAAAATTAGAACAAGAGAAATGGCTCGATGTGCTGAAATTGAAAAATTCAGTTGCAACACATTTATGTTGCTCATGAAAACAAGATTAATTAGAATAATTAAGTTTTTAATTGCCCATTTCTGTTCCATATGAATTTAGAAATTAGAATCACTTTGTAGAGCTGTAAAAACTTTGCAGCCGCAAGACGTAAATAGCAAGTACCCTTAATTACTCTTCCGGACGTCTCAGGTTCCTGTTGACATAAACAATATATTTTTCAGTATGCTTGGCATACGACTCTGTACACTGAGTTTAATAATATAATTGGTTGGAAGTTTGAAAAAAACAATTTATAACGAATTGTATCATTAATTCTTGGTGTACCGAGTAATGTGCCGGTCACACTAAAAAACTTCTTGGCATGAACACAGCCCAAAGGCATCACTATTAGTTACTAATAAGAATACAAAGTTTACATGAAAGAAAAAGGTTAAACTATCATTTCACGTTCAACTTAAATAATTCCACACGAGTTATCTAATTACACGATTGTGTAAGTGTGCTAAAATTTACGTTACTTCCGAATTAGGTGGGTTGGTTGCGAACACAAACTCTTATTAACCTTGTTAAATGGGTTAGCACGATTATGCCCGACTCAAACAAATTTATTTTTTGTCTTTTTCAAGTCGGAGTATCGAATCTGTGTACCGAGCATTATCCTCATCATACATATGAAATATTTCAGAGTAGCACCATTACTAACGTGACAGTAGTTTAGAAGTCAAACGATGCTATTAGACATGACACATATGTGAGAAGCTGACACTTAACTCGAGGATATTTCCAATCACTCTAACTCACTTTTCATGTGAACAGGGAGATCGGAATATAATTCCTAGAAAACTCAGCTGAGCCTTGCCCGTCTAGTCTCCCGCCTAGCGCCGCTGAATGGGTTATCTAATTTTTCTAACGATTATGCCATAATCGGAACGGCAGTCAACCGTGTAATGCCTAGCGGCTGCCAATGTGATTTTTAGAACAGTGTTGTAAAGTAAAATTCTGGCTTTTTAACAATAAAAATAATTTTTTTAACAAACGATATTATATGCGCTAAGAGGAATGATGGGGTTAGCCTTACAATGAGATAGCAATAATGTGGTTCAAATTCACCTTTAGCGAGAATTCTAATTCTTAGTAAAGAGGAATACCACTAGACTGTAATATTAAATTGCAAAAGATAAATTATTATTAGGAAACTTTAATGAAAATGGCTTGGATCAAGACTAATTTAATAAAAAATCACCCTATAGTTTTCTTTAATAAAAAGCACCTCAAAATTAACCATAAGGACAAGGGTCCAAATTTCACACGAGCTGGATTATAGAACCCAAAATGAACAAAATTAAATTTCCAAAATTACCCCAACGGAAGCCGGCCCTTAGTGAATTAAATGAAGGATTGTTTGGTGCAGATATTCTAGCGGATTCAGAGGTTGGCTTGTCATGGTCTCCTCTGCAACCAGTTCCACCTAAAGTGTCAACCAAAATACCAGATCAAAATTGCTCTCTCACCAGCCATTGTTGCAAGCTCGCTCGCTTCCTAGAGTCTTCCATTCGTGGTTACCGCTATTTTCTACGATCTTCAATTTCAATCAAGATGGTGCTTCATAACGATATCGATTTGCTCCATCCACCAGCTGAGCAGACCCCCAACTCTTTCTTTATGGTATGGATACTAATCGATGGATGCTTACGCTTTTGGGTTTTGTATTTATTCTTATTCCCTCGAATTTTGGGTTTTGTATTTTTTTTTGTCGAAAGATGAGTTTTGTATTTAGGTTGTTTAGTTTTGAATGTTTAAGTGGGATGATACTAGTTTCGAATGTTTTGAACTTGAATAGGATGTCAAGTGCCATGGGTGCTTCAACGTGTGAATTTTTATCCTTTTTTGCTGTTTTCGTTTTAAGTATTTATTAAATTATGTGCTAGGAAATAAGAGTATTTATTTGTTGTTTAAAAGTGAATGTAATCGAATATGTTTGTGCAGAGCCACTATGTTCAGTCACTCGCAAACAGTTGTGGTGTGTGGGAACTGCCAGACTGTGCCGTGCCAGCCTACTGGTGGTCGTGCCAGGCTCATCAAGGGTTCCTCTTTCAGGAGGAAGGGGGACTGATTGTCCTCCCAATACCATTTTTGGAATGTTGTGTTTCCACTTGTATTGTAAGATGAAAGAATTTGTAGTATGTACTTTGATCAATCTTCATGGTCCCAATCTTTTATATGCCATGGCCTATAATATATATTGGGATTGATTATATCATCCATAGTATTGTAATTAAATTAGTGGTAGTGCATAGTATTTTGGTTCTGTTTCAGAAATAGTATAGGTTATTTTGTTGTAGTTTCAGAAATAGTGTGTTATTTTGGTTTAGTTTCAGAAATAATGTGGGTTATTTTGCTGTAGTTCCAGAAATAGTGTGGATTATTTTGGTTTAGTTTCAGAAATAGTGTGGGTTATTTTGCTGTAGTTCAGAAATAATGTGGGTTATTTTGGTTCAATTTCATAAATAATGTGGGTTATTTTGCTTTAGTTCCAGAAATATTGTGGGTTATTTTGGTCCAATTTTAGAAATAGTGTTGGTTATTTTGTCGTAGTTTCAAAAATAGTGTAGGTTATTTTGCTGTGAGTTATTTTGGTTTAGTTTCAGAAAGATTGTAGGTTATTTTGCTGTAGTTCTAAAAATAGTGTGGGTTTTTGGTTCATTTTTAGAAATAGTGCGAATTATTTTGTTGTAGTTCCAGAAATAGTGTGGGTTATTTTGTTGTAGTTCCATAATAGTATTGGTTATTTTGGTTTATTTTCAGAAATAGTATGGGTTATTTTGGTTATGTTTCAGAAATAATGTAGGTTATTTTTTTGTAGTTGTAGAAATAGTATAGGTTATTTTGGTTTAGTACCAGAAATATGGTGGATTATTTTGGTTTTGTTCAGAAATGGAAGTCACTATTCAGGTTTGTAATTTCCTTTTCCTCAATTGTGTTTGGTTACCGAGAAAATGTATGCGGTGTTTGATTGGGTGTAAAACATGCATAAATTTGAGAAGGCTTCAATGTTTTAGAAATTTAGAATTTTCTCTTTAGTATCTTAGTAATTTGACGGCATAAAATGCAAACTCAAATGATTATGAGTTTGTAATATTTTACAAAATATTTTTCAGAAGTATCATGAATTTATAATAAATTAAAAAAAAATTAATGGTGTTAAACGCGTGAATAAAAAGTAAGGAAAACTAATGAAAAGAGCTTGAAAATTTTGAATTTTAACGATAACGACAAAATAAAGGGTAAAATGAATAGTATCATGATTGATTTTTTTGTGTAAAAATATGATTTTTCGTTAAAGTAAACAGTACCGGAAGCTTTTCGTTAAAATTCTCAAGATCGAGTGGTGAAGACATGTAAATTATGTAAGATATCTGCCATGGCAACACACCTCCCAAATTTTTTCGTCAGCATCACACCTCCCAATTCATAAGTCCTTGAGTTAATAGGATGCTAGGTGGCGGATGCTCATAGGATTACAATTACAAAAGCCTTGTTTGTCACGTGGGAGAGAGAAGGAATGGGGAGACAGAATGGCAGAGATAAGGAAGAGAGATATTAAATGGAAAAGGCAGGGGCAAAATCAAAAATTTAGTGTTTGGCCATTTTAAATGGACTAATTTAGTGTTGAGCTTTATCCTAACCATTAAAAAAAGTCGTTACCTGATTTTTGGTTAACATTTAAAGTTTCCAAATCTTTTTTATTAATTTTTCTTCATTATTATTATTTTTATGTCCAAACTTAGTAGAAAGAAACTCATTGTCGTTGACTCATTGACTTCCCAACCATTTTACAGAGTTTTCTCTCTGTCAATCTTTTTTTTTTTTGTTGGGATAGTGCTAGGAAACCACCTAGTAAAAAGAAAATCATTTTCGTTGACTCATTGACTTCCCGATCAATTTACCAAGTTTTTTTCTTTCATATTTTTTAGAATTATATTTTTTTAATAATATTAAAAAAATTAAAATTTTAAATCAAATTTGTAAACTAAATAATATAACATTAATTAAAAATATCACATTAATCGACATTTAATGAAAAACTTAATCATCTACAACTACAACATAATTTATAAATTTAACTTATAAAATTTAGTATTCTTAATATTACTTTTTTTTGTCTTCTTGGTTTTGGTTGGTCAAGTGAACATTCAATTAATATTTCATTAAAACAAAAGAAAAAAAATAAAAAACACATGGGAAACGAAACAAGGCTCGAACAGAAACAGAAACCTCAAAGAAGAACAAAACCCTAGCAGCAGAGTAACTGTTGAAGTCGTCGTTCCCATCGCCGCGCTGGTTAGCCAATCGGATGAACGGCCGCAGGGATCCAGAAGAAGATAAGGGCAACAAAAAAAACTCCCAACACTGCACCTCCAACAGATGCACGAGATAAACCAAAAGACAGCCCAACAAGTGCAGGACACGAATGCTCCATCATCCTGCACGAATCCAACATCGCCGCACTGATGAGCCAAACAGAATCATATCTTTGGCTACAATTTTTCCAGCTGATCGTTTACTCCCAACTCCAAAAGCTGACGCTCAATCGGCCATTTCAGCTTTTACGTTGCATTAGGCGAGTCGGTAGCTGACCATCTGCTGTGGATATTGTCCCTTGTCAGATGTCAATGGCTGCTTCTTCCTCTTCCTCATGGAAATACGACGTCTTCCTCAATTTCAGAGGCGTAGACACTCGCAAGATCTTCGTCGGCCATCTCTACAGAGCTCTGGATCAGAAATTAATCACCTTCTTCGACGCCGAAGAGCTCAGAAAAGGCAACGACCTTTCGGAGATCCTCGCAGCTATCGAAAAGTCGAAGCTTTCGATTGTGGTTTTCTCCCAGAACTACGCTTCTTCGACGTGGTGCTTGAAAGAACTGGTCAAAATCCTGGCGTGCATGGACGCAAAGAAGCAGATAGCGGTGCCGATTTTCTACCAAGTTGATCCATCTGAAGTTCGTAAGCAAAAGAAAAGTTTTGCAGAAGCTTTTGCTCAACACGAACGCGAATCGAACGCGAACATGGAAGAGGTGGAGAGCTGGAGGTCCGCGCTGACCAGAGCTGCCGATATATCCGGCTGGGATTCGAGAAAATACGAGTAATTACTGTTCGATTATATTCTTAATTACTTTTGAATTGGGATTTTTATAGCATTTAGTTTAATCCGGTGCTGTTTTTCATATTACACAGCGATGATGCCAAGCTTATTGAGGAAATTGTGGATGAAATATTTAAGAGATTGATCCAAGTATCGTCAAGCAAAGATCATGGCTTGGTTGGGATGGATTACCACATGGATCAAGTGAATTCACTATTACGTCCTGGGGTGAATGATGTTTTCACTGTTGGAATATGGGGTATGGGAGATATAGGCAAAACCACCATCGCTCGCGCTGTTTATGATGAAATTGCTTGTCAATTTGACGCTTGCTGCTTTCTCGAAAATGTCAAGGAAGGCTTCTCGAATAATGGTGCAGTACATATGCGGGAAGTGCTTCTTTCTAGAATCTTGAAGGAAAAGGTGCAGACTTTAGGCACGTTGGATCGTGGTTCCAGCCTGATAATGGAAAGGCTACAAAGGAAAAAAGTTTTCATTGTTCTTGATGACGTTGATGAATTATCCCAAATCGAAGCCATACTTGGAAAGCAGCATTCATTTGGCGGTGGAAGTCGGGTCATTATAACAACTAGAGATAAACAATTGTTATTTGTTAAGTGGAGCTGGTGCTGTATATAAGCCGGAGAACTTAAGTGAGCTAGAAGCTCTTAAACTCTTCAACCAGTATGCCTTCCGAACAATCCAACCCACCCGAAATTATGGTCAGCTCTCAAGGCGTGTCATACAATATGCTCAAGGTCTACCTTTAGCACTCAAAGGCTTGGGAGCTCTTCTTCATAACAAAACTGTACGCCAGTGGGAAGATGTGTTAGAAAAAAAAAGGAAAATCCAACAAAGTGGAATTCATAATGTGCTTAAAACGAGCTTCGATGGATTAGATGAAACAGAGAAGGACATCTTTCTAGATATTGCATGTTTCTTTAAAGGAATGAAAAAAGACTATGCAACTGCAATTCTGGACAGTTTTGGTTTCTATCCTCATACTGGAATAGGAGTTCTAATCGATCGAGCTCTCATATCTGTCTCAGAGGAGGGGGAACTGGAGATGCATGATTTACTAGAGGAAATGGGTCGGGAAATCGTTTGCCAAGAATCTACCAAAGAGCCTGGGAGAAGAAGTAGGTTGTGGAGTTATGAAGATGTTCGTCATGTGCTGACTCAAAATACAGTGAGATATCTTTTTCTTATGCAATGTTTCGTAGAAAGCTTCAGCTTTCGACCAAAATCTATTTTATAGCAAACATACATTGTTTTTAATATTCAATAAGGTTCTTGGTGTTTTCCTTCACTTTAATTTACATTGTTGGTTTATCCAGGCTACAGAATCAGTTCTAGGCATAATCCTGGATTCAGCAATCTTTAAAGAGGGATGCTCAAATACTGAAGCTTTTGTTAGTATGACAAGACTAAGACTGCTCATGATCCGTGATGGTTACTTTGACAAATATGGGTTTGTATCCGAGGATTCATTTGACAGTCAAACTTCAAGTGAAGCAGAAGATGAGCTTGCATTCGGGGATTCATTTGACCATCGAGCTCCACATGATTGCTTCATAAAACACTGGATTGCGGACTTCAAGTTCCAATGTTCTCAGTTGAGGTGTCTCCTCTGGCATGGTTGCCCCCTCAAGTCTTGGCCATCCAACTTTCAGTTCAAGAATCTTGTAAACCTTGACATGAGCAATAGTTGCATCGAACAACTTTGGAAAGGAGCTGAGGTACGATTTTTCACTTACGTAAATATATTTATTTTCAATGTTTAGGTTCTGAGTTGTGCATGTTTCTTGGACTTTTTAACAGCCTCTGCAAAAGTTGAAATTCATCAATTTAAGTGATTGTCAATACCTTAAGAAAACCCCCAACTTCACAAAGGCTACAAGTCTTGAGGAACTAAATTTCCAAGGTTGTACAGGGTTATATGAGGTTGACCCATCCATTTCAGCTCTGAAAAACCTTGCTATATTGAATCTAAGTGACTGTCTAGGACTCAAGAGCCTGCCGAGCAGCATTCATATGGGATCTCTTCAAACCCTTGAACTTTGTGGTTGCTCAAACCTTGAGAAGTTTCCAGATATTTCAGGTGTTATGGAGAAGCTATCACAGTTATATTTAGTTGGGACTGCAATTAAAGAACTGCCTTCGTCAATTAATAAACTCAAGGGCCTTACCCTCTTGGACCTAAGACGCTGTCGAGAACTCAAGAGCCTGCCGAGCAGCATTCATATGGGATCTCTTCAGATCCTTGATCTTTCTGGTTGCTCAAACCTTGAGAAGTTTCCAGATATTTCAGATGTTATGGAAAAGCTATCAGAGCTTTATTTAGATGGTACTGCAATTAAAGAACTGCCTTCGTCAATTAATAAACTCACGGGCCTTTCTATTTTGGACCTAAGAGGCTGTCGAGAACTCAAGAGCCTGCCGAGCAGCATTCATATGGGATCTCTTCAAACCCTTAATCTTTCTGGTTGCTCAAACTTTGAGAAGTTTCCAGATATTTCAGATGTTATGGAGAAGCTATTAGAGCTTTATTTAGATGGGACTGCAATTAAAGAACTGCCTTCATCAATTAATAAACTCACGGGCCTTGCTTTCTTGGACCTAAGAGGCTGTCGAGAACTCAAGAGCCTGCCGATCAGCATTCGTATGGGATCTCTTCGAACCCTTAATCTTTCTGGTTGCTCAAACCTTGTTTCAGATGTTATGGAGAAGATCAGTTATATTTAGATGGGACTGGAATTAAAGAACTGCCTTCTTCAATTATAAATCTTCCAGGGCTTGTTACGTTGAACCTAAGAGATTGCAAAAAACTCAAGTCTCCCAAGCAGCATTTGTGATCTCAAGTCCCTTCACTAGAGTCTTCACTATCTTAGTCTTTCTGGTTGCCCAAAGTTTGAGGTGTTGGAATTATCGGGTATTGCTCATTTATCATCATTGAATACATTCGAACTCTGCAGAAACAATTTTGAGAGCTTGCCTGCAGAAATGAATCGGCTTCATTGTTTAACAAGTCTCAAATTGGAAGGTTGCAAGGGACTGAAATCAATACCAGAGATTTCATCAACTTAAGGTTCATAGATGCCCATGATTGCACAGCTTTGGAATCTGTTTCAAGACCAAGCAAGTTTTTTTCCCAAGAATCTTTACTTCACATTTTCAAACTGCTTCCAGCTGGTGCACCGAGGCCACATTTAGAGTTGAACTAAAAGATGGAATCCAATCACGTGATTCTTGGGCACCAGTGCAGCAGCATCGCATCAGAAGGTGTGGAGTTCGTCTCTTTTATGCCAATCATGAGGAGGTGCATAACCAAAGCATGACACAGCCCGACTTTCGTTATGACAATTGTGAAGCGGAACTTCGTGCTTTTGGCAGATCACTGGTAAGAGTTGCTCATTCTAAGAGGAACCGTGAGGGGTGTTGCTATAACGAGGCTGAACAAAGTGGAAGTGATACCCCTGACGCGGAGGATTTGTATTCTCAAAGATTGATACTTCCTGATGGGGCAAAGGAAAACTGAAGAGAATAATTCCTGTGTGGGATTTGATGGCTCAGTTCTATTGGGTCTCGACCCTTTCAACGCGGACCTAAACCCATACTGATGTGGCTCTTTAGTTGGCATATGCGGATCACATGCTAGGTCTTTTTTGTGCTCGTATATAAAGCCTCGCAATGTGCATTTTGTACGAGAGGGTGAGAATAGAAGCAGCTGCACTAGTGTGAGGGAAAGAGAAGAGCCGACACCCCAATGGAAGAGAGAAATAAAATTGGGAGCTGCTGCATTTAAGGTTCTGTAAGAGTGAAACCAATTAGAGATTGTTGTAGTTGTAGGGAGACAAATATTTTGTCTGTAATTCGTTTTTTCCCTCTTCTATTTGTGAGTGTATTTGGGTGTATTTTGTGTTTGAGTTTGAGAGATTAAACACTCTTTGTAATCTCGTTTTGTTTATTAGTGTGACTTCCTCGTTGTCTCCGAACTGGATGTAGACTTATGCCGAACTAATATAAATCTTTGTGTCATTTTAAATTGTTCGTTTTGTCATATATTTTCGTTTTAGTTTAATGGTTTCAAATTAGCGTTTTCGCAGAACACTCTAGATGGCAATTCTAACCGTTAAATCTGATAACCGTGGATAACCGTCCGAATGGATTGGATTTGGATATGAAAATTCGGGTATGGTTTGGATATGGGGAAAAACCGTTTATATTATTCGGTTATGGTTTTGGATATGGTTATAGAGGTTCTCAAACCGTATCCATAACCGAATCCGATCCGATTAGTAAATAATATAATTTATATATAATATAATAGTATAATATATATATATATATATATATATATATATATATATTTGTATATCCATTATTCACCAAACCATTACCTTGAGAATACAAAAGTTGCATTTTGTAGGAAAGTAAAGTTTTGAATCAAAATCAATGCGAACTCAATCGTGCTTATAGGACATAACAAAGACAAGCCAACATCATCAGTGTTTTAATTTTTATACTCAACAAGATCCATTCATTGGATCATTTTATACATCAAATATTTAATGACGAAATTGATATCTACTAACTTATAATTTCTCAATTGAACGAATATATTTTTTGTATTGACGAAGATGGATATACTCGTTAACCGATGGGGAATCCGTTACCCGGTGGGTATGGTTATGGATAATACCCGATGGTTAATTTGCGGTTATGGATATGATTATTTTTCGTGGTTATGGGGATGGATATAACATTTCCGTCTCCAAACCGAACCGTTGCCATCCCCAATGAAGGTGGAGTGGATCTTGTTGTATTTGGAAGTGCCAATTCATATAATTTGAGTCATCCAATTTGACATTAACAGAGGTGGAGAGGAGCTTGTTGTAATGTTAATTCAACATTAGAACGAGAGAAATAGCTCGATGTGCTGAAAGAGTTGTAACTTTGCAGCCACAAGGCATAAATACCAAGTACCCTTAATTACTCTTCCAACTATCTCAGGTTCGTGTTGACATGTACTAGATATTTTTCAGTGTGCTAGCCACACGTCTCGATACATCAAATTTAATAATATAATTGGTTGAAAACTTGAAAAATAAAATTTTAACGAGTTGTATTATGATTTTTTGGTGTACCGAGTAGTGTGCCGGCCACACGAAAAAATTTCTCGACATGAACACAACCTAAAGGCGTCACTATTAATAAGAATACAAAATTTACATGAAAGAAAAAGATTACAAATTATCATTTGACGTTCAACTTAAATGACTAGCACACGAGTTACCTAATTACGCGATTGTGTAAGCGTGCTAAAGTGTAAGTCATTTTCGGATTAGGATGGAAAACACAAACTCTTATTAACCGTTTTAAATGGGTCAACATGATTATGCCCAACTCAAACAAATTTATTTTTTGTCTTTTTCAAGTCGGATTGTCCAATCTATCGAAAATTGTTACCTCTACTATTTCTTGGCACTTTCTACGCAAATTCGAACAAAAACAATGAAAGGTAAGAAAAAACCACCGCATGATGGCCCAGTGATTGGGACGATTTTCAGACCCGTATTTCACATGACATATTTTGGATTCGATTCCAGGTATTGGTGAATCGCACGATAGTGACCAAGGGGAGACCGAAATACTTTTGTTAGTCTTTTCGATCTCCGAATTAGTGAATTATCGTAATGAAGCCACCAACGAATTATTTATAAAAAAAAAAAACAATAAAAGGTTCATCATCCAACAACTTTCATATTTTCAATAGAAAAACGCGCATTATTCTGGTCATCGACTCATTGACTTTCTTATGCTACATTTTGTATTTTTCTCCTGTAATGGGTTTTTATTTCGGAGGGTTGGTGCGGAAGGATGGAGTGCACAGGGTGAGAAGCCCTGTTGTTGTAATGTCGCTGCCACCACTATATTTTATTTATTTATTTTTTATCGTGAATTAATTTCAATGTGTGTGCTTATAGAAATACATTTTTTGTTTTTGGGATGGTGCTAGGAAACCACCTAGTAAAAAGAAACTCATTTTCGTTGACTCATTGACTTCCAGATCATTTTACAGAGTTTTCTTCTTGCAAATTTTAATTAATTTTTTTTTGGATAATATTAAGAAAATTAAAAATTTAAACCAAATTTACAAATTAAATTATGTATCATCAATTAAAAAAATCATTGAATAATCTATTCATCTACAACTACAAATTTAATTTTATTAACATTACCTTTTTTTTTTCTTGGTTTCGGTCAGCGGAACATTGCATTGATATTTCTTTAAAACAAACAGACAAAAAAAACACGATGGAAACGAAACAAGGCCCGAAAAACAGAGATTAGGCCCAAACAGAAACAAAGCTCAAAGAACAACAAAATCCTAGCAGCAGAGAAACTGTTGAAGTCGTCGTCCCCATCGCCGCACTGGTGAGCTAAACGGATGAACGGCCGCAGGGATCCAGAAGAAGATAAGGGCAACAAAAAAACTCCCAACACAGCACCTCCAACAGATGCAAGAGATAAACCAAAAGGCAGCCAAAAAGTGCAGGATACGAATGCTCGATCATCCTCCACGAACCCAACATCTTTGGGTACAATTTTTCCAGCCGATCGTTTAGCCCCCAACTCCAAAAGCTGACGCTCAATCGGCCATTTCAGCTTTTACGTTGCATTAGGCGAGTCGGTAGTTGACCATCTGCTGTGGATACTGTCCCTGTCAGATGTCAATGGCTGCTTCTTCGTCTTCCTCATGGAAATACGACGTCTTCTTGAATTTCAGAGGCGAAGACACTCGCAAGATCTTCGTCGGCCATCTCTACGGAGCTCTGGGTCGGAAGGCAATCAACACCTTCATCGACGCCGAAAAGCTCAGAAAAGGCGACGACCTTTCGGAACTACTTTCAGCTATCGAAGAGTCGAGGCTTTCGATTGTGGTTTTCTCCCAGGACTACGCTTCTTCGACGTGGTGCTTGAAAGAACTGGTCAAAATCCTGGCGTGCATGGATGCAAAGAAGCAGATAGTGGTGCCGATTTTCTACCAAGTTGATCCATCTGAAGTTCGTAACCAAAAGAAAAGTTTTGCAGAAGCTTTTGCTCAACACGAACGCGAATCGAACGCTGACATGGAAGAGGCGGGCAGCTGGAGGTCCGCGCTAACCAGAGCCACCAATTTATCCGGCTGGGATTCGCGAAAATACGAGTAATTACTGTTCGATTATATTCTTAATTACTATGGAATTGGGATTTTTGAAGTATCTAGTTTAATTCGGTGTCACTGTATAGTGTATATTTTCTTAGCAAAATTGGCAATGCTGTTTTTCTTATTACACAGGGATGATGCCAAGCTTATTGAGGAAATTGTGAATGATATATTTAAGAAATTGATCGAAATCTCATCAAGTAAAGCCAATGGATTGATTGGAATGGATTCTCATATGCATGAAATGCATTTATTGTTATATCCTGATCCACCTGGGTTGGAAATGGATGATGTTCGTATTGTCGGAATATGGGGTATGGGTGGTATAGGCAAAACAACTATCGCTAGAGCTGTTTATGATGAAATTGCTTGTCGATTTGATGGTTGTTGCTTTCTTGAAAATGTCAAGGAGGGGTTGATGATGCATGGCAAACTACATATGCAGACACAACTTCTATCGAGTATCTCTAATAACAAGGTGGAGAGTTCGAGCATTTCCAGTAAAGGTTTTGAGGTGATGTTAAAGAGCCTAGGTCAGGGAAAAGTTCTTATTGTGGTTGATGATGTGGACAAATTAGACCAAATTGAAGCTTTACTAGGGAAGCAACATTCCTTTGGCGGTGGAAGTAGGATCATTATAACAACGAGAGATTTGCAATTACTAAGTGGAGCTGATACAATGTATAAGCCTGAGATTTTCAGTTATTCCGAAGCTCTAGAACTCTTCAAGCAGTATGCCTTCAGAACAAACCAACCCACTAGAGATTATGATCATCTCTCAAGGGGTTTCATACAATATGCTCAAGGTCTGCCTTTAGCACTCAAAGTCTTGGGAGCTTTTCTTGATAACAAAACTGTATGCGAGTGGGAAGACGTGTTAGAAAAAATAAGGAAGATCCCACATAGGGGAATTAATGATGTGCTTAAAACAAGCTTCGATGGACTAGATGACGCAGAGAAGGACATCTTTCTAGATATTGCATGTTTCTTGAAAGGAATGAAAAAAGACTATGCAACTGCAATTCTGGACAGTTGTGGTTTCTATCCTCATACTGGAATGGGAGTTCTAATTGATCGAGCTCTCATATCTGTCTCGGACAAGGGGGAACTGGAGATGCATGATTTACTAGAGGAAATGGGTTGGGAAATCGTTTGCCAAGAATCTATCAAAGAGCCTGGGAGAAGAAGTAGGTTGTGGAGTTATGAAGATGTCCATCATGTGCTGATTCAAAATACAGTGAGATATCTTTTTCTTATGCAATGTTTAGTAGAAAACTTCAGCTTTTGACCAAAATCTATTTTATAGCAAACATGCATTGTTTATAATATTCAATAAGGTTGTCGGTGTTTTCCTTCACTTTAAATTACATTGTTGGTTTATCCAGGCTACAGAAGCAATTGAAACCATAATCCTGGATTCGGCAATCTTGAAAGAGGGATGCTCAAATACTGAAGCTTTTGTTAGTATGACAAAACTAAGACTGCTCATGATCCGTAGTAGCGATTATATTTTCACCAACTACTTTTGCGGATATGATCATGCATTCGAGGATCCAAGTGATTGCTTCATAAAACACTGGATTACGGACTTAAAGTTCCAATCTTCTCAGTTGAGGTGTCTCCTCTGGCGTGGTTACCCCCTAAAGTCTTGGCCATCCGACTTTCAGTTCAAGAATCTTGTCAACCTTGACATGAGCTATAGTTGCATCGAACAACTTTGGAAAGGAGCTGAGGTACGATTTTTCATTTATGTAAGTATATTTATTTTCAATGTTTAGGTTCTGAGATGTGTTGTGCATGTTTTCTTGGACTTTTTAACAGCCTCTGCAAAAGTTGAAATTCATCAATTTAAGTTATTGTGAATACCTTAAGAAAACCCCCGACTTCACAAAGGCTACAAGTCTTGAGGAACTAAATCTAGAAGGTTGTACAAGGTTATATGAGGTTGACCCATCCATTTCAGCTCTGAAAAGCCTTGCTATATTGAATCTAAGAGGCTGTCGAGAACTCAAGAGCCTACCGAGCAGCATTCATATGGGTTCTCTTGAAACCCTTAATCTTTCTGGTTGTTCAAACCTTGAGATGTTTCCAGAGATTTCCGAAGTTATGGAGGAGCTGTCAAAGCTTTATTTAGATGGGACTGCGATTAAAGAATTGCCTTCGTCAATTAATAAACTCACGGGCCTTACTACTTTGGACCTAAGAGGCTGTCGAGAACTCAAGAGCCTGCCAAGCAGCATTCATATGGGATCTCTTAAAACCCTTAATCTTTCTGGTTGCTCAAACCTTGAGATGTTTCCAGAGATTTCAGAAGTCATGGAGGAGCTATCAGAGCTTTATTTAGATTTGACTGCAATTAAAGAACTGCCTTCGTCAATTAATAAACTCACGGGCCTTACTACTTTGGACCTAATAGGCTGTCGAGAACTCAAGAGCCTGCCGAGCAGCATTCATATGGGATCTCTTCGAACCCTTAATCTTTCTGGTTGCTCAAACCTTGAGATGTTTCCAGAGATTTCAGAAGTTATGAAGGAGTTATCAAAGCTTTATTTAGGTGGGACTGCAATTAAAGAGCTGCCTTCATCAATTAATAAACTCACGGGCCTTACTACATTGGACCTAGGAGGCTGTCGAGAACTCAAGAGCCTGCCGAGCAGCATTCATATGGGATCTCTTCAAACCCTTAATCTTTCTGGTTGCTCAAACCTTGAGATGTTTCCAGAGATTTCAGAAGTTATGGAGGAGCTGTCAAAGCTTTATTTAGATGGGACTGCAATTAAAGAGCTGCCTTCATCAATTAATAAACTCACGGGCCTTACAATTTTGGACCTAAGAGGCTGTCGAGAACTCAAAAGCCTGCCGAGCAGCATTCATATGAGATCTCTTCAAACCCTTAGTCTTTCTGGTTGCTCAAACCTTGAGAAGTTTCCAAAGATATCAGATGTTATGGAGAAGGTATCAGAGTTATATTTAGATGGGACTGCAATTAAAGAACTGCCTTCGTCAATTAGAAATCTTCCAAGGCTTGTTACGTTGAACCTAAGAGATTGCAAAAAACTTAAGAGTCTTCCAGATGATATCTGTCATTGGGTTTCCCTTACTGTTCTCACTCTCTCTCGATGCTCAAAGCTTCAAAACTTGCCGGAGAAGTTGGGAAATTTAGAATCCTTGTGCGACCTTGGAGTAGAGGGAAGTGGTATAAAACAACTCCCACTTTCTTTATCACGTTTGAACAAGCTTAAAACGTTATCATGTCATGGATGTAAAGAAATGACGGCACTCTTTTCATCATGGTCAACGTCGATGGAAGGTTGTAGTCACCGTGGTCTGGTACATCTTGATTTAAGTGACTGCAATCTGTTGGAATTATCAGGTATTGCTCGTTTATCATCATTGAAAACATTAGACCTGTGCAGAAACAATTTTGAGAGCTTGCCTGCAGAAATGAATCGGCTTCATCATTTAATAAATCTCAAATTGGAAGGTTGCAAGAGACTGAAATCTATACCAGAGCTTTCATCAAGTATAAGTTTCATAGATGCCCATGATTGCACAGCTTTGGAATCTGTTTCAAGACCGAAGCTTCCTTACAAGAATCTTTACTTCACATTTTCAAACTGCTTCCAGCTGGTGCAAAATCTATTTGAAGAAATTGTGGAAGCTCACCAGGTTTCTCTCTCTCTCTCTCTCTCCCCCCCTCTCCCTCCCCATGTGTGAAAGTACGAAACATAGTTGCCGGATACGGTCTTTCACCATCCGAATTCCGTACCAGTACTGCCGAATCGATTCGGAGGCGAGTCGGTGATAAATTCGGCTCATTCTCTCAGATTTCTCTCTCGATAGTCTCTGAAGGCGGAAACGGTGGAAATTATGGGAATGGGAAAGGGGTTTATGGGAACTGGGAGAGGGAATGGGTTGATGTGGGCCCAATTTGAAAATTTAGTTTTATTTAATATTTTTTTATTTTCAAACATTTATAATGATAACATATTTTCTTTGTTTTTGTGCTCAAACTGACATCCATGAAAATATTTTATATTAAAATACAACATTGGTTTTATCAATATGAAAATATATTATATTAAAAGAACATTATTTATTATTTTGCATTAAACCAATTAAGTAAATTAATTGTTTTTGATGTGTTTTCATCTTTTGATGGTAATAATTATACAATATAATTGTAAAATGTATAATTACAATATGTTTATAATAAAATAATTTATATTCTTTTTACCGAATTTAGAACGAATCGAACTGAAAATCGTATTGTCCATGTCTACTCTCTAACGAATCATACTGTAGGTTACTGGCGAATTCCTTACGCGAACTCGAACTCGAACTGTACCTGTATCTGGCAAGTATGGTGCGAAACATATCTAATGCAAGTTCAGTTTACCTTTGTTTTCATTCGGCAGGGTAATCTGCAACCTCTTTCCTTGTTTATGTATCTTCCTGGAAGTAAACCTTCAGATTGGTTCAGCCATCAGTGTAGTGGATCTTTAGTAACTGTGCATCTACCACCAGTGTCGGATCATGAGATTTTGGGATTCACTGTGTGCGGTGTTACTAAGTTCAAGTATGCGCATTATGCATCTCATCTATCTGCTGTGTGTTTTTGTACCTTCAAAGGAGAGCTCGGCGAGCTCAGTTTGAGATTTGATTTGCTTGATTGGAGTATCACAAGTGACAGGTTACTTGAGTCAGATCACATGTTCATGGGATATCTTCCATTGAAAATAGGAGTGCAGCTTAGCGAGCGCTATACCACCGAGGCCACATTTAGAGTTGAACTAAAAGATTCTTGGGCACCAGTGCAGCAGCATCGCATGAGAAGGTGTGGAGTTCGTCTCTTTTATGCCAATCATGAGGAGGTGCATAATCAAAGCATGACACAGCCTGACTTTCTTCATGAAAATTCTGAAGCGGTACTTCGTGCTTTAAGCAGATCACTGGTAAGATTTGCTCATCCTAAGAGGAACCGTGAGGGGTGTTGCTATAATGAGGCTGAACAAAGTGGAGGTGAAACCCCTGATGCAGAGGATTTACAGTCTAAAAGATTGGTACTTCCTGATGGGGCAAAGGAAAACTGAAGAGAATAATTCCCGTGTGTTGAATTTGATGGCTCAGTTCTGTTGGGTCTCGGCCCTTTCTTAAGCGGACCTAAAACCAAACTGTTGTGGCTCTTTAGTTGGCACTAGAAATATTGCCCGCGTTGCTGCGGGATTAGAAATCGTATGAAAAAATATTTCTAAGCTATAATATATTGTTACAAAATGTTAATGTTATCTACACCGAAAGATGCTTGAACTTATTAAAAGAATTTTTATATGAAGAGCATAAATTGGATGAATGAAGCTCTTGAAATTCTTTGAACCACTCTAAATAGCATTACCTGTGAATGATTGATTGTGTAACAAAAATTAGTAAAAGAGTATAATAGATGAAACTTTCATATGTATAATTCAAACTTCTACATATTTATCTGTAGTTATACAAATTGTTAGAAACTGCTAAGATAACAATTGGTATGCTATTAAACATAACGAATTCCATGAAGCAAAAAAAAAAAAAACGAGATGCAATTTTAACTTACGATGCTAAAGAAGCTCTATAAGAGTAGCCGGGTCCTCTATGTTTTATCCATCTAAGGCATTGCAACTGTAGATCCTAGAAACTATAAAAATCCATCCAGTCAAGAGACAAAATTCAATAGTTATGGGTAAAGTGAATATGGAACCACAAATGTAAGATATACTTGACAAATTTACAAATTCATTACAATTTCAATTGAATTTCCAACTTGATTTTCTCGCTTAAAAATCTTAATCTACAAAACCAAATTAGTTTTACCAAACAACATTCAAAAATAAAATCCAGTAAAGGAAAAGATCAATTGAATAACCTGAATAAGTGGAAGCATTTATACCTCAATTTAATTTCTAGCTTAATTTTGTTGCTTAAAAATTATGGTCTGCAAAACCAAATCATTTTTATCAACAATAAAGTATCAATTAATGAAAGCAAAGACAACACATAAAAAGAACATTAAAACTGGAAACCAAGTCGTGATACTTCACCATTTGACATAGAAATTTTATCTTGCCTAAATACACTGAAATCATTTTTTGTATCTATACACTGATAATTTGACATTCAATACGGAAAAATTAATCATGACCATTCCTCTCTTTTTAAATTTTCAGGGAAAAATTGAACCACAAGCAATCAAAAAACCCAAATAAAAAATAAATTTAACAGCAAAGAGATAAAGTATATACCTGACCCAAAAATGACTTGCAAGCTCCAGAATAAAACCCTAAAAGACACCAAAATCTAATATATATATATATATATATATATATATATATATATATATAAAATTCCCACATATTTGACTTTCACACTTGAGAAAACACAACTTCACAATATTAAAAAATAAATAAATAAAATTTGTTGTAGAAAATGCTAAAAGGAAAAAACTGAAACTATTTACCTTGAGCATAAACGGCTTCGAAGCTGCACATAGAAGCCCCAAAAAACAAAGAACAAAGTGTCATGAAACCAAAAAAAAAAAAGCAAATCATACAACCAAACGATAGTTATAAGGATATAAACAAAACACCAAAAATTACAAAAACTAAATTCCAAAAAACATAGAGCAACGTGTTTTGAAACGAAAAACACAAACAAATCATACACCCAGACATCGGATCTAACGATATAAAGAAAACACCCAGAATTAGAAGAAGAAAAAATTCATACAAAAATCCCACTTGAACATGGAAAACTAGAAAAAAGAAAAAAAAAAAAAATTAAAACAGCAATAATATAATGGTTAAAAAAACTCACCACCAAACAGAGGTGGATCTTGGAGGTAACAAATCCACCCTGATAAAATCGAAAAACCAAAAAAATCAGTACTGACCAAGGGATTTTAAACGCAAGATGCAACAACTATTTATTTTTCCAACGGTTTTAAACGCAAGAAATTTGCACAGATGATTTGGTTGAGAAAAATGAGAAAGATGAGAAGATCGGAAACCAAAGGTTGAGAAAAGGAAAGCAAATGGAAACTGAAGGAGATTTGGAGAGATGCAATTGAAGAGAACCTATCCACGATGACAGACGCGTGGCAAAACAGTGGAGAACGCATGGGAAGGCTGTGCAAAAGAAGAAAAGCAACGGGCAAGCTACCATGTGGCCTACTTTAATTCCCATTTTTTAAATATTTTTTTGGTCCTGGCACCCATGTATCCAATTTTTTTTATAATTGTTTATTATTTATTGTGCTATGGCCTGGTTTAACTCCCATTTAAAAAAAAAAGGGTAAATTACATAGAAACCCCTTAGGTTTGAGGTCTATTACAATCTTATACAACATCTTTAAAACATTTCACTTTCATACCGCAAGTACTATTTTATTTCAATTTCATACATCTGTTACATTTTCTATCCATTGATCCGTTAAGCGCTGACGTGGCTGCCAAATGTGCGCCACGTGGCAAAAAAAATTAATTTTTTAATTTTTTTTAAAAAAACCTAAATCTTCTTAAAATAAAATATTAAAAATAAAATAAAAACTAAAACCTTATCCCCTTCATCCTCCTCTCTTCTCCCCGCAACCCTTAAACCCATCTCCCCCATCTTCATCTTCTTCCTTGCAACCAGTGAACAAAATGCCGATAATATCGGCGATATTTCGCCGATATTATCGATTTTTAACGGGACCGATATTTTAATAGGTATCCAACGGGTTTTCGTCAAAATATCGCGATATTTTGGATAAATTCTACTTGGAGAAGAACGCTGGAGCTTCTACAACTCCGGCCGACTGTAAAAGAGGACCCTAGACTCCGATCTAGGTATCAAAATGAAATAGAAGACGAGATGAATGTTTTTATATATTCCGTTTGCCGTGAAATGGTCGGAGGTGTTCGGAAAGTTCGTCGACACCCACGGCCTCGCCGGAGATGGGTGTGCCTATTCCCGAGCCGATTTCGTCCCAAAAACCTTGCAAAAACACGATTTTGAACTTAAATTTCACATATAAGGTTCAATCTAGAACAGAAAGAGGCAAACCCGAAGCTTACCTAACCAAAGAAATTCAAGAAACTCGTCGGAGTTCCTGAGTTCGCCGAGTTGCAGAGACGAGAAGGAGAGGGAGAAAGACAAGGTTATGGGTCTCGGACCCTCGGTGCGATGGTGTGCGTGTGTGTATGTGGGTCTCGGACCCTCGGTGCAGAGAGAAAGGAAAGAGACGGCGCCGACTAGGGAGGAGCAGAAGGCGATGTAAGGCGATGTGGGTCTCTGTGCTTGTGTGTGGGAGAAGGATCGAGAGACCTTGGGGTCTCTGTGCATGTGTGTGGGAGATCTGTGTGTGTGTGTGTGGGAGAATGGAGAAGGGGGAGAAGGGAGCTCAGAGAAGAGAAGAGAGAAGGATCGAGAGAGAGAGAGAGAGACTGTTTGCGTCTGCGTGTGATGTCTGTGTGCGTGTGTGGTGGCATGTGTGTGTGCATGTGTGGTGGCGTGTGTGTGTGTGTGGTTGGGTCATCTGACTCACCTCACTCACCTGACAACTTTTACAATCACTTTTTACAACTTCAGACCATGGACAAAAATAATAATGCTTTCATAATGAAACCGTGTGCCACTATGAGTATGTGATATTCTTTCACATTCAAAACCGTGTGCCACTGTCTGTTATATTCTTTCACATTCAAAGAGGTGGAGTATCAGAGCCATTCAGAGCATTTTCGTTTCTTCTTCTTCCCTTACCCTTTTCAAAGCCATTACAGATCCATTCCAGAGCTTGAACACAAAGGGTTCCATATTTAAGATAAGTTTACAAACTTATATTTATATTATTGTAATTTATACAACAACAAAAAAATTTGTGTGGACTCGTATGTTAATTTTTTTAAGTAATTAATACTTGCATGTGTAATTTTTGTAAGTAATTAAGTAATGTTAACAATTACATGTTAATTTTTTTAAGTAATTAAGTAATGTTGTATAATTATTCTCTAGGATAATTTTAATATGTTTAATGTTATTTATTATTTTATTAATATTAGGTTTTATTATCAAATTGGATTATTATTCATTAATATTAGGTTTTATTATTTCATATTATTTTTATAATTACTTAAATTTTTACAGTCATTTTCTTTACTTAGTATTTAATTCTTCTGTAGAATAACTTTATTATTTAAGTTCTCTTATATAACCGTCATCACTACTATATCTTTTGGCCAAAAAAAAATTGTCTAATTTTCATGAAAAATAAATATAGGTACGTTTAAGATGTCCAGTGGAGTTACTAAACGTGATCCAGCTTGGGAACATGGAGACCCAATAGACGGAAACAAACATGGCACAATTTGCAAATATTGTGGTCGGGTAATGAAGAGTGGCGGAGTGACACGACTTAAGTACCATCTTAGTGGATTAGATCCAGCAAAAAATGTCCAACGATACGAAATGTGCCCCAAGAAGTGAAGGCATTCATCAGCACATTATTAAAAAATAAAAAACAGCAGAAGGAAAAGATAACACATGGAATGGAAAATATTCGAGCTAGGCTACGAGGAGAAGTCATTGGCCAAACGGTTGACAGTGATGATGATGACGATGAGGACGAATGTGATGATGACATGGGACCTGAAGAACGACGCAATTTGAAACAAGCATTACGTGCCTCCAAACAGTCAGCATGGGAAAGAGAACACCTTCATAAAATTCCTAATACAGCACAAGGTTCCGGGACAAGTGGTGGTGCACAAATGAGACGGGGAGGCAGTCTTAGAGAATCACAACCAACACCACCAATAGCCCCAAGTTTGTATAAGTCATCCAAAGCACGTCAAAAGAGTGTTTGGAGTTATTTCACTGGAGGTAATGTGAAGGAGGGAATGTGGCGTCTAATTAGCAAGTTCTTTATCTATGAAAATGTCCCTGCTCAGAAAGCATCATCACATCATTTCAAAAATATGGTAGTGGGATGTCAACAGGCCGGTGTTGGAGTACAACTTCCCACTCCCTATGAGATAAGAAACAAATTTTTGGATATGGAGTATAAAGACATTGGCGAGTATGTTAACAAGTTGAGGTCAAAGTGGGAAACTAATGGTTGCACAATCATGTGTGACAGATGGACTGGCCCAACCAGATTGTCTATCATAAACTTCATGGTATACTCCAAGGGAAAGACAATTTTTTTGAAGTCTGTTGATGCTTCAGACCATATAAAGAACTACCAGTATATTTACAAATTATTGAGGGATGTAATCATGGAGGTGGGAGAGAATAATGTTGTCTAAGTCGTGACTGACAACGGTTCTGCATTTGTCAAAGCTGGAAAAAAGTTAATGAAGCATCATAATGTGTTTTGGACATCATGTGCAGCACATTGTATTGATCTCATGTTTGAGGCAATGGGGAAGAGAGAGAATGTTGCTACTGTGGTAAAAAGAGCTAGAACGATCACAAATTATATTTACAATCACGGTTGGTTGTTGGCAAAGATGCGTGAATTTTGCAAAGGAGAAATTATTCATCTAGCTACCACTCGATTCGCCACCAACTATATTGCATTAGATAGCCTACTTAAGAAGAAAGCAGGGTTGAAGTAACTATTCACTAGTGATGATTGGGCCAACCACAATTTGAGCCGCTCAAATGCAGGTCGTATGGTGGAAAGTATAGTGCTTGATCATGCTTTTTGGACTCAATCAGAACATGTGTGCCAAGTGTTTGAACCTCTTTACAAAGTTTTACGGATCGTTGACATAGAAGTGTATCCTACTATGGGGGCAATATATGAGTTGATGCGTGTAGTGAAGGATGAATTGGAAAGAAAACATGGTGCAAGGTGGGTCATAAAGATAATTGAAGACCGATGGTATAAAACATTATACCACGATTTGCATGCAGCAGGTATAAATTATGTCATAATTTGCAATTCATTTCTTTAGTTGCATAAGTATTATTTCTCTTATTAGAGTATGTGTTTCTTTGAACAGCATATTATTTGAATCCTCGATACCAATACAGACTCGGTTTTGGAGATGATGGTACCCTTATATGTGCTGTACATAATGTATACTCTAAATTAGACCCTGTATCACCAGCAGTTGGCCAATTTGGAAATAAGGTACACAATTACTTAAATTATAATAATTACTTTGTTGGATTAAACTAACATGATTTATTGAATTCAGGTAACATGGTTTAAAGATGCAATAAGAACTTTTGGAGAACCAACATCAGTTGCTGCTCGAACAAAAATGTCTCCTAGTGAGTGTAAACATATTTCACTATAAGTTTATAATAGAATTTGTTGGAGTTATTAGGCTTATCAACATTGTTTTTCATTGTAGCTGAATGGTGGATCATGTATGGGACCGATGCACCAACTGTGATAAAGTTAGCAATCAAGGTATTATCACAAACAACTTCCTCATCTGCTTGTGAAAGAAATTAGAGCACATTTGCACTCATACACACAAAGCAAAGAAATAGGTTGGCTCATCGTAGGTTGGAAAAATTAGTTTATTGCTACTACAACATGAAGCTTCAAATTCGAGATAAGGAAGCAGAAATATATCATGTCAACTGTGGTGACCCACTAGATGTGTTTGATATTGTTGCTGAAGATGATGATATAGAGGGTAACTAACTTTATCAATGGATTAGACCTCTTCATTTAGATGATGATGAAGGCAACCCAGCTCCCAGAGTTGCTGAAGAAGCACGTAATGAAGGGATAAATGTAGAAAGAGTATTAGAGGAGGAGGTGGGATTTAGCAGCGCTGACTCTTTGGAAGAACTTTTGCGCCCAAGACCAAGAAACACTGGAATTCCACCTTCTTCCAATCCTACACAACCACAACATCGTGCTGATACTCATGATAGCTCTAGTACAAGATCAGAAGACTCACCTACCACTGGAGGTGGGAATGATGAAGGATATAGTGGAGCTGGAGGTAGTGGTGGTGGATATGGAAACTATGTTGGACCATATCCCGGATTTATGAGCCCTTTCACTGGTAATGCAAACTTCACGCATGCAACACATGATGATGACCATGGCAGTAGGCGGGCAGGACCAGGAATTGGTGCCATAGGGAATGACTATACTCGTAGAGAAAGAGGCAAGGGGATTTTGTCAAGTCAAGAAGATGACTCGTTATCTAGAACTTCGGACTTTGTTGGAGTGAGAAGTAGTAACTATGGTTATACTCATAACTAACCATTTCCCTACCCTTCATGTCCCATTCCTGTTGGGATGGAATCGAACGACACACGGAAACAATCTGAGACTTAATCTTTAAATGATTTTGCTTATGGACAACGTCAACCAATCTCGGATCCATATGGGTGGCATGTTAACAATTACATGCAAAACTATTTTGGGGATTTATCATTTGATAACTACTCTTCACAATACACTCACTCTACACATAGAGATGATGAAGATAGTGAAAAATTTGAACCTCATAGGAACTCTATACGGTACTAAGTCACTCATGTATCTTACCATGCAATGTATAAAGTGTAAAATATTGTACTAATTCATTATATATAAATGATTATGGTGTGTTTAAACTTCTTGCATTAATTACTACATATTTTCTACACTCACAATGTTTGTCAGCTCGCTATATAATCAACTTGATAATGTTAAATCCATCATGCAATGCATTTCCTTCCAATTTTTTGTGATAAACTAATAGATAATTGACTAAATAAACATCCTGCAAAGTTTCAATAAAAATTTCCAAGTTTTTCTTACAATTTCCGTGGTTTCCATATAATTTTTATCGATATCGATATTATCCCAATATTTCCATCGATAAAACCATGTTTTTGGACTACCGATATTTCTGATATCATCGATATTTAATACCTTGCCTGCAACCAAGGAACAAAATATCGATAATATCGGCGAAATATCGTCGATATTATCGTTTTTATGAGATGACGATATTTTCACACTTAACCATTAATTATCGTTAACATATCGACGATATTATTAATAATATCGATAATATCGCAATATAATCGATAATATCGCGATATAATCGATAAGGGCGATGACCACTAGGTCCAACCCTAAGGATGCTTCTTCATTTGGGCTTCTGGTCCTTTTTATAATCCCTCACCCAGCTTCTTCTTTAGAACTTGGGCGATGTGGGACAACAGCAACAACTAGTCCTTTTTATAATCCCTCCACCAGCTTCTTCTTTAGAACTTGGGCGATGTGGGACAACAGCAACAACTCTAATCTCACAATTGTATTGTATTCTTTGCTTTCCCATTCAACAGCCACCGGCTTTATCCAACAAAATTGCGTTTTTATTATGGGTAATGATCGTTTGGACTTATACGAGTTGCAATTTAGTTTTTCAATTACCCACCAAAGAATTTAAGGCTACTTCGATTTATACATTTTAGGTTGGGGAATGAGTTTAACGATGAGTACTAATTTTCTCACATTGCACCATTAGAAAAATATCATATTGATATACGTCTTTTGGTTATTTGCTAATTTGACTGTTCGCCAGAATAATGATATGATAGGCATTCGATTTATTTGTGGGCTAACGAGGGAAACCAAACTAGCACATATGAACAAAAACTCGTCATCGTAGAGCTTCGGCTTCTATTCAAATTAGTAACATGAAAGGAAAACCAATCATACAATTTAGTCTAAATGGTGCAAGTGACGTTTCTACGTCAGTCTTATATTTACTACACCATCAATTTAATTAAAAACCTATAATTACCTAAGTAGAACCGTTCATCTCATTGTGGCGTCTTCGATTAACAAAACATAATCATGTACTATGTCTATATGATTTTGTATTAACACGTTGGATAAAAATATCACTCAAAATTTTGATATGGCTTTCAAAATTGACCAAACAGTTTTCTTTTTTCTCGAAACTAGATGATGTAAAATCTGATTAACCAAATTATTATTATTTTAAAAAAATAAAGAAAAATTAGTATCCGATCCCTAGTTTCTAATGTTCATTGACTAAGATCTTATTAGTTTTTATATTTTGATCAAAGTCCCTAGCATTAATGAATTACATGTAAGTTACATAACTTTCATAACAAAAATTAGTAATTGATTTAGAGTTTTAATACTCACATCCTTATTAAACTCCTAATTAATTTTCAATTCAAACATTTCAAATATATAAAAAAATAAAATAAGAATAAGTTTGTACCCATTAATTTTTATAAAAAAATTGATATGTACCCGTTATAAGAATAAGTCACTCATGTATCTTACCATGCAATGTATAAAGTGTAAAATATTGTACTAATTCATTATATATAAATGATTATGGTGTGTTTAAACTTCTTTCATTAATTACTACATATTTTCTACATTCACAATGTTTGCCAGCTCGCTATATAATCAACTTAAATCAGTTAAATCCATCATGCAATGCATTTCCTTCTATTTTTTTGTGATAAATTAATAGATAATTGACTAAATAAACATCCTGCAAAGTTTCAATAAAAATTTCCAAGTTTTTCTTAAAATTTATGTGGTTTTTATTCAATTTTTATCGATATCGATAATATCCCGATATTTCCATCGAAATTTCCGTGTTTTTGGACTACCGATATTTCCGATATCATCGATATTTTATACCTTGCCTGCAACACATAAAAATAAAAAAAATAAAAAATAGAAAGAAAAGAAAAGAAGCCCCCCTTCAGTTCGTCTTTACCCCCCCCTTCTTCCCCTCTCTTCTCCCCTATCTTCATCTTCTTCCCCCGATCCCCCTACCTGTAACCCAGAAAAGAAAAAAAAAAAAAAACCCAAATCCCGTCTTGCCATCGCCGGGTTTGTGGAATGGGTGTGCATTTAAGGAGTGGGGGGTGTGTAGAGGAGAGTGGGGGGTGGAGAAAAGGGTGGGTGGTGGGGTAACAGATGAGAGAAGGGATGGGGTTGGGTTCTAGATAACCTGCATCGCGGGGGGTTGTGGGTTAACCTGCATCGCGCCTTGGGGGGGGGTGGGGGGCTGTGGGGACGCGCGTCGGGCCGGGGATATGGGTTTTGGGGGATATGGGGATACTGGGTTTTTGTTTTTGGTGGTCGGGGGGGAGGGGGTATGCGATAGGTTTTTTTTTTTTTCAATTATAAAAAATTTAGGTTTTTTAATTAAAATTTTTATTTTTGCCACATGGTGTGCCACGTTGGCAGCCACGTTAGCATTTAACGGATCAATGGATGGAAAATGTAACAGATGTATGAAATTGAAATAAAATAGCACTTGCGGTATGAAAGTGAAATGTTTTAAAAGATGTTATATGGGCTTATAATAGATCTCAAACCTGAGAGGTTTCTATGTAATTTACCCAAAAATAAATTATGCTACCACTAGTTTTTTAATTATTATTTTATATTTCTCTGTTTCCCAATTGATGTACATGGGTTAAAAAAAAAAGCAAGAATAGACAAATGAAGAACGGGTGGATAGATGCGAGGCCAAGAAGGAGAAAACAGACAATTTACCGTAGCAAACCTAAACAGTACAGAAAGCAAAGAAGAAACCGAGGGCATTTGCGACGAGTGATGTGCGGAAGAAGGGAAAGACGTGATGAACAGTTGTGAGGAACTGTTCTAGATGTCATGAGGTTTTAATTTTTTTTTCTTCTGGTGATAGGCGTCTTATCTCACTCAGTATCCATGCATGTTCCAGATTTTTGTTTTTTAAATTATTTTTTGGTGGAAAGGCATGCATCATTGCTGCCAGGTGTGATGAGGTAAGGTTTTTTAATTATTTTTTTGGTGGAAAGGCATGTACCATTGCTGCCAGGTGTGGATTAGGTAAGGAAAAAACGGTGGAATTGAAGAGGGAGTCGGATGGCAACGCAAAAAATAAAATAAAAGAAGGAGTCAGAATGGAAAAAAAGATACCCAGGATGATCAACACGTGGCCAAAGAGCAGAAGAATCCTGAAGAAAAGAAGGTTAACAATAAGGGCAATGAGGTCATTTTCCTGCAGCAGAGATGGAAAAAAGGCCCGGCAAAGAAGGAATGGGAGGGCAGCTTGGAGAGTTCACTGTTGGTGAACAGTAGCCCCTCTCACATGATGAACAGTGGAGGCCAATTGAGCTTTAGTAGATATAAATAAATATATATATATATACACACATATATATATATACACACACATATATATATATATATATTTCTGCCACTTCGCTATCTTTTCTGCCTTGTCCTATATATTTCTGCCACTTCGCATTTATTATCTCTTTTTCGAGGAATGGGCTTTGGTTACTGCGGAAATGGATTCTCTCCTAAGCATATGCTCATGATCCAGCTGACCCATACACAAGGACCATTAGATGAAAATTCAACGGCTACAATTATTATAACTTTAAAGGGACTCCCTGTTTCATCCAACGGTCCTTGTGTATGGGTAAGTAGGATCCTGAGTAGATGCTCAGGAGAGAATCCATTTCCGGTTATTGCTACTAGGCAACTGCAAGACATCCACCTTTTCCTCGGTCTTTCTCAAATGGAAGAGGATGATCAACACGTGGCATAATGTAAACCAAAACATGCTGCCAGCATCAACAATAGGCGGGAACAAAAAAGAAGAAGAGGGTTCAAGCACCTTTCCGTATGTAGACTCACTCTACAGAGGGGCAAAATCGCCAATTCGTGTAGCATTTTTTAAAAGGCTAAAAACCGTGCGTTAGATCAGGGGCAAATTGGCTTGGCACTGTTAATGAACAATGGTTTTTTTTACCGAGTTTTAGTAAAGATAAACATGCGGATCACATGCTAGGTCTTTTTAGTGCTCATATATAAAGCCTCACATTGTGCAATTTGGATGATAGGGTGAGAACCGAAGCAGCTGCACCAGTGTGACGGAAAGAGGAGCCGAAACCCAATAGAAGAGAGAAATAATTCGGAGCTGCTGCAATTTTTTTTGTAAGAGTGAAACCAGTTAGAGATTGTTGTAGTTGCAGAGAGACAAATATTTTGTTTCTAATTCGTTTTTTCCCTCTTCTATTTGTGTGTGTATTTGGGTGTATTTTGGGTTTGAGTTTGAGAGCTTTCTTTGTAATCTTGTTTTGTTTATTAGTGGAATTTCCTCGCTGTCCTTAAACTGGATGTAGGTTTACGCCGAATCAGTATAAATCTTTGTGTCATTTTGAATTGTTTGTTTTTTCATATTCTTCCATATTAGTTTATTGGTTTCAAATTAACGCTTATGCCCAACACTCTAAATGCAGTGAAGGTGGAGAGGAGCTTGTTGTATTTGGAAGTGCCAATTCAGATAATTTGTCATCTAATTTGACATTGACAAGAAGTGGAGTGGAGATTGTTGTAATGTTAATTCAACATTAGAACAAGAGAAATAGCTTAGGGTGTTTTTCTCTCCTTCGTGAGAGGTCATCTCTCATCTCTGTGAGAGTTTCTTATAACTTGTGTGTGAGGTAGCTTCCCAATCAATCATCTCTTCTCTGCCGCTGGCCCTAGCTTAGGCCAGGGTCAGTGGCTATCGTCTTCCCGTGCTTTCTTTTCCTTTTCCGGTAGTTAATTTTCCTGCATTTTTCCTCTAATCATCTCTGATTTGTCCCTCTCCCAACTTCCACCTCCATGGTTTTCTTCCTTCCCCTTCCTGCTCTTCCACTTTGGCTCCGGCTTTCCTTGACCCCATATATTTTCGGATCTGTAGCCACAACCTATCAACGCGTTTTGGTGCGATTCTATCGGGAAGTGCGTAGAGCTTTTGCTCGGGTATTTACACCACCACCTCCCATGTCTTTCTCTTCGATGACTTTGTTGCCTTCGATGACTTTGTTGTTAGTGGGTCATTTCTCTCTAGCTTCCTTTGGTTTGTGGTTGTGACTCCGATTTGTGTGGTGCTTTGTGGAGGATGTTGGAGTCATGTTTTCCACCAATTATGCGAAGTTGGTCGGCTAGATCTATGGAGTCTGTTTGCAGATCGGGTTTCCGACGAGATCTGAGAGATACTTCAGAGGAGGCTGTTCTTGTAAGACTAGGGTTTTTTGTTTGGTGTGTCTGTTTCTGGGCTCAAAATCTTTGTTTGAGCTTTGTTTTGGGGGTCCATGTCTTATTTTGTGCTTTTCTTGTAATAGGACCATTCCTTTGTAATTATGTTGTGATGTTGGTAATGATATTACCTTTCTACCCAAAAAGAAAAAAAAAAAAAAAAAAGCCAAGAGAAATAGCTCGATGTGCTGAAATTGAAGAATTCAGTTGCAAACAACAAATTTATGTTGCTCATCAGAACAAGAAAAATTAGAATAATTAAGTTTGTAATTGCCCAATCATTCCATCCCATATGAATTTAGAATATGGTGGACGCGTTTCTGCATTGTTTTCAAATGTCCTAAGCACTTTGTGGAGCTGTAGTAATTTTGCAGCCACAAGACATCAATGCCAATTACCAAGTACCCTTAATTACTCTTCCAGATGTCTTAGATACTCTTCGTGTTGACATGAACGAGTGATTTTTCAGTATGCTTGGCACACGGCTCGGTACATCAAGTTTTATAATATAATTGGTTGGAAATTTGAAATATTTTTTTGGATGAATTGTATCATGACTCTTGGTGTCCGAGTAATGTGCTGGCCACACAAAAAAATTTCTCGACACGAACACAACCATAGGCGTCCCTGTTAATTACTCATAAGAATACAAAGGTTACATGAAAGAAAAAGGTTAGACTTCTCATTTCACGTTCAACTTAAATGAATTGCACACGAGTTACTTAGTTACTTAAATAAACGTGCTAAAGTGTGCATCACTTTCGAATTAGGTGGGTTGGATGAAGACAAACTCTTATTAACCATGTTAAATGGGTCAACACGATTATGCCCGACTCAAACAAATTTATTTTTTGTCTTTTCCAAGTCGGATTGTCAAATCTATCTAAAATTGTTAACTCTCCTCTTTCTTGGCACTTTCTACCTAAATTCGAGCAAAAACAACGGAAGGTACATCCGAACAAAAATACAATAAAAAGTACATCATCCAACAACTTTCATATTTTTAATAGAAAAACAAATGTAAGTGGCATTTACTACAGTGGTAGAGAAAATTATTGCTCTTATATTACGGTGTTGATTCGAATTTTGTCGGCTCCTTAGAGCCATTTCCAATGGAGATGGCTAAGGGTTCAAAAGCTAAAAAATGGTCTGATTTGTTCAAAAATCTATCTCTAACCGATAGTTGGACTGTAATTTGTGGAGCTCACAAGACCATTTTTGGCCAAAGGAGCATCAACCTGACCAAATGTAGTCCCATTCTTAGCCTTTTTTGGGACCCCAGCTTCTCACGTGAAATAATTGATTCAAATTCAACGGCTAATTTGAAAACATCAAATGGTAGTTTAGTTAAATTAACAAATAAATTTAAAGTATAAACTTAAAACTAATAAATTATTGAGCAGGCTATATTTAGTCTTTTCGATTGGAGATGATATATGAGTATAGCCTGATACGATTTATTTAAAAATAATATTTTGCAAGGCTATAATTCTAAAAATGACTATGATTCTTTTCAATTAGAGATCATCTAATTTAATATCTAATCTAATAAATTTATCGTTTAAAAAAATTAAAAAAATTAAAAAAAAACGCATTATTCTCGTCATCGACTCATTGACTTTTTTAGGCTACGTTTTTCTCCTGCAATGGGTTTTTATTTCGAAGGGTTGGTGTGGAAGGATAAGAGTGCACAGGGTGAGAAGCCCCATTGTTGTAGTGTCGCTGCCACCACTATAAATCCTGCACTGGATTTTTATTTTTTATATTTTGTCATGAATTAATTTCGATGTTTGTTTTCATTGAGTAAACAAGTTTTGTGGCTAATAGCATATATATATCAAAGATTTTCAGATATCAGAGTAGTAATTCGATTAAAAGACAAACAACCATTAATTGTTCGCTTTCCGTTTACTATCAGGTTGGATATGGCATTTATGTGAGATACTTAATTACACTTAACATGAGATATTTCTGGTCGCCTTAAATCACTTTTCATGTGGATAGGGAGATTTAGATATATTTCCAGTTTACAAAGAAGTTGTTGGATATGCAATTGCAGACAGCATAGTTGAACGACTACCGCTTGGTGTAGATTAGTATAGAATATCATTTTTTTTTACTTTTCTGTTTGGTTACATGCCTTTTTGTTTCAATAAAATTTCACCTCCCACATCTGAGGTTTCTATAACTAAAAAAAAAAAAAAAAAAAAAAAACAAAAAGTGTAGATTAGTGTAAAATATTATTTATCAAAAAAAACATAGTCGTACGGATTAAACTCATGGAGACTTCTAGATTTACTACAGAAGTAGTTTTTTTTTTTTTTTCTTTTGGGGACCAGTAAGACTCACAAATCAAATCAAACTTAAGATGTGCCATGTAAAATATTGATCTGTAGTTCGTCTTGAATCACTGTTCACACTATGGTGATTATTACCAATATAGTTTAGGAGGCCAATTTCTTTTCGAGAAAGGGATCCTCTCCGGATTCCTTCCACTGAGTCAATTGAGCACAAAATTCAGGCCCTTGAAATTTGATCGAACTGCTAAAGTTATTATAACTTTTAATAGGACCCTATATTTTTAGCTGTTAAATCAAATTTTAAGAGTCTGTATTTTATGCTCAGTTGGCTTATGTGAAAGGGATCCTGATCCCTTTTCTTCTTTTCAGAGGTCAAACGACAGTGCACAATTTTTTTTTAAAATTTTTAAGTAACTAATAAAATACAAATTGAGAAACGCGTGCTCTGATTACTGTCACACGCAAAAAGCCTAAAATTTTTTCTCGTATTTTTAACTATTGATGTATTTTTTTCCCCAAAAAAAAACTTATCAGCTTGATTTGGACCGTTGGATTACAATGATCACAAAATCTGGGCCGTACGACAGCCTCGCTGATAGAATCACATCTGCTGCTGCTGCGCGGGGGCCTGCAATTTCTTCCTTTTCACATGGGATCCATCTGACTGAATCACATCAGCTGCTGCTCCAATTTGAAGATCAATTCAGTGTTTGAGCGCTTACATTAATCTTAGATACTCGATCGATTAATGGCTGCTGCTTCCTCTTCTTCTTCCTCTGTCCCTCGTTGGAAATACGACGTGTTCATCAATTTCCCGGGGGAAGACACTCGTAGGGGCTTCGTCAGCCACCTCTACAAAGCTCTGAATCAGAAAGCAATCAACACCTATATCGATGCCGAAGAGCTCCGAAAAGGCTACGACCTTTAGCAGCTACTGACGGCGATCCGAGACTCGAGCGTTTCGATCGTAGTTTTTTCTCAAAACTACGCATCTTCCACATGGTTGTTCGCGTAAAGGATGATGGTTTGGTTGGAATGGAGACCCACATTCAGGAAATGGATATAAGATTAAGTCCTCGGGTAAAGGATGATGTTCGCGTCGTTGGAATATGGGGTATGGGTGGTTAGGCAAAACAACCATCGCTAGAGCTGTTTATGATAAAATCGCTTGTCAATTTGAAGCGGATTGCTTTCTTGAAAATGTCAAGGAAGATTTCTCCAAGAATGGGGCAGTGCATATGCAGAAAGTGCTTCTATCTAGAATCTTGACGGAGAAAGTGCAGAGGTTAGGCACTTTGGATCGAGGTTCGAATATGATAATGGAAAGGCTAGGTAAGAAAAAGGTTCTTCTTGTTTTAGATGATGTGGACAATTTGGCTCAAATTGAAGCCTTACTGGGGAGAAATTTCTTCTTACCACGGAAGAAACGTTCATTTGGTGGTAGAAGTAGAATCATTATAACAACTACAGATAAGCATTTGCAAGTAAAGTTGATGAGACGTATTGTTTGGGTTAATATTTAAATTTTGGACTTAAAAAGAAGGAAAGTTCAAAAGAATTAAAGTGAAGACACTTGCCCGAGGCCCAGCTCCAGAGACCAAATCTTCTGCACCCAAAATGGGTGTGGCCTCTCTGTGGCCCCAATGAGTGCCTGACACTTTTTAAATTCATAACAACAAAATTAAGAAAAGTTAAGATATTTCATAGGTGTCAGACACTCATTGGGGCCACAGATAGGCTACACCCATTTTAAGTGCAGAAGATTTGGTCTCCCAGCGCCATGCCCAGACCATTCACCTCAAAGACAACATGACGGCTCCTCATTAATGCAAAGGCTCCCCATTAATGCATAGGCCATGCACCTATAATTTAAATGACAAGTGATGGAGACTAACTCACAATTAGCCAAAAAGCACTTTTCAGTGGCAATACAAGTAAAATGCTGATGACTCACTACCCTCCAGTTGCTTTCGGGCAAGAGCAGAGACATCACAATCGGGTTGCCTTGCTTATAAAAGGCAGAAATGGCCCAAGACACAAAGACACTCAACCAATCGAACAAACAAACCTACAACTTGCCTCTCAGTCAAGCAAATACCTAGAAAATTGCACTTTGTCCAGACTCTGCACCCTTTTAGCCGTAGATTCCCCTTAGAAAGACATCTTTTGTCCAGTGTAAAAGCTCTGCTACCTTATCTGAATTCTGTAGTATCGATTCCCTCGTATAAACTCGTTTACCATCCATCCCTCTTTAGCACGCAACCCTTTGTAACCACAAAGAGAAGGGACCCCAAGACGTTTAACCTTGCCCGACAAGGTGAAATCTTGCCCGACTCTCTTTGTTTTGTCTTTCAATTAGTAGATCTGGTGTTATGATGTATTCTCCAGTATATATTCAAGTCATTTCCAGTCATTTGATGATTCAAAGTTCCATCGGTTCTCAGATCTGGTTCATTTAGTGGTTTTACTGTCTTAAAAAGACTAAATGAGAATTAAACTGATAACTTAATCAGATATGGACTTCCACCCTTTAAAGCATACAAGATAACAAACTAAAATTCCTTGATCTCAAGGCACATAAAAGAACTTAATGTTGACTTAACCCATCCACGACAATCTTTTGATAACAAGAAGTCATAATAACTTGGGGCGCAAGTAATCGGCTTAAACATACTTGTTCTACATTTGCCATACTGAGATGGCAGCGGCACGCCTTATCACTCAGTTAGTTTTGAATGTGAAGCCTCAAAGCCTACACTTAAGGCCCCACAAAGGCATATTTCAGAACAAACTCCGTCCTTCTCTTGCAGCCTTTCGACAAGCAGGAGCCCGACAACCAACTCAAAAGTGCCAACTCCTCGGGAAGCTGTGTGCTCGAGCCATGGACCCTTCCTCGACAGAGGAAATTCTTGCCCGAACACGTATGAGCCCAGGTTTTAGGTGATGATGAAGCTTCTGAACTCTTCGGGCAGTTTGCCTTCAGAACACTCCAACCCACAAAAGATTACCCTCATCTCTCAAGGCATGCCATAGAATATGCTCGAGGTTTACCGTTAGTACTTAAAGTCTTGGGAGCTTTCCTTGATAACAAAAGTGTAAATGAGTGGGAAGATGTGCTAGAGAAAATAAAGGAAGCCCCGCATTTAGGAATTCAGGATGTGCTTCGGACAAGCTTTGATGGGCTAGATGACAAAGAGAAGGACATTTTTCTCGATATTGTATGTTCCTTTAAAGGAATGAAAAAAGACTACGCAACAAAAGCTCTGGCTAGTAATGGCTTCTTCCCCCATAGTGGGTTAAGAGTTCTGGTTGATAAAGCTCTTGTGACTCTCTCACATTATGGTACATTTGAGATGCATGATTTGCTAGTTGACACAGGCAGGGAAATCATCCGCCAAGAATCTATTAAAGAACCTGGGAAACACAGTAGGTTGTGAAATTATGAAGATGTTGATCGTGTGTTGACTCAAAATACGATGAGATATGTATATATGATCATGACCTCTAGCTCTTTCGCATACCATAATATGTAATCTCTAGTAGAACTTCAGCTTTTGACAAAATTTAAAATTCATTGGGAAACATGTACAACTTTATGTATAATCTTAATAATTTCCAGTTAAATACATACCCTTAAGTTGCACTGTTGGTTATCATCCAGGCTATGGAAGCAGTTGAAAGCATAATCTTGGACTTGTCAAACTCATCGAAAGAGGTATGCTTAAAGACTGAAGCTTTTGAGAGAATGACGAGGCTAAGACTGCTGAAGATCCATTATAATCACTCCCTACACTCTGATGATGAAGACCTTTCGTCTAAGGATGCATTCCATCCAAGTGATTATTGTAAATAACACCTGAGTGGGGACTTGTCAAAGTTTTTTTCTCATGAGTTGAGGTGTCTCCTCTGGCATGGATGTCCCCAAAAATCTTTGCCATCCAATTTTCGACCAAAAAATCTTGTTGACCTTAACATGCGTTATAGTCACATTGAGAAACTTTGGGAAGGAACCAAGGTACGATCACCATTTATTTTGGTTTCTTTTAAATGATTAAGTTCTTGAATGCGTTACTATTATTTACTGTTTTCCTGGTTTTCTGGTCAGACTCTGAAAAAGTTGAACTTCGTCGATTTAAGTAACTCTCAATATCTTATCGAAACCCCCGACTTCACTGAGGCAACAAATATTGAGAAACTAATTCTTGAAGGTTGTACAAGGTTACTTGAGGTTCACCCATCCATTCTAACTCTTAAAAACCTGGTTTTTTTTAATCTAAAAGGGTGCAAGGAACTGAAGAGTTTCCCAAGCATCGTTCCTATGAAATCTCTTGGAACTCTCAATCTTTCTGGCTGCTTGAGTTTTGACAAGTTTCCAGAGATTTCAGAAATTATGGAGAGCTTGTCAGTGCTTCATTTAGCCGAGACTGCAATTAAAGAACTGCCCTCTTCAATTAGAAATCTTACAGGGCTTGCTTATATGAACCTAAAAGGTTGTGGAAAACTTGAGTCTTCCAAGCAGCATTTGTCAACTCGAGTCCCTTAGCTATGTTGCTCTTTCTGGTTGTTCAAAGCTCAAGGTGTTTCCAGATCTTGAAGAAATTATGGAAGGAATGAGAGAGCTTCATTTGGATGGAACATATATCGAAGAGCTTTCCCCATCAATTAACCGGCTTATGAGGCTTGCAATATTGAATCTGAGAAACTGCAGAAGCCTTATCCGTCTTCCGGACAATATCTGTAAGTTGGCATGTCTTACAGGTCTCACTCTCTCCGGGTGCTCCAAACTTTCAAACTTGCCGGATAACTTGGGTAATTTAGAATCCTTGTGGGACCTTCAAATAGAAGGAAGTGGTATAAAGCAATTCCCATTCTCCATTTTACGCTTGAATAAGCTTTTATCGTTATCATGTGATGGATGTAAAGAACTTAGGGCACCCTTTTCTTCATGGTCACCAATTAGAGTTCGTAGAACGTCAGCACTTAGATATCATGGTTACTCTACTCTGGAAAGTCTTGATGTAAGTGACTGCAATCTGTTGGAAATATCAGATTGTATTGCTCATTTGTCTTCAGTGAAAAGATTAAGTCTTTGCAGAAATGACTTTGAGACCTTACCGGAAACAATGATTCACCTGCATGTATTAATGTCTCTTGAGCTGGATTCTTGCAAGAGACTGAAATCAATACCAATGCTTTCATCAAATATAAGTTACACAGATGCCCATGATTGCACAGCTTTGGAAGATGTTTCATCACCGAAACCTCATTGGGGGAAGCTCTATTACTTTATATTTTCTAATTGCTCCCACCTGGAACTAAATCCATTTATGCATATTATGCAAAGGCGTTTGTGTTGGGTATGTCTCTCTCTCTCTCTCTCTCTCAGATACATGTTTACACACATACGCAACTCGTGCATACTGTTTACATAATAAACTTGACCCAATTATGCTAACCCTTTTTGCATTCGTGTATAGGGTACTGTTATCCTACCTCATCCTTTTTATACGTGTCTCCCTGGAAGTGAAGTTCCAGATTGGTTCAGCTATAGCTGTAGGGGGAGTTCAGTAAATGTGCAGCTACCACTGAATTTGTACGATGATAAATTTTCGGGATTTGCTATATGTGCTGTTTGCAACTTGCAGGGTGCTCACTCGGTATCTGATCTATCAGCTTTATGTTTCTGTAACTTCAAGGGAAATCATGGGCAGCACAGTTTCAGTTTCTATTTGTTCAAAGCGGGTTTAAGAACCGAGAGATTCTCTTACCGAAAAAAAGGAACTGACAGATTCCTGGAGTCAGATCACATGTTCCTGGGATATGTTCCATGGTCTGATTGTCGCTTGATCGAAGGAGAGCAGGCCGGTGAACGCTTTTACACTGAGGCCACATTTACAATTATATTAGAAGATGGAATCTATACAGGTGATTTTGGGACAGAATTACGACGCCGTGCCATCTCAAGTTGTGGTGTTCGCTTCTTTGATGCTAATTACGAGGAAGTGCAAAGTCGAAGCCCTCTGATCACCCAGTCCATATCTCCTTGTTACTCCTGTTGGATTTATTCAATGTGAATCAACCTGTAAGTGGTATACTATATGTAATAGGAATGTATGGTTAGAGAATAATGTAGATTGTGACTTGATATCCTAAGATATCTATCTTATATTAAGTGTCTTATATTCTAAGTAGGATTGATGGAGTCCTTAATTATATGGGATTATGATACTTGGTGGCCAAGAAAGAGGGTTTGTCTTTCTTTTATGGACGGAAACTCTAACCTTTTGGCTTGTTCAGAACTTACCTCACATTCACATTTTGTAACTGTCCCGCTGGTACAAAATAATCCATTTAGGATAAAATTTTGGGAACTTCCTCTCTCTCATACACACACACAAAAATTGGCACGTACACAAAAACACTAAGCTAACTCAAGTTAACGTTGATTGTTGTGTTCATTTGTACAGGGTGATATTGTGGAACCTCTTTCCTGGCCTATGTGTCTTCCTGGAAATGAAGTTCCAGATTGGTTCAGCAATCAGAGCATGCGATCTTCCGCAACTGTGAACCTACCACCAAATTGGTTCAGTCATGAGTTTTCGGGATTTGCTGACGGCGCTGTTAGTAACTTTGAGGGTATCAACTCCTAAATGTTTATGTACCCTAAAAGGAAACGATGGTCAGTACGGCTTCATGTTCAATTTGGTTTGCTGGAATAGGAAAAATGACAGGTTACTCAAGTACATATGTCCAAGAAGCGAAGCTACCACCACCAAATTGGTTCAGTCATGAGCTTTCGGGATTTGCTGACTGCGCTGTTAGTAACTTAGAGGGTATCAACTCCTAAATGTTTATGTACCCTAAGAGGAAACGATGGTCAGTACGGCTTCATGTTCAATTTGGTTTGCTGGAATAGGAAAAATGACAGGTTACTCAAGTACATATGTTCCTGGGGTATATGCCATGGTCCAAGAAATGAACTGGACGATGATGAGGCCACATTTGAAATTGTAGTTGAAACTCGAGTGTCTACAAGTGATTTCAGAGCACCAGCACCCAACACCCTGCATCAGAAGATGCGGAGTCGGTTCTTTCACGGTGACGAATTGATGATCATGACGATGCAGCCTCCTCTGCTTCTTGACATGATCTTCTAGCCAGCTAGCTACTGTGCTAATTGGCTCATTTTTAAATTTTATCCAACAAAAAAATATATATTTATTTTGTAATTAAAAATAAATAAAGTTAAAGCAACCTCTCGGCCCTCGCCACTTTGACAATACTGAGTTGCATTATTATACCATTCATAACTTGTTATGTGTTAAAGCACTTTTACAATTTTCTATTTTCAATTTTATACTTTAATGAAATGCGTAATGCTAGGGATACTAAATTTATAAACTATATGTTACCAATAAGAATGAACACGTTTATCAATGTTTAAGTAATAAATCAATCATCAACTTCATTGTCCTTTAGTTTTTAAAACCTTATTTACAAATATAGTCTTCCTAATATTACCCTAATGAAATTATGAAAAAACTATATGCAAAAGTAAATGAGAAATGCTAAGGAGACTATAAGAAAAAGTGGGACTTTTCATGAACTTTTCTCCCATATTATACTCTCGGCGTAATGTTTTATAATGTTGGCACTGAAATTGTGCCAAAAACACAAGATGGTGGTGAGTCCCACTTTTGAGAGGGGCAATGCTAGGTAAATTAAATTTAGAGATAAAATTTGTAAACTAAATGATGTGTCACCAATAGAAATGAACACATTTTATCAACGTTTAAGTAATAATTCAAATACCAAACATTAACATCTATGTCATTTAGTTTATAAAATTTTATTAACAAATTTATTATCCATAGAATTTCTTAATTGTTAAAAGCCCAAGCTTTCACGGAAACCACAATCGCAGGGTTCACTTTCCTGTTGGAAAAATAGGGTCTAATTGCTATATTAAGTCACATAAAAATTCAAGAAATAATTTATGCAATTATATATCAAAGTAATAAATGCACATGAGTAACCAATGTTAAACGAACATGATATAATGGATTAGAAAAAAACTTGGAAATACGATCGAGGCAAGTGTTCGACACTCTGTCCTTAAGACAAGTTTACGTCCCACTACGGTGCTCATGGTTGATCGGCGCATGTCTCCCAAGATACAACGACCACGTCCTTGTAATAGTAGCACTCCAAATCACAAGGCTCCACGAACCACGGTTGTGTTGAAAACTCTCATATGGACTCTATGAGACTCTCTAATATTTAATGCACTATATGTATGTATGATAAAAAGTTATGAAAAGTTATTTCATGATTATAGGAGGCTTCCCTATTTATAGAATGTGAAATACCTCTTTCGAAAGCATGTGACTATTCATGAAGAGTCAAAAGTTGCAACTCTTTATTTGAGTAGACATATATTTCTACCAAAAGGCTCCACTTCTAATTTCCATTCAATTAATAAATTTAATATAATAATAATGTTATTAAATTTTTCAACAAACCCCCACATGAATGGAAATTGGCTCAACACTATGCAAATGACAATGCAGACACTAGAGAGGGAATTCAGTAGGAAAAGTACCGCATCGGGATATGTGGCTTTTGGCTTTGAACCTTCCGTAGTGAATTACTATCGGATTTACTTGGCTAATCAGTGAACGTGATGTCTTGAACTGCTTAGCCGTTTGTGTAAACCAAGACAATAGTAATCACACAGTACCCTTCCAGACACCCCGTGGTTGCTTGGTTGTGTTCATTTTGGCCCTGAACAATTCTTGGTTTCTCATGAGTGCTTTTAGAGAACTAAGCCCTTCAAAAAATTCCCACAGGAACGGCCACATTCCTCACTCAGGATAGGTGACTTCCCTTTAAGAGTATCCTGCAATACCCCACTTGTTATTTCCAAGTATAGGAATCATTAAAAGCAAAGCTTATCCTAAATACGCTGCAGATAGCACTGTTTCATCATAGGACATGGGTAGGAGATTATCTCCGCAGTGCTCCCATTGAATCATACACAATTCGGTTGTCCCTTTGAACCTAGATCTTGGGATCTCCAGTCAGCTAGGTTGGGTTGCCATTATGGCGATTCTTAAGATGTAGGCTTTTAACCCATTCCCCTCGATGACACAACTTACTCTCTAGTCAAACCTTTAAGTAATTGGATCCACTAGGTTGATGACTATCTCTTATGGTGTGCACCTCCATTTATGAAATTATATTTCATTCGAGAGTAGTTGTTCCAACGTTAAGTCCTTCAAAACATATGTTAGGACTTAAAAAGTAATTTGCTAATACTCGGGAAAAAGTAATTTGCTAATACTTGGGTACATCCCCCACATTTAAGGTATTTGCTAGAAGATCAACTTCAATTATAAGAGATAGTCGTTATCTCTTTCTAGAAGCAAATTACTTTTACATTCCTTTTAAGTATATCCTATTTCTCAAAATAGCTAAGCCACCCCCACAATTCACACATATTATGGTTGCTTTAATGCTATTAGTAACTCACTCTTCAAACTTAAGAAGTAGGAAACTATCAAGATGAAGGACATCATCACTCTTTGTGATCATAATCCGATATCAAATTTGTTGAACTAACCATGACTAACATGAACAAATAATGCAAGACTTTCACCGTGACTAATAGGGGTAACTGCAAGACTCTATTATGATGATCATAATACTCGACGTCTTTTACTATTATTTCTAGTCTCAAGATGTAGTCTGCATATTTTATAGTGCCACAAAGTTACGGTTTGCAAATATTCCTTCTAATGCCCTGCAACACCTTATGGCGAAAGGAGCATAGGCATTTTATGCTTCAATTTTAGTGACCATCATCACCTTATTGTGATAACTAGCAACAAATATACACGATACTACTATCATGCTCTGTCCTGAAAATGTTCAAACGCCTTCTCTTTACCAACTATATAGTTGTTGGGTGACTGCACAGTTGAAACACCTTCTCTTTACCAACTATATAATTGTTGGGTGACTGCACAGTCTGCAGATGCTTGATACATGACCAAACTCAAACGATCCTTATGCGGTTATCCAGACCGATCTTTATGCGGTTATCCAGACCGGATACCCCATCGCCATAGTACCTTTTCCAACTAAAATGGTGCGTAGGAGACATGATTAATCTGATAATTAATTGTAACTCTAGACTGAAAAGGTGCATGGTTTAAAAATACCAAATGAGATTTAAGTGCAATTCACTATTATCTTAAACAATTGCAAGAGATTCCAGGAAATACATATATCCCAAAAAATCACATAGGTATATGTTCTAATATGTAACAAACAAAACTCGTGTCCTTAGAATAATGTCAAGATATTTAATATAATAATAATAGAGTGACGCCGTATCTTGATTAGTATACCCAACACCCTCACGGTTTGCAAAGCCAAAACGTTTCACCATTTCATATATTATTCAAATTAATTACTTTTACTTAATTTCTACTGCACGTATAAGAAGTATAAGATTATTTTTATTTCTTTTCACCAAAAGAAACCAATGCAAAATAGAGTAGAAAAGCATGAAAACACATAATTACATTCTGTATGTACAACGTACCCAATGTATTTCTTCCAAAAGTAAAATTCATTAATAACTTAGTTGCCGTACAAAATTTGCCCCAGTCAAACAAACAGTTCATGCCAAGTAACCTTAACGCTCAGGCATCACAAAATTGATATTCAATGCAAGGCAAAGAGGTAACCAACTAACCAAGAATATAATAATTATTTTTGCAATAAACAAAACAAAACCACCTCTTCATACGCAAGATTAGATAGATACTAGCCCATTATCCCACAAAATTAATCAGGAAGAAAATTCACACCCATAGGACCAAGTATTATATCACGGATAATTTAATTCTCATACAAACATAGCAATCAAACCATAGACTTGTCTTAAGATTGTTGGAAAAATAGGGTCCAATTGCTATATTAAGTCACATAAAAAATCAAGAAATAATTCATGCAATTATATATCAAAGTAATGAATGCACATGAGTAACCAATATTAAACGAACATGACATAATGGATTAGAAAAACCTGGAAATACGGTCGAGGCAAGTGTTAGACACTTTGTCCTTAAGACAAGTTTACGCCCCACTACGGTGCTCGTGATTGATCGGCGCATGTCTCCCAAGATACAACGATCACGTCCTTGTAATAGTAGCACTCCAAATCACAAGGCTCCATGAACCACGGTTGTGTTGAAAACTCTCTCATATGGACTCTATGAGACTCTCTAATATTTAATGCACTATATGTATATGACAGCCCGTCCCTGATTTTAAGATTTTTTTAAAGTTTTAATAAAGGATTTTACAAAAATGCCCTTTGAGGCACGCGCATTGTTCGAGGTTAATCATTGTGTCGTGCCATCTAACACTTGTTTTCTTGACATATCCTCGTAGTATTCGTCGCTACGGACGCGTGGGCGCAAGCGGTTCGTGATTTGGAGTTATAACGAAAAAGATATTAAAGTTTGAAGTTTGGGCATTTTGGGAATTATAATAATAAAATATGGAAATTCTTTTATGAAAATGGACGGCCCAGATTTAATGAGGAAATAAATGGATGGCTGGGATTAATAGGAATAAAATTATATGTGTGTGTATGTGGCCGGCTGGAGAGGAAAGGAGGAAGAAGAGATTGGGCAAAAACTGCCCAACCAGGAGGAATGAGCAGCAGCTCCGGGAGAGAAAGGAGGGAGCCGGACGAATGGGGAGAGGAGAGAGGAAGAGAAGGGCCAATCGGAACAGGGGAAAGGAGGAAAGGACAGAAGGCGAGAAGCGGAGGAGAGAAGGAAGAAAACGGGTCTTCACCCGCGACCCATTTCGACCCGCGGCACCCACACCCACATTTCGGCGAAATTCACCCGTTTTTCCGGAGAATTTATTCAAGGAACCTCATGGGAAACACTCTAGGACCCTTGCTCTATCCATTCCATCTCAAATTTGGAGAGATTTGATGGTGAAAATAGAAGAAACCGTGCAAAAAGGGGGCGCACGGGTTGGGTCCCTTTCCGTCAAGATGTGAAGCAATTTCTTCCAATCACCACCACCCATGGCATCCTCTTGAGGCCTAGAACAAAGCCCAAGCAGTGGTTGAGGCGTTGGAACAATTTTGGAGGTCGAATTGGAGCACACCAAACCTAGGGTTTCCGACGGGTTTTGTTGGAATTGGAGGCTTTGCCGACCGAATTGGCCTTGGCCACAGGTATGAAAGTTGTTCTACTCATTGAGATCTTCATTTCTGTAAATTTTGGTAATTTTTGGATAAAGTTGGATTTTCCGGCGAGCCGGGGCGGCCGACCGCCACCCACGGCGGCGCGTGGCCAGTGGGCCGCCAATGTTATTTTTAAGCTATATTGGATGTCCTGAGTTCAGTTTTGATAGTGGCTTAACGTTGGTTGATCATTTGGACTTAATTTCGATACGATGCATGGTTAGGCCAAAATATGAATTGACGATCCGACCGTTGGATCGTCACCAAACTTTGATACGTTGTAATACGTAATATTTGAGGATTATAGGAACTACGGATTGGGAATCCGATTTACGGATCTCCCGGAATTGGAGTTGTAAGTTCATAAAATATAATGTTAACCGTCACTTAGTTTGGTAATTAGCGGAGATCCGACCGTTGGATGGTCATGAAATTTTAGGATGTTGTTCTAGAGATTTATTGTGGACCTCTGGAAGTTACGGATTGGAAATCTGAGTTGCAGATCTTCCGGATCGAACTTCATAGTGACGTGTTTTATATAAGTGATATATTCTATCGATATGATTCTGAGGTATGATTTGATGATTGTTTTAGGCGCCGATCGCCATGACGCCTTGATGTGTTGTGCTAGGGAGTTGCAGGGCGAACTCCAGGTGAGTGGGCAGTTTTGTTTTACGTATATACCTATATAAAAGAGTTTTTCCCAGAAAATCTATTTAAGTGAAATATGATTTGAAAGTGTGATTTGAAATGCCATGCATAGATTCTATGAATCATGTGATTTGAAATGCCATGCATAGAATTTATATGAGATATGTGAATTGATATTATATGATGCATATATGTGAATTGGTGCTGCAGACGCACATGTGAGTATCAGGTGAGTTATATTTGGTGCATTGAATTGTTTGATGTGATATATGTTGATAGCTCATAACCTGCACCCCTGGTGTTAGTGCTTATGTTATTCACCGCATCACACGCTCACCTTGGATCCAAGTAGATGCTAGTCGTACAGACCACTGGAGGTGGTTCCGACATGCTAGTCGTACAGACCATTAGAGACGGTTCCGACTAGTAGGTGACCTTAGATTATGTGCACAGATGATTGATGAGAGAAGCACTATAGCGTATTATTACACCATCCGAGTCGTACAGACTACTACAGGTAGTTCCGACTCATGTGCAGCGTAGTGCCGTACAGGTCGCAGTTGGCGACTCCGGCAGTGCCGTACAGGTCACAGTTGGTGACTCCGGCTGGATTGGATATTGAGCTTTAGAATCAGCCGTACAGGACCACTACAGGGTCTCCGGTTGATTTATTATTTCACCTGATTTATATTGATGCATCCATATTATGTTTTTGACGCATGGCATGGCATATTTTCTAAAAAGTGATAAAGAATGGTGTTTTGAGATTTTTGAAGCTATATATATATATTTATATATGCTATTTTTCTGGGAAAGTATACATGTTTTACAGCGAGGGGTTAGAACTTTGATAAAGGAAAGTTTTGAAAAGATTTGTTTTACTGACCCACTCAACTTTGTTTTGCGCCCCTCCAGGTTTGAGTTAGAGCAGAGCTTTGGTGGCCACGAGGAATCCAACGGTATTCTGACAGAATTCATAATGGTATTTTTAAGCTTCCGAACTGTGTAAATAGTTACGTCACTCTCACGTGACGGCTAGCATGCCCTCATTCGGGACGGGGTGTGTCAGTTGGTATCAGAGCCTAGGTTGCAGTTCTGTGTATCTTGAGAATTTCCTAGTGTCTTCTGTCAGAACTATACCGCCTCGTAGTGAGCCACGTCGTTCAGATGAGTTTAGTTTCCTTGGTATAGCTCAGTTAGGGGAAACTATTGCTATTGTGATTCAGTCTATTATTCAAGGATTTTTCTCTTAAGACTGGTTATAAGTTGATGCTGAATCACTTTATGGAAATGAAAGATTGGAGGGAGCAGAGCGATGGCTTAATTATTTGGAAAAGGCGTTTCGGTTTATGCAAGTTAAGGGAATCTTTCTTTTGAATGGTAGGTCGAGATGACTACCTGGTTTCTGAGTATTGAATTTGCATCCTGGTGGAGACAGGAGTCTTATATGGTGTCACCAGAGGAAACAGCTGTTTGAGAGTTGTTTAAAGAATTGTTTAAGAAAAGGTTTATCCCTCCGGCATATATTGATGGTAAAAAGCGAAAGTTTACAAAATTTGAGACAAGGAAAGATGACAGCGAATGAGTATTATGGAAAGTTTATTGACTTGTCTCATTACTATTTGAATGTTGTTGTTAATCCGGTGGGAATGTTATGTCGTTTTAAACTGGATAATAAGAAGAAGTGGCGTTCTTTGACGACCACTATCCATTGTGCTTCCTATCAGGAGTTTTACGAGATTTTATTGAGAATTGAGGACTCTGAGATTATGTCCAGCGATAGTAATGAAGAAGAGGAAAAGATTGTGAATCAGAGGAACGATGGCAAAGGTAAGGTCAGTAATCTTAAGGACTTTAAGAGACTCAAAGCTTCAAAAGAAGTAAAGCTAGTTCTAGTTCTTCTAGCTAATATGATTCTTGTTATGGACGATGTTGCCAAAAAGAGTAATGAATGAGCACGATCGAGGTGTGTATATGTATTTCTAATGAAAGGCAAGATGGTAATATTGCACCCTTGAAGATTGTTGCTTACTCATCGAGACAACGGTGATTTATCAGTATTGCGGGCTGCAGACCGTAATATTAATAACTTATCCGTTGGATTCGTTAAGCAAGTAAACAGGTAGGTCATCCTACATTAGTATGGTGTTATTCAGGGTGTTCAGTGATGGTGGACGAGGTTGTTATGCCAGTGAATCTTATCCTGTGAGATATTGTGGATTTGGATGTGGTTTTAGGCACAGACTGATTGTATTATAATTGTGCCAAGATAGATTGCTTCGGGGAATCAGTTACTTTCCATCGACCTGGATGACCAGAGGTTACTTTTGGAGGTATGCAAATCAGAGTGAGGCATGCCGTTATTTCTGCTGTGAGAGCAAGGAAATGGTTTCGGAAGGTTACCAAGGATATTTAGTTCATGCGGTACTAAGAGATATTGCTCTGAGTAGTGTGGAAGAGGTCAAGGTGGTTAGACATTTTTCTGACGTTTTCCCTGAGAATTTAACTGGATTGCCACCAAGCAAAGTTGTGGAGTTCTCTATTGATTTGTTTCCAGGTACGGACCTTATATTAGAAATTGGTTCATGTTGAGTTAAGGGAATTGAAAAGTCAGTTGCAAGAATTGGTTGATAAAGGTTCTATTCAACCTAGTATGTTAACTTTGAGAGCCCCAGTTTAATTGTGAGGAAGAATGTGGACATTAAGGCTATACATTGACTATGGATAATTGAATCGGGTAACGATTGAGAATCGTTATCCATTACCGAGTATTAATGATTGTTTGATCAGTTCAGAGGTGCCTGTGTAATTTCAAAGATTGATTTGAAGTTTGGTTGTTACCAATTGAAGATTAAGAGTGATGATGTCCCTAAGACGGTTTTCAGAACTCATTATGGTCTTTATGGGTTTTTGGTGATGCCTTTTGGATTGACTAATGCACCAGCAGCTTTTATGAGGTTGATGAATGAAGTATTCCAGCAATATCTTGATAGGTTTGTTATCGTTTTCATTGACGATATTCTGGTATACTTAAAAACTAGAGCTGAGCATGCTAGACATCTTAAATTGGTATTACAAAGATTGAGGGATCGTCGATGTATTCTAAGTTTAGCGAATGCCAATTTTGGATGAATCAAGTGACATTTCTGGGACATGTTATATCTACTTAAAGTATTCAAGTGAATTCTTAAAAGGTGGCAGAAGTTGAGAATTTGGACAACCGCGAACCATGACTAAGATTCGGAGTTTTCTTAGCTTAGCGGGCTATTATGGATGGTTTGTGAAAGATTTTTCAGTCATTGCCTTACCATTGACGAGATAGACGAGAAAAGAGGCCAAGTTGAGTGGGATGAAAATGGTGAGCAAAGTTTTCAATAGTTGAAGTATTTCCTCACTCATGCACTTGTGTTAGCACTCTCAGATGATAACGGGAATTATGAGGTCTATAGGGATGCTTCCTTTAATGGTTTGGGATGTGTATTGATGCAAATGGTAGGGTGATTGCCTATGTTTCACGGCAATTGGAACCTCATGAGATGAATTGCCCTACTTGTGATTTGGAATTTGCGATTATCATCTTTGCTTTGAAGGTATGGAGACATTATATTATTGGTGAAAAGTGCAAGATTTACGGATCATAAGAGTCTCCAATATCTGTCTTACTCAGAGAGATCTTGATTTTAGGTAACGAAGGTGGACTGAATTGCTTAGTGATTATGATTGCACGACCAGGGTGATCGTGCAAATGTTTGGGCTGATGTACTTAATATGAAGACTCTCGTGAGAATAAAGGCTTTGTATGCTTGTTATGTCCCTCTTCTTGTGGATTTCAGATCTACTGGAGTAAAGTTAGAAATGGAAGAACGAGAAGAAGCCTTGCTTGCTAGTATCCAAGTTAGGCTTATTTTAATTAATCGTATACTCGATGCCCAGAGGATTGATGAAGAAATTCAAGAATTAATTATTGCAAGGAATAACGGGAAAAAGAAAGACCTCAGAGTTGGAGAAGCAGATGGCATCCTTATGCAAGAGAACAAGATGTATGTACCTAATGTTATGGAATTAAAGAAAACAATTTTGGAACGAAGCGCACGGTTCAGCTTATGCAATGCATCCTGGAAGTACTAAGATGTATCATACCATTTAACCATTTTACTATTGGCCGGGTATGAAAAGAGAAGTTGCTGAATAGGTAAGTATGTGTATCATTGGTCAGTAGGTTGAAGCGGAAAGAAAGAAGCCTTTTGGATTGATGCAGTCATTTTCCGTTCTACAGTGGAAATGGAAAAATATTACTATGGATTATGCGTACAAGCTTTTTCGTACAAGAAATGGTTATGATAACATCTGGGTGATAGTTGATCGGCTCACTAAGTCAGCGCATTTTACTCCAGTGAAGAGCAACAACCTTTCCAAACAAGTGCAACAATTATTTAATTGTTTTATGGAAAAGAGATTCGGGCTTACGGATCTGTTGAGCTTTTCGGATATGATGGTCACTTCAAAGTTTTGGATAGCATTTCAGGAGATTTTGGATACAAGGTTACTTTATAGTACGGTTTATCATCCTCAAACAGATAGGCAATCTGAGAGGACAATTCAGATGTTGGAGGATATGCTAAGATCTTCAATATTGCGGTTTAGCGACGCTTAGCATAAGCGGTTGGATTTGATGGAATGTAACTATAACAACAACTTTCATTCGGGTATTGGTATGTCGTCATTTGAGGCATTTATTGGAAAAGCTTGCCGTACACCTTTATGTTGGTCAGAAGTTGTCGAAAGAAATTTTGCGGGCCCTGAGATTATGGATGAGTCTACTCAGAATGTTCAAGTGATTAAGTTCAACCTGAAAGCAGCCCATGAGTGGCAAAAGAGCTTAGCAGAGATGCCACTAATCGAGTGTATTATGTAGGTGATTGGGTGTGTTCGAAATTTTCACCTCGGAAAAGTGTGATTCGGTTTGAGAAGAAAGGTAAGTTAAGTCCTAGAGACATCAGACCTTATGTGATCACCGAGCGAGTCGAGGAAGTTGCTTACAGGCTTGAGTTGCCTCCAGAGCTGTCGGAAGCGCGTGGCGTGTCCCACGTATCTATGTTTCGACATTATGTTTCAGATGCTGCACAGGTGATATCTCCTTAACCATTGGGAATCAACCCAGATATAACTTATGATGAGGAGCCAGTGACTATTTTGGTTTGGAAAGACAAGCTTCTAAGAAATAAGACAGTGATGTTGGTGAAAGTTTTTGGAGGAATCATTCAGTGGAAGAAGCTACTTAATGAGACTGAAGATTGGATGAGAGAGAGGTACCCAAAGTTGCTCTATGATTATTAATGGATTGTTTGGTTGTTTGAATTTCGAGGACGAAATTCTATAAGGTGGGTAAATTATGACAGCCCGTCCCTGATTTTAAGATTTTTTTAAAGTTTTAATAAAGGATTTTACAAAAATGCCCTTTGAGGCACGCGCATTGTTCGAGGTTAATCATTGTGTCGTGCCATCTAAGACTTGTTTTCTTGACATATCCTCTTAGTATTCGTCGCTACGGACGCGTGGGCGCAAGCGGTTCGTGATTTGGAGTTATAACGAAAAAGATATTAAAGTTTGAAGTTTGGGCATTTTGGGAATTATAATAATAAAATATGGAAATTCTTTTATGAAAATGGACGGCCCAGATTTAATGAGGAAATAAATGGATGGCTGGGATTAATAGGAATAAAATTATATGTGTGTGTATGTGGCCGGCTGGAGAGGAAAGGAGGAAGAAGAGATTGGGCAAAAACTGCCCAACCAGGAGGAAGGAGCAGCAGCTCCGGGAGAGAAAGGAGGGAGCCGGACGAATGGGGAGAGGAGAGAGGAAGAGAAGGGCCAATCGGAACAGGGGAAAGGAGGAAAGGAGAGAAGGCGAGAAGCGGAGGAGAGAAGGAAGAAAACGGGTCTTCACCCGCGACCCATTTCGACCCGCGGCACCCACACCCACATTTCGGCGAAATTCACCCGTTTTTCCGGAGAATTGATTCAAGGAACCTCATGGGAAACACTCTAGGACCCTTGCTCTATCCATTCCATCTCAAATTTGGAGAGATTTGATGGTGAAAATAGAAGAAACCGTGCAAAAAGGGGGCGCACGGGTTGGGTCCCTTTCCGTCAAGATGTGAAGCAATTTCTTCCAATCACCACCACCCATGGCATCCTCTTGAGGCCTAGAACAAAGCCCAAGCAGTGGTTGAGGCGTTGGAACAAGTTTGGAGGTCGAATTGGAGCACACCAAACCTAGGGTTTCCGACGGGTTTTGTTGGAATTGGAGGCTTTGCCGACCGAATTGGCCTTGGCCACAGGTATGAAAGTTGTTCTACTCATTGAGATCTTCATTTCTGTAAATTTTGGTAATTTTTGGATAAAGTTGGATTTTCCGGCGAGCCGGGGCGGCCGACCGCCACCCACGGCGGCGCGTGGCCAGTGGGCCGCCAATGTTATTTTTAAGCTATATTGGATGTCCTGAGTTCAGTTTTGATAGTGGCTTAACGTTGGTTGATCATTTGGACTTAATTTCGATACGATGCATGGTTAGGCCAAAATATGAATTGACGATTCGACCGTTGGATCGTCACCAAACTTTGATACGTTGTAATACGTAATATTTGAGGATTATAGGAACTACGGATTGGGAATCCGATTTACGGATCTCCCGGAATTGGAGTTGTAAGTTCATAAAATATAATGTTAACCGTCACTTAGTTTGGTAATTGGCGGAGATCCGACCGTTGGATGGTCATGAAATTTTAGGATGTTGTTCTAGAGATTTATTGTGGACCTCTGGAAGTTACGGATTGGAAATCTGAGTTGCAGATCTTCCGGATCAAACTTCATAGTGACGTGTTTTATATAAGTGATATATTCTATCGATATGATTCTGAGGTATGATTTGATGATTGTTTTAGGCGCCGATCGCCATGACGCCTTGATGTGTTGTGCTAGGGAGTTGCAGGGCGAACTCCAGGTGAGTGGGCAGTTTTGTTTTACGTATATACCTATATAAAGGAGTTTTTCCCAGAAAATCTATTTAAATGAAATATGATTTGAAAGTGTGATTTGAAATGCCATGCATAGATTCTATGAATCATGTGATTTGAAATGCCATGCATAGAATTTATATGAGATATGTGAATTGATATTATATGATGCATATATGTGAATTGGTGCTGCAGACGCACAGGTGAGTATCAGGTGAGTTATATTTGGTGCATTGAATTGTTTGATGTGATTTATGTTGATAGCTCATAACCTGCACCCCTGGTGTTAGTGCTTATGTTATTCACCGCATCACACGCTCACCTTGGATCCAAGTAGATGCTAGTCGTACAGACCACTGGAGGTGGTTCCGACATGCTAGTCGTACAGACCATTAGAGACGGTTCCGACTAGTAGGTGACCTTAGATTATGTGCACAGATGATTGATGAGAGAAGCACTAGAGCGTATTATTACACCATCCGAGTCGTACAGACTACTACAGGTAGTTCCGACTCATGTGCAGCGTAGTGCCGTACAGGTCGCAGTTGGCGACTCCGGCAGTGTCGTACAGGTCACAGTTGGTGACTCCGGCTGGATTGGATATTGAGCTTTAGAATCAGCCGTACAGGACCACTGCAGGGTCTCCGGTTGATTTATTATTTCACTTGATTTATATTGATGCATCCATATTATGTTTTTGACGCATGGCATGACATATTTTCTGAAAAGTGATAAAGAATGGTGTTTTGAGATTTTTGAAGCTATATATATATATTTATATATGCTATTTTTCTGGGAAAGTATACATGTTTTACAGCGAGGGGTTAGAACTTTGATAAAGGAAAGTTTTGAAAAGATTTGTTTTACTGACCCACTCAACTTTGTTTTGCGCCCCTCCAGGTTTGAGTTAGAGCAGAGCTTTGGTGGCCACGAGGAATCCAACGGTATTTTGACAGAATTCACAATGGTATTTTTAAGCTTCCGAACTGTGTAAATGGTTACGTCACTCTCACGTGACGGCCAGCATGCCCTCCTTCGGGACGGGGTGTGTCAATGTATGTATGATAAAAAGTTATGAAAAGTCATTTCATGATTATAGGGGGCTTCCCTATTTATAGAATGTGAAATACCTCTTTGTAAAGTACGTGACTATTCATGAAGAGTCAAAAGTTGCAACTCTTCATTTGAGTATATATATATTTCTACCAAAAGGCTCCACTTCTAATTTTCATTCAATTAATAAATTTAATATAATAATAATATTATTAAATTTTTCAACATTTCCATCTCTCACAACTTCCATGGCTGAGAAAATTTAAGACAGCTTTTGTGTAATTACTGGATTAAAAATTCATTAATCCATGAAGAGCTGAATTGGGATTCTTAATACCGACTAACATCATGAAGAGATGAATTATTAATCAAATAATTATCAAGGACATAAACTCTTGTTTATGACTCATCTCCATACTGCAAAACATGCGATTCAGTTGTTCTTGTTCGAACCTGTAATTTAGTCGACATGGTCATAATATCGCTTTTTTTAGTCCGCGATATGTTCACACATATCCACTTAATTTTCGTCAATATATCGATTTTTTGTCGATATTATCAGCATTTTAATGCATTATTTGGAAAATATATAGCGATATTATCGATAATATCGCGATATGAAACTCAAAAAACTTAAAAAAAAAAAGCTGAAAAGTCGCGAGATGAATCCCTAATTAAGCTAAATCCCCAACAGTTTTATGATTTTTTCAAGCAAAATTAACTGAATCCCTAATTCCTAAATCCCCAAATTTGAAGAATCCCTAATTCCTAAATCCCCAAATTCGAATTCAGTACAAAAATGAAATTACATGCCGAGAAGAAGAGAAGTAAGAGCCTGGGAACGTCGTCTTCCTCACGAATCCAAGACGGCTGGGACAACGTCGTCCTCCTCATCGACGACTACGATGAGTTTCGGTCCATCTTCCGGTGTCTGCTGCCTCCGCTCAGTTTCTCCACATCCATTGATTTGCGATGACGCGACAGTTACGACTCGAGGACTGGGACTAACGGCACGGCTTCTCCATAGAACAAGGTGGTTTACAAGGCGGTTATGGAGTGGTGTCGATGGCTGGGTTTAGGGCGGGTGAGATGGGAGAGAGAGAGAGACTGTGGGAGAGAGATCGTGTCGACGACTGGGTTTAGGGCGGGTGAGATAGGAGAGAGAGAGACACTGTGGGAGAGAGAGATCGAGAGGGATGAGATCGAGAGAGAGGAGATCAAGTCTTCGAGATCGAGAGAGATGAGAGATCGAGAGAGATGAGAGATCGAGGGAGGACCGGAGGAGGAGACGCAAAGTGGAGTCTGAAAATAAGAAAGAGAAGGCGAGGGGAGGGTTGGGTGAATTAGGTTTGACTCTGAGAATAAGAGAGAGGGTAATCAGTAGGAATGAACGATAGAGATTTAAATGATTATGGTGTAATATAAAGTGTAAAATATTGTACTAATTCATTATATATAAATGATTATGGTGTGTTTAAACTTATTTTATTAATTACTACATATTTTCTACTCACAATGTTTGCCAGCTCGCTATATAATCAACTTAAATCAGTTAAATCCATCATGCAATGCATTTCCTTCCAATTTTTTGTGATAAACTAATAGATAATTGACTAAATAAACATCCTGCAAAGTTTCAATAAAAATTTCCAAGTTTTTCTTACAATTTCCGTGGTTTTTATTCAATTTTTATCGATATCGATAATATCACGATATTTCCATCAAAATTTCTGTGTTTTTAGACTACCGATATTTCCGATATCATCGATATTTTGTTCATTGGTCATAGTATTCTAATTTCTCAAGTATGTTAAGAAAGGTACATCCGGAAAAAAAATAAAATAAAAGGTACATCGTCCAACAACTTTCATATTTTTAATAGAAAAACGCGCATGCAAGTGGCTTTTTATTTCATTGAAGAAGTGAAGTATTGTCTTTACACCACGGCGCGAATCAAACTTTGTCGACTTTTTAATCTAACTTCTAATTTAACAAAATACATACTTTAACAATAAAAAGTAAAAAAATAGAAAAACACGCGTTATTCTAGTCATCGACTTGTTGACTTTCTTAAGCCATATTTTTCTCCTGCAATGGGATTTTATTTCGGAGGGTTAGTGTGGAAGGATGGAGTGCACGGGGTCAGAAGCCCTGTTGTTGTAGTGTCGCTGCCACCGCTATACATCCTGCAATGGGTTTTTAATTTTTATTTTTTGTCGTGAAGTAATTTCAATAGTTTTATTGAGTAAACAAGTGTTGTAGATAAAAGCATATACATTAAAGATTTCAGAGTAGTATCGTTATTACCGTCATCAGATTAAAAGCTAAACAACCATTAATCGGTCATTTTTTGCCTACTATGCAGTTGGATATGGCACATATGTGAGATGCTTACACTTAACATGGATATTTCCAGTCACTCCTAACTCACTTTTGATGTGAATAGGGAGATCGGGATTATTTCCTGTTTACAAAGAAGTTGTTCGGTATGCAAGTGCAGATTCAACTTAGTTAAACGAATATCGCTTAGTATAGATTAGTGTAGAATATTATTATTTTCTTTTACTTTTTTTTTTAAATTTGGTTACACTAGGTGCTCGATCAGTCGAGTTGGTGTTCTGTTCTGACATCACTCTTAGTCTTAGCTGCTCGATCATTGTTGACCAGGTTCAGTGTTTTCAACTGTCATAAGCACTTTGTAGAGTTGTAGTAACTTTGCAGCTACAAGACATAAATTTCAATTACCCTTAGTTACTCTTCCATATGTCTGTTGTTGACCTGAACACAACACAAAGGCGACACGATTAATTACTCATGCGAATACAAAATTTATATAAAAGAAAAAAGTCAAAATTGTCATTTCACATCCGACGTAAATTGAATGCACTCGAATTATCGAGTTACGTGATTATGTAAGCGTTCTAAAGTCTACATCGCTTTCGGATTAGTTGGAAACACAAACTCATACTAACTGTGTTAAATGGGTAGGCACTGTTATGCCAACCTCAAACAAATTTGTTTTGTTTGAAATGTGAATGTGTTAGATGATAGATTAGTTAACGATATGATTTAAACCTACGCTGTCATGTAAAAATTTAACATATTTTTACCATTATGGTAAAGAGCGACTTGCCGGCCCATGAGATGATGGTCTGGTGTGGCTTTGTCACCATAGAGTCACTTTAAAAAAAGCAGATTTTATTTGTTTTGTCCTTTTCACACCTACTCTTTCGTCACACTTTCAACCTAAATTCGAAGAAATACAATGAAAGGTACATAATCGAACAACTTTTATATTTTAATAGAAAAACGCGCATTATCATCGTCACTGACTCATTGACTTTCTTAGGCTACATTTCTTCACCCGCCCCAGAGAACGCAGATCTTTGGATCGACGCCACTCATCTTCCTATCGATTGGACCATATTTTCCAGTTATCAATTGATTCTCTTCGGGTACAACTTTCCAGTAATCGTTGGAATCCTAGCTCCAACAATCGAGTATTTTAGTTCTTACATCAATGGCTCTTTCTTCTTCTTCTTCAGTATCTCACGACCTTTGTAGGAAATATGATGTTTTCGTCAGTTTTAGAGGCAAAGACACCGGCAGGGGTTTTGTCAGCCATCTGCTCAGAGCTTTCGATCAGAAATCAATCAGTACATTCGTGGATGCTGAAGAAATTAACAGAGGCGAAGACACCAGCAGCTGGAGTGATGCTGAAGAAATTAACAGAGGCGACCTAATTTCGGTGAAGCTCCTAGAAGCCGTCAAACAGTCGAGGCTTTCGATTGTAGTTTTTTCTGAAAACTACGCTTCTTCCAGGTGCTGCCTCGACCAACTGGTCCATATTTTGGAATGCGGTTATACAATGGGCCAGCGGTTGGTGCCCATTTTCCACGGAGTAGATTCTTCACATGTTCGTCGAGCCACCGGACGTTTTGGGAAAGCTTTTGAAAAATATGACCGCCAAATGAAAGAGGCTGCGCTTCGATGGAGGCGCGCTCTAAGTGAAGCCACCAGTTCTGTTGGCTGGGATATACAAGAATATAGGTAATTTGAATTAAATTTTCAAATCCTTACGTGTATAGTATATGTACCGGTCTAAACCGTTTATATGCCTTTTAGGTCTTACTGAATGATTATTTTTACAAAAAATCATCCAAATCATGGACAGAGCCAATGAAGGCTCATTAGGGGCATATGTTCCCACTCAAGTGATTTTAAGTTGACGACTACAATTATATAATACACACGCGTTATCTTGTTCTGTCATTCAAACCGAAAAACCTCTCACGCGTAATCATGTATTAATATTTTTCTTATCACTCTACCACTTTCCACTACTGAAATTTTTATAACATTGGAATTGTGATGCATCATCATTTGAAATCATCTCTATTATCATATTAGGTATAAGCTATACTGTAATAAGGTTTTCTTAGTTGATTTTTGAGTTGCCCCTACTAAAAGAAATTTCTAGCTCCGTCTCTGATCCAAATAAAAAATCATTTGACTGGTGATCACTTTAGTGTTTCTTGGAAGAACATTAAGGGGTCGGATTAATCTAATTTGTAGCAAAATTGATTGTGAATGATGTAATATCACAATATAGACGGTTCAGATTGTTAAAAAATCTCTAGCGAAAAAAAATCCCTCAATAAAGACCGTACATGCATACATGCGTACATAAATAGTTATATGACATTACTACCTAAGGAAATTGTGCGGTGCTGTTTTTCAAATTTCACATGTACAGGAATGAAGCCGAGCTGATTAAGGAAATCGTACAACATGTTTTTGACAACTTGATCCGCTTCTCACGGTTTGCCGGTTGTGGGAAATATGATGTCTTTCTCAATTTTAGAGGTGAAGATACTCGCAAGAGTTTTGTCAGCCATCTATACAAAGCTCTGTCTCAAAAAGTAATCAACACCTACATGGATGATGAAGGGCTTGGAAAAGGCAACAGCCTTTCTGAGCTCCTGAACTCTATCAAAGAGTCGCGAGTTTCGATTATTGTTTTTTCTGAAAACTACTGTTCTTCCTCATGGTGCTTAAAAGAGCTCGTGCAGATCCTCAAATGCATGGATGAACAAAATCAGATAGTGGTCCCCGTTTTCTACGAAGTTGATCCATCTCAAGTTTGTAAGCCGGAAGCTTTTCCGAAGGCAGAGATGGAAGAGGTGCAGAGCTGGACGTCCGCTCTGACAAGAGCAACCAATTTAAATCTACCTGGCTGGGATTCACGGAATTACGAGTAATTTTTGTTTACTTATATTCTTAATTTCTTTTAATTTCGTATTAAGGGGTTGAGCCTTTCATAGCATTTAGTTTAATTAATTTGGTGTCAGTATACATTCTCCTACCAAGTACCGATACTGTTTTCATATTCCGCAGGGATGATGCCAAGCTTATTGAGGACATTGTACAACATATGTCGGGAGCCTGCCTGCCACAGGCGAAGCTACTAAGGAGCAAGGACTAGGCTTATGTTTAGACGGAGCTGAGTGGCAATAACTTGGCTTATGTTTAGAACGGAATCTGAAAAGTGTAGTTGCAGAAAACAGCTGCAACATGCGAAGAAAATGAAGGTCTTTGATATTTCCACACGGTGCCGTTTGGTTTTTACTTATTTTTCATTTGTTTATCTTATTTCCTCTTTTTTTTTTTTTAGGTACGAATTATAACATACATTAATATTGTCTACTATCTAAAATGATTAGATTGTCTATATTTTTTGGGACTTTTTGCCCTTTAAAATTCCGCCCCTCCCCCCGTCAATTATTGGCCTCGCCATGCACAAATGAATCGGCTTCACCGTTTTACATATTTCAGATGGGACATGTTTGAGCACGATTCTGTTTAGATATAAGCTTGGTTGCAGATCAATTCGAGCTGAATCAATGTGGTGTTCTTTCAGTTTCAGTTTAAATGGATTTGTTCTTAGTTGTAGTCAATGGCTAGGATTAGAGATGTTTTGAACGGTTAGATGTGTGCCAGCTGTATAGCAGCTGAGTCATTTAAGTGATTTGTGTGCTGCGCACGTGATCGAGTCATGCTTGCAGTGTGAAGATTGCAACGGCTATATCCTTCTCACTTTCAGCGTGTGATGTAATCGAATCCAATGAAATAGAGGCAACGTCTTCTTTGCTTGCTGCTTGCACCTAAGTCAAGGTCTCATTGGTTTGTTTGCAATTAATTCATAAAATCAAAACACAAGGATAATCATAAACACTAACGGATTCATAGCTTTCACCAAGTGTGTATTTTTGTTTTGGCGGATGATTTCTGTTGAAGAAGATCATAAGGATAGGTTGTAACTATCACTATTTCAATATACGGCGGAACAAGGTGGAATCAGACCAGTTTTGTTTTTCTCTCCACATGAGAGCTTTTCACTTTGAGGTAAAGGTTTTCTCATTGAGTGTGAGTGTTTCCATTTCCAGATTCCAATTCAGCCATTGGCCTTAGCTTCAGCCAAGATCGGTGGTAGTCCATTTCGTTTTGCTTTTTCTGCTTTCCGCCCTGTATCTCAGCCCTTCCGCCCCCATTTTAGCCTTTCCTTGCCCCGATCAGAAAACTTCCTTTTCCAATCTCCATTTTCTTCTCTCTTTCCCCACATCCACTATTTTCATCTTCTCTCTCAAAGGCATCCTTGAAACATGTGGACTTTGCATTTAGTACTTCCATGATTTTGAAACATGAATCTTTTATCCCTTTCTCTCTTTTTTTTTTTTGTTGTAAATTAGTCTAGTTGTGTTTTAGGGTAGAAAATTTGGCATAAGTAAGGTGGGTGTTTTAGATAATTTATTGACTAAAATTTAAGTGGGGCCGTTTTCTGTCATTTGGTATTACGGTCTAGTGGTATTCTTCTTTACTTGTAAGTGAGATGTCTTAGATTCGATTCTCGTCAAAGATGAATTTGAACCATATTATTACAAGTTATTGTGAGGCTAACCCACCCCCTCACTCCCTTAATGTAAATGATACCGTTTGTTTTAAAAAGTGAGGGTGTTTTCAGTAAAGATGAGATTCAACAAATAATGGGTTGTTATTAAATCACCCTTTCTAATCTCCATCTGTTTGAAACTTTCAACACTTGTGCCTGGGAGGGCTAGAATCGGCTGCAACAAGAAGCACCTCTTATATATCTACTTGTCGATGAAATTACCTTAAAAATAAGGTAGATATTTGAAGAAGCGCACGAATAGCATCTGTTGATGAATGGATATATGAACTAATTCTAGTTTGCAAACTAAATGACATGAAAATTAATGATTTAATTATGACTTAAATATTGATAAATGTGTTCATTCTTATTAGTGACACATCATTTAATTTACATATTTTATTTATGAATTTAATCTTTTTAGCATCACCCATAATCATACTACTAAATATGGATGTGTTTTTTTTTTCTTCGTAAAAGTGATTATGACTCCCCCAAAATCACTTCAAAACATGCCCTAATTAAATTGTGCAACTTTTCTTCGCACATTCTTGGACCTCCAAAATTGGAAAATTCGTACACACTGAAGTTCCTATATCCATTCCTGGAAGAAGATGGTGATAACAAATGGCTCGTTTGGATGTGCTTTTAAAATGACTGAAAGTCTTTTAGAGAAAATATTTTTGGGTTCTAAAAGTACTTTAAGTGCTTTCTATAAAAAGCACCAGTTATGTGTTTCTCTCAGGAAACATTTAAGTATTTTTTCAAGATTTACTCACATTTTTACTAAGGATTGTTTTCAAAAATATTTTTATCAAAAATACTTTTAGTCATTTTAAAAACACATTCAAACAAATTTAAATAAAACATTTTTTCCCCCTCTTTTTACGAATAAAAAAAATATAAAAAGCAAAAAATGAATAACGCGCTATTTCGTTGCCATTGAATTTCCTATTACATTACTTGAACAAGACATAAGAACAAGGTTCTAAAAGTCGCTAGGCGCTAGTAGGGCTTAGCGCCTAAGCGGCTAGGCGGGGCCTAGGCAGACGCCTAGGCGGACTAGACGGATTTAAGTAAATCAATCATATTTCATGTAAATAAGTGTTTGCTTATACTTGAAATATATATAATTTCGTTACAAACTACAAAATAGAATGCATATATATTATGAAGTATTGAAACATAATGAAAACATATGAAATAATGATATAATGTGTGATCATTTAAGTATGCAACAAGTCTCTTACAATTTATTAAAAAAAACAAATGCAAAACAAAAGTTATTTATTTTCTGTCTAAGTAAGTTGCGACCTAGGCGGGAATTTTTAGAACAGTGCATAAGAACACGTAAAGCTTTTCTTTTCCAGAAATTCAGAGGATGTTTTATTTTTTTTAAGTATATTGTTCGGCCTGGCCTGACTTGGAATTTATTAATATTTCATTTCATGTCCACACCTATACGCTTTTGACCGTGGAGTTAACACGCTTTTGACCGACACCAGTCATCTTCCTATCGATCGGACCAATATCCAGCGGTCCTTTTTCAGGGTACTCTGAAGATCAATCCAGTATTTCAGAATCGATATTGTGCTTGTTAATGGCTGCTTCTCCTTCTTCTGTTTCATCCGGTGATCGATATGATGTGTTCATCAATTTTAGACGCGAAGACACTCGCAAGATCTTCATCGGCCATCTTTACAAAGCGCTGGATCAGAAAGCAATATACACCTTCATTGATGGTGGCGATCCGGAGCTCCCGGCAACTATCCAAGAGTCAAGGGTCTCGATTGTAGTTTTTTCTAAAAACTATGCATCTTCCACGCGGTGCTTAAAACAACTTGTTCATATTCTAGATCGTATGGATACAAAGAAGCATATTGTGGTGCCCATTTTCTACCAAGTGGATCCGTCTGATATTCGTAAACTCGCGGGAAGTTTTGCCGAAGCTTTTGCTCAACATGATCACGATTCTAACGCCAACATCGAAGAGGTGCAGAGCTGGAGGTCCGCTCTAACTACAGCCGCCAATTTAAAAGGCTGGAATCTACGAGATTATAGGTAATTTTAATTGGCTACTTTCTTTGTTTGAGCTTTTCATAGCATTTAGTCTGTTAAATCGGTTTCACAATATTTTATGTACGTGTTTTACTAGAATATTTATGGCATTACGGCTTAAGGAAATTGTGCAATACTGTTTTTCAAATTCCACAGGGATGATGCCAAGTTTATTGAGGATATTGTGCAAGATATTTTTAGTAAATTGCTCCAATTCAGCAAAGTTTTCATCAGTTTTAGAGAGATAGACACTGGCAAGAGTTTTGTCAGCCATCTCACCAATGCTCTGAATCAGAATGTAGTCAGCACCTGCACCTCGATTATTAAAGGCATTGACGTTCCGGGAATCCTCGAAGCTATTGAACAATCAAGGATTTCGATTGTAATTTTTTCCGAAAACTATACTTTCCCATGGTACTTAGATGATGTGGTCCTGATCGTAAGTTGTGCGGAAAGATACAATCAGATAGTGTTTCCCGTTTTCTATGGAGTAGATCCATCTGATGTTCGTCGAGCCACAGGGCCCTTTGGGGAAGCTTTTGATCGACTCGAGAGCCGTTTTAGGGACAATAATATGGACAAGGTGATGCGTTGGCGCTACGCTCTAACTGCAGCCGCCAATTATCCTGGATTTGATCGCAATAATTACGAGTAATTTTTCTCTATAAGATCTTAATATTTTTGGGTTCTAAATTTGGCCATTTTTTATTTAAGTACTATTCTTCATATTGAACAGGGATGATGCCAAGCTTGGTGAGGACATTGTACAACATACTTGGAGAGCCTGCCGTGACACGGTGGACGGATCTTGAATTGGGAGCTTGAATGAGACTGTAATCAAATACCAGAGCTTTTCACCGAGTATAAATTACATGGATGAACAAGAAATCACGGCTTTGGAAATAGTTTCAACTTTCAACACCAAAGCATAATTACGTTGAGGGATATATTGTGGGTTTTATTGCTTTTTGAATAAACAAATTTCTGTAAAACGGTAGAAAGTGTCGATTAGGTGCTGTTATTGAGGACATTCATCGACCGGCTAGGCCATTCACCAGAATATCCCCGAAAGCATGTGTTTAGGGAGGCGAACTTCCTACTGTGGACAGATCTTATTTCTATGATCGTACTATTACGATTGTAGCACGTAATGCTTATATCTTTGATTGTATGAGTGTGGATGCGGTAGGGGATTTAGTTTGTAACTGGTTGTGTGTTGTACTCCTTTCTTTCTGTGTAAAATTTCTCTCTTGAAATAAGGTGTCTTCTATGGCGTAGATGCCCTCTAGAGTCTTTGCCGTCCAGTTTTACCCCACATAATTTTGTTCATCTTAGCATGAAATATAGTGACATTGAACAACTTTCTGCCTTTTTGTTTCACTTTTCCCTTATATAAGCTTCAAAGAAATATAGGAACGCTTTTGATACCGACAATAAAAGGTACCTACTTCTGCTGTGAAAAATTATTGTCACTCTGGCCTGAAATTCTTGGTTTTAAGTGACTTGGAGGTATCAGATAGTATTAGCCATTTATCTTCCTTGAAAATATTAAAATTTTGCAGAAACCTTTTTGAGAGCTTACCTGCGACAATGAGTTGACTTCTTTGTTTAACAACTCTCAAATTGGAAGCTTGCGAGAGACTGAAATCAATATCAGAGCTTTCATCAAGTATAACTTCAAAGATTCTCAACTGGTGGATATAGGGAAATGCAGGGACGCTTTTGATAGAAGGTACAATGTAGAGAGATTTCATTACATTTTATGTAAATATCATGTTATTTAACACTTACGATTTAAAACATAAGGACAACTTCTAATTCCTGTATCAATCTATTTTTTCAAATTTATTAAAATTTGCCGGGTTCAGCTCTGATATCTGTCAGTGGTTCATAAGCTTTGGCTGATGGAGGCAATGTGTTCTGTATAGACTATGGTGTTTATCGGTAGCAAGTCAACAAGCACTGATCCCAGCTCCTTGAACTCGGAGGAAACTTTGGATCCATGCTTTGTTTCTGGGGATATTGTGATTTGTGACGGTGAATAATCCTAACGTGCAGAAGGGACTGGTGGTGAAAGATGGAGGAGGAAGAGGAGGACGAGTAGGTATGATTTTGCCAAACACAGCTGCATCGCTTAAGAATGCGGAGTTTCATTTCTATATATGCCAATCGTGAGGAGTTGCAAAACCGAAGCATGTTGCAGCCCCAAACATCATCATGAAAACTCTGAAGCGGAACTTCGTGTTCTTGGCAAAATCACAGGTAAGAGTTGCCAATCGATATTTCAGGTGTGTTCTGTTTCTTTATATTGCTTTTTGTGTTTTTCTTGATGTCTACTCAATTGATAAAAGCAGTATTTCGAATTTTCAGTCAGTGGCAGGTTTCACTCTACAGAGGAAGAATGATGCCGTCAACAAATAAGCAAAATATACCGGTATGTGTATACTGATAGCAATTCACCAAGCCCTGATCCCACTTCCTTGTTTTGGAAGCAACTTTGAATTGCTGTGTTGTTGCCAGGGAGACTGATTTGTTACCGTGGGATGAGTTCGGGAGTGCAGAAGGGACAGGTGGGAGCTAGTAGGCATGATCTTGGCAAAAACAGCTTGCAAATGGAAAGGGAAGTTGTGGCAGATTGCCAACTTGTTCCTGCTTTTGACACTTCGCAGAACCTCTGCAACTCTAGCATTATGTTTAACGAGCCCAAGAACCCCTGCAACCCTAGCATTTCTTGGAACTCAATTGGGAGTCCGCCTGCAATAAAGTCTGCCTTTCATGACAACACGGGTAAGCCTCTGCAAGACGCCTCAACAGCTGCGGTTTCAACCCTGTGCGATCACGGTGCACGCCTCAATAGTTAGCCTCCTTCCTCAACCTCAGAACAAAATCAAAACGACAATATGCGTTGAAATGTAGAACTATTCATAATTTCTCAATTGCCAATTGATTTTAGAATATAAGAGGTCAGGCAAGAAGCTTTGTAGAGTTGCAATAACCTATGGAAGTGACGCAGGACGAAGCAAGAGAGATACAAACGTAAGCCCTCGAAGAATACAATTTTTGGAGTCCACCAGATTTTGGTTGAAAACCCAAGGGTTGGTTTGTTTAATTGATTAACTTGATGCTTACAAATGAACAGCCAAATGGCTTAAATAAATATAGTACATCTGTTGGGACAACTCAAAGGACTAATGACATAAATTTGAACGACAAACGAAAAGTACGAATTTTTATTATAAACTTAAAATTGCATTTTGAAGGCTGAAACGATTCCGAATGGCCAAAATTCATGAGTTTGACTCGTGACATCGTTCTCTTTCCTAAAAGATATCAAAGGTCCAATTCGGAGCTTGGACGCCAAATAGGCAAATTCCCGCTGTGTCCTTTTGTCTGACAGTTCATCTCCTCCTCGATCCATTCAACTATTTGTTCTACGTTAGAAAGGTTTATGTTAACTTGTCGTCTCACGTCTAAAATTATGAGCTCTAGGAAAGAGGAGAGAGTTACCGTTGGATGGTAAGTGCCCATGGGCTTTGGGCCTTACATGTTTCCGAATGACACCAGTGGGCACTTTAGCCCATTCAACCAAGTCCAATCTGAATCGCTTTGACCGAGACAGTGAAGAGACAATGCAGGGAGGGCGTTGACCTGCAATATCAGCATCCCTCCAATTCAAACAATTTCTGAAGACCAGGTCTTACGCTTTCGTCGGATGTTAATGGCGGCTGCTTCTTCTTGTTCTTCGTCTTCATCCGACAGTAGTTGGAAATATGATGTATTCCTGAATTTTAGAGGGGAAGACACTCGCAAGATCTTCATCGGCCATCTCTACAAAGCTCTGGATCAGAAAGCAATCAACACATTCATTGATGGCGAAGAGCTTCGAAAAGGCAACGACATTTCGGAGCTCCTTACAGCGCCGACTCGAGGCGATCGATTGTAGTTTTTTCCGAAAACTACGCTTCTTCGACGTGGTGCTTGAAAGAACTCGTCCAGATACTGGAATGCATGGATACACAAAAGCAGATAGTGGTGCCTGTTTTCTACGAAGTGGATCCATCCGATATTCGTAAACTCGAGGGAAGTTTTGCAGAAGCTTTTGCTAAACATGAAAGCTATTCTAACGTTGACGTGAAGGAGGTGCAGAGCTGGAGGTCCGCTCTTGCTAGAGCCACCGATTTATCCGGTTGGGATTCAAAACATTATGAGTAAGTTTAAGTTTTACTGTATAAATCCACGGTTTTGGTCACAACTAACTTCCTTACATATAGATGGCTAAGCGTTCACCAATTTGATTGGTTTTTGCATATTTACAAATCCAGGGTTTTAGTCACAACAAGTATTGCCCTTCGAATTGTTCAGTTTTAGTTTTCTATTTTGGGCTTGTTATAAAACTGAGCTTTGCTTTGACTCTTTCGCGATGCTGGTTTCTAAAACTTCACAGGGATGATGCCAATCTTATTGAAGATATTGTAGAGGATATCTTTAGCAAATTGATCCACATCTCATCAAGCAAAGCCGATGGCTTGGTTGGAATGGATTACCACATAGATGAAATGAAGTTACTATTATATGAATCTTTACTTCATATTTTCTAACTGCCTCCGGCTGGTACAAAAAAATCCATTCAGGGATATTGTGGAAGCTCATTGTCATGATCAGGTCTCTCTCTCTCTCTCTCTCTCACTCACACATACACACACACAAAGGCAATGATACTAGTACGTACACAAACACGTGAAAACACAAAAGTAAACCCAATTAAGTGAGCTTTCATTGTTGCAGGGTAATCATCTCCGGCATTTTCCCTTTAATATGTCTCTTCCTGGAAGTGATATTCCAGATTGGTTTAGCCAACAGTGTACAGGGTCTTCGGTAACTGCGCAGCTACAACTGAATTTGTTCCACAATAAGTTACTGGGATTTGTTATATGCGCTGTTAGTAATTTCAAGAGTGCTCATTACTGTGCATCTTATTTATCTGTTCAATGCTTTTGCACCTTCAAAGGAAATCACCATGAGTACAGCTCCAATAACTATATGCTGGATTGGGATTTCAAAACTGACAGATTCCTTGAGTCAGATCACATATTCTTGGGATATGTTCCATGGTCTAAGTATGGCTTGATTGAAACGGGAAAGCAGGCCAATGAATGTTGTTACACTGAGGCCACATTCAAATTTGTTGTTAAAGATGGAGGCTACGTACGTGATTTCAGAGCAGCAGTACGATACCCTTCCATCAGAAGGTGCGGAGTTCATTTTATTTATGCAAATCAAGAGTAAATGGCCCATCAGGAAGTGTGTAGCCAACCAGCGACAGAAGTTGCTAAATATGCTTAGAGGAGCAGTCAGGGTAGCTGCTATACTGGGGCTGGATGGTCAAGCGGAGGAATGATTCTTTTAACGAGAGGTGCAACATCCTTCAAGAAATCATGCATCTGAAAATGACCATAGTGAAATGGCTTCACTGGGAATTGTCGATGTCCCGGGAGGAATGGTGGTGATGCAACCCTGCAGATTGGTTACCTCTTCGGTTTCACATTAACAATGTCAAGAAAAGAAATTGTTTCATCAAAGAGCCTTCTGTGAGAGCCTTCTGTGAGTGTCATTATCTCTGTTCATTCCTATCAAACCAACTTTTATTTTGATTTGTTGACCCAAAAGAAAACTTAATTTGATTTGCAGCTTGCAATTGATGGTGGTTTCATCCTCTCTCGGCGAGGCAGTAACTCAATGTGGATTTATACTTTGTGGAGGTTGCTTGATGAAAGGGAAAACAATTGTAGACACGTATACTTTGTTGGAGTTGGAAACATCTTCCAATAGACTTAATCGTTTAATGCGTTGCCTGATTGGTTTAATACAAGGTTGTAATATCTACTCTTCCCTACTTTACCCTCATATAAGCTTCAAAGAAATGTAGGAACGCTTCTGACCTCGAGAATAAAAGGTACCTACATCTAATGTGAAAGATTTTTGTCACTTTGGCCTGAAATTCTTGATTTAAGTGACTGTTGGAGGTTTCGGATGGTATTTCCCATTTATCTTCCTTGTAAATATATATTAAAGCTTGCAGAAATCTTTTTGAGAGCTTATCTGCAACACTGAATCGATTTGTTGTTTAACAACTCTCAAATTGGAAGCTTGCAACTTATAGAGATGCGGGGATGCTTTTGTGTTGTCTATTGACTATTGTGTATATCCGTAGTAAGTCAACAAGCCCTAATCCCAGCTCCATGAGCTCGGAGGAAACTTTGGATCCACGCTCTGTTGGCGGAAACATTGTGATCTGTTACCGTGTGGTTAATCGTAATACATAGAAGGGGTTGGTGAAAGATAGAGAAGATGTACTAGGTATATGATTTTGGCAAACACAGCTGCATCACATCAGAAGATGCGGAGTTCGTTTCTTTATATACCAATCGTGAGGAGGTCCAAACCAAAGCATGGCGCAGCCTAAAAAATCATCATGAAATCCCTGAGGCGGAACTTCGTGTTTTTGGCAAATTACAGGTTAAGAGTTGCTGACCAATATTTCAGGTGTGTTGTGTCTTTTTATCTTGTGTTAAGGAAGGAATCACGGATTGATTCATTCCTAATATGAATTGATATTTACTTACTTGTTTAGTTGTTAATCATCCTTATTTGGAGGCAATAGAATAGGAAACAATTGTGGAAGTCTTTGTATAAAGTTGAAACCTTGTGAATGAATACATACGGGAAAATCATTCTCTAGTTTTATGCTTCTTATGATGGTATCAGAGCGAACGATATCTGGGAAAATAAAAAGCAAAGAAACAAACACAAACCCTAGCCACCATAGCCATGGGCGACAAATCAGAAAAGTCAACCTCTTCAGGCATGACTTCACATCCAAAGTGGGAAAACCCTAATCACCCATTGTTCCTTCATCACTCGGATCAACCTGGTGCGATCCTTGTGCCATAGCCTCTCGTGGAAGATAACTATGGTACATGGGTTCAATCCATGACCATGGCCTTGACGGTCAAGAACAGATTAGGGTTTGTTGATGGAACAATCAAACAGCCTCGTGAAGAACAATTTGAATAATTACAACAATGGAATCGATGCAACAATCTGGTGAAGACATGGTTGCTTGGTTCCATGTCCAAGGAAATTTTTGGGAGCGTCATACACTGCAAGGATGCACGGCAGATGTGGCTTGACCTGCAAAAAAGGTTTTCTCATGTGAATATTGTGCAACTGTTTCACATAGAAAACGAGATTCACGATTGCACACAAGGCAATATGACGGTGAGTTCATATTTCACCAAACTGAAAAGTCTTTGGGACGAACGTGATGTGTTGTGTTCTATCCCAACTTGCGGCTATAACGCAAAGAAGGAGATCACCTCCTACATTGAAACCCAGAAAACAATGAAGTTCCTCATGGGTTTGAACGAATCTTACTCTACCGTTCGCAGCAACACTCTTCTTCTTGAACCTTTGCCCACTGTCGACAAAGCTTATTCCATTGTTCTTCGCCATGAAAAGCAGGCTGAAGTCTTAAATGGAAGAAGCACTGCCCAACCAGAAGCTGCCGTATTTGCTGTGAAAGGGACATGTCGAGAGTCCAAATCCGAAGAGGGTGGTTTGCGCTGTGACAAGTGCAACAAGACGAACCACAGCACAAAGAACTACCGTGCCCATCTCAAATGTACTTTCTGTGGGTGGAAAGGTCATTCATACGAGTATTGTCGCAAAAGAAAAGCAGCCGCAGAAGTCGAACCAAGCCATTCTTCCAAAGGAAATCAAGTTGCCGTGACAAACAAGGAGATGTCTCACTTTCCATTCTCTCAAGAAGATTGCAAACAGATTCTTAAAATGCTAAATAAGAACAAATCATCTTCTGCCAATCACGTTGGTAATTCTTCAAGTCATGCAGACCTTTCAGGTAAAGCTTTTTCATTCATGTGTCATGGTAAGAAAACAGTTTGGATCTTGGATAGTGGGGCTACAGACCACATAGTTTGCAGCCCTAACTCCCTTACGTCTTCCCGGCCTGTTCAAAACCACACTGTTGATTTACCAAATGGATCCCTCGCCACGGTCACACATGTTGGCCAAGTCATCTTTTCTCTTGATCTTATTCTTGACAATGTCTTTTGTGTTCCAATATTTACTTTGAATTTAATATCCATTAGCCAACTAGCCTATGATTCCCTTGACATTACAATTTTCTTAAATCATTTTTGTGTTATACAGGACCTACGTTCGGGGAAGATGATTGGGACGGGATTTGAACGGGAGGGACTTTACTACCTTGACTCACCAAAGAAAGGAACATGCAATGCCATCCAAACCATTTCTCCCAGCCTTTGGCACCAACGCCTCGGGCATCCCTCGCCTAAAGTTACCATGTTATTTCCTTTTTCCTCAAATAAAACTTGTGCTTCTCAACCTTGTTTAATCTGTCCTTTGGCTAAACAAACAAGGTTACCTTTTTCTTTAAGTTCCATGTCTACTACCTCTTGTTTTGAATTAATTCATGTCGACATTTGGGGTGGTTACCAAGTACCTTCTCTATCTGTTGCAAAGTACTTCCTTACCATTGTTGACGATCATACTAGGTGCACATGGATCTATTTAATGAAACATAAGTCTGACACCAAAGATCTTCTCACTCGATTTATTCACATGGTCGAAACACAATTCCACACTAAAGTTAAAATGGTCCGTAGTGACAATGGCCCCGAATTTAAACTTGACACGTTTTATGCCTTACAAGGAATTCTTCATCAAACTAGCTGTGTCGCAACACCCCAACAAAACGGTATCGCTGAACGTAAGCATCGTCATTTGCTCAATGTTGCTCGCGCCTTGCTTTTTCAAGCCCATTTGCCTAAACAATTTTGGGGGGACGTCATCCTTGCTTCCGCCTATCTTATCAATCGAACACCAACCCCCATTCTTCATGGAAAAACCCCATATGAAAGATTGTTTCACAAACCACCCACCTATTCTCACTTACGGGTTTTTGGTTGTCTTTGTTTTGCATCCACTCATGCGCACAAACCATCCAAGTTTGATCCCCGTTCACGTTGTTGCCTTTTTCTCGGGTATCCTTATGGTCAAAAAGGTTATAGACTGTTTGATCTCCAACTTTAGAAGGTGTTTGTCTCCCGGGATGTCCTTTTCTTCGAAGATCAATTTCCCTATCCACAAATTAACATCTCTGCTGCCTCTCCACCTCCAACCACACCCCCCACTTCCTTGCTCCCTTTCGACCTGGATCATTCGTTTGTCTCATCTCCTGACACCTCTCCAGATGCCACCACATCAACTCTCCTCCCCTCTTCTGATGTTCCTACTCCTTTAGTTGACTCTATCGTCCCATCTTCTACGGCACCATCGACCACACCACACTCCAACCCTGATACCTTGATACCCCTGTCTCCATCCAACCCCAACCCACCTCAGCGAGGTACACGGCCAACCAAACCTTCCTCTTTTTTGCAGGACTTTCACGTCGAGGCTTCCTTCCCTTCAAGGCCTGCTCCCTCATCTTCAATGAATGTGGTTCGGTTGTCGTCAGGTAACCCTCATACACTTTCTACTCACTTGTCTTATACTCATCTCTCCTCCCCTTATAGAGCATATATTGCTAACCTCACTCTCTTCAAGGAACCTACTAGCTATTCGCAGGCTGTTCAAGATCCTCACTGGCGTGCTGCCATGCAACATGAACTGGCTGCCCTCCATGCAAATAATACATGGACGCTTGTGCCTCTTCCTCCTTGTAAACGCCCCATTGGATGCAAGTGGATTTATAAGGTGAAGCTCAAACCTGATGGCACTATCGAACGGTACAAGGCACGTCTCATGGCAAAGGGGTACACTCAAATCGAAGGGATTGATTACTGCAACACTTTTGCTTCTGTTGCTAAGTTGACCACCGTTCGTGTTCTCCTCAGCGTTGCAGCCTTGCAGCCTTGCAAGGCTGGCATCTTCATCAACTTGATGTGAACAACGCCTTTTTAAATGGTGACTTGAACGAAGATGTTTACATGTCTTTGCCTCCTGGTTTCGGACGAAAGGGGGAGACTCGAGTGTGCAAGTTGAATAAATCCCTTTACGGTTTAAAGCAAGCTTCGAGGCAGTGGTTCATCAAATTGTCCAATGCCCTCAAGGTTGTAGGGTTTCAACAATCCTTGTCAGATTATTCATTGTTCGTCCGAAGCCATCAAGGTACATTCATTGTTTTACTGGTCTATGTTGATGATGTAATACTGGCAGGAAATGATTTATGTGAGATTGAGAAAACCAAATAGTTTCTCTCTCACCGTTTTAAACTGAAAGACTTGGGGGTGCTCACGTATTTCTTGGGGATAGAAGTTGCACGGTCAAAGAATGGCATTACCCTATGTCAACGAAAATATGCGTTGGAAATATTAGATGATGTTGGGTTTCTAGGCGTGAAACCTTCAAGGTTTCCTCTAGACCAAAACTTGGCTCTCACGCAAATAGAAGGCGAATTGTTGGATGATCCTTCCTCATATAGAAGGCTTGTGGGCAGGTTGATATATTTGACCATCACGAAACCAGACTTAGCTTATGCTGTACATGTGTTGAGTCAGTTCATGGAGAAGCCTCAGCAACCACATCTTGATGCTGCACACAAGGTACTCAAATACATTAAACAAGCACCTGGGCAAGGTATTTTCTTTCCCTCCACAGGTTCATTGCAGTTGCAAGCATTTTGTGATGCTGATTGGGCTAGATGCCGAGACACTAGGCGTTCGATAACAGGTTATTGTGTTCTTCTTGGTCAAGCACCCATTTCATGGAAAACTAAAAAGCAAACCACTGTATCTCGTTCCAGTGCAGAAGCAGAATACCATTCTATGGCTGCTACATGTTGTGAGATTACATGGTTGAAGAATATTTTGAAAGATTTGAAAGTGAATCATGATCAACCAGTTCCATTGTTTTGTGACAACCAAGCTGCTATACACATTGCTTCAAATCCTGTCTTTCATGAACGAACAAAGCACATAGAGATTGATTGCCATCTAGTGCGAGAGAAGATTAAAAAAGGAATGATACGTACAGCCTACGTGCGGACTGGTGACCAGTTAGCTGACATAGTCACCAAACCATTGAGTTCGACACAGTTTGAAATATTACTCGGCAAGTTGGGTGTCATTAACATACACTCCAACTTGAGGGGGAGTGTTAAGGAAGGAATCACGGATTGATTCATTCCCAATATGAATTGATATTTACTTACTTGTTTAGTTGTTAATCATCCTTATTTGTAGGCAATAGAATAGGAAACAATTGTGGAAGTCTTTGTATAAAGTTGAAACCTTGTGAATGAATACATACGGGAAAATCATTCTCTAGTTTTATGCTTCTTATGATCTTGCTTTATGTCTGTTTCATTAAGTCTACTCAATTGATAAAAGTAGGCTTCGTTTTTTCAGTCACTGGCGGGGTTTCACTCAATTGATAGCGAAAAATACTGGTATTGTGTATACTGGTAGCAATTCACCATGCCTTGATCCCACTTCCTTGTTTTGGAAGAACTTTGAATTGCTGCGTTGTTGCTGGGAGGATTGTGATTTGTGACCGTGGGATTAGTCCGAAACGCAGAAGGGACAGGTGGTGTGAGATGCATGGGGACTAGGTATGATCTTGGCAAACACAGGTTGCAAATGGAAAGGGAGGTTGTTGCAGATTGCCAACTTGTTCCTGCTTTTGACACTTCACAGAACTGTCGCCAACGTTAGCCCTCCGGTTCCGAATTACCACGCCATTGTTTCGCCGTTGGAAGGTGCTTTCGTGAAAGTCGAGCCTCAGACGCTGAAATGTAGAATTATCCATGTTCAAATTCAAATCACATTGATGTTGATCAAAACTAGATTACAATAATTTCATAATTTTTCAGTTTCCATATTGATTTTTTTTTTGGTCAAATCATAGATTTTGTTAGATTATATGTTAGATTAGCCATTGACGGAGTTTGAACCCACGTCATCATGCAAGAGCTGAACACCTTTATACCACTATGGTAAAGGGCTACTTTCCATTTCCATATTGATTTCAAATCACATGTTTTTGCAGTATTCTCATCATAAATTGTCAGTTTGTTGATTGATATAGATGATTAAACGAATCTTAAATCAAATCAATTTTTTTCCAGAGAAGATCCTTTTAAAGGATGATAAAAAAGTAAACGATTCAGATTATATTGTTTGTAGGACATTAGTAAATCCATCTTATATTAAATGGTTTTGCTACCAATTGCGTGTTTATATATAGTTTCACATTGCACAAATGGTTAGATAAATACAATTAGTAGTTGACATCGTATTTGAAATCTTTAAAAAAATTGTAGATACCTTCTGTAATTAAGGTAGGTTTACACCTTACATATTAATCATTGTATTCATACATATTAATCATGTAATTTTCATTTTGTGCCTACTTTGTTTCATTTTACCATAAAATAATGGAATTTCAGTAAATCATTAATTTTCTGTTTCAATGCCACACAAGCTGACAAAGATGTTACTGACATCGACGGTTGTAACAATAGCAAGAAGGCCCCACGTAGTGGCTTCATAGCTCTTGCAGAGCATTCTCGTGGCGCTTCCCAACCTTTCTCTCCTTCCACGAGTCACCACATTCTCCAGGACCTTCAACTTTCACGTTTCTCTGGTTTATCCCCTCTCTCATCACTCTCTCTATATCTTTCTCTGTCTAGATCTTCCTCTCTCTCTCTCTCTCTCTCTCTCTCTCTCTCTCTCTGAAACCCTAATCAAACAATTATGACCCGGCGGCGAGCTGAACTTGTTTCGTGGAAGATGAGGCTGAGGAAGGAGTGGATGTTTGATACTCCGGAGCAATGCCGAGAGCGCCGCCGTCGAAGAATAGAGATGAGGCGGGCCAGGTGGTCCAGCTCCGGCTACCGTCCACTCCCAGTACGTGGTGCTCAGCACATATCAAACGATCATGATCAGACTTGTCTAATATTATCTGACGAGGAGGATGGAGGGCCAATTGATCATGAGGTGGCGGTGCAGCCTGCAGTACCACCTCCCCGTTATTTGCTTCATAGGAACCCAATGCCGGAATTCAGGACGATGTCGTTCAGTCGGCGTCCAGATCAGATGAGTATGGAACTAAACGATATCGTGTTTGTGAAAGAGGACTTTTGCCGGCTCGATCATGTTCTCCATGGCCAGCCTATTCATTTCTTTGCTGTATATGACGGTCATGGACACCCTCATGTACGTCTTACGTAATTATGTATTTATATAAGGATTTTTTTATGGTGAAAACATATTTGTCTCATTGAGACAAATGTTTTCTTGTCAAGTAACATTTTCTTGTCAGACTTATATCATAAGACACTCTTACTGTATAAACTTGACAACATAACGTTATATGCTTTTAATTTCGTACTCTCTACATTAAGCTATGGCAAAATATTTAAAATTTAATTTTAGATCTTAGTTTAATGTGTTTTCCTTGATAATTTTTGTATATACAAATGTGATAATTTTCCTACTTATGAACTGAGAAGAAGGGAACGTTGTGGTTAACTTCACATGCATAGGTGTCCACCGTTTGCAAACAACGGATGCACGAATTCGTAGCCGAGGAGCTGCGGCGCGTCTTCACCACCGTAGGGTGTGCGAATGGTGATGAAAACATGAACTTTGCTTCGCAAGGGCAAGAGGGGGCGAGGTGGCCTGATCTGGTGCCGACGGCCCTAGAAAGGAGTTTCCAGAGGATGCATCGACTGGCCCAGGACACTTGCCCATGTGGGAACATCGGGCACGCGTGCGGGTGCAAGCCCAATATCAACGCACTGCCCGTTGCGGGGTCCACTGCCGTTGTGGCAATATTGACAGCTCAGCATATTGTGGTTGCCAATTGTGGTTTCTCGCACGCCGTTCTTGGCCGTGCTGGGCGTCCTTTCCCACTCTCCCATTATCATAAGGTTGGTTTTGTATACATTTGATTTGCCTTACAATTTAATTATTTAAAATTATCACTGAGTTTCACTCTAGTTTACAATTAGTTTCTGAACTAGAACTTTTAATTGAGGGTCTTTTTTCTTCTAATTTAACAAAACGTAGACTATAGCTCTAGTATCATTTAATCTGGTCTTTTTAACCGTAAGATAATAATTTTTGCACTTTTGATTAATATATAACTATTAAAAAATCCGTATAGTATCGGACACTTTGAAACACCATAAAAATTTCCCTAAACTAGAGTGAAAGTTTGGAGACTAATTGTCGGTCCTATGTCATGGCATATAATCAAATTGACCAAAATTAACGGACCAATAATGCACGTTAAATTCATGGACCTCAATTAACGGCTATTTAGTTCATTGACGAAATCTACTTAAGGTGCAAGTTCAAGTTTCAATTCACTCTAATCTATCCTCCACATGCACTCCTTTCATTTTTTTTTATTCCTAACCCTGGTATTTAATAAAACAAAGAAACATCAATGGACCAAATATTAAAAAGTGCTTAAAAGAGAGAAAATATATTAGAATTTTACATTCTAATTTTATTATCTATCAGTTGCAATCTGAGAGGTGGAATGAGCAAGAAAGGATGCGTGCAGTGGATGGTCGGATGTTCTATCACAACGGCGTTCGTGTATATGGAACTCTCAACATGTCTCATTCCCCAAACCCAAGTAATCTTCAATTATCTCTCTTCTAATTAAAAATTAGTGTAATTAAGTTTTTGAAAAGATGTTGAGCCACAATTGGTGTTATTAGTGTTACTAATGGACTTGTTATACTAAGTAGGGAATAAATGCACGTCTGGTAAGTGATAACATGAGTGAATTGGTAACATCATCTAATGAAAATACGATCATCATTCCGAAAAGCTTTCCTGCCTCTTCAATGTTAAACAATTTCTTGGTGCTAATTATTTGATGGATTGTAAATTAATGAACAGTTGAGCACATTTATAAACCGGTTGTGACATTGGAACCTCATATTTCCATAATAAAAAGAGAAGGGGATCAAGATGAGTTCTTGATTCTAGCCAACGACGGCCTCTGGGATGTGGTGCCCGATGACATGGCTTGCAGGGTAGCTTGTATGTGTCTTAGAGGAGGCGGAGGTGGTGGCAGCAGCGGCCATATGAATCAAGCTACAGCTCCAAATCCGAGGAACGTGGAGCACTGTCTTTGTCCTCCAAACACAGATGGCCATGAGAATGAGAGGGGTGGTGTGTTTCTCTCGCCAGAAAGCAACCTTGCAGCCACATTGCTGTGCCGCCTTGCATTAGCTCGTGGAAGCCATGGCGATATAAGTGTCATGGTTGTCGATTTGAAAAGTGGCTAACGGGTAGAAGAATGAAAAGGGGAGGGCAAATGGGAAGTTGCAATCGTTTGCTTTGAATACTTTGGCTCTTTAATTGGATTCGACAAAGTCTCTTATAATGGTATCCAATGGCAGGAATAAAATGCTTAGAAATGTTGTCTCCTTTATTTTCTTATTTCATCTCCTTTATTTTCTTATTTCAACTTTATATATTCAAAAGTTTTAGTTCTTATTTTAGCCAAGTTTGAATTGCCGTCATGATGATCATGTTGTTTAGATTAATTTAGTGTTCATGGTAAGAAAAAATAGGGCTAATTTAGCTAGCATGGAAATAGAAAGAAGGAATAATGGTCGAACTACAAGAATCTTTCAGTTCATAAAAATCAAATACACGTGTTACAATTTGAATGAAATACATCGAAAAATTAGCATGGGAATAGCAAGACTAAAGGATCTACACAAAGCTTTCGGTTCACAAAACAGATCTTGCTCAACATATCGCGACACCACTCTAGTTGGTCTGTTGTTACACTTGACATGTTCAAAACCCTAGAAACTAATTTCATGTCAACTTCAGAGAAGAAATAAAGGTGATCCTCTGTACCTTCTTCTTCTTCATGCTTTCTAAATCTCTTGAGCATGCTGTTCCTACTCCTCAGTATCTCTTTGAGCTTCATATTTTTCTTGTGAAGATCAGTTTGGACCTCAGCTAAAAGATTCAAATCCGTTTCTTCAAGTTGTTCTCGTCTTCTCTTTTGACTTGCATTAATCACACTGCTAGCGTATTTATCAGCTCGAATGAATTGCCACACCGTCGTAATTGATTCTTCCAGTTTCTCTACTAGATTGTCACTCGAAATTATTTCTCCATCATCTCGACCTTTTCTTCTTGTTTTCCTTCTGTCTTTTAAACTGTCCCCTCGAACCACTGGAACTTGAAGAAGTAGAGACATCTTGTATCGATTATTGACATAATTTTCAACCCTTGTCTGTTCTTCAGAACATTCACCCTCCACAAATCTTTGCAAGTACTCCTTAAACTTCTGAAATTCACCCGTGACTTCATTATACGTAGCGGTTTTATATGGAGACTTCCATAGCTCCAAGGCCTTACCATACTGCCATTTGAGGAACTCCCACGAAAGGCACAACTGCCCCACATACACCACTTCTAACTCACTATGCAATTCTCTAAACTTCACCAAAATTGGGTCAAAAAAATCGGAATCTTTATTTGATTTGCATCTCAAAAGGTTCTGTGAGTGAAAGGATTTGCTGCTTGAAAACGACTTAGGTGGTTTCTTGGACTGCAATAAACGTCGTGCATTCAACTTCTGGTTATTCAAGATATCGAAATTTCGCATACCTACGCTGTAGCTCTTGTAGAATTCGTCAAACTCTCCGATTCTACCATGGAGTATTTCATCAACCTTCCTTGGCTTCAAATCATTCAAATTCAAGAACTCGTAATCTTCGGGAATAGTAGGCAGAGCATCAGCTCTGACTCTCTTGAACTCCATTTTTAACTGTTCTATCAATTCTTGGTGCTCCCACAAAGCTACCAATGTGCATGAATCCACATAAACTTTGGCTGTCAGGTTACGGTTATGACAATTGGATTTTTCAGAATCTTCTAAATCTAAACCCTCCGTTGGCTTTTCTTCAGGATTGTGATGATCATTCTTCTGCAGCTCTTCGGTTTCTTGAATTTCTTTCTTCATATCTTCTCCTTCGTCCTCAAAACAATCAGTTTCGTACCCAACAGAATCGTAATCAGAATCTGAAGCCGAATCGTTTTCGTGACTCCCCAATTTCTCTCCGTCCGAACGAGGCTCCTCTCCCGTGACCAATTTCATCTCACGGGACTCATCTTTCTCGCATTCACCATGTCCAAAATCCTGAGGAGTTTCTTCATGAGGTTCTTCAACATTAAAGCTTGCGGCTTTAGCTTCTTCCATGAAGCAATTAACATTCTCTGCAGCTTTCATTTGGTTAAACTTCTCAGCTAGGAACTCGTACTCTTCCAAGAGAGCCGAATCACCATTAGCATTATTCCCTTCATTGATTCTACTCAATAATTCTTTAGTCGGGAACTCCAACTTGAACACGAAATTCGATTTCGACGCCTCTCCATCACCAACATCATCAAACTTCGAATCATCACCATCAATCTTCGAAATCTCATTGATTTCTCCCGAAGGAGGAGGGCTAGAACAACAGGAATTGTTCATCGGAGAACTCTTGTCGTGACAAAAACTCACGAGGAAGATTTTGCTGAAGAATCTGAACAAAGTAAGCAAAAGTGAAGAGATAAAAAGGGCCATCTTTGTTTGAAAAACCCAAGCGGCAGCAGAAGCCATAAGATTTCTGATGACCCTGTTGTGAGTTATATGGAATCGGATGAGCTGTTTGCTTCTCTTTTCCGAAGCACTTTGGGAGAGATACATTCCCCTTTGGGCTTTGGGAATGGGAAAACAATGTCGTTTTATGCCTTTTCCTTCTTCGTTTTGGTACTTATTTTGAATTTACCGGTAAAAATCCTAGATTGAATGGGAAAGGGGAACACTATATATTTGCGAAAAAATAAATGTTTTTAATAAAAATAATAATTAATTGACATACTCATATTTTGACACGTGTGCAACACTTCCAAACGTCATCAGCATCCACGAACGTTGGACCTCACGGCAGCTTCGAAGCCTGGTTGGCGCCACTATCGTCAAGCTCATTGTGTGCGTTTTTTTCGGATTTGGATCTGCTCCGGACCTTAGTGTCCGGAGCCTCCTCATCCACAAATATGGGCCGCTGATTGGTGTGCAAGTCAGATCAGGGTCGTTGGTTGTGTGTGGTGGCTAAGAAAATGAATTAAAGGAGACCGTTGGATTCAATTTGTGCGGCCTAGATTAATGAATGAGGAGGCTCCGGACACTAAGGTCTGAAACATATCCAAATCCGTTTTTATCTTCTCCGTCGTCGTTTTGGTCGTCTCCAGCCTCAGCTCCGTCGTGGAGTGGTCTCTTTCCGCTCAAATTCCCCAATTTCTAGGTAATCAAAATTCAATTTTTTGATTCAGAATTAAATTTGGAAATTTGGGAAACATAATTAATCGGTGCTGATAAACACATGGAAGCTCAGCTCTGCTTTGAAGCAATCAATCTGTCACTACGCCGCATGCGGCGGCGTTGATGCAAATCATGTGGCGGGTAGGACGGCGAACCGCCGTCGGATTCTCTGAAATCCCATCTCGAAAAGATTGCATTTCCCATATCACAAGCAGCTAAAAAACGGACTTTTAAGTTTAGCATAAACCAGATGACAATTTGAACACTAGGTTTAAGCAAATTCAGGGACTTTCACCGGACGCAGTATTCTCCGTCGCGATGATGTAATAGTCCCGAGTCCCACATTGCATTTCGCTTTCTCTGTCTGGCAATCTGCGTGCAATGCCGTTGCCGGGTTTGTTACTCGAATGTATTGCTTGATAAGGATGTTGAACTTTTGCTTTTATAGTATGCTTCTGCCAAAAGCTCCGTTCTTTCGTAGGAAATACTTTGATTTGTATACTTACAATATGCCCTCATCGATTCTTGATCATGTCACCAGGGAGAGGTATATATCTCTACATGTGGAATATATTTGTTGCCAATATAAGGGCATGTTGCTCTTCATAAATGAGACCTGATTGTGCAACTCGTATAGACATTTAGTAAAAATAATTTTTTTTTATTGATTTCAAAATAAACATGAAAGCTCAAGGGCCTAATAGTCAATATTTATTAGCTACATAATAAGAAAAAGGCGATTTAGGAACAAACAAAAATAATTCTTTTAATTAATGTACTCTTCAACTCTTATATGGAAAGTCGATGAGTTGAATATAAAGTCAAAGGATCAAAATTAAATATTAGATCTTACACTTGGTTTTTTTGAAAATTGAATCTTGTGAAAGGATGTTAATCTAGTTTTCTGGATTTTCAATTACTTGTCGTATGCATCATCAGCACTCTCTGCATTCTTCAGTAGCTTAGGTAGTTAAAAATGTTGTAAAACTAAAAACTGAGTTTGCTGCAGAATGAGTAAATAGGAATGCGATACTGATTCATTGACTTGAAGTCTGATTAAATACAAATGCAAATAACTAAAAGCTATAAAATAAAGCAACGTCTAATCCCACGACTAAAAACTCCTAGTAATCTGGGATTCTCCTAAGGAATAGGTAAAAGCAACAGACTTCCTAATAAATAGGAATTTATTGAAAAACATACGAATAAATATCTTAACACCCTCCCTTAAACTGAATGCCATATACGCAATCAGTTTAAAAAAGAACTTGAACAAACTCCAAGTAATCCACGCAGCTTCTCAAATGCTTCCAGCTTTAGAAGTTTGGTCAGGATATCTACAACTTGGTCTTCACTTCGACAATAAACCAAATCAATGGTTTTTTCAGTTGTAAGATCACAAAGAAAATGATATCTCACATCTATATGTTTGCTTCTTCCATGTAAAACTGGATTCCTGGAGAGTTTGATAGTTGAACTATTATCACAATGAATCACAGTAGGCCCATGTTGATAAAAATGTAACTCTTCAAGATACCGTGTTTCTTAAGCTCATAAGAATCCTTTATCTTAACATTTCTATATCTTCAAGAAGTTGCTGCAGCTATGAACTCTGCTTCAGTTGTGGACAAAGTAACAACCTATTACTTCTTTGATGCCCATGATATGGCACCTGAACCCATCATAAACACATGGCCGGATGTACTATGCCTGTCATCCAAATCACCAGCATAATCGCTGTCAGTGAAACCAATCAAAATAGATCCTCCATTTTTCTTGTAAAAAATATCGAAATCTGTTGTTCCCTTCAAGTAACGAAACACTCTTTTAGCAGCTCTGAGATGTAGCTTTGTTGGTCTTTCTATATACCTGCTAATCAGACACATTGCATACATAATATCAGGCCGAGTGGTTGTTAAGTACATTAAACTTCCAACAATTTGTTTGAAGTAAGTACTATCAACCCTCTCCTCATCAAGATCACTTATGAGCTTTAATCCCGGTTCAGTTGGAGTCCTAACTGGATTACAATTCTCAATGTGAAACCTCTCCAAAAACTCCTAAGCATATTTATGTTGCCCAATAAAAAATCCAGTAGCTATTTGTACTACTTCTATACCAAGAAAATATTTCATCTTTCCTAGGTCAGTCATGTCAAATTCAGCCATCATAGAATTCTTAAAATCAACAAACATAGCCTTATCATTGCTTGTAAAATAAGATCATCAACATATAAGCAAACCTGCCTTGCTTTGAACTTGTCAATTTCTCCTTTTTCATTCAGCTTCGTCTTATAAACCAACTTTCCACCAATTGTTTTTTTGCCCTTCAGGAAGATCGGTTAGCTCCCAAGTCTCATTCTTCTCTATAGCTTGTGACACGCCCCGATCCCGATATTCCCCGAATACCAGGATAGACACGTACTGGCCGACACCCGAAGGGTGACGAAAGCCATTTATTGAATGCAAATGCTGAAAAGAATGATTAAATAAGACTTATAAATATAAAAGAATAAAGAATATGCATTTAAGGAACGTGTTCAGAGCACACATCTAATCTAAAACACTAAAAGAATTAATATAAAACTGAATGAACAAAGGAATAGGTCATACACCGAGAGGACTCGAAGATGCCGATGCGGAAATGCCTTGATGCCAGGATTGTATGTCTCGATTCTAAGTCCTGAAGGGGGGCGCAAAACAAACATGAGTGGACCAATTTGATATACATATAGTAAAACAGTTATCAACGTACTAAGCCCCAGGTTTTATAAAAACACATATATATCGTGATAAACATAGGTTTTCCAAAACCTAGCATGCCGTGCACTGTCTCAAATCATAACTTGTATATATAATAATCTCTAGTGAATGTCCAATATAACTCTCCAGGCCCCGTGCCGGCTCCCCATCTCTGAGCAGACAGTAAGAGGAAATAACCCCCAGGCCCCATGCCGGCTCCCCATCCCTGGTCTTAAATGCCAGAGGAAACACCCTACAGGCCCTATGCCAACACCAAATTCTTCGCCCGGGACGGACCGGAAAACTATCCCTACGTCCCGTAGCGGTAAGGACCACTAGGTAAGTACAAAACCATTGAACATACGTACATTTGAAAGGCATCTTCATAGTATAAAGTCATCCATCATCTATACTATAAAGAGGTGTTCGAAACGTATTCTAAATATCATATCGTCATCCATCAGATATTCTATAAGAATACGGGTTATAGGAAAAATAGTAATAATTCAAAATAACCTCAATAGGCACGATATCTCATAAAGCATTTCATAAAACATACTCATCAAATCAAGCTTTTCATGTATGCATTTCTACTATAAAACATGCATTTTAGAAGGGGTCCACTCACAGTACTTAGCTGCCGAAAAGCCACAACAAGCGAAGATGAAAACGCCACAACAATTGCCCCTAAGCACATAAAGAGATACATTTAGTCAAACTCGACTCAAAGGACTTAATTTGGGAAAACGGACTTCAGAAACGGGTCCAGAACGTCGAAATTAGCCTAGAAGAGGTCTCGGACGAAAACCCGAAAAGTCAACCCGAAGTCAAAGTCAACGGTCAACGTTGACCAGTCAAAGTCAACGTTGACCGGGTCAACGGTCAGACCGGGTCAACGGGTCAAGGTCCGGGTCGGACCAGGTCAAACGGGTCACGGGTTTGGATCCGGGTTGGGCTTGGGTTTTGGGTCCAAAGGGTTTAGGTTTGGGCTTTAGGATTTGGGTTACAAAAATTGGCTGAAAGCCCAAGTTCCAATTGGCCTCAAGGCCTTAATTTGAAAAGGGTTTTGGGTTGGGCTCGGCAGGAAAGGCCCAAAGGCCTTGGGTTTGGTTGCTGCTCGCCGGAGCTAAATGGAGAAGAAGGCCGGATTCGGCCGGAAAACTACACAACATTTAAACGGCCATAACTTTGTCAATACTCGACGAAACCAAGTGATTCACAAACAAAAGTTGTAGTTCTCGAAGAGACGAAGAGAATGGTACCTCGCATGACGTCTAACGCGCCGTGGTTTGGCCGAAAAACGCCTCGAAAGCCTCGGAGGTCGCCGAAAACTGGGTAAGATTCAAATGAATATAACTTCTTCAATACTCGATGAAATTGGGTGAAACAAAAAGGAAAGTTGTAGTACTCAGAGAGACGAAGAGATTGATACCTTGCACGCCGGCCAACTCACCGTGGTTTGGCCGGAAATTTCCTCGAAAGGGGCGGTGCTCGCTGGAAAATTTGAAAAAGCTACTCCGAGCCATTTTCTGCGATTCAAACGTATACACCACTTAAAACAAGCTTCGATCTAACCCTAAAACATAACCCAAGGGTTTCTAGAGGCTTACCAACGTCGGAATAACACGAAACTCGTCGGGGAAGACGATGAACAGTACCGGCCGAAAGAGAGGGAAGAGTTTAGGGTGTTCTTTCTTCGTTTCTGAGAACACAGAGGTGATGGTGATGGTGTTTTGTTGTCCTAGTGTGTGAGTGTGCGATGCTGCTTGAGGAAGGAAGGAGAGAGTTGCAGAGAAAGGGAGAGAGAGCTCACGGGTAGAGAAGAAAAAGAGAGAAAGAAGAGGGAGGGAAAGAGAAGAGAGAGTGACAGAGGTGACAGAGAGAGACTCGGGGTAGGGGACAGAAGGAAGAGAGAAAGAGGATTGTTAGGGTGCTGACACGTGGCAGCTAGATAGAGTTTGGGGATCTGGATGAAGGGTCCAGATTAAATCAAAAATTAAGGGACCAAAATGAAATTTCAAATAAGCTTTAGGAAAAATATGGCATTACAAGATAATTAGGGGGGTTGGGGTGTTACAATCTACCCCCCTTAAAAGAATTTCGTCCCGAAATTTAAAATAATTTCCTACACTGAAAACCTCGAAAATAGGAAGAAAAATATATGTATAAAGAGAAATCAAGTCAGAGTGGGTGCATCAAAGAGAATATGCCACACCGTCGCGAGCGGGTTGCAAAATCCTCTATCATGCCTCCAAGCTTACTTTCTTCCCCATCAGTGTAAAAGTAGAAACGTACTTTATAAGGATATACAGTCAAAATCATAAAATAACTTAAGGTTAAAAGTAAGTACATAAAATACGAATACGTCAAAATAGATATGTAACAACATATAGGTCAAAAATTCGAGCTGAACTTAAGAACTGAAAACAGAAATACTTCCCCCAAAACATTTGTAACAACAAAAACATATAACTAAGGTAAATGAAGTTAAAATACTCAAAATGAAAATCAAAACTGAAAAAAAATGAGAGTGGGTCTTGCCCAAGAATTTGAAACGTCACGTACTCCGAGAATAGATGTGTCTTTGGGTCGAGTCCCAAGAATAACCAATCTGTAGCAACTGCTGTAAACGAGTCTACTTGCCCACTTGCTTAACGAACCCAACGACTAAGTTATCGATATCACAGTCAACCGCCCGCGATATCGACCACACATTTGTTGCCTCGATAAGTAAGCAGTAATTTCCTGAGGATGCACAATTTCTCATAACGTATTTTCGATCTTCCGAATACCAGTTCACAACACTCTTCTGACAACTAATTTTTCCTGTAGAAAACTCTCGCACTAAGTCGCAAAAGTGCCATATCCAAATCGAACAAAACAAAAAACTGTCGTCGTAAAAACTCTATCCAGCACCAAACATTCCATCCGCCTCAGTTCTTCCAAATGTGACCAATTACTCCAGTGTTTTGCCAACAAAGAACATATTTGAAAATTGTACCTCGGGATTCAAGAGAAGTAGCTACCATGCTAGTAGTATACCCAAAAGTTCGAACCAAGCAAGTAGAAAACAAGAAGTCACCTTCCTCAACAAGCAGTATCTCTAGGGAACTGTTGTAGTGCTCAATCCACCTCTCCATTTTTGCTTAGTTGCAGATTTCTAGTCAAACAAGATCAATGTTGGTGGAAAGAATAATGACTCGCAAGTGCTCAATCTAAAAACCCCATGAGTACGCACATTTCGAGAGAAGTGTAAAGATTATCCGATTCTCGCCTTGACCACGCTATGGTGCCATCCCAGAGTACACCAAACAGACCAGCTAGAAACGTTTCGACATCCACATACTCACAACAATATAGTTCGGAAGTGAAGCAGTGGAAAGATGTGCTGAGCCGAGCACATATCGTTGGAAAAGAACCGATGTGATGCCTATAAATTATAGTAAGATGGTGATACAATCCGCTGACCTTCTGTACTAAAACCTTCATCCAACTCTTACTAAAAGATCGCTCAAACCTCACGCCCACGTGCTCGCTAACCGAAAGATTCTAGTGCGAAGTAGTGGAAAGCTGCGTTGAGGCGAACACATCACATCATCGAAAAGGTCTACCAGAGTACGATATGGTGTTGGTGAAATGTAGCAGGATAATGAGTGGTGACCATTCAATTCAGCATGAAGATAGTGATGCAATCTGCTAATCACTTGCACTACAATCTTCACCAATTCCTTACCAAAAGATGACTCAAACCTCACACCCACGTGGAACTCTTTCCGGTAAGTCTGGTAAGCTCGTGAAAAGGTTATGCTTCAAATGTTCCTGATGAAATCGATAAGAATTGGGCACACACTTCCATCGAATTGATCGATCGTGAATTCCTCACTGAATGCGTAAGAAACCACGTCGAGAAGGCTAAAAGAACACTTTAGGATTGAGAGGCAAAACAAGTCCATTAAAAATCTAGAGTACAAGATATCTGGGTTGAGCAAGAAACCATGCCGAGAACAAACGTTTTTTTTTTTTTTTTTCGTGAAATGTTTTGGCATGATCCAATTTTGCATTGAGGGACGAACAAGCGAAGGAAGGTGAAGATGCAGAAACAAAAGTCATCGTTTACGATTATTTGGTAATCATCACCGTAAGATTGACTGGTTTCTTAGCCAAGAAGGGATTAAGTATAAGTTCAAGAATAGTAGAAAACTGCTAATAAGATTGGCCAAAGACATTTCGAAATTTACAATACTTTGTGAGAGCTGCTCCAAAGTTAAAAAATTACCCATAGAACCTCTGAATCAACAGAATGACGAAGAAGAAAGATACAAGCAGCCTGCATATGCATGCAGTGACAAGATTGGCTACCTTAAAGTGATGCTCTTGAGCAAACCAAAGCTCAATGAGTCCAAAGAAGTTCAGAGTAAAGTTCGATCTTCGTACAATGATGAATATTGTGGAATCTCAAGCCATCACACTGAAAATTACAAGGCTGAACAATTAGTGGACAAGAACACTAGTCAATTTGGCCACAAGCAAGAGGCTAAGTTCACCTATACCGAAAAGTACGTGGACAATGAGCTAGGATTTACCGCCTAGTACCAAACCCAGGTGAAATTCAAGAAGTCTGTTTATCCAAACAAGATTGGATCATCATCATCCAATTCCACTACGACAACAACAAGAACAATTGCAACTCCATTTTGGAAATTGATGAGAATAACGTCTGCTACCGAGGAGTTTCCCAAGAAAAGCAATTAATGTAAACGAAGTCAACACTCGAAGGATTGGGTGTGAAGCTGACAGCCAAGGGTTAAGGAACTTGACTTCGTAGTTGGAGTAAGCAAAAGGGTTATCGATAGAATAATCGTCGAGAATTGTTCAAAAGATCCACACGAATTTCTTCACTGGTAATGAGCCCGAGAACATTGATTTGCTCCCACTAACAACCACCTACTAACCGTTGTCTCAACTAGCACTTGCTCATTTTCTCTAACACGCACTTCGAAAGTTTTCGAACAATTTCCAAGAGGTATGGCTCTGCCCGCCATTCCTAGGGAACACATGTCGCAGAGTGATATCACCGTTTCGGAACTCCAGTTGGTCATAACCAATTCGTACCACCAAGATCTTTCCATTTCCTAAGATTTCGATATAGAGCCGACTCCGCCCGCAATTTCTAGGGAACGCATGTTGCAGAGTGGCATCGCCATTTAGGATCTACAACGGGTCTTGACCAGACTTCCACAAACTGATATTTCTAAAACACATCGCTTCCAACTAACACCGACTATGCCCGCCATTCCCAGGGAATGCACGTCGCAGAGTATCGTCATATGCTGAAAGTCGTCCAACAAATCCACTTCACCACTACTGAAGCACAATCCCGACACGAATCCTTGTATTTCAACCAGAAGATGACAATTCAAACCGAGACAGAATTGTACAACTGGGCTGAATGACACCAAATTCAGAAGTCGTGACATCCAAATGACGTCATGACAGACACAATACTACAGAAATTAAAGACCTAAGTATGCTCTGAACGAACCACGCTCTGATACCAATCTGACACGCCCCGATCCCGATATTCCCCGAATACCAGGATAGACATGTGCTGGCCGACACCCGAAGGGTGACGAAAGCCATTTATTGAATGCAAATGCTGAAAAGAATGATTAAATAAGACTTATAAATATAAAAGAATAAAGAATATGCATTTAAGGAACGTGTTCAGAGCACACATCTAATCTAAAACACTAAAAGAATTAATATAAAACTGAATGAACAAAGGAATAGGTCCTACACCGAGAGGACTCGAAGATGCCGATGCGGAAATGCCTTGATGCCAGGATTGTATGTCTCGATTCTAAGTCCTGAAGGGGGGCGCAAAACAAACATGAGTGGACCAATTTGATATACATATAGTAAAACAGTTATCAACGTACTAAGCCCCAGGTTTTATAAAAACACATATATATCGTGATAAACATAGGTTTTCCAAAACCTAGCATGCCGTGCACTGTCTCAAATCATAACTTGTATATATAATAATCTCTAGTGAATGTCCAATATAACTCTCCAGGCCCCGTGCCGGCTCCCCATCTCTGAGCAGACAGTAAGAGGAAATAACCCCCAGGCCCCATGCCGGCTCCCCATCCCTGGTCTTAAATGCCAGAGGAAACACCCTACAGGCCCTATGCCAACACCAAATTCTTCGCCCGGGACGGACCGGAAAACTATCCCTACGTCCCGTAGCGGTAAGGACCACTAGGTAAGTACAAAACCATTGAACATACGTACATTTGAAAGGCATCTTCATAGTATAAAGTCATCCATCATCTATACTATAAAGAGGTGTTCGAAACGTATTCTAAATATCATATCGTCATCCATCAGATATTCTATAAGAATACGGGTTATAGGAAAAATAGTAATAATTCAAAATAACCTCAATAGGCACGATATCTCATAAAGCATTTCATAAAACATACTCATCAAATCAAGCTTTTCATGTATGCATTTCTACTATAAAACATGCATTTTAGAAGGGGTCCACTCACAGTACTTAGCTGCCGAAAAGCCACAACAAGCGAAGATGAAAACGCCACAACAATTGCCCCTAAGCACATAAAGAGATACATTTAGTCAAACTCTACTCAAAGGACTTAATTTGGGAAAACGGACTTCAGAAACGGGTCCAGAACGTCGAAATTAGCCTAGAAGAGGTCTCGGACGAAAACCCGAAAAGTCAACCCGAAGTCAAAGTCAACGGTCAACGTTGACCAGTCAAAGTCAACGTTGACCGGGTCAACGGTCAGACCGGGTCAACGGGTCAAGGTCCGGGTCGGACCAGGTCAAACGGGTCACGGGTTTGGATCCGGGTTGGGCTTGGGTTTTGGGTCCAAAGGGTTTAGGTTTGGGCTTTAAGATTTGGGTTACAAAAATTGGCTGAAAGCCCAAGTTCCAATTGGCCTCAAGGCCTTAATTTGAAAAGGGTTTTGGGTTGGGCTCGGCAGGAAAGGCCCAAAGGCCTTGGGTTTGGTTGCTGCTCGCCGGAGCTAAACGGAGAAGAAGGCCGGATTCGGCCGGAAAACTACACAACATTTAAACGGCCATAACTTTGTCAATACTCGACGAAACCAAGTGATTCACAAACAAAAGTTGTAGTTCTCGAAGAGACGAAGAGAATGGTACCTCGCACGACGTCTAACGCGCCGTGGTTTGGCCGAAAAACGCCTTGAAAGCCTCGGAGGTCGCCGAAAACTGGGTAAGATTCAAATGAATATAACTTCTTCAATACTCGATGAAATTGGGTGAAACAAAAAGGAAAGTTGTAGTACTCAGAGAGAGGAAGAGAGTGATACCTTGCACGCTGGCCAACTCACCGTGGTTTGGCCGGAAATTTCCTCGAAAGGGGCGGTGCTCGCCAGAAAATTTGGAAAAGCTACTCCGAGCCATTTTCTGCGATTCAAACGTATACACCACTTAAAACAAGCTTCGATCTAACCCTAAAACATAACCCAAGGGTTTCTAGAGGCTTACCAACGTCGAAATAACACGAAACTCATCGGGGAAGACGATGAACAGTACCGGCCGAAAGAGAGGGAAGAGTTTAGGGTGTTCTTTCTTCGTTTCTGAGAACACAGAGGTGATGGTGATGGTGTTTTGTTGTCCTAGTGTGTGAGTGTGCGATGCTGCTTGAGGAAGGAATGAGAGAGTTGCAGAGAAAGGGAGAGAGAGCTCACGGGTAGAGAAGAAAAAGAGAGAAAGAAGAGGGAGAGAAAGAGAAGAGAGAGTGACAGAGGTGACAGAGAGAGACTCGGGGTAGGGGACAGAAGGAAGAGAGAAAGAGGATTGTTAGGGTGCTGACATGTGGCAGCTAGATAGAGTTTGGGGATCTGGATGAAGGGTCCAGATTAAATCAAAAATTAAGGGACCAAAATGAAATTTCAAATAAGCTTTAGGAAAAATATGGCATTACAAGATAATTAGGGGGGTTGGGGTGTTACAGCTTGAATCTTTGCATCCATGGTTTTTTTTTTCCACTTTTCTTCTTTCACTGCTTCTGCAAACAATATAGGATAAGAGCCTACAAATAAAGCGAAATGAGCAATAGTATCCTCATCAGATAATTCATCTCCACTCACATAATCTAACATCTAAGATGATCTTTTCCTTTGTCGTTGTGGTTCTGAGCTAGATGCCTGATCTTCATTTGGAATTGAAACACTTGCTGAGGAACTTGGTGGAACTTCTCCAAGTAACTGACCAGGAAGCTGCAATTATGATTCAGACCCCTGACTTTCAAGATAAGGTTGCAGTGGCTGTTCAATTTCCCCGCCAGCTTCCTCAACTTCAATTGAAATTTATTGTTGTTCGGTGCTGCTCCAATCCCATGTGTTTTCTTCATCAAACCTAATATCCCGACTGATGATTATTTTCTTGGTAATGCGATTATATAACCTGTACGCCTTGGATTCCTCACTAACCCCAATAAAGACACATTTCAGACTCTTATCGTCAAGCTTTGTTATCTTTTTATCTGGAACATGTGCATATGCTATACACCCGAAGATTCTGAACTGATCAACTGATGGCCTGGCTTCACTCCAAGCTTCTTGTGGTGTTATGTTTTTTTTACAGTAAGGGTAGGATTTCGGTTGAGTACATGAACACTCTAATTGACTGCTTCTAGCCAGAAGGTCTTAGGAATACTTTTTTTCACCAACATGCTTCGCACCATGTTCATAATCGTCTGATTCTTTCTTTCTGCCATGCCATTTTGCTACGGTGTGTGTACAGCAGTAAGTTGCCTCCGTATTCCATGCAATTCACAAAAACTTGCAAAGTTGTGTGAGTTAAATTCACCACCACGATCTGTACGAATGACCTGAATGTATTTGCTAGATTCTTTTTCAACTCGAGCCTTAAAGCTTTTAAAAACAATAAAAGCTTCAGATTTCTCTTGCAAGAAATAAACCCATGTTTTTCGACTATAATCATCAATGAAGGTAATGAAGCACCTTTTGTTTCCATTCGATGTTGGATTGATTGGTCCACAAATGTCTGAATGAACCAACTGTAGGATTTGCTCAGCTCTCCATGTTTTTCCTTGCGGGAAAGAGTCACGATGTTGTTTACCAACAATACAATCTTCACACATTTTTGTGGGACAATTAACCTTAGGCAATCCTTCCACCATGTTCTTCTCATGTAGGGTTTTCAAGCCTTTGAAACTCAAATGACCATAACGAAGATGCCACAGCCATGTTGGATCTTGCACTTTTGTTAAGAGATACTTCTGGGCATCATACTGAATGTGCAGAGGGAATATACGATTGGCTGTCATTTTACTTCTGCTATCAGGCCATTCTCTGGATGATGAATTTGACATCGGCTTTGTTGAATGATGATGATATAACCCCTCTCTTGCAGTTGGTCCATATTGATGAGATTGCTTTTCAATTCTGGGATATAAAACACACTAGAAATTGTTTGCACAATGTTGTTTTTCATATGGAATTTGATATCCCTTTTCCCCATGATAGAAATGCAGGAGTTGTTCCCAAGCTTCACAGTTTCTCTGAATGTTTCATCCAAATCAGAAAACAAAGACTTGTCTCCACACATGTGATTGCTGCAACCCGAATCTAAATACTAAGTATCACCTGATGAATTCTCCTTCAGTCTTAGCAAAATTTGCCTTGGTTTCCTTCTCTTTGTCAGGGCATTCATACTGATAGCGGCCAAGCTTGTGATAGTGATAACATTCCACACTCGCCTTGTCAAATTGTGCTCCTTGATTGTAAGAAAGTTGACGTCCTCTACCTCTGCCTTTTCCTCGAAATCCCCCAAGTCATCTACCTCTTCCTGGAAAAGTAATTCCTTCATGAGTAGTGACCTTCAAGGCTTGCTCCTCCACAACATAGCTAGTCATCCTCTGCTCATGAACTAACAGTGAGCTTTGTAACACATCAATCGAAAGACTATCAATGTCATTCAATTCTTCAATGGAACACACCACATAGTCAAATTTGTGTGTCATTGAGCGAACGATTTTCACAATGATTGCAACATCTTCCAAATTTTCGCCATGAATGCGCATCTTGTTTGCAATCGACAGTGTTCTTGCAAAGTAATCATTAACTAACTCTCCTTCCTTCATGTGAAGAATTTCAAACTTTTTGCGAAGAGCTTGGAGTTGTGCACGTTTCACCCGTGCAGTGCCTTGATACTTCTTCTTCATCGAATCCCAGATGTCTTTAGCAGTGTCCTTCTTAAGGATGGTTTCGAGAATGGCACGATCTATTGCTTGAAACAAATAATTCTTTGTCTTCAAATCCTTCAATCTCTTATCCTCCAGCGTCTTTCTTTGCGCTTATGTCAAAACAATCTCACTAGAGGGCTCAGCAATGCCGATTTCCACGAGAGTCCAGTACTCATTGGATCGCAAAAATTTTTCCATCAACATACTCCAATGATCATAGTGACCATCAAAGCATGGAATCGCACGTTGCACAAAGTTGTTTTCAGAAGCCATTGAATATCTTGCTGCGGCAAGAATGAAAGCTGCTGCTTTTTCAAATCAGGCCCCAGTGGGGGCTCTGATACCAATTGTTGTAAAACTAAAAACTGAGTTTGCTGCAGAATGAGTAAAAAGGAATGCGATACTGATTCATTGACTTGAAGTCTGATTAAATACAAATGCAAATAACGGAAAGCTAGAAAATAAAGCAACGTCCAATCCCACGACTAACAACTCCTAATAATCTGGGATTCTCCTAAGAAATAGGTAAAAGCAACAGACTTCCTGACAAATAGGAATTTATTGAAAAACAAACGACTAAATATCTTAACAAAAAAAAGTTTTAAGCACCTTTTCCTGTGAAGGAAATCAAAAGAGAAATGAAGTCTTTCTCGCTGAGTGAAACCATGGTGTTCAATACAACGGACATGATCTGCTATGCAGCCGTCTAAGTTTTACAGAGCATTGCATAGTTGACATCCATCTCGCATTAAACAAATACAATCGAAAACTAACGACTCAAACTGTTAAAAGTTTCCCAATATGTGGACAGATTACTTCGTACATGTTGTGTTGTGATTGCTTCCCTTCACGTTTTTCTGCCAATCTTTGTGCACCATTGATAGTGATGCCAGTTTTAGTTGCATGCTCACAAAAAATCTGCCACTCAACAACAATATACAGATGTAAAGATTTTAAATCCCCTTGTGCACCATTTATTCCGCTAACGAGTTTGATCTTGAAGTTTCTTTCATTGGAAAATTTTGATCTTGGAGTCTGGCAAACATGCTTTTGCAGGGAAGTCGTATGAGATTGGATCGCCTCGAATCAGTAGTCTAAAGGGACACAGCAAGAGGAGGGATAAATAAGAGTCTCAACAATTTCATCTCCCCTTCCGGAAGAGTGCCCCTCGTACAAACTAATGCTAAAGCTGTAGACGCTAGAATTGAATGGTTCTGGTAGTTTCAGGTATAGATTTATATATTTCTAGTGTCTTTATGTACTGCTTGGAGAAGGATGTTATCACTGATAGAAAGTTAGGAACATGATAATACTCAACAGACAAATTAATAAAATCGTAGTTTACTTAACTGAACAGGCGCCAACTCCGCAATACATACCTTATCGAAAAGAAAAAAAAAACAAAAAACTTTGCAATAAATATGGTAAGTAAATACTGACCATGTACCAACCACAGAAGAAAAAGGAGATTCGCAAAACTCCACTACAGAAAATCACCATTTCTTCACCCTCCCATTCCCAAGTCTTACTTTATATCAGTGATAATGCGCCCAATACCTCAATCCTCATTACCCCGTGACCCACAGATGCAACCCCATATCCTCCCACCTTTCCTGGAGGCTACCACCGCCTTCTCCTCCTTCTCTTCCTCATGTCTCGATTGCTTGAGATCACTCAAAATTTCCTTAACAGCCACCACCTCCTTTTCTTCGTAGCTTGAGTCCACCATATCGCTCAAAGGTGCGGTGGTCTGAAACTGATCCAAATACCCCAATGTGCTGAAAAAATGCTGTTTTGGGTGGGAATCCGTTGGTCTGTGATTGTTGTCTTGATGTATACCAGTTCCCTCTAGCGTGCTCTCTACCTCAGGGACCTCCAAATGTATCTGCCTTGTCTCTTCCGCATAGCATGACTTCTCAGGATCAGTGAAAATTTCTGAATCATCGCTCCAGGTGAGAAGGGATTCCTCATCAGCCATCGACTCTTTTTGCTTACAGTTTGAGCTCATAATATCAATCAAAGGTGCAGTGCTTCGAAACTGAGCCAAATCCCCCAAAGTGCTAAAAAACCGCTGTTTTGGGCGGTAACGGCCTGTTGGTCCATGATTGTTGTCTTTACGTATACCAGCTCCCTTTACGTCAAGGCGTTTCAAATACCACAAGTCCTCAGGCAACTTAGAAAATTTTGAGCAGCCACTGAGATTCAGCCATTCAAGACTTAACAAATTGCAGATACTGTCCGGAAGTGAGACAAGGCTTTTGCAGTTTTTCAGATTTAACGTCACAAGCCCTTGAAGGAGTTCAATTGATCGGGGTAACTCTCTAATAGATGTTCCATCCAAATCAAGACCGGTTAATCGTTCCATATCTTCAAAAATGTCTGGAAACACCTCAAACTCTGTACAACCAGAAAGAGAGAGATAACTAAGGGATGTGAGTTGACAAATGCTGCTTGTAAGACTCTTAAAGTCTTTGCTATACCGTAGCGTTAAAGTTACAAGCCCCTTCAGATTATAAATTACTGATGGCAATTCTTTGATTGCAATCCCATTTAAACTGAGCCTTGATGGATCTTTCATACGTCCTGAAGACACAGGAAGGTTCTCAAGATTTTGGCTGCCAGATCTCATATGATTGTCTTCAATTGTAGTCCAATCTAAATGAAGCTCTGATAGGTTCTTCATAACTTCAAGAATCTCTGGAAACTTCATCAGATTTGAGCAGCCAGAAAGATTTAGGGCTTGAAGAGATCTCATATGAATGCTGCTTGGAAGAATCTTTAATCTTCTGCAATCCTTCAGTTTCAAAGTAACGAGGCCCGTTAAATTTTTAAGGGACAAGGGCAGCTCTGTAATTGCAGTCTCCTCTAAATTAAGCTCTGATAGGTTCTCCATAACTTCAGGAATTTCTGGAAACTTCTCCAGATTTGAGCAGCCGGAAAGATTAAGTGTTCGAAGAGATCTCATATGAATGCTGCTTGGAAGACTATGAAATTCCTTGCACTGCTCTAAACTCAAACTCTCGAGGTTTTGAAGAGATGAAATTGATGGGCAAAGCTCTCTAACAGATGTCTTGTCCAAGCAAAGCTCTTTTAATCCTTCCATATTTCCTACATTTCCTGGAAACACCTCGAGCTTTGAACAACCAGAAAGATTAAGAAATTTAAGGGACTTGAGTTGAACGATGCTGTTTGGAAGAATCTTGAGTTCTCTGCAATATTCAAGATTCAAAGTAAGAAGCCCCGTAAGATTGTTAATTGATTGAGGCAGTTCTTTTATGCTAGTCCCTTGCAAATACAGTCCTGAAAGCTTCTCCATAACTTCTGAAATCTCAGGGAATTTGTCAATGCCTGGGCAAAAAGAAAGATTCAAGGTTTCAAGCGATTTCATATGATTGATGCTTGAAATGGCCTTGAGTTTGACGCACCAACTTAGATCCAAGAGAACAAGTTTTTCAAGGGCAGAAATGGATGGGTGAACCTCAGATAAACAACTGCAACCCTCAAAAATTAGTTTCTCAAGATTCTTTGCCTTAGAGAAGTCGGGAGTTTCCTTAAGTTGAGAGCGTTTTAAATTGACAACTTTCAACTTTGCTAAAGACTGTCAAAACACATCCAGGAAAACATGTGTTACATAATATCTAAGGACTAAATCAATTTTAATGAAACATATATGTAAATGATGATTATACCTTAGTTCCTTCCCAAAGCTGTTGAACACGACTATATTGCATGTCAAGGTCAACAAGATTTTCCGGGTTAAACTTGGATGACAAAGATTTTAAGGGGCAATTGGGCCAGAAGAGACAACTTAACTTTCCAGAAAGATACTTTAACTCTTCACAAATGCTTTGATCATAGTCACTTTCATATTTTCGTATATAGTGTGAGTGGACTCTAAGGAGTCTTAGTTCCGTCATTTTAGCAAAAGCTGCATCTAATTGTAACACTTCGTTTGAGTGCGGCCAATGCACAATAATGCTTTCAACTGCTTCTGAAGCCTGTATAACCAAAATGTTCACATTGAGTGAGTACAAACTTATTTAAGATTATAAAGCTAATGCATGTTTCTCATGAATTGGAGTTTGATCAAATTTGAAGCTATATACTAATGACTGCTGCATAAGAAAAAAAAAATCTTGAATATAATGTATATCTCACCGTGTTTTGAGTTAACACATGAAGAACGTCTTCATAGCTCCACAACCTACTGCGCCTCCCAGGCTCTTCTATAGATTCCTGACGTACGATTTCGTAACCCATTTCCTCTAGTAAATCATGCATCTCGAGTATACCATCAGATGAGATAGTTACAAGAGCTCTACCAACTAGAACGTCTAGTCCAGTATGGGGATGGAAGCCACAACCCTCCATAATCCTTATCGCATAGTCTTTCTTCATTTGTTTAAAGAAACATGCAATATCAATAAATATTTTCTTCTGTAAACGATCTAGTCCATCAAAGCTTGTTCGAAGGACTTTCTGAATTCCCAGGTGCGGGTTTGTTGCTATCTTCTCTAACTCGTCTTTCCACACAAGTACACTTTTGTTATCGAGAAAAGCTCCCAAGACCTTAAGTGCTAAAGGCAGACCTTGAGCATACTTTATGAAATGACTTGACATATCACTGTATTCTCCTGTGGGTTGCTTTGTACTGAAAGCATACTGCATAAACAATTCAAGAGCATCATGGTCATTTAACAACTGTGGCTTATATATCTGATCACCAAATCCACTTAGTGACTGTTTATCTCTAGTTGTTATAATGATTCGACTTCCGCCACCAAATGGAGGTTGTCGTCCAATTAAAGCTTCAATTTGGAATGGATTCTCCACATTATCAAGAACAAGTAAAACCTTTTTCTTACCAACTCTTCCCACCATCTTCTGAAAACCATTTCTCAAAATCTCTGGACTCCCTACCTTAGCATTCGTGATGCTAGACAGAATTTCCGCCTGCATATCTAATGGTGCTTCACCTGCATCAATCGTTGGGAAACGTCCCTTTACATTTTCAAGAAAGCAACGACCTTCGAAATGATGATTGATTTTGTCATACATAGCTCTGGCGATGGTGGTTTTGCCTATACCACCCATACCCCATATTCCAACAAAGCGAACATCATCCACCTCATGACATAACAGTGAATCCATTTTCTGTAAGCGGGAATCCATTCCAACCAAACCGTTCTTTTCACTTGATGAGTTGTTGATCAATTTATCAAAAATATCATCTACAATCAACTCAATAAGCTTGGCATCATACCTGCAAATTTTGAAAAACATGCAGTAAGTAAAACCTGCTCTTTCCTCATCTTGAAAGAAGTAGAAAATATACAAACGATGTCGTCCCACGTGAAAAGTAAATTAAAAACAATTGAATTCTTCATTGCGAGAACTATATCAGTGGCTCCAAAGATTACAAATCAACCTTTCATTTGCGATAATTTTTTTAATTAGTTTCCTCTTCCCTTCTCATGGCATAGATAGGTGTGGTGGTGGAGAGTTTGTAGAGAGTTGGTTGAGAGGGTCATCAACGTGGCCATCCTAACACCTAGGAAGTCTTTTGGTTCTAGTTGTATTAACATTAATAACAAATTTAACATTAACATTTCAACAATATATGTATGAATAATATCACAAATTACAAAGAAAATTAGAATTACAGTCTATAAACGAAATAAAAAATTTCTTGAAAATTAAGAAGACCAAAACATGAAATTAACTAAATTTCTAAACTAGTAAGTTAATAAGATTATGAAGGGGTGAGAGTTACTGGTAATTTCGCGAATCCCAGCCTGATAAATTGGGAGCTCTTTGTAGAGCGGACCTCCAGTGCTGAACCTCTTCCATGTCAGCGTTAGGATCATGTTCGTGCTTAGAAAAAGCTTCCCCAAAACTTCCTTCGAGTTTACGAACATGAGAAGGATCTACTTCATAGAAAACGGGGATCACAATCTGCTGCTTCTGATCCATGCAATGCAGGATCTGGACGAGTTCTTTCAAGCACCATGTGGAAGAAGCGTAGTTTTGAGAAAAAACAACAATCGAAAGCCTTGACTCGCTAATAGCTTTCAGTAGTTGCGAAAGGTCGTTGCCTGTTCTGAGCTCTTCAGCGTCAACGAAGGTGTTGACTGAGTTGTGAACTAGAGCTTTGTACAGATGGCCGATGAAGGTCTTCCGAGTGTCTTCGCCTCTAAAATTGAGGAAGACATCATATTTCCAATCGAGAACAGATGAAGAAGACGAAGAATAAGCCATTGAGAAGAACAAGATCGACTTTCAAAATGACGTTGGATTAGATGGATGCTCAACGACTGAACTCCTTCACGGTTCTCTCTGGAAAATGATCCGAAGGGAAGAGTTGCCTTGGTGAAGGAGAAGGAGATGCATCTTCAAGGGGGCATCTCGGAATGTTCCCATAAAGAAACGGTTAGCTTGGCCTAAAGTCCACTACAATTCAAATAAAATAAGATTGAGCAAGTGGCTCTTTACTACCGTGTGGTGGAAAGTGTTGAGGCCTTACATGACGGGATGAGTTCAAACTACGTCAGTGATTAATCTAACATCTAATATAACAAAATCTATTATTTGACAATAAATAAATAAAAAAAATAAGATTGATATTTTGCAATAACTTGCAAGTTGCAACCACATGTATCAACCCTTAATGAGCTGTCAAGTAAATCTTAATTATACATTTACCTCCATATTATTATTAAGTTTGCTATTTGGGACTTTAAATTTACAGGGAGCCTGATAATTTCATGCCGAGTTTAAGTACATGGTTCTGGTAGATGACTGAGGTAACTAGATTAATATTTTCAGTATATGTATACACTGTTGGGACAAGGACGTTATCGCTATTCGCTGAGAGGGACATGACGATGCTCTGGAACTAGAATCCAGATTGTTTTTTAAACCATGATGGCTTTCAAATTCAAAAGCATTGTTTGTTGTAATTTAGGAAACTGAGATGCATCTTCGAGGGGGAGCTTGGAATGTTGCCAAAAAAAGGGTCAGCTTTCGCTGAAGTCCCCCTACCAATACAAAACAAAGAAATAAGTTACATCGATGTATTATATTAATCAAAGATAATGTGAAGGGAGCATCTAATCATGTGGCTAGTTGTTGATCAAAATATTAAAAACCAATCATGTCTCTTAAATCTTATTTACCTTTATGTTTACCATTTGGGACCCGTAATGAGTGTGGTTGTCAAGTAATTAGATAGCCCGAAAGAGTTGATGGTTGAGAAGTGATTTTCACTTTTTTTTTTTTTATAGTTTCTGACACACTTTTTTTTATTTATGGTTTTCAAATTAAATAAATGAAACCAAACCAACGATGTTAAAAAAAATTGTATAAGAAGCTAAAAATGTGTGAAAATCACTTTCGTTGATGTTTTAGTGGGGAGAAAGAATCAAATGAAAAGATAAAAGAATTTGACTGGGTGTGTGTAGCTTATATTAAAGTCACCATTTAAGTGGGGATATTGATATATATATCATAGACAATAACTACCAGGGCTTGAGGTATTTTATTTTATTTTTTAAGATCCTAGTTATGCATACTTATGTTTAGTCAGTTGACTGAAAAAGTATGTTTCACCCTTTGCTTCATCATACTAAGGTCTCGTTTGCTAGCTCAGATTGTACTGACTATTTCAGTCGAATAAAATAAATAGTCATCGGATATGAAATAATCATCAGATAGTACTGACTAAATTAATCGGACGTTTGGTGTAACATCGGACTAATAACCTTGTTATTTATACTGATCAGATATGAATTCAATGTAATTATCTAAAAACTCAAATACATTTCAAATCCTAATCTTCAAAATAAAAAGTAAATAAAAAAGCCCCAAATAAGAGCAAAATCTAATTTAAAATAAAAAATAAAAAATTGCCCAGATAAATTATATTATACATATACTAAAACCCAACACAAAAAAACACTGTTCATTAACAGTGAACCGTCGAAAATGCCATCGGATTCCTTTGTTACTAGCCATTTTTTCCAACTTTGGCACAGCGAAAAGACGCCTTTGCCCTCATCCGTGTGCTTTCTGGTTCCATCCTCTTATACACGTGTTGCTCACCATTCCCCTTTTAGACCGCCCACGCGTCAATCATCGTCGGAAGGCTCTGCTTCGATTTCTTCTCTACATTTCCTTCCGTTTCCACTTCTCTCTGTGTGCGCGGTCTTCTCTCCTCTCTTACTCTTCCTCTGACTCTCATTCTGTACTGAAAGAACCTTAATTTTTCATCTTCCCCTTATTATTCCTCCGGGTAATTTTCCAGTACGCTTTTCCATTTGCTTCCCACACTAATCTCACCCAAAAACCTTGAAGCCCTCCAATAAATTGAAAAAAACACCATCTTTGCCGAAATTTTTGAATTTTTCTGGGGAATTCTCGCCTAATCCTGAGATTTTCTTGGTGGGTTTTCGTTCTCGGGTCCCGTATGTAAAAGGGTTTTGGCTTTGGTAGCAGATGAAGATCAGTGACAATGATCGGAGTTCGTCGCCGTGTGGGTGATCCCAGTGGTTGGTTTTCAATTCTGGTGATTTCTAGGGTTTTGTGTTGCGTAACATTTGGGGATTTGGTTTGAGTTTGTGGGTAAGCACTATTCAGGTTGGATTTAGTTCCCTTTATTTTCTCAAATTTGTTTCACAACATGATTTTTTATCCTTTACTGAATAGTTCATAAGAATGTTGGAATTTTTAATTGTTTTGATTTCCTTTGACTTTGGCTTTTATTTTATTTTCAAGCTTTGAAATTGTTTCGAATTTCTCCATTAGTAAAATAAGGATGAAATTGATTCTTTCTTAACATTATTTGACAGCAGATTCTAGGTTCCGACCCCCAGTTACGCGGGCATACTCGATTCCAATTCTTAATAAGGGAGATGATGCAAAACCTAGAATTTCTTCGTCAGTTGGCTTCTCCCAAGACTATGCAGGTATATTTATTCAGGATGCCTAAGGTTTTGAGTTTTGACATTTTTGTTTGACTAATTGATCATTGATATAGCCGTCATATATGACACCGCCAAGATTTTCAATTCTTAGTCTTTCATATTTACAAATTGATTTGTGGTATTTTTGACCTCTCTACTGCCTTACCAAGCACAGCTCGACAATCCCCAACATTAGCAACTATCAGGGTCCTGCAAAAAGTACAAAGTATGTAAGACTAAGACATGAAACCTAATTAAGATTCACAAGTTCTAAATGCAAAGTATTTAGAATGCAATTCCATGCAAACTCAATGCTCATCATTCATTTTGTTTCTCTCTTTCATAATTTAACTTTTGCTTCTTATTGCCTATGTTTTTTTCTTTTCTATCTTGCAGATGCTCTTCACTTTGCAGCTATCACTTCTGTCGCAACTTGGTTGGCAATAGTAACAGTCAGCCCAGTAAGAAGTGACATAATCTTTTCTTTGGTATGTCTGATAGAAATAACCTGAATTATTTCTCCCTTAGGTCCCTGCGGAATCCATATTGATCACTATGGATTAATTATGCAGCACGATTGAAGTTTGAATGTAATTTCATAATGTTAAAAGCCTTTAAATGGATGAGAAAATATTGTTAAACCCCTCAAACTTTATTCGAGCTCTACTTTCGATTTAATTTCATATCAGTGAAATAATATAATATTACTTGATTGGTTGGAAAAAACTAATAATTCTTGGTAAAATGTCTTTATTTCCAAAATCCATGATGAGCAATTTATGTTTCTCTTTCTTTAACAGTTTTTCCTTCAGTTTTGCTGGCTTAATAATTTGATTGACCCCTACTTTTCAGAATTAGAATAGAATATGGTTATAATTATATGCAATTGTGGGGTAATTGGCAAAACTCGAGTCCCTTTTGTGCCTGTTTGAAGGAACAAACAGAGTTTGTAAACCCCTACCTTGCTCATACATGTTTTACTCATTTATTGTCATCTAATTTATTTTCCTGCTTTGGTTTAGGCTTTTAGTTTGGTTTGATTTGTTGTTTACTTTGTTAATCTGGTAAGAATTACATTTTTTCTGATAGCTTGGATTTGGAATTTGATTATAATTTTTTCTTTTTCAACATAATGGTTAATCCAGATAAGGATGTAGTTTGGATGCAGGTGAGATGGGGGAGACTTTTTGTCAAAGGACCTCTTGGTGGAGTCCCTCGGAGGACAGAATATTACTATTCAATGACAAGCTATAGATTGTTAAACTAATGATTGTTAAACTAATGACAAGCTATTACTATACATGGTGAAGTGCTGATTTAGTCCCTGAACTATCACCTTAGTGAAAATTAGGTTCCTGGATTATTTTTTTAGTAAAATAAGTCCCTAAATTCATTAAAATTTCATCCCTACTATTATATTGAAAGCAATTTTATCTAATTTTTCGTCAACTTAAATCATTTGACACATTTTAAAGTGTAATACCGTCATTTTCTCGCCTATAAACCTTTAACATTTCATATAGGTTGCGAATCTAACGTCTAATTTAATCTTCAAAGTTACTTACACTATTTCTTATGAAAAAACTACTAATTTACCCTCCAAAGTTAACAAACACTATTTTTTTATGAAAAATTTTCAATCTACCCTTCAATATGTATTACATGCAAGTACCGTGACTTAAATTGACGGAAAATTGAATATAGTAGCTTTGACTATATCCGGTCGAGTTAACGTCAAGTATTGAAGGCCACCAAGAAGTTAACGATAACTAGTGGCATCGGGTAAGGGGGTTTCAGAATGTGCCGAGAGTTGGGTTTTGGCTGCAATAGGAGTGATGCACGGTTTGCATTCAAGCATGATGCTACGTTGTAATAGTTCAAGAGTGTACTTGGTCTGTGTCAAGCGAATTCCCGCTTGTATGTATGATACCTCAACACCCAAAAAATAATGCAACTTGCCCAAATCTTTAAGTTCAAATTCAAGTCCCAATGTGTGAATGAAAGACTGAATTAAAGGAGGAGAATTTCCAGTCAAAACAATATCGTCCACGTATAGGAGAAAGATGAGAATCACCTTTATGAAAAGTGAACATGGAGTTATTAGCACGACTCTGAACGAAACCGGAGTGTATGAGGAACGTACTGAGACGTTGGAACCAAGCATGGGGGGCTTGCTTGAGCCCATAAATGGCTTTATTTAATTTACACACAAAGTTAGGACGACTAGGATCAATAAATCCCGGAGGCTGCAACATGTACACTTCCTCCATGAGCGAACCATGAAGGAATGCATTTTTGACATCTAGTTGATGAAGAAGCCACCCAAAAGAAACGGCAAGACTTAGGACTGTTCGAATTGTAGTTGGTTTCACAACGGGGCTGAAAGTCTCGTAAAAATCAACCCCTGGTTGCTGATGAAGTCCCTTGGTGATGAGGCGCACCTTATACTGTTCAATTGATCCATCGAATTTACGCTTTAACTTGAAAACCCATTTACACCCCCACGGTATTGAAGTTAGGAATATGAGGGACTAAAGTCCAGGTTTCTTGCTTGAGAAGAGCATTAAACTCGTCTACCATGGCCTGCCGCCAATGTGGAGATCGAGAAGCTTGATTGAAACATGTCGGCTCTTGATCATTATCAACTATAGCGGTGAATGCAGTAGGAATTGGATGACGAGAGGCAAAAAATGAGCGCACCTTGGGCTTAGAAATTCCTGATTTGGATCGAGTGTGGGGACCACGGTGAGGAGGGGGTGCATGAAGAGGCACTGCTTCAACAGGTGCAGGAGAACGTGGCGGGAGGGCAGCAACATCTGCAACTGCAGACTGAGCAGCATTATGAACTGCAAGCGGAGGCATGTCGGGCTGTGGGGTAACAAGCTGAGAGATGTTGGTTGGTGGGGCAGCGACATGAGGAACTGCAGCAGCAATGGGAACAGGAGGAGGAACGGTGACATGAGGAATAAACACCAATTCATATTCCGTAGCCTTGGAAGAAACACTAAGTTGCTTATAGGGAAACACGTTCTCATCAAAAAGAACATGCCGAGAAATGTAGACTCGGCCAGTGGATGGATGTAAGCAGCGATATCCCTTGTACTGAGCACTGTATCCAATAAAAACACAAGATAATGATCTAGGTTGCAACTTGTTAGTTACGTAGTCACCAAGGAACGGAAAGCAAGCACAACCAAAAACACGTAGGGCCAAATAATCAGGAGTACGTCCAAATAAACATTGGTAGGGCGACTTCCAGTTAAGTACAGAGGTGGGCAAACGATTCATTACATAGACCGCAGTAGTGAGAGCCTCTGCCCAAAGATTGTGAGGAAGTTGGGCAGTGAGTAATAAAGTGTGTCCAATCTCTGTAATATGACGATGCTTGCGTTCTGCAAGATCGTTCTGCTGTGGTGTATGTGGACATGAAAATCGATGGTGAATCCCTTTTTGCGCACACAATTGTTGAAAAGACGAATTATTAAACTCTTTACCCCCATCACTTTGAAAGTGTTTAATAGTTGTAGAGAATTGGTTTTGGACAAGGTTTAGAAAAGTACTAAAATGAGTAAACACTTCATATTTATACCGCATGGGAAAAATCCATGAGAAACGTGTATAGTCATAAACTTAATTTGGTGCGTTTCGACCACCAAAAATCCATTAGAAAAGTACTAACGTGATGAAGGGCCCTAGTGTTGTTGTTGATGTTGTTGCGACCATAAGCTTAATTTGGTGCGTTTCGACCACCAAAATTGGCACGAGAACCTTGTATCACAGCAGCTCCACCATTGTTACCATTTTGCCGCTGGTGATGACCCTCATCGCCATAGTTTCTAGATGCGCCACCACCATTGGTGCGTGCAAAATAAAGGGCATGTGGTGCAGAAGAAGCAATCGGAGTCATGGGCAATTGTGACTCAAAGAAAAGAAGACGAGAGTGCAGCTCATTAAACGGAGGGAAATTAGGGAAATTAGTGAGCATATCGACAAGTACACTGTACTCTGGTCCCAAACCACGAAGCACATAAGACACCAAATCTTCAATGGCAACAGGCTGCCCAATCGAAGCCAAGTGATCAACAAGATTCTTGGCCTGGCCAAGGTACTCAGCAATCAGTTTTGGCCCTTTTTGGAGTGAGATCAACTGAAAACGATAATGAGTGGCATTGGCAAGAGAGTGCTGCGAGAAATTCTGACGAATGTGCTCCCAAATGTCACGAGAAGTAGACAGCCCAACGGTCAACGAAAAAATGGGCTCAGTAAGAGTTGCTCGGAGCATACTGACGAGTGTCTGATCAGTTTGATACCATACAAGGTATTCCGGATTAGGCGTTGAAGAGGCCACAGGAGAAGGAAGAACGCCTGATGAGTCAGACTCTGGAGAAGCGGCAGCAGTAGCCGTGGTAGAAGCAGGAGCAGGGAGAACAGGGGCGGGGCACGGATAAGACCGATCAATAAAGCGCCAGTAATTCTGACCAACCAGGAACGGCTTGACTTGACACTCCAATTGGAGATAGTTCGTCTCAGAAAGCTTCACCGAGACTAAGGTAGAGGTATTAGGAATGGAAGGGGATGAAGAAGCCATGAGAATGGAAAAAAAAAACTTATAGAAGGATCGAAGGCTCGAATACCATGTGAAGTTTACGTATTCTCATTGAATTATAATGTAAGCTGTTACAACGTTTTATACAAGAACCAGCCTTATCAGGATAAGAGTCCTAAGCTAACTATGATACATTTGAATTTCAAACAAATAGCAGAAAGATAAATAATAAAATTACAACTAATTATCCTTATCAACACATCTTGTATCGATTATTGACATAATTTTCAACCCTTGTCCGTTCTTCAGAACGTTCATCCTCCACAAATCTTTGCAATTGCTCTTTATACTTTCGAAATTCGCCCGCAACTTCATTATAAGTAGCAGTTTTATATGGAGACTTCCATAGCTCCAAGGCCTTACCATACTGCCATTTAAGGAACTCCCACGAAAGGCACAACTGCCCCACATACACCACTTCTAACTCACTATGCAATTCTCTAAACTTCGCCGAAATCGGGTCAAAAAAATTGGAATCTTTATTTGATTTGCATCTCAAAAGGTTGTGTGAGCGAAAGGATTTGCTGCTTGAAAACGACTTAGGTGGTTTCTTGGACTGCAATAAACGTAGTATATTCAACTTCTGGTTATTCAAAATATCAAAATTTCGCATACGTACGCTGTAGCTCTTGTAGAATTCGTCTAACTCTCCGATTCTACCATGGAGTTTTTCATCAATCTTCCTTGGCTTCAAATCATCCAAATTCAGGAACTCGTAATCTTCGGGAATGGTAGACAGAGCATCAGCTCTGACTCTCTTGAACTCCAATTTTAACTGTTCAATCAATTCTTGGTGTTCCCACAAAGCTTCCAATGTGTATGAATCCAAATAATCTTTGGCTGTCAAATTATTATTAGGACAACTAGCTTTTTCAGAATCTTCTAAATCTAAACCCTCCGTTGGCTTTTCTTCAGGATTGTGATGATCATTCATCGGCATCTCTCGGTTTTTCGAGTTTCTTTCTTCATATCTTCTTCTTCTTCTTCTTCTTCCTCAAAACAGTCAGTTTCGTACCCAACAGAATCGTAATCAGAATGGTGACTCCCCAATTTTTCTCTGTCCGAATGAGGCTCCTCTCCCATGACCAATTTCATCTCATAGGACTCATCTTTCTTGCATTCACCATGTCCAAAATCCTGAGGAGTTTCTTCATGAACTTCTTCAACATTAAAGCTTGAGGCTTTAGCTTCTTCCATGAAGCAATTAACATTCTCTGCAGCTTTCATTTGGTTAAACTTCTCAGCTAGGAACTCGTACTCTTCCGATAAAGCAGAATCACCATTAGCATTATTCCCTCCATTGATTCTGCTCAATAATTCTCTAGTCTGGAACTCAAACTTGAACACAAAATTCGGCTTCGACGCTTCTCCATCATCAAAGTCATCAAACTTCAGATCATCACCATTAATCTTCAAAATCATTTCTCCCGAAGGCGGAGGAGGGCTAGAACAGCAGGAATCGTTCGTCGGGGAACTCATGTCGTGACGAAAACTCACGAGGAAGATTTTGCCGAAGAATCTGAACAAAGTCAGCAAAAGTGAAGAGAAAAAAAGGGCCGTCTTTGTTTGAAAACCCCAAACAGCAGCAGAAGCCATAAGATTTGCTTGAAATTCTGATGACCCTGTTGTGAGTTATATGGAATCGGATGAGGTGTTTGCTTCTCTTTTCCTAAGCACTTTGGGAATGGAAAACAATGCCGTTTTATGCCTTTTCCTTCTTCGTTTTGGTACTTATTTTGAATTTACCGGTAAAAATCCTAAATTGGATGGGAATGGGGGAACTATATATTTGCGAAAAAATAAATATTTTTAGGCTTTTTATAAAGTAATTTAGCCAAGTTCAATAAAAACTTTACTATTAAGCCATATATCAATGACATATTTTTGTTTTGGACTTAATCAATGATATATTTTTATTAGTTAGGCATAGGTCAATGATGAATTTCACATAGGTTTAAGTCATTATAAATAGTTAGAATTTGACTATTATATCATTCATTCTCTCTTTCTCTCTATAAATGTCATATGAGCTTAAGCTATTATAAATATGAATTGAGATCATCTCATGATCAATTTGTGGAGATCTTCCGGACTCATGGATCTCATCCATTGATACAAATCCAACGGCCAAAATCTCTTATCCTTCTTGTTTTCCCCTCAACTCTGCTCTTTGTCCCTCACTTCAAAACTCTCAACCTTGAACCACCAACTCCCCAAATTCCAAATTAAATTCATCCCCACCTCAAAATCAGCCCAGCACCACCATAACCCACCCAACCCACAACCACCAATTGCAGGTCCCTCACCTTACCCTCTCCAAAATCAGCCCCACCACCACCACCACATTCCTCAATTGCAAGTCCCTTGACCTTAAAATCTTAGCCGATGTTAATGAAACGACAAAGAGAGGGGTCGTGCAAACCAATGTCTTTTGGTTGCAGAGATCTTTTCCATAACTATGGAAGAATTATAGTGAGAGAAATCTCAAAGATGAAGAAGAAGAAAGAGATGACAAATAAAAAACTAAAACAGTAAGGGATAGCGAAAACATAAATCAGACTTAGAGCACAAATGACTTGCAATTGAATTTGGGGTTTGTTAACAACAGTGGGGTGTGGGGGTGCGAAGGAGAAATATGAGTTGAGGGGGAAGAGAGGTGGGGGAAGAGGCTTCGGCCGTTGGATTTATATTCCTATGAAACTGATACTGAGATGATCTGAATCTAATAAATAGTTAGAATATGTGCACTCTATCACTCTCTCCCTTTGTTTACATGAAGGAGTTTACTCAAGTCAAAAAAAAAAAAAAAAAAACTAGAAAATAGACACTGCATTATAGTGTCTGAATCTAAATTATAAAAAAAACATAACTAGGAAATGAACACTGCATTACAGTGTCTGAATCTAAATGTAAAATTAGGAGTCGCGTGAGGTGTGAGGTGTGAAGTGTAGGAGACGTGTGAGTGATGGAAAAAATAGAACCAGGAAACGGATACTGCAACGCAGCGTCTGAATCCAATAGTGAAAAACAGAACCAGGAAACGGACACTGCATTGCAGTGTCTGAATCCAAATGTACAAAGGAACATGTAGGAGGCGTGTGAGTGATGGAAAAAATGAAACCAATAAATGGATACTGCAACTTAGTGTCTAAATCCAAATGTAAAAAACAGAATCAGGAAACATGATTGACCTATTTATAATATAAAACTATGAGAAATAGAGTGTTAGCTGAAGTGGGTCCTAGCTGTAGTGGTAGATTTTGTAATTTTTGTTTATTTTAAATGCATTTAAATATCACAATACATGATTGACCTATTTATAATTAATATAAATAAATTTTTATCTATTGTCAATATTGTAACTGATTAAGTATCATTCGGCAAACTGATTAAGAATTTTCATACCAAAATACAGCTATTTGAACAAAATGGACAAGATGGAAAATGAAAAAGCAAATGTATAGAAAATGGGAACAGTATGGTAGCTTTGAAATCATTATTATTGAAAAACGTTCAAATGAATCTAAACATTTTTCAAATCATTCAATTTGAAATCATTCGGCAAACTATATGTTCAAATGTTTAGATCCAACCATTGATAAAATGGGAACTGTTCCTTTTATATAAAGTCAAGACTCCTTTATTGTGTCTTATAATGTTGACCGATTGATATTTCTAGAGATAATATCAAGTTGGGTGACCAATTTAACAAATCGGAGGTGCCCGTGAAGTGAAATGCCCACTTCATAAGCATTAAGGAAAGAGGAAATGGGCATCTCACTTCACGGGCACCTAATCCATTTGTATAGAGTTAAGACACCTTTATTGTGTCTTATAATGTTGATCGATCTCTATTTCTGAAGATAAGACTAAATCTAGTGAACATTTTAACAAATCGAATTCGATTCCCATTGTAGAGGTTTATGGAGCACTGAGGAAATAAGAAGTGATCACTTCACTTCACGAGATCTGTTCCTTTTATATAGAGTCAAGAAACCTTTATTGTGTCTTATAATGTTGATCGATCAATATTTCTGGAGATAAAAGACCAATTTAACAAATCGGATTTGATTCCCACTGTAGAGGTTTTTGGAGCATTGAGGAAAGAAGAAGTGGGCATTTCACTTCACGGGCACCTGTTCCTTTTGTATAGAGTCAAGACACCTTTATTGTGTCTTATATAATCGATCTATACTTCTGGAGATAAAACCAAGTCTGGGGAATAATTTAACAAATCGGATTCGATTCCCACTGTAGAGGTTTTTGGAGCATTGAGGAAAGAAGAAGTGAACATTTCACTTCCCGGACACCTGTTCCTTTTATAATGAGCCAAGAGACCTTTATTGTGTCTTATAATGTTGATCGATCAATATTTTTTGAGAAAAGACCAAGTCCGGTGACCAATTTAACAAATCGGATTTGATTCCCACTATAGAGGTTTTTGGAGCATTGAGGAAAGAAGTATTGAGCATTTCACTTCACGGGACCTGTTCCTTTTATATAGAGTCAGGGCACTTTTTTTGTGTCTTATAATGTTGATCGATCAATATTTCTGGAGCTTACATATGGATCCCTTTAAATAGGGAGATACATTTCATTAGTAGGATAAATAACTTAACACTAAAGATTATAGTTACCAGGCATTTAATGAAAACATAATTTTAAAAGATAAAAAGTCACCAACAACATGGTTGATATAAAGACCATACGAATGCACTGCATTGCCTCTACGAGCTTTGGTTCCGTATACAGCATGAACAGAAGATGAAATGAGCACAGGACAGGTACTGTCAATGTCCAAAACCAAGGTGTCAGTCTGTATTCTAAATAGTCGATCAAGGCTAGGACCCATTCCCTCACAGACACCGCCTCCCTTTTCTCATAGCTTGAGTCCACCAAATCACTCGAAGACGCACTGCTCCGAAACTGAGCCAGTTCTCCCAAAGTTCTGAAAAATTGCCGGTTTGGGCGGGAGCCTGCTGGTCCATGATTGTTGTATTTACGTATACCAGCTCCCTCTACGTCAAGGCGCTTCAAATACCACAAGTCCTCAGGCAACTTAGAAAGTGTTGAGCACCCACTGAGATTCAGCCATTCAAGACTTAACAAACTGCAGATACTGTCCGGAAGAGACACAAGGCGTTTGCAGTTTTTCAGATTTAATGAAACAAGCCCCTGAAGCCGTCCGATTGATGGGGGAAGCTCTCTGATAGATGTTTCATCCAAATCAAGGCTGACTAATTGTTTCATATTTTCTAAAATCTCTGGAAATACTTCGAACCTTGTACAACCAGAAAGAGACAGATAATTAAGGGACTTGAGTTGACAGATTCTGCTTGTAAGACTCCTAAAGGTTTTAGAATACCGTAGCGTCAATGTAACAAGCCCTGTAAGGTTGAAAATGGACGAGGGCAATTCTTTGATTGCAATCCCTGAAAACTGAGGAAACTTCTCAAGATTTCGGCGGTCTTCAAGCTCTGTAAGATTTTTAAATATTGCCGAGTCTTGTTTAATTATGGTCCAATCTAAATGAAGCTCCGATAAGTTCTCCATAACTTCTAGAATCTCCGGAAACGTCTTCAGATTTGAGCAGCCGGAAATATTCAGGGTCTGAAGAGATCTCATATGAATGCTACTAGGAAGAATCCCAATTTTTTTGCAACCTTTCAAGTTCAAAGACATAAGCCCCGTAAAATTTTTAAAAGACAAGGGCAATTTTTTAATTGCAGTCCCACATAAATAAAGCTCTAATAGGTTCTCCATAACTTCTGGAATGTCTGGAAACTTCTCCAGATTTGAGCATCCCGAAAGATTAAGGGTTCGAAGAGATCTCATATGAATGCTGCTTGGAAGACGATGAAGTTTTGTGCACCGTTCTAGACTCAAACTCTCAAGGTTTTCAAGAGATGAAATCGATGGGCAAAGCTCTCTAACAGATGTCTCATCCAAGCGAAGCTCTCTTAATCCTTCCATATTTTCTAAATTTTTGGGAAAAGCTTCAAGCTTTGAACAACCAGACAGATTAAGGGATTTAAGGGACTTGAGTTTAACAATGTTGCTTGGAAGAATCTTAAGCTCTCTGCAATATCCAAGGTTCAAAGTAACAAGACCTGTAAGATTGTTAATTGAACGGGGAAGGGTTCTTATTGCAGTACCTTGTAAATAAAGCTTTGAGAGCTTCTCCATAACTTCTGAAATCTCTGGAAACTTCTCAATGTTTGAGCAAAATGAAAGATTCAAGGTTTCGAGAGATTTCATACAATTGATGCTTGAAATAGCCTCGAGTTTGTTGCACCAACTTAGATCCGGGAGGACAAGTTTTTCAAGGGCTGAAATGGATGGGTGAATTTCAGATAAGCTTGTACAACCATCAAGAATAAGTTCCTCAAGATTCTTCGCATCAGTAAGGTCGGGAATTTCCTTTAGGAGATGAGAGCCTTTTAAATTGATAATTTTCAACTTTTCCAGAGGCTGTCAATACAGATGAGGGAGAACATTTGTTACATAATAAGACATATAAGTAAGAACTAAACCATTTAAAAGAAACATATATAAATGATGACTATACCTTAATTCCTTTCCAAAGGTGTTCAATGCGACCATTTTGCAGGTCAAGATCAACAAGATTATGCGTGTTAAAATTGCAGTCCCACATAAATAAAGCTCTAATAGGTTCTCCATAACTTCTGGAATGTCTGGAAACTTCTCCAGATTTGAGCATCCCGAAAGATTAAGGGTTCGAAGAGATCTCATATGAATGCTGCTTGGAAGACGATGAAGTTTTGTGCACCGTTCTAGACTCAAACTCTCAAGGTTTTCAAGAGATGAAATCGATGGGCAAAGCTCTCTAACAGATGTCTCATCCAAGCGAAGCTCTCTTAATCCTTCCATATTTTCTAAATTTTTGGGAAAAGCTTCAAGCTTTGAACAACCAGACAGATTAAGGGATTTAAGGGACTTGAGTTTAACAATGTTGCTTGGAAGAATCTTAAGCTCTCTGCAATATCCAAGGTTCAAAGTAACAAGACCTGTAAGATTGTTAATTGAACGGGGAAGGGTTCTTATTGCAGTACCTTGTAAATAAAGCTTTGAGAGCTTCTCCATAACTTCTGAAATCTCTGGAAACTTCTCAATGTTTGAGCAAAATGAAAGATTCAAGGTTTCGAGAGATTTCATACAATTGATGCTTGAAATAGCCTCGAGTTTGTTGCACCAACTTAGATCCAGGAGGACAAGTTTTTCAAGGGCTGAAATGGATGGGTGAATTTCAGATAAGCTTGTACAACCATCAAGAATAAGTTCCTCAAGATTCTTCGCATCAGTAAGGTCGGGAATTTCCTTTAGGAGATGAGAGCCTTTTAAATTGATAATTTTCAACTTTTCCAGAGGCTGTCAATACAGATGAGGGAGAACATTTGTTACATAATAAGACATATAAGTAAGAACTAAACCATTTAAAAGAAACATATATAAATGATGACTATACCTTAATTCCTTTCCAAAGGTGTTCAATGCGACCATTTTGCAGGTCAAGATCAACAAGATTATGCGTGTTAAAATTGCACGGCAAAGACTTTAGGGGGCAGTTGGACCAGAAGAGACAATTTAACTTTCCAGAGAGAAATTTTAAATCCTCACAATGCTCTTCATCATTGAATTTTATTGTTGGTAAATAGTGTGAGTAGACTTTGAGTAGTCTTAGTTTTGTCATTTTAGCAAAAGTTGTATCCAATTCTACCACATTTCTTGAGTGTGGCCACTGCACAATTATGCTTTGAACTGCCTCCGTAGCCTAGACAACCAAAAATTGAAAATTGAGTGTGCAAGCATATTTAAGATTGTAAAGGTAGTGCATGTTTCTCAAGAATTGGTTATTGGTTAATGATTGCTACATAAGAAAAGAAGTGATCATGAATATAATGTATACTCACCGTATTTTGAGTTAACACATGATGGACATCTTCATACCTGCACAACCTACTACGCCTCCCAGGCTCTTTAATAGATTCTTGGCAGACGATTTCGCAACCCATTTCCTCTAGTAAATCATGCATCTCGAGTATACCATCAGATGAGATAGAAACAAGAGCTCTACCAACTAGAACATCTAATCCGGTATGGGGATGGAAGTCACAACCCTCCATAATCCTTGTTGCATAGTCTTTCTTCATTTGTTTAAAGAAACATGCAATATCTAGAAATATTTCCTTCTGTAAACCGTCTAGTCCATCAAAGCTTGTTCTGAGTACTTTCAGAATTCCCATGTGCGGGTTTCTCTCTATTTTCTTTAACTCATCTTTCCAAACAAGTACATTTTTGTTATCAAGAAAAGCTCCCAAGACTTTAAGTGCTAAAGGCAGACCTTGAGCATATTTTATGAAATGGCTTGAAAGATCATTGTATTCTCCCGTGGGTTGCTTTGCACTGAAAGCATACTGCATAAACAGTTCGAGAGAGTCATCGTCATTTAACAACTCGGGCTCATATATCTCGCCACCTCGACTTAGTGATTGTTTATCTCTCGTTGTTATAATGATTCGACTTCCGCCTCTGAATGAAGGTTGTTTTCCAATTAAGGCTTCAATTTGGGTTGCGCACTCAACATTATCGAGAACAAGTAGAACCTTTTTCTTACCTACTCTTTCCATCATCTTTTGAAAGCCATTTCTCAAAATATCTGAACTCCCCACCCTGGTATCAGTGATACTAGACAGAAGTTCTGCTTGCATATCGACTGGTGCTTCACCTGCATCAAGCTTAGGGTAACGTCCCTTGACATTTTCAAGAAAGCAACGACCTTCAAATTGATGATTGGTTCTGTCAAACACAGCTCTAGCGATGGTTGTTTTGCCTATACCACCCATACCCCATATTCCAACAAAGCGGACATCATCCACCTCGGGACACAATAGTGAATCCATTTTCTGTAAGCGGGAATCCATTCCAACCAAACCATTATTTTCACTTGATGGGATGTTGATCAATTTCTTGAAAATATCTTTTACGATCAACTCAATAAGCTTTGCATCATCCCTGCGGAAATTTAAAAACAGTATTGTAAAGTGTATGAGCAATTATGAAATCATTTTCTGTCTACACTCACATACTGACATTTAACTGAAACCAAATGTTATCTTATCCAAACCAATGATCCATTTAATGTACAATTTATAACTACAAATTTAGATACGCCCTTTTTGCAAGTCTAATTATCCCCCAAGACTTCAAATCAATCTTCATTTTGCGACAATTTTATATATAACAAACATCAAGGTTGTTAAAATGTTCTGCCAACAACATTTTCTTCCAATAAAAGCATAATTGAAGTAGGCAAAGAAAAGCATAATTGTGATCAGAAATTCAGAATTTTCTTCAAATAGTTAAAAATTCTAAAACTAATAAATTGAAGTGAGAGTTACTCGTAATTTCGTGAATCCCAGCCGGACAAATTGGAAGCTCTGTTTAGAGCGGACCTCCAGCTCTGCACCTCTACCATGTTGGTGTTAGAATCATGGTCATGTTTAGAAAAGGCTTCCGCAACTTTTCCCTTGAGTTTACGAACATCAGATGGATCTACTTCATAGAAAATAGGGACCACTATCTGCTTATGTGTATCCATGCAGTCCAGGATCTGGACGAGTTCTTTCAAGCACCATGCTGAAGAAGCGTAGTTTTGAGAAAAAACTACAATTGAAAGCCTCGAGTCGCTTATTGCTGTCAGTAGATGTGAAAGGTCGTTGCCTTTTCTGAGATCTTCAGCATCAATGAAGGTGTTGACTGAGTTCTGAACTAGAGCTTTGTAGAGATGGCCGATGAAGATCTTGCGAGTGTCTTCGCCTCGAAAATTCAAGAAGACATCATATTTCCAATCAGGAACAGATGAAGAAGACGAAGCCATTAACAAGCACAAGATCGACAGCCTAATGTCAGTTTCTGATAGCACCAAAATCCGGCTAGGCTCAAACTTTGACCTGCTTGCAAGATCAGAAATGTCGGTGGAAGAAGAGAGAAGAAGCAACAGAATTGTTTTTTGTAAAATTGTATTAATTCTTTTCTAACCGTTAGAAGAGAGAGAACATATGGCTTTATAGATAGCTAAATACACATGTGAAATCTACCACATGGCAATAAAAGACAAGAATTGTAAACAAACTCCCCTATAGAATTACAAATATCAAAATAACCCCTTAACTATCTCACTTATTACATTCTGATTCCATTTCCTGATACTTGTGATCGAGGCAATCATAAGATCATAACAATGCCTTCCCCTTCAGAACAACCTTGTCCTCAAGGTTACACTGCAAAATCTGGGAATCGTGTATGGAACTCATCAAAATCTTCCCAAGTGGCATCCATAACTTCCTTACCACTCCACTACACTAGAAGTTGAACTCCTGCTGCATTCTCCTTTTTGTACATCCTTCTCGACAGAATTGCTGCAGGTATGTCCTGAGCCAAGCCATCCTCAGTCACTAAGGGTAGTTCGATCTGTGGAACCACATTATTCCCTAGCTGTTTTTTGAGGCAGCTAACATGGAACACATGGTGAATTCTTGACCCTTCAGGTAGCTGCAACTTGTATGCCACCGCCCCAACCTTCTCAAGGATTGCATAAGGACCATAAAACCGTGGCTGCAACTTTTGGTAACTATGGTTCACCAAGGATTGCAATTGATAGGGTACCAACTTCAAATAAACCATATCTCCAACATCAAATTGTCTCTCGGTTCTCTTTTTGTCTGCCTGCACTTTCATACGATTTTGAGCTAACTGCAAGTTATGCTTCAACACAGATAACAGCCCATCCCTTTCAATCATACCTTGTTCCACACAGTGGCGGATCCAGAAGATAATATTAGGGGGGTCAGTAACAATAGTACGTGCGCAGCGTGCAAATTTTTTTTACCAGAAATAGCATGCATATCGTCATTTCATCTAGTCTTGGTAGGCCTGAAGTCATTTGGAAAGGCATAATGCACACCTGTTAATGCCTCATTTGCGAGGGTAACTAACATGTTCCAAGGCTGCTCCCATATGAATGCTTAACAAAGAAACACACTAACAATGTTTGATATCATTGCATCCCATTAACATATTTGTCCAAGAATGATGATGCTTTGTTATTCACTGAGATCACCATTTCATTCACTATTCTTTTAGACATTTTATCAAAAGGACATGTATGAAGCCAACTCTAATCTTCAAAAGGGTCCATGGACATTCACCGAAGTTCGGAGGGTCAGCACCCAAAGTATCCATAGACGTTCATCGAAGTTTGGGGGGTCAGCTGACCCCATCATGCCCCTCAATGCATCCGCCAGTGGTTCCACATAAGTCACTTTGGTGGAGCCAACTTCATGTGGAGCAATGTGAGGTGGGGGATAACCATATACCAATTCAAAAGGAGTATACCTCGAGGAAGTGTGGTAGGCAGTGTTAAAACACCATTCTGCCCACAGCAATCACTGCACCCACTTCTTTGGCTGCCTTCCAACAAAACACCTTAAGTATGTCTCCAAGCATCGATTCATAATCTCAGTCTGTCCATCAGTTTGGGGATGATACCCCGAACTCATACAAAGCTTGGAACCCTGGAGTTTAAAGAATTCTCTCCAAAATGCACTTATGAACACTGGGTCCCTATCACTTACAATGGAGTTAGGCATACCATGCAATCAAAACACATGTTCTATGAACAGTTGAGCAACTATAGAAGCATTGTAGGGGTGAGCAAGTGCAATGAAATGGCTATATTTTGAGAGCCTGTCCACAATGACCATGATAACTAATTTCCCCTTGCAATTGGGCAGTCCCATTATGAAATCCATACTATCAGACCAAACCCTTTGTGGTAAAGGTAAGGGTTGTAGTAATCCAGGTGGTGCAATGGTCTCAAACTTATTCTGTTGGCATATGGCACACTCAGCAACAAACCTCCTTATATCCCCTTTCATCCCTTGCCAATAAAACCTTGTCACACCCCAAAACTCGAGGTGTGAGATTAAGAGAAATAACTAGAACAAAGTGGTTGTTCAAGAGTGTAAAACAGATATCATCTTAAGATTATGTCAACGCAAATTTATATTTCACAATTACGTTAAACCAGACTACAAAATTCAATTTAAGGATATAGAGTTAAAAACCTTGTGGTAATACAAACTGCAAAACGACCCAAACCGTAAAATTCACCGAAAATAATTCGTTCCACCAAAAAGTGTGAAAATTCCCAGATTTAAAGCAGACACATGAAACTGAGTTGTGTTAAAATTTCATTGATTTTCGAGTTCGGGAAGTATAGGAAAATTTAAATCTAAAACAGGCATGCTGCTGTTTTCCTAGAACGAAAAAAAAAAACAATTTTAGCAGCACCAAGTTACTTTGTAAATAAAGCTGACTATATTCAAAGGGTAAAAATCTGAAATTTGCAAAAATGCAACCTAGGTAGTAGTTACACACCCACAGTTTTAAACATAACCAAGTTTATAGTGGTTCTTCAAGAGCAATTCATAAAACCTTACAGATTATAATGAGTTCACAAAAGACCTTCAAGGCTTCTTAAAAGAAAACATATCCATGCCATTGGATGAAAATGCACAAAAGCAAAAACTATACAAGCCAAAAAACGAGTAATTATATATACATGTTTCCATAGCCCAGGTAAGTAGAGACTTTAACCTACTGAGATCTACATCACCTTAGTTTACTACGCAACAAAAGGACCATTTATAGACAGAGACTAACTATACAAACACTTTGGCAGCTCACCAAAAAGATATAGACGTCTAGACTCCCTTCTACTAGTCCAAAATAGAGCTGCAACTTGAAACTCAGCTAGTCAACTCTACATCACCTGAAAATACATGTTTAGAAAAACGGGTGAGCATAAAATGCTCAGTAGGGGTTTTTTGGTAAGTCCGTAGTCATTTAAATTTCTGGTGCATGCCAAAAATGACAAGAGTGATTCGAAACAATTTATATTCACTACTACGAATCCAACAACTGAAATATGCTCCAAAAATGCTTGGAAGTGACATAGACAGAAAAACCAAAAGTTTCAGAGCATTAGAAGCTTTGATAACGGTACAACACACAAGTTCAAAAATCACTTCTTTTGTCATAAGGATAGCAGAGCCATTATCATTTAAAGAAACAATAACACAACTAATCACAAAGATTTTCTTTTATCCCAAACAAGTGACAAGCAGATTGGAAAGAACTGTAATATACCTGGCCAATATACATATCACACGTGATTAACACTTTGATAACTCATTAACACAGCCCACACATGGAGCTTTCCCCGGGGAACATTGGGTCATTGTGCCCAGAATCAACAACTTCACAGTCATTGTGCCCAATCATACATTTCTCAACATTCTCAACTACACAAGTATCATACTACTTTCCATCTACTTTCAAAATCAGACATTCATATCGAGATGCTTCAGAATTCAATAATGAGTAAAATAAGAGGCATGCATGTCAAAAACATAATCTTGAAAAATCATTGCAATCACTTTACTCTCCAAAGTTGTAGAAACGAAATTAAAATCATTAGAATCAAACCATAGAGAACATTTGGTTCACTTCTTTCACATAATCAGAAATGGAAAAACATTTTAAGTAAGCTTGAAATAATGCCTAGAAACCAACAATCCTTTATCAACTAAAATGAAAAATGAAAATATTTTTATGGTTAAAACTCTCATACCTCAGCAAGATTTGTTGATATTCAACTCCCACGATGTTCATCGACTTGTTCAGTAGTCACCTTGTCCTTCTCTTCCTTATCTATAAGTAAAAAAAAAATCATCACACACTGCTTATACAAAATACCAGACAACATACCCTAAGTCAAAGTTAATTAGGGACTTTAATCAAGCACTTGGTGCTCAGCTCTAAATTCTATAACATGCAATATGATACTTTCATGCTTCCCACCTCTACCTAATCTAATTCATGGGTTATCAAACCAAATATCAAATAGATTTCCAAGGTAAGAAATATACCTCTAATGGAGACAAAAGAAAGATCCTCACTTGTCCTAATCTTCACAAATAGAGGAAAAGAAAACTAAATTTCTCCTCCTTAAATTTTCTTTTTTGCAAATTAAGAGCTAAAAGTGATGAACCATTTCATCTCCTTCGGCTGGAAAGAAAAGCAGCAAGAAGAGAGAGTTCTCTAGAAACCTCATTCCCTTATATCCTTACTCACCAACATAAGCATCCCTTTTTTTTTTTCTTTTAGTTCTTTTCTTTTCAAGCCAAAGCTTGGTCTCAATAGTAAGAGAACTTTTTTAATGGGCCAAAGGCCAATTGATCTAAATCTCAAACAAGGCAATTTAATTTTGCTAATAATGGCCACAAGTAATCCACTCTTAATCACCACCTAAAATTTTGGGGATATTACAAACCCCCTCTTAATTCTCTGATAGGTTTTAGTTACACCTTGGTGACCTGTTATTGGTGTGCAATGGTGCTCCTCCATAAGTTTGGTTCTCCACTGGGAATTTGGACTGATTACTACCCTCTTCTTATAATATAAAAACCCATTGTCAATAGAGTATTTAGCTAAGGCAGAGTTGGTAGTACCCTTGAATTTGTATTCGGTCACCTCCTTGATCTTGTCCACAATCCAAGTATCACTCTCATTATACCTTCTTAATTCATCCATCCATCCAAAATAGTGGTAAGAGATGGCAGCTAATGCCATAGTGTTCTCAGGAGCAGTTTCATAATGATCTGGAATTCGAGATAATGAATATGCAACTGTGTTTTCACTTCCACTTCTGTACTGAATCTCACAATCAAACCCAAGGAGTTTTGACACCCATTTTTGCTGGAACTGTGTGTTAGTTCTTTGCCCCAAGAAGTATTTCAGATTGCCATGGTCCATTTTGATAATGAAGTGCCGCCCTTGCAAATAATTTTGCCATTTTCTTATGGCATGAACAATGGCAATAAGCTCCCTCTCATAAGTAGAGAGTGCCTGATTCTTAAGTCCAAGTGCTTGACTGAAAAATGCAATTGGCCTTCGATTTTGTTGCAACATAGCCCTATACCATTTCCAGACGCATCACATTCTACTACAAAAGTTTGAGAAAAATCTGGAAGTGCTAGGACCTGTGGTGAGGACATAATTCTCTTAAGATGTTCAAAGGCTTCAATAGCTGAATTGTTCCAAGTAAAACCATCCTTTTTAGTCATATTGTACAAGGGTTGGCAAACATTTCCATAACCGGGAATAACCAAATAAGCACTTAGACTTCTTAAGATATAACTGATTCTTGTGAAGCACATTGAATATTTCCCTCAAATGAACCAAATGTTGTTGCCAAGATGTGCTATGGATGAGTATCTCATCAAAGAAAACAAGCACAAATTTCCTAATGAATGGTTTAAATAGATCATTCATCAAATTCTGAAAGGTTGCAGGTGCATTAGTAAGGCCAAAAGGCATCACCAAAAACTCATAATGACCCTCATGAGTTCTAAAAGTTGTCTTCCCCACATCCTCCGGTTTCATTAAGATTTGATGGTAGCCTGACCTCAAATCAAGCTTAGAAAAATAATTCGAAACGTGCAACTCATCCAACAGATCATCAATGAGAGGGATAGGGTACCTGTCTTTGATAGTGAGAGCATTCAATTCCCTGTAGTCAATGCACATTCTCCACCTGCCTTCCTTCTTTTTTACTATGAGCATTGGGAATGAAAATGGACTATGGCTTGCCTTTATAAATCCTGCATCCAATAGATCATTCATAGTTTTCTCAATCTCTGTTTTTTTAATGGGACCATAATGATAAGGTCGCAAGTTTGGAGGTTTAGCCCCAGGAACTAAGGCAATAGAATGATCATGCGATCTGGATGGTGGCAGCTTGGTAGGAACCAGAAATATGTCTTTAAACTCACTCAACAATCCTTGTAACTCTTGCAGCTGGTGAGAACTAAGATCATTCGCCTCCAACTTGTTATTTTCCAAAGAGTAAATGCATATACCAAGATTAGAACTAGTAAGTGCCTTGTCTATGTGCTGTAGGGATAGTTCCTGAATGAATGGGACTTGTGGGGGACTATGAACTAACTTAAACTTATGATCAACCTTGGAAAACTCCATAGTCAAAAGCTGGAAGTCCCACAGAACCAGGCTCACTGAGAAGAGCCATTGTACACCTAACACTGCATCACATCCACCTAATGGGAAAGCATATAGATCTACAGAACACTCATAACCCCCCAAAGACAGTGGCATAGCCTTACAACACCCTGAACTTTACACTTTTTCCCCATCTGCAATCATCACTTCAAAAGGCTTTGTAGTCTGAGCTTAATAGCCCCATTGTTTCAAAAGCTTGGAGTCCATGAAATTGTGAGTACTCCCTGAATCTAAAAGTATCTTGATAGAATGTCCTTTCAACAGACCCTTCATCTTCATTGTTTGTAGTGTTTGGGTAGGAGTGGTGCCATAAAAGGCACACTCACTGAGTGCCATATGATACAACTCATAAGCCTCAACCTGTTCTTCAACAAAACCATCATATTCTCCATCTATTAGATCCAACATAAGAAGCTGTTTTAACCCACATTTGTGCCCTTTTGTCAATTTATCCGGGCAAAACCACACTCCCATATCTCCCTCTTCCTTTGAACTTCTTCAAGAGATAGTTTTTTTACTGCTAAATTACCGGATCTAGGGGCAGTATGCGAGAAACAATGGGAGGTACCACTTGATTTTAAACACATATGAGGATTTAGCTGGACTACTTTTAAACTCCGTAAGTTTGGCATCTAATTGAACCGCAATTGCAATCGCATCATGTACCGTAGCCGGTTTAAGCAATTTGACATCAAATTTGAGCTATCTTTTCAAACCTCTTAAGAAACAACTCTTAAGCAGCACATGACCAATATCGGGAGTACGATTAGCCAAATGCCTAAATTCAAAGATGTAATCCTTCAAAGTACCTATATGGCGCAGCTTAAAGAGTGTTTCCGCGGTGTCCTCAAACTCGAGTGGTCCAAACTCCAGGCACAAGGCTTGAGTCCCAGGTTGGTGTAGTGCGCAAACAATCTCTCCACTTAAACCACTGCAAGACCTCCCCATCGAAATAGAAGAAAGCAGTAAGCACGCGATGAGCAGTCAGAGTGTTGTAGAATGAGAAGAACTGTTCCGCCTTGTAGATCCAAGCGAGCGGATCTTCTCCGTCAACAAATCGAGGAAACTCAACGCGCTGGATCCATGACGGTCGTGGCGAATGATCATCACCAACATGAATCGGACTCTGAGGACGTGGATCAGGTGCAGCTGCACGATGATCGGGGCAGTCAGTAACCACAAGACCCGTAAGGCCACTGCCGTCCAGCCAAAATTGCAGCTCACGACGGAATTGCTCGAAGTAGAGCTGCAATTTAGTGTCAAGAGTAGTAGCCACCGCGTTGTCGACCAAGGAAGATAAGCCATGGAAACATCGAGCGAAGCCACGGAATCTTCAAGAGCAGCAACTCGGCCGTCCATCGTAGAGAGACGATTAGTGGTAATAGCACTGGGCATGCACGGAAGGGAACCAGGACCAAAGGCTGATACCAATGATAGCACCAAAATCCGGCTAGGCTCAAACTTTGACCTGCTTGCATATATCAGAAATGGCGATGGAAGAAGATAGAAGAAGCAACATAATTGTTTTTTGTAAAATTGTATTAATTCTTTTCTAACCATTAGAAGAGAGAGAACATATGGCTTTATAGATAGCCAAATACACATGTGAAATCTACCACATGGCAATAAAAGACAAGAATTGTAAACAAACTCCCCTGAATTACAAATATCAAAATAACCCCTTAACTATCTCACTTATTATTACATTCTGATTCCATTTCCTGATACTTATGATCGAGGCAATCATAAGATCATAACAGTTTCATGTAGGCCCTAAACAAACTCAAGATTGCAGGTCAACGACCCCCTTCGTTGGTTCTCACTAGAAAATGAGATCATCTTCAGGGGGGAGCTTGGAATGTTGCCAAAAAAGAAACGGGCAGCTTTGGCTAAAGTCCACTACCAAATACAAATGAAAGAAAGTAGCATTGATATTGTTGGATTATGGTCAAATTATAATTGGCCTTCTTTGGTTTAAAGCCCAGCAGCCCATTGAAATGACCTTTGTTATTTGGCCCTTGCGAAAGCTACTGGAAAGTGGCTAGAGTTTTAATTAGGGCGGCTGCTGCCCTTTTGTTTTAGAGCAGCCAAAACAGAGAGGGAGAGAACAAAAGGGTGCCGCAGCCCCATTTTGGAGGGAAGAAGAAGGTGTGCTCCACTCATTTGGTTAGCACTCATTCAATTAAAGTTGTATTTGTTGTAATAGCTTTGAGCTTTGTATAGAGAAGAAATTAATTATTACATTTCTTTCTCTATTTGTTTCTTTGGTGAGTGAAAGCTTTTAGATGTATTGGGGTTTCGGTTGTGAGATTGCCAACATTTTGTAAACACTCCCATTTGGTTGATAGTCTCTGAGGGTGTAATCCAATTACACTGATTGTTGAGAAACTTCATTAAAATCTTACTATCTTTTCTATTTTGTTGTTGCATTTCATTTGTTATATTTCTTGTGGATTAGCTTGAGTTTGTTTCCAATTAGTTTGGTGCTATCCTAGCACAACAGATTTTATTAATGATAATACTCGCGGACATACACCAGAATGACGTATCACCATGGGCGATGCAAATATTTATGAGTAAATTGTAGCTATGGTCCCTTAACTTTAACTTAATTGGAGCAATGGTCCCTCAACTAAAAATCCATTACCATTGATCCCTCAACTTATCAAAACGTGCAGCTATGGTCCCTCAACTAAAAATCCATTACCATTGGTCCCTCAACTTTAATTCAACTGGAGAAATAGTCCCTTAACTTTAACCTAATTGTAGCAATGGTCCTTCCAATATAACTCGTTTTGACAAAAATTTTGACATAGTTGACGAAAAAAACCATAATTATACACTTTGATGAGTTGAGGGATCCTAATTGTATAAATGGTCATTCCAACATAGCTTATTTTGACAAAATTTTGACAAAATTGATGAGAAGGACTATAGCTACACATTTTGATAAGTTGAGGGACCAATGGTAATGGATTTTTAGTTGAGGGATCATTGCTCCAATTTGATTAAAGTTGAGGGACTATTCGTACAATTTACTCAATATTTATTCTTTCATTAATCAACGAAAATATGAGCAACCAATCATGTGGCTGTTGGTACAAATCAAAGAAAGTATCATAATATTTTAAGAAAACTAATTAAAAGGGTTTGAAAACTGAGTTTTAACTATAAGAACAAAATAAAGGGTAAAGTGAATAGTACCAGGATTGACTTTTTTTGTGTAAAAATGTGGTTTTTCTTTAAAGTGAACAGTATCGGGAGCTTTTCGTTAAAGTTCCCTAATATTTTAGCATATAAGAATCAACTAATGAGCTATTTTACAGATCTTATTTACCTTCATGTTATGTTTAGGGAGCTTCTTATTTATCTTTCTATGGCATATGCGTGTTTTTGTTTTTTATATATTTTGAGAGGATAACTGTGTGGCCGATGCCTTATTTAGCTTTGGTACGGATCATGATATATATTATTGGTGGTCCAAAGTTTCTTCATGTGCAGCTTTTGCTTATCTTCGTGATTTGTTTTGCTTCTATCAATTATTGTTTCAGATGATTTTGTTTTTTACTATATGTTTTACTTTGCAAATGGTGGATTTTAAGTTCCCCCTGCCGTCTTACTTGCTCTGTTTTTTGCTCCGCGAGGTTTGATTTTATGTCCCCTTCGTTTGTTTTTCTCTTGTTATTTTAATAAGAGAATGGGATGATCCTATCCTTTTAACACACACACAAAAAAGTTCAGGGAGGTTCTAGTCACACCCAACATTTAGCTCTTGATATCCAATAAATCAGTGAAATTTCAATTTCAATTATGTCCTCATATGAAAAATAGGACATTGCAACTATTAATCACTCAATTACAAAATTAATTTCATGACAAATATGAACAATCCGTCTAGAATTATGAGTAAGAATAACAATTCTTATCAGAAACCAACCGTAAATTGATAAAATTATAACTAACGAACAGGTGCCAACTTCGCAGTGAAAAGTTAAATACAAGAGCAATCAAAACGAAACACACTTTGCCACAAAAAAAAAAAAAAAAAAAGAAACACACCAAAAATCAGTGATTCACAAGGGCACAAAATACAGAAACTAACCACCAACTCAGAACTCGATAAAGTCGCAAACTCCATTCCGCCAAATCCTCATTTCATTCCTCCTCCCAAGTCCGAAGTCTTATGTACTATTTTCATTCAACTCAATCTTCATGTAGCTTTGGTGCCAAGTTCCCCACAGATGCAACACCATATCCTCCCACCTCTCCTGGAGGGTGCCACCACCTTCTCCTCCCCCTCCTCCTCCTCTTCATAATAGCTCGACTCCTCCAAGGGAATCAATTCCCTCCATAATCCTTGTTGCATAGTCTTTCTTCATTTGTTTAAAGAAACGAGCAATATCTAGAAATATTTGCTTATGTAAACCATCTGATCCATCAAAGCTTGTTCTAAGGACTTTCTGAATTCCCTCGTGCGGGTTTCTTGCTATTTTTTTTAACTCATCTTTCCACACAAGTACACGTTTGTTATCGAGAAAAGCTCCCAAGACCTTAAGTGCTAACGGCAGACCTTGTGCATATGTTATGAAATGGCTTGACAGATCAATGTATTCTTCTGTGGGTTGCATTGTACTGAAAGCGTACTGCATAAACAGTTCAAGAGCATCATCGTCATTTAACAACTCAGGCTTACATATCTGATCACCAAATCTACTTAGGGACTGTTTATCTCTAGTTGTTATAATGATTTGACTTCCGCCACTAAATGAAGATTATCTTGGTCAATGTTCTCAATAAGCTTGGCATCATCCCTATGAAATTTTAAAGGGAGTATCAAAAAGGAGTCAGAGCAAGCATAATGTCCTACGGCTGCTAGTAAATATGTATTGACACACTGATCAAACTGAACTAAGATTTAATTTTGTTCTTCAAGTCAAGCTAGAGTTTAAGCTGCATATAAAGGCTCCGTTTTCTACATATTTGTCAAAATTTTATGTTTGTAACTATTATATTAATCAGTTTGCTAGCTCTCAACTTTTCACAGATGACATAGATCTAGGCGGATTACATGTTGTACTAGCATCATCGATATGTATCAACAATAAAAACAATTAATTTTAGCCAAACTAAAAATTCTAAAACTAATTAATTAGATTGTAAAGAAGTGAGAGTTACTTGTAATCTCGCGAATCCTAGCCAGATATATTGGCTGCCCTGGTTAGAGCGAACCTCCAGCTCCGCACCTCTTCCATGCTGGCATTAGAATCCTGTTCATGTTTAGAAAAAGTTTCTGCAAAACTTTCCTCGAGTTTACAAACATGAGTTGGATTAACTTGGTAAAAAACAGGCACCACAATCTGCTCCTGTGTGTCCATGCATTCCAGGATTTGGACAAGTTCTTTTAAGCACTGGATGAAGGGTAGTTTTGAGAAAAAAACTACAAGCGAAAGCCTTGAGCCCTTAATAGCTGACGGCAGCTGCGAAACTGGGCCGGCCCAGGCCCAGTGCGGGCTTCACGATCGTTTAAGGTCCAAGGCCTAGGTCCAGTGCGGGCTAGACGATCGTTTAAGGTCCAAAAACATTGAGAGCACCAAAATTATTTCAGGTGTTATATATATATATATATATATATATATATATATATATATATATATATATATATATAATGTCATAAGAGTATAAATTTAAAAATAAAAAAAAAAAAAAAAAAAAAAAAATTGGCTAAATGAACAAGAAGTTTAACTAGAACTTGTGGTTTATCTTGGTTAAAATTAACAAGAGGTCCAGGGTTCAAATCACTATATGTTTATTTAGTTTCTAATTTTCATGAATTTCTTTTTATAATGGTACAAATATTTAAATCTTGGTCAAACAACAAAGAAGTTTAACTAGAAGTGATGGTTCGTGATATTTAAAATTAACAAGAAGGTCTCTGGTTCAAATCACTATGGCCTCGTTTGGCAGCTCGGACTGTACTAACCATTTATGTCGGATAGGATAAATAGTCACCGGATAGTACTGACTAAATTAGTCGAGTGTTTGGTGCAGTATCGGATTAATGACCGTATTATTTATACTGTGTTTAGTATTATATCGGATAGGAGGAATCACACTTAAAATAAAAAAATAAAAAAACTGAAATCTTGTTCCAGATCTCTCTGCACCCCCCAAACTCCCTCCCTCTCTCTCCCTTCTTCTTCTTCCCTGACCACAGAAGAATCTCAAATAATTGTTCCCCAGATCTCTCCGCCGCACCCCCAAACTCCCTCCCTCTCTCTCTTCTTCTTTTTCCCCGACTGCAAAAGAATCCCAAATAAATTCAAACAGCAAATTGAAATCATCTCTTCGCCGCAGAAAACGACGGCAGAAAACCCGATTGCAAAAAACCCAGTTGCAGGGGAGGACGACGAGGAAGGCAATGAGGACTAGGAGAGCAAAGATGGCGAGAGAAAGCAACGGCGACAGAGCGACGGCGAGAGAAGGCAACAGTGAGGACGGCGATGGCGAGAGAAGGTGACAGGGAGGACGACGACGCCAAGAGAAGGCGAGAGAGAGGGGGTCAAGTTCGCGAGCGGAGAGGAAGTGAGAGCGAGAGCGAGGCCGACTAAATTATACCGTGAATTTGGACGGTATAAGCAAGCAGGTAAACACAGGATAAAAAAGGTGGGCCCGGATTATTTAATCCGGTGCCTATTTAATCCAAACGGCCACCAAACACCGTACACCGTATTATTAATACTATCCGGTGCCTTATACGGTGTGCCAAACAGGGCCTATATGTTCATTTTTACTTTCTAATTTTCACGAATTTCGTTTTATTAGGGCATAAATATATAAAACTTGGTTAAATGATTTAGAAGTTTAACTAGAAGTGTTGGTTCATGATGTTTAAAATTAACAAGAAGGTTCAAAGTTCAAAACATTACGTGTGTTTTTTAATTTTCTATTTTTTATGAATTTCTCTTCATAAGAGTATAAATTTTAAAAATTATGGAATTTCTTTTTGTCAGAGTATAATTTTTCAAAATTTTGATTAAATGATTAAAATGTTTAATAAGAAGCAATGGTTTTTGTTGTCTAAAATTAACGAACAGTCTAAAGTTTGAAATGCTATGTGCTTTTTTTTTCCCTTTTTTTTTTTTACAGTTTTTACCGATTTTTGTTTGGTTGTTAATTTCTTTTCAATTGCTAGCTAGTAGCTGTGTGGGTTGCAATTTTTGGACATTCATTCCAATTCAAGTCTCATCTTCAACAAAGAGCAATGCGTAGACCAAATTTTCAAATCAAATTTGCACGCATATGACGTGTCACTAATAAGAAATAAGCACGTTAATCAACACCTAAGTTATAATCCAATCATCAGCAATCACATCAAAGAGTTTACAAAATTTGGTATCCCTAGTATTAGCCTTCAAGAAATTAATGGATGCATGTTTTATTCATTGCCTATATATATCAACTAAAGATTCAAAAATATGATTATTTTTTTAGTCTCATATTGTCAAGGTTAGTAAATAAGAAAAAACACCATTCTCTTAATAAAAAATAAATTAGTTTTTTCTGTGTCTAAAATTGTTGAGTTTGAAGTGTTTTTCTAAATATAATTTTATCGAAGTTGTCTTGTGAAAACAAATAATTTTTCTTTTATGAAGTTAGGACACATTTTTTGGATCGCCCCGGGCCTCAAAAGTCTCGAACCAACCCTGCTGCGAAAGGTTGTTGCCTTTTCTAAGCTCTTCATCATCGATGAAGTTGTTGATCGAATGCTAAACCAGAGCTTTGTATAGATGGCGGATAAAGATCTTGCGAGTGTCCTCGACTCTAAAATTAAGGAAGACATCATATTTCCAACAGCGGGCAGGGCCAGACGAAGAAGAAGAAGGATAAGCCATTAGCAAGCGCAAGAGAGTGCAGTTGGTGAAAGATGATCGGCTAGCCTACTAGTGGCAATGCAAAGCACAAGATTGATTTATATTTCATGTTTCCATCCCTGGAACCATCAACTCTAAGTTTCTAACAAGGAATTGATTCCCTTGGAATCATCGTCTGCAATGTGTCATTTTGTTCGGCTTTTGTCTCTTCGTATTTTTATTCTTATATTTTTGCCCAAGGCCCTTAGCAAGCATAATGTCAAGGTGTTGATTATCTGATAAATTGGCACCCGGGAAGTCGATGAATCAAAATTTTTAGTTTCTTTTGTAAAATTGGTTTATTATTCACTGTGGTGTGTTGGCCCAAAAACTTAGCAGATTCTGTTGTTTGGAATGTGTAAGGTCCATTGATGATGAGTCCGAGAAGGGCTCATGAGCATTGGTCTCTGACTTTCCGTCCATCGGCATCAAGTGGTGGTGTAAGGATGGTGAGTAAAAATATTCTCAAACTCGCGGATTGTTATTCAGCCTCTCTAACGAGGTTGAGTACATTAACATAAAAAGAAAGTTTTTTAAGAGTCTGAATAACAGTTCTAAGTAATCTAATAAACCGTGTGATATTCCAACTAACCTCTTTCGGATTAAAAGAGATGGAAAATCATGGTTTGTCACTAGTTACCCTTTAAAAAAATTAAAATAAACCATGTGACATACGTTAGAATTATGTAAGAGTCGTGTAAGAAACAATTAGTGTGAATTACTCTGGTGGAGTAGTTGGAAACTTGGAGGATCATTTAGATAAAACTTGTTTTTTGGGGGGTGGGTGAGATTTTGGGCAATTTCAATGGGTTTGTAATCTGCTCAAGGTACGCAAGTCAATCACACAAGCAAGCTTATGTAATCTAAATTAAGTTAAAACGAGCTATGCCTATGTCAATTCGTCACAAAGTTATCATAAATGAAAAAAACTTATGTACTCACGGGAGAGTACTTAATTTGCCGATCATCCTGCGTGGTTCAATAAAAATTTAACACATGTAATGCGAGACTATCACCATTCACCAAACACCATCCTGTCTTGCTGATCAAACATCCACCACTCCATTTAAACCTATAACCAATCACCATCCTTCTTCCTCTCCTTCCAAACAGCCATAGCAGATTCTAACGGTCGACCCCACTGACCCAACTACATCACAACCTCTAATCTGACCGGCAAATTACTTAATCATCCATACTAAAATCGACTTGTTGTCGTCGAAGAGGACTGGCTTCTCTAATTACAACTCTTTTGATATATAGCATCAATATATAAGTGAGAAACAATGAGTATGAAATTAACTACCTCCATAACTTTGGTTCATGAATTTTTAAATATGAAATCATGCATTTTATTGTCGCATTTATATACTTTTTGGTACTTTCCATTATTTTTGTAAATATTTACTCAACTAAACGAGATGTGGTTCAATTTTTTAAAAAACGTTGTTCTTAGTTTCTACGTATTATTTCACTACCATTATAAGTAAGTAAAAATGTCAAAATTTTATTTAGCTGAAAATTTAGTTTACAAATAGTAAGAAAAATACTATTGTTCATAAGAAAGGAGAAATTCAACATCATTATTTACACATTTACATCTCAATATTATTTTTTATTGTAAGATTAAATAAAATAAAAAAGATCAACGAATAAAAAAATTATCATTTGTTAAAAAAAAAACATGTGTAAAACCAATACAAAGTGGAAGGCAAAATAACTCAAGAGCGCGCGGGCGCCAACTGCGCTGGAAAGTAAAAAGTAAAATGTGACAAGTGACGAGGAAAAGGAAAAGTCAAATAAATAATAAATAAATAAAATCCTTCCGTACTCAACAGCGCACGGCAGAAAATACAGCAACGAACAGCTCAACAACTCAAAGCACTTTCTTCTTCTTCCTTCCAACTCCTCTCACTGTCGCAATTCGCAGAGTGATCTCTTCAACGAACTCCAAAGTCTCCATGTTTATGTCGTTTTGGTAGTACCCACGATGCGCCAATTCCTGCAATCCCCGTCGCAATCGCCCGCAGCTTCTCCTCAGCCCCAACCCCGCGTCAGCAGCGGCCTCCCCCACCCTATCGCCGCCGCCTCCGCCACCACCGCCTTCTCTCTCCTCCTCTTCCTCGTAGTCTGCTTCCGAAAAATCACCCGGAAGCGGACCACCCCGGAATCCGACTCCAAGCCCCCCCACCGCTTCTCCTACTCCGTCCTCCGCCGCGCGACCGACTCTTTCTCCCCCACCCGCCGCCTCGGCCAAGGCGGCTCCGGGTCCGTGTTTTTCGGCACCATCCCACAGACCCGACAAGATGTCGCCGTCAAGCTCATGGACTCCGGCTCGCTCCAGAGCGAGCGCGAGTTCCAGAACGAGCTCTTTTTAGCCTCCAAGCTCGATTCTTCGCTCGTAGTCTCGGTGCTCGGATTCTCCTCCGACCCGAAACGGCGGCGTATGGTGCTGGTGTACGAGTTTATGAGCAACGGGAATTTGCAGGGCGCGCTTTTGAAGAGGAAGTGCCCTGAATTGATGGAGTGGAGAAAAAGGTTTTCGATTGCCGTTGATGTAGCGAAAGGGCTGAGATATCTTCATGGGTTGGACCCGCCGTTAATTCACGGTGATGTGAAGCCGAGTAATGTGCTGCTGGACGGCGACTTCGCCGCCAAGATCGCCGATTTCGGGCTCGCTAGGCTGAAATCGGAGGATCAGGTTGTGATTGAGATTGATGATGTGCCAAAGAAGGAGGAGCTTGAGAGCAATGGTGGGTGCGACTATGGGTCGGTGGTGGAGGAAACTGAGAGTGTGACCACAGCTGGGTTTGATGATTTGAACGTGGCTGTTGATCAGTCGCCGGAGGATTTAGCGAAGGGTCCTGGTTCGGTTTCGCCGGAGACTTCGGTGACACCGCCGTCCCCGGTGTCTCCAGAGGGGAATTTGGAGGAGGGAGGGAAGCAGAGGGTAAATAAGGATTGGTGGTGGAGGCAGGACAGTGGAGTGAAGGACTATGTGATGGAGTGGATTGGGAATGAGATTGGGACTGATAGGCCAGTTGGAACTACTGCCTCCTGTTCGAGTAGTGAAATGGTTGGGAAAGTTAAGAAGAAGAGGAAGAACAAGAGGAGATTGGAATGGTGGGTGTCGATGGACGAGGAAAAGAATGCGAAGAAATCGAATAAGGAGAGGAAAAGGCCTGCCAGGGAATGGTGGAAGGAGGAGTACTGTGATGAGCTTGCCAAAAAGAAGAAAAAGAAGGACAAGAAGCAACAGAAAGGAATGAGCTTTGATGACAATGACGACAATTGGTGGTCACGCGATGAGGAATTGTATCCGGAGAGTAAGAAGAAGATCAAGAAGAACAGTAGGAGCAAGAGTTGGGGGAGTGTGAGTAGTATTGATTGGTGGTTGGACGGAATGCGGCGTAATGGTAGCCATGATTCCGGGGAGATTCCAAAGAGTGGCGCCATGAGTAGTACTCCAAGCATGAGAGGGACTGTGTGTTATGTTGCCCCTGAATACGGTGATGGTGGTGATCCGTCTGAGAAGTGGGATGTCTATAGTTTTGGGATTTTTTTACTGGTTCTTATAGCCGGAAGGCGCCCACTTGAGGTCACAAATTCGCCTATGTCTGAATTCCAAAGGGCGAATTTGTTATCGTGGGCACGCCATCTTGCCCGCTCAGGGAAGCTTGTTGATCTCGTTGATAAGTCCATTCAGTCTTTGGATCAAGAACAAGCGATCCTTTGCATTACCGTGGCTTTGGTTTGCTTGCAAAAAGTGCCTTCTCGCCGCCCCTCGATGAAGGAGGTTGTGGGGATGCTTACCGGTGAGTTGGAACCACCCGAACTACCGCGTGAATTATCCACTTCAGCTAAGTCACGCTTCCCATTTAAGTCTCAGACGAATGTCCGGTAAGTTTCTAATGTATGATTTTGTGTCATTATCGTTAACATTAAATGATATACTGCTATAGATCATTGCTTCGTCATTCTTTGTGGATGATTTGTGTGTCGAAAGAAAGAAAAAGGAACGGTTTTTACTTGTATTAACTTATGATTTTATCAATGAATTTGAATTATCGGAAATTCTTTCATTTGCTCATCTCTTTACTAGTATGGCCTACAAATCAAACTGTTTTTGATTTCGTATGTAATCATAGTTTGGTGTAAAGATGGAAACACTGTCACTTTGTCACATTCCTCTTGCACTGACTTTCAGGAATTTCGAGTTTACTTTCTCGGAGGCGGCCCCGTGCTTTTAACAACGAGGCCAGACCTACTCATTTGAATAGGTTTCCTAGAAATTGAACTACTACCTGCTTAGTGAAATTCGATTAGTTGACCCCTCCCCCCTTAAAGAAAAGGAAAGGGAAAACAAAGAAGAAAGCAACTTGCTTTTTATCATCATTTGAAATTTTGGCCAGGGTAGTTGTGGTTCCTGTCTCCAGCTTTTTGGAGGTTGGCTATACCTTTTGCATATATTCCATTTTTCACCTTGGTAGTTGGTAATGATTGGGAGGGAAAAATTTCAGACAAACCCGGGTATTGGAAAAACCGAAAAAGGCCAATACAAATGCAAACGTGGACGGAGAATGGATATAACTTGTCCTGTGACGATGCTTTTGGCCCTGTTTCTAAGATGGTTAGTAAATAGGTTTTTTTCCTGCACAGCTTCATCGGTTGTGCAGAAAAAGGCACGACACTCGTGCAATTTTCTTAGACATGCTCTAGTTTAGAGATTTGGCATGTTTATTACTGAGAAATTGGGTAAACATTTTGTTGTCTCTATGTTTCGAGATCATGTCCTTCACAAGTGATTTCTTTCTTTCGGTGCCAAGGTATGCTTGTTGATGATGATTCTTTTAGCTTGAATGTACAAATCAAAGATTCTGCTTATAACTTCACTCCGTAGCTGGTTCGTTGCGAATACAGATATACAGGTCAACTGACTCAACTCAACCTTTGCCAGCTTGAAGCCTAGAATTTGATATTTTAACGTATAAAGACTTTACGGTGAAGTTCTGTCTACTAAAAACAATTTATTACAGGTAGAGCTTGTTACAAGCAGAAGTGATATGTATAGCCTGTGAGTCATTTGTGCTACTAATTATTTGTTCACTTGCCCATCTTATGATTGAGCTTTGTCACCATGCGCACATGATGCTTGCAGTTGCAGACAACTCCTTGTAGAATAGTTTAGTATACTTCCCATGGCCTTTATACAGATCATTGATAACATTTCACATGCATACAGAGAAAGATGGCTTTTTAGCCAAAATGGTCATCAAGATTGACATAACTCCTCACTTTGGTCATTGAGATTGAAAATTAATAGAAGTGGTCCTTGAGTTTGTCCACTGTCAATCATTTTGGTCATTCCGTAAAAATCTCTGTAAATTGAGATTATTTTTGTCAAATCAACCCCTCCACTTGCTTTTCCATTTAACGGAGATTTTTCACAGAATGACCAAAATAATTGATGGTGAACAAACTCAGGGACCAAATTGAGGAGTCATGTCAATCTTAGGGACCATTTTGACTAAAACCCCGAGAAAGATTGACGCTTACATTTTTAAGAAGCCGTAGTTAACTTAATTTTGTGTTGCTTAATAAGAATTGTTTTAGCATTTCATCTGAATTGTATATGCTACTATTTGCAATTTTTTCAAGTAAGCTCGGTGGCTTCTGATTTGTGGTCAAGTAAGTAGCTAAAATAAGAGAAAAGGATATGAAATATGTGGGGAAGGGGTTTGGAGTTGAGCAGGTTTGGAGGGTTCTCTCCGTCTTCCGACCATGAGCAGGTTTCCGACTACGCTATCATCTTGAATGTCTCATGTATCGAGTATCGACAGATCTGAGGTGCTTTGTGAAGTTAATAACATGGATCTGCAAAGTGGGATTCTATCTTTGATAAATGTTAGCCAAGGTAGCTCTCTGAGAGGCCATGGATGGACTTGCTGATGACTCACGGCGAAGAACCGATGTAATTGATGGCAGGGAAAGAAACTGGAGGGGTTGTGAAAGAAACTGGAAGCAATGAACATTTCTGTCATTTGAACATGTTTTATTGATGGCAGGGAAACCAATTCATGCAATTCTGTAATTTTTTTTGTGTTTCAAATATCAATATAATGAGAAATATTATTTTTTTTCGTTCAGTGTTTTATATTTGTGTTATTGGATTTGTTTTAATTATAAAGAGCCAAAATTTAACCCCTTAATACATATGGGAATTTTAACGAAAAGCTTCACATTAACGAAAAGCTCTTGGTATTGTTCATTTTAATGAAAAATCACATTTTTACACTAAAAAGTCAATCCTAATACTATTCATTTTACCCTTTATTTTGTTCTTATCGTTAAAACTTAAAGTTTTCAAACCTTTTTCATTAGTTTTTCTTAATATTATATATATATATATATTTAAATTTTTAAATAAACAATATTATCTAGACTAAGGTGGGTAGGACAGTGAGAAAGTGAGTGGGGGTGGGTAGGTTAAGTCTTACAATGGTTAACAATAATGTGATTCATATTCGCCTTTGATAGGAGTCGAACCTAAAATCTCTCACTTACAAGTGATAAGAATACTATTAGACCATAGTACTAAGCGACGGCAATTGAATATATTTAAATAATTTTTGTTATATTTGAGTAATTATATTATCACTTTTGAAATTAGGGTATAAATATATGATAAGAACTCCTAGAGAGAGGAGAGAACATGGAGCAGTTAATCGGGTCTTCAATCTCCTGGGTTGGTTTGCAATTTGGGTTTCTTTGACCCGTTTGTAACTTCAATTAAATTCTTCATCTTGTCCGTCCATTTTAATCTAACGGTTTTTATTCAATGTGTATGTAAAATGTGGTTATGTGCATTAGAGAAAAATTGCTAAATGGCAGCCTATGGAAGTCCATGGAGTGGACCCAAACTTGGCAATGCAAACAGGGGCTTATGGGCCCAATGGCATATTGATTTTGTAGTTGGTCGTCATGGGCCCTTACGTCGGCTTTCCGGAAAGTAGCAAACGAGGTGTTGATTAAGCGACCTTACTTCGAAAGTGATTTTCACACTTTATTTTTTTTGTCTGCACATTTTTTTTTTGTTTTCGTAATTTGATTTTTTTAATCAAAATTCAAAGGCTGAAAAATGAAAGGGGTACGAAAATCAATTCCTAACTTGTAAAAATTAGATCAAAATAACTTTGTACTATATAATCATGAATGGAATCGAGATAAGCATGTTAAGAGTTGGATTAGGTGAAAAAATGGCACAGTGTGATAATTATTTTGGGGTTTGTACTTATAAAGAAAATAATGGTTTGAAGAGTCTAGAAACTCTATATTTTTAGACTTTTAAGGGCTTATGCAGACGAGTGTTCAACCAACTTCGGGATCTATATACTAAAACAATTGAGCCTTTGCACGTGTATACATAGATGGAGGCAGCTAAGGCCCACCGGAGAAGCTGCCGCCACTGCAGTTCAGTGAGGGAAAAAATTATGATGATTTTAGAAGGTGCAAAGAACATATTGGTAATATTATTCATGCTTCTTTTAGTGATGAAAAAGACATGTAACTTGAATTTACCATAATTTTAGTACTTTCAATAATTTCAGTTTGTATTCCCATCATTGTAATTCCTACAAGTTGTGGTTTAATGAAGTTGGCGAAAAAAGAAAAGGCAATGAAATGATTGAAGATGGGGTTATGATGATCTTCTTCCCTCAAGTAATACTAGAGGCTAAGGTCGCCCCCGTTAAAGAAAATTTCTAGCTCCGTCTATGCATATATACAGATCAAAGTATGCAAAGATATGCAGAAAGATACACGCATGCCCTTGAAGTTGGCTGGACTACGGTGGCTAAAATGATGTCTTCTTAGGTTAGCGACAGATTTTATGTTCATGCTCTTTGATAAATGGACAAGGCAATAGAAGTAATCGACCACTTAAAAGCGGGTGCATTGTGGCCTTCAGCGAAGATCGAGCACATGAATAGCCCTTCAGAGCAAAGAGCACAAACCGTTAACCTTAACCTAAGACAGAGGTTGCCTATAAGTTTGATGCAAGAAGCAATAAGTCATTTCCAGAAATATCAATCTGATGATATATGTAGGTCCATTTATAATTGTAGCCTTGTACTTCATAAATAAAATAATACCAGAAAATAAATCTGTAATCTGATATTTTGTAACTTGACAGCAATAATAGATCAAAGTCACACACAAATATACAGATATATATACACACATATACACGCAGCACGGTCACAGTGAGGTTCTTCTACAAGGCTTTGCATCCCTCCCATATTCATATTCAAGTAGAGCTAACTGAAACGATATCAGTAAGTACTTAAACCAAATAACACATGGTAAATTGTAAGAATTTACGTTTGAGTCATCCCCAAATTTGATCCCAAAATAAAAGAGAAAATTGAAGCATTGGTCCATGATATTTGACCCAATTGAAGTATTGGTTCCTGAAATTTGATCCCAAAATATCATTGATCCACACTGTGACAAGTTTAAAGACCAATACTTACGGAATTTTAGTTCGAGAACCAAATCTCCAATTGGGTCAAAATCCAAGGACCAATGCTCAAATTTTCTCGGGAACAAAAAATAAGATTGGAAGCAGCATACTGGGGGAGTCCAAGGCCAAATGAATCAACGCAGGTATTAAGTTACTCGGATATTCATTTAGATCGTGGAAGCACTTCATCTAGTTTATGTTCCAGCGCAGAAAGATCGATACTCTCCAGATCATTCACCTGAGAAAAAAAATTAAATAATTAAACACACGCACGCACAATACAGCAACTTCAAACATATATACTTACACACAAAACCCTAAACCTAATATTGACCAATAAATTAGGAGTACTTGATAGAGTACCTCGGACTGGATAGTATGAAGGAGTCTGTCATCTATTTTGGAGGAGACACAGCTCACAACACAAAGCCCTTGTTCAAGAAGCACTTCTAAAACCCTAGAAATTGAGAAGCGTAACCCTTCCTCTCCAGATCTGAAGCCGATGGTAGTACTGATCACGATTTGCACTCCACCGCAACATGGGTGGACTGTGAAACAGCTTGGCGATCCCCCATAGGAACTTTCACCACCATGGTCGTCCGTACCAGTACTAGAGCTAATTAGATCGGAGACCTTCTTCAGTTCAGCTCTCTTGGCGTCTAATCTCTTGATCCTATTCTGGAGGTGCTTTATATAATTCACAGCCTCGTTCATTTGGTCAGACATGGAACGCTTTCCCTGCTTTCGCAACGAATATATGTCAGCAACCCTAGTCATCATTCTTGCAGCTAACCATGTGTTTGTGTGTTTGTGTGTGTGTGTGTGTGTGTGTGTGTGAGAGAGAGAGAGAGAGAGAGAGAGAGAGAGAGAGAGAGAGAGAGAGGGAAAGGGGACATATTGGTTCTAAACCTTGATAAATTCAAGAGGGAGTAGGGATCTAAGTGAAGCATGTAGGATACCCATTTCTTGCCTTCTTTGCCTTTCATTTTCCCTGTGCATAAACATTTTCTTCTTCTTGTTATGATCATTAGACTTGTGATCATCATCCATCATATAGTCCAAAGTAACAGCTAATTTCCGCCGCCGGCTTTTTCCCATGTTGCCATGCTCAGGAACTCTACGATCTTCTGAAATTGTGTGATCATGGTGATGTCGAGGATTAGATGAAATCTGGAAGACCAGCTTCTTGCTTTGGTGTAAAGGAAACATTACCAAAAATTAAGATATTGAACAGCTTTTTTCTCTGAATTTTGCAATGGAGGATTAAAGAACTAGATATGAGCAATATTTGATGGGCCTAATTCAGATGCCAAAGATTCCTTTCCTTCAAGATTGACACTCTCTTCAGCTACAAGATGACTGAGTACAGGTGAGAAAGAAGAAGTGACCTCACCGGCCACTATAAATTTTTTAATTATGCTCGTTGGCACTGTTCTTATGTACAAAAGTAATTGCGTTCACATTTGGTGGGATCACATACCTAAATCATATATATTTTAAAATTGAAAGTCACTTATGAATGATCATTATATCTCATAAAAATGCTAGAGAAACAATATTTTTAGGGTAAACTGTCAATTTAGTCCTTGAATTATAAAAATCTGACAATTACATCCCTAATGTTATATGCAAAGCTACTATATTCAATTTTCCGCCAATTTAAGTCACATTACTTGCATGTGATACACATTGGAGGGTAGATTGATACTTTTCATAAAGAAATAGTGTATAGAGTTAACTTTGGAGGATACATTGGTAGTTTTTCATAAAGAAATAGTGAAAGTTAACTTTTGAGGGTAAATTAGACATTAAATTAGCAACCTATATGAAATGTTAAGGGCTTATAAACAAGAAAATGATGGTATTACACTCTAAAGTGTGTCAAGTGACTTAACTTGACGAAAAATTGGATAAAATAGCTTTGAATATAATAGTAGGGATGAAATTCGCAATTTCTAATGAATTTAGGGACTTAGTTTACCGAAAAAATAATTCGTGGATCTAATTTTCACTGAGGTAATAGTTCAGGGACTAAATCAGCACTTCACCCATATTTTTATATCATAATTTGTAAATCACACGATGCGATGATTGATTGTTAAATTTTATTTTTAATGATTTAAAGAAAGAATTTAACCATCAACCGCACATCATATGATCTATAAAATATACCCTAAAATGATAGTCTCTTTAGCATCACTTCTCAATTATTATTGTTTTTAATTAGAAGGAATTTTGATTGATACCTTCTTTTTGGAAAATAAAGCTATTAGCTAGCTAGGGTAAGGGTAATGTGGCACCCAAAAAACAGGAAGCTCATCATATCCATATCTCATCTCACCCATTTGGAAAATGTGATACAATGCATAAATTGTTAATTAAGAATGTAATTTAATTATAACATGGAAGATAATTAAAACATGCGCGTTTTAAAACAGTACTTGAGGATAGACCGAAAGAGAGCAAATAATGGAGCATAACTACCAATAGTATCAAGAAGAAGATCTCTTTGACTTTGAGCTCTACTTTATGAGTTGGCCAAAGGAGCTGTTGATACTGTGCATCTTCAAACAATTGCATTGTAATTAATGGTCCAAGAAACAGCTTAGCTGCTTCCCTAATTATTTTTCCTGACAAAATCAAGCATCAAATCTACTATAATATATATTTGTAGTGGTTATAATTGCGAGAGATATAAACGTATGCGAGGGAATAATTGTTATGAAGCACTCAGAATTTTGATTATTGTTAATTAATTATTAATTAGTCCTTAATCAGTACACTGTACAAGGAATTGTACACGAAATTTTGAGCCTTTTCGGGTGGTAGACAGGCAAGGTTTAAATAATTTTTCTTCGAGCTCGCTAGGATTAAACAATTTTTAGGTTGGGTACAGAAGGATAGTACATTGAGATAATTAATTAAAAGAACAAAACTTTTGAAGTTCGTTGTCATTAATTTATTGGTTTCTAAACAATGACTAATTGGTTATGGGCAATATAAACATAATTGGATCAGCTAAGTGCCTAATTGGTTACAAATGTTTACTACTTGGTTATAGGCAACATGTCATGATTGATGGTAAATTGAGCAAGCTAGGTTTTCTCCTTGTCTCCTTCAAGAGGAATTAAATGATCATTCAGTGTAATTATTATTTGATATAGTCTATTTGCTCAATTAAAGTACGTAATTTTTGTCTATTAAAGTTTAAATTTTAAGTAATGATATTTATTAAATATTGTTTTTTCTCTCTCGTTAACATGGAAGAAAAGGAGAAAAGAAACACTAAGAAATAATTAGTCTAGCTCTAGCGACTCTAGAGTAATCATTGGAAAGAGTTTGAACTAAACAGTGAAAAGGCTTCACAAGCTCTTGAAAATTCATCTCGCTATTTCAACTCAACTTGGCTAACCCGTTAGCTGCAAGATTACGCTCTCTAAGAACATGCTGCAATTGCAACTCTAGTTCTCTACGATCAAACTTTTACACTCCGAGACAAGACCATAGAAAGAATGATTAACACTAGGATGATATTAATAATGGGAAAAGGATCCTCGTTGGATCCTCTTTGTGGGGATCCGGGGGATCAAGCAATTACGGCCGTTCATCGTATATCGTGCGTTCAAAAATTATTTTAAATTCAAAATTTAAAACTGAATATAAATAGTATCTAACGAAAATTGACCGCATGATATACGATGAACGGCCGTGATTGCTTGATCCCCGGATCCCCACAAAGAGGATCATTTTCCTTAAACAGATGTGAAAAAAAGTCGGTTTTTCAAAGCTGGGTTTTGTAGCTTCTTGTTTTTGGCTTTTTTTCACCCAAAACTGTGGAAAAAAAAAACTGAAGCTAAATGTTTACCAAACACCAAAAACTCTTCCAGCTTTTTTTCATAGCAGTTTTTTTTAAAATCACCTCAACCCCAAACTGGAGCTTAGTCATGTGCCCTAATACTCTAGTAACCTACTAAATTAAGAAAGCTTGTCAGGGTCCCGTTGCAAGCCCTAATAGTCCCTTCAACTTAAAATGGGTCAAGATCTTGATGTCCTCAAAATAAATTCAATCCGATGTCCCACGTACTTGCCTCGGAGATATTTTTTAGTGTGTCGAGAATACTATTCGGTATATTAAGTTTTAAAATATAATTGGTTAAAAATATTATTTTTAAGTTTTCAATCAATTATATTATTACACTTTGTGTATGAGGCTGTGTTTCCGATTCATTGAAAATCTCTCCATGCCTTGGATTACTTGCAAAAATTTCTCTGGTATGGTCACAATAGGACAGCATGCTGTGAACATATCTTCATAGAATCCACTTTTATATTGATTGAAAGCAAAATGTTAACTACTATCAAGCAAATATTGTAATTTAAAATTTCCACGATATAACTGTGTTATTAAACCTCAAACATGTATTGTTTATTGTGGTATATAAGAATGAATATATTACAGATCAACAACAGTTGAGATTTCCATTGTGAATGTACATTTAAATCATCACGTACGATTTGAGGCGCTATATGTATAAGACATTAAACAAAAGCATTATATGTATAAGACATTAAACTAAAGCATCAACATGTATATAGGATTACAGTAGACAATGTAGACAAATATGTATCAGTATGATGATATAAGCAGTAGACTGAAAGTCTTCTACTCTCAACACTCAGAACTTTTATGCTTTATGAATAGGGTATAGCAATGGAGAGAACGATAGTGTGAGAGCAGAAAAACACCTCAACTTATATGTTTTTCTCTTTGTCTAGTCTATTATAAGAAAGAGATTAATCAAATCATAATCACATCAATTCTGTCCCATCATGATATCAATTTATGTCAGATTTAATAGGGTTTACAATAAATTAGTTGCATAGAGTTTAAGACTACACGATTCTTACTCTATTAGGGTTTTAAGATCATTTGTATGCCAAGTAACTCGATATTCAAGTTACTTGAGGGCCAAGTCATATTAAGAGAATTCATTGATATTCACAAATAAGGTTTTACAATATCCAACAGGATCCTCTTCAGATCCTTTTGGTGAGGATCATGGGGATCCGTTCATCGTACATCATGCGGTTAGTTTTTGTCAAGTACTGTTTGTATTTAATTTTAAATATTAATATTTAAAATGATTTCTAACTGCACGATATACGATAAACGGACACGACTTCCGGATCCCCAAGATCCTCACAAAGAGGATCCGGATTCTTACAATATGACCCTCCTAGTTGTTGGTTAGGATAATAGCCTTCATTGATACATAATCCCACACTGATTGTTGCAGCTAAAAAAAGTTAAAGGCTCTTTTATAAAATTAATTGACAATATGGGAAGTAGAATCACATGTAAGGTCTCTTTCTTTTCTAACGTGAAATTCAACTCTCAACACGTCCCTTCACATGTGACGAATTTTCAAACCCACCGCGTGGATTGTTAAATCAAAGTTAAGTAATCTGGAATCTTCCCGGTAATTATTGCATGAATTATAGAAATGTAATTTCCAATTGTAATTAGTGTAGGATTCCTACCTAAATAGTGATTGATATAACCTCTATATATATATATATTTATTAAACCAATCAATAAAAGGAGTAACAATTCTACATAATATTAGAGTAGATTGTCCTACGTTTGAAGCCCAACGGCTACACGTGCTCCATGTCACCCGATTTGTCTTGTTCATGTGGTATGCTTAAAAATTCGCCATACATGAGGAGGTGTGTAGAGAGTGTAAATCCCACATCAAGAAAATGAGAAATCTTGCATGTACTGATGAGTAATTAGGGTACACCCCATATTTTCAAATAGGTTTATAATGGAACCTCAATTTTCTTCATTGAGGGTTTCCAGCATCCTAACATTGATTATTCTGAGATGTTTAGCCCCGTTGCCTAACCAGCCACCGTTCGCACTGTCTTGAGTCTTGCTATTTCTCATGTGTGGTCGCTTCGACAATTAAATGTGAAAAATGCATTCCTTCATGTGTATCTTCAAGAAGATGTTTATATGTCTCAGCCTCCAAAGTTTGTCAATCCTGCTCATTTGCATTATGTTTTTATCTTTACAAATCTTTATATGACCTTCAACAAGCTCCTTGTTGGTGGTTCCACCCGATCAGTTCCTTCTTATTTTGTTTTGGCTTCTGGCAAAGTCACACATTGATTCTTCATTTTTTTTCTTTTTTCGCAATGCCTTCTTCACTATTTATTTCTTACTCTATGTTGATGATATTGTTATCACTGGCAGTTCTGATGCTCTTCTTTCTCAGTTCACTACTTTTCTTAGCCAACAGTTTGACATCAAAGATTTGGGTCCCCTCAGTTATTTCTTAGGCTTCTAGGTTACACGAAATTCCACTGGACTTCACATCAATCAACTCAAGTATGCTCGTGACTTTCTTTAAGAATTTCTCTCACGGCTTTTGATAGGTCCCTCTTGGCTTCTATACTCCGTTTCGTGGGTTGTTTGGCTCCTTATAGTATTTCACTCTCACTCACCCTAATATTTTCTTTGTTGTCAATATTGTTGCTCAGTTTACGAGCTGCCCTTGCACTGCTCTTATGATTGCCGCCAAGCTAATTCTCCGTTATGTCAAAGGTACTTTGAAACTTGGCATCACATCGACTCCTCAGCTTGCTTATGCTACCTTATATGCCTACCAATATGCCTACCAATGCTGATTAGGTCGGTCTACCGAACACTTGTCGTTTCACCATTGGCTGATCTTTGTTTTAATCTCATATCTCGGTGCTCCAATAAGCAACCTACAGTGTCTTGATCAAGTGGTGAATCAAAATACCATGCTCTTGTTCATGCTTATGTCGAAACTGCCTGGATTTGTTTTATTCTGCACAATCTCGTTTGGCGTTCATTTATGTTCGTCAACCTCGGCATGGTGTCCTTAATTTGTTCCAAACTTGTCTGATCAGGCTTGTTCAGTTTTTCCGAAGAGGGAGTGTTAAATTAAAGTTAAATAATTCGGAATCTTCTCCATAACTATTGCATTTATTAAAGGAATGTAATTTTCAATTGTAACTAGTGTAGGTTTCCTACCTAATTAAATAGGTATTGATATAGCGCTATATATTGTTATACTTTACACAAATCAATACAAGGAGTCATAATTCTACGTGGACAATACAAATTGAGTGATGTTGAGCACATGTGGCTGTTGAGCTTCACACGGGAGTCTACATGCTCTAATAATATAAAGGAGTTAAAGTTTCATCATAAAAACAATCGGTAACATATAAATAATCCAATTACTTATAAACACATATAATGTCCATTATTTCTCCAATATGAAATTCATACTCTCAACCGTAGTTGCAAGCCCTATCATAGCGCAAGTGGGGTAGAAAAGGCTTAAAGAGAAAATGAAAGAAAATTGTCAACAACAGTTGGTACTTGGTAGAGCTATAATATGAGATACCCACGAGTCCCATGATCGAAATATTTTAATTGAATTCGTGTAACTTGTAACCCTTACCAACTATCAACCATGTGAATTACAGTCAAGGTCAACTTGGGTTCCGGATTTGGATGGATTTATACGCCACCTAACTAACAAATTAAAAGTTCAATCCGGCCGTTTAATCAGACGTTTTCATACCAGCGATTCAGCCTAGGGCTGGAATTTTTTTCCGAAAATCTCAAATCAAATAAAAAAAATCTTTATTCCATACCGAAAAATTCCCAAATCGATAATACCGAAACTTTTGAGATTCATACCGAACCGATTTCGAACCTTTCGGTACGGGAATCGGGATTACATATTCAATGGTTCGGAAATTCTAAACCGAACCGAAAAAAAAAATATATATATTTATTTTGGTTGCATGCATGTTGAATTTAAATAATTTGATAGTAGACTATATTAGACACAGAAGTATGAAATTAAGTAGTTTAGAACTTTGGAACGTCAATTTGACTTGATAAGAATGAATTGGTATTTCAATTGGTATGAAATTTCAAATTGGTAATAGGTAAAAAGCTTAAATTTTAATTAATATGAAATTGGGCAACAAAATTTCAAGCCAAAAGCCCAAAGTTTAGACCACAACCCAAAAATCTCAAAATTCTGCCCAAAACCTAAAATCCAGTCCTGATTCATCCCGAAATACCGAAAACATTTCGGGAATTTCGAAAATTAGGAATAACGAAATTTTGGTTAGGGATTGATCTTCAAATTCCCATCCCAAACATTTCGGGAATTCTGAAAATTAGGAATAACGAAATTTTGGTTAGGGATTGATCTTCAAATTCCCATCCCAAAAATTTTCGATTTGAAATTCGGTATCTCATTTTCTGTTTGGATCCTACACCGAACCACTCCTAATTCAGCCTAGTACTAGGAAGGGAGGCAATGACAATATCATCATGCAAGTGATCTATCACATGGGCCTTGTGAATTGGTTTTCAACTTTGAACCTCTTAACAAAGGAGATGTTAAGTCATGTTCTCATGCTTTGGAAACATATACATAAGCGAACAACTTCTTCTTTTTTCCCGTTAAAATTAACCACAAAGTCAATCTCACTTCAAATATAAGAGAAAAAAACGTTACATACTGAGTCAAGATACAAAGTCTCTTAATATGTAAATATCATCTTCAGCTTGGGTATTTAATTTTCGCTCATTATGTAGGAATTTTCTAATATGCTTCGGAAGATCTTATTATTAAGAATGAATCTCACATCGATGGAAGAAGGGACATTGCAAAGGCTACTCTCCATATTACAGTTGATTTTATGGTGGAACCTCAATATTTTTTTCACTTATACTCCAGAGTTTTAACTATCAAATTATTCGTCAAAGATATAACAACTAAAATTTAATGACAAAAATCCTAAAATATAAGATACTAAAATGTTATTATGCATTCCAAATCCAAACTTATTATTTTTAACAAAAAAAAAAATACATTTATGAAAAGTGAAGAATGACGGTTTTGAAGTGCCATAACATTTTTTAAAATTAAAAAAAAATAGAGTAAAAGAAACAAACGTGGGTTGGGGAGAAAGAGAAAGTGGGTGGCTGGGTTGCAAACTCGCAATATTTCAACAAGGCACAGCGCCCAACAAGAGACTTTTTGGGGAATCTTTTATTTGGTCTATCGAAGATCTAAAACCCTAACTAACAGATAAACTATTTTGCCTTCTTTACCGCTCTGCCAAAAAAACTTGAAGAGCGGTTTGAGTATTCTATTATCCAATGTTTCCTTCACAGCAACGAAATATGAGAGTTGGTCTTCCGTATTTCATCTATTTTTTCCTTCGACCAAAATAGAATCTCGGGAGATCTGATCTTGCCACATATATGCTGCTGCAATGGATGTCGGTATGTTCAATAACTTTAATACAGGAGGCCAGCGGAGAAAATCATCATTAGCCCTGACTTCGGATGGTGCGAAAAATCAAGATAAGTCAAATGACGATGATGAGAAAAAGAAGGTGATGCATAGAGAAATCGAAAAGAAAAGAAGGCAAGAAATGGCCAACCTTTATGGATCACTTCGATCTGTACTTCCTCTTGAATTTATCAAGGTAAAGATCGAACCTTAAATACTTCTTTTACTTTGATTTCTCGCTACTTGGTTCAATCTCCTTGTGATTAAAGTACCCTAGGCACCAAAAATTGTTTCTTGCTTATTAAACATAGGGACGATCGGTAAGTGTTTATTACTTTGTAAAATTTTTTTCTTGGGTTTTGACCAATTTTGTCAAATTTTAGGGCTTTATCCTCGACCATAATTGTGTTGTTGGAATATTTCAGGGAAAACGTTCGTTGGCAGATCATATGAACGAGGCAGTCAATTATATCAAACAGCTGCAAACGAGAATCAAAATATTTGGTACCCAGAGAGATGAGCTAAAGATGGGGTCAGCCTCGTCCAATTTGAAAGCTAGTACTCTTGGCCATGGGAGCAGTGGTGGCTCATCAACTGCAGCAAGTACCCTAGTTGCAGTCCACCCTTGCTTAGCCGGCGTTGAGGTTGTAGTCTGTACCGGCCGATCTCCAGAGCAAGGTTTTCTCCTATCAAGACTGCTTAAAATACTGCTTGGACAAGGACTTAATGTAATCAGCTGTTCTACTACCCAGGTTAACAGAAGACTTGTCTACACCATCCAATCTGAGGTAGTACATGTTTCGCAGCTTAATTAGTTCTGATTAATACAATATTACTTCAATTTTTTCATTTGTAACTTCACAGGTTAGCGATCCAACATGCATAGACTTTTCTGGGTTGCAGCAGATTCTGACTGAAGCCTGTCATCATTGACAAATTTTCAAGTAACAACTTAATTAGCTGCGTTTTCAGCCAGGATGTGTCCATATGGTTCGCAGAGAGTCTATTAGTTTGTAGGTTTTCTTCATGAGAGACTTTGTACGAGAATCCAAACTGATTAACTACATTTTGCTTTGTTTAATTTATGTCTCATACTTCACCTTACAAGGACCATATGTGTTATATTGAAAGCCATACCTACAGTTGAGCTCATTCTACTAGTTTAATTTCTGATAAAAAAATTATATATGTCAATTGGGAGTTCTTGATGCTGAATCTGATTTTGAAGGATAGTTTCTTCTACGAAAATTGTTTTCTCAAGTTGTGTATATCAACTGGGATCTGTTTGAATGCTGAATCTGTTTTTCAAGGGTAGTTTCTTCTACGCAAATTGTTTTCTCAAGTTGTATTAATGATGTTGAAGGTGGCATATATGTAACAGTTGTATACAACCATGTGCATATCTCTTCTTGCATCACAAAGTAAACAAAAAACTAAGAGATTAGTGTATAGATCCTTACAAGATACGTTGCTTTGGAAAATTACATTAGGCCAATTGAAGAGAATTCTGAAGTGGAGTTGTGGATCTTACAATTGATTATGCATGGAATATTACTACTTTTCGAGTGAAAGTGGGAAAATAGTTATTTGGGTAAAATGATAGATTTTGCTATTAGTGTTATGATGTTTTTACCATAGTTTTTAATATAGTTGTGGAATGAATAAACTCTCATGATTGTTATTAGTATAAAAAAACAAAAAAGTCTCGAATAATTTTCATAAAGATTTGACACAATTAAGCACTGAAAATTGATCGGTGGGATCAAATCATCAATTTATACATGTGTTTAGCAGTGTAACTTCGTGATATAGACCTGTGGGCAACTTATTAGACTTTAAATTATTAATAATTTGGGTTCAATGGGATGACAACAAAACATTGAGACAATCTATAATCTGCATATCTCCTAGCTAGTGTCTTGCCTTTTATCCTCAATAATACAAGAATAATTGAAGCATCAAATGAAGAGCTAATTAAGCCAAGAACAATGTATACCACTAATCCTGATTCCCTGATGTATTTGATTTAATTTTGTGTCAAATGTTGTACGAGCAGACAGGACCCAAAATCTCTGAGCTCTCAGCATGTCACAAGCTGAAAATGGCTACTTATACAACAAGCCAGCAGATCAACCCCAGTAACAAACTATAAAGACCTTTACTTCACTACTAATCACAACATTAATTTCCTAACTTAAAGAAATGAATCTTCCAAACTAGCTAGCTACAATTATCTGTATGTTTTTGCTTCGATATCTTGTATGCCTAGTGTAAGAGAGATCAAATCTTCTGCACCCAAAATCTTATGTGACATCTCTGTGACCTATGTCATTTGTTGACACCTAGTCATTCATTTAACCCTCACTTAACATATTAACACTTCAATTTGTCTACTAAAAAATAAAAAAAACTAAAGATAAATTAAGTCAGAAAGACATGTATCACTTAAGTAAATAGCTCGTAGAAAGGCCACAGAGAATTTTAGTTGCAAAAATTTTGAACTCTGTGTAAGAACATGCAATCATAAGTTATATAACATTATAATTACATATTGTCCATTTTCACGCAACGTTGCATGAAATGTTATGAAATAAAATGTACGAGATATGCATGACAACTAATTGTGACATTCATGATGTTGATATACAATTACAAATGTATATAAAGTTAGAATAAGTTACAGTGTTTTAAAATCCATTAACATGCACATAAATAATCTTTTTTTCAGAGAGAAAAGCTACAAACTTGACAGCGAAGCTAATCTTGGGTCTTTATGCACATTCCTTTCATTTGGCTAACAACTTTATGCATCTTGCTTTGGAAGTAATTGTAAAGCAAAGTTTAGGTGAATTATATATGGACTGGCCTTGGCCACAAATAAAATAGAGCAATAGTATCTGTCATATCTTTGCCTTTGATACTGTAGCCATTGCGGCTGTCCATCCTCGATTTAATATTGCCTTCTATAATATCCGTATCTTGGAATTATAATATGACAACCGTCCTTATAGGAACACATGCAAAAATTTTCAATAACAATTTACAAACATTGGCCCAACAAGTTATGCAATTTTCTATTATTTGGTAGTTAATACATATAGTGCATCTTCATATATATATATATATATATATGTTTTGTGCTTTGTTACCAACTCTCAGATAAAGCAATAATTCAATTTAATATGTTTACTCGGAAATAGAGGATTAAGATATACACACACATTGTAAGGGAGTGGCCCTTGAATGTATCTATATTGTTTAGTTAACCCTAGCTTGATGACCTGATGTATAATTGCAGACTTAGTTGCCGGTGTGTTAGGCATGCGTTAGAGGCTCTATTGTGTTAACTACATTGAAATATTTGAGAATCAAAGAGAAAATGGAGCAGAAAGAGTAACTGAGAAAGATGAACTAGAGAGAATTTAGAGAGAAAAATATGAGACTTGTATATTGATCATAAAAGACTGAAGATTACACACTCTGTTTTTATACTAGAAAGCCTAACAACTCTAACCAAATCCTAACAAATTTGCTAATTGTATTTATAACTGTATTGCTGACTTGTACCCTTAATATATTGCAGGGTTGTGCTGACCTGGTAGATCAACCTTTGTTGCTACGGTGCTGGTTGATGATATGAGTAATATCATTTAGAAGTTTAATGAGCAGAAATATATCAAGACAGGCCCTAAGTAAATATGATCAAGGGAATATAAATACAGTATTCCCTTGTGACATGTTTATTTATTATGAACCAGAATGCGAAAAACATTAGAATAAGGGAATTAAATCAACTAGCCCATTAGTCGATATCATTTCTTGTTTTGGGAGATTTTGTTATTCAATTTAAGGTGGACCGTGGAATTAGCTGGATAAACAAAATTCGGATTCTCTTTGTGAGGATCTCGGGGATCCGTTAATCGTGTATGTTCATCGTACATCGTGCAATCAGAAACTATTTTAAATATTTTTATTTAAAATTAAACACAAACAGCACCTGATAAAAACTGATCGCATGATGTACGATGAACGGACACGATTCACGGATCCTCAGGATCCTGTTGGGGATAAACATGGCGGCAGCAAAGAATTGAGTATGACCTTGGGCTTTATTTTATTGTTGTTGGAAATTTTTATTTTGAATTCATATAATTAAATTTTACACTAGACTTAGGGCTAGTTTGGGATTGACGTGCTTTTTAATAAGAGTAAATTGTAGCTATGGTCCCTTAACTTTAGCTCAATTGGAGCAATAGTCCCTCAACTAAAAATCCATTACCATTGGTCCCTCAACTCATCAAAACGTGCAGCTATGGTCCCTCAACTAAAAATCCATTACCATTGGTCCCTTAACTTTCATTCAACTGGAGAAATGGTCCCTTAACTTTAACCCAACTGTAGCAATGGTCCTTCCAACATAACTCGTTTTGACAAATTTTTTGACATAGTTGACGAAAAGGACCATAATTACACACTTTGATGAGTTGAGGGACCCTAATTTTATAAATGGTCATTCCAACATAACTTAATTTGACAAAATTTTGACGAAATTGAGGAAAAGGACTATAGCTACACATTTTGATAAGTTGAGGGATCAATGGTAATGAATTTTTAGTTGAGGGACCATTGCTCCAATTTGATTACAGTTGGGGGACCATTGCTACAATTTACTCTTTTAATAAATTACTTCTGCTCTACTTTAAGAATAATCAACTGCAAGATAAAGCAGTTGAACGTTTGATAATTTAAAAGTATTGTGAGTATGAAAAGTAGTGTAAAAGAAGTGTCTAGAAGCATAAATAATGTCATTGTTTAAAATTAATGAGCTTATTACATGAATTAAAACAGCTGTCTTGAGGTTATTGCTTTTAAAATAAGCAGTATATTTATTTGTTTTTACTAAACAATTTTTTACTGCTTAACTTTAAATTAAAGCAGTTTTTTGTGAAAAAGGTAATACCAAATTGGGCCTTATTCTCTACACTTATATTATTTTTAGTTAAATTATCATTATTTCTTTAAACCTAAGTTTACTACCTAAATTACCCTCACAAACTCGACCCAATATGTAATATAGCTTTACACTCAATTAATAGATAAAAACCAAAATCTAATGTTGGAGCAGCAAAAGAAAACGTGAAACGGCGTAGTAAAATTTCCTGAAGAGTTGAGAAATCGTCGAAGCAGAGAGAAAACGTGGAACGATGTAGAAAATTTCCGTTGCTCTCTTTTTCCATTGAATAAACCCAAGCGTTGAGTTATTCAAAACATTTTCTTAATTTTGATTCATGTTGTGTGACTATAGAGGAACCTTATTTGAATGAGAAATGCAAAAGTGCTGCCGGACATGGATGTGAAATTAAAATATAATTAAGAGCATGAGTTGGAAGCACTTGTGAGTTTACAAGATATCCTTGGCAATTTGGAAGGGTTAGCTTGACCATGGATGTTGTCCAGTACCTGAAAAACGTTTTTCTATTCAGCATATTAGAATGCAGGAGAAAAGTTCGCGTGAATTTTAGTATTGGTGTTAATTTTATCTTAAACTTGATAATAACTATACAATAAGACAAAGAATAATTCACATTCAAAACTAAGTTGAGTGTAGAGTAATATATAAGTTCAAATAAAACTTATCTATTATTGCCATCTGTAAAAATTGAAGAGGACTAGACTTTTTGCGTTCAAACAAATAACAAGTTTTTTGGTTGGAACTGTTTCCGAAAGGGCACTTCATCATTATATTTTTCTGGAGTACTTAAAAGTGCGTATAAGTAACCCAAAATCTCAACCTGTGTGTACATAACACATCTCTCTCTCTCCCTCTCAACACTTTCCTTAACCCTTTCTCAAAGTCTCTAACCTTAACTTACATAAATCTATTCATACTTCGATGAAAAAGCACAATAGAGGAACGAATAAACATTTATGATAACTTTGAAGACTAAAAGCCAAGGCCCTTGTGTCTTTACTGTCTTCTTTTTCTTTTTTTAAACAAACGATATTATCTACACCAAGGTAGAAGGGGTGGGCTTAGTCCTACAATGGACTAGCAATAATAGTTCAAATTTATTTTTGGCGATAATCATACCTCTCACTTACAAGTGAAGAAGATCTTTAGACCATAGTACTAAGTGACTTTAGTTCGAATGAAAAAATTCTTGAGGGGGCTATGAATGTGGGGTGGGATAAAATGCTTGACGCAGTAATACTATGAATGATTTTGCTAGCATGCTGCAATTTATGAATGCTTGTATGCTAATGTAATGTTATGAATTATAATGCTTGATAATTTGACAGGACCGTGGCTGAGATTTTAGGGGTATATGCAAAAAACTATAAATGAGGTCTTCCTTAACTTAGTCTGCAAACAAGTAGAAAACATCAATCATCAAATAATCAACAATTAGTTCTATATTCGGTAAGCATATCAACAGAAACTTCAAAAAATCTTAGATAACCACTTGTAGCAACTTCCAGTATTACTGTTTCACTTCCAAAAATTTGAAAACAACATTTACTTGGTACTATCACAATTTAACAGTCTGATATGTTATAATGATTATAAGAAATATATATATATATATATGATCATGAGATGATGATAATATTAAGTAATTCAGTAGCTAATCCCATAATATGTAGGCCATCTTAAATTATAATATGCAATATCATGGGATAATGCGGGAGGGGAACATTTTGGGGGCCTCTTAAATTGGGGCCTATGCAATTGCACGTCTTGAACCCTTTCACCCACACTCCTATAATTTGATATGTTTTAGAGTTTTAAGGAGAAGAAATATATTAACATAATACAAAAAAATATTTTCAGTAAAGTAGAAAGGGATGAGGGTCCTTTCCAAATCCTCTTTGTGAGGATCCCGATGATCACCTCATTGTGTCCGTTCATCGCATATCATACGGTCAACTTTTGTTTGGGTACTGTTTGCGTTCAATTTTAAGTAAAAAATTTCAAAATAATTTCTGACCGCATGATAACAAATAAACGAATACAATGAAGTGATCCTCTAAATCCGATCCATGTTAAGTTTATTTTTAAATTTTGTGATGCAACAAGAAAATTTCTACTTAAGTTTGTTTCCTTATATAAAACACGTTTTTTTCCCTATATTGAGGAGGTTTGAACCCATCCGATGTTCGCCTGCCGACTTCCGACACACGGTGGTCCACCAAAATGTGAAAGTAAATGGACAATAATTGGTTCAGTACAAAAGTGAAAAGACTGTACCCCACAAGGAAAATATAATATGCAGCTCTATTATGCGGTTCCAAACTTCGAACGCGACTTTTGCCCTCCTCAGTCCTCACCAGATCAAGGAAAGATTTTTTGGGGAAATGTTTTAGTGTGGCGAGAATGATTACAGTAAAAAATTTCTCAATATTTCGAGCAATCTTAAGCTTACTAATTATTAATTAAGCCCCTCCAAGCGATCCAAATAGATCCCGAGTCTGTATTTAATTACCATCCGAGTATTCAAACAACCTTAAACTTTAGAGCTCCCAGGCGACTCATACCGTCTTTGTTCAATGTTTCCCAATGCATATCATCGTGGTCAAAGCAAAGATTTGGTATTCCAGACCTCCACTATCAATTATCCCCACCGAGAAGATATGATGCATGTACAAGATCTGATGCGGGGTCATGAGGTGTTTCCAGAGGGGAAGAATCCATCCCGTAATAAGATGATGGGGAGAGGCAAGCTACAACAACAACAGCAACATCGTATGATATTATCACCTAATTCCAACAATAATGGAGCAAATCCTAGTGATGGTAAGACTGAAAGGAAGATCGTGCGCAGGGACAACGAACGCCAAAGAAGACAACTTATGGCAGCTCTTAATGCATCACTTCGATCCCTCCTCCCCTATGAATTGATCAAGGTCAAGAATCGAGATCAACCTTTTTATATATTCTCCTCTTTTTCTGTAATTTTCTTTTGTGGGTCGAGTTTTAATTTCCTGATTTAGATGATTAGTTATGTTTCGACGGTTCTTGTGCTGGGGTTACAGGGATATAATGCGTTGTTTAAATTTCTTGACATAGATGATTACTTATGTTTCTAGGGTTTTTGTAATGGGGTTACAGGGAAAACGTTCAATCACTGAGCACATAAACGAGGCCGCCAACTATATAAATCACATGAAGGCGAAGATCGAAGGACTGAATGCCAAGAAGGAAAAGAAAAGGTTGTATGAATGTGATTCTCAAGATTTTGGTCTCGGAAATGAAAGTTCGGATCACAATTTTCTTAAGTACTCTATCATGGTTCGCCCTACTTGTTTGGGAGGAGTGGAGGTTTTGGTAAGTAGTAGCTGCGGTGAGGAGGAAGGGTTGCCTCTTTCAGGAGTGCTCAAAGTATTGCTTGCGGAAGGCCTTAGTGTTGTTGAGTGTGCTTCCACCAGAGTAAATGAAAGTTTGTTTCACACCATTCAGTGTGAGGTACGCTCGTTCCTTTTCATATAAGTTCAATTACTTATATTCATTGATAGGTTTGGTATAAAATATTTAGACATTGACTTAATCTTAATTACCACCTAATCATGATGTTACAAATGCAAGAAATTTCACAGTGCGTTTACTTCAATCCACAGGTTGTCAACGATTTGGCATGTCTGGATTTGTCTGAGTTGCAACTGAAACTAAATAACTATTGCAATTCCGGGCATATATCTTCAATTATCGGGAAGTATATTCCGATCCCTTCGCAATCTTGATTCCCTTTGATTATAGTAAAACCCTAGGGTTATGCTTGGGTGAGGTTTTTCCAAGTTCCACGAGATTGAGACCAAGTTAGCAAGGAATTGATTATAAAAATTAGATAGGAGGGATTAGAAAAGCTCTCCATGTTACAAAGGCATGTAAGAGGGATTTGCAAAACCCTACTCGGAAGGTGTGATTTGTGTAACATGTTGCTCAAATTTCAGACTTTTCACTCTTAATATGCATGCAGTGCTTAATTTCTTTTAATTCCAACGATTTGAAGGTCTATTTAGAAAACGCAAAACTCTCTAGAACGTGATTTCCGTGAAATTAATTATTGTCCTTTTATCTAGAACATTGCAAGTACATTAGATACTGTGCTCATTAGTTCGTGCAGTAACAGAAAGTAGTACTCGTAACAACAAATAATCTTCCTTTTAGCAACTCGCTACTAAATCTTTTACAAAATCTTAGCAGAATTAATATACTCATGATCAACAGATATTAAGTTAAGCTGCTGCATAAGATTTTACAATTCATACAAACTTTTCATTACTTGTTGTATCCATATAAAATGTTCTAATTATATGAATTTTAGACCTTTGATCTTAAGCTAAGATAACAAAACAAAATTTCGTGACTGGTCAGTATACTGTATATGTTCTATATAGTTATAGTGCATGCATTATTGTTTCATTAAATTGCTGGATCCATCTCATACGTGCGTTAGAATCCATCATACAAAATTGGATAGGGTTGTGATTTGTTTGACGATTTTTCTTTTTCCTTGTGATTATATTTAAGGGGTTTGAAAATTTTGAGTTTTAACGATAAGGACAAAATAAAAGGTAAAGTGAATAGTACCAAGATTGACTTTTTAATGTAAAAATGTGATTTTTCGTTAAAATGAACAGTTTCGGGAGCTTTTCGTTAAAATTCCCTTATATCCATGGTAAGCAAAGATAAAGAGGTTGCAAGAATCAAAACCCATGCATGATGTGTTAACATTTTTAATGAACTCAATGTAAAGATTCTTCTTCCCAAAAACGAAACACCAGGGTCGAAAAGATACTGCAGTGCAGGCTAGAATCAGGATCCTACCAACTTCAATTATTGATAGCGTTTATTTCCCTCCCTCCCTCTATATATGCATAAATGGATAACTAGAATATGTATATGTGTGCGTGTGTGTGTAATATATGGTTTTATTTGTATGGACAAATATTCTAGGACATGACTTAGGGATAGTTTGGTAATGCTGTGCTTTTTACAAAAACTGCTTCTGCTATGCTGTAAAAATAATCAGCTGTAAAATAAAGCAGTTGAGTGTTTAGTAAACCTTTATTGTAAAAGTATTTTTAACAAGAAAAACAGTGTTCAAATGTTTGGTAAACTTTTATCTAAAACTGTGACTATGTTAAATGACTAAAAGGGTATAATGTTAAATATGATATAATAATTTATTTTATTTTTTATTTATAATTTCATCCTCAAACTTCATCATTTATCTTTATTTTATTTTTTTATTTATAATTTTAGCTTCCATCTGTCTCGTTTATCTTTGTTTTATATTTATTTATATTTTTATCTTCCATTTCCATCTCAAATGGAATCGTGCAATTAAAATGAGACCAAAGTCATCTTCTTCCTCGAGCCCGACTCTGCAGAAAAAAAAATCCGATTCCGGCGTCTTCATGTACGCCTAGCCCCTGCCCAGACCCGCATACCTCCGCCTAGTCCTTCCTAGTCCCACCCAGACATCCTGTTTTCCGATTTTGTGGCCGATTCGGAAGGGGTAGATTATCCGACCAGACCAGAGGGGCACCTGGGCTTTATTTCCGGCGAGGGGAGGGGCGCGCCGCCCCTCCTGTCCCTCTGTAGCTTCGCCTATGCTCTAGCCCTCTGGATCGCAAGCATTTCGTCCCTGGAATAGTTCCCGTAAAGCAGAAATCTCCAGAAGATCATCCTCCTCAATAACATGATCGCCGGCGGCCTTGAATTCCTCGCGAAGCTGGACTCGACTCGTCCTCTCGAACAATCGGATTCGAAGATCTGATACGATGAGGGAAGCGAGAAGGAGAAACAAAGAGGGTATAATTGGGTTTAAGAAAGTTTCATTAAACTTTACTGTTCATCCACCTACTTTTAAAAAAAACAGGTTTTGAGAAGCAGCAAAATGCTGCTTCCATTTTTCTGCTTACTTTGGCTGAAACTTGGAAAAGAAGCGCTTATTTTTACACTTACCGAACACATTTTACACTCCAATTTTTTTTCATAACTGCTTTTTTTATAATTTCAGATGTGCCAAACTGGTACTTATACATGCATCGAAATAATATCAGTCTCAACTTTCATTTTAAGATGGGATAGTTACAGCTGGATTGCATGCGCACGTTGAAATTACTTTCGTTAACCACATCTTCTCATCTATTTGATTAAATTGGACCTCAGTGCTGATTTCATGATTTCCCAGCAATTGGTGAGTTTTACATGGCCATATTACTATATACTTTCAACTATTATGACCAAGATGTTAGAAACATTCCCTTGCAAAGATCATGTTTGACACAAAAACAAAATACTTGATCAACCAAAAATCAAACTCAATATTCCTCATGCGATGCAGTTGTTATATGTGATAGAATATAAGGTTGAGATGTTGCCATCTGTCATAAAACTAGTGTATGTTGTATGTTGAAAAGAATGTCTCTGTTGTAAAAGGATGTGGCTAGTTGGTTGGCAACATAATCTGTCATCTTCACGAAGAAATCATGCACGAAGGTCGGCATCAAGTCGATTGAAACCCTTGACTTCTGCGCTAAGATGTCCATGGTGAAGCCAAGTTGGATAAGAAATAGAAAACAATCGAGAACTTCCATTTCTCTTGTTACTTTCTCCCACTAGATTTTTTTTCCTTGATCAATCTATACATGTTATCAATATGCTTGAACTAAAGTCATTTCATTCACAATCTCTTGTCTTTCTTTTGTAATGTTGTCACTAATTATTTTTGACCCCCAATTAATATAGATAACGTAAAACATAAGTGAAATACAAACAACCTATTTGTTTCACCCACACCACCATTATAGTGATAATCAACAATCAATTCAAGCACCTTCACTAATGATGAAAAGCATGAAAAATCAAACTAAACACCGTAACATAATGTGAGTTCCAAACATGTATCACTTGAATTTGTTTAGCACTTGTGCTCTTGCCACTATGATCATCGTAATGAATACTAATCTTTCCGAAAGAGAAGAGCTAACGCATGCTGCAACGAACATAATAGCCCGCTGAGAAACCCTAACTAGTCATGACTCAAGATTGGAAGGTAAACAACAGAATGTCCATCGACCAAACTATATTATAGAAAACCATCTATCCTTCTTTTTTTCCTCCTGAAGCGTGTATTTTTCTTAAATTCAAAATGTCTTTAATTCTTTGGATCTATGCCTTTGAAGTTTGAACAATCCATAAACTAGTGTTGTCGTGCCTCAGCCCACATTGTACCAAAAGCATAGAGCCCACACAAAACCCAACAATTAAGTCTTCGGATAAAAGGCCTAATTCTTCAGTAGAGGTCCAGTAAGTGGTCTAATTATCAGAAAGCAAATTCCTTTCCACAGCCGCTAGTTTTATGCATGTAAGCCCATAGGGTACAATGGATTATGAATGCCACCTGGACTTACATATAACGGTAACGCTAGAGTGACGGTAACTTTTGTTACATGTAAGCTTTTTTCTTCAACTCCATATCGTGCTAAACTAACGTCTTAGTAAAGTCAGCAATTAAGCTTTTTTTCCGAAGGAAACTTCAACCAAAGGATTACATATAATACAGGTCCCAAAGGCAGTTTAGCTTGGAGTACTTGGTCTTGGTCACGTACCCAAATTAGAGGCAAGTTTAGCTCTGACTGCTTGGACTACTTGGATTTTTATTATTATTATTATTATTATAGTCTAATCAGAAGCTAGAAGACTGTAATTTTGGTCAATTTATCCTTTTTTTAATAATAATAATTATTATTATTATTATTATTAAGAAGATGAGGGAGAGTTCGAAATTATTATAATAATTAAAGAGATAAGGAATTTTGAACCCAAAATGCAAAGGTAGAGACCAAATGCAAGCTTAATTTATCCTTGTTTAGCTAGAAACCATGCCATGAATCCCAACAATGCGGCGTGAATGTATGGAGAAGTTTTTAGCACAATGGTCACACCGTCGTGTAATAACACTATATCTATTTATTAATAGACATATCAACGTTATCGTTTATCTATATTCGAATGCGTGATATCATTAAGGGCCAATTCGGGATTGTTGTGCTCCTATAAAAAATTGCTTATGCTGTGCTTTAAGAATAATCAGTTGTAAAATAAAGCAGTTGAGTGTTGATAAATTTTAATTGAAGTGTTGTGATTAGGAAAAACACTCTAAAGACGTTTGATAAATTTTAATGTAAAAGTGATATAAAATAGACATGATAGTGTGGACGGTGACGACGACAACGGTCGCAAGGGCAATGTTGTGATGATGGTGGTGGGGGTGCCAATAAATGAGTGTCGTGATTGGGCTACAGAGGTAACAATGGTGATAGGAAATGGTGATGGTGGCGGTTGTGGTTATGGTTGTGGTTGTGTTTGTGGTGATGGTTGTGTTTATGATGGTGGTGATGGTGATGGCAACAATGATGGTAGTGACAGTTGTGGTTGTGGTGTTAGTGGTGACGAGTATGGTTGTAGTGGTGGTGGTGCGATTGTGGTGTCGTGGTGGAGGAAACAATGGTGGTGGTAATGGTAATGGTAGTGTAAGGGGCTAAGGTTTGTAGGGGTCTCTTTGTTCTCTAAGGATAAAATGTGTCTAGAATGACAAATTATGTCATTTTTAAAATTAATAAGCATATTACAGGAATTAAAAATATTTATTAAAGTTTCAATTTGGCTTTTTATTAAAGTAGCTTTTAATAACAACTCACATGATGCTTTTAAAATGAGTATGATATTTTATTTTTACCAAACATTTTTTTACTGATTAACTTTAAAGTGAATTCAATCAGCTTTTGATAAAAAAAAAATATATATCAAATTGAGGCTAAGTCCCTTGACAATGTAACAAAACACCAAAAATTTCTCAAGAGTGTACGACCCAAATTGCTACAAGCTGCAAAGTATTTTAAATGCTTCACTGTTCTATGTTAAAGCAACGGAAACATTTTAATAAGAAAAGTTGAGGACTTATGAGCTCACATTTAATTGTTAAATTCAACATAGAACGGCTGATATACACGACAAATGAGAGTTGGTGAGGATGCAATTTCTCGATTTAACCCTCATTAGAACGTCATTGATTATGTATTACCATTAACTAAGCAATGAAATTACCTTTCTCTGCTAGGAAGGTGTAACATGATAGTTCCTCGAGACAAATGTTAATGGCTTTATTAAAAGTGAGACTCTCCATAAATTCTCATCCACCTTATATTTTTTGCACAATATTTTCTAATGTTAATACAAGAATTGACGTTAAAATATGAGTTGATAGCTGTAAAACTATAAACAGTCAAGCTCAATCCAACGATCAAGAAGATGCCACTTGTCAAGAGATTGGCTGATAAAAGTTGTTAGTTTGTTAAGAATTAGTTTACTTACTGTGTAAGTATTGTAACTAGTGTAAATAGGAAAACCTTGTATCCATTGAGACAGTGAAGAAATAATATCAATGAAATACTCTCTCATTCTCTTCAATCTCTCTTTCTCTCTCTAGATTATGTGCTTACAATTTCTCTCTAAAACACCATTGTTGATCTTCAAGCTCAAGACTACTCAATTCAACAATAACGAGTCCATAGAGAGTTCCACTTTTAAAATAGTCCCCTTAACATTGCTCTTTTCGTAAATATTTTATCCTAATCATATTCATGGGTCAAATAGTTAAAATATAAATAACATGAGACCAGCAGCATGGACTCAATGCCTTCCCTACTACCACATGAATGTATATGCGACCATATGGTTTGAAGAGCCCCAACTGTCATTGCAAATGTGCTATAGTTTAAGCGGCTAATGCCTTTTTTACTTGAGCTCTTTTTTCTTTACGTGACATTTTTTTTTTTTAAAACCCAACAATATTTGTTTTCATTTTTTTTTCAATAAAATTGTCAGGGAACGCAAGACAAACCAATTGAGGAATATTGAATCCTGATCTCACATCTTGTACTCTTCGATCTAAAAGAAAAGAAAGAGGTGCCATCAGGTTTAAGGTCATTGGCATTTTAGCTTAATTAAGTATAATATAGAGTGTTGATGTGTTCACTATTCAATTAAATATGCTAATTACAGCTATTATATACATGTATCTGACTGTGACCTATCCTTAGCTGGTTTTAGCCCGATTAATTTTTTTTTTTTCACCAAACAAAAACCTAATTAATATGTGTTGCGTCATAATTTTGAAAGGTTAGGATTGATGGCTACAGAGTCTACTACCCAACTTCAACGCGGGTGATGGGGTCGCTTTCAATTGTACCCAAAAATAAAAGTCACACTTACCCCATAAAAAATAGTATACTGGTGTTTAATTAATGTTTATATAACTTCTCCAAAAAATAAATATTTATACCAAATACTAATACCATACGAAATAACATTTTGATAAGAAAGTCTAATTAATCAGAAGATTAAAATGTGACATTTCCAATGAAAAACTATAGGTTGGGAAAAGCTAACAATAACTAGAATACATGAGCTTGAAGGCTGCGGGTGAACAGCCAAAGATCTGTTCTCATCATTGAACACAAAAGTTCCTTAACTTCCAAGGCTGCTGCCTTTTGTCTTCACCATAAGACTCCTTCCTTTTGCTTCAAAGTTTCCGAAGGATTTTGCCTTCTTCTTGTATTCTTCTCTAATCCTCAGTCACAGTCCATTATTGTTTATCCACTACCCTCCATATATACCAGTTATTAAGGCTTGTTCTTTCTTTCCAAGAACCAAAATGCCCTGGAACTGCTTTTGTTGCGTCGCCGAAGAAGATCAAGAACCAGCTCAGACCAGGTACACTTGATGCAGTCTAATTATAGCCTGATCTATGTTAATTGTTGATTAATTATATCTTTAATTGTTACAAAGTTTCATTTATTTATGAGTCTGGGGTTTGTTTGTTCATTTTAGTAGGGTTCACAAGAATAGGGATTACCCGTGGGAAATATATTCTCTCAAGGAGCTTCTTCATGCAACAAACAGCTTCCACGATGATAACAAAATTGGAGAAGGAGGGTTTGGAAGTGTTTATTGGGGTCGAACAAGTAAAGGTGTTGAGGCAAGGCAATCATGTCCATCTTTTACCTTTGATTTTCGATTCTTCTGACGATCATGAGCAGCTAGCAAACTGCATGATCGATGAATTTCCAATTTATACAACAAAGTATTTTCTTCTTCTTTTTTCAATCGGTTAGTTTTAATAGTCACACTTAACTTTGTCACATACACTTATGTGTTCAGATCGCAGTAAAACGATTAAAGACGATGAGTCCAAAAGCAGAGATGGAGTTTGCAGTGGAAGTTGAAATACTTGGAAGGGTCAGACACAGAAATTTGTTAGGCCTGCGGGGATTTTATGCCGGAGGTGATGAAAGGCTCATAGTGTACGATTTCATGCCTAATCATAGCTTGATCACCCATTTACATGGCAAACTTGCAGCAGATTGTCTTCTTGATTGGCCAAGAAGACTGAGCATTGCCATTGGATCAGCTGAAGGTTTATCGTAAGTTATATAAAAGTTAATTAATCGTCAATTTGTGCTACAAATTGCTATAAAATATGAAAATAAACCCTTGATTGTGTCATCTTATTCTGTGTGTTCCTTTTTTGCCAAATGAATCATTCAGATAAATTATTCAAAATTCAGGCCATTCTTAATATATAGAATATAGATGTTACAGATCTAGCTAGATAAAATTTTGATGAGCTTCAAAATTGTTATGACTTATGATTAAAGTTATTGGAAGTATGTTCACATCCTTAAACACGGACGTCAAGAGCTACTTGTCATCAAACTTGGTTCTAGGTTTGATTCTAATTTTGTTCCATCCACTTTATAAAATAACATGTACATTATCATTGAAATATGAACACATACTTACATTGCCATTGTAGCTGTACTAACGTATTCATGTGTATGTTCATAACTTTAGGATTAAAAATCAAGTTTATTATTAATTCTTATACATTGATGATAATCTAATTACGCATAAATCGTATGAAGTAATTTTCAGTATGATTTAGCATTGTTCAATTTTCTTCGTCTGTTTCATTGTTAAGGTACCTGCACCATGAGGCCAATCCTCATATAATCCACAGAGACATAAAGGCCAGTAATGTGCTTCTAGATACTGAATTCGAAGCCAAAGTTGCTGATTTCGGATTTGCAAAGCTGATTCCGGACGGTGTAACTCATCTGACCACTAGGGTAAAGGGAACTCTAGGATACCTAGCTCCTGAATATGCCATGTGGGGGAAAGTTTCTGAGAGTTGTGATGTTTATAGCTTTGGGATTTTGCTCTTAGAAATAATTAGCGGAAAAAAGCCGATAGAAAAACTACCGGGCGGAGTGAAACGTGACATTGTTCAATGGGTCACCCCCTATGTCCAAAAGGGTGCATTTAATCAAATTGTTGATCCAAGGTTGAAGGGCAAGTTTGATAAAGAACAAGTGAAATCTACAGTCCTAGTTGCTATGAAATGCACCGACAATAGCCCCGATAATCGTCCCACCATGATAGAAGTGGTGGATTGGCTTAAGGGAGGTATAGGAAGAAGGAAAAAAGAGATCAGAAAAGTGGAGGACACTGAGGATCATCAAGACGAAGGTTGGGACAGAATTGATACCCAGCATGAAGTTCATGGTGTGGAGCTATCTGATGCTAGAGAGAATATTACAAGGGCAAGATCACAAAGAAGATAACTTCAAAAATCTCGATCCTTTTATTTTGTGAGACTGAAATGTATATGTTTGGCCTTTGCTTTTTGTTTGCGAAATTGAAATATTGTATTTTCCGTGAGCTTAATTAGGTTAGGGTAGTTTTATTCACATATATTTTTTTATCTCTTACATATCCTTATCAATTGTGTGTCTATTGATATTTTTCAATTCGATCCAAACAGCTAAAAATTGAAAATAATATATAAAAAGTAAAAATGAGTGTGAATATCAGCTTTGATTATTGACGTAACATGTATCCTAAAAAAGAATTAGAAGTCTAGAAACATGACTTGGTCTTACCGTGTACAGGTTTAAAAGTCTATAGACTATATGTACTATTCCTTTTTGGCTCATCTGTTTGTCTTGGTAGTGTGTGGCATTTCAATATAATTTTTTTTTATTAAATTTGTATCGAGAACTATGATAAAACTTAGGGACATTTTGATCCAAGTTCAAAAAAATTCAATTGTTTTCAGAATAACTCCAGTTTTACTTAATTTGATATTATACCCGTTTTGCCCTTTAGAGTACAAATAAAATTAGATTTAAATTTTTTAGTTTTTAAATTTTAAATGCCTTTATCTACCCACTTTCTAATAAAAACATTTTAAAAATTCATATGCAACAAATATGATAAGTTCATCAAAAATTAAAATTGTGGGAGGCAAGAAACTTGTGATATTAATATAATTAATCTATAATATAAGTGTATTATAAAATAGAAAAACATAAACCACCATAGGGTGGCTCAGTGATTAGGGATGAAGTTCAGGCCTGTATTTCACACAGAACGTCTTGGGTTCTATTCATGGCGCTGGTGAATTACACAATAATGGTCATGAGAGGTTGAAATGCCTTTATGAGTTTTCCTAGCTCCCGGAAGGGTGGACTGCCGTAGTAAAGTCACCAGCTGATTCCCTTTTTAAAGAAAAAAAAACATGTGAGGTTGATTATGAAAAAAAAATCTACAATAGAGGTAGATAAACAAAAATATTGTCTACCTTCATATATACCTATTATATAGGAACAAAATACACTATTAATCCTAAAATTAAGGGATTATGTGCATTTACATATTTATAATAATTTATAATCTTAGGGCTATATTGGTATGAAAATGTAAATATGATGATATGTAACCCTAGTCATTAGAGACCTATATCACATAAGTGGACTATTTTCAATTGTGTCTCACAAAATTGAATCTATATCAAGTTTTTTCTAAAAAGAATGGTAAGCACTAATCAAGATTCCAAGGTTTTAATTATTTGGACCGATTATAATTATTTGAACTCTTTTGAACCAATTTTAATTATGTGGAAGTTTGCTACACTTCCGATCGACGAATGTTTACCTGCCTTAATTCGAAAAGGCCAATTGAACACCCATAGTTCTATACTTTTATTCTTTTCAAAATTTTCTTGGTCGGAATATTACGTGTTTTATTCTTTTCAGATTGGAAAATTGAAAAAATGTAAGCAAACGTCACCTTGATTGATAACATAAAATATGTCTTTGCTTTGCATGTTGAATCAATCATTAGATTGCTTGTATTTGTTGGCTACCGGACGTGTTGGTTTTTCTATGAAACAAAAAATGAGTCACACCAAAAATTGAAATAAATCTCAAATATCTCCAAAATTGACGAAGACAAAATCGAAACTTATCATACCATCATAACTCTAGCGAGAGAAAGCTTAAAGCAAGAAAGCTTGAGAGAGAGAGAGAGAGAGAGAGTTAGAGCAAAGGGGAAGACGAAATGAAATGCTCTGTATTGTGTCAGTTCCGTTAATGCCACAAATGCTTATGACTCGGTCCATATACTCAAGACTAAACTAATAAACTTGGCAGCTAAGCAACACTACAATCAACTAACACCCTTACTAAGCTAACTAATCACTTCCCAACATGATGACATGTGGCATTCTCAAGATTAGATTAAGAGGCTAATACTTTACGTCACAACAGGAAAAGTGACCAAAAAGGCAAAGATTACAGAATGCGTATTAGACACCCTCTTTTTCTTTCTGAATACCCTTAATTATATTTTTCACTTGATTCATTCTTCGAATAATTCAAGGCCAGAAAACAAACATATGTATGGAGAAGGAGAAAAAAAAAGTTGCAAAGAACACTTTATTAACCTAGCTAGGTTCCACACTCACCACAAACGACTATAAGCGTTGTATTGTTATGCCGCTTTGGCCCATCATATGAACCAAGGCATTTTCTTGGGCTTAGTTTTCATTTTGTTGGTTGAAAAATGAACAAAACTCCCTCACATATGAAATATAACATTAACATCCTTTGAAGTTTTAGTTTACTTTTACATAACTCCTTTAGTACAAATTTGCCCTTATTAGTAATTATACTTTTTTTAAAAATGAAAAATCCTTTGAATAAATAGAATAAAAATCCAAAAGAAAATCTTACATTAAACAATAAAAAAAATAAATTAAAGAAATATCGTTATCTTTTTTCCTCTACCATGGACTCAGATCTTCTTCGGAATTCAGCATAAAAAAGTTCAAGGTTTCCAACGACAACTTGCATTTCATGAGGTGATTCTTGGGAATTCGGCGGTTTTCATATTTTTTTTATGGGGGAGTGTGAGGCCAAGCTTGTGGAGAGGCTGATTAATCCAAAAACCGAAACCGAGGCGAATGAGTAGCTTCTTGTGAGGATAGCTAGGGAGGAGGTGAAGCATGTTAAGAATTTCCAATATGTTGTGGTGAATGCGGAGGGGATGCCCTAAACCCTATATTTATTTTTAAAAAAGTTTTTTTATTTTTTATTTTTTAAAGTAATTAAAAATGAGGGGCAAATTTTTCTTTAAGAAAATATTTTAAGGTGATGTCAGCCCTAAAGGGTTATGTGAAAGTAAATTAGAACCTCAAGGGATGTTAGTATTATGTTTTAAACGTGAGGGGATTTTCTGAAAACACGATAAACCTGAGAAGGTGGTAGTGTAACTAACCCGAGAATAAAATGAAAATTAATAAACTTCCTACGCAAATTTCCCCTTATGGGAGATTTTGAATGTAATTAAACGTCCAAGTACCCATACTCTATCTATAACCTATGGAGAAGTATTCGGTCATACTACGGCATATCATATCAATTACAATCAAGAATTTGTCTTATCTATGATGTATCATGTAGGGTAAGCTCGACATGATCTCAAAACTCTCCAACTCGAAAGGTATCCTCTAGTTGAATTTTGAGATTAGGGTTTAATGCTTTTGACTTTTGTTTTAATTAACAATCGAAATACGATTAGGTTTCCAGAGGAGCCCATAATTTCTGTGTAAATCTTCATCACAACAGTGATATATAATAAATACATAAAACGCGTCCATTAAAATCAATGAAGAAGATCTGTGACAAGAAAATTAATTATAATTTTGTAAATATTGTTACTTATGTGGTTGTCCACAAATATGTATTTGGGTTCAACATGTAATATCTAACTATTTTAGTCTTTTATTGATGTACACCTTAAGTCTATAAATAGGCATGCTAATAAGAAGAGTATATACTCATATTTCTCCTCCCAATCTATTTCATCTCTCTCTAATCAATTTTATTTTCAACACTACTATCAGTACGCGCTCTTAATATGATATTTTTCTTTAGATGTTATATTTTATCTGAGCTACAGTCACCCCTTGATAGAGTACTCGCCAAAAACTTCCTCATGCTCATCTGTTTTTAGTTTGAACGATTATACAGGTAAAGATCATATAATGAGAAACTAACTTCACTCCATTGATTCTTCATTCTCATCAATTAGAGTTGGAGGTTAATAGCCCACATATGAATATGAAATTCATATTTAAGCAATTGGAAGTTCATAACCGAATGGGTATATGAATATGTCGGATTTGGTAAACTCAAACCACCTTGAGTATTTTTTTCACAACACAGATGAAAAAAATATTTTATCCTTTTTTTATGGTATGAAGTTGTACATTCTATATGCCAAATTATTGTACTGAATCAAAACTTATCGTTGATTCTAAATAATTGATGGTATGAAGTTCTTCAGTTTAATTGCATAACCAACCAAATGAAATTTTTTTGTTATACTTATTCTATTGCAAGTAGGCATTGAGCACAACTTTGCCGTTCGCAAAACATTTGGTGTATTTTTACCAATTCTCACTTTAAGACAAATGAAAAATAGTTGAAACAAATTATCAATTCTTTCATGAACTTGAATTTAGTGGATTTTGAGATTTCGGACTTGTTCTCTGATACAAATGAATAATCATTTTATCTCATTATTAGTGGTTGAGTTTTATCTTTCACCTTGATCTTACAAGAAATTAACGGTTGAGTTATCTCCTAGTAGCTTGTCTCTTTAATTTATTTTTAGCAGTCCATTATGTTTGTTTAGATTTTCTAGTTTTTTATATGAGTAATGCTAGAGAGATCATCTACTTAAATCGTATCTTGTAAATTGTATGATGTGGCAGTTGATGGTTGAATTTCTTCTTTAAACCATTAAAGAAAGAGTTCAACTATCAACGCCACATATTTGAGGATGCAAAGGTAAAAGAGTCTCACACTAATGAAAGGAGAAACCTTGGAAGGGCTTACAAGAGGTTGGACTACTCCACATATTGCCAATTGGTTTTATAGCAAAACCTTAACTTTCTTTATGGTATCGGAGCAAGACCAGCGGATTGTCCCATGTGTGAAGTGAAGCTCAACAGTCACACGTGTTCAACGTCACCCCATTTGTATTGTCCACGTTTTTGTCTTAAAAATTTTGCCACACGTGAGGGGACATGTTGAGAATGAATCACACATTGATAGGAGGAGGGACTTTACATGAGCTTATAAGAAGTTGGGCTACTCTACATATTATCAATTGGTTTTATGGTGGAACTCCAACTTCTTCTTCGTATCAGAGCAGGTTGACCCACTTGTGAAGCCCAACGACCACACGTAATCCACGTCACTCAATTGTGTTGTCCACATGTTTGGCTTGGAAATTCGCTCCACATGATGAGACTTGTGCGAATGTGAAGGTAAACGAGTCACACATGCATATCGGTAAAAGAAGAAACCAATTAGAAGGGCTTATAAGAGGTTGGACTTCTTCTCATATTGTCAATTGGTTTTATGGTGGATCCTCAACTTTCTTCAACGTGTGAAGCCCAACAGTTACGTGTTCTATGTCATCTAATTTGTGTTATTTACGTGTTTGGCTTGAAAAAATTGTCATACGTTAAGGGCATGTAAGGATATAAAGGTAAAAAAGTTCCATATCAGTAAAAAAAAAAAAAACTTTACAAAAACTTATATGAAATTGAGTTACTCTTCATATTTGTACTCTAATTTATTTGTCTCTCTTATCTCTCTAATCTATTTTATTTCCAACATAATTAGAAATATTGAAATCTATATGCTAAAAATTAACGACAAAAACATTGAAAGAAAACTTAACGACAAAAAGAGCTTGGACTTTGACGTTAAAATCAATGAAAAGGTTCAAATCAACACATGCATGTTGTATATGCTCAGTCAATTGACAATAGAGAGAGAGAGAGAGAGAGAGAGAGAGAGAGAGAGAGAGAGAGAGAGAGAGATCGTTTAGGAATAAACCAGTAAAAATGGAAGGGAGAACAGCTTTTTACAGTCCCAAATCCCAAAGGAAACAAGCTTTGTAGTTAAAAGAGTTCTAACCTAGTAAACCTACAGCCCAAATGGAATAGATAGGAGGACCCTCTACGAATTTGGTGAAAAGTAAGGAAGCTTTGGTTGTTGGACTATATATTGGATAATACGACACATAAAATGTAGCTATATAGCTATATATAGGAATAGTTAGCTAGGGCAGCGAACTTGATCAGGACTGATCCAATCTTGTATATTCACACGGAAAAGAACCACTTCTATTTAAAAGCAAGAACACACAATATAGTGCTTGTGACAGCATTTGCTTTGTGTACCCTTTGAAAGGAACATTTAAACGAGCTGGAGACGGATGAGCCTGGATGAAAAGGAAGTACGTAGCCGACCTAGTTACGAATTAGGGTGCATGAAGTAGGGGGCCTCGAAAGGCTTCTCAGATGCATCGTGGCTTCTAGGGTTAAAGCTTTAAGAAATTTAAAGGATACTAGCAAGGTAATATTGATGATGCCTGCATTGATTTGTATGTGAATGGCAATAAAAGTGGGGAAGCGAAAGAAGCCATGAGAAGAGTGTAGAAGAGACGAAAGAACAAAAGAGAAAGACGAAAGGAATTTAGGTTTGACCTACTATGGTGACGGCAACAAAGCTTGCTTGCTTGTATTTATTTGTTTTGTTTTGTGGATGTTGTTTGGTATGTGAGAGAGAAAGAGAGAGATAAACTCTATGAACTACGCAGCAAATCTAAATAAATGATAACATGTAACAATATGACTTCTTGTATTAATATGTAGCAAATATAATAATATACAGGGTTATAAGAATTTTTATTTTGGTAAAAATTCTACACTAATTACAATGAAAAATTACATTATTATAATATATGCGATAATCATAGAGATGATTCCAGATTAATTAACTCTAATCTAATATTGTCATTTAGTACTACGGTTTAGTGGTATTCCTCTTCATTTGTAAGTGAGAGGTCTTAGGTTCGATTCTCGTTAAAGATGAATTTGAACAACATTATTGTTAGTCCATTGTGAGGCTTAGCTCACTCTCACATCCCTTTAGTGTAGATAATATTGTTTGTTCAAAGTAAAAAAATCTAATCTAACACTTACACACCCCTATTTAATCATAGTCGTTGATTATATTTGATTTATTCAATAAGATAACCTTAAATAAAGATAGGTTGTCTTAAAAGTTAAAGATGAGTGTGTTAAAGTCATTTTCCTAAAATGGAGGTGCTTTGTATACCTAGCTAGCTAGATTAAAGATCAAATATTAAGGCATATCGAATGATCGGAATCATCTAGATATTAAAAATTAGGGCTCGTGTTTGGGCAAAATTGGAAGGATCAGACCAGATCCGGTTAGAAATAAAATGGGGCGAGTTGGGCCACCCTCAGAAACGGGCAGCACCAACCTAACGGCGGTCTAGATCTCCCTAAAAAACAAGCACCATGAACCTAATGTCGGCTCTTATTATACCTAGCCAAACGCGACACCTCATGCACAAGTTTCTCGAAGAGGGTGGCCGTAGACGATTTCAATTTGGAAGGCATGAGCTTATCAAACGCGACCCTCCTGGTCGATTTCAATTTGCAGGCGCTAGCCGTAGACGTGGTGGTGTGGTCGCAAGTTGCTAAAGAGGGAGACGGAGTCGAGGGATGGTGAATTGTGATTGTTGTCGAGAATGACTGGGATAGACGAGGTCACGAGAAAGACTCAGTGAAGAGTGAGTCTGTTGTCCGACTGACTGTCCGAGACTGGGTGAATGAGAAAAATGGTAGAAACGGTTCGAGCTGAGACCCCGTCTCTCCTGATTGTTGGACTCACCCCGCCCCGTCATTTTCTCCGCCCCACCCTGCCCTGTCCCGTTTCTTCTTTGAAATATTTGGACCCACCTCGAGCCGCGGGTCTATGACCTGATTGCCTACCCCTATTTAAAAGTACTCAAATCTAAAAGTATTTAACCATTTTATACATTGTCAGTTTGGTGCATGTAAATTAATTTTTCTTTTTATGAAAAAAAATATTTAATGGTTTCAGATTTGTTTAATGTATGTTAGAGCATTTTTGGTATTTTACAAATTAGGGTTAGCATAAAGATTATAATTTCTTTCCTTTTTCTAGCTACTAGGGTTCAACATTATTTTCCTATTCGTTTCCTAATTAGATTTTGATAAATAAATTTCTTTTATCTTAATGAAAATTAAGTATTGGCAATACATAATCATTTCGCTATGCAATAATTTATAGTCTTCTTAGTTTTAGTCAATGAAATAAGATTTAGTCTGTGATCAGCTTTTTCGTTTTTCATTTCTCGTTCTTTAATTTGTTAACACCCACAAAGTAATCATGTAAGAATATATAGAAGGGATCGACTTATCAGTTATGGTGGTCCATGGTTACACTATGGTTGCAGGGTTGCAGCCTTATTGTGCACAAGATAGGGATAGAAAGTGTAATATTCGCGAGAGGCAATAGAGTCAAAACCCTAAAGTTCATGTTTATTCGGTAACTATCATATTCATGCGTACATGAAATTTCACTATCCTCCACGCTACAGAAATTGATGTAATACTACTCTCATGATATATGTAGCTCGAAGGCAGAAACATTTTACAATATATGGCAGCTGAATTTGAGGAATGAAGTCATCCAGTACATTTTCAAACTTGAAAAATGTTCCTCGATCGGTTCTCTTTCAGTCTATTGGTTGTTGCAGCGGCAATTTCAAGAGCATCTTATACATGAGATAAGAGTAATGGGAGAGATACTAAAATTGCAGATAAAATATTATAAACTAAATAATATAGAAGTTGATAATTGTATTATTATTTAAACGTTAATAAATGTGAACAATATTGGTGATATAACATTTAGTTTGTAAATTTTGTCTACAAATTTAGTCTCTCTAACATTATCATTGAGAGAATATAATTTATTAAAATGACAATCATGGAGCAGAATCATGGAATTGGATCCTCTCCGACGTAAAGCCTCGAGATCCTCCTGACCCACTAACACGTGCCGTTGGATTTTGATCCAACGACTACAATTATTATAACTTTTAGAAGGGTCTCCTGTTTGTAGCCGTTGGATCAAAATCCAACGGCCCGTGTTATTCGGTTAGGAGAATCCCGAGGCTTTGCCTCGGAGAAGATCCAATTCCCAGAATCACATGCCTAGGGTGTAAGAAGTGTGCGCAGCTAGCTAGCTGTGCAGCTATTGTTAAATCCAATTTCAGTGTCAACTATATATGTAAAGAGAAATGATAATGAGATTGTCTTAAATTAGGACTATTTATATATTTTCTTTTATCTCACAGTTTAATATTAAATTTTATGTTACATTATAAAATATTATGTATAAAATATGAGATGTTAGAAAGTCTATAAGAGCAACTCCACCCCTAAAAATGCACTGGCGCCCAGCACATTTAATCCACTCAAATAAATACTGATTGACCCCAATGAACAGTAATTGACTAAATGCATCTCCACCCCTTAAAAATGCGTTGGCACAAAGTCTAGTCAATTCGTATTAAAATATTATTAAATTTTTTATAAAATTACAAAAAAAAAGTTTTAATTTCGGATAGGATTTTTAACCAATCTTGTCACGCCATGTGTCATTATCCGAAAGTACTATTTTGTAGATAGATTTCCGATAAGATTTTCAACCAATCACGTAGTGCCACGTGACATTATTTGAAAGTACTATTTTATGGATAGATTTTCGATAAGATTTTCAACCAATCTCGACGCGCCACGTGTCCTTATCTGTTTACAATCCTTTAGCCAAGATTTCGATAAAAATTTCAATCAATCACGTAGTGCCACGTGGCATTATCCAGAACCTCATCCACTAAACTTCTCCCACTACTCAGATTAGAGGAAGCATGAAAGAGGGTGTTTTTCCAACTAGTAAGCGAGTTGTTGAGTTTTTTTCCAACGACCTTGACTACTTCTTGCGTCTTTTCCAAGCTTATCGCAAAACGCTGTAGTAATTCTTCTCCACAGTTCTCGCAACTGCATCTCATTACTCGTAATTAGGTCATGAGTAATTTGAACCCAACATTCACACAACGTAACATCTTCAATGACCTTCCACATAGCCATTTTTTGCACAGAAAAGTATATGAAGGCTTTGGTTGAAAGTGTTGAAAATATTGAAATGTGGTGTAAGGTGGAAGATGATGGTTAGGTATTTATAGAAAAAAATAATAAATTATTATTTTATTTCTTCTATATTTTTAAACAATTTTTAATAATTTTTAATTACTTTTTATTAAGTTAATTAATCTGGACCATTGGATTTGAAAAAGAATGAAATCCAACAGTCCATATTTGGACACGTGGCTAACGGTCATAATTCTGACCGTTTGCTTTTTTTTTTATATATGTTTTTTGACAGAAAATCGTGGACCGTTGATCTAAGAATCGGACGGCCCAGAACGCACCACGTCACTAGCCGTTGGTTTTGAATTTCAAATTTTTTTTACCGTTAGAAATCCAACGGTCCAGAAAACTAGCCGTTGGAAATCCAAAGACGCGCCACGTGGCTTCTCCTGGCTTCCCTTTATTGCGCTACAACGATGGGCCCCGCCGTCTTTTTTCTGTCGGAAAAGCACGTCCACGTGTGCATGTTTCCCACGCACCTGATACAAAAAAACTCAATGGGCCTCGCTGACGCCAGAGTGACGTCACATAGGCCGAGACATTGCTCAGCACGTTTTGGGCCGGCCTACATGCTGGTTGGGTTGTGGGCTGGCCTATTTGGCTCGGCTGGAGTGGATTTTGTGCAGGCCAACATATTTTTCAGGTTTTGTCCCAGCCTACCCCATTGGGGTGGAGTTGCTCTAAAGAGTATCATTTTTAGAGAGTCTCCTTCTCATTTCTCAACATTATAAAATATTGTATAAAAAACATGAGATGTTATAGAGTCCATGAAGAGTCATTTTTTAGAGTCTTCTTAGCATTTCTCATATATAAAACTAGTCGAAATGATGAATATATAAATCAAATCACTTACAGGGAAATAATGTGTGTGACAAAATCACTTCTTTGCTAAAACAGTTTTTGAGATTTTGTCAATATTTCATTCACTTTTTATTGATAATATCATTAATATTGGACGATGTCTACCCGTTTTAATTTTAAGTATTTGGTCAGTTGAGATTTGTGAAAGGGAATTGTTATTGGCATTCCAAAATTCTCATTCTACACTCCAAACTTTCTATATTTAGAAAGAAAAATACACTTGTGAAGAGTGTAGAATAAGATTTTTGGAGTGCTAATAACACTTCCCTTGTGAAATCCTCATTTCCCCTGGTTTCTCAAAAATAAAAGGGGCTTCTTTCATTTTTTTATTCTTTGATGAGGGATCTATATATCACAATTCACAATCCCACCACTTAGATTACCCAAAAAAAGAAGAAATAGTTCCACTTTAGGCTTTATCCAGGCATTTCCACAAAAGCCCAAGCAAAGAAAAATTGAGTGTGCCCCTTCCTATTTGCAAAAAAATAAATGAATATAAATTGTGATTCCTCGTCTTTCCTGTAGGCTATACTAATGTCCTGTATTTTCAGTTGGATAATTGTACATGCAATATGTGTATTAATGCCACTCCTAGGTATACTGTTTGTTTAATTAATATTGTTGCATTTATTAGAAACTGATCAAAAGCACTCTCTTAAATACGAAACGTAAAGGGAAATTAGCTTCTGCAGAAGACACTTTCGAAGAGCAGTCCTTCTAGTTTGCTTGACATATATCCCAACGGAAAATCAATGTACGAATTCTTTAGTTTGCTTGGATCACAACGATTATAATGCAGGCTCAAAACACAATATTCAAGTTGTCAAGTAGGCATATTATGATATGGTAGCGAGTTGTCCATATATATGAATTGCCAAAACAAGATGCGTAAGCAGCAAGCACGCGATGTTTCACCATAAAAAGTTATACGACTTTATAGATAAACCACTGAGCAAAAATGATCATGGGAATATTAGAAGAAAAGGGAAAATGGAAAATAAGACAAGGCATTGAAAATATAGGGATTTTCTAACTTTAATCATTGAAGAAGATTGAAATTTAAAATAATAAAATAAATCTGGTGTTACATTACATATTGATTATAGTCTCTTGATGTGTCCTTAATTCAAATAATTAATGTGTATTTTATTCAATGTCTCTCATTAAATATTTAAATTTATTAATATACACATTTTAATATATTTTTTGACCAAACCAAAGTTTTTTAAATTTATTAATTTTATATAACATTCTTCAAACTTGAAAAACTCAATTAATGTACCTAAATGTTAGTACCGAAATGTATTATATTGAATTAATGTATTTAAATGTTAGTACTGAAATGTATGTACCCAAATATATACATCGAAATGTATTATATTAAACTAATGTACCTAAATGTGTGTACCGAAATGTATTATATTAAACTAATATACCGAAATGTATTATATTGAATTAATGTATCTAAATGTTTGTATCAAAATGTATATACTGAAATGTGTGTACCTAAATGTATACACCAAAATGTATTATAATGAATTTAATGTACCTAAATGAAGAAGACAAAGTATATCAAAATATATTGTAAAATAAAAATTAGTTTCTCTAAATGTTTACAACAAAAATATATTACGATGAATGAAATGAAAATTATAATTATAATGAAATAAAATTAATACATTAAAATTAGAAAGAAAAAGAGAAATATTTAAAACATCAAAAATATAATTAATAAATGAGGTTATTAATGTATCAATGGACTAAAATTAGATTTTGATCTTACTCATGGTTTTAGTTTAAAAGTCATATTTACCAAGGATTAAAATGAAATTTCCTAAAATGTATTATATATGGCACAAGCAAACCTCCCACATTGCTGAAATGGCAGCTCTGCGCCGGCCTGCTGCTGGTGCTTCACACTTCAACTACTTGCCAGTTGCCAGCCCCCTTCACTACTACGTATCGTTTGATTTAACAATGGAATTATGATCTCGCGGAGAGAAACAAACAAAACAATTAGGGTTTTCATTTGGGTTATTAATGTAGATCCAGAAACCACACCACATTAAGCTTATAACTGAACGATCTAATATAGCATTTTCTGTGTATTGTGGCATGAGTGGAAAATGTTGGGGTTTCCATTTAAAGTCATAAATGTGTTAGGAATTGGTCAATGAGTTGCAATTGTAGAAGTTGCCTTGAAATGTGTTAGGAAGTGGCAAGTGAGATATTGATCTCAGTTGAAGATAAAATATTCATGTATTAAACTATGTTGAACTTGATCCATTTTATTATTTACTAGTCTTCATGCACGCGCTCATGCGCGTGCAGAAGACATTTTTTGAATCACGGCGTGATATGCGCGACTTACACGTTTTAAATGTATTTATATGCGTAAATTGACAAAAGGAAAATCAAATATTTGAAGTAAATGAATAATCTTAGATCATGCTAGAAGAAACCTCTCATAAACTAATTAAAGCATCTGAATTCACATAATAGAATCGGTCTTTATAGAATTTACATTAAGAATAGAGAAAATAATATTTAATAAGCAATTGATTGTATCACATTACTGCTAGCTCATTGTGAGGTTAAGCCCCACCCCCTCCTCCTAGTGTAGATAATATTGTTTGTTAAAAAGAAAAGAAAAAAAAAACAATAATTTGACAACTAATTTAATCACATTATTATCCGTGTGTGAAAATACTTTTTTTATAACTAATTTAATCACATTATTATCCACGTGCGAAAGATCTTTTTTGTAACTGGCATTACATGCCTCTTAAGATGTTTTGAACGTGTTTAAAAATAGAGAAATTGAATAATATTATTGCTAGCCAATTGTAAGGTACTAATTAAAAAAAAAAAAAAAAAAAAGAGCACAAAAAAATTAATTATTAAAATATGCACTATGAAAATGACGAAAATGCCCCTACTTTATTTGATGCATTGTTTTGAAATGTCTTTGAAGTTTTTGTCTTGGGGGCATTTTTGTCCAAATATTTTTGTTGAAGCTTGGTGACACTAAAAGCACTATTCACCTTTTGTATTGTCTTTACATATATATGATGTATTAATTAAAAGTTATACGGACATAAATTTTAGGGAAAATTAATAAAAATAGTTTGAAAACTTTGAGTTTTAACAAAAATGACAAAATAAAGGGTAAAGTGAATAGTACTAGGATTGACATTTTAGTACAAAATATGGTTTTTCGTTAAAGTGAACAGTAGCGTGAGCTTTTTGTTAAAGTTCCCTAATTTAGTCAAGTAGAAGAAATTGAGCCTGGCGAAAAGTAAGAAATCACACCAGAAATGTCATTTTCAAGCCATAGATTTTTCCAACCCCGCGCATGTGAGAGCTAACTCCACAACATGAAGATCTACATAGAAAGATGTATAATACCCCAAACTCTGGAAAAACCACAAAACAAAAAAGACAAAAAAAAAACTAACCCAGCACAATCTCGGAAAATCCCTCTACAAGCCGTGGAATCTGAGGTAGCCTTAGCAAGCCTACCCAACCCAATAATACACAGTAAGATGCCGAAAAACGGGAGCAATAGAAGAAGCTTTACACAACTTAGCCGACATCTCAAGAGAGATTAAGAATTACTTATCCAAAACATCGTAGACATGACCAAGAGAGGAGATTAAGAATTACTTATCCGAAATAGAACGACAAAGGTGTAAAAACTAAAGGACCTTGTTTTCAAATTTTACTTTATTACGCATGTTTCAAATAGTCATTTATAAAAAGTAAAGAACAAAACTGATTCGGAGTTGATCAAATCTTATTACTCTTTTTCCTTACATTATCTAAAAACATTTTAGAGAGTGAAAAGCAAACATAAGTGATAAAAATGCCAGTCCATACCGATTGGGAAACCAAAATATGAGTCCCTCGATTTAGGTTTAGGAGAAGGAAATTACGATTAGCCACAACAGCCCTTATGTCTCGCCAACATATTAGAAAAAAGTTCCTATACTAAACCTGAATAATAGCAAAACTGTTGCAACATTTTCTGTACCCTGCAGCCATCTTCTGGTAATGCCCACATTGAATTATAGCGTTAAACGAAGATCCAACCATATTGTTTGATAACAATTTCCTTAATTTCTTTGTACGTGTATGTGAATGAAAATAGAGTTTGATGCAATTTGAGTCTATATCACATAGAAAAATTGGCTCTTTTTTTCTTTGCTTTTGGTTATACAAAAATTACAATTCAGACGTCTTCCTAGTTATTGGTAGAACCGAACAACCTACGTCTTACCAATGAAATCAATATGATCGGAAAAGATCCGAAATAAATATGGATTTATAGATCAAAATTCTTACCAATTGGCAAACAAAGTAATGCTCGTATTCGAAAGTGTGCTTGATTGCCAAATCCATGGTGGTGGTCATGTCAGAATGTGATATTGATCATTTGAGGGCATCATCTGAACACACTTTCACTTCAAATGGCATTAAGAAGTTGTGCTCCACCCTCGGACGCACTTGCTCCTCTGCATAATCCCACAAGTACCCAATACTAAACTTACAATCTTAATTATGTATGCCTCTTATATTAATCACCATAAGACAAAGTATAAGAAAAGCATTCTGAGTTGAAAAGTTAAACGACAGATGTTGGACCCTCTTTGAAGAGAAAAATTTACTTACAATGAAGATAATATTTTGATTGTATCTTAAACTAGTTACGCATTATCATGTGTTTTAAATTTTTTGCATAACATCGCTTGATTGTGTTTAAATATATTTGCAACTGCATTGCAATCCAAAAGTGCAACTTTATCCATATTTTTCATATATATATATATATCACATTTATATCGCATCTCTAATAGCAATGATACTTACATGTGTATTTTATTTTTTCACATAACAATGTGTAATTATGTTTAAAACCCATCACTTTGTTATCTATATTGGATGTAAGTTCTTTTCCTCCTTGAGACATAACTCAATGTGCATGCAATGCAAGCTAATCTTAAAGAAAAGTGGCCATGACTTTTATCAACAAATAAAAGGCATGCACACATTACTCAATTTTGATCTAAATTATAAAGAGTTGAGAAAACGTGCTAGCTGCAAAAGCTTTATGCAGGCATTATTGCAGTAAATCAACATGAAAAAAAAAGTAGCATCTATTTCGGTATACGAATTCATATGAGTTTGAACAAAAAATGAAAAAAGTGTTTTCTTCTTTGAGATCTCCAGTTATTCAATATTTTGAGCTGTGTTTCAATCAAAAGGAAACCAAATCATCAAATAGCGCAGAGAATCTGTACTGGAATGCAAGTAAGCTACTCCACAAAGGGGCCCAAAAATTGAATAAATTTGGAGTGAGTGATAGAGTGGAGAAAATAAAAATAAATAGAAAAAATAAGACATTGTCGAAAAAATAGTCCTGCGAGTCACTCACTGGAGCAGACCCATGTATTCGTCCGGTACCCATCGTTCTGAACCAAAAAAATGGCGTCCCTCTCTTCCCACCCACTCTCCACTCACTCTTCGTCTGGCGCGGGAAACCGTGGAACTCTCTCTCTCTCTCTCTCTCTCTCTCTCTCTCTCTCTCTCTCTCTCTCTCTCTCTCTCTCTCTCTCTCTCTCTCTCTCTCTCTCTAAAACATCAAAATACATTAAAGCGCTTGCGAAAAAACAGATGTTAAGTTCTTATTAGAGCCGCGTTTTCCAGTGGCAGTACAATCATGTCCCCCTTCCCTAATCATGCACATGTTGTACATACTCTTTTCGCTCTCTCTCGTTAAACTTTTTCTCTCTCAGACACGCTATACAAAATGTGACAAATCAAAGTTTACCATTTTGTGGGCCGTCTAAATTAAGTGATTAATACATCTTTAAAAGAGATGTCAAATATGTCAAATAAAATTAAAAGATATTTAGATGTTTTTCAATAGATATGTTATATATGATGTGATAGGTGAGTTATTTGACACTTGCTTTCTAGCTGCCTTTTTTTTATAGCAAACAAAGAAGAAGTCAAATATATTTAATTAAATTTTTTAATACATAAATCTCATTAACAACCAATAGAATAAAAACTACAATTAATTTTGATTATTTTTTAATAGTTAATGTAACTCTAGGCCCAATAAAATAAATATTTGACATATCTATTGAAAAAGAAGAGAATTTAACATTTGTATTCAATTTGCCACATCAACTATCAAATAAATTTTTTACATATTATGTTTAACATCTTCTTTGATGTTCTAATTAGATTGAAGGGTCTTATTCAATGCAGTTCCACAACCACGACTTTTCCATCTACTGCTTTTCTGATCTTGCTTTTAACTGGCCTAGCTCTGTGATCCCTAGCTATATTCTCTCTTTTGTGACTCTCCCGGTTGGAGATATGGCTGCAACCTAAGTGCTCAAAAGTCCAAAAAGCAGTCAAAACTCCAAAACCCTATATTATAGTGAACCATCTAGACAATCTCTAATTCCTGGGTAAAATTTAAAATTTAGGTTTTAAACTAATGAATTATTCTCCAATGGTTAGTTGGCGAAAAAAAAAAGGTTGGACTTAAAATAAGTTTTGAATTAAAACTTAAAATTTGAACAAATTTAACTTAGAATTTCGACAAAGTTAAAAGGCTGGCTCACCTTATGAGCGAGGATGCGCCCAGAAAAGTGAAGGCCGTAGTAAGGCGACGCGCGCAACGTGTGAGGGTTGACAGGAAGTGAGGTCCGCCCCTAACGAGAATGTTAGCCAGCCAAAACAAGCCTAACGATGCTTTTTCGACCTGACAATTTTAATCGGTCCACATTCAAACCTATTTATTTTAAATTTTTAAATACATTAAATCCAACGAATGAGATTGAATATGATCAAATCTAACGGTCCAAAATTAAGTCCAAAGGCTAAAATAATTAAATTTTTTATTTAAATCAAAATTTACCCAAAAACTCTATAAATACATGTTTCATGAGTCGTTTAGTAAGTTTTCAACTTTTATTGGTATCTAAATATTTTTAAGTTAAAATGTTCATAAAAGTAAATTATAATAATGTACATAAATTTTATTTTAAAAGAAAGTTACCTATAAAAAATTTAGCCTATATTTATATTTTAATAATTTCGAACTAAAATTTTAATTAAGAACTATTAGAGCAGAAAAAACTGTTACTAAATTAAAACTTCAATTTTCAAGGTTAAAAGTGTTGAGAATGATTTTAACTGCTCCATGTGAGTTGAATTTTTTTTCAAAACATATATCAGGAGAATTTGAGCCACTTATCTTTACACTCCCAATTCTTGTAATCAGATTTCAACTTTAATTACAAACTAAAAACAAAGATGAGAGCTTTATATTGAAACAACGAAACCAAACCGGTTCTACTCTTCAGAACTTGTTCTAGTTCTTCTCCAAGGTTTCTCTTTACCTAAGGTCCGTTCTTTTTGAGCCCATTTGAAATGGGTGACAAAAAAGGAGAAACAACCAAGAAGAACCCACAACAACCCCAGCAGCAGCAGCAGCAACAACAGAAGCAACAGATTTCACCTTCTCCCAATGACCAACAACCGCCGCCAACGGCTGTGAATATCAGTGGAGCAGCAGCTGCAGCTGGTGTCCCCTTCAATATTCCTCCTCCCTTGTTTGTCCCCACCGGTACTCCAACAACCTCATCTTCATCACCCTTTGATCAGCATCAGTTTGAGGCAGCTGTGAATCCAAAGAGGCCAAGATTTACGAGTACAACCGGACAATGGAAACTTCTTCCTTCACCGTCTTCCCAACAGAAACAACCCCAAGTACCAATTCTGCCCTCAGAATCAACCCCATCTCCAAATAAAAAAAAAACTCAATTATCCCAACCCCATGTCTCCACCATCGGAGCAGCTTCCTCATCCGACACCGCCTCATCGTCGCCGCCGCACTCTCCTCTGCCGTCTCTGTCAGCAACATCAGGGCAGGACACAAACAAAACAGTAGCAGGAGACCCTCAAAACCCGGTCCACCACCACCACCAGTTCAGAAAAGGAAAGTACGTAAGCCCGGTTTGGAAACCAAACGAGATGCTATGGCTAGCGAGGGGGTGGAGGATTCAGTATCAAGGTGGGGCAGCTGGTGGGTCTTCGGATCATGGGTCGGGCTCATCTTCCAGAACAGAGCAGTTACAAACAGAGTCGGGCGGCGCCACCACCACTCCTCACACCAGAGGCAAAACTAGAGTCGACAAGGACATGGAAGTCGCCGACTTCCTTCAGAAGCATGGCGTCAGCAGAGACGCGAAAACGGCGGGAACCAAGTGGGATAACATGCTGGGAGAGTTTAGAAAGGTTTATGAGTGGGGGAGAGGTTCTGAGAGAGAACAAGTCGGGAAGAGTTACTTTAGGCTTTCGCCGTACGAGAGAAAGCTACATAGGTTGCCTGCTTCTTTCGATGAGGAAGTTTTCGAGGAGCTTTCGCAGTTCATGGGCTCGAGGACGAGAACTCCTCAGAGCAGATTAGGGTCGGTTGGGGACGACAGCCGATCGGCTCTTGTTATGAGTAGAAGTCTTCCCCAACCGCCTTCGTTCAAAGAAGACGACTTCCCTCTCTCAGGTACATAGAGGAATGCTGAACCGCTAACTGGTGCCCACAACACAAGCTGTATACCTAAAATAAACAAAATTTTATGATCAATATCTCTAAACAATGGAGGTTACTAGCTAGTTAATTAAGTTGTGCCATTTATTTATTTAACTTTTAGTTTTGGTTTGATATCTATATATATGTTATTATATGCAGGTAGGGGAAAGCAACTGATGATCATGAGCGGTGAAGGGGAACCGTTTTACCACGGAGGAAGAGGGACTTTTCTAGGGTTTCATCACCATGAACAGTCTTCCATAGACTTTGCAACTGGCCTCTCTTCATCTTCTTCCAAGGAGCTTCGTCGAATCGGAAAGATTCGAATGACTTGGGAAGAATCGGTGAGTCTGTGGGCGGAAGAAGGGGAGCACCACAGAGGGAGAGTGAGGCTGCAAGGCTTGAGCTTCTTGAACGCCGACGAGCTCACTTTCTTTGATGATTCCATGGTTGCCTGCACCATGGAAGCTTTTGATGATGGCCCTTTTGGAGGCTACTCCGTTGACCGGTTCGTGTCGGGACAACAAGTCAAAGTCTTTGGCAGAAGAAAGCCTTCCTCCACTACTTCCGGTGAAAACCAGCTTCTCTAAATTAGATATATAGTCCCATGTCACAAAATCTTGGTTTATTTATAATTCCACATCTAACACTACGTGTTTAATCAATGTTAATTAGGGTTCAATGAAAAGGTCCAGGTTTCCTTACCAGAATCCTCATCAAGATGTAAGCCCTAAAACCAATTTGAATTTATTTGGTAATGTTGTGTTAACATTCTTTTGTCCAATTTCTAGTTTACACATTGATTTGGTTAAAGGTTGCATTATGATCTATACAATTTTTGCATGTGTATTTTTTGCAGCAATGCCTCCATGGGAATTTCAAGACCCAACGGAGTACTACGTGGGGTGTCTTCGAGTCCCACCGCCATCACTTCCTACCGTACTCGAGCTTCAATGGTACGTACAAGAGCCACCGCCGGAGGAATTCCGTTTCCCTCTCCGAAAAGATGTGTACCGCGACTTGCCACAAGGGAAAGAGATCTTCTTCACCACCTCAACAGAATTGCTAGACTGTAGAGCCATCACATACGATATTCTAAGCCCCATAGTCCGAACCAATCCAAGTCTAGCTGCTGCTACTGCCACAAGTAGAGACTCCTTCATTCCCATTTGGGACGACTGCATCAACCGAATCGTCTCCAAATTTTGTTCACTTGAAATGGTTTTCATCCGCAAGCCTAACTCCTCATCACCGACTGAACCATTACAGGATCAATGGCCAAACATGACAGGCTTTGTTCGAAATTTTTGTCTATGGAGAGGGGAAGAAGCCCATAATTTAAAAGATGTCCGCGACATTAATCCGTCAAGCTCAATAGTTGAGAAACTTCTGTGGACTTACATGGATCTTCCTTATATATTAGGGTACTACGCAATCGGTCATGTTGTAACATTTTGTGCGTTGAGTCGTGTTCAAGATCGAATAATTCGCACTGATTTGGGCACGGTTGACCTGTCATCGCCCTCGGAGAGACTCAAAGCCCTAGTCCCATGTCACAGAATTGCAAGCCTGTTGCCATTGCTAGCCGATCGATGCTTCAACCCCAGTACTAATTGCAATGGTGGCTCTGACAAAATGCTACCTTATAGCGATTTTGAGAGGTTCGACATGGGGAATGGAAATGCAATCGAAATGACGCCAACCACAGTGACTAGATTTTATAGTAACATTCGGAAGGCGACCGCGGTCAAAGAAATCTACGATTTTCTCGGCCAACGAATACCCCATGCAGAGTACATCCAAAGATCCTTGGAGAAAGATTTGGCTTTGGTGTTTAAGCCCAGAGGGTGCAAGTTCAAGCCTACAAATTGCAATCAGCTCGTTGAGGCTCTCATGTACGTGACTAAAGCGCTTGTGGCTTTGCACGACTTGTCGTTTATGCATAGGGATATATGTTGGGAGAAGGTGATTAGGAATGAGAGGGACAACGAGTGGTTTGTCTGCGGCTTCGAAGAGGCGGTCGGGGCTCCGCAGATATACCCGCACAGGTTGGAGATGGCGGGAGATGCGGCAGCGCGTGGGAGGCATGCGCCGGAAATGGAGAGAGGGTTGCATGGTGTGAAGGTGGACGTATGGGGAGTAGGGAATCTGGTGAGGGGTTGGGGGTTGACAGGTGTTCCGAAGATGCTGAGGGAGCTCCAAAACCGGTGTTTAGATCAGAACCCGGAGAAGAGGCCAACTGCAGCCGACTGCTACCACCACCTGCTGCAGCTGCAGTCGTCTATGCAGTCAGCCACAGCTGGTGGAGTTTTGATGTGACTGCGACTCTCGCTCTCTTATCTCCGTCAAAAATACATTATTAATTAATTAATTAATTGGAGTTTGTTTTTCGTTGTGTGTTGTCTTTATGGAGGGACACGTTTTGGTTGGATGGTTGTTTTTTATATAAGAAGAAAAGGGCTTGGTTTCTAGGTTTGTGTGTGGGAGGGGAAATGGCGGCGGTTGCAGAAGCTGCCACTGGTGGGGTGCCTGCTTCGACGGTTAGTTCCATCAAATCAAAGGGTCAGAAATGCAGTTTGCGGACGACGTACTGAAAACTGAAAGCTGATGCCTGATGGACATCCTTCACAAGTTCACATATTTTCGGAAATTATTTGAGGGTTTTGATAGGTGCTACGTCTGGGAATGGGCTTGGATATGATTTATTAGGGTTTAATATAGGATAAGGCATAGTTTTCTTTGGGCATATACATTTGCTCTTCTTTAAAGTCTTTTAACCGGATTGCAGAATTCTCAGTTCCCTAGTTACTCTATTTTGTTTCTTTATTTATTCTCTTTGATAGCTATATATTATATGACATTGATTTCAACACAATTATCGTATTTGTTGGCACATTCTTAATATAAGTGGATCTTACTTGCATATAGTCGTGAAATTTGTACGTATTTTTTTTTCTTCACCAAAATGTTACACATTCTTTCTGGTACGGCTTCTCTCTTAATCGTACGTAATTCTTAAAACCTTCCAAACAATTGCTGCCCTAGAGACATAAAAAGAAACCCTCATCACCAATTGCCGACCCCTCCTGAAGTAGGATTCTCTCTGCTCTTTTTTTTCTCTCATTCCCTCATCTCCTATTTTAACGGTCACGGTTAAGCTATGTTAACACCTTATATTAATTTTTTATAGCAAGAGAAAGGCAAAATAAGAGAATGTGAGAAGAGGGGATGGAAAAAGGAGGGGAGAGAATCCTAGTCCCCCCTCCTGGCATTGGGGTCGGTGACAGTCTTTTCTTATGTCTTCTGACATAGGAGAAAATCAAGAATCTCAAAGAGACGGGTGAGATAACCTGGAAATTATTCAACTAGGAGCAATAGAATCGTTCGACGTCGTTAATCGTGGATTAACTCAACACGATTAAGCCTAGTACTTAATTTAAAGGAGGAGACTCTTCTTAGATTACTTTTAATTTACTAATTGACTACTTAATCTTACATATGGAGCCCTTTAAATATGAGGGTACCTTAAATTGGTTGGATAGACAATTAATAACATATTATAGTTACAATGCAACTTATAATTAAAAGAGCTCGTTTTGATATGCTTTTAAAATGACTGAAAGCGTTTTTTGTGTAAATATTTTAGAACCAATCCTTAATAAAAATATAAGTAAATCTTGAAAAAACATTTAAAGTGCTTCTTAGAAGAAGCACATAATTTGTGCTTCATGTAGAAAACACTTTAAGGGCTTTTGGAATCCAAAAATATTTTCTCTAAAAACGCTTTCAGTCATTTTAAAAACATATTCAAACGAGCTAATAGATAAAAGCATGGCTTTGATAGATGAGAAGCCACCAACATCTATATTTAATATAGGGACCATACTTATTGTAGTGCCTACATCATCTTCCCTCATCTCCCTCTATCTTCTGTCTTTTCTCCATCTCTGTTTTTATGAAGTGTCACTACTACAATATTAGCTTTAGGTGTCAGATGATGGTGGCGGTTTAATAAGTCATTGTGTCGGATAAAAGATATTTGACACATCATTCAGTTAGTGTCGGATAACAATGAAATCCTGTCGGTTATAATCGCTAGTATTTTTGAATTCTTTTAAAAAATATATATTTTTAACATATTCCGGCGATTTTTAAGTTAATAGTGCCAATTATAACCGATATAAATTGACTATTTTATTATGTTAGTTTCTGGCGGTTATTATTTTAGTATTCTGGCGGTTATAACCGACTGAAATTAACTATTTTATTATTTTAAAATGTTATATTGATTAAAAATAAATATATAAACACATGGTTTAAATTTTTTTTTTTCACTCATGGCCTCGTCAGATATAGCCGACACGAACAAAGAAAAATTTTGGGTGACTGTCAGAATAATCTCTGAATGTTTTTTTTTCACTCATGGTCCCGTTACCTAATCTTTGAATTTTTTTTTTTTTTTTTTGCGATTTTTTACACATGCTATCTCAGAGTATATACAAACATATTTGATGGTTGGATCGTTGAAACTAGTTTCGTAGAATGCATATCCTAAGAGTTAATGTTATACTTCAATTAAGTATAAAATAAGATTTATCCACTAGTGTAAATATTTTAAATTGAAGATTGAATTAATTCATTGCATTCATATAGGGTCGAGGAGTGTAGCTGTAAAAAATCGTCAAAATCGAAGCTAAAATAACTGTTAAATTGTGATTTTTCGTTTATAACCATCGAAAACTTTTGCTCCTTTACCTAATCTCTGAATGTTTGTTTTTGCGATTTTTTACTTATGCGATCTTAGAGTGTGTACAAACAAGTTTGACGGTTGGATCGTTGAAAAAAGTTTTGTAGAATGTGTAAATGGTAAATTAAATAAACACTTAGGAGTTAATGTTACACTTCCATTAAGTATAAAATAAAATTTTGTGGTATCCACTAGTGTAAAAATTTTAAATTGAAGATCAAATTTATTCATTACATTTTTATAGGGTCGAGGAGTGTAGCTCTAAAAAAATCATTAAAATTGGATCTAAAATAACCGTTAAATTGTGTTTTTTCGTTTATAATTGTTGAAATTTTTTGTTCCGTTACGTAATCTCTGAATGTTTTTTTTTTTTACGTATGCAATCTCGGAGTGTGTACAAATAAGTTTGACGGTTGGATTGTTGAAAAAAGTTTCGTAGAATGCATATTGCGTCAAAACGGTATATTAAACAAACACTTAAGAGTGAATATTATACTTCCATTAAGTATAAAATAAGATTTTGTGGTATTCACTAGTGCAAATATTTTAAATTGAAGATCGTATTCATTCATTGCATTCTTATAGGGTCGAGGAGTGTAGCTGAAAAAAAAATCATCAAAACTAGAGCTAAAATAACCGTTAAATTGTGATTTTTCGTTTATAATCGTCGAAAACTTTTGTTTCGTTATCTAATCTTTGAATTTTTTTTTTTTTTTTTTTTACGATTTTTTACGTATGCGATCTTGTAGTATCTACAAACAAGTTTGACGGTTAGATCATGGAAACTAGTTTCGTAGAATGTATATCTCTGTTAAATTTGCCTAAATTTTGAAGTGAGAAAAGTAATTTGTGCTAAATTTTTATTTATGTTTTTCAACTATTGATTAGACAATATTTAGTTTATGTGATGAAATTTTCATTGTACAATTATCTTTTTGTTTCTTTATTGCAAATTTATATAGGTTATTATTCTATTTAAATACATATTATTAATTTATTTATTAAACCAAACGATTATTATTTTATTTTTTAAAATCGTAACAAAATTTTGGGGAAGAATTTAAAATTTTGTTGGGAGGGAATTTTGGGGTATTTTTGCCGTCATTTTAGAATTTTGGGGTTTTAACTGACAGTAATGAAAATTTTCTATTGGTTTTTATTTTAAAAAATGTTTCTGTCGATTTTAATTGACAGTAATGAAAATTTTTCAAAATAAAACCTCTCAATCTCTTCCTTGCCCCAGTACCTTCTCCCTTCCCCCTTCTTTCCCTCTTTTCTTCTCTCCTCATTTCCTTCTCTTTCTCGAGAAGCAACATTGGGCATTTGGATGAGCATGGCATCTACACTGGCCAGTGCTCCACCTTCGCTCTCTGCGGCTACGTCCGTGCTCAGGTTTGCCTTCTTTCCCTCGTTTCTGTACTGTGTTATTGTGGTAATATTTGTGTTTTTGTTGGGCACTTGTGAATGTATTGGGTGGTAAGAATGCGTAGTACGGTTGCGGAATTTGATCATATTTGTATTTTTCGGTTCGGTTAATGTCATTTGATTCTATCATTTGCTTTCTAAGACTGCATTCTAAGCTGTATTATTATTACAAAGTAGATGACTTGTGAGGCTGCATTTGAAACCCACAAGGAAAATAACATACAAATCACACGATAACTGTTGCTGCGGTCATAGATCCTGAACTATGCTGAAACACTCACTTTTTATTCAGCTATCATTTTCCTTATTACATCTGGTTAAAATTGCTACTGAAGTATTAGAAGTTATTCAATTACTGATAGATTTAAATAAAAACATGTTGACGCCCGCAGTCAAACTCGAAAAGCCCAGTGTAGCATATAGTTATATCCAAACTTTTCTAATCCTAAGTATGAATTTTCCCCATGATTCTGATGTTGGGTTACTGAGGTTTTGTTTTATTAGGTTTTCAGATGTTCTTCAACGGTAATTAGCATCCTCTTATAATTTCTTATCGGTCGTTTGCAATTTGGCATTCCATCTGTTCTGCTCTGATTTCTTGTGCTTTCTTTTGTTTTTTAGGGAGAGGCCGACAGTGGTTTGGACTGTCTCTGGCAGAAGAAGAACACCGAAGTTAAACAATAGAAAGAGATGAATCTTCTTCAGTTCATGGGGATGAGTTGTTTAACTTCTGAAATAAATTATGTGATGTTGAGGGTTTTTTCTTATCCAGCTAGTACTGTATGTTGCAAGTAGTTCCCAACCTTTTGGTGTTCCTGAGTTGGGCTGCCCCAGTTTGGGGTTGAGGTGATTTTAAAAAAAACTGCTATGAAAAAAAGTTGGGAGAGTTTTTGGTGTTTGGTAAACATTCAGCTTTAGCTTTTTTTCATAGTTTTGGATGAAAAAAAACCAAAAACAAGAAGCTGCAAAACCCAGATTTGAAAAACCAGCTTTTTTTCACATCTGTTTTACATAAAAGTTTACCAAACACTATAATACTGTTTTTTTTTTTCAAAAGCACTTTTACAAAAAAGTTTACCAAACACTCTGCTGCTTTATTTCACAGTTGCTTATTCTCACAGCACAGCAGAAGCAGCTTTTTTTCAAAGCACAGCAATACCAAACCAGCCCTTAGTAGTGAAACTTCTACTCATTGAGTACCTTAATTATATTTCTGGAGTGTGAATTGTCAATGCGTAGAGTAGAATAATTGTGACAGCCCGTCCCGAAATTTTATTCTTGATGACGTGAAATGACGTAAATACCCTTGAGTGATGGGTGTGTGTTTGTGTATTGGTTTAGTTTTAGGCCAATTATTTTATGCCCTAAATAATTGGAACCAATTATAACTAAGATTTCCTTAGTTTGTAATTGGTTACATTTGGACCACACACACATCACTTCTTTCTCTCTCAGTCCCGTACTCTCTCCCTCTCTCAGAATCACTCTCTCTCTCTTCCCTCTTGTACGGACGACACCCACAAAACCCATTGAACGTCGCATATCGAGTTGTTGAAGACTATTTTTGAGTTCCTTGTGAGGTCACGAACTTAATCATACCTTTAGGTTGAAGAAAAGATGTCAGAACCTTGAGATCCCATAAACTCCGACGAGGTGCACAGTACCACAGTGGTGTTCGTGGAAGTTTTAAGACTCTAAAAGGTATTGTTTTAACTTCCTTGTCATTTTGAAGTGGTTTTGGAGTAGTGTTAATGTCGGGATCGTGAGTTTTAGAAATCTCGTCGAAGGTCACTGTTCATGTGGTCGTAATTATGGATGTTTCAGGAGATTTTAAGCTTATAGGAAGCTTTAAGAAGTTCCTATGAAGCTTGGAGAAGAAAAACCAAGTGATTTGGACATCGGAAAGTGGAGATCGACGAGTTTGAAGTTTTGGCAGGAAGTTCGTGGATTCCCAGGCGAGATCATGTGGTTTTGGGAGCTTTTAATTGGTATGATCTTGTTATATTCTTCTAGGGCTTCATTTTGATATAAATTACATGAAGAATGGATGAAAATCGACGGAGTTATAGTGGTTTAAAAGTTTCCTAGATTCTGGCACCGGCGACTGTCGCCGGAGTTCCAAGGTAGAAGGTGACGGCATATTCCATCAGAGTTGACAGAATATGTTAACATCGTTAGCTAACTTTAACGGTTACCGTTAGGAATAGACGGAATATTCTCGATATATACCTGACGGCGTTAACTGACGCCGTCAGTGTGCATAGCACGTGGCTGCGCGTGGAGGCGTGTTTGGCCGTGCCTTGGCCGGCGCGTGAAGGCACGTGGGTGGTCGAAAAATTATTCTAAAAATTTGGGGATGTTCGTGGTATTGTGTAGATCACGTTGGTATATTCAAACACCATTTGAGCATTGTATGAAAAGTTATTACCTATTGTTGTTTATGTGCGTTAAATAGCGTTTATTCAGTTATTTCGCATATAGGTGATACATATCCAAATGATGAACGCCATTAATCGAGGCTCGGGGGTTACGACCCTTCGACTTATCTGTGAGTGGGCTTTTGTTTTCCGTATATACCTATATAAATGAGATTTTTCCCAGAAAATCAATTTAAGTGAAATGTGATATGATATGCCATGCAAAGTATATATCTATTTTATTCATGTATTAGTAGTTGCATATAATGGTAATTGGTATTGTGGACACACAGGTAAGATCATGTGAGTATATATCGATGACAGAGAATGATTAATATGAAATGATGATTATGTGAGATGTATTGAAAGCTCATAAACCTGCACCCCGGTGTTAGTGCTTCCGCCCAGAGTCAGGGGCACAGTCTTTCACGTGGATGTTCACCTCCCGCACCACATGCTCATCTTGGATCCAAGTTAGGTGCACAATCATGTAGTATAGACCACTTTCAGTGGGTTCGACTCGTAGGTGACCCGCGATTAGCGCACAGTCTTCACGTGATTGTAGCACTAGACCACCTTGATATTTACATCCAGTCCTGTCGAATAGACCACCTTGAGTGGGTTCGACTCGTGTGCAGGATACATATATGATGACGAGATTGATTATAAGCTATAGTTTCAGCCGAGCTGATCACTCGGTTGACATGTTATCATCTATGATGAATTTATTTCACCTGATATATTTACGTGATTTGATGAGATATATTTGGCATGGCATATACCTTGCATATCACTACTTTTGGCATGATTTGAGTTATGAGTTGAGATGAGTATATATGTATATATGTTATTTTTCTGGGAAATTATACAGGTTTTACGGCGAGGGGTTAGAACCTTTGAAAAGAGAAAAGGTTTTGAAAAGATTTGTTTTTGCCCACTCACGCGTTTTGTGTTTCGCCCCTCCAAGTTTTAGGTAGCAGTGCTTTGGTGGTCATGAGAGATCCAACGGTGTTATGATAGAATTCACAAAAGTAGGATTCACCTTCAGGTGTTATATCTTAGTCATTGTCCTTAACTGCAACTAGACGTTCTTATTGCTTTGAATGTGTATTTATACACTTAGACTCTCACTAGCTTGTTATTTGGATAGTACGGCTAGTAGTTGGTTTTTATTTATGCGTATTTCTATTTATCTTACTAACTTCCGCACTGTGCACATGGTTACGACACTCTCACGTGATGGCCAGCACACCCTCCTTGGGACGGGGTGTGTCAATAATACGCGTAGATTCCATATTCATTATGGATATGGTGTACCTTAGAGGAACGTTGCACATCTTAAAGTTGGAAAATGCAGTGAATGTTGGGGAGGCCAACTTGAAAGGGAAAGAAATAATTCAAAAAGTGGTTTATATATTTTTTATATTATTAATATATTTTCTATCAGTTTTAGCCGACAGAGAATGCTCTTATTTTTTCTTTATTAATAAATTATATGTCGGTTACATCCGACACAAGTTCTATCGGTTTTAGAGTATTTTCTGTCGGTTTTATCTGACAAAGAATACTCTTATTTATTCATTATTAATATATTCTCTGTCGGTTATATCCGACATAATTTCTGTCGATTTTAGAGTATTTTCTGTCGGAAAATTTATTTCCTAACGTTGGCAATTTTGTCGCTTATTATATCTGCCACTGTATCCATTTTTCGTCGGATTTTGCTTAATATCCGACAATAATATGCGTTTCTTGTCGGTTATCATAGCGACACTAATAAATGGTTTTGTAGTATTGTGTAGTTTTCCTTATATCTCTCTGTTGAACGGAGAACCGCCAGATGAGAGTCCCAATTCTCGATTTTCTATCGTGGTAGGCCTGAGCTCGGTCTTAGATTGGGTGTTTGGTTTCCTTTCTTTTAGTCTTCCACTCATCTCACAAAGATTTTTAGTTTGCTGCCCTAGATTTAGTTTAGCCCAAAAAATATCTCAAAACCCTAACCCTAACAACTTGGATCTCTTTCTTTTGTGCCTTACACAACTAATCTCCTCTACCCTCCCACCCTCCACCCAAAAAATTTTCAATTGCCTGCTAGATACTTTCTTTCGATTGAGAAGCCTTATCTGGCCACAGTGTTTGCTACCCACTTTGAGAACGAGTCGTCTCTCACTCAGATGAAGGTATGCACAACTACTTTGGTGGTCCGGGTCTTTGCGCTGCCTGCTTCTGTGGTTTTGATGGTGTTTTGTCTAATTACTTTGTTGGCATCAAAATTTTCCCTTTGTTGGTCTTCGGGTGATGGATATGGTTGCTGGTGTTGGTTGAGTTTTTTAGACACAGTTTTATGTATTTGTGGATATTTGTTCTGAAATCAGGAATTAGTTTTGTTTTTCAATTGGGTTTTAATCATAAATGGTCACTGACATTGAAAATCAATAGAAATGGTCCCTGAGATTGTCCATCATCCATCATTTTGGACATTCCGTTAAAAACTCCGTTAAGTATCCTGGAGCTCTTGGCCGGAAGTTTGGGCAATTTTCAAAGCTTCGTAACTCAATCGTTTCTCAACCAAATTCGACCCATAATATATCAAAATGAAGATAGGAAAGTGTAGAATAAGATTATACCATTTGGAGGTCCAATGGTTATCGGAGATGGCCGAAAAATAGCCTCAAAGTTGACTGGTCAGAGTGAAAACTTGAAAACTCGCCGGAAACTGGTTAAACTTTAAACTTTCCTAACTTCTTCAATACTCAACGAAATCAAGTGATTCAAAAACAAAAATCATACTTCTCGACGCGACGAAGAGAATGGTACTTTTTTCAATAGCTAACTTGCCCTGGTTTGGCCGGAAAATGGCTTGAAAGTGGCTATCTTGGTCTTGAGTTAGCCACTTTCAAGCCGTTTTTCGGCCAAACCAGAGGGATTTAGCAGTCGAAAAAGGTACCATTCTTTTCATCTCATCGAGAAGTATGATTTTTGTTTTTGAATCACTTGATTTAGTTAAGTATTGAAGAAGTTATGAACGTTTAAAGTTTACTCAGTTTTCGGTGAGTTTTCAAGTTTTCACTTGGACCAGTCAACTTTGAGGCTATTTTCCGGCCATCTCCGGCAACCATTGGACTTCCAAATGGTATAATCTTATTCTACACTTTCCTATCTTCATTTTGATATAGTAAGGGTCAAATTTGGTTAAGAAACGATTGAGTTACGAAGCTTTAAAAATTGCCCAAACTTCCGGCCAAGAGCTCCGGAACACTTAACAGACTTTTTATCGGAATGACCAAAATGATGGATGGTGGACAATCTCAGGGACCATTTCTATTGATTTTCAATGTCAGGGACCAAAATGATGTGTTTGATCAATGTCAGGGACCATTTGTGATAAAAAAAAAAAACCCTTTTCAATTAGGGTTGTTTCATATCTGTGTTTTTGTTTTGGGTCATTGTGTTTTGTTGGTGTCGACGGTGAATCAATTGACCAAAACGACGGTGCATGTGGTTGTGGCAATGACGACTTGTGTCAATACACCAAGAATAATTGGATCATTGTGTGCTTTGCTTGGGCTTCTATGTTCACTTGGTCTATTTACATCTTTTTTTTAATGTTTATCTCTAATTACATTTTCTTTTATCAATGAAGAAAAAAAAAAAAAAAAAAGATTACAAAAAACTACATGTTTGACAAAAAAAAAAAAAAAGATTACAAAATACTATCTAAGCTTTTTTTTTTTTTCTTTCTCTTTGTAAAAGGGGGATAACTGGTGGTAAGTTACGGTTATCCACCCATTCCGAGCCTTGAGAAGCTATGGAGAATTTCAACCTTCTTGTGACCATAGTCACGCTTTTGGGGTGATTCCAAATAGTCTCAACATTTTAAAACATTTAAATAACTATGTAACATTTTAAAAATTAGACATCTGATAGGTCACCAAGGGACTTTACCAACATTAAATGATGACGTTACTAGCATTAAATGATGAGGTAGACAAATACTAAAGTTGGTTTTCACTAGTTGATGTCTTTGGAGTTCTAATCCCCCAAATTGACCCATTTTAGCCAAGTTAAACCATAGATTTGCTTAGCTAAATGATGTCAATTTGGAGATTTAAATCTCCATAAATGACTCGAGAGTTAAAATACGTTCAATATTTATTCATGCCATCACTAAACACTAGTGAACCTAATAAATGTCAATTTTAAAAAAAACTTTAGGTAGTTATTTGGAATGTTTTAAAAATTATGACCAATTTGGAATTGTAACAACCCGTCCCATGATTTATGGAACAAAAATGGTATTTTTGTTTTTTCACTAAGTTTGGAGATATTTTCCTTTGGAGAAATTAGGTTCCCATCCTTTATTTTTCTACTCCTTTGATTAAAACCTTATTCATTTTCATTTTTTGATCAAGGTTCTTGATATTAATAACATCATTAATTATTTTAATATTAAAATATTTTTTATTTCTAAATATATTCATTTAATGTTAAAAATGTTACAATTAGTATATTTATATTTATGGTTAAATTTTTTTATCATATATTTTTATTTTTAGTTTGTACCCATTTTTAATTTGCAACTCTTTTTTAATTTGTACCAATTTTCTTTTCAGTTTTAATTTGTACCCATATATTAATTTCTTTTTTAGCCCATATTTTATAAAGTTTTATTTGTATTTGTACCCATATTTTTTTATTTATTTGTACCCATTTTTAATTTTGCTAAATGTACCCATGCTAATTATATGTACCATTCATGTAATTTTTTTCAAAATTTTAATCTTAAAATGTACTCATTCTTAAATATACCAATTTGTTATATGTAAAATGTACCCTTTTTTTTATATAAAATCTATTCAATTTTTTTTCGAATCCATTTTTAAACTTATATGGGTACATTCTTTTTTCTTTGATTTGAGAATGTATCCATATTAAGTTTAATTGAAGAAATTTACTAATTTTATTAAGCTTAATATCTTTTCTTTTTTTTTTCTTTTTTTTTTGTTGTGATTTTGAAGAATGTACCCATGTTTTGAAACAATAATTTTTTGGGTTTTATCACAAGTAGTCCCTGAAATTGACCCATACCATCAAGATGGTCCCTGAAAATGAAAATCAATCAACGTAGTCCCTGGATATGAGTGTTGCAAATCAATTTGGTCATTCTGTTATAATTCCGTCAAAATTTCTGTTAGTATGCTGATTTGTCATATATGTGGACGCACAAGTCTGTTAAATATTACCACATGGATAAATTATTAAAAACTTTATAAAAAATTAATTTAAAATCATTTAAAACTAATTTCAAAATGATTAAATAAGAAAATTAAAAGCTGTTGAACAAAAACAATTAAAGTTGCCCACTTAAAAGCTGTCTTAAGATTGGGATCGGGAGTTGCGATGGGGGACTGGTGATTGTGCCTGGCTTGGTGTCGGTCGGAGGTTGGGATGAGTTGGCGGTTAGGTTGAAGGGAGGGGGGTTGAGGTGGGTTGGTGCGGTCAGGGCGAGGAGGGAAGGAGTCGACGTTTCGACGGTGAGGGGGAAGGATTGACAACAATGTTGTCAAGGTGGGGTGCGGGTGGGGAAAATGGTGGCTTGGGGTAGCAAATTAAGAAACCCAGGTCTATGGTGTGAGCAGAGAAGGGTAATCGTGGTCGCCGTGTTTGAAGAAGAAGATGGGGATTGCAGTCAATGAGGATTGAGAATTAAAGCTGCATCTAGTTGTTTAATTTAATTAGATAAAGATTGAGGATTAAAGCTGCGTCTAATTTTTTTTGTTCAATAGCTTTTAATTTTTAATTTAATCATTTTGAATTTAGTTTTAATAATTTTAAAATAGTTTTTATAAAGCTTTTAATAATTTATCCATGTGGCAATATTTAATAGACTTATGGGTCCACATATGTGCCAAATCAGCATACTAACAGAAATTTTGACGGAGTTCTAACAGAAGGACCACATTGATTTGCAACAACTATATTCAGGGACTACATTGATTGATTTTCATTTTCAGGAACTATCTTGATGGTATGAGTCAATTTCAAAGACTACTTGTGATAAAAACCTTAATTTTTTTGTTAATTTTGATGAATGTACCCATGTTTATATATATATAGACACACACACACACAATAGTATATTTATATTTTAATATTTTTAATCCCACAAATTATGGTTTTTTATTTAAAATCTCATTTATATAAACAACTATAATTTTTAATTTTTAATTTTAAAAAATATAGTAACGTACATATAAATAAATTATCACATTAATTTCAAGAAGTTGGATCAAAAATTGAAAATAAAAAAAGTTTCAGTAAAAAAATATTCATAACTACGGACCGCATCCAAAGTCCCTATTTTCCTTTTAAAAATGGTTTTTGGGTCTTAAATGGTGTGCCCAAGGGCCCCACCCCTGATTTGTCCCCCGGTTCCCTCTCCCTTTTCCTTCTTTTTTCTGATTTTTATAACTCTCTCTCTCTCCTTCAGCTCCCTCCCCTCTTCTCTCCCTCTCGAGCTCATCTCTCTCTCGGACTCTTTCCCGATCGACACCCACACACACACCTAGTCACCCTCACACCCTAGGATCCTCCCTGGCGAGAACTCTAACCCAGGACAGGTTTGTGGTGCACCACAGTGGCGAAGACCACTGTTCTTTCCCACTCTCATTGAACTCCGACGCAGACCGCCCCTTTCGGGGCAAGGTCCGGCCAAAGCACGGCTAGTCGGCCAACGTGCAAGGTATCAATCTCATTTTCTCACTGAGTACTACAACTTTCCTTTTTGTTTCACCCAATTTCATTGAGTATTGAAGAAGTTATGTTCATTTGAAATCTTACCCAGTTTCCAGCGAGTCCGACGGATTTCGAGGCGTTTTTCGGCCAAACCATGGCTAGTTAGACATTTTGCAAGTACCATTCTTTCCGTCTCTTCGAGAACTACAACTTTTGTTTTGAATCACTTGATTTCGTTGAGTATTGACAAAGTTATGGCCATTTAAGGGTTGTGTAGTTTTCCGGCCGAATCCGGCCTTCTTTTCCCTTTGAATCCGGCAACCTAGAAAGCCCAAGGCCTTTGGGCCTTTTTGCCGAGCCCAACCCAAACCCATTTCCTTAATTTTAATTGTTTAATTATAAAGACCTTTGGGCCAATTTAGCTAGGGCCTAAGCCCACTCTCCATAACCCATTTCCCTAACCTATCTAAACCCCAAGCCCAGAACCTCCCTAAACCCAAACCCTAACGGAATATTCCATTAGAGAATATTCTGTTGATGTTTACGAAATTAACCGGGACCCTTCTTAGGGTAATTTGACGTCCTGAATTCGTTTCCGACGTCCGTTTTCCCAAATTCAATTGTTATAGTATAGTTTATTAATTGTACCCTTTATGTGCTTAGGTGCAATTATTAGGGCATTTCTATCTTCGCTAGCAGCGCAGCTTTCGACGACGAAGTACTGTGAGTGGACCCCTTCTAAAAATGCATGTTTTAATAGTAGAAATGCATACATGGAAAATCATGAATTCATAAGTGTGTTCTATGAAACATTTTATGAGATACCATGCTTATTGAGGCTAGTTTGAATTATTACTATTTTTCCAATAACCCATGTTCTTTATAGGATATCTGATGGATGACGATATAATATTTAGAACACCTCTTTATAGTATAGATGATGAATGACTTTATACTATGAAGTTGCTTTTCAATATATATATGTTCAATGGTTTCGTACTTACCTAGTGGTCCTTATTCTGCTACGAGACGTAGGCATAGGGCTTGGAGTGTGTTTCCTCTGGCTATTTAGTACAGGGACGGGGAGCCGGCATGGGGCCTGGAGAGTTATATTCGACATTCACTAATGATTATTATATATACAAGTTATGATTTGAGATATTGCACAACATGCTAGGTTTCGAAATTGTATATTCATTGTTTTTATATTTATAAGTCTTATATATCCCTTGTTTTCAGTATTTGCACTCAATAAATGGCTTTTGTCATCCTCGATTGTCGGCCAGCACGTGCTTATCCTTGTATTCGGGGAATATCGAGATCGGGGTGTGTCATGAATCACCCATAAAAGTTGGATAGTTTTCGGTACTTAACCCGTAACCCTTAATAAAGATACAACAGTCACAATTCAATGTTGATTTTTATATTAATAAAATGATATTTATGTTTTGTTTTACAACAATTATCTTCCTTTTTTTGGTCGAAAGGTAGAGCTTTATTAAATACGAATTGAAAGGTTTACATAATTAACTAGAATATTAAAAAAGAATTCTGGGCCAATACAATCTTAGCTAAACGACCCACCATGGGTTTGAACAAACACAGCAACGACATGCGCCGCTCGGTTACCTTCTCTACAAGTAAACTCAAACGAAACAATCCCAACTTCATTTGCCGACGCCCATATGTCATATAAAATGTTTTCCATTGCTATATCCACTGTTTGGGTTAATATTTAAACTTTGAACTGTCAGGAAGGGAAGCCCAAGAGAGAATGCAAGGAGGTTCGGCCTGAAGCCCATCGTCTAAGCCCAGACTATCCATTTCAAGATTTATGGGCACTTCCCCATTAAATGCAAAGGCTAGTGGGCTGTAAGAAGTGATTGGTGATGGAAATCGACCTACTCTCAGCCTAAAAACACTTTCTGAATGACAGAGCATGTAAATTACCGATGAGTCACTACCCCCTCAATTGCTTTCGGGCAAGAACAAAGCTGCAAGCAGTCGGGCCAATTCGCCTATAAAAAGGAGGAAGAGGGCCCAAAGACAAGGACACTCAACCAATCAAACAAACAAACCTACAAACTCTGTTCTCAAGCCAAATTTGCATCCAAAAGCTGTAATAAACCCAGATTCAATCCCCTTTAATCAACCCAGATTCAGTCCCCTTTGTAGCGACAAGCTATCTTTTGTCAAGTTTAAAAGCTCTGCTACTTTCTCTAAACACTGTAGTATCAATTCTCTTATGTAAACTTGTTTACCATCCATCTTCCCTTAAATCCCCAAATCCTTGTAGTTACAAAGAAGAGAAACTGCAAGAAGTCCGGGCTTGCCCGACTCTCTTTGTTTTGTCTTTCAGTTAGTAGATCTAGTGTTGTAATGCATTCCCCAATATATATTCAAGTCATTCCAAGTCTTTTAATGATCCATAGCTCAACTTGCCCTCAGATCTGGTTTGGTTAATGGTTTTAACATCTTAAAAGTACATCAACTTAATGATTTGATCAGATTTGGATCTTCGACCCTTTTACCATACAAGATAAATAAAAGTCCTTGATCTCAAGGCATAAAAAAGAACTTAATGTGGACTTAACCCATCCACGACAATCCTTTGATAATAAGAAGTCAGAATAACTTGGGGCGCAAGTAATCGGCTTAAATTTACTTATTTTACATCTGCCATACAGAGATGGTAGTGGCACGCCTCTGCACTTAAGCTAGTTTTGATTGCGAGCCTCACAGCTTATACCTAAGGCCCAACAAAGGCACATTTCAGAACTAACTCTGTCATTTTCTTATAGTCCGACGAACAAGCAAGAGCCCGACAGCCAACCAGAGTGTCAACTCCTCGGGAAGCTGTGTGCTCGAGCCAGGAACGCCCACCAGCATAATTCATGCCCGAACATCCACACTGGTCATCATTTTCGCCATTCGAATCACCACCTGCGAGTCAGATTCAACAACCACCTTCCTATATCCCTCCTACCGACAGAACCACAACGCCTCCCTAATAGCAGGCGCCTCTGCCATCACAGCAGAGGACGCCTGCAATTTCTCGACCCCTCCAGCAGCAACCAACAAACCAGCAAAATCTCGCAGCACCCACCCCGCAGCCCCCCTATGCCGTTTACTGCACCAAGCAGCATTGCAGTTTAGTTTATATGTGCCAAATTTCGGTTTTTTCCAGCCACCTCGCACCCCCTCATTCTCCCCCGCTGCTCTCCTTCCCCCTAAAGACCCTTCAACTGCTGCACCATTCATACGCCCCCTGAACTCTACCACCTGCTGCCTCCACAGTTCTAGCGCCTCCATAGGATGACAACTTTGTTTATAAAATATCATAGCATTCCTGCACTTCCAAATGCGCCACAACCCAAACACAATACTCTGCAAAATATCTTCCTTCTCCACCACATCCTTCACTTTCAAACAAATTTGCTTCCAACTATCAATGAAATCCACCCCCACCTATTCCCGCAAATTTAGTTGAACCGGTATGCCAAACCAAAAAGCCCTACTAAACTCACATTCAAAGAACAGATGATTCTCCTTCTCCGTATGCATTGCACAGAGACCACACGTTTCAGGCACTCGAATATGTCGACGTTAGAGATTCCAACGCACAGCTAATGCATTGTTACAACAACGCCAAACAAAATTCTTCAACTTATTTAGAATTCGCAACTTCCACACTCCCATCCACGTTGGGCTATTTGCATCCCGCTCACTCGTGGATCCCAAAGCCTTCCTTCCCAACTCCCCCGCCTCCATCATCTGCATAACTATCTTGTATCCCGATTTTACCGTATAATCCCCAGTATGTGTGAAATGCCAGATAAACCGATCAGAACAACCCCGTCTACTAATCGGAATCCCCAAAATTTGACTCACATCTGCACTATCAGAATGGGCATTCAACACCTCCTCATTCCACACCGTACCATCATCAGCCATCAAATCCGCCACCTTCGTACTCTGAAGAGAGATCCGTGGCATGACTTTGAATGTTGGTGGTCTAGGCACCCAAGGATCCTCTCGAATCCGGTTTTACAACAATTATCGTTTATATTATTATTATTTTTCTAATTTTGCGTTACATTCTATATTGAGCTCTGCCTCCTTTCCTTTGCATAATTGCTTTCATGGAGTTTGCAAATCTCATTCTTTCTTCTTTGTCAATGGAGTTTTTGAATCTCATACTAAACACAATATTAAACACGAAAAACTACATATTCTAGATTGATCAAGTATTTGTATTAACGTCGTACATCTGTTTTTTCTAGTGACGAAGAGAAAATACATCCACTGCAGATCAAAGATGTCTCAGTTGCAATCAAATTATTTGCCGAATATGAAAAGTACGTAACACTATTACTCAATATATTCTCTCTCGCAGGAACCCCCCAAAAAAAAAAAAACCCAGCCTTAACCGCTCTGGTTGGAGTCGGCCGGCTTTCCCTTGCTGTTTCTCCTCTCTAGCCCGTTACCCACGCCCTCAAGTCCCCCTCTCCCCCCCTCCGCCCTTTTCCCTCTTGCTGCATCCCCTTTCAAACCTTCCTTTCCATTTCTTTTTCTCCTCCTCTGTTTTTATCTTTTCCTGCGGTGCTTTGGTTCTGATTTACTTTTGGCTTTTTTAAGCTTTGTCACAATCTTCTTGAGCTCTGTCACAATCTTCTAAACTTGTCTCAGTTCTGAACCTTCAGACACCTCTCTTGCTCCGATGGTTCTTTCGTCACATGTCCACAACTACCAACCACTGCTACTCGGCCCCGGGTGCTTCTCCTCGGCGATGGGCTTGGGTTTTGGGTGGCTGTTAAAGTCCATTTTGCACTACTTGGTAGGATTATGGGAGTGCTCACTGCGTAGGTGACTCGCTCACCCCCATTTTCCTTTGATCCATTTGCTCTTTTTGGTTCGTTCTCTTGGTGGTGGTGGCCTTGCGATTGAGGCGGGTCAGATTTGGTGGTGGCGCTGGTTTCCTCTTTAATTTTAGGGTTTATGTTGTTTTTCAGTTATGCCATTTTGGGCTTCTATGTTGTATTTACTTTTTCTTAATGGGCTTGTATTTAGGTTGTGGGATGCCTTTTGGGCTACTTGTCTTTTTGTTTAATGCAAAAGTAACTTAGTTTGTCCAAATGTATATATACACACACACACACATAGACCCTTTTTGCAAAGGGATTCCAATTTTTTTTTCAAAAAATGGGGATTAGGTGTGGGGCTCACTCTACATCGAACTTCAACGAGCAGAACCGTCTATTTTGTAAGGCTCGTTTCATAGATCATCCTTACAAAAATTTAATTCAATCTGAAACCATTTGCCTATTTAATTATCTAGATAAAATTTCATTGTTTCTTATATAACAAAGTATTCGTTAATTTCTTTGAACTCAATTAGATATCTTAAACATTTCCGATTTGGCTAATACTTTGCAAGGATGATCTATGATGTGCGACTTAAAAAATAGACGGTTCGGATTGTTAAAGTTTGATGTAGTGTGAACTCCACAACAAATCCTCATTTTTATAAAAAAAAAAAAAAAGGAATCCCTTCCCTTAAAGGTTTCCTATATATATATATATGTATGTATTTATGTATGTATATATGTATGTATTGATGTATGTATGTATTTATGTATGTATGTATGTATTTATGTATGTATGTATATAACCCAAGTATCGTAAACATTCGAATATGCATGTACTTATGCATCAACCGTTAACATTTGAGTATTTTGCTGTTATAAAATATACATGCACTGATGCACCATATACTTTTTGTGGTTTCTGACTTTTTTGCAACTCAGTTTTATCAGCCAATAACGATGTTTGAGTCACACAGCTCGAAGATTGTCTCTTTTTGGTGAGAGAATATGTTTCTGTAAACGTTAACCCATTCGACCATAATAAGTGATAAAACCCTCCATTCTCATGATATGTGTCACTCCTCTTACACATAAAACATGCAGTAATCGAATAAATAGATTCAAAAATGTGTGAGGTGCACGTTAAAATTCATAATTCAATACCTAAAAATTAAAAAATTGATCAACTAAGAGGCAAAAAATTGTATCAATTAGTTGTACAATATTGTAGCATGACAATGATAGAAAATTGACTATGGATAGGCTGTAATACAACCTTGCATGTATGGTGAATACATGTCCAAAATGTCATTGTATATATTTGTTTGAGACTGATCAGCAATTCGTTGATTCTTATTCACCTTGTTCTTCAAATTTTCATCTCAATAAAATCAAGAATTAAGTATGGATAATTACCCAACCTTTTAGGGTGATTCCAAATTAGTCTCAACCTTTTAAAACATTCTAAATAACTACCTAATTTTAAAAATTAGACATTTGTTACATCACCGTCGTTAAGCGATGACTTTACCAACATTAAGTGATGATGTTTTTAGGGTAAATTACACTTTCATACCTCAGGTTTGGGGTCTATTTCAATTCCTTACAACATCTTCAAAACATTTCAATTTCATACTTTAAGTACTATTTTATTTCCAAATAATACATCCGTTACATTTTCCATCCTTTGATCAGTTAAATGTTGGCATGGCTGCCACATATATGTCATGTGGCTGCCAAATGTCTGCCACGTGGCAAAAAATAATAATTTTTTAATTTTTTTTAAAAACCTGCATTTTCTCAAAAAAAAAAAAAAAAAAAAAAAATTTGAATGCCTAACCCAGAACCCAAAAACCTGCAACAAGAAGAAGAAGAAGAAGAAGAGGGAGGAAGGGAGAAAAAAAAAAAAAAAAACCAAACTTCACATTTACAATTTCGCTACAACTACTCAAAAAATTAAAATCTTTAACCAAATTTAAAAATCAAACTCCATATTTTCCAAGTGATAAAGTTTGCATCTGGCTCATTTGAGCTCAGAAACCAATCCATTTTGTCCAAAAAAAAATTCAGAAAACGAAAATTTTCTGAGAAACCAAGCAGATCATGAATCGAAAGAGAAAATGAAAGGCATACCTGTTCCACCATCGCTGACGATGACGAGCTTGAAGCTCGGGTAATCCACGGTCTGCTGATTCGGCAAAGCTTGCAAAATTTCACCCAAAAATTTCAAACAAATTAGTAAAAAATCGGTTTTCTCAGCTGCCAAACAGAAAATACAAAGATCAAAAGAATCGGACAGAAATTTTCCTGAGAAAAAAAAAAGCGAGGACTTACCATTTGAGTCTAACGCTGTGGGGAAGGGATGAGGGTCACGAGGAAGGGAGGTGGGGGGGGGGGGGGGTGGGTGGGTTGGGGAGGATCGCGAAGGGGTTCTGGGGTTTTTTTTCCCCTCTTCCTCTTCTTCTAGGTTGCAGGTTTTTGGGGGGGGGGGACGAACTGGGTTTGGGTTTTTTTTTTCCCCTCTTCTTCTTGCAGGTTTTTGGGTTATGGAACTTCTGGGTTAGAGATTCTTTTTTTTTTTTTTTTTGAGAAAATTCAGGTTTTAAAAAAAAAATTAAAAAATTATTTTTTTTGCCACGTGGTAGCCACATCAGCATTTAACGGATCAATGGATGGAAAATGTAACGGAGGTATTATTTTGAAATAAAATAGTACTTAAGGTATGAAAGTGAAATGTTTTGAAGATGTTGTAAGGAATTGAAATAGATCACAAACCTGAGGTATGAAAGTGTAATTTACCCTTATAGCATTAAATAATGAGTTGGAAGAATACTGAAGTCAGTCTACTAATTTTCGTCTTTGGAGCTCTAATTCTCCAAATTAACTCTTCTTAGCCAAGTTAGGTCCTAAATTTTAGGTAAACTACGTCGGTTTGGAAATTCAGCTTCATAGATGATATTTTCACTTTTCAAAACATTAGACAGTTATTTAGAATGTTTTAAAAACTTATGACCAAATTGAAATCACCACTAAAAGTTGAGTAATTATTTGAACTTATTCCTAAAATAAACAAATTATTAGTTTTTGTTAAGCACTAAGAAAAAAAATCTATAAGAACTAAGAAGTTGAAATCCAACAAAAGCCTACAACCCAAATGATGTCCAATATTTTCAGCCCGGATGGCACGTTTGCCCGTCCCACGTACAATTTCCAACCGTACCCGCCGAGCCCGACCCGACTTCTCCAATGACTCGAGTCCTCCCCAATGACTTCCCTATAAACCCTAAAACCCGAACTACGACCCGACTATTACTCCCCCGCGGAGCCCTCGATTTACCCTCCTCTAAACTCCCCCTCGTTTTTTACTACCACGGTAGCATCTTCATTTGCCTCAGTTCCACATCATCCATCATCCACAACTTTTGTTCCGATATGCCTCTTCAGCTCCGAGCCCTTGTTGTCTCCCTTGAGCACCGACGAACATCGACCACCGCCTCTCGGCAACATATGATGATGTTGTGGACGCGTTGCACTAGATTGCAACTACGGATGACAACGGTTCAGTTTGGAAACAAAAATGTTATATAGATCCTCATAACCACAAAAAGTAACTATAACCATAACCATAACCACAAAGTAACCATTGGGAATTATCCATAACCATACTTACCGGATAACAGATTCTCCATCGGGCAACGGTTATATCCGTCTTCATCAAAAATAAAAAATTATATTCATTCAATTGATGCACAATAATTTAGTAGGTACTAATTTCGTCTTTAAATAGCCACGACCAATAATAAAAAGCATAACAATGAATGAATTTTGTAGAGTATAAAAATAAGAGTATTGAAAAAAACATTGATGATGTTGCTTGTTGATATCTCTCATAAGCATGATGTTTGGTGCCCAATGAATAGTAGTATAAGGTTTGATGCATAATGAATATAGTATAGGTTTTGTGAATACTATTATATTACATACTAAAATATAAATATGGTAATAATGGTATAAGTTCACTCAAATATATATATATATATATATATATATATATATATATATATATATATAATAATACTATAATATTATATATTTTATATATTATTCGGTTCGGATTCGGATTCGGGAACATATATGGATTGGGGACCCGTATAACCATATCCCAAATCATAACCGAATAAAGTCCATGGTTTTTTCCCATATCCATACTATACTCGAATTTTCATACCCAAATCTGCTCCATTCGGACGGTATTGAGTTTAACAGTTTGAATTGTCATCCCTAATTGCAACCACCAAAGAAGATTGGTCACTGAATTTACCGATTTGTCTGATTGTTTTTCAAGGGGCACTAGCGCTGGGGGGAACCTGGATTACCACATGGGGCTGCGCGTGTGAAGATATTGGCCATCGTTTCCAACCTTTGCAAATTAAGGATGGGCACTTGAACCGAAAACTGAAACCGAAACAAGGATCAAACAGACCGTATAAGATATTGGCGATCGTTTCCAGCCTCTACAAATTAGGGGTGCCACTTGAATCGAAAACGAAACTGAAAAACAGATCAAACCAGACCGCACCAAATGGTTGAGTTTTTGCAGTATTAAAACGGTTTTGGTTTGAAACGGAACCGCAAGCTAAAAAACAGTTTGGTTTTTGTCGTTAATATCTAGAACTGAACCAAAATCAAACCCCACCACATAATATAAAAAAATATTTAATTTAATATATAGCCAATTAGGTGTTGCAGTTATTTGTTAACTTTCTTGCGCTCAAAGACACCTAAATTTCTTTGTAATCTTAAATTTCTTAGGTATGAAGTGGCGTAATAGATAGAATTGGCTTTTTAAAGTTTATAACAACAAATGTAATTTACATTGTTTATGTTTTTGTACTATGTAAAGTTGGCCAATTCGAATTCAAGTATCGTCTCTCTTACTCTTAATCCACAACCACAATAACAAGGTCCAAGGCAATCTCAAGCTTCCAGTTCACAAGGTTCAGTGACTTCTCATGCATTGGTTTCACTTTTACAATGTCGAATGTCTTCCCAAGTATCGCCTTCTCAAGCCCGTCCACAAGCTCAACAGCCTCCTAAACCTTCGAAAAGTAAGTGTCCAAAAGGAAAGTAGAAGGGTTGAACTATGCAAATTAGTGACTTGATAGTTAAAACAACAACAAAAATTTGTTGAATTGCATGAACAATTTATTTTTTCGGGTTGTACTAATGCCATAAGGCATTTTGACGTTGAACTTTGTTTGAACTTTAGTTTTAGCATTTTGATGGTGAACTTTGTTTCAAGTTGAATTTAAACTATGTTGGTGATCATGAATTTTTTGTCAATTGAGTTGTAATAATGGCATCGCAAATGACTAGGTTTTGAACTTTTGGGTTTATTTAAATGTTGAATACTTTTATTACTGCCAAATTTTTAACGAGCCTACAAGTGAGGCATCACAAATCGAAACAGAAACCGTTTGAAACCGAACTCAACTGAAACCAAATAGTTTGGTTCAATTCAGTTCTAACTTTGAAATTGCACTGAACCAAACCGAAATTTATTTAGGTTTTGGTTTTGGTTTCCCTCGAAAACTGCATCAAACCAAACCAAACCATGCCCACCCCTACAAATAAAAGGTTGCGTCGGAATTCAGGAGATGGGTTGGCGGGTCTTGGTTACGGGTTGTTTGGTGGACCCGTTTATTGACCGTCAGATCGTTGGCGAAGATGTTGGAGGAAAATGGAGTCCTACAACAACCCACTTCGGCTATGGTTTTCATGGTGAGGTGGTAACCCCGACCTGTCCAAAGCCCAAGTCCTGTTCGTCGTCTTGAAAAATTTCATCTATAGTACTTAAGGCCTGTTTTTAAATGATACAAAATGAAATTAAGTTCTTTTGTTGGTTGGATATAAATAAATTCATATATAAATATAAGATCTGGTTACTTATACTTTTCATTTGTTTAGTTCTGTATTTTAAAAACACAAACTTTTTAGTTTTTACGACCCTCGAATTTCGATTGTTAAACTATCGGTTTCTTTGTAAAATCTAACCGTGAAATTAGTATGTAGCTTTGATATAATCGACATAAAGAATATTAATAATGTAACAGTTCGTAACTTTATATGATACCGGCTTCGGGGCCGATTTGGGCATGTGTGAGCCACAATTTCAAAGAGAACAAAGCTCAAAGCGAGATTTTAATATTTTAGGATGTTTTTCGGTATTTTGTTATTTGTTTAAGAATAATGCTACACTTAACTCCTATTTGTACCATCTATCTAATAGAGATAGAGTCCGCCAACGCATGTGAGTCTCATATCCATTAGAGAGATGATACAAATATGTGGTAAGAGTAGTATTTTTGTTTCTTTAATTTATTTCTTATTATTAGTATTTAGGGTCTCTTCGCCTTTAGTTTGTTATCTTTCGTATTATAGTACAAATATATGATAAGAATAGTATTTTTGTTTGTTTAATTTATAAACTTTGAGGTTTTCACATATTTTTGGTGGATTCCTCTGTTTTTTTTCTCTTAATAACAACATTTTTTTTTGTCACTCTGCATCAATAATAGACAAAATTAGTGATATTACAACTTTAAGTTATAAAATAAATTTTCTAACCATTATTTTTTTTTAGTCACACGTAACACACACTCCCATTAATTAAGTAAAATTTCGTAAGCTGAAGCTAAGAAACATCATATTTGATTAGTAAAATAGTTTGACTTGTACTTTAGTTGGTATTGGGGAAGAGGGGCCAGAGGCTGTAGATGGTGTCAAGATAGGCAGGCAGGCAGGCAGGCAGGCAGGAGAGGGGTTTTGAAATTTTGGCAGGGGGAAAGGGGGGAAGGCCGCCGTTTACCCACGCCGCCACTGGCCACTGGCCACACATGTAACAATGGTGGACCTATATATACCTATCTATCTGTATGCCCACGCTTCATTTCAAAGAAAAAAGGTCTTGGATAAGTATAACTACAAAAAGGAAATTATTAGTTGATCAAAATCTTAGACTGAAATCTTATCTATTTGAATATTTTAATTGAAGGAGAAAATGTTAAATTTCAAATATTAATTAAGAAATTAATTAACGAAAGTTAATAAATTCCTCCCTGAAATCATGCAAAGATTAATATCAAATAGGGATTTTTAGTTTTTTCCCTTTGAATATTTTAATTGAAGGAGAAAATGTTAAATTTCAAATATTAATTAAGAAATTAATTAACGAAAGTTAATAAATTCCTCCCTGAAATCATGCAAAGATTAATATCAAATAGGGATTTTTAGTTTTTTCCCTTTCTTTTGAATTGTATGAAATCTGAACAGATGTTTCATTTGTTTTAAATAAAAAGTTTTATGTTATTTTTAAATGAAAAATTCGTACATTTTTATTATAAAATATGGATACATTACAGATAAAAAAGAGAGTAGATTTTACATAAAAAAAAAAGTGTACATTATACATATAAAAAAAGCTGTAATTTTTATGAAAAAATAGGTACATTATAAATAAATTATCGGTACAAATACAAGAAAAAAAACATTATGGGGACAAATAAAAGTTTAAAATATGGGCACAAAAAGAAAATTAAATACATGGTACAAATTCAAAATAAAAAAGAAATTGGTACAATTCAAAAAATTGTTGCAAATTAAAGTATATCAAATGTAACGTTTCTAACATTAATGGATATATTTGAAAATGGTTAAATAGTTTAAATATATTGACATATAAATTTATTATTATTGAAATAATAATGTGGATAAAAACCAAAAGAGCTTGATAAAAAATTAAAAATGAATAAGGTTTCTATCAATAAAATAGGAAAATGATGGATCCTAATTATAATTTCTCCAATTATAAACATATATAATGTTTATAATTCAAGAATCAAGGCGAAAGAAATTAAACTTTTCGATTTAAATTAGTAGTTCTCAAATAGAAAAAAGGAATAAAGACAACAAAAGAATTAAGGAGAAGAATATGCAATATATGGAGTCGATGGTCTACAGAGACCTAAAGCATGGAGACAAAAACGGTGCAAATGGTGACAAATTAATGTTCACATAATAAAATGCCATATGGTTAGCATTTGACGTGTATATATATTGGGTTACGATCTGATAATATCTATTAATTAAATCAAATGTCATTGTAACATGAGAGGTGGCATAGGGCTACACGTAAAGTACAAAAGTTGTTAAAAACAAAATCATGATGTGGGTCGACTCCTCCAACCATATATTTTCTTTCAAATTAACTAATAAGTTAATAAGTGGTTTGAAAGCTTCGTTTTCATATGTGACGAGTGTAGATATGGACTAGAGTCGTGTTTTTTTGTTTTAATTCAAATCCTATCAATTGACAAAAATACAAACAAATTGAATTTAAAACAAGAACTGATCACGAAATCACCAATTTATAATTTTCAGTTTAAGAGTTACGTGGCAAGCTATCATCCTGTAATTCACATACAAGGATTATTAATCCACATACCAGCAACTACAATTATACATAGAAAAAGATTGGATTATTGAATCGCATGCACTTTATTTAGACTACTCATATGTCATGTCTACTGATCATATTTTATACAAAAAATAGTTTGAGATCATATTGGAAAAGATGATGCTATCTACGTATTCTTTTTTACTTTTCACACCCTTTTTATCTTTTTTGTCGCTAATTTGAATATAAAAATTTGAAGAAATCAAATAACAAAAATTAAAAGGGAGTGTGTAAGAGGGAAAAAAAAGGTGTGCGGATAACATCACCCGTTGTATGTCACATCTCTTGTAAATGTATGTGTAAAATTCAATTGGATAGATATGTCTTACATTTACTTATGATGGAGCCTATATTTCTTCACTACTAGAAATTACTATTTGCACGAATGGAAGAAAAAAAAATCGGTCGGACAAAAATGGTCAACGTTTTGATTTTTTTTAGAGACTTTAGACAACGAAATGTTTCGACAGACAAAATTTTCGTGCCAAGGAAAATAATTTGTGCATATGCCAACTCAACAATGAGGATGGCAGCATATTAAGCTTCACATAGAAAGAAGTACGGTGTCCAAGACCTTGGAAAAAAACCACCAAAAAAATAACTAGAAGAATCTCAGAAGATCCAGCACAAGCTGTTAGACCTGAGTTAGGTTTTAGCAATACCATTTGGCCTCGTTTGGTGGGTTGTATAAGGAATCGGATATGACTAATAATATTGACCTGGTTGTTTGGTGTCCTCTCGTATTAAATAGTCACTGGATTAATTTTTTCAGTCTGCTTATTTAGCAGGGTATACACCTGCATAATAAACCCTTCCAAAAGGAGTGGATTATTAGTCCGATTCCCTTCCTCTTTGTCGCACTTCGTTCTCCACGACACCTCCTCTCGCCATCGTCGTTCTTGCCAGCACCGTCAACGCCTATGGCCGCCATGTCTTCCTTTGCTATAAGAGCCCCGAGGCAAAAAGTGTTGAACCTTCTATCCCAACACCGATCTCTGCCTTGCCCCCATCACCTTACATCCATCATTCCAATTCAAATTAAACAATGACTGAAATCAATCCAATCTGGTACAAAGGGTATTGGAGATTTGAAGGCTAATAAATGCATAGTCTGAGTCGAGAAAATCGGATTCGACCTATGCAGCCATTGTTATAATACAGGAGATTTCTGCTGCTTTGTCTACGAGCTGGGAGGGAGAGAGCTAGCTGGAGACAAGAGCTCCAAGAACTGTAAGGTTGGTGGTCGTGAATGTGTAAATTTTTTTTTTCTATTTTTTCCCATTAATCATCAATTTTTATCTTAAAAGTAATAATACTTTGAATTCTCCCTATCTGATGTAGTACCAAACACAGTATAAATAATACGGTCATTAATCCGATACTGCACCAAACGTCCGACTAATTTAGTCAGTACTATCCAATGACTATTTATCATATCCGATCCGAGCTGCCAAACGAGGCCCTTATGTTCACATTAATCCAAAAATAGGGAGGAGGGTGCCACAGAACCGGAACAATGGAAGGAGCTCTACTCAATTTTAACTGAAACTCCAAGAGAAATTAAAAGATGTTTACTCAATTTAGCTGAAACTCCAAGAGAAATTAAAAGATGTTTATCCACACCATAAGAATGACCATGAATAAAATATCCGATGTGCAAAATTCAAGAAACAATGAAAATACAAAGACGCCTAAAAGAAGCTGGACGGTCCTAAAAAACTATATAAATGATGGAATATGTGTGCTAAAAAATTAATAACTTTAAAAATAAAATTTTCCACCACTCCTATTAAAACACGTGATGTACTACTTGTATTTCCGTCACAACTAAAAATTTCACCTGGTTAAGAGCTTTCCAAATCATAAACGAAGTATACAAACCAGTAGCAATCCAAAGATTAAAAAGTTTCGAGAAAAATGCTTATGCACAAAAGCATCCCAAAAAAACCATTCAAGAACTGTACTGGTAAATAAGTGCCAAACTGAACCGAACCAACTCCAAAATTTTCACGAAAAAGAACATTCAAGAAAAAGATGAGCAATAGACTCCTCTAAATGACAACACAAACAACAACAAGAAGCCAAAGAAAATCCTCGATGTTTGAGAGCCAATTCCGTATATGAAGTTTCTCATGAAAAATACACCATGCCAAAATGGATAACTGAGGAGGGATGAAATTCCTCCATATAATATAATAGAACTCCATTGACAATGTTGCATACGAGGGCGGACTAAATCATATACCCAGTCAAAAAAGAAAATTCCCATAACTTAGTTTGTAATAAAAATAATTTCTAGTTATTGAAATTGTTCAATTCTATTATGAGCATCACTTTATAATCGACAAAACTGATTTATAACTTTGTATATATAGTTACAAAAAATTTAATAACACATACAAAAGAGCTATGCATGGTCTCTCGACTCTAGACGTATATATATCATGTAACATGCATGCATGTGTAGAACGTATGCCTAAAAGTGTCGTATATTAATGTAATCGCTTTCTGCATGGAGATAGCAAAGAAGATAAGAAATCTGAGGGCTGCATAAGTATGAAGGCTTCGACTTCGTCGTCTTCCCAATCCCAGTCGATATCAGATACCGATCACTGCATGCATGCTCATTTGCATTGTATCACACACAGTCGGAGTATATTGCTGAAGGAAAAGACAAAAACATAGAAGAAATAAGATTTTGTGCGATTGATTAAAGCATTATCTGCGTAAGACATCCTGGCACGGCAATTGTAAACACTATCCTAAGTTGATTATTCAAGAAAAACGACGTAGCACCCTAACTCGATTTGATATCATGCTCTTGTCGCCAAGTGGTTCAGATGTTAGCTCTTAAAACCTAAAATAAATGAAGACTAGATAAGATTAAGAGTGAGCTAATCTTGCAAAGTGCTGTACATGGCTATTCAATATTATCAATCCGGAAAATACTAACGAAATTAAATTTTTAGACCATCTTTAATAATCATATGATGTGTTTGTTGATGATTGGTCTTTTTTTAATAATTTAAAAAACTTCAACTATCAACCGTCACATCATGCTTTCAACGCTTTCTACGAAAGATAGACTTAAAAATTTAATTTTTCTAACCTCACCGTACCAATCCCCTATGGATAATATATAGTGTTATATAACTTATACATATATGATGTATAATATTACCACCGGTAACAAAATTATTGTTTTTTGTCCTACGCGCAGAAAATGACAAAAGACAAATGTATTAAAAAAATGAGGCGGGCAGCTAGCCCTAAAGCTTTAGTAAATATAGATGAGGAACCATATGATTACATGAAAGGAGTAAATGTCGAGCTATTTGGATTTGATTGAGAAGGATGCTCTGTTTACTTTCGGGTTTCTCTTCTGTTTATGAAGTGTATTATATTATGTGTGTTAGTCACCTTTTATCTTTTTTGATTTACTCATTGATGATTAGAGATATAATAATAACACAATTATCAATAAAAACAACAAGGTTTCCCTTTCAAAATTGAAAGTAGGGAACAAGAAAAAAAACATGATTCACCTGATGCACCGTCATATACTTCATCGCAGCGGCAGATATAGGTTGGGGCAAGGGTGTATCTGCCTCTCTATTGCCTGAAAACATCTTGACCGTTTACTTTTATAGAAAAAATTATGAATCCGTCACTCTTTATATGTGAGAGTTTATTATTGTTCTCATGCAGGGGGTTCGTATGTAAAGACTCTAAGTTGCAAGGCACTATATCTTTGTTTTGCGACACGTCATTTTATTCTGTAAAATAGAGTGAGGCACTTTTTAAGGGTTTAGGAGCTTCTCATGCAGGGCAAGGGTTAGATAATACGCACTGCACTAGCTTTGTTCGAGACGCATCGTCTTCGTGCATAGTTTATTTACGTAATTAGCTGATGACAGAGTGTGTTTAGAAGGCAAATTAAAAGGAATGAGCGATTAGGGTGTGAATAGGTGGTGTTAATAACTTGATTAGTGTAGCGTTAAGAGGAAAAGGAAGAAGACAAGGAAAGGTACAGATAGATAGTGAGGAGGAGGGGCCCAGGGGCAGGTGGGTATCCAAGAGAGAAATCCGAATAGTTGTCGTTTAATGGGTTAGAGAATAGTTGTGTTGTGCACAAATTGTTTGGTTTTGTGTTTTGGGAGTTGGATTGGAAATTAGAAATTTAGAGAGAGAAGTGATGCCAGAACAAACTACAGATGGTTTCCACGTGATGCGGGCCTTTTGGAAGCGAGTACGGGAATGGGACTGTCATTGTCCTTACCTGTGGCGGCTGTGCCTCTAGGCTCTTGCCTTCCTCTCGTTTTCATTCCTCCTACATTACTGAGTTCAGATATTTATCTCATTTCTTCATTCTTAGTGAATCAAACGTTCTATTTAACCTAAATATAACTCATCATTTTCAAAAAGATATTTAGTATAACTATCTCATTATTTTGCGTATTTTCCATTCATTCATGTAATAACACGAATTCTATTGTCAATTTATACTTCAGTTCATATTAAATCAACAATGTCTTCTACCTATACAAATAATAAAACTATAACAAATAGATTAGTAGCATCATATTACCGATCAAATAGTCATATCTAAAAATTTATGCATTCTTCACTACTCTCACCACTTGGACTAATAAATCAAATGACGAAATAGATCACAGATTAAGTCAAAAGGCACAAATCGGGCATCAAGAATAAAGTTTTTATGTTGGGCTCCAGTGTCGAATTTGAGTCCATGACTCATCGTTCAAAGAGTGCAACATCACAAGCCAAACTCGCTACTTTGTTGTGACATATGAATTATTATATCTGTTACAATTCTAAGTTTTAGTATGGTTTCCATATTTTGTTATTTGTTTAATTCTTGTGCTATTTGGGATCGTAGAAAGTATAGGGCTAAGGGTCATTATAAATACTATCTTCAGGTGATAGGTTGTTACCTTTCATATATGATTTCAAGGGAGACCCCAAGTATTATTTTTAAGATGATACATATTGAGATGCAATATGTTTACACTAAGGAGTGGGAGAATAAATTGGTTACAAACTCACAATTTACGAGATCATAATACTTACATTCCCCTCTTGGGGAGATGAGATCATTCCTCCCTTGCAAATAACGTGTATTGACCACACATAATTTATAAGGGGAACCATTCAATTTCTTAATAGTCATTTGAAGATCACCCATACAAAAAGCAAAAAAAAATCATTTCAGTCCAAGGTCATTTAGTCATTCAAATGGATAGAACAAATCGACGATGTGGGTACCAAATAACATATTCATGATGAACTATCCATTTATTTGATGTGTTTGGATGAAACACTCTCTAATTATAATGATTTTTTGTAAGAGTGATCTTCGAACCTAACACATAAGGGATGCAAGTGTTATTCTTATGAGATTCATGTAGAATTATCAGAGAGACGGGTCATACGGCCCACTTTCAACAACACCGATATTGTCCCCAACTTGGTAATTACTATCTGCACAATCCATCAGGTGTGAGATTTTATCATAAAAGGCCTCGGTATTAGTTAGAGTGAGGTTATGATATTTAAACTATTACTTATCTTTTACTACGGCCGATGTGGGATTCAACAATTCAAATCTAAAAATATCTCACTTACAAATGAAGAAAAATATCACTAGATCGTAGTACTAAGTGATAATCATGATAATCAAATTAAACAACGTATGAAAGTTTTTAATTTTACATGCACGAGTTACTTTGACTAGTCATGGGGGATTTTCAACCTTGTTAGTAACAAATTATTGGATTCTCTTACACAATAATAGTTTACGTGATCAACGCGACGCCTCTTGTCATGTGGGGACAGACGTATACCACCTCTCCCTAAGATTTCAAAATTAATGTTTGTAATGGTTTATATAATATTCAGAAGAATGTTGCAGCATTTAAAGACAAACACCAAGACAACATTTTAGCTAGTATTCCTTTGCATTCTATATTGCCACAACCGTCCAAAACTGCAGGTATAAAAAAATACAAGAATAAATACAAAAAAACATGCATATAATTAAAGAAAAATTAATAAAAAATGATTGAAAACTTTGAGTTTTAACGATAAGGAAAAAATAAAGAGCAAAGTAAATAGTACCAAAATTGATTTTTTAGGGTGAAAATGTGATTTTTCGTTAAAGTAAACAGTATCACGGGTTTTTTTGTTAAAACTTCGTATAATTAAAGTATCTCGCAGATGAATACACTACAAAGAAAGCTCTGTCAATCCTCCATGGATTCGAGCATCCTATTACTCTGAATCATCCATTAGGGTGGGGCCTGTGGGCCATCTCTCCCCTTGGATCTTTCCCTAGGGTTTTAACCCAACCCGACGGGGGTCGAAAGAGCTTTCAATTTAAACTAAATGTATTGATCTGTGCGACCACAGACGATGGATCGATTTAGGACCATTGATTAATTGATATAAGCATATGATGGACGGCCATGATCAAATCACGTATTGTTTGTAAGAGAAGCATTTATGCTTATAAGCAAAAAATACTTTGATTAGAACAAAGTTGAAAGCGCTTGCAAAGAGTTTTTATAAGCAAACTTTTAAAATTTTCTGTTTAAATTGATTTAGAGTTACTAACTAACTGTGTTAAACATGTTTTAGCCATTCTGACGAAAAAACGTGTCCTTAAACTGCTAATTAATTTAAGGTTGGTAACCGATTATGATTAAACTAAGTTGGTAATTGCTTAATATACATGCAGTTCTAGAGAGAAAAATGAAAGGTAAAGGTACACATAAACCTTTTTACATTAAAAAAAATAAAAGGAAAAAGTACAAAAAAACTAGCAGCTCGTAGTTTATTGGTTCCCTTATGTCACTATTGTTGTCTTGCTTTTTGTTCTTCACTAAGAAAACTAGCTAGCTAATTAAAAGACTTCCCCCGGAAACGGTAGAAAAAAAGAAAAAAGAAAAAAAAAACTGGCTTTTCCTCTGACTTTGCCTTTGTCCTAGTCCTTAATTTTCCAAAGTCTTTCAACTCTCAGCAAAACTCTCAGGCCTACCACCCCAGTTCAGCTCCTTCAATGATGTCGTTTTCTCTCCTCACAGTCTTTGGTTGGTTTTCTGTTGAACCCAGTTTGAGAAGGCTTGCAGGGTTTTCACGTCGGCTCTGTAATGCTTCATTGTGAACTCCAGCAGCATCGACCATGTGAAATCCGGGTATTTTCTCGGACTCGAAGTATCTACCAACCCGCTCGGCGGCTTCACGACTTTATCGTCTCTCGGACACAAGAAGAATGCAAGAGACTTCCTTGGTGTTTCACTGTTCACCACTGCCCTGTGCAGCCCGCTCTTGTACTTCCCATTTGAAAGAGCCTATAAATTAAGAAAAAAAACAACAAATTAATCCCTTAACAAATACAATTATAAAAAAAAAAAAAAGATTTTTGCACTCTTATTCTCTCGTACGCAGTCCTGTTTACTTTTGACGTTTGAAATGAATAAATCAAAAGAAAACAAAGAGACATAAATAAACAGTTGTGTGCATGTGCGGAAATTAGTTCCCTAAGACAAACGAATTCGAATGTTTTGCTTACCATGAAGGTGTCACCGATGTTGACTACAAAGGCATTTAAATTAGGGCTAATAGAGTGCCATTGATCATCAACAAAGACTTCAAGGCCTCCCACTTGGTCTTGGTGAAGAATGGTCAAAGAAGTTGGGTCACAATGAGGGCCAGTGCCTAAAGTCTGCTCAGGTTTCTGGCATGGTGGGTAGTAATTAAGCCTCATTATCGAATCATTGTCTTCGAAAAACTCCTTGAAGTAAGCTCTGTCGACTCCAAGGCTCAGTCCCAGAAGTTCCATGATCCCAATAGAAAGTTTGCTCATAGCCTCACTATAATCTTGGTAAACCCTCCTAAACACAAGAAAAATAACATAAATGGTAAGAATTAATTAAGGAAACGATTCAATTACGGCAAAATTCGAGTAACATTGCGCATACCCGAATTCCTTGAATTCTTCTCCCATTTTGTTGCAAAAATAATCTTGGATAATATTGGTTGAGCCTTTTTCGGCGGAGTAGCTGAAAGAGAGAGTCTCTTTCCACGGGAGTTTTGAGGAGAATCTGCCAGTGAAGCTGCTGGCATAGCCACAGCTCTCCCCTGCTTTCCTTTGAGCTCTCTGTTTTTCGGAGAGTGGCATTCCAAAAAAATCATCCATGCAGCGGTGAGCGTCCGCGATGAGCTTATTGTCGACACCATGATTCACGATGAGGAAAAATCCATGCTTCTGGCATGCCTCTCCTACAAGTTGCGAGGCTTTCGCAGCAGCTTCTTTGTCGCCGGAGAGAAAGCCTCCCAAGTCTATGAGTGGGACTCGGAGCTCGGGAGTATTTTTGCAAGGCTTTTCGTCATCAGGCCATATGAACTGACTCGGAATTTCAGTTTGGTACCTTAAAACTGAGGCATCAAAAACCAATGGTTTCTGGTCATCCCCTTTGTGTTGCTGGGTTTTCTGCGTTTGTGGGGAGGGAGGTTGTGCCATGGTTTGCATGCTGCTGGGTTTGATCATGCACTCAACAGCCATTTTTGCATGAACAGAAAATGTATGTGAGTTGGGGGAGGAGGGTTTGGGATTCTGATTGAAATACAGAGGAGAGGAAGGGAGAGAAATAATAAAGTTTGAGAGGTGTGATGAGAGAAAAGCCAAGGCCGTTCTTATTGGGTGAACGAGTGAACAAAAATTGGAATCTTATAGCTAGCTCTCCCTCCTTCACATTATATTTGTTTGCAGAATAGGGCTTTTATATAGCGAAATTGCAATGGGCGGGGCCGGTAGATGGGCAAAATTGGGAGAGTAATTGTCTGTATGGTTGTTGCCAAAAAGCGTTTCCCAATGGCATTTTGGCACTTCCTTCTGTGGAGGAAAATGCTAATGTCACCCACTAAAATCGTCGAAAGGGTTCAAGTGCCACTACTAGACCAGCAAATAATAGTACTCCTGTACTATTTTCTATGAGAAATAATGATTTTGGAAATGATTTCTGTGTGCGTGTATATAGTATATTACGGTACCAATGTTGTATAAATTATATAATTGGACCAACCATTTTCAGTGCCTTGAGAGATAAGAGAGGCACCATTCTCTCTCTACGAAATGCTTGAATTAGGGATTAATGACTTTGTGAAAAATTGTTTAGGCTAGTGATTAGAGAGCGTGGGGTGATGCGTAGGTACAAGTAGGCTAGATGAGGCTTCGAAACCTTCTAATATAACAAAGCAGAAAAAGAGGGTCAAAAAGAATTAAATTAGGGAAAGCCCTTCATCTAAAACATATATTTAATTAATTTCCCCACATTTCCTCAGTCATTTAATTTTCTCTAGATGAAAATATACAACTTTTACGTTCATTTACTTAAATCATTGAAACGTATCACATAAAGAGAGCAATACGAAGTAGTTGAAGGTAGAGTTCTTTTGACACAAAAGCTTAAGATCACGAAGGATTTATGCAGTTTTCAGTGGGGATTGCAAAACCAGCGTGAGGGTGTGTTGAAGAGACAAAATAAAATATGAAAATTGCTAGCTAGGCGCTTGCATGTAACTGTGATTTGGCAAGCAATGGAAACGGCTAGGGGGTTGCTTGACATCAGCATTAATTTCCAGATAAACTACAAGCAAGAGACTAGTTCAGGACTTTCAGGGGTTTTATGTCCTATGGAAATGGCTGGGGATTTGACAGATGAACATGCAATATGCTAATTCAGTAAGAGGGGTTTGCATGCAACTGGGACTTGACAGATGAACAGCATGCAAGAGGCTAATTCAGTATTTGGGGATTGCATGTCACATGGAAATGTATTTTGCATGTCACTGGGATTTGACAAATGAACATGCAAGGGGCTAGTTCAGGACCACCGAATTGAATTAAAATATCGTTACAATAACCATTTTCGTTACATGAAATAATATGTGATTGAATTACATACATTTCACATGTATTTTAACTTTTTCATATAATAATATGTGATTGAATTGAAATATCGTCACATTAACATTTTCGTTAGATGAAAGTTTCTTCTCATAGCTAGGGGATTTGGATGTCATTAGGATTTTCCAGATGAACGACATGACAGGGACTATAACTCAGGTACTAGTGAAGAATGACCACACACAAAAAAAAAAAAAAAAAAAAAAAACCTTCAGGTGCTAGGGTTTTGCATGTCATGGGAATAGCTGGGTAGAATGACCAAAGGGTTGCCCTAACAGTCACCATCTGTACTATGTCGGGTCTAATTAATTGGTGACTGATATCACCATTGCTGTCAGCTCACTAAGATGATGATATTGAATGATATGCAACGAATATTTGATAACGAACGTGTAGAACATCGTGTGTTTGTTTTCTTGATAGAGAGATAGGGAGAAGGTGGACCAAGATGTTAACAGTTCATCATTAGTACTGTAGAATATATATTTGGTGTACTTAATTACGTACTTAGGATAGATTTTTAATGGACAACAATAAATTGAACAATGCCTTCCACTTTACAAAATGACTGATGAATAAGCCAAGCATCACAAGAGAAGAGACATATTCTATTGATTCATGAGCATTTCCTTTACAAAATGAGATGTACACCATGATCGAGAATAATTACATAGCAATAGCTACAACAGGCCAATGCTTGCTTGTTGTATCCAAATAATATGCTATGGCGTATCATTTAGCAATCAAACGAATATGTAGTATCTAAATAATAAGCTCTAGAATTTATCCTTGTAACTATCTACTCCATGCAAATTTAATATCTTTGAGCTCGAGCCTGGTTCTGTTTTTAACTTCCCTTTTATTAGCATCTTAATGCCATGTATGCCGTGTGTGTGTGTATATATATATATATATGTATATTTATAAGTTGGAAGAAAGACGACAGAAAGGATGCATAATTTATATTGGGGGAGAGGGATGCATAATGTATATTTGTCGGGGTGGGAGAGGGAGGGGGATAGGTGGGGAGCCTCAAACCCGGGTGAGGATTTATAACCATTTTACTTTTTAAGTTTTTGAATTCTTCAAATTCATTCCTCACCTCCTCCCAGTCCCACCATCACCTTCAGCATTATTCATCGCCTATTTTCTCTATCTTTGGCAAGGTAATAAAAATTATTAATTAAAAACGAAATGGTTATAAAAAGGTCTTTGATTCAATGAAATTTAAAAACGATGAAGCATTATAATTTGACACTTTAGTGATCATTGAGTAGATGTGGGGCAGACTATTGTCAATAATTTAATAAAGGGTTGAAATTAATTAAAATTTTCAAGGGGTTAACACTTGATTAGAAGCTTGCCACGATTCTAATATGTGGTTTACACATTTTAAAGCACCACCAAAAGAAATAAAATCCCATTAGGTCTGTAAAGGAGTTGGCAATAAAGGTCAAGTGATTAAAGGCAACTAGCATCGGTGGTGGGTAATTTGATAACACTGTGCATGCATCTATAAGCAGCAGCCAACTAGTTTAATAGTTTGAAGCAAAAACACAAGTCCATGGAAAACTTGATTGGGTTCAACTACAAGTAGAAAGTGAGTGCCATATATTTCGTCGGCAACATGCTTCAGTTCCTTTCATTATCCACTAAAAGAATTGGTTTCTTTTTGCCCCATAAAGACATCAAACATCTCCTGGTGGGACCTTTTAGGATTCGAGGTTTAAGAAAATAATTGATACAGTTTTCACAAATCCCAATTGATTATAACGAAGATTTCATTTGATAGTAGTGGAGAAGTTTGGTTTAATAGAAATGGCCTTCACAGGCGAAAGGACATCATTTGCAGAAAAATATGTCAAACTTGAAATGGTCTGAGGTCTCCGTCACAAGTATGCATCGTGATTTTTGTCATGGTTCATCATAGAAAAACACCAAAATTTAAAGTTGGGTATAAATGTGTGTATATTCGTATTTTCTTGAAATAAGGAAAAAGAAAATGGTGAATTGAACTGCATTTGTCATACTTGCAACAAGAAGGAGAAGCTCCAACGTATCATACAAAGGAAGGGACAAAAGGTTATGTGGCAATAGAAATCTATCGCTTTTAGTTTCTATTCATCTTTATTCTCCTTTTTTTCACCTTTGTAAAATGTGACAAAAGAAGTTATAACCATAAACATGTTGTTGAGAATGCCTCGTATTGATGAAGAAGAGATCTTGCATAGATTTATAAGTAAGTTGGATTACTTCTCACGCTACCAATTGATTTTATAGTGAAACCTCAACTTTCTTCATGGTATCAGAGCATGTTGTTTCACGTGTGAAGCCCAATGGCCACACGTACTCAACGTCATCTCTTTGTATTGTTCACATGTTTGACTTGAAAATCCGCTACAACATGATGAGACTTGTTGAGAATGTCTCACATTAATGGAGGTGAAACGTTGCATGAACTTATAAGTAAGTTGGGCTATTCCAATATTGCTTACTAATTTTATGGTAGAACCTCAACTTTCTTAACATGTGGGTATTGTCTAATTGATACTCTTCTCACACACACACACACATATATATATATATACATATATATATATAGGTAATGCTAGGTAGACTAAATTTGTAAACTAAATGATGTGTCATCAATAAGAAACAAATACATTAATCAATGCTTGAGTAATACTTTAATCATCAACTTCTATATCATTTAGTTTACAAAATTTAGTCTACACATGTAGTCTCTCAAACATTACCCATATATATATATATAAGCAAATCCAGTGTGATCAGATTGTAATCTGCGTAATTTAATATAAGCAAATGGATACTCCAAGAAAGAATGAGCCAGTAATTGACCGATGTTATGGGAATTTAATATAAAAATTGAGCTTTTCACTTTGAAACAAGAAGCACGTAACGTATGCCCACTGGACTCTACGGCTGGCTTTACTTTTGACCTCATTATTCATTTGATGTACAACCACTAATTCAATGGGACAAAAATGGTTGGACAACAAGTAAAGCTTGACGCATAACTATTTTTGTCCCAAAATAATACTTAAAGCAACGTTAAGTAATTTTTATCTATTCACGTAATTTTTATCTATTTATATGCATATATGTACTACGCAAATTTCATTGAAAGAACTGACACGTCAAAGAATTCAGTGTTTACCCAATTTGCTTGAGCTTTGATATTGACATTATTAATAGAATCATCATTTAAAGATTAGATTTTAGGTCTTTAACGTTATATGATTAATCGTTTGAATTTTAAGTTTAAGCCTGTTAAAAATCTGAGACTAAAACTCTAATATCAAGCTTAAAAGCTTATACTATTAAAGACTGAGAATAAGTGAGGTTTTCTCAACACGGTTGTTCGTACGATGTGCTACCCACTAATATTAACCAACTTCCCATTACCAATTTGCCAACGAGCTCCTTGAACAAGCAAATCCCTACTGTGAAGCAAACTACTCCGAATAGGATCATTTTTTTTTAACAAACGATATTATTTATACTGGGGGTGGGGAGTGGGCTAAGCCTCACAATGGGCTAACTATAATATGGTTCAAATTCGTCTTTTGCGAGAATCGAACCTAAGATCTCTTACTTACAAATAAAAATGAATATCACTAGATAGTAGTACTAAGTGTCAAATATGATCATATTTTATAGTGTATCAATTTAAATGTTAAACGCATACCTATATCGATCTGTCACCAATAATCGACGAGATCAAAGCACAAACACCTTCGCCTTTAGACTTTTCCTTCATGCAACATGTAAATTTGGGTACGTACGTAGAGTAGATAGTTACACAAACACACGTAATCACATGTACGAACACTGCCTAAACAGGACACTACAGATTAAGATCTCGCCCTGCTATTTTTCCCCGTAAGTAACAATTTCCATTTCATCAGACATAAATCCAGTTGTGAATCTATCTAGCTATTTATATGGGTACACCATATATAGACAAAACAACATGCATGCATGTACTCGGTCTATGTGTGCCGGCTATAGCCTGTAGGTATTCTCCACATACACGAAGCAGGTGGGATTAGTCCACAACGCACCTTCATAGGTCTACACACACCACACATGCTGGTATTTGGCCGAATTCAGCAAATCCACGACATCAAATGAGTACGAAATTTACTAAACATTATGTGCAAGGAAAGAAAATGAGTGTGCGGAAATAACTTTCTATTTGAATTGTCCTGACATTCGTGTTTGTGAACATGGTCTAATAGAGATATTGCTCCTCAAAAAGCTAATGTGGAATTACACACGTGTAATAACTTTTCTTAACAGTAGTGATCAAATCCTAATTAATGTTTGTTTGATTAAAAACATATTGTTAAGCCTAATTATGAGTTACATCATGTTTACTATCACGTTTACTTTTTTGAGTATAATGCTCCTAAAATATCATAAATCATTTATTTTGTTGACTTTGTGTAGTTCCCTTCAGATCTCCAATTTGGCGTGAAACATGCAGCCTTCTTAGTCCTCCTTTTTCTTCTTCTGCAAAGTGAATGGAGTGTTTGTTGGAGCACTGAGACCAATCACATCCTCCAGTAAAAGAAATAGTATTGTTTGACTTGTTTGTCTAATTCACTCTCATGTCGTCTCTCTATGACTTCCACCATTGTTTCATGGATTATTTGATACGTGGAAGCCAGGACTTGTTGATCAGATATATAAAGATCAGCTATAAAAACAGAATCCAGTTTTGATATGATGTTCGAATCAGTGAGTCAACGACTGTAAGGCATTTTCAAACAAGGTAATATTTAAGCGTTTTACAAAACCAAATTTAAGAAATAGTATATGACCATTAATTTCACGCGTGAGAGAAAAATAAAACTTGCTCACTCAAATTTTTTTCAAATCCAATAGAGTGTAATCAATCGATTACTTATTATAGGTACTGAAAAATAAATTGTGGATGTAAATTTTCGCCGTCTTTTCCTTTGACGAAAATGCACCTGCAAAACAATAAAACCTAAGATTAAGGCCAAAAGCCTTACGTGCCCACGATGAATGGGGGGCTTTGGTCGAAGAATCTCTAATGACAAAGTTAGAATTCTGAAAAAAAATGTGTTTAGACGTTTGTGGGTAGCCAATGGTCTTTCTTTTTAGTGGGATAATAAGGCTATTTATAAGGAAGTGGCCGACCCTATTTGGAGAAAAGTGGTTGGCCATATATAGTGTAATTGGAGAATAATTGCAAGATATTATGTGAAATAATATCTTGCAATTAACATGGTAATTAATCCCAAATTAGATAGGAAGTTTTGGGAGTTACCTTTTGAATAAGGATTTGATGAGGAGTGATGAAAGAGATTTGAATAAATATCATTTTGATCACCTTTGACTCTTCCTTGATTGAGCCGTTATTGTCTATTGCATGCGCGTGGGAATTCCGGTGTGCCTCGAAGGTAATTTTGTCATTTTAACCTAAAAGTCCATGTGTCACCTCCATAATTTTCTTGATTATTTTTTGCTCCACAAATGCCCCCACACTTGCTGGGCTGCTCACAGGAAAGGGCATTAGGTGTAGAGATCTCCAACTTTGATGCAAATTCCCACTTGGACTTGGAATTAGATTCTTCTAGAAAAGGGAAATAAATCACCTCCAAAGCCTATTTAAGCCTACCTTAAGTAGGGGATTAAATAAACTTGGGAGGGCAACTACTTATCCCTACAAGAAAGAGAGAAAGCTAGAGGATATTTGTTCCCCCTCCCCTAGCATTTTTCTTTGCTTGCCCGTGCAAAGAACCGTCTTCCGTTGATTTCTTTATCTTCTCTGCATCGCACCAATGTAAGAAAAACTTAATTTTCTTTGTCTTCTTCTTGGGTGGTGTTGTCGCGGGGCAGATGTCTGGGTGGTGCGACATGTCGGCTGGCAGGGGCCAAAAGTCGGCTCGACATGGGCCGAGGAAGTGGTGTTGCCACGGTTTGGGCTGCCTCGTCTGTGCTGCTTGCAAAGAATGAGGAAACTGCTTGAGTTTGGTTACTCAGCTGCCGTAGATGGAGCAATTGAGGACGGAGCTACCAAGACCGAAGCTGCTGAAGAAGTGTCGGATGAGCAAACTGTTGAATGCAAAGTGGCTGTTACCCCTTGACCATTTGCTGCTTAGCTGGTCTTCGAGTATTCGATCTTTTGAGCTATGTGGCCTACATCACAACATGATAAATATATGTTGAATATGAAAAATCGTTAACTAATCACATCAAAATGAGTAGTAGTGTGGAAATTCATTGGCAGTTTGCCCCCTTCCGTTGAAGAATAAACCCAGATGGATGTCGAAGAATTAGTTTAACCTCTCACACTAGAGAGCAATTAGTTTATCATCTCGCACTGGAGTGCAGACCCAGATGGGTGTCGGGGAATTAATTTACCTTCTCGCACTAAAGAGCAATTAGTTTATTTTCTCGTACTGGAGCGCAGACCCAGATGGGAGTTGGGAAATTAATTTACCCCCTCGCATCGGAGAGCAATTAGTTTATCCTCTCGTATTGGAGAGCTGACCCATATGGGTGTCAAAAAATTGGTTTACCTTCTCGCACTGGAGAGCTTACCCAGATGGGTGTTGGGAAATTAATTTACCCTATCACATCGGAAAGCAATTAGTTTATCCTCTTGTATTGGAGAGCGGACCCATATGGGTGTCGAAAAATTGGTTTACCCTCTCGCACTGGAGAACATGAAAGTCGTTGTTGTGAGCGCAGTTGAGGAAAATTGGACTGCTAGACATCTGAAATAATCCTCAGCATGTAAGGTCTTATTCAATGATTTGCTTGAGACTTCGAACTGCTTGTGGAACCCGCGTAAGGGTGTAAGTGGGAAACACAGCGAGTTGTTCCTGGACCTTCTCCAAGTGTTACGACATCCTTATATGTTTCATCATGTGTTCTTCTAAGGCTTGGTTGGTGGTCAGCTAAGAATCTGAATGGATTGTAAGTTTCTCCACCGCTAAGTCTTTCGCTAGCAAAATATGCTAGAAAGGCCTCGTATTCTGCTCCGTCGTTGGATGATTTGAATTTTGAAGTGTTTTGGGCTTGGTCGGTGCAGATAGGAACCGCAAGGTGGCACGACTCGGAGCTGTGGTGCAAGATTAGCACGGCTGGCAGCCAAGGTGACAAATCAAGGGCTGAGGGCTGTGGAGCAGGTAGGCACGACTTTGAGCGCGAAGTTGTGATGAAAACAAGACACGCCCCTGGTTCTTAATGGTTGAGCCAGTGTGTCCTTTTGGTATTTATCTACCCCCAGCGTGTGAATAGGCTGAGTTATCGCGTTTGTCGGAACATAAGTAATCATTGTATCCTCCAATGTATGTGGGATGGTTACATCTGTTCAATCTTGTTAATGAAAGGTGACATATTTATATTGGTCATGTCTCGTCGGAGCGCTTTGTCAGTAACTTTGTTACGTTGGAAACCACACAATCATGCGGTCAGAAGCCTCTTAACCTTTTCATGAATTTGCCTCTCTGGGGCAGCAGAGCTTCCAACTGCCCCCCAGTCATGACATGTTGGTCTAGGCTGCTCTTCCATGTGCTTAGCTCGTCTATGCCGCAGCTGCGGTGTATGTGGTACGCTCCTGGCAAGCGAGCGAGTCACTCGCAGGCTGCCAGTTGAACTTGAGCCGGATTGAGTGACTGTTTCTCTATGTCTGTTGTGCTGCCCACTCCGATGTGAGGTGGATGATGCTTCTTGCGGGCCTAGTCGCAAATGAACATTTCGCCTGAAAGATTGTCCATGTTGATTATCGAAGTGTAACCCCAACTATGAATGTATGCTCGTCAATGTATGCTCATCCGTGAGCCTTACTGGGAGTGCACGTTCATCCGCGCGCTAAGACGAGAGTATACGTTATCTCGAGGGCCCAAACGAGAGTGTACACTGCCAGAACGCTTAGTTTGTGATTGGTCGAATGGCTGCTTGCCGGGGATGCTGCTGGAAAGGTTCGTCGTCTGCCCTTGTCCTACTTCGGGATACCTCGCCTGGGGCACACTGCATCTCAGCAGGATGCAAAAGCTGATTCACCAAAGTCATCTGTTGCGCAAGGGCACTTGTTAACTCTATAACTTGTCGAGACAAATGTTGTTCGCCGTTTAGGATAGAAGAGCTTAGACGGTATGCGTCTCCTTAAATAGTGAAAGTGCAATGGATTCCGGGTGCAAGATTTGAGTTGAGATATATCAAATCTGCAGAAAATTGGGGTGAAAATACCCCCGGTTCAATCGTCAGTCCAGAAATCTGAAGCTGAGACGGTTGAACCAGTATAGGCAGCTCGGTGAACGAATGGAATGGGTTGGACCGCGGGTGTAGGTCGGATCGCGGGCATGGGCCAGATCGTGGGTGTAGGTCGAATCGTGGGCTGGGCCTTTCCTCTTCTCGGCGAGGCTTGGGCTTGCACTACGTCATGGGCCTGCGGGTCTTGGGCTAGCTGCCCCGTGGGTTTGTTGCTTTGTGGGCTGCAGCTGTCGTTGTTTCATGGCCCAGCCGCTATAGAGTTGTCCCACTCTCCACTGCCACGGCAATTGTCGTGGCTGCCATGGTGGTGGTGCTCTGTGGTGCCAAGGTTACTCAGTACTCTTGTCGCGGTGAGTCTCATGGATCGTCGTGGTGGGGCTACATCGCGTCCTCCATCATTTGATCCGGATCTTTGAACATAGGAAGTTCTGCTCGTTGTGGCTTCCGAATTTCCCGCCATTGTATTTTTCTCCTACGTCTATTCAAAGAATTAAAAAATTCTAGGAATAAGAACGTATGAAAAATTTACGAACGAACGAGAAATGAGAAACTTTGAATGTAAGAGTCTTCTTCGAGCATGTGAATCAAACTATCAATGAAAGCACCAATTTGTGGATGCAAATTTCTGCCGTTTTCTCTTTTGACAAAAATGCACCTACAAAATAATAACACCTAAGATTAAGGCCAAAAGCCTCACGCGCCCACGATGAAAGTTAGAATTCTGAAAAGAATGTGTTTAGGAGTTTGTGGGTAGCCAATGACCTTTCTTTTTAGTGGGATAATAGGGCTATTTATAGGGGAGTGTCCAGCCTTATTTGGAGAATAGTGGATGGCCATATATGGTGTAATTGGAGAATAATTGCAAGATATTATGTGAAATAATATCTTGCAATTAACATGGTAATTAATCCCAAATTAAATAGGAAGTTTTGGGAGTTACCTTTTGAATAAAGATTTGATGAGGAGTGATGAGAGAAATTTGAATAAATACCATTTTGATCATCTTTGACTCTTTCTTGATTAAGCCTTTATTGTCCGTTGCATGCTAGTGGGAATCCCAGTATACCTCGAGAGTAATTTTGTCATTTTAACCCAAAAGTCCACATGTCATCTCTGTAATTTTCTTGATTATTTTTTGCTCCATATAAATCATTCGAGAAACAAACATTTCTTATTACAGATTTAGTACTGCTTAATTTTTTTTTTTAAAGTAGGTGTGAAGAAAGGTTCGGGTGTTTCTGTGTTTGGTCAACACCCCAACTTTTTAAAAATCGAGGGTCATTCGAAGCAAAAAAGCAGAAGCAACAAATAGCAGCTTTGAAAACTCTTTTTTTTTAATTTCCAAAACACGGGTGAACAATGCCAATTGAATGAATTTTTCAAAAATGGCCATCTTCCTCTCCCTTTCTCCTTCCTCCCAGCTCTAGTTTCCATCGTGTTGAATGTCTGAGCTTTCCGTTTAAGCATACGCACCAAACTCTCCTCTTGAAAAACAATAGCTAAGCTTTCTGCCACCACTCACCTACCCCGTGGCCCACAACCACCAAACAAACCCGATGACCCACAAACCCACCCAACTCTCCTCCTCGATCCCCTTACGCACTAGTGTGCACTGGTTCTCCGACTGCCGGAGCTCCTCCGATTGGGGATGTTGCCGATCATCTTGATCCCCGGAGCTCCTCCTATTGCAACTGCTGCCAATCCCCTCACACACTAGTCCTCCGCAGCTGCCGCCGATCCTCTTGATCCCTGGAGCTCCTCCGATTGCGACTGGTTATCCAATGCCGCAAAAAATAATTAGTGAAAAATATTAAAAAATATGGATGAATAGGGTGTAATTTTTTTTTATCGTTGTACATATTTACAACACCTTAATAAAAGTGTGTTCTTTAATTCATTGTTTGTGTAATGGAGGATGAACTGAACAGTGGATCAAATGTTGACTTTATTTTAGCCCTTAATATCTTTGATGGGTGGTCTTCAAAGCTTAACGGCTTAACGGTAGTATTTATTATTCAGCAATTACGTTGGTAATCATCAGTGTTTTTTTTATTGAAAGAAATTTTTATTAAGACGCACGTCAAACATTATTAAATTGAAAATATTGTTAGAGATAAAAGAATAAGGAAAAAGAGGGATTTGGATCCCATCCGGATCCAAATTATGAGGATCCTAGGAATCTACATATTTTAGTCATTCATCGTACATCGTGTGATTAGAATTTATTTAAATATTTTTATTTAAAATTAAACACAAATAGTACTTAACAAAAATTGACCGCACAATGTACGATGAACGGATGAGATATGAGGATCCCTAGGATCCCCACAAAGAAGATCAGCAGGGGATCCTCATCCAAAAAAGAGTATCTTTTAAGGGAATGAGATCATCGATGGATCTCTGTCTTTGGAGCAGACACATTAGAAAATCAGGGTCATAAGAGAGAGAGATGAGGGTGTGAGTTTGTGTGTGACGTGGACCAGTGGAATAGGCTAATGGAGCTCAAAATTTAAATTCAATGGTCCGGATTTTCGAATCCGTCTACTCCGAAGGCAGAGATCAAAGATGATCTTATCCCTCTTTTGAGATAAAAAGAGAAAATCCTAGGAGCTAACGGAGTTGAGGTAAACGTAGAGCATTTGCTTCCTATCCTACCCTCATTCTTCTCTATATTTTTTTTTTTCTCTGTTCGTGGTGAAATTAATTTCTTGTGGTGACTTTATCTTAACTAAACCAGTACTTTGTCACTGTTATAACGCTCTTCATGCTAATTTCACTTTCGAAATCATTTTTAAATTATTTCCCTTTTTCAGTAAACATTGTCCTACCTTTGTTTTGAATGACCTTGACCTTGCTGCTATTTTCAAATTATTACTATTGTTCACTTTTTTGCTCAATTTTAAAACAATATAGACTGATTTCGAGTCTACAAATCCGTCAGTTGCACACATGTTCCTTATGACTAGATGTTGTGAGTTCTATGGCAGCGTTGTATCAGTTTGTAGTGGCCTTCAAGGTTTAGAATTATGGATTAACTTAGGATTTTCGTGATTTAGAGTTGTATCCAATGATTGCGCTTAAATTTTGTGACGTGGACTTCGAAGTTATTAGTGCAAATGTTGTCCGCTTTAGTTGTCCAACTTTTCTCCACTTTATTAGTTTTTTCCTTTTGAGTTTAATTTTACTGTTAATGTATTTGATATAACATTAAAGTTACCCTATGAAGTAACGTTTTTTTATTATTTAAAAAAAAAAAACATTTCATGTTGAGCTCAACAGTGCTTCAATATATGGATTAATGGTTATAAAATTATCAAATGAGTATAATTGGAAGCACCGCAACTTAACATTTGTCTTCGTTGGTGTCAAAACTCAAATAGAGCCTGAATTGAATTCAATACATATTTGCTCCAAGTGTTGTTTTCGATCTCAGTATCACGGGATGGCTCGAAAGAAAGAGAGAATAGGCGTGCCACTGTTGGACGTTGCCAACAAACAGTGATTGTGTTTGAACGTGGAGTTGCACGTAAAACTAACTTCTTAACCAAAATATTGTGCACCAAGTAGAAAGCTGGTTCAATTAAGTTCTCTTTTGTGCCTCGAGCGAATGAGGACTTAGAATTTAGGGTGAATTTGCGTGGGTTTGCCAAAAAAGTAAATGAAAGTGAAACAGAAATTAAAACTAGAAATATAATGTGATCATTTCACGAGGAAGTTCAGATTACAAATGTTTGCAAAAGTAAAATCTAGGCCAACAAGCTGAGCTACATGACTTAAAAAATAAATGGACTTGAAATGTAAAGAAAACAGTAAACTCTAGGTAGTGGAGAAGGAACAACCTCGATCTTATTGCTAAGCTGGAGTAGGGGTAGATCAGCTATTTGGTGATGGTAGGGACTGTAATTTCTGGTTGATGGCCTTCAGTTGTGTCATGTGGGGTTTCACTCAATTGCTGCAGTGGTATTAGCTTGTCGAATGATGCACTCGTATGCATTTAAGGAGGCAAACGCGCTTTGAGAAGAACCTTGTCTGAGCCTTTGAACGAGTTAGAGTGATATGAGTGGTCATCTGACCCCTAAGATTCATTCTAGATTGGACCTAGAAGTTGGTGGGTCAGAATCGTGCAACTTCGTATGAATAAAAATTAGGGTAAATGACAAAAAACTACCTTAACTATTGGTGTCACGACACTTTCATACCTCATTTTTTTAAATTGACAATGTCATACCTCATCTTACGAATTTATGCCAATGTCATACCTCCGTCAGTTTTTCTGTTAATTTTTCTGTTAAGTGCTGACGTGGCTACATACGGGGCCCACTCACTAATCCAACTAGATTAAAAAATCATTAAATATAATTTTTAATAATTAAAAATTAAAAAAATTAATTTTTTTATAATATTACTTCTATCTCTCTCCCTCTCTCTCCCTCTCTCCCTCTCTCCCACCTCTTTCTTCTCTGCATCCCCAGAACCCCTTCCCCCAACCTTCCTTCACCACCTTCCCCAAAAACCCAGATATATGTGTCCCCCCTCCCCTAAAACCCAGCTCCTCTCCTCCCATCGACCAATCAAGAATCAAGGGGTGAAAAAAGAAGAGGAGAAAAAAAAAGGAAGTTTTCCTTCCTTCCTGTCGGCACTTGCACCCGCACACCCAACCCAACCAATTCTGGCGATTTTCGCCATTTTTTCCGTCAAATCACCACCATCCAACACCCACAACCTCTTCCACAACCTCCCCTCTACGATCTCCACCCAAATTTGGGGATTTTTAAGGTGTAAAACTGTGCGGGTGGCCGGAGGTGTTCCACAGCGATTCCTAATCTCTGCAACCTTCAACCCAAAATCACAGCAAGCTTTGAACTTACTTCGCGTGGGGGGAGACGCAGAAGCTTTTTGTTTCTTCTTCTTCTTCTTCTTCAAAATTGGCGAATTCAAATTCTAAGGTTAGGGTTTGGGTGGAATTGGGGTATTTACAGGGATTAATTTGGTGAGGGTGATGGGTGTGCGCGCCGGGGGGGGGGGGGGGGGTGGTGGGGACATGGGTCACTGGAAGGGGGGCGGGTTGGTGTAAGGGTGGCCGCGGGTGGGGGAGTTGGTGGAACATGGGTGGATGGAAAAATAAAGGGTGGCCGCAGGGGGGGTGGGGATACGGGGCTAATGAGAATGGGGGACAGATTGAAAACTTGGTCGCGTGGGCAAATGGGTCTCCCCCGCTGACCCTTTATCCTTTTTTTTTCCCCTGTCATTCCTCTGCTGATGCCCATTTTCTCAGAAGCTACCATTTGGGTTGGGGGCGCGTGGGGATAGGGATGGGGGAAAGGGGGAAGGATCTGGGTGAGGTGCGTGGGGATGGGTTTTGGGGGGGGGGGGGGGGGTTAATGGGAAAAGGGGAGCGGCGGATGAAGGTTGGGGGGGCATTGGCGGGGAAGGATGCAGAGAACAGAGAGTGGAGACAAAGGTCGGGGGAAGAGAGATGTCATAAAAAAATTAATTTTTTAAATTATTAAAAATATATTTAATATTTTTTTAATCCAGTTGGATTAGTGAGTGGGACCCGAATGTAGCCACATCAGCACTTAACAGAAAAATTAACAGAAAAACTGATGGAGGTATGACATTGGCACAAATTCGTAAGATGAGGTATGACATTATCAACTTTAAAAAATGAGGTATGAAAGTGTCGTGACATTAATAGTTGAGGTAGTTTTTTGTAATTTACCCTAAAAATTAACTGGCCCATAACAATCTTTATTTTTAATTATGATAAAGAATCCCAACACTGTCAAATACTTCCTAAATTCGAAGGGTTCCAACAATATTCCAAATCCCTCGCTAGAGGACAGAAGACAGTAGGTGGTAAAAAGAGGTAGAGAGCGTTGAGACATGAAGGGCAATGAGTGAGGCAACTAACATGATGGTGGAGTTGTCACAATGTCATGCAGATATAAGGTGGGGCCAAATGAGTTCTCTCTTCTAAATCAAGAGTAATGCCATGAAAGTTGAAACTGATAGACCAAACAAGGTTGGATCAATTGACAACTATACTTTTAAGTGTGTCATAATTAGGACAAACACAGTTCCATCCTCTTATTATATCCCACTAAAAGGTTGCTGACTTTTCTCATTGTCTGTACCATTATTTTGCTGGTGGGTCTGCTGGGACATTTAGATCATTTTGGAAATGGGGGGCAAGGACAATCTGGTCTTGATTTTGGTTTTGGACTTTTGAATGACAGAAAAGCGGGCTTACTTTGAGAAATGCTTTCGATGTATGCGGTTTGGCTAGGCTTCAAAATTTAGAAATGGGGGAACCAACTTTTCCGAAGATTGAACTAAAGCAGGAAATATATCCTGTACCAGCCCTAGCATCCAATAAACACAAACAACATAAGGGACCCAATTGTACAAGTAACCAATCTTCTTCAAGAACTTGATTTCATATATCAAAAACTTGATTTCATATATCAAAATCAACAGTTAACATATATATAGGGAGATAATGTATACATACTTTTTTTTTTCCTTCTGCACAATATTATTTATTCTTGTCTCTTAATTCTTCTTGAAGTTATTCAATTTAAATGTAAGAAATAAACAAAGATGTATACATAGAGAAAAAGAAATGTATTCGACCCAAAAAATAAAAAAAAAAAAGAGAAAAAAAAATGTAAAGAAATCAATTCTCTATGTGAAATGTATTGTGTTGTGGGAAAAAAATCATCATTAACTCACACTCAAGAAATCATGAAACCTTATCTACGAAACACGTAAGTTTAGCTAGAAAAATGCAGAAGCAGCTAGAAAAAATGTCACATCCCTAGAAAGTAAATAAAAGTAGAAATTTTTGGGGGGGTGTTGATACTTTGATACTACATCGAGAGTGTAGAAGAGGGAACGAAAAGCAAATGTCCCATGTAGAGTGGGTACGTGCTGTGCCATTATGTCACTTCGAGAGAGAACCCTAGGAGGGTATAGTTAGACTAGTCTTTTTATCGCATTAAGTAAAATATAGTCCAATCTAGAATGGTGGTCTCTTCCTTGTCTTAGATGGACAGTCGGCTCCCATACAAGAGCGTCGGGAACCTGCCATTGGATGTTTAATATTATGGACGTCGATCAGCTTCAGATGAACCAATCGAATCGGTCTCCCGTACGACAAGTACCCTTTGTTCTTTCTTGGTCATAAAACTCATAAGAATAGTGTAATCCAAATTCCCACCTGATCGTGCATCCAAGGGTTTAATGTTAAAGGAAGAAATGTAAAAGTTGTGTCTAACTTGAAGGTAGAAGGTGGGTTATGTAAACCATCAGAAGTTATTGAAGAAGAAGAAAGAATGAAATAGAGAGAGAAGGAGAAGATCAAAGATATTAGAGAGAGAAATCTGTTGAGAATTGTAGTATCTTTTTATTATCTGTTTTCAATGATTTGTTACAAGCTATTTATAATGGCGTTTGGTAGCTTACACTCTAAGTAACAATATAACCAACTTAACTAACTTCATGATCTTTTGACACTTGTCCATTTCATAACCATTGGATCTTAATACTCCTAACATCCCCTCTTAAGCTCAGGGGTAGAGAATTTGAGCCTGAGATTGGCACAATGAGTCTGAAAAAGAGGAGCAGATAATCATTTGGTGAGTATATCAGTAAACTGCTCATTAGAAGAAACAAAATGCACCTGCAGTTTCTGTTTTGCTACCCGCTCTCAAACAAAATGCACATCAACCTCTATGTGTTTTGTACGTTGATGCTGAATAGGATTTAAGGTCAGTGCTGTGGCAGATAAGTTGTCACAGAAGAGAAGTGGCTTTTCTATAACTGGAATATGCAGAAAATGTAACAATTGTTGGATCCAATCAAGTTCAGCACTTGTAGTTGATAAAGCCCGATATTCAGCTTCTGTGGATGAGCGAGAAACCGTTTGTTGCTTCTTAGATGACCACGAAATAGGATTAGATCCCAAAAATACAACCATTCCAGTAGTTGATCTCCTATCATTAGGATCTCCACCCCAATCTACATCACTATATGCAGTAATATCCAGTGAACCCTTGACATAATGAATGCCACATCCTTGAGTAGCTTTTAAGTACCTAAGAATTCTTTTAACTGCCATGAAATGCGACTCCATAGGGGTTTGCATAAACTGACAAACCTGATGCACTGCAAAAGCAATGTCAGGTCTAGTGAATGTTAAGTACTGTAAAGCTCCAACTAAACTTCGATAAAACGCATGATTATTATAAGGTTTGCCATTATCTTTGAGCAACTTGTTGTATGGCAAACATGGAGTTGCACACGGTTTAGACAGTAGCATATCAGCCTTAGTTAACAAATCTGTAGCATACTTGTCTTGAGAGAGAAATAAACCATCATTCTTCTGCAAAATCTGAATCCCCAGAAAATAGTGTAGGGGTCCCAAGTCTTTGATGTCAAACTCCCTTGTAAGTGAATGAATGACCTCAGTGATTGCTTGTGTTGCACTGCCAGTAATAATAATGTCATCCACGTATAAGAGTAAAATCACCACAGAACTGTCAACAACTTTTACAAACAATGATGAATCTGCATATGTGGATTTGAACCCCAAAGATGGTAGAAAGCTAGTAAATCTCTCATTCCAGGCCATTGGTGCCTGCTTTAATTCATACAAAGATTTATGTAACCTGCACACATAATCTTCATGTTTTGAATCCACAAATCCAGGTGGTTGAGTCATGTATACTTCCTCTTGCAAGATACCGTGGAGAAAGGCATTTTTCACATCTAATTGCCTTAATGTCCAACCAAAATGTGCAGATAAAGCTAGAACCAGTCTTACTGTTGTAGGCTTCACAACCGGACTAAAAGTCTCCCCAAAATCAATACCTTCTTCTTGATTAAATCTTTTAGCTACTAGGCAAGCCTTATACCTCCCAATAAAACCATCAGCATTCTTTTTTATCTTAAAGACCCATTTACAACCTACTAAGTTCTTATGTTTTGGTAGAGGTACCAGAGACCATGTACCTTGATTATGCAAAGCTGAAATCTCATCCTTCAAAGCCTCATGCCACACTGGTGACTTTAATGCAGACTTATAGGTTGCAAGCTTAACTTGACTCAGATCAACTCCTCCATGTTCATGTATAGCAGCTAAAAGAGCAATTTTCTTAGAGATGCCACTCTTTGACCGTGTCTGCATAGGGTGGAGATTCATTGGTGGTATAGATAGAACCATTTGTAGACTGTCATGTTGGAATTCAGGTACCACATAGAGTGTAGGAGGCAAGGGCTGTGTAATTGCTGAACCAATGGATTGATTAAAGCTTGAGTTTTCTGAGTTCGAACCTGTATCTGCAGATGGTATGGACTGAAGCTCAGGAAAGGCTTGATGCACATCAGTATTTGACATATGACTCAATGTAGTATCTGAATCTGGGTGTGTAGAATCAGGAGATAGACCAAAGGTGGATGGACTCTGAGTTATTGGTAAAACAAGAACATTATTTTGATCTGGTATTGGAATATGTGATGGTATGAGTGATGGTAATGGTGCAGAAGTAACAGATTGGTATTTGAGAACCAAATATTTGTAAGGAAACTCAATTTCATCAAAAATTACATGTCTGGACACATAAACTTTCTTTCTAAACACATCATAGCAGAGATACCCTTTATACTTAGATGCATATCCCAAGAAGACACATTTTGTTGTTCTAGGTTCTAATTTTGTGCTAGTGTATGGTCTTAACCAAGGATAACAGGAACACCTAAAAACTTTTAAGTGTTGAATCTCAGGTAAAGAATTATGCAGCAACTCAAATGGAGATTTATGATCTAATGTTGAGGATGGCATGCTATTGATCAAATATACTGAAGTTTGACAAGCAAATGACCAAAACAAGGATGGTAATGAAGCAGTCTGTAACATGGTAATAGATGTTTCAATGATTTGTTACAACAATAAGACTGGTTCTAGCTTTATCTACACATTTTGGTTGGACATTAAGGCAATTAGATGTGAAAAATGCCTTTCTCCACGGTATCTTGCAAGAGGAATTATACATGACTCAACCACCTGGATTTGTGGATTCAAAACATGAAGATTATGTGTGCAGGTTACATAAATCTTTGTATGGATTAAAGCAGGCACCAAAGGCCTGGAATGAGAGATTTACTAGCTTTCTACCATCTTTGGGGTTCAAATCCACATATGCAGATTCATCATTGTTTGTAAAAGTTGTTGACAGTTCTGTGGTGATTTTACTCTTATACGTGGATGGCATTATTATTACTGGCAGTGCAACACAAGCAATCACTGAGGTCATTCATTCACTTACAAGGGAGTTTGATATCAAAGACTTGGGACCCCTACACTATTTTCTGGGGATTCAGATTTTGCAGAATAATGATGGTTTATTTCTCTCTCGAGACAAGTATGCTACAGATTTGTTAACTAAGGCTGATATGCTACTGTCTAAACCGTGTGCAACTCCATGTTTGCCATACAACAGGTTGCTCAAAGATGATGGCAAATCTTATAATAATTCTGCCTTTTATCGAAGTTTAGTTGGAGCTTTACTGTACTTAACATTCACTAGACCTGACATTGCTTTTGCAGTGCATCAGGTTTGTCAGCTTATGCAAACCCCTATGGAGTCGCATTTCATGGCAGTTAAAAGAATTCTTAGGTACTTAAAAGTTACTCAAGGATGTGGCATTCATTATGTCAAGGGTTCACTGAATATTACTGCATATAGTGTTGCAGATTGGGGTGGAGATCCTAATGATAGGAGATCGACTACTGGAATGGTTGTATTTTTGGGATCTAATCCTATTTCGTGGTCATCTAAGAAGCAACAAACTGTTTCTCGCTCATCCACAGAAGCTGAATATCGGGCTTTATCAACTACAAATGCTGAACTTGATTGGATCCAACAACTGTTACATTTTCTGCATATTCCAGTTATAGAAAAACCAATTCTCTTCTGTGACAACTTATCTGCCATAGCACTGACCTTAAATCCTATTCAGCATCAACGTACAAAACACATAGAGGTTGATGTGCATTTTGTTCGAGAGCGGGTAGCAAAACAGAAACCTACACATCACTATGAACAATATCAAATGGGTTTATAGACTTGGAAACTGAATGAGAGAATGGCAGTTTACTAATCTTACCCTCTAGACATGTTTGACACAGTGAAGGGATACTATCAGCAACCCAGGAAAGTTTTGAATTGCTTAAAATCTGAGAGACTATTATATTAGAAGGGTGACCTAGCCTCTTATGCCAAATACTGACTGTGACTTGTTTTCCAAGAAGAGCTACAGGTTGTCCTTTATTGTTGACTGGAAAATAATGCGGTGAGGTGATGGGATACAATCCATTGTTACACAGCCCTTTGTAGAGAATCCTCCATGTGGCTTTGTCCTGAATCCAAAATGAAAATGCATCGAAAATCAACTAGCAGTTATTATCCAAACAAATTCTATGTACAGACAATAAGTTTTGTGATAGTTTTGGAACATATATGACAGAATTGAGCTTTATAGGCTGCATTGGAGTTGTTAATAGAGAAGAACCAATGTGAGATATAGCTAAACCTTCACCATTGGCTGTCTGGATTACTTCATTTGCTGGATATGGAGTTGCCAAGGAAAGATTACTCAACTTGGAAGTCATATGATTATTAGCACCTGAATCAGTGAGCCAAACTTGTTGTTGTACAGGTGCAGATGGTATTGCAAATGGAGAAGTAGCAGCATGCATTGCATTCATTTGTGCAGTAGAGTTCTTCTGAAAACAAGTTTCTGCACTATGATAAGGGTTGCCACAAATCTGACAGCCTGAAGAAGTAACTGCATTTCTATATCGGCAGGTATCAGCAAGGTGATTGTTTTTACCACAAATTTGACAGCCTTGTAATGTGGTTGTATTCCTGAACCGGCAAGTATAAGCCAAATGATTACTCTTTCCACAAATTTGACAGGGTTGATTCTGAAAACCATAGTTTGGATTCCTTGGTGGAGAAGTACCAAGAATTCCAGGGGCAGGGCTCGAATGGAAATTCTTGTTGTTGCCAAACTTTGAATTGAAGTTGGAATTGAACCGATTTTGACCCTTATTGTTGTAGTTAAATGACTTGTAAGCATTGGAATTAGGACTGCTATGATTAGCACCAGAACCAGAAAAAGATTGATTCTTGGAAGGGAAGCCATTGCTTTGTGCCATTAATGCAGATAACACAGGTGAATTAGAGCCATTTTCAAACAAAGTTTCTTCAGCAAGTAATTGAGATCGAAGATCTTTAAGTGATATCACAGTCTCACGGCCCCTAATCACAGATCTTATGGTATTGAATTCAGCAGATAAACCATTTAGTGTAAGAATCACAATGTCATCATCATCAAAGAATACACCAGCAGCAGACAATAAATCTCTTGCTTCTTTAATTTTCTGCAAATATAATGTGACAGAATCATTACCCTTCTGTATTGTCTGAAGTTCAGATTTGAGTTGAAAGATGCTCGTTCTTGTGACTGTAGAAAATTGGTCTTTAAGGCGATTCCACAATTCTTTAGAGCTAGTGCTTCCAATTACACAAGAAACTACAGCAGGAGACAAAGTTGCAGTAATTAATTGCATTAACGCCTTATCATGCATCTTCCATATCTTATAGTCATCAGATGGAACCCTTGTAGATGAATCACCAGACAAAATTGTCGAATTATCAGAGGAATCTTGACTGAATTGAGCGGGATAAGGCATTGAACCATCAACGAAACCAATGATGCTATAGCCTTCAAGAAGTAGCTGCATCTGGAAATGCCAAGCCAAATAGTTCGTCTCATCCAATTTCACATTTACCGAACTTGAAACAAATGAAATCAACGAAGTAATCGGAGATTGTAAGATCTGTAACTGAGCAGCTGTCACCATTGTTGTAGATTGTAGAGAAATCACAAAGAATCTTGACAGAAACCAAATCACAAACAGTTGGTAGGCACGTTTTGAAGGTTGAAGAACCAGATTGAGGATTGCAGAGAACACACCTCAAATACCAAAAACTGATTAGCAATATCCCAATATATTAGAAAACAATCACAGTGGCGGAAGCAATCGAAACCAAGATCGACAAATCCGTCAAGCTTTTATGCTTGTTCCGGCAATGATACCATGTAAACCATCAGAAGTTATTGAAGAAGAAGAAAGAATGAAATAGAGAAAGAAGTAGAAGATCAAAGATATTAGAGAGAGAAATCTGTTGAGAATTGTAGTATCTTTTTATTATCTGTTTTCAATGATTTGTTACAAGCTATTTATAATGGCGTTTGGTAGCTTACACTCTAAGTAACAATATAACCAACTTAACTAACTTCATGATCTTTTGACACTTGTCCATTTCATAACCATTGGATCTTAATACTCCTAACAAATTACTCATTAAGGAAACTTAATATCTATTCCAATTTCCTCAAAAATAGTAAGAGTGGGAATGCATTAGTTTATTTCATGTTCTGAGCGTGTAAGACCCTTTGCCTTTTGGTTTGATGGCAAACATTTCTATTTCATGCTTGTTAACGCGGGTCTCTGGGATGATCCGGTCTCACTCTTGCTGTGTCACCATTGTGATGGAAGACTTTTTGATTGAGACTAGATCACCGTTGGATGGAAGAGACCCTTTGGCACATGAAATATCACATCTTCCAAATGATCAACTCTCTAGTGGCCTACTATTTAGTGGTCAGTGCTATACAAAGACCACCTTTTCCTGAGTGCTCTATAGAGACTACCTCTCCAAACTGCTCTACATAGACTACCTCTCCAGAGTGCTTTACGAACGACCACCTCTCCCGAGTGCTCTACGAACAACCACCAGTTGAATATCAGAGTCTACGATAATCAATTCTACAAACTAATAGGAATATTATTAAACAAACGAAAATGCTGAAACAGCTACAAAACTCTAAGAGGCTACATTGTGACTAACTTGTTTTTCAATCTAAATTACAAGCTATATTTATAGAGAACCAAACCTAAGAAACCCTAACTCGGATGGGCTAAGCCCAATTCCTAAACTAACAAGGAAAACCCAAATACTAAAATAAACATAAATACTAATATTTTCCAACACCCCCCCCCCCCCCCCCCCCCCCCCCGGCGTCAACCAACAAGGAAAACCCAAATACTAAAATAAATATAAATACTAATATTTTCCAACACCCCCGTCAAACTCATGGTGGTATACGACATGAATTTGCAAACAAGCAGATGCGAACTAGCTCTGTTAGGCGGACTGGCAGGCATGCAAACTTGACTTAACTTGACTTGACTTGACTTGACTGGCGAACTTGCAAACTAATTCTTGATTTTTGATTCTTGATGACAAACTGATTCTAGTTCAAACTGGCTAGTGTTGAGAGTACGGAAAGAACACGTCACTAAACGGACAAGATTTTTATATCTCAATTGTAGCAAGAACAAACAAAAACAAAATACTATTACTCAAGTGGTCACAGATCCAAGCACTCGAATAACTGTCACAAAACAATTCCAATTAGGCCAACAACCGTGTGGACCTAAAAACAAACTTAACCATTTTTTCAGTTTGCCCGTGTGGGCCAAAAGCAACAGCCGGCCTAAAGCTACAGCCAAAACTAATTTCTTTTCCTTTTTGCCTTTTTTTTCTTTTCTCTTTCTTATTTTCTTTTCCTTATTTTCCTTCTTTTTTTTTTGCCTTTTTCTTTTCTCCTTCCTTTCAACCTCTCTTTCTGGGCAGTGTTCTCCAGAGAAAACAAGTTCGAGTGCAGGTCTGGGATCTCAATTCTAGGATTCTGGACGCAATGGGATAGTAGCGGTGGTGAAGTGCGGATCAAGCAGCGGCGATGATGCGGTTACAGGGAGTGCGGCAGATTCGAAAGGAGGTGTGCAGATGGTGGGTACGAGGATGGCTGGTGGTCTGGTGCGAGATGGTGGTGCGGTGGTTCAAGCAGGCGAGACGGCGAGGCAGGATCTGGAGGAGGGGAAGGTTCAGGTTTTTGTTTTCTTCTGCAAACTAAACCAACGACAAAAACAAGAATACATACATACTGACAAACAGAATACCCACCCGACCGACCAAGCAGATTAAATCCCAAAAGATTGAACCTGCTCTATGATACCAAGTTGAATAATAGAGTCCATGATAATCAATACTACAAACTAATAGGAATATTATTAAACAAACGAAAATACCGAAACAGCTACAAAATCCTAATAGGCTACATTGTGACTAACTTGTTTTTCAATCTAAATTACAAGCTACATTTATAGATAACTAAACCTAAGAAATCCTAACTCGGATGAGCTAAGCTCAATTCCTAAACTAACAAGGAAAACTCAAATACTAAAATAAACATAAATACTAATATTTTCCAACACCACATTTTCCAAGTGCTCTCTACGAATAACCACCATTAAATAATATCCTTTGACTATTTGACCAAGATTATATACTTGTTAGGCTTTAAATATTTATTGGGTTTAGGTAGAGGCCACATCACCCTTTCTTTTAGACCACACACTTAACCTTCCTCAGGAACGAGAGTTTGTCTACATAAAGGGGGTAAGAGCAGAGAATAGGAGGATGGCAGATTTGGATGGAGGAAGCCTACGGTTCTTTGGCTTCTCCATGCCAACTGAAGGCTTTGAGCCATTTGATGTAACATTTGTAACCACCTGAAAAAAATATATACAAACTACAATGGACGTAGCTTCGTTTATAGGCAAACCACTATATATTCTTGTGTTTATTTTACTATTAATTCTATCTCTCAAGTTAATCTTAACCTTACTATGATGAGCAATTAGCCCACACTCATCAAGAGTTGACCTCCCAGTTTTGAGCATTAACACACTACTTTGAGGAGCTAATTAATATCAACTCATTTTCGATTTTAACTTAAAAATAAAATTTCCTTCTAATCCCCTTAAAATGAAGAGTAATGCTAGGGAGACCAAATTTTTTAAACCAAATTGCAAACCAAACGAGGTGTCACAAATAAAAAACAAACATGTTAATCGACACTTAATTAATAATTCAATTATCTACAACCACATCATTTAGTTTAAAAAATTTAGTCTACTTAGCATTACTCTAAAATGAATCATCATTCACCTCCACATTCAATACATCTTGAACTTTAGGAGTTAATATACAATTCATTCAAATCCTAGACTTCAAACGAACTCTTAGCTAATCGATAACAGTTTGTCTAATAATAGTTTTGTGCTATAGAAGTGAACTAAGGAAAGACTGAGATGAGATTGTATATAGTTTGTACAAATTAATGTTTCCTTCAAAATTCTGTGCCCTAGCTCGACAAGAGGAACTTCCCTACCTCAGCCATTTCACTGTCCATCTTTCTTTCTCTCTTCACATAACACAATTAATGTTCATCTCTCTATTTTTCTCATCACATGATTAGTAGGCTGATAGTTGATCAGCATGAATGACTCACTCCCACAAAAATACAAGAAACCCCAGATTGCTAGACATGAATGCCAATCAAGATTTGTTATAATAATACTATTTTCCAAGTGTCCTCAAACACTGGTCACGTGTCCCTCTGGGAAGATCGGATGCAAATCCTACTAGACAAACATGTCTCCAAAGGTCCCCAATTTTCAATCTCTGGCCAAATAAATAATTAAGGGTAAAGTGGTGTTTTTGTTTCTTTTCCGTTGGCCTTCTATAACTTGGGAACTAGAAACTACATGTTCATTCGACCGTGTTGATGCAGGCATGGTTCAAAATCATTATTGATCGACATTAATGCAGAGAGTTTTGGACCTTATGGCACCAAGACTTTAAGTGTTGCAGTTAAAAAACGTGCATGCATGATTGGAGAGAAATTTATATACTCTACACATATATGTATGCGGAACATTGTTCTAAAAATTTCCGCTAGCATCACCTAGGTCTCGTCTAGGCACTAGGCGGTTGATCACCGTCCCGATTAATGCCTAGACGTTTGCAAATTAAGAAATGGCTACCAGAACTACTGAGGCGCCTACCTAGACCGCCTAAGCACCCGCCTAGACACCCGCCTAGGTTGCGACTCACTTAGACAGAAAATAAATAACATTCATTTTGCATTTTATTTTTTACAATAAATTGTAAGAGACTTGTTGAATACTTAAAGGAACACACATTATATACTTGTTCCCCATATTTTCATTATGTTCTAATAGCTCATAATATATATGTCATTCTATTTTGTAGTTTATGATAAATTCATATATATATTAAGAATAAAAAGACACTTATTTATACGAAATATAATAGATTTAATTAAATCCGCTTGGGCGCCCGCCTAGACCCCGCCTAGCCGCCTAGGCGCTAGGTCCCAGCCCGCCGCCAGACTAGTGCCTAACGTCTTTTAGAACCTTAATGCGGAATGCTTGGTACTTGGTTTATCACTTTAAAAGTCTTAACGTGGGTGGACGCTATAATTAATATATTATTTTTAGAGTATATTAATAAAATAAAACAAATTCATAAGTTATAATAGTAGTGATAATAATATTGTTGCGGATGCTTTAGCGCACCTTGGTCTCTCCTTCTTGAAGTCTCATTTTTGGGATTTATGTTTACCTGATGTTGCTCTTTCTACCTTTAATTTTGATTGTATTGGAAACGGTTGTACTAGAAATTTCGTGCTTTTATGAATTTCTTTGCATAAAAAAAATGTGATAATAATATCACGCGACGGTGTTCTAAATATAACAGAAAAATCTTTGTTTGAATGTTTGTTAAATTTGTGGCTTAGAGATTTCTAATGTTGAACTTTATGGCACGTTTATGTTAAAGTAGACTACAGTTTTTTTATTCCAATAATAATACCAATAATTAAAAATAAATATATGGGAATGTGTACCAATTCTATCTGATTTTAGAAAGTTTTATGAGAGTAATCAATTTGGATTTGGTAAGATTTAAAAAAAAAAATTAAGTGATAGAATTCAAAGGATTGTGAAATCCTTACAACTTTCAAATGGATTCTTAAGGATTCTGAAGCATTTTTTTTAGTATATCAATATTTTTTATATTAGGGAAGGGAGAGTTTGGTTAAGTCACACAATTGGCAGCTTAATTTGGTATCGAATTCGTCATCCACGAGATTCGAACCTAAAACCTCTCACTTCTAAACGAAAAGGAATATCACTAGACCATAGTATTGAATGACAAGATTCTTGTGGACTTTGATTAAATATTGGGAAATTTTATTTGAACCTATGTAACTTTTTTTTACACCCAACTTACTCTTTTCACCCATATTACTTTAATTAAACTATCAATATCTCTTTAAACCCAAATTTACTACATAAACTACCCTCACAAACTTAATTCAATTTATAGATTTATCTCTGCACCCATTTAGAAAATACAAATCCCAAATTTGCAAACAGAAGTCCATTTCAAGTTAGGACTACGAAAAAATGGACAAATTCATAATCTACACAATATGATAGTCCTTGCAATCATATAATAGGGTTACCAATCAATAATTTTTCTTTTTGTGTTTCACTAAACTAAATTGTGAAACTATAAAAGCCATGCACTGGGTTTTTTTGGAGAGAGCTCATCAAAGTTGAAATCAAACCACCTACTGAAGCATGGCCCTTTTCTCCATGGTTTAAAATCTCTCTCATTCTCTAGCTCTCTCTCCCATTCGTTTATTAACATTAGTTCAGTCAATTAGGTATTGTTACTCTTTCACATTTGAAATGGCTTTATCAATTCTTAAAGGACTTCTCAGAGGAAGTTTCGTATAATCTATCCATACTAGAAGTAGATGAAGTTTCAGTGAGAGCCAGTTTCATGGCTTGAATGATTCCTATCTCACCCTTGGTACTGTATCTGCAGTGATTTAATCAAACGAAAGAACCATGCATGCACTAGAAGGTCGGATGAAACCATTACATGGATTATTTGGATGAAATAAGGGGTGATGGTAGAGTTGAATTATAGAGTGGGTTTATTGATAAGTTTTAGTTTTATTGTTAATTTCATTTCGTACTTGATGATAATTATGCAATAGAGTAAAAAAGACAACTAAAATTAAAGTTGAAGTTTGGTGTAGAAAGAGGTTATACGGGTTCAAATAAAATTTCCCTTAAATATTTGAATGGATCTTGAGAGATTTCTTGTCATTCAAAAAATTATTTTTAAATAAAAAATAAGATTAAAAAAAAACGAAAAAAAAAATTAAAGAACTTTGCTCAGTTCTCCTGAGTAACCCCAATTGTCCATGGTCTTCCACCAGCAGAAAATTCAAATACAAATTAATAAACTTCCCAATGTCTAACTTCCACCATTATCATTCATGAAAGCAAGATTTACAAGGATTCAAGATGTGGGGTAAGATAAAATGGTTGGGTTGAGAGGGCTTCCCTGACAAATTCCACCATTAATGTAAAATGCCTTGCCATCCAATATGAAACTAGGTCCCATTCCTCCCCACAAAACTCAACTTTGTCGTAGCCAAAATTCGACCCCAAATTACTAAAAGACATGTAGATGAAGGCCACGCACAACGTGAATCCGATAATTGGGTAGAACAGGCCATCTGCTACCACTACCATTTTATTCTTCTTTGCAGAGGACCTCAAGATCATAAAAAGCCCCAAAGTTTAATTATTTGATTATGGGTTAGAATTAAACCTCATCAGGGCGGGATTGAATTTGAAAGTTACATCTGCAGTGGATAATTTGCTTGAGTTCCTTGCGTGTACAGGGGGTTCTACACCTCCAAAAAGCAATATAACATAATAAGTTTATGATCTATTTTTACTTGGGTAAGTTTGAAAGTTGCTGATAGGATTTTTACCAATTACTTATGAATTACATATGCAACTTTGAAGGTTAAGTTTTCCTTATGGATATTCTCCTTGTAACATTTAAGTAAGAATGTATATCTAACATGCAATACGCATGTGACATGCAGATCAAATGTAAACATGCAAGACTCATTAAGTCTGGTGAAAACCCCTATGAAAAACCATCAAACCCCTAAAAGCGTGATATTCGCCTTAAGTGAAATTACAATTATCAATCATAAGAAGCCATACCCAATCCTTTGGTGATGCATTCAATTACTTATCTAAACATCCTTATGGTTGCAAATCATTAAGATATAAAGATAATTTAAACACAGTGACTAATAATTCAAAGCAAACATGCATGATAATATAATATCATAAGCAATTAAATAAAAACTACATATACATGTTAAAGCTCATGGCCTCGCCCTAGCAAAAGAAAGTTAGTTATGCATATTCATATTAAAATAAAAAGGAATTTTATTGAAATAGGAAAATAGCGTAAACACCTTGTAGACTAAAGTCTGAAATCCGTCAGAGCCTTCTGCAATCCTCTCAAAGTTTTCATGGAGAATTACTAGGGCCGGCCACCTTTATTTATAATAATACAATTGAAATCCTGCCTAGAAAATGTCTAAACAAAATAAATTAAAATAAACTTATAAACAAATTCCTTACCAATAAAGGAGAATCTGCCATGCAACTAATCAGACACGTTTTAGGCCTTAACCACCTCCAAAACAGGCCCAAAATAGCTTGTTTTAAAGTTTAAGATGTCTTGAACACTTTTCCAGAAGGACCCAAGCCCAAAAGAGGCCATCTTGAACTCCAAAAATTGCAATGAAACCCAAAACGTCAGTTTTCCAGCACCGCACACTACTCATTTATTTCATTCCCGTAAATAATTCGTTCGGTAGAAAAATCTGAAACTTTGACACAAAAAGCTGAGAGACTCACGAACATCTTCAATTGAAATCACTTCAAAATTCGTCAATTTGATCATTTTTTATCAAGATGAAGTCACATGTCCTATGTTGAGAATATATAACAAAGTATCAAAATTTCATCAAAATAAATATCAAAACATACTAAGAATAGAGTTAAATATATAATATAAAATCAACTCATCAGTTGCCATTCTTTTCTTCGTTCAATTCTTAACTTTGTAAGTTTTATCGAAACGTGAGTACTGAAATTGTGAAATTAATTGGTACCCAGATGAGATTATGATCCTTATAAGCCAGTTATGAACACCTAAATCCTTATCTTGCTAGAAAATGTATATTGGTGTCCTGACATACATATATATATATATATATGTGTGTGTGTGTGTGTGTGTGTCGAAAAGGAGAAGAGGGAAGTTTATGCAACAAGTGTGGAGGAAGGTCTGAGGACATGTGGGGAGTACAGTAGAGAAATCAGGGCTAACACGTTTAGGGACGGAGCTAGAAACTTCTTTTAGTGGGGGCAACGGGGACAACCCGAAAAACAACAAAAAAAATCGTATTATAGTTTGGTTTATACCCAACATGATAATAGGGATGAATTCAAATGATGATGTATCACATTCCAATGTTACAAAAATTTCAATGTAGTAGTGGAAAGTGATAAAGTGATGAGAAAAATATTAATATATGATAGGCAGGATAGGGGTTTTTCGGTTTGAATGACAAAACAAGAGCATTTTTGCTCATATAATATTTGATATGGAGTATATGTACTATGAAGGCATGTTGGATATTATATACACATATTTTCTTTAAAGATAACAAGTGTGTAACTGTAGTCTGCAACCTAACAAATGAATCACTTGAGTGGGGGCATCTACCCATAGTGAGCCTTCATTGGCTCTGTCCATGAACACGTTCAACCAAGAAAACAAGAATAAAAATGGAGAAATGTTTTCAATGAAATGGGAAGAGACAGAAAGAGAGAGAGAGAGAGAGAGAGAGAGAGAGAGAGAGAGAGAGAGAGAGAGAGAGAGAGAAAGTAAAGGGGCTGAAAAGAAATTTTAGGTTTGGAGGTAGGATTCTTTAGTCTTTTTATGCTTACCATCTCTTCTCAAATCCTACAAAATCAGTAAATCATTCATTCAGTGAAATCTTTCAAAATCTATAAAAAAAATATTATCAAATAAAAAAAAATCTATAAATTTTTTTAATACATTTAGATTTGCATGGAACTTATAAAATCCTAGTTGATTATACCAGGATTCTAAAATCTTTTAAAATCCTTTAATAGACCACCCTTGCAGTTGAATGAAAATTTTAAAATCTTTTAAAATCTTTCTAAATCCTTATTTGACCACACTGTTATAAACAGTTTCAACAGAAATTCAATTCTAACTCCTTTCCATTCCAACTCATCAATTCAATTCCTTCCATTTTTATTACAAGTTAGTGAACAATCTCTCTCGTTATTTGTAGTCATTTAAGCTTTCTGGGGCGTTTTATTTTGTAATTTTTTTAATTTGCATTTTCAAATTTGTAGGTTTCCTTTATTTTTTTTTTTTTTTTTAATGTCAAAGAATACTGAGCATAGCTGCATAAGTCAGTAATTCTTGCTAGAAGTAGAAGCACTCTGTTTTGGTTGATGAAAATTTACTTTGTCTATCAGTGTCTTTTTCTTGTAAAGAGATTGTTGTCCTTCGTTATTCCAGTTCTCTACAAATAGTACGTGAAACGGGGAACAGGGAACCGCACTTTCTAACCTCTCCACGCACTTACTGTATCTATCTATCCATTTAAATACCTATCAGTTCTTAGAGAAACAATGAAATGGCATCACTTATTGAACCGAGGAATCAGTATCTTTATTCTCACATCCACATACGTCAACATATTATACAAGGATCTTCAGGCCTTGTTTCTTTTCCAGAAAGCTGGGACTACCTACCGTAGACCAAAACTGAACATGGTGAATCTGTGTCACAATGCGCTGCTTCTGGCAAAGCTTTGGGTAACACTTTGACAGAAGATACCAGTCATGGTGTCATTGTGCTCATGTGATGACTGTGGGCTTCTCCCTTCCAGTGAATTCCTTCAGCTTCGATATAGACAACGCCAAATCTAAAGCGTAACAAGAACAGGAATAATAAGTAACCATGTCTGTAAGGGTTTGTTATAGAAACAACAGAAAAACTAACCTATCAATGGCCTTAGTGCCATTTGGGCATCCGCATCATGTTTAGAGGCATCTGGTTCATATTGTTCTATGTAAATTCGAACAGTTGCTCCTGCTGAACCCGTTCCCTATATAGTATATGAAATTTGTACGTTACTTCCGTTTTGATGAGGATTAAATCCTAAAGATTAAAGTGTAAATAAGTCATTATCGAAAGTAAACAAAGAAAGTTTATTACTGATAAGCGATATATGATCCTTGATCCATCGGTAAAAACAAACCGAACACCTTGCTTCGATGCCACACTTCCATCAACCTGCAAAATTGTATGAGATTAGAATAAGTTGATCTAGCAAACTGTATTCATTTTCTTGAAGTCAAATTTGATGGAGGAAGGAAAGCATGTAAAGGAACTTACAGGATCAGTGTACGTAAAGTCATCAGCGAATTGGAGAACGTAATTTCCTGTGGGATGATAACTTTCAGCATCCAAGATCATGATAGTATCAAGAGAAGTAGAGGGTCCAAACTTACCATACTTGTCACCGGTCTTGCTGCTAGAGATCAATTCTCGAAGATAATCTATCATTTTGTTGGCACCTGCAGACTCGCATTCCTGGGTAAAGATTACACCAGTTAAAAAACTGCACCAATCCCAATAAAATACAAATCGATCCAGTTTGTGGATACTCAAAGTTCCACGACTGAAACTGAAGTATAGACTTTGATTGTGCAAGGATGGTTTAAATGCAGTTGTGATGCTCACTTCATAGTCATATCGAGAAAAGAAATTTCTTCCATAGGTTGCCCAGTGTTCCTTCGCAACATCTGAGACAGAGACCAACTTCTCCCCAGGTTTTTTGTCTTTGTTTCGATATGCAATGATTGAAAGCCAAGCTAAAACAGCCCTGTCATTGGTAAATACTCGAGTCATTTTACATAAGAAGTGACAATTCATTGGGATCGAATGGAGAATAATATGTTTAAAAATGAAAAGGAGTATTTCTAATGTTTTGATATGCCCCATGAAGGCAAACTTTAGCAGAGAATTACAGCATTTGTCAATAAGCAGCCCACATATGAGAAATCTTCTTTAATGCAGACAAAATGTGCACCACCCTGATCACCCTAAAATATAGATTTAGACAAATACCATATGCCATCTTTCTCGCGGATGTGATCAGAACCTGTTCCAAAACTCTCTTCCCCGCAGATAGATAACTTCCCAGCATCCATAAGATTACCAAAGAACTTCCAACCAGTGGGAACCTGAGCCCAAGAAAGTACATCATATGTTACTCGAAAAGCGTCTTGTAGAAATAAACCACTGCATCAAATACATTATGATTCTACGTCTTTTATCAATACAATAGTTAAGGAGAACTAAACCTCAAAGAAAGGAAGCTTCAATTTTTCAGCAACACGATCAAGTGCACCACTTGTTGGCATGGATCGAGCTAATCCCTAAATAATTAAAGGAAAAAAAAGAAGTCACCTCTTGTTGTTCTGCAGGAAAACTACACTGCAAACAAATAACGATGGAACAAAGGGTGCATGACCTTGGGGCCACCCCGGAAGTATGGAATAGCTTCTTGTGCTTTGGCTGCAATAATTGCAACAGAGTCTGAAGGAGTGACGAAAAAGCTTCTACCAAGAATCATGTTTCTATCACCATCCCCTAACAAAAGAGAAATGTTTTTGTTATTCGAGAAAATGGTACATCCATTGCAGCTTCTAAACGGCAGTTACATAGAAAAGCTGTATGATGTATGACTTTGGCATTTCCATGCTAAATCAAACAGCATGGCTCTTTAGTCATAAAGCCATTCACACAAATTCTACCTCCTTAGTCATCTAACATACCATCACTAGCAGCCCCAAAGTCAGGTCCATTTTCGCTATACAGAATGTCGACCAAATCCTTGGCATATCTATTTGACAACATAAGTGGAAATTAGCAATGGCCTCATATAATATGAATGTAACATTAATTTAATTACTAATCTCTTACGTAAGATTAGGATCTGGATGACCATGACCAAAATCCTCCAGAGGCACTCCATTTGAAATTGAATCCTAACATCTCTCATTATGAATAGAGAAATTAGATAATATAGAGAGTATAATCACTTTCAAGTTGTCCCATATTTATCTAACGTACCGGACTGGCTCCGAGCTTATCCACAAAGATGGGTTTTGCATAAGCACCAGTAACAGCATGCATTGCGTCAAACATAAACCTGAAAAGTTCATGTCATTAAGAAAATAATACCCTCTATGATTTTGAAAATTTTACACTCAAGCACGGGACAAATGAATGGGAAGTATTTCCTAATTACCAACAACTTTGCAGTTATAAACTAGCATACGGTTAGAGTCATTGGTATAAGGCAACTAACATACCTGAAGTCTAACTGTAGAAGACTCTTGATAAGCTGGAAGTCAAATACATTCTGCACGAAATCCCATAGAATCAGTTGTCTCAAAACTGGATGAATTTTCATCTAAAAATGCTAAAATGCATGATTTTTGTTTCCCACCTCCAACAGTTCCAAATAATCAGAAACCGGATCTACAACTTCAACACTGAAGTTCCCATACTTTACAACTCCGAGAGTAGATAGGTCAACATCAGCAATATCTGCTACCTTTATTTCAGAGATCTGCATTGTACTTATACGACTCAAACTTAAATCAAATAGAGAAAAGTACAGTAGGAAATTAGAAACACATGAAATTCGATGCAAAGTTCTAAGTTTTGAGCTTATGCTTCAACACTCTATATTAGAGTCAAAACTTCTACTGCTGGAGATTGTTATCCGGCAATCAGCTGTTTTTCCAAAGTAATTATTAGTGTTGAATACTACAGCTTTTGCTATATTGAACTCTATATGAAGAAACAGATTGAACTCTATATGAAGACATGAAAGCAAAGAAAAACCGCACAACACTCAACAAGTACAAATAGCACAATAGAAAGTGAAGCAAACATGCACATAAAACCAGATACTTACAGAAAGCGTGTTTCCGTAAATCTTATCTGTGATGGACTCGGGTGCAGGTTGACCACTGTTGTAATTAAACTGGAATGTGAACACGAGTCAGAAATGATGAAGTAGTGGATTTGGAGAAATTGCAATGCATAAACACAAAACCAAAAGAAATTCAAGAAAAAATAGTTGAAACATGGAAACTTCGAAGACTAGATCCTATCATATTACAATACACCATCCATTCTTTAAATTACGGATGCATAAGAACTCACCTTAATACCCCAATCATAATCAGGTCCACCAGGATTGTGGCTTGCACTCATAATAAATCCCCCATTGGCCTATAAAATAATTGATTAATTAGTAACAAGACAAAGGAAAAATAAATCCAATTCAACACGATGTGCCAAGATGCCGAAGTACAGAAAAATCAAGCAGCACTAGCTTGCCTTCCTCTTTCTGATTACTGCAGAAACGGCAGGTGTTGACAAAATTCCTTCCCTGCATCAACAAAAGCTCATCATTGACTCGTATATTTAAAGCCGAAATGCATTACGTAGAAGAGTAAAAATAAGAATCACAAGATTAAAACAAGCATATGAAGGCACTACCACTGGAAATATCAGCCAACCAATACACTTACTTGCCAACCAAAATTTTCCCAACATCGTTCCCTGCGGCAATTTTGATAATAATCTGCATTGTACATCCACAAAGATTATCACTAACAGGGGAAGTAGGATTTCTTTTTCCCTTTTTTTTTTTTTTTTGTGGGGAAGTAGGATTTCTAGAATCAACCGAAACAGAAGAAAGTAAAGCAAACAGAAAAATTTTAATACAGGTTCGATTGTTTATGAAAATAAAGGATGAAACGTCGAAAAAGAACCTGTGCAGCTTCACGATTAAAGTATCGACCATCACCTCCTAACACTAATACCCCATTCTTGTAATCCTCAGGCGGCAACGAATCAAATAAAGCCTATACACCAGAAAAATCTAAATGACATTCAAAACCACAATGCAGTAAAAGCAAAGATGAATTCAATATCCTAAATAAGTGCAAGTATTCATACCTGAATCCAATTTGCAAGGTAATTTTCTTGCTGAAAAACTTTCACCTATAAATCGGATTATAATTTTCGGAAAAAAAGAATCAGCCTTCAATTATATATTTGATTTGCAAACACAATGTAGGAAAAAAGGTGTTCAATTTAGCACCTTTCAGATTACATAAAGTCCACTCAAATGAACAAAACGGCATCAAATATTCAAGAACCAACCTTTTTTCGGAGACCACTGGTTCCAGTCTTCTGACCTTCAATTGGTTTAGTGGGAACCAAATTAATCTGAAATAAAAAGAAACCCCATTTGTTAAATCAACCCAGAATTCAAAACCAATACAGATTGACAGAGAAAAACACATTCATACATAGATACACACACATAATGCAAGACACACATAGAAATTAATGTCTAATATACAACTGAGTCAGATACCTTGATGCCCTGTGGATCAGCAACCGTGGTTGGGGAAGCAGAGGAGGAGGAAGCGGCTCTAATGGTGAGGGAGTGTGAGGTTCTGAGTAGGAGGTGCGGAAGGGGAGAGGAGGAGAGGAGAGAGAGAGATGGGTTAGGAGGAGACAGAGTGGCATTTGATGATGATGGTGGTTTGGATCTGAAGGTCGGGGAGAGAAGGTTGTGTAATCTGAGAGAAAGTGCCATTATTCTTGAGTTTGTGTTGCAGAGGTTAGAGAGAGAGAGAGAGTGGAAGAAGACGTTGGGGAAGATTTAAAGTCTCTGAATGCTGACAGATTTGCGAATGCTGACAGATTCAAAGAAGTTTGGAAAATCCATGGTTGCCACATGTACGTTCGGAAACACTTATCTAGAGAGTTGTGTCATCATGTGAAGTTGAAGTGTGGGATTGCTTTTCCATCGCAATAGATTTTTTAATGTGCCGAGTACAAGGCATGTTACAAATGTAATAATATAATTAATTAAAAATTTTAAAAAAATTATACAAATTGTATTATGATACTTGGTTTACCGGCGGTATTCCAACATCGAAAAATTTATCTTCCATGTTTTCTCTGGAAAATTTGATCAATTTTTCAAGTTATATATAATAGCGTCTCCAAGAGAAGTAGCAATTGGATAGCAAAATTAGATTTTTTGTGCTATGTAAGAAAAACGTATTTCCAATCAAGGTAGCAACTCAATTAGTAAATTAAAGAATTGTCAATTGCTACTTTTTTAAGTTAGCAAATTGGATCACGGAATATATTTTATTCCACAAGATCAGATGAAATTAAGATATTAATATTTTAGATTGAAAGATAAAATTTCAAGAGTTAGCTGAAGTGTAGGTTGGAATGATAAATTTTAGTATAAATGTGCCAAGTGAGTTAGCAAAGTACACTTTTAAAGAGAAGTTTTGGTAACTCTTTTAAGTGAGTTAGCAAAGTACACTTTTAAGAGAAGTTTTAGTATAAATGTGCCAAGTGAGTTAGCAAAGTACAATTTTAAGTGAGTTAGCAAAGTACACTTTTAAAATTTTAGTATATATTTGAATCTCGTGAATGACGAGTTTAAAATTAATTGTTCTCTCACCTTGTTTGTATCCGTAGCTAAGGTTGCAAAAATAAAAGCTTGAATACCGCTTGTAAATAATCCGAGGAACATGACAGGTATATGAACTAATGAAGGTACCAAAGAAACAAGAACAACTACTACTAATTCATTAGCTAAAATATTTCCAAAAAGTCAAAAACTAAGCGTTAACAGTTAATATATCATTGTTTAAAAGAAAAAAACTTGGATGAAAGCTTCTAATGTCCAACAACAGGATGCAAGGCCTAAAACACAAGTAATCTATGGGTCCAGAGACAAGTCTTCATGGCCCAAATTGGTGTGGAGGGGTATCCAGCATCCAGCAAACTCGAATCAAGGGCCAATACATAGGAACCCAAGTCATTAGTCACGTAACAGAAGGCCTCAAAATCTCAATCAAGACCAAGGTAATGTTTACATTATTATTGTTCTTTTCGTAATTAAGTGACTGGAAAAAGGGTACTCATTCGAAATACAATAAGTGTACCTATTGATACCTAAATTGCATTGTAGAAAAGAACATAGGCCGAACATATCCAAGAAATCTAACAAAATCGTGTTGGGCCGGTTATTAGTTATGAAATTACTTTATTGTCTTTCACTCGTTACAAAGTCAGCAAAGCTTTTTCTATTTTTAAATATCGAGTTTAAAATGTTTTATTTGTAGTGTAATTTTATTAATTAATTCTATGTAAAAAAAAAAGAGGAATAAGCCTATATGGATACATTATAAAAAAAGAAGATAAAGTAATCGGAAGATTGTTCCCGTGATAAAAAATAAAAAAAAATAAAAAATTAGGCTTTAAACCATGATTGTGTAGTCTGTTAGCAAATTTAGTCCAATTGTGAGATTTCAGTTAAATATTTGGGATAAAAATATATTTTACCTTACTCTTTCTATCTATTCACATTCTCTCTTCATCTCTCTGTAATTTATATCTTCACCTTCTTTCTATCCTATTTGTCTATCTCCAGCCATTTTCGTGGGTTTTCTAACCGGCCAATTCCCAACCTTGATACAGCCAAATTTCCTATTTTTTCATTATTAAAAGGAGGGAGGGTTTCAAAACTATTACAATAATTTGAGAGGAAGTTTTGAACCCGGGACTGATGGTGAGTAGAAACCAAACACCATATCCATTAAGATATTAGACCACATGCAAAGTATAGGGAACAATTAGATTCAAGTTAGTGTGGACTCCAACCAATCTGATGTATCAAAACTCGAAGGGCATGATTTCTAAATATTTCAACGAACCCAGACCTCGTAGTTGGATACACATGTGAAGCTAATAAGGTTCGTAGAATATCAAACGGATATGAGCCGATGTAAGAAAAATAAGGACTCACAATCAAATTGGAGTGTGCTTGAGATTTTCTGTCACCACGAGATAGAAGAAAGTGCATATACAAATTAGAGAGAGTAGAGAGACAAGAAAGAAGAAGGTGCACAGTCAAAGTACATTTTTTACCCCTTGCATTTATCGGACATTTAATAGAAAAATCACTTTTTGACTAAATTTGCTAACGAACTATACTATAAGAGTTTAAATCCTTATTGTTTATCACCGAAGCTATTTTCCGATTACCATATCACTATGATGACTGTTTATTCTATTAGGCCTTAGAAATAAACACACATGAATCATACTGACATTTTAAACCTTAATTTAGCCACCACTTAATGCTTGTACAAAAAGAATTGCCACTAATGGAAAAAAAAAGTTAACATATAAAGCAATTAACAATGAAGCTAATGCTCAGTTGCCCACTGGCCAAAACCCAAAACTTCTGGTGCGGTCAAGCATTTTGGAGCTATACTACGTGTCGAGATCCTGTTGCAGGGTGTTAAAGTAAATTAGGTTCGACTTCACCAGTAATACTGTACACTAGGGTTGCCGGTGACGGCCTTACAGGGTGTTAAAGTAAATTAGGTTCGACTTGACCAGTAATACTGTACACTAGGGTTGCCGGTGATGCCCTGGAGCCACTCCTGACCAATACAGTAAAATTGTACCATGGTAGGCCATTTTTATACTGTTCTGTCACTGAGAAATGCAAAAGCCCATGTACAGAGTCCGACACGTGTCCTTTAATTTGTCATCATTCTCCTCTTTCACTAACTCTCACTTTCTCGGTCTCTCAGAAAGTGACCACAAATTATAATGGCAATTAACAAAGTTTGGTTTCTTTTAGTCTCTGGTTTTGCTGGTGTTATATCATTGTACTACTAGTTTTATAGAGAGAGAGAGAGAGAGAGAGAGAGAGAGAGAGAGAGAGAGAATGGGGAGAGGGAGAGTGGTTATGGAGAGAATAAAGAACAATATCAACCGTCAGGTGACCTTCTCAAAACGCAGGAACGGTCTGCGCAAGAAAGCTCATGAGCTCTCTGTGCTTTGTGATGCCCAAGTTGCCCTTATCATCTACTCCAGCCGTGGGAAGCTCTATGAGTTCTGCAGCACTGAGTTATATCCTCCCTCCCTCCCTTCGTCTCTCTCTCTCTCTCAATTTATTATATGTATATGTTATTAAGGGTTTCCTTGTTCTAAACTTTTTATAAAAAAACCCTTAAAATGGGGGTTTGTTTTAATTTCTTTAATTCCTAAAATTCATCACATACACATATATATGTTATATGTATGTATGTATGTAAGTAATTACCAAACATAGAGAAGTGATGCATAGGAAGAAACTCGATCCATATATATTTGTTTGTTTGTAATTTGTTTGCTTATAATATAAATATTACGTTATAAGTCATCGTATAATTGGTTTGCTCTTTGGTTAACATATGTAAATTCTACATATGAACTATATTATTTCTTTCTTCTTGTTGGATTTGTGGGGAGACTTCGTATAGAGGGCCTGTATGCTTCTCCGACGCATCTTATCGTGTACTTGTATTTCTCTGACTGTAGGTACTGTTGATCGTCCTGGGTTTTTTTCTATTTATTTTTATTTTTGAGCCTTTGTCTATGCTCTCAGGTCTTTCTTTTGGGAATTTATATCTAGGGTTTATCTGTCTCTATTTCTAAGCTTCAAGACATAAAAACGCTGAGAGAAAGAGAGAGGAATTCAAGAATCAAGAGTGTTTCCTATTATTTGTTTCAATATTAATGTTATGGTTTTAGCAGCTCAAGTTCTGTTAATTAATTACCTTTTTTTCTATTTTAATTTCTTTCAGGAATAATAAAGAGTGTTTCCTAGTTTTCTTATACATAAACATGTAGATGTGTATATATATATATATAAGTTTTCAAAAAAAAAAGTTGCGGGTGGTTGCTACTCCCACTTTCATTCATCATAATCAAAACATCATGGTCAAACTGGTTGGTTAAGTTTTCAAAAATTCCTTAAAATGCCTTTAATTAATTAATTTTTTAAATTGAACATCATTCATCATAATCGCTCCTCCAACTACAAATATAATACAGTAGAACCTCAATAATCTGATACCAGATAAATTAACAACCTCGATTAATTAATATTTTTTGTTGGCCCCGACTTGGGAAGAACGCGCTAAATTGAAAATTCGCTAAAGTTATAAGATAGAACATTATAAAAAAATTCATATAGGTCTCACATAATATATAAATTAATAATTTTTCTATTACTATGATTTTTGTTTGTTTAAATAGATTTTTGCTCGATTAAATGTTCATAAAATACAATAATGTATTACATCGAACAATTAACAATCTATTTCTGGGGAAAACAAGTTGATTCATGAATTTTATTTGGTTGAATAAATACATAGAATTGATAGTTCGTAAACGAGAAACTAAATACAAAGTACAATATTGCTGAAAATACAAGATGTCTCGATTAATTCGTATTAATTTATCAATTATTTAATATTGAGCTAAATTAATAAATTTCCTTGGTCCCATAGGTAATAACTTATAGAAGTTTAACTTTATGCGGAACCAATTATGTATTTATCGAAATTTATTATGTATTTTCTCCCGTTTAGCTAATGGGAGAAAGTAATTTGTTTAGCTAATAATGGCACGCATAGTAGACTGGTAAGTGCGTAATATGTACTAATGGGAGAAAGTAAATTTGTAATAGTGTGATAAAACTCAACATCTAATCTTTCCCTATGACGAAAATTTCCTCAGTTTTTCTCTGTTAACGGCTGAAGTTTCATAGCGCGCGCACGCACATCAGTTGATCCATTCAATCTGATTTCATCTTTCATCCCGCACTCAGTTTTCTGTATCTGTATTTATATATTGCCTCTAATTTATAAGTATAAAATGTTTGACTGTTTTCCTTCTTTGATCAGCATGAACAAAATCCTTGAGCGGTACCGTCAAAGTTGCTATTCCTCACAGGACAATGTTGCTGAGAACGAAACACAGGTGATATTTCATAATTTCCGAGCTTTATCACAATTATATTTGCATTTCTGTGTTTGCATGTGCTGGTGGTGGTATGAGCGTCTACTGACTGAGTTATACAGCCTATATGTTCAATCGGTCTTGTTTGCTTTATCGGTTTGTTTATCGTTTCTTCATCTCTTCCACTTCACCTTTTTTTTGGTTTCTCTAGTTCTAGTTGGGAAAAATAGTCAGTTTTCATTGCGGTTTCTTTCTGTTTTTTATTTGGTAGAGTTTTTCAAGTTGTTTCGAAAGAAAAAAGGAAAAAGGAATTGGTTGGACAAACATTGTCAACTCATGCATGGTTTAGGATGGTGGTCAACTGCGGAAACTGATGGTGGTACTTGGTTTTGACAGACATTGGGCGCGTGTGCCTGGTCTAGGACGGATGTTGACCCGTGTCATCTTCAATTAACACTAGTTTGTTTATTGGTTTGAAATTGGCATTGTCAAATCTTTTTATTTTTGAAAGTGCACAATAGGGTGGGCATATGGGTATTTAGACCCGTGGATCTAGACCATATTATCCGGCCCGATGTAAATTCATCTGGTTCTTACTTTTAATTTTAAAAAGGTCTAAGTTAGACTCGGTTTGTGTAAAAGCAAGTTCATATTTCTTATGTACGGTTAACCCGGCCTAGACCATTTCAGGGTTGTCTTAGCACTTGTCATTTTATTAATGATCCACAAAGAAGTTCATGATCCATAATTTTATATCTAACCCTAAGAAGTAAAACAACGATCAAACTTCTTCAAACAAAGAGTCTTGAGAGTCCCTTTAGAACATTTATTGGTATTAACTTTGTTAGACGTAATTCTTTTGTAATGGAAACACATAAATATTGTTTTATACTGTTGTTTTGTCATACGACATATGATTGAAAACGGATTCATTTGACCTGTAGGAGTCTGATCATATCAAACGAATCCAAATGAGCCGATTTCACTAACAAAAATACATAGCCCATACTGACTCGAACTCGTTACCAAAAAAACAAAAAGGTCAAGTCTAATCTACCCAAAATGAACCCAACTCGACCCGCGCCCACCCTAATTCACTTTCACATAATTGGAATTTAGCATTGGCATCGACATTGGTTCCGATGGATTTCACATTGGAACTGGCCTTGGAAATCATTATTAATTTTCTCCTTGGCAAAAACATGAGTTTGACGGGTGTTGAAAAATTGCTTTTGTTGTGTTGTGAGATTGGGATATGGAAATGGAAATATTCTTTTGTGTGGTTGAGTTCGACTCTCGTAGGTAGGGTGGTAAAAGTGAAATTATAGAAATGGTATGAAGTAGTGGGGATTTTGGCGACCGAGAGAAGAACAAGATGACTAACAAAAGGGGAATTGGGATGATTGAGTTATGGGGTTAGCTTGTATAATAGAGCATACAGACCACCGTTGCAATGATAAAATGCATGGTATGGGACATGCAGGTCTGCGCGTTTTATTATATAAATTAATGGGTTGGGTAATTGAAGTTAAGCTACATTCATGGTTTATTAGTTAAATTGTGATTAATGATACACATGTTATAATTGATTACTTTTTGCATGACACTCGGTTTAGCCTTGATAATTATTCCTGACAACATTTACGTCCCTACTGAGTTGTGGCTTCGCTCACCTTATACATTGTAGACCTTGCAGGTTCGGTACAAAATTAACAAAGGGTAGACAAGCTGAGGTTGTGTTAGACGAGAGATTTAAGAGTTTTTTATTATTTTTGTACACCCTATAAGGATTTTGGAGTTATTTGAATAAGAGAAGTTTAGTTTTTCTTTTTATTTTATTTTTATTCGCGCGCCGGGGTGGGATTAATTTTTCCACCAACCCTGGGTCCGGGGTGTGGCAGTATACTTGTCATTTGAAATTTTCATTAAACAAGCACTATTCACTATGCTTTGAAAAAAAAAAAAGAAAAAAGAAACTTTTTTTAGAAGCATGATAGACTCTGCTTCTATTTTTTATGTTTTTCTACTGTCATTGACAGCAGTTTTTTAAATAAACACTTTTTTTTGTTTTACCCAACATATTTAATGTTTCAAATTTTGTAATAAGCTATTTTTTTCAAAAACCTTATTAAGGACTGAAGCTTGATCCTACCGCACACTAACAGTAGCTAGTGCTCCTTTTTGTTGTAGTGTTGTTGAATGAGAGGCATTCGTTTCTTGATGTGATGAATATCTTCTTAATCGTCTTTTTTAATGTAGAACATATACCAAGAGGTCTCAAGATTAAAGGTCAAACACGAGTCTCTTCAACGTTCACAGAGGTATATATAAAATATAATAATTCAACTTATTAATCAATCATATGATTTTTCTTTTGTGCCATTTTTTCAAACATACAATCAATTCTTAGTCTCACATATTTAGGCATTTGCTTGGAGAAGATCTGCAACAGCTTCGCCTTAAAGAACTGCTTGTTCTTGAGAAACAACTTGACAGAACTCTCTTAAAAGCTAGACAAGAAAAGGTATACACACACGCACACAGAGACAGAACTAGCTCATGTTTCTTAATTTGCAGTCTCTCACATGTTATATATGTTTATAATTAAAGATTCAAAAGTGTTTTACCATGATTTATCATGGCATCTCGATTGCCTTCATCGACCAATGGCTGATCACTCGCAAAAATTACCATCTAGCTAGAAGGACGGAAAATGATAATATTTTCAAAGTTAATTCTTTTGAAGGGTAAAGACACCTTTAGATTTTTGACCAAGAATTAAAAAGAGGTGTAGAATGTTGAGAGTATGAATCTCACGTCGAAAAAAAAAAAAAGACCATGCATGCACTTATAAGTAGTTAAACTATTTCCTATTTGTCAATTAGTTTCATAGTGAAACCTCAAATTTCTTTTTACAATGATCACACTATATAATTAAGTATAATATGTTTCACAATCAACAATTGTCATAAATTATGTGTATCGTACATTATTGATTTTTCTTCTGTGTTTCTTGATCAACTCCATATATAGACCCTATTCTGTATCGATCTTGATTAAGCTATACATATAATCATCACCTTATATTTTATATTGTTATTGTTTCAACATTACCTTTTTTTATCCTTCTGCTTTTGTATATGCAGACGCGGATGATGTTTAATCAACTAGAAGAACTGCGCAAAAAGGTAAAAGTATATATGTATTTCTAGCATATACCATGCATCCCACGGTCTTCCTATCATATGCGATTTTGTGTCCCCTGACCCCTAATCATGTTGAAGTTGATTTTTTAACATTATTATGATTAAATATTTATTCTCGTTCTTCTGTCTTGAAATTTGGTCAAAACTACGTGCATGCAATTCCTTAAAGAGGACTAGATATGTTCGACGTACTTTACAAGTTTGGAAGGGCGATGAAAGGTTTAAACATTTGTTAGAACAATAATAACGTTATGTAGGTACACAAAACTCGTCACATTGACGAGATGTTCTTTAACATAAATGTAAATTTATGGATCCTATTATGTACATTTCAAAATGAGGGTGTACCTACAAGAAAAACATTCTAATATAAGTGCTAAGAGATGTGATTCTATTTAGAAGCGGGTTTTCTAGTAGTGAATAGAATCGGTTATACAATAGAAAATCTTCTAATATGAACGAGGCCATTATATGTTGGACGAGTTACCTCTTAAATAGAGGGCATGCATTAACAATATAATTAATTGTGTGTATCTAAACAAAATTACGTGAAAGCTTCCTCTCATTTTTCTCCCATTCTAGTAAGCTTCCTCTCATTTTTCTCCCATTCTAGCTAATAACTAGTTGACGTGGTATGATAATTTTTTTGAATAAATTGACAGGAGAACGATCTTGCAGGGATTAATAAACAGCTTAAACGTGAGGTACTTTATATAGTTTATATTCTTGAATTTCCTTTCCCACCATCTAATGGCTTTTGAAGGTCCTACCACATCTAATGGCTACTTTTTTTATTTTTGGTGTATGGAATATTGTTGAAATTATAGCTTCAAGAAGTAGGACCTTCAAATGCCAATCATGTTGCATGTGAAGAACCTACCTTACGATTACACATATGGTAAGCATTTCCTCATTTCCACTTAATTGCACAAACCTTTTAATTAATATCTTTAATTAGGATATAGGATTTTGGTTGTTTTTAACTGCATGCATGGCTTAAATACGGATTATACTAATGTGATTTTTTTTCTCGTTGTTTGTGTGGTTTTGTTCACTTCAGTTTTGCATTTTCGATTTGCTACTTTTGCATCTATGTTTTATATTTTGTACACATCTTTGATATATACTATTGAATTTTATTTAACAAATACGTGGTTGATTTTGATGATGCTTGAACATACCATAAAAATGGATGTAGATAACATGGATGTGTACCAGTTCCCCAAGAAAAAGGTAACTACTGATCAAGGGTGGGAGGGAGCAGCTGCAACAGTGTGGGCTTCTGTTGATTGCTTGTACAAGTACTACTAAGATATGTTCAGCACATCGATGTCTGGAACCCTTAATTATGAGTTGCAGGTGACTAATAATTGTGATTTTCTTTTGTTTTCTTGCACAAAAGAAGAATTTTTAATACCTAAAAAGATTTATCCGTAGCTATTTTTAAGCATACGATTAATTAGGTACATGTTCTTTTTCTTTTTCTTTTTTATCGAAAAGTAACATTCATTAATCCGAAATTAGATACATGCAAGAAATTATATGCAGATTCATACATCCCTTCATTGACATCCACAACCTCTTAGGTCATCTCCAACCGAAAGAGGGTCAAATAGCTCCCTTTAACCCTAAAGTCATGCAAGAAATTATATTTTAATGAACAGTTTTAGAACATATTTTATATCATGTCTAGCCGAGAAAGCCAAAGGGTCATAGGTCAAATATAGTTCTTTGACAAAAAACCATCCCCAACCGAGAGGGCTAAAAGGTCATAGGCCAAACATAATTTATTATTTTAATTGAATTAATATGGTTACTTAAATTAAACTATCATATTAAAATAAGGGTTTCAAACATATTTTGAGTGTCACTTATCGCCAAATGAATAAGCCTCCGAATTTCTTATCTTTATATAATCTCAATAATTTTTTGGATAGGATTTCGAGTGACACGTGTCGCTAACGTGAGTAACTCTCCAGATTTCTTATCTTTATGTAATCTCAATAATTTTTCGGATAGGATTTCGAGACCCACGTGTCGCTAAAGTGAGTAACTCTCCAGATTTCTTATCTTTATGTAATTTGAATAATTTTTTGGAATGGATTTCGAGTGCCACGTGTCGATATGTAATTGGTTGTACAAATTTTAGATAGGATTCTTATCTACGTGGCATTTCTTATCTTCAGCTTTCAATGTTGATAAATTGGCTGGATATTGGGGTAGAATTTACACACCTTCATCTTTGTCATCTCCAATATCTCTCTCAATTCAAGTTTGCAATGAATTCCAACTTTGGATCCTCTTCGCATTCCAACTGGGGGTCCTCATCCAATTCCGAATTGGAAGATAAATGGAAGATAAATAGACGCATATGAGACGAGAAGATGAGGAGTCTGATGAAGAAGATGAAGTGTGGCGCAACACAACATATATGGCAGCAATGGTTGGGGTCATGACGTGTGAGGAAATTGAAGAACAACCTCAATGGTGTGGCTCTGTTGCTGGTCGCTCTTACAAACCACGAAATATCGAGATGGCGCATGAGACTCTGATGAACAACTACTTCAACTCCAACTCAGTGTACATAGAAGAGGATTTCAAACGTCGCTTTTAGATAAGGCTTCATGTCTTTGAACATTTACTTCATGATGTCCAACATGACAATCCATACTTTCGACAGAAGATGGATAGAGCAAACCGCGCTGGTTTCTCACCCCATCAAAAGGTTACTATTGCACTCTAAATGCTGGACTATGCCTCCCCAGCTGATGCGATAGATGATACATATGGTATGTCTGAGTCTACATGCCTTGATAATCTTGCTGAATTCTATCACACTTGATAATCTTGCTGAATTCTATCACACAGTTGTTCAGATTTACAAAAAATAGTACCTTGGTGAACCAAATCAAGCAGATCTAGCTCGGCTCTTTCGCAAAGCTGAAGACTGTGGCTTTTCGAGCATGATAGGGTCATTAGATTGCATGCATTGGCAGTAGAAGAACTGTCCCACCGGATGGCAAAGAGGATTTAGCGGAAGATTGAGAAAGTCAACTATTGTGTTAAAGGTGGTTGCCTCGTTTGACACATGGATCTGGCATGCTTTCTTTGGAGTCCCAAGATCCCAAAATGACATTACAATACTTGGGCGTTCACCCTTCTTTAATAACCTGACTGATGGTAAATCACCTCAACTTGACTACTACATCAACGGGCTTCAGTCCAAATGAAGTATTACTTGGCAGATAGCATCTACCCAAAGTGGGAGACATTTGTCCAAGCAATTGCAAATCATGTGGATGATGCCCAAATGTGGTTTACCATACACCAAGAGGCATACCGGAAAGATGTTGAGAGAGCTTCAGTATTTTGCAAGCACGGTGGAAAATCATTAAGGAACCGACAAGAGGGTGGAGTCGAGATAAAATTGAACTCCATCCTGATGTCGTGCATCATATTACACAACATGATTGTGGAGGATGAGCGAGATGGCTATATTGATGGAAAGTCTGATGACAACCAAGATGATCCAAATAGGTCAAGGAAGGCTCGTGCGAAAATATATGATGGGCCTAATTTGTCTTTGGATTAAAGAACTGGTAATATCTCTTTAAATGAGTACATGAGGCGTCATAGGATGATACGTTCGCGTGCCGCAAACAAGTACATACAACAAGATTTTGTTGCACATATTTAGGCCAAAAGAACCATGGAGTAGGCGTTTAAGTTTTATGTTGTTAAATGTTTTGTTTAATGTTGTTTAAGTTATTTAACTCCCCCAAGTAGTACTAGGGTGGAGATTGTGTTGTTTAATGTTGTTTAAATTTCATGTTGTTTAATGTTGTTTAATTTAAAGAGTACAACAACTTAAATTTAAAAACTACAACTTAAATATTAAAGACTACAACTTCAATTTAAAGACTATAATCATTACCTTCATCCGCCATTGTAGGAGTATAGTCGGATGTAAACAACTTCCATCGGGTCATAATTTCCCTTTTTTTCCTAACAAAATATGCCTTACACATTGGAGTGTACTTCGAAGTGTTCCTTTGCATGTTCATATCATCCATATCTTCTTGTATTTGTTTTGCTCGTTCTTCGTGCCAACGCTTCCTTTCTTCCGCGGCAAAAGCATTTTGCTTTGCCATTAATCACAATGAGGACGTCATTTTCTCTCGAAAGGCTAAACCATCATTTGCCTTGCCCTTTTCTTTCAATTTTCGGGCCTTGTTTCGTCCCGTAGCCCTAGGTATGGAAGATTCACCCGGAGACGGATTTTCTACCCTTGTTTCTTGAATGATAGGAGATTCTTGTTCGTCCCCAACTACATTTGAGGAAACATTTCTGAACACCGGTATAGGACCAAATCTTTCTTAAGTTGGATCTTGAAATAACACCCACCCTTTACAAATTTCCCAACAACTGTGATGACTAAAGGGTTTTTTCATGTCCTTCATATACAATTCCTCCACTTGGCGTACCTAGAAAATATAATTACAAAAATTAAAGGAAGTTAATTTATGAAATTAAATGTAATATAATTAAATATTTAAAATAACTTGTGAAAACACTTACTTCGTCGTAGTAATTGGCTTCGCTTTCATGTCTGCTTTGGGCGTTTAACACTGCTTGATGCCATTTATTCAAACTTGGTTGAAGATGTTTTTTCCATCTTGAAGAACAACTCTCGTGGTTTCGGGGATTCGGTGGAGTGGTGCCTTCATAGAACTCATAGTACTTTTTGGACGTACGAGTCTAAACACATTCACTTGTTTGAGAACTCCCATTGACACTATCTTCCGAGACCCATCTATAAGCTCTGCAAAGAGCTTAATTTTCTTTTCGGGTCCAAGCCTTTCCTTTCATTGCAGATGTGGCCATTTGAAAATTATTGAAAAAATTGAAGGAAAGATTATTGGAAGAGGCAAGAGAATAGAATGTGAATAATTGAAATAAAATGAGGTAAGATAGTATGGAATAATGAAAATTATGTGAAATGGTGTAGGAATAGCTTAGGCGTTTATAGGAAAAAAAAAATTAGAAATTTAAAAAAAAAATTTCATTCGAAAAGTTACCGTTGCATTTGAATTGTTAGGTCGGGAGAGGGTTGGCTGGATGAGGCCAACTCGCTGGCCTGATTTCAATTTTTTGGCCCCCACAAGCCCTTTGGCCTAATCCTCGGTTGGAAACCGTTTTCATGTCATTTTGAACTATTTTTAGCCATTTGGCCGGGTTGGTTGGAGATAATCTTATTCGATTGAAAATATTAGATAATGACATAGTGTAACATGATATGTTGGTTTAGTCGCACCCACTCTATTATTAAATTGTGATAAGATTATGACTTATTGTGGATGTACTAATTCCGCTGTAATATAAAACAAACTTGACATCAAATATGAGTTAAAATTATTCACATTGCAAAGAAATTCGCTATTCATAAAACAATTTAAAAACTGAAAATTTTGAAACTGAGAAATGATTCCCACTTTGAGATTGAGAAATGTTTTCAAAAGGATACTTTCCCAAGTTCCGTATTTAAAATCGGATTGGCTTTCGACCAAGGGCATGCATGCTGCCACGAGGATTGTGCTTTGGATTGGGTTTAGTCAGAGACCAAACGGATAAGGACATCGACAAACATAATTCTTGCTTATCTGGCTAATTCGCTACCTGCAGAGTTTAATATCCTGACTTGTTATTTGGTTTAAGATGTTGAATATATACCAAGTTCTTTTGTGACTAAATTAAGAATTTATGTTATAGTTTGATAAATGTATAATATTAAGAAATTCATGTCCACGATATTATATTTTAGCCAATAATTTCTCAAACGAAAGTGATAGAATTAACTAACTAAAGCGTTTAAACAAGCTGAGTTAGATTTTTGGTGCAGGTAAATCACACAATAGTGTTCACGAAAAATTGAAATGTCTATATGAGTCTTTTTAAATAAATAAAAAAAGTGAACTGTCGTGACTTTGTCACCAGATAGTCTCTTTTAAACAAAAGTGTTTAAACAAGATGGGTACCAAATGTACCACTGATGGATGGGATGGAGAGCAATATATAACTTTGAAGCATTTTCCATGCTACTAGTTCCAAATAAATAAGGGTGAACTGCCAATTTAGTTCTTGAATTATTACCTGAATGAAAATTAAGTCCCTCAACTATTTTTCTCAGAAAAAATAGGCATTGAATTATAAAAGTTTGCCAATTACATATCTAATATTATATTTGAATCTATTATACTCAATTTTCCGTCAATTTAAGTTACGTTATTTGTATGTGATACACATTGGAGGGTGGATTGTAATTTTACATAAAGAAATAGTGTATGGAGTTAACTTTGGAGGGTAAATTAGACGTTAAATTCGCTACATATATGAAATGTTAAGGGTTTATAGGCGAGAAAAAAACAGTATTACACTCTAAAGTGTGTCAAGTGACTTAAGTTGACGAAAAATGAGATAAAATAGCTTTGAATATAATAGTACAGACACATTGGAGGGTAGATTGTAATTTTACATAAAGAAATAGTGTATGGAGTTAACTTTGGAGGGTAAATTAGACGTTAAATTCGCTACATGTATGAAATGTTAAAGGTTTATAGGCGAGAAAAAAACAGTATTACACTCTAAAGTGTGTCAAGTGACTTAAGTTGACTAAAAATGAGATGAAATAGTTTTGAATATAATAGTAGAGATAAAATTAGCAACTTTAATAAATTTAGAGACTTATTTTACCCAATTTTTTTACTGAAATGATAATTTAAGAACTAAATAAACACCCAATAAATAAATATGAAATGCTAGGTTCAAGTCAGATCAGAGGTTGGAACATATGTGATATAAATATATAGGTTCCTAGAATTTCACGTGACTCTATTCCTCAATAAAATACCATTTCACTTGTTTAAGTAAAACGAGTTAAATCATTGAGTCAGATCAGAGGTTGGACTGATCAGTTGGGTTTGACGAATTCTCGTTTGGAAAGAGAATATCTTGCTGTTTACGTATAGTTTTAACAATAATTTTCTTAAGCATGCAAAACAAATCTTTGACGACAAAAAGTTCCCTACAACCAACCGAGTTAAGGATTTTGTTCTAATCAGTTATGATTACGGTTTTGATTTTCATAAATTACGAGTTCGATATTAAATTATAAAAATTAATACATTGTGTGACCTAATCCATATATCACACCTCTTAATATAGATTATTGTTCTTTAACAAAAACAATAGAATAAATTATAGTAATGGTCAATCAACTAAAAATTCATTATCATTAGTCCCTCAGCTCATCAAAATATGTAGTTGTGATCATTTTCATCAACTTCGTCATAATTTTGTCAAAATGAGTTATGTTGGAATGACTATTGCTACAATTGGGCCCCCTCAATTTATCAAAACGTGTAGCTATGGTCTTTTTCGTCAACTTCGTTAGAATTTTGTCAACATGAGTTATGTTTGAAGGACCATTGCTACAATTGGTTTAAAGTTGAGGGACCATTTCTCCAATTGGGTTAAAGTTGAAGGACCATTTCTTATGTTGAATTAATGTTGAGGGACCAATGGTAATGAATTTTTAGTTGAGGAACCAATAATAATAAATTTTTGGTTGAGAGAACATTACTCCAATTAAGTTAAAGTTAAGGAACCATTATCACAATTTACTCAAAACAATAATAGAGTTTATTTTAACTCTAGTTTAATACATATTTTTTATATTCAATAGTATCCAAACACTCCAAATATGGAGATGCTGGATAGTCACAGTCATAGGATGCTGGCCAGAAATGTCCAACACCTGTGCTCGGTAGGCAAAAGAAGAATAAAAATGTATTCATTTGATTTCATGTATGGACAATCGTCCACCTGCCTACCTTGGGAATTCATATCTTCTTCGGATCTTGTAGTCTGAAGTCGAATTGTGTAATTTGGACCATTCAAGAGAGAGAATCTGGACTCTTAGTTTTTATGAGTTTGCTAATGAGAAAGTAAAATGTGAAATAAATGGTCCAAATTGTTAAGTTTGTCGCCTCCCAACTTCGAGCGAGATCCAAAGATCTTGATTCCTACTGTAGTTGTTCGTAAAGTGTTTCATATAAAATTCGAAATTTTCTCGAAAAACCAGTTTCCACTCGGACCCTTCAAGACCGACGTGGGCCAAAATTCCGTACTAAAATATTAACATTACCATAGCTGGTGGCCCAGTGATAAATGACGGATTACGAAGCTTCCTTAAAGCTAAAAACTGGAGGTCTCGGATTCGAAACCCGCTGCTGGTATGGAAGCTAGACTTGTGGATAACCGTGAGTTTTCTAGGCTCCCGAAAAGGGATGGATAACCGTAGCTTGCCACTACTTGTCCCTTTTAAAATAAAAAAAAACTACGTACGATGTATATAAGACAATTATAAGTTAAATTACTTTAATGATAAAGCAAATAAATTACTTTAATATTAGTTTTTTTGGTAATACAAGATTGATTTACACGTCGACTAGGCGACTTTAAAATTCTAAAATAGACAATTGGATGGATTTTCTTGTAATTTTTTCTGTGTGTTCGTCTAGAAATAGACCAACAGTTTATTTTGTGGTAATAAAATATGAACGCGAGTTCATATATAAGTTGATATATAGTGATACTTTTTTTTTGGTTGGAAGATATGCAGCGGTCCTAAACTTTAAAAAGATATCGTCCAGAAAAGTGGTTCAATGATTTTATTTATTTATTTATTTTTAGGTTTGATTTTGTGCGTAACGAGTTCGATATTAATATATATTAGCTAATCATTATGTGGTTTAGCCTAAATCTCATAGTTGTTAATGTAAATATATTATTGTATAAAAATAAATTTTAAAGGAGAAAAAATATCAACATAGATAAATTGATTAGAGTTGTGTGCTCATTATCTACACTATTATCTACACTGAAATTTGAAAATTCTCCCCTTAATTTAAAATTACCCGATCGATAAAATATAAAAACTCTAAAGATGAGAAAATAATACACATTTCAATCAATTCATGCATGAGTTGATAGATTAGAGCTACATGCTCTTTATCTGCACCCAAATTTGGATTTTCTTGTAATTTAAATTGTAACATACACTATATTATTTTATTGTTTTCTTGTAATAAAATAATAGTACAAAAGTTTAAAAAATCTGCCGTTAGTGATATTTTTTTTTTAACAAAAAATATTATCTACACTAAGAGAGGAGGAGAGTGGGTTAAGTCTCACAATGGACTAGCAATAATGTGGTTCAAATTCATTTTTAGCAAGATTCGAACGTAAAACCGCTTACTGAAAATAAAAACTATTAAATCGTGGTACCAAAGGACACTACTAGTGATATTTTAACACGTGAATTAACTAAACTGCACACTTAATATTCAATACCACACAATAATTATACAGAAAAGACAAGGCAAGATTTAGGCGAGATAAGTAAGAATAAGCCGTGTATATGATACGTAGTATAAAATCTAAAAATTGCCAGATTCCATATACCATGTTTGCTCTCTTTCTTTTAACAGCTTTTGATTTGAGAGTCCCCGGCGACTTCAAGATCGCAAATTTACCCCCCAATTAAAGCTCCTCCTGTAACTACAACTACACTGCACCAACACCTAACCTTCTCTCTCTCTTCCTCTCTCTCTCCCTCCATTTCTTCTTGCATACTCTGCTCTCTCGTTGAACTTCAATCTCTGCAATTCCATTCCTGCCATGGCTATTAATCTCGCCCCAGGTTCGTTTAATCTTCCTTCCAAGTTTTGATTATATACGATGTTTATGATCATGTTGGTACGTCCTGATTAAAATTGGGATTTCGATCCGTTTAGTATTTATATTAGGAGATTTCACATCTGGGTTCTTCGGGTTACTTTTGTTAGCTGAAAGATTGCAGATTTGCAGAAAAGATTGATGATTTCTGAATTCTAGGGCATTTCTGTGTATTGGGTTTCTGTATTTTTGATCCATCTTTTGCAGCAATCAATCTTTTTTCATTGCTTTTTTTATTGAATCCGTTTTTTTTGAAGTGAAAAATTGATGTTATGGTTGTATATGCTTTCTAGTATACGATTCAGAATCTTACTGTATTGGAAATACTGTTTCTTGCTTCGTATGGATTCACTGTGTATTAGGATTTACACTGCGCATGTGTTTGGTAGTTGATCTGTGATCTGTTTGAAAAATCACAATTAAAACAATAAAGAATTAGTCCGGTAACAGATGCTTTGTAAAGATGAACAATTTTTGTTTACTAAACATGCAGTTTTCGAGTTTCCGAATCACTTAATCTGTAGTTTAGTTTTACAGAATTGGATAAATGAAGGTGAATTGATTCTAACATAGTCCCACTTGGAGCAACTGTGTGATTTTTAGCTTGCAGTATTGTTTTATTAATCGCATAGACGATAAGATAGTTTTTGTATTAATTAACTTTAAACATATTCCATGGCGGACTAGTACATATGCAACATCGTGACGTGCATATAGCTTGTTGAACTTCTTTGCGGTTTGATTAATACTTCTTAAATGATGTGACTGCAGCTCTGGACAAAAAATTGGTTTTGCGTGAAGATTCTAAAGATGAATCCTCAGATAAAAAAGGAGGGTCACAAGATGACAAGTCCCTGGTTGTTTGCTTCGGGGAAATGCTAATCGACTTTGTGCCCACAGTTAGTGGAGTTTCACTTGCTGAAGCATCTGCTTTTAAAAAAGCTCCTGGTGGTGCTCCTGCTAATGTCGCTGTTGGTGTTGCAAGACTGGGTGGTTCAGCAGGTTTCATAGGCAAGGTGAACTAGATTCTGTCCTCTTTATTCTGGATGCTAGTTTCTAAGATAGTTTTAGGGTGGTGCTATCCACACAACCCTCTCAATTTTAGGCCGGATTGAATGAATTGAGGAGGATCTAAAATTAATAGGGGGTGTGTCGATAGTACCACCCTAGTTTTATTGCTTTCTTCATTTGGCCTTTGTCTTTTTTCCTGGGATTTCTGTTATGAAGAAGGATTTCTCTAGTAGCATTTTGTTCCACATGTGTAAGACATGAAACATAGAAGGACGCATTCAACCTTTTTTACTGAAACTTCCCAACGGTTCAGCTCTATGTTGACTTTGTTGATCATGACGTGGTTCAAATATGCATCTTTCTCACATTTTGGATGTACCCCATTTCACAATCTCCAGAAATGTAATTCGAACGATGTTTTCTCTCAGTTTCAGCTTTCAGGGGACCTCTTTTACATCTGATATTTGCATTCAGAGTCCTTATTAGTTTTAAATTATATTTTGAACTAACTTCCTTCTCAAATCTGATAGGGACCGTATCTTCTTATGGAACCTAAGGGCTTTTAGTGGCTCCTGACATTGCATAGTCTTAATTCTTAAAGCTTCCAAAGTTTTCTTTATGAAGGGATATTTTAATGTGGGAGGCTCCTTGATTTAACTTATAAAAACTCGCGTTACAGGTAGGCGATGATGAATTTGGATACATGTTGTCTGACATTCTAAAACAAAACAATGTTGACAATTCTGGCGTTCGATTTGACCCCAATGCAAGAACTGCATTGGCTTTTGTTACACTCAGAGCTGACGGAGAGCGTGAATTCCTGTTTTTCCGTCATCCAAGTGCTGATATGCTTCTACGTGAATCAGAGCTTGACATAAATCTAATTAAGAAGGTGTGGCTTTCTTTTTCAACTTAATTACAAAGCAGTGCACACAAAATATGAAGCTTACCCATTTGTTGGAAACTGATTCAGATAATATTGACTGCAGGCAAAGATCTTCCATTATGGTTCAATTAGTTTGATTGATGAACCATGCAGGTCAACCCATCTGGCTGCTATGAAAATTGCCAAGGAGTCTGGTTGCATCCTTTCTTATGATCCAAATTTAAGATTGCCGTTGTGGCCGTCGGAAGATGCTGCGCGGAAAGGCATAATGAGTATATGGGATCAAGCAGATATAATCAAGGTATAGTACCTGGAAATACAAAATTCATGTACGGAAGTTATTAGCTGTTGCGTAGTTGTAAATTTTCTGTTTGTATCTTTATCCTTGGTTCTCATCAGGCGTTTTCGTATGTCAAACTTGCAGATAAGCGAGGATGAAATTAGATTCCTGACTGGTGGTGATGATCCTTATGATGATAATGTGGTGTTAACGAAGCTTTTTCATCCCAATCTTAGACTGTTGGTAGTAACTGAGGGTTCGGAGGGTTGCAGATATTACACTCAGGTAGGTTTGTCTTTTTTTTTTCAGCATCTTTCGTCTCTCGGGGTAAAGAACTCACTTATCATCTTCTCGACTAAAATGGGTCGTTTTTAGAACAATCTTGTCATTGTCCCTTCTGCGTCATATAAGATGGCAACTGTAAAAGCTTTTGATCATATTGTACTTTTATTTATTGGAATAATTGGGAACCTTTACAAAGTCAGCGGTGTCAATACCACGCCATGATTTTATTGTTCAAGAGGCATCTATATTTTTGTTGAAGAAAATCAATTGGACACTCTGAATGTGATTTGCCTTTTAACTTCTCTGTCAAAATGATTGGTTATGAGAAAATTGACATCAACTAAATTTCTGTCAGAAATTTCACGGCCGGGTTGGTGGTGTTAAAGTTAAAGTTGTTGACACAACTGGTGCTGGTGATGCATTCGTTGGTGGGGCACTGGACAGCATAGCTTCTAACTTGAGTCTTTTTCAGGTAAGCATGGTTCTTCCCGGGATTGAGAAAAATCCATCCATGCATCTTCCGGTAGATTATTTTCATAGTCACTCGAATTTGAATCTCATTCAGTCCTCGTATCTAAAATGTTCTGTTCAGAAGATTACAAAATTCTGCTTCCTCTAACAGAAAAAGAAACAATGTAATATTGTTCTTGTACGTAGTCTAGACTGTTGTATGTTTTCCTTTTCGATCATCTTCCAGCTTCTGTATAAATTTCCCGTGCAGGATGAGAAGGGGCTACGAGAAGCTCTACTCTTTGCAAATGCATGTGGTGCGCTCACAGTAACAGAAAGAGGAGCCATTCCTGCAATGCCGACGAGAGAAGCTGTGCTCCGGTGCTTAAAGCAGGCTGCTGAGAAAAACTAGACGACAATAGTCGGAATTCATGTATCAATCGTAGTGTAATTTGAGTGTTAATTTGAGTTTCTGTGCTGAGATACCATTGAGCTTGTTGCTCCTGGAGACCTCCCTGCTATATATTTTCGATTCAACCCCACCCTTCGATTTATCTCGGAGATGTCTGTGTCGTAGGGTACACTGGTGGTTACTATGTAAACCACTGCCAATAAAAAATTTCAAGTTCAAATTGTCAGCATCGTAGCATTTCTGAGTGAACTTTTTGTTGCATACAATTTTTCTTTTCTATTCTTAATATTGGGATGCCGGAAATTAAACGCTCCTCACTACAAGGGTGAATGCTCTAAACATGTTGCGATGATAATGCTTTGCTTCACTTTTGCCTTAGCCGGATGATGAATTTTTTCTTGCAAAACAAGAACCAATTTGTTTCATCGTATGTACATTTTTGGCCAAATTGCGGTAATAATTTATGGGTGTTTTTAGTTAAAATAGTTATTAAGATTGACATAACTCTTCTATTTAGTGCATGAGATTTAAAATTGATAGAAGTGAGCTCTGAGTTTGTCCATCGTCAATCATTTTGACGGTGGACAAACTCAGGGACCCTTCTATTGATTTCAAATTTTAGGAACCAAAGTGAGAAATTATGCTAATCTCAAAAACCACTTTGACTAAAATGTCATAACCTATGTTGTTTACTCGAAGATTTAACCTTTTTCTTAAGGCTTTTTAGTTAAAATGGTCCATGAGATTTGCATAACACATAACTTTGGTTCTAAGATTTAAAATCAATAGAAGTGATTCCTGAGATTATCCACAATAAATTATTTTGGTCATTCTGTTAAAAAACTCCGTTAGGTTGAGGGTATAACACATAACTTTTGTCCCTGAGATTTGCATAACACATAATTTTGGTCCCTGAGATTTGCATAACACATAACTTTGGTCCCTGGGATTGTCCACCATCCATCATTTTGATCATTCCATTAAAAAGCTTAGGGACCACTTAAGGGAGTTTTTTAATGGAATGACCAAAATAATGGATGGTGGATAATCTCATGGACCACTTCTATTGATTTTAAATATTAGAGACCAAAATTATGTGTTATGAAAATCTCAGGGATCATTTTGGCTAAAAAATCTTTTCTTAATTTTCTCAATTTAGTCTAATTCGTCAATTAAGGGGATGTATTCAATTGCGATTTTAAGGGATTTTAATTCTTTTAATGAATCTAAGGATATTCAATCAGGATTTTAAGTGATTCTCTGAAATTCAATGTGTATTCAATTAGGATTTTAATATAGTTTATTAAAATCCTTATAAATCTAGGTGTATTCAATTAGAATTTTAAAAAGTTTATAATATTCCATGTGTATTCAATTAGAATTAGAATTTAGAGAATTTGGAAAAGCTGAGGAATTAGAGGGAATTTGAGAGATTTTGTAGTGTATTTTAATCATTCACAAATCTCACATCTTCCCTTAAGATTTCAAGGTAATTGAATCAAAATTTTACATAGAATATCTACAAATCAGTTAAACTCCGTAAAAATCCATTAAAATCTCTCAAATTCTCAATTGAATACACCCCCTAAATCAAAGAAATTTTGCCTCATCTGACAGATTGGACTAACATTATCGCAATGCAACTACAAGAACGATGGCGAAAATCCGAGGAAAAAATATTAGTGGAACTTACTTAATGTTAGTTGTACACAAATTAGTTGGACTTTTTAACCGCCAAGTTAACGCATGTGATGTCGGCAGCAGCACATGATCTCCCTACAAGATCCAACGATCCACGAACGATGAAGTGGATCTAGATCACAGGGGCAGTTTAGACATTACAGTTAATCTCGCGGGAATTGTGACCCGCACGTTCGGAACGACCCGAACCCGAACCCGAACAATAATAAGCCCGCCGTATTAATCAATCAAAATCAAACAATAATTAAGGAAATAAATAATCCAAATAAAAAGGATAATCACGTTTTTTTGAAGAGAAAAGGAAGAAGAAAATGAGAGTTTGAATCAGAAGCCATTTGGCTTGGGTTGCTCTTCTGATTCAAGTTCCAGTTGAAAGAATGGCGTCGAATTCGAATTTGAATCCGTCGCTGCAGCCTGAGATCGGACCCGACGGCCTTGCTCGCGAGGCTTCTGTCATCACCTACACTGAGAAGGTCTCTCTCTCTCTCCTCTCTCTCTTTCTCTCTCTCTCTCTCTAAATTGCTTGGTAATTTGTTGAATGTGTGTTGGTTGTGGTTTTTCTGTTGTTGCTGATAATCGAGAACGAACAGCTTCAATTAAGAAAGTAAGTGTATTTGATTTCAATGTACTGTATAATGATCGTTTTAGGGAATTATTATTGCTTTAATTGTGTGTTTAATCAGCAATGCAGTGAATTAGGGTTGCTTTTATCTATGAAGATGAATCGGATGATCGTTGAATTTTGAGTTTTAGTGATGTTTAGAAATGCAAATTGTTTGATGAACTAGCATCCGAGAAATCTGAGTACCTTAGGTATAAACTGCAAGTTAAGAGAGATTTATCAGTTTAGTATATTAATTGGATACAGTGGCAATGTGAAAGTGTTTGGTAATCGATTCGAGGATTTTACAAGTTGTGGTCAAGAGGCGTAGGAACTAGGAAGTCCACATATTGAAAATTGGAAGCTTTCTTCGATTATCTGTGGTCCTTCGGGTTCACATGTTTTCGAGCCTTGAAAATGGAAATGTAGAAGTGTTTGGTGATACATACTTAGAGTTGGGGAGCTTGGGGAAAAGTTGAGTTTTGGATTCTGTCGTCTTTTATTCTTATACTTTTGTGCTTCTCGAGTTTGTTTGAACAGGCATTGCCTTACTGTAATTGTCCGTGTTCAGTAAGATTCGGTGATTTATGATTTGGGACAATTGATTCGTTCAGATATATTGAAGAAAACTATTCTAAAATTCGTGATGTCGAACGAGAGCTGGCACAGTTGTCAATGGAGATGAAACTCACAGCGGGGCCAAAAAAATCAGGTTGCTGCATTATCATTGTTAGTTACTCTCATTCTTAGATTTTATGATTTTTCCTCTTGTTTTGTATAACAGTTGATTGATTGCTTTTTTGCCTTTTACTTTGTGTGTATGGTGCATCTTTTGCAGCTCTTGAACATTTGAGGAAGAAAATAGAGATGTCAACGGAGAAAATTCATGCCGCCAAGCTGAAGGAAGAACAAGCACGAAAGGTTCGTCCCTTTTAATTATAGAAACGGATTTTCTTTATCCTTACATTGTAAATTTCTGTTTTGACGTTCATAAATATTGAACAAAACTCTTTGCCTGTTTCCCAAGTGCTCACGAAATTAGTACCATTTTCATTCTGCTTGACCAAGATGTCCTCGGATATTTAAAGCTCAAAGTTTTCAAATAAATTTGTCTAGTTTTGTCTGATTATTGGTAGGCATATGATTGTATTGGGTGATGTGGTGGAGTTTCAAGTTGAAAAGTAAGCTTGTTAACTAGTTAGACCTACCAAACATATTTTATCAGGGATGGATGAAGACACATGAATCAAGATTCATCGCAAAAATGGATAGAGATTGATGCTTGAATACACAGCCGAATAAATTTGATGCGATATGAAACAGCACACAAATTAAAACCCTATCAATGTAGTATATGAAAGTAGGGATCGTTCTAGGCCGGGGATTAGAAGGGATTGCTAATACACTTAAAATTGACTCAAAAACACAAAACTAGACTCTAATAACTTAAAACAAACTAGAATGACTCAAAACAGCACAAAATCAAATAGACTCAAAACAGAAACTAAGAGTGATTTTGGACGAATTCTAAACTTAACTTGACTCAAAACACTAAAAGACACAAAATTGGACAGATTCTAACTAAAAGACACAACAAAGTAAAAAGGATTGGGTTTTTGACGAATTTAAAGTAAAGACAAGTAAATTAAAGACTTAAACAAGTTTGGCACGAAATTATGGGTGATTGGCTAGCTAGAAGGTCATTCTCCACACATGACACACTTGCATACAAATTGATTTCCAGTTGCTTTTCCAATAAACCATGAACTTCAACGCCCCAAGTTAATCGTGAATGCACAAATTAACCATCCAATTTTCCTAAAGTCATTGAATTGGATGAACACATCTGCAACCAAATTATTCTTCAATAGTCCCCTACATGAACGCATAATAGAGATACATATCAAAGATCATTGAGTTCTATGAAAATCATAAGCATTGACAAGGCATTCGTAACTATGAACGCATGATACTCCTGCCAAGAATTCACTTAACGCGATTGTTTATAAGCGACCTCCACTACTTGTAAATATAAGTTTGTAACTATTAGGTGAAACTCCCTTATATTTTAGCATCAAATTCATGCATGCAAACTAAGTAGGCCTCCTTAATCAACATACAAGAATAAGTTATCAATCAAGCAGTTAAGTAAATTGCATTCACGATTTATGAAATCACAACTGGATGTGATCAATTCATATTGCAAATATGTTCATGGCTTTGAAATTCCCCTTAGCTAAAAGGAGTTTAGCTCCTCATGTTCGCAAAACAAAGACAATTAAATTTAAACATTGAAAACAAAAGATAGAAAACACCTAGAAACGTTCCAGCAATCCAAGCTTGAATGGCAAGCACGTCCAAGGGTCTTCCTTCTTCTTTGCTGCGGCACAAGGTTTGGGTGAAGGTTTTAGTGGTGAATTGTGGTGGTGGATGGATGTAGGTGAGTTATGATGAAGGATGGGTTGATCAATGGCTCCCCCCTAGGGTAAAATCATTTTAATTAGTGCATGAATGTTGTTCCTTATGCAGTTTGATAGCTGTTTGTTTTGATGTATTTCAGGCGTGGGAAGCAGCATTACAGGCTGTAAAGGACGAGGAAGCTATCAAGCAGCAGCTATGTGAAGACTTAAACCAACTGGTATATTTCTTTGCTACATGTGTCCTTGAGGAGGTTACAGACTTGACAAATTGTTTTGACACTTGTTTCAACAGGTGCAAGAAAGCAGCAGTTCTCAGTTTACGAGACTGGAGGAGTTAAAAAGACGACTTGAAGCTATGAACCCAAGCAGATCATCAGCTTCTGTTTCTCAGGTAAGTTTTATTTATGACGATTATATTTAGAACATCTTGAACGGGTTGGATGGCATTACAATTTGATATTAGTTGGCGTAGATTTCATGGTTTTTGAGAATCAACTATTATACCACAGTTTACTCATGGCCCTCGTGTGTGTGTGTGTAATTCATCAGTGTGCAAGGTAGTATTGCATCAGGCCTGTTTATCAGATGAAGAAAAGGTTATTTTCATTACGGTTTGAAAGATACCACATAGGAATCTAGGATATTACATTGGAAGTTTGGAGTAGATTTCATTAGAATCATTACTTCCACTCTCATGCCTTGAAATGTTTGTCAGTAGATGTTCCCACGCCTGTTTTTTCTTCCTTCTTCCAGCGGTACTATGGTTCCTCTTTCTATCCCTGCATTGTATACAATCTTGGAACTTCATTTGACCTCCGCTATCTCTGTGAAGTCCTTGGTAACCTTGAAAAGAAGCTAATGAAGAAACAAAATAGGTTATCTGACTGTTAGTCTTGGGGAGTATGAGCGAGGGTGATTAACCGCCATCCCCTACAATCGACCTGCAAAACAGGCACTTAGAGGCAATGACGAAATGAAGGAAAGATTAAGAATCACCTCTATATAGCTAGATTAATCTTAAAAGGCATCAACACATTTAGCACAGGGTGTTCTGGCTCTCAAACGGAAAGATTTGAAGACTTATCCCCGGAAAGGAGAAGAGGATGGCCCCCGGGGGTGGTCAAGGGAGAGGACAAGCCGGGTAAGGAATTATTGTTTGGCCCGTTAGGAGAAACATTAAACCGCTTCCTTCCATGAACTATTACATGCCAGAAGCTACTCATACTTTTCGAATATCTTATACTTGGCCACCAACTTGGGTAATTTTCAAATGCTTATATATGTATATCATAAAATTTAGTATGAAAATGTTAATAGTTTGAGCTTGGAACCGTGTTTAGGATGGGAAATCAATGGGTCCAGATGCTCCTACAGTTCTGGGATCAACAGAATCAGGTGGAGTCGCTCAAAACATCCCTAATCCAGGAAATGCTGGAAATGTTTCGGTCACGAACGGGCACAATCAACAGCCTCCGGTTGAGGGAGAAGGAAGGGGAAAGAAGAAAAGTCAGTTCCACGGAAGAGGGAAGGGACTTGGAGCTGTGCCCAAGGGTAGAGGACCTCCTCCGCCGGGATGGACAGGGGCAGGGTTTGATGCTTAGGAGGGTTATTCTCATTCAGTTACTGGATATATTCTTTCGTCCATCTTTCTCCCCCTGTATTCTTTAATTGTCTCTAGCATTTGATATGAGAAATGCAAGCTGACCTTTCTGACTTCTCGTTGCTTCATCGCACCCGTGTATGTTACCAATATCGAGCAAGAATCAATCACGTAGACGTTAATTGTTTGTCTCTAAGCTAGACTAAGAAGAGGGGAGAATTTGGACCCGGAATGCAGTAGGTTAGACAATCCATCCCTTGTGATGAGTGATAATTTAGTTTGATTGTTGAAGTTAGAGTTATACTTTTGACCTGTCCCTCGTTTAGGACATTCAAGTCTTTTCACATGTGTGGAGGGTTATAATATATACGAGTCAGGCAAGAGTAATGTTATTCACACACCTATTTTTATCTCTTACACTCTTGTTAACTTTTGTCAATTGATTTTCTTCAATTCATTTTATCCGACGGTTGAAAATTCATCTAACAAATTAGGGTAAACAACTTTTGAAATTATACTTAAATCTGATTGAGATTAATTTTATCTACAAAAAAAAAAAAAAAAAAAAACTTGTGTACAGGTGCCTAAGCCACGTTATTTGTGTGACATTTCTCTCAAAAGTATAGGACTGATTGTACTTTGGTTCCATCCAAACCACGCATAATCTTACTCGGTGTGAGGGTTGCCGTAACAAAACGAGCATACCGAATATCTGGTCCCAAGCTACAAGGAACATTGCTCCCGCTTGCTAAGTGTAGAGTAGTTTGTGCAGATAGACAGACTCATAGGCTCATAGCATATCCTAATGCCTCGGCCATTATGCACAGTCGCGGGCCACCGTAGCCCGACCTTGTGTACGGTAACAATCATGCGTCGAAAGATTAGCTGGGATGAAGATGTGTACTCATACTCAGTAAGTTTTTTTTTTTGTTAAGCACTACTCAGTAAGTTGGTCAAGCCCCCTGTGGTGTCATCAAATTTTCCATTTATTTTGGCATTAAGATCTCCTGGAAGTTAGGCCACACTCCTTAAATTGCCTTCAACTCAAGTCACCATCATTAGGTTTCCAATGCCCATCAGCACTCTCTTATTATTTGTCACGTCAAGAGAGTTAATTTGAGGATTTGAGAGACAAAGTTTCGTCCGTAAACGACAAAATTTTGCTAATTAGTTTTATAATAGAATTTGAACTTGTTACAGTTGGATGTGGTGCACAAGTTCCCATGGAAATCACATTCATGCGCGAGGGTTCATCATGATCTGGTGGAGTAAATTGTTTTTACACGAAAACATAACGTTAGGTATGAACAAGTACTATACGTTTGTTTGTGACATTTTAATTTAGGGATGTGATATACACACTCTTTTTTACTTCTTTCATCTTTTTTTAGTTGTCGGCTGTCGGATCGAATAAATTGAAGAAAATCAACAGACAGAAATTAACAAGGGATGTGTGAGAAGTAAAAATGGATGTGTGGATAGCACACTCCTTAATTTACTCTCTATGGCTATCTAATTTCTTGTAACAGGTATAGCATGTTCTTTCCATGCAGAAGGGCACAGGCACTGTCTCGACTGATCCATCCAAACTCTCTAATAAATTGTGACCTCCTTCGTCAGCCTGCCTCATGAATCGCTCGTACCCTGTAGAGCTAAATTTTTTTAAGGGTACGAAATTTTGATAAACTTTTTATGATTATAATATATATCCACACACTTGAACGGAAACTTAGAAAAATACAGATCCATAAACTTCAAGTCTTTGCCCCCAAACAGTTTAAACATCATTTACTTGGATGCAGTCAAACCCTCAGATCTCCCACCTTATTTATCTGCATCATCAGGACCGATAATTAAACCCTATGTATATTATATATGCACCAACCCACATGCATGACAATGTATACGTGTCATTTGCATAGCATTTTATTTGAATTTCCCGCTCAGAATCTGTATATTTGTAGCACGTTTTAGCTCACTGCCATGATATGTTACGAGATCTCTACAGGTATATGTAAGATTATTATTGGAAACATTAAATGGAACTAAATCCCTATATCATCAGAAGCTTTCTTTTTGTCAATGGTTGTGAGCTGTGTTGGACTCAGGATTTTAACATTAGATGGTCTTCTCTCTTCCACTACCGTTGGATGGTTCTAAAAATCCTAACAGATGCTTGTCGAACTTTTGGGTGATCTCAGGAGCCGGGATCAACTGGGTCCATAAATGAATCCACCCCTTGTAAGGACTTCCCATATCATTTAGTTTGGAACCCTACCTACTAAATGACTAGCATGTTATAATAACCCATCCAAAAAAAAAAAATGCTTAGGAATCTTTGCAGTTATGCCCCCTATAATCTTGATTATGGTGTTTTCACTTCCTCTAGCCTAGTTAATTAAGATAAGCGTCCCTAGCTTGAATTAGAGGGGCAGAGAGTAGAGTGAGTAGTGTTTTTTTTATAAAATTTGCAGTATGCCTCCCTTCCCCTGTCTAGGCCACACTGTTTTGTTTAGGCCCGACTTCTCAAGTCCATACTGGATTGACCTTGTGATCGACATAGTTTTTTTTATCTGATAGACAATAATATTTTTAAAATTTAATGATTAATTAGATAGCACTTAACAATAAGATTTAGCGATATTTTTCTACATTCATAAGTAAAAAGTTATTAAGTTTGACTTACGTAAATAACAAGTGTGATATTAAATTATTATGACGATTTCGTATATACATAAGAGTTTGGTTGCATTGTTTGCATAGTTGAAACACTTTTTTTTTTTTTAAATATTTCAGGTGCACTTTGTATATAAGTTGTGCATTTTTTAACACAATTCTTCTCTATATAATTTATATAGGATATTACTGTTATACAGCAACCCTGGTTTATATTTGCCCTCAAAACCTATTTTAGTACAATAAAAATCAAGTGTCATCTCTTTCAGCAAAGTAGAGATTGAGTGTCAATGAACCAAATATATACTTGTATCTATATGCGGTATCATGATTTAGCTTTCAGAGAACAACTATGTTTTATTTATTTATTTTTTATTTTGTTTGAACAAACGATATCATTTACACTAAAGGGTAGGGGGTGAGTTTAGCCTTACAATTGGCTAACAATAATGTGGTTCAAATTCGCATTTGGCAACAATCGAACCTAAGACCTCTCACTTACAAGTGAAGAGGAATACCACTAGATCGTAGTACTAAGTGACGAGAACAACTATGTTAAATAGACGGGTAAATTGTCGTTTGACCCCCTGATCTCTTGCTCCAGTTGAAATTGACCCCCTGAATTATTATTTTTGGTAAATTAACTCCCTGAACTATTTGAAATAATCCAATTAACCCCTTGTCGTTAGATTCCGTCCATCATTTTGTCAAATTCAAAGGCAAATTAGTCTTTTTATCATCAATTCTTGCATGTCACTTATAACCACCAATAAAATTATGACATGTAGACACATAATAATGTGTAAAGACAATGTGAAATGGTCCGTTATGTAAACGTTTCGTTTCTTTATGGTTTTTATTATGCTCTAAGTTTTTGAATTATTTTGTGTCCATGTGTCATTATTTTATTAGTGGTTATAACTGACAAGTAAGAATTGATGATGAAAAGACTAATTTGCCCTTGAATTTAACAGAATAGTGGAAGGAATATAATGGCAAGGGGTTAATTGGCTTTTTTTTCTTTTCCAAATAGTTCAGGGGGTTGATTGGGTTTTTTTTTTTATAAATAGTTCATGGGGTTAATTTCAACTGGGATAATAGTTTAGGAAGTCAAACCGCAATTTATGCTAAATAGACATTTGTTAAAAGTGAAAGACCAAAAAATTAGGAGTGTGTGTATTTAAAAATTGCGCATGAAACGCAACTGATCACAGGTTTTGGTTGACATATTAATTAACTTACAAGCTCAGACCCCATGTGATTCAAGAACCAAATCCTTTATAGATTCTCCTGGCATGTACCCTTTGCAATCCCAAATACAAACAAATTGACAAATGAACATAGAAAATGAGGAGTTTCGAACCCAAAATGCATGGATGGAAATCCAGTCCCTTACTAATTTTCAGTTAATAGTAATACAACTGAATACACCATATATGTAAATATTAACTTAATATTATAATTTATAAAATTGAATCTGTTGCAGAAAAAACGAGATGTACTTGTAACTTTGAACTTTATATTATAAAAATTTGGGAAAACTATCCAAAAGCCCCTGAAAAACTTTCATTTAACCATAAGGACAAATTATTTCAAAAATGCCAAGGTTACCCTTGACAGAAAAAGGCAAAGTACTCTAAACATTCAGCAATGTTCACATGAAAGCAAATACCATGAAGCAAATTCACATGCAAAAGGAGACAAGCAAGTTCACATGCAAAGCAAAAGTCAGAACACGTTTCAGAAACAGTCTAACAATTCCAGCAACAGTAGAAGCAAAGTGACAAATAACAAATACCAAGGAGATGTCCACACCATTTATTTTAATACCGTTGTATCCTCATTCAGTATATATAAGTGGAGTTTCATTCATTGTAAAAACACACACATCTCTCACAACATTTGAAAACAGTTGCTGGAATTGTGTTAGCACTCTCAGATGATAACGTGAATTATGAGGTCTATAAGGATGCATCGCGATGGGGTAATGCTTAAGGTCCCTAGTAGTGGAACCATTAAAAATGAACCATCTTATATGCGATTAAACTTTGGATATAGTAAGTTTCTGGCAGTATCATTGGAAGGATTAAATTGACGCTTATGATTGCACTATCGAGTATTATCTCAGTTATGCAAACGTAACTACTGAGCATCGTAGTACAGATGGTTTCTACCCTAAATATTTTGGTTTTCCTTATTCCATTATAGTTGACCTCTTTGAGTATCATTGTGACATTACTTTGAATCATCAAGGAATAGTTGAATGGTTATAATCGCTTACCATATCCAGATGCAAACGGGATAATTATTATGAGCTTCTGGTGGGAGGTATTTTGGTAAATGTGGAGTTGCGATGATATCTTGATGTTTATGGATCGATTCGATAATCAACTCATTCTTCCATTGATCCTAAGGGAGATTCAGTTGGACCATTGGTTAATTTACCTATTCTTGAATTTATCGGTTATCTGACATTTTGGTCAGCATCTTTTCTGATCATGACCTGACATTCATTCCGTGTGCTGAGAATATATTTTGGTCAATGTTGGTGCATGGTTACTCGATTGCAGCTTGAGTTATTTCCAAAGACAGATAGCTATTGGGAAGAATTGCTTGGATATTGAAACCTAGTTGCGATCGTTAATTCCTCAATCATCTGTCAATCACTTAGTGGAATAGATCATTATCGTTGATGATTGAGCATTTTGGAAGTTGTTTTTGGTAGGGTAATGACCACCAATCAGTATGGATATCTTGAACTTTGAAGTTGATGATCTTGTTTTGGTTCTCGGATTCTCGAGGGTGCTTTAGTCTTCTTGGCATGGTTTCTCGCTCAATCAATGAGTAATTCATGATTCATTGACTTGGCGGATGCGCGTGTCAGTTTTATATCGATGCTTACAAGAAATATTGGAGTACAGTCTTCTCGTGAGTTTATTGGACTTACCAAAAAAAAAAAAAAAATGAATTTCATGTAGTATTGAGAATTGAATGGATTTCAGCATAGTATTGGTGAAGGTATAAAGCTTGGTAATTTTGAGCGTCATCTTCCAGATAAGATTGAGATTATAATTGTTGTTCGAATGTTGTCGATAAAGATTTGGATTCTCGAATTTTGGATTTCAGAGGTTATATTCTTGATTTGGTGAGCAATGTTGGTGATTAGTTGCGAAGAAAATATTTGATGATATATATATATATATATATTTTTTTTTTTTTTCTACATGCATCATTTCAGGACGTTATTAGAGGACTTAATGATTTGGGGAGTACATGGATATCAAAGCACTCTTAAAAGCTAAATTGATGCGCTTGAAGAGTTTATGGCGTTGCGATCGAGGCACAAATCGGATGATCTGGACATATTCGTATTCGAGGAGCAAGATGATTTTTACTAATTTATTGAGACAATGACGAACTACCGACATTTCAGGTCGTAAACAGTAACATTGATGATTTAATTGTTGGGTTCTCTAAGCTAGTAGGCAAGACGACTCATCTCTGGTAGTAGTTACTAATTAGAGATAATTCGAACTTATCCTCGAAGTTCATGTCACGCCAAATGTTTGGCAAGGACCATTTTCGTTTTGATTTTGATTTTTCGTGCAAGCATTTTCTAAGAGACTATTCTATTTATTGGATTTATTTCCATTCTTGGTTTTAAACTTGATGCAAGTATCTGAACTGAAGGTTTTTATACTGATAACTATTTTCGATATCCGTAAACTTTTCTTAGGTCATTACGTAGTAATTGGTGTTCTTGCTTGCGGTTTGGGTGGATATTGTATTATTATATTGCCAAGGAAGGAAGAAGGTATGAGCTTGGAGGCATGAAAGAGGAATAATTGCAATCCGATCGCGACGGAATGGCATACTCTTTTATGCAGCCGCTCTAACTTAATTTCTTCCTTGTGTAAGTATTTATATAGAGGTACTTTTCTTATTTTCGAGTATTTTACTTTTAGCGAATTATTTTAAATTTCGAGGACGAAATTTTTTAAGGGGGGAAGATTGTGACAGTCCGTCCCTGATTTTACAATTATATAAAATTTTTAATAAGTGATTTTACGAAATTGCCCTTCGAGGCCATGAGTCGACTGGGGTTAATTTCAGTATCGTGCCATCTAAGATTTGTTTTCTTGGCATACTCTCGTAGTACTCGTCGCTACGGACGCGTGGGCGCAAGCGGTTCGTGATTTGGAGCTATATCGAAGAAGTTATTAACGTTTGAAGTTGGGGGTATTTTAGTAAATTAAATAAATTCTAGAAAACCCCAGATTTTTGGAGTTAAATCTGGTGTGCCACGTGGATGGCCCAGATTTAAAGGAAAATGGGATGGATGGTGGAGATTAGAAGGAAAGGATGAGAAGGGGAAATAAATGGAGGATTGAGGAGAAGAGAGAGAAAGGATAGACCAATCAGAAAGAGAAGATAGGAGGGAAAGGAGAGAGGGGGAGAAGGAGGAACCGGCCGGGTTCCCCTTCGACCCGTATGACCCGATCTCGACCCGGAACAAATTCCGGTGATTTTCACCCTTTTTCCGACGAATTGAGCGTAGCCACCACTCCCAAACATCATCTAGACCTTCCCTCTTCCTATTACACCTCAAATTTCAAGAGATTTAGCCTTGATTTTGGACAAAACCGTGCAAAAGGGGGTGCACGGGTTGGGTGTCTTTCCGTCACGATTTGAAGCTATCTCTTCCAACTAATACCACCCATGGCATCCTCTTGAGGTCTGGAACAAAGCCCAACAAGTTTGGAGGCGTTGGAACAAGTTTGGAGGTCGAATCGGAACACACCAATTCGAAGGTTTCCGTACGGTTTTGATGAAATTGGAGCCTTTCTTGACCGAATTGGACTTGGTCACAGGTATGAAAGTTGTTCTACTCTTTGAGATCTTCAATTCTGAAAATTTTGGTAATTTTTGGAGAAAGTTGGATTTTCCGGCGAGCCGTGGGTGGCGGTTGAGATCTTCAATTCTGCAAATTTTGGTAATTTTTGGAGAAAGTTGGATTTTCCGGCCAGCCGGGGCGGCCGACCGCCACCCACGGCGGCGCGTGGCCAGTGAGCCACTAATGATTTTTTTAGGCCATAATTCATGTTCTGAATTCAGTTTTAGTGAATGAATGACGTAGATTGATCAATTGAACCTAGTTTCATTACGATTCGGGGTTAGGTAAAAATATGAATCGACGATCCAACCGTTCGATTGTCACAAAACTTGGATACATGGTAGTACTTAATATTTGAAGAATGTGGAAACTTACGGATTGGGAATCCGATGTATGGATCTTCCCGAATTGGATTTGTAAGTTATAAAATAAAAGGTTAATCGCCACATGGTTTTGGAAATTGGCGGAGATCCAACCGTTGGATCATAACGAAATTTTAGTATGTTGTCCTAGAAGCATAATGTGAATCTTGAGAAGTTACGGATTGGAAATCTGAGTTGCAGATCTTCCGGATCGAACTATATAGTGACGTGTTTTATATAAGTTATATATTCTATCGATTTGATTTCTGAGGTATGATTTGATGATTGTTCTAGGCGGCGATCGTTGTGACACCTTGATGGGTTGTGCTAGGGAGTTGTAGGGCGAACTCCAGGTGAGTGGGCTTTTGGTTTTCAGTATATATATATAATTGATTGATTTCCCAGAAATGCGTTTTAAAATGTTTTTATGAAATGAATGCCATGTCGAATGCCATAGTTATATTTATATATAATTGTGTGGATATGTATTGCTGCACCGCGGGTGCCAGGTAAGTCAGGTAAGTATGTGTGTGTGTGATGTGATGATTAAGGTGATATCGATGAGATTGTTATATGGCTCATTACCTGCACATCGGGGTTGTGCATGCCTGCGGGCTTAGCCTTCACGTGATCGTTCACCTCCCGCACCGTACGCTCACCTTGGATCCAAGGCAGGTGCCAGCCTGTCATACAGACCACATTAGGTGGTTCCGACTCGTAGGTGACTTGCGAGACGTCGCTAGCCTTCACGTGATCGTAGCACAGAGCGTATTTACCCAGCTTGACGTACATACCACATTAAGTGGTTCCGTCATGGGTGCAGGTTACTGATTGTTGATTATTGATGATTGGATTGAGGAGCCATAGATTCAGCCGTACAAGTCACCTGAGGTGACTCCGGCTGATTGATATATATATATATATTGCCGGCATGATTTGAGATGAGATATCACCTGATTACTTGATGGTATTTGGTATATGTTGATTAATGGTTATGGTTCATTCGGGCATGGCATTGCTTAGTTGATGAGATTGGTTGATTAATGGTTTTCAGTATTAGTACGTATATATATATTTTCTGGGAAGTATACTTGTTTTACAGAGAGGGGTTACAACTTTTATATCAAAATGATTTTGTAAAGCTTTGTTTTTGCCCACTCACGGTTTTTGGTTTTGCGCCCCTCCAGGTTCTAGTAGCATAGTTTCGTTATCGACAAGGACTCGTGGCATATCCCAGTTCAGGTGGCTACTTCTGAGGGTATGATCTTTACCCACACTACTGTACTTACTTATGCTCTGACAACGCGTGTGAAATGGGTCCATACCCACTCGCAGCGCATTCTGATATTTAGGTATCTTTAGGTTTAAATTTATTCGCATTCTTCCATATCATTACTTTATGGCTTCGTCACCTTCCAGGTGATGGCCAGCACAGCTCGATTCGGAGTCCTAGTGGACATTCCGGGTCGGGATGTGTCATAAATCCTTTTGATAACAGAAAATGGAACTCTTTTGGAAAAAAAAGAAAAAAAGTAGTTAGAGCTGAAGATATTTATCCAAATGAAGAAGAAGCACAAGAATTTATACGAAGAGGTTTTGAGAGAACACAGAAAAATAAATATAATTTGTACCAATTAGGTTTGTTTGAAAATAGAAGTAGAATTGTCAGTTGCATCAGTCAACATGAAGATAGCTGTATTGATAAAGAAGTTACACTTAATTTAATTAGTAAACAAACAGTTACGCATTTGAGAAAATCATAATTTAGCTAGATTCATATCAGAACAATATTAATTGGAATAGCAGGATTAACCAAAGCACAAGTAGGCACAAAAGCATTAGTATACATATATAACGATAGATGAGATAATCACCAACAAGCAGCAATAACAATAGCCGAAGTAGACTTAAGTTCAAACTTAGCAATCATAGGATGTATTCCAAATTATGTTATGACAATTAATGAATTTAGTAAATATATTAAAGTAAGCATAAGAACAAAAAATTATAACATGAAAGGAGAATATAAAAATTTATGTATTAGCTTAATGTATATTGGTAAAGTGTCTGATAGATATAATCATGAGTTTAATTTAGAATTTCAAAATTTAGTTCAAACATTTGGTAGTAAACATGTAATTATGATAGAAGCAAAACCCGTAGATAATAATTTTTTAGAAGGAACTCAGTGGATATTACCTAACTTACAAGGAATAAAAAATAGACAACCAGATAAAGTACAAATATATGAAATTAGTACGGGAAACGCAACAATTAGGTTTAGTAATTATAAGCAACTAGAAAAAATAGAAGAGGATGAGAGTGAGATCGAAAATGAGAGTATACATGTCACAGCCCGTCCTGGAATTATTTATCGAGGACGTGAAAAGACGGGATTGCCCTAAAGGTTGCTAAGGTGTGTGACATTTATATTTGGTTTTTATGTCATATCCCTAAGTTTTTGGAAAAATATTTGGAACCTTTTATTTTGTGTGGTTGGGGTAGTAGAGGACTACACACATACCTAACCTACCCTCACTCTCTTTCTCCCGTGGACACTCTCTCTCTCACTCTCCCCTCTCGGATTATCCTCCCCGTGCACTGTTCATGTACGAATGAGGTGTGAAATCGACCATTTCTTCACAGATCGACGTCTAAAAGGTAAGGTTCTTGATCCTTGTAACCTTCTGAACATTTTGGTACCAATTTTGGAACTTGTAACCCTCGAATTAGCCGTGAAACCCTAACCCCGAAAATGTGCACTGTTCATGCACACGTAAAACCTTGCATTTCAGGGAATTTCAAGCTCACAGTGAGCTTAAGGAGGTCCTCACGAGCCTCGGGTTACTTCGTTGGTAGAGTTTGGATGTCGGAGGACCGAGATCGAAGGTTTTTAAAGTTTGCCGAGCTATCGAGCTTTCTCAAGTAAAATCTAGTGATTTTCAAGCCTTGAAACTTGTTTAGATTGTTCTACATGCTTAGAGCTTCATTTTGGTACCAATTTCATGAAAAATGGATGAAAAATGAGTGAGAAACCATAGTTGGAAAAATTACCCAGAAATCGGCGAAGTCACCGGCGGCCGGCGAGTCGCTGGAGAAGAAGATGGAATATTCCGTCAGTTTGGACGGAATATTCCTGACGCCGTTAGTTAAGTTTAACGGCTGCCGTTAGAAGTTAACGGAATATTCCTGACGCCGTTTGGTTTTCCGTCCATGTTCTTAGCACGTGACCGCGTGTGGGGGCGCGTAGGTCCGTGCCATTCCCGGCGCGTGGGGGAGCGTGACTGGTCCAAAAATTATTTTAAAAATATGGGGATGTTTGTGAGGTTGTGTAGATCACATTGGTATATTCAAACACCCCAATTGAGCATCGTATGAGAAGTTATTTTGGATTGTTGGTTATGTGCTCTAAATAACGTTATTATAGTTGTTTCGCATATAAGTGAGACTTATCCCGAGGACGAGCGCAATCACAGGCGTCACGGGGGTTACGACCCTTCGACATACCAGTGAGTGGGCAGTTGTTTTCTTTATATACCTATATACTTACTGATTTTCCCAGAAATCGAATTTAATTGAAAGTATGTTTTAAAATGCCATGCATAGAATTGATATGAAGTATATGATTTGGTATATGATGCATATGTATGAAATGGTGCGGTGGACGCACAGGTAAGTATTAAGTGAGTTATATTGTGTCAATGATGTGATTTGTGTTGAGAGCTCATAACATGCACCACCGGTGTTAGTGCTTATGTTGATATTCACCTCCTGCACCGCACGCTTCCTTGGATCCAAGTAGGTGTAAGTCCTGTCGTACATACCACTTCTGTGGTTCCGACTCGTAGGTGACCTGCGATACGTCGCATAACTGTTTGATGAGAATTGCACTAGAGCGTATTATTACACCAAGTCCTGTCGTACAGATCACTTCTGTGGTTCCGACTTGTGTGCAGGCATAGGTATTGAGCTATATGATTAGCCGTACAGGACCACTGCAGGGTCTCCGGCTGATTTATTATTCTACCTGATATATTTGCGTAGCTTCATTATGTTTTGATGCATATGGCATGGCATACTTTCATATGATTGATTTTGAACTATGATTTGAGAATATGTTGAGATACATATGTTATATGCTATTTTCTGGGAAAGTATACAGGTTTTACAGTGAGGAGTTATATATGTTGATAAAGGAAATGTTTTGAAAGCTTTGTTTTACTGACCCACTCAACTTTGTTTTACGCCCCTCCAAGTTATAGTTAGGAGTGCTCGGTGGCTCATGAGGATTCCCACGACTGTTCTGACAGACTTTACACATGTAGGACTCACATTCGGGTGTTGTAATTTAGTAATTATCCTACTTGACTGCATTTAGAATCTTATGCTCTGATTGTGTGTATTTCACACTTAAATTCTCACTAGCATGTCATTTGGATAATACTGCTAGTATTCGGCTTTTAGTCATTCATAATTCTCTTATCTTATCACTTCCGCATTGCGTTATGGTTACGTCACGTTAATGATGGCCAGCACGCCCTGATTTCCAGGTCGGGGTGTGTCAATTCATATAGCTTTCGATAATTTAGATATTAATATAGTTGAACAAAATTTTGATCATATTGTAGGCAAGCTTATAGAAGATATTGATCATTTAGATGAAGAACAATATTTAGAAAAATATAAGACATATGATTTAGGACTACATAGAATTGCAGATGAACAGATGAAAAATTTAAGGGTAAATGACAAAAAACTACCTCAACTATTGGTGTCACGACACTTTCATACCTCATTTTTAAATTTGATAATGTCATACCTCATCTTACGAATTTGTGCCAATGTCATACCTCCGTTAGTTTTTCTGTTAATTTTTTTGTTAAGTGCTGACGTGGCTACATACGGGGCCCACTCACTAATCCAACTGGATTAAAAAATTATTAAATATAATTTTTAATAATTAAAAATTAAAAAAATTAATTTTTTTGTAATATTAAATCTCTCTCTCTCTCTCTCTCTCTCTCTCTCTCCCCCCACCTCTCACGCCTCTCTCTTCTCTGCATCCCCAGAACCCCTTCCCCGAACCTTCCTCCACCACCCTCCCCAAAAACCTAGATACCTGTGTCCCCCCTCCCCCAAAACCCAGCTCCCCTTCTCCCATTGACCAATCAGGAATCAAGGGGGGAAAAAGAAGAAAAGAAAAAAAAGAGAAAGTTTTCCTTTCTTCCCGTCGGCACTTGCACCCGCACACCCAACCCAACCAACTCCGGCGATTTTCACCATTTTTTCCATCGAATCACCACCATCCAACACCCACAACCTTTTCCACAACCTCCCCTCTACGATCTCCACCCAAATTTGGGGATTTTTAAGCCCAAAAATCGTGTAAAACCGTGCGGGTGGCCGGAGGTGTTCTACAACGATTCCTAATCTCTGCAACCTTCAACCCAAAATCACAGCAAGCTTTGAACTTGCTTCGCGTGGGGGAGATGCAGAAGCTTTTCGTTTTTTTTTTTTTTGAAATTGGCGAATTCAAATTTTAGGGTTAGGGTTTGGGTGGAATTGAGATATTTACAGGGATTAATTTGGTGAGGGTGATGGGTGTGTAGAAGGAGGGGGAGGAGCGCCAATGGGATAGAGGTGGAGATGGAGGAAAAGAGGGCGACCTCGGGGGGGGGGGGGGGGTGGGGATGGTGGAACACGGGTCAATGGGAGAAGGGGAGTTGGGTTTTGGGGGAGGGAGGGACACGAGTATCTGGGTTTTTGGGGAGGGTGGTGGAGGAAGGTTAGGGGGGGACGGGTGGGAGGGGGATAAGTGGGAAAGGGTTTTGGGGATGCAGAGAAGAGAGAGAAGAGAGAGAGGTGGGGGAGAGAGAGACAGAGATTTAATATTATAAAAAAAATTAATTTTTTTAATTTTTAATTATTAAAAATATATTTAATAATTTTTTAATCCAGTTGGATTAGTGAGTGGGACCCGGATGTAGGCACATCAGCATTTAACAGAAAAATTAACAGAAAAACTGACGGAGGTATGACATTGGCACAAATTCGTAAGATGAGGTATGACATTGTCAACTTTAAAAAATGAGGTATGAAAGTGTCGTGACACCAATAGTTGAGGTAGTTTTTTGTAATTTACCCAAAATTTAATTTTAGAAATAGGAGTAGAACATATTTTAGGATCAAAAGAATATAATAATTTATTAGAATTGAAAGAAGAATGTAATCCACCAGAAGAAAATAGTACATCAGGTGTAGAAAATCCAAGACATGCAAGTAGAACTGATCAACAATTTTTTAGACCAACAAATGAACACTATAATGAAGGAGCACGTGTAGACCACATAGAAGAAAGCATGATAAAACCTAGAAAAAATAGGATTCCATATTTGAGAGGGATAGAACAAATTAATATAGCAGGTAATATATTAAACTTAGATAATGTAGATCCACAAGATTGGGAAAGAACGATTGAGAGATGGGAAAAAGGTTGCGTACTTGCAACATTAATGTTAGATTTTAGTAGTCCACAAAATACTTTAGATTATTTTTATCATACTTTAGATGGTTTAGTTTTTTATTATTTCCAGTCATGGAAGATTCAAAATACAAAATAGCATCAAGCAGCTAAAACACATTTTAATATTGATGGTTTTGTTACTTTGATTAAACAAGAATTTTTAGATTATAATAGGTTAGATGGCAGAAGCAAACAAGAGCAGAAAAAAGCAATTAGAAATTTAGAACAATTACAAATTTGTGATTTACAGTATATAGTTGAGTATACAACAATTTTTTTTAAATATTTAGGAAGAACAGGTAGAATTAGTGATATTAATTTATTAGATACTTATATGACAAAAATAAAAGGACCAATAGGAGGAAATATTTGGAATGACACACCCCGTCCCGAAGGAGGGCGTGCTGGCCGTCACGTGAGAGTGACGTAACCATTTGCACAGTTCGGAAGCTTAAAAATACCATTGTGAATTCTGTCAGAATACCGTTGGATTCCTCGTGGCCACCAAAGCTCTGCTCTAACTCGAACCTGGAGGGGCGCAAAACAAGGTGAGTGGGTCAGTAAAATAAGTCTTTCAAAATCTTTCCTTTATCAACATATTTATCCCCTCACTGTAAAACCTGTATACTTTCTCAGAAAATAGCATATATAAATATATATAGCCTCAGAAATCTCAAAACACCATTCTTCATCATTTTTCAGAGAAATATGCCATGCCATGTGCCAAAACCATATTATGGATGCATCAACATAAATCAGGTGAAATAATAAATCAACCGGAGACCCTGCAGTGGTCCTGTACGGCTGATTCTAAAGCTCAATATCCAATCCAGCCGGAGTCACCAACTGTGACCTGTACGGCACTGCCGGAGTCGCCAACTGCGACCTGTACGGCACTACGCTGCACATGAGTCGGAACTACCTGTAGTAGTCTGTACGACTCGGATGGTGTAATAATACGCTCTAGTGCTTCTCTCATCAATCATCTGTGCACATAATCTAGGGTCACCTACTAGTCGGAACCATCTCTAATGATGTGTACGACTAGCATGTCGGAATATTCCAGGAATATTCCGTTAACTCCTAACAGTTTCCGTTAGTTTTGACTGACGGCGTCAGGAATATTCCGTCCAACTGACGGAATATTCCGTCGTCTTCTCCGGCGACTCGCCGGCCGTCGGTGGGTTCGCTGGATTCTGGGTATTTTTCCAACTATGGTTTTTCACTCATTTTTCATCCATTTGTCATGAAATTGGTACCAAAATGAAGCTCTAAGCATGTAGAACACATCTAAACAAGTTTCAAGGCTTGAAAATCACGGGATTTTACCTGAGAAAGCTCGATAGCTCGGCACACTATAAAAACCTTCGATCTCGGTCCTCCGACGTCCAAACTCTACCAACGAAGTACCCCGAGACTCGTGAGGACCTGCTTAAGCTTACTGTGAGCTTGAAATTCCCTAAAATGCAAGATTTTACGTGTGCATGAACAGTGCACATTTTCAGGGTTAGGATTTCACGTCTAATCCGAGGGTTACAAGCTCCAAATTTGGTACCAAACTACTCAGGGGTTAACAAGGATCAAGAATCTTACCTTTTGGGCTTCGATCTGTGAAGAAATGGATGAGTTCCAACTCCGTCCGTACGTGCACAGTGCACGGGGAGAACGTTCCGAGAGAGAGAGAGAGCTTACAGGGGAGAGAGAGAGAGATGGGTAGTTTAGGTGTGTGGTTAACAACCCTAGCCACACAAAACCATAACAATTATTTTCCAAATAAATTTTTCCAAAACTTAGGATAGGACAATAAAACCAAAGATAATGTCACATACCTTAGTAAATTTAAGGGCAATCCCGTCATTTCACATCATCGATAAAATAATTCTAGGACGGGCTGTTACAATCTACCCACCTTATAAAAATTTCGTCCCCGAAATTTACATAATCAAAATCATCCACTAATACCCATAAAACAACCTCGGGTACATCTCTCTCATTCGATCATCCGTCTCCCACGTAGCTTCTTCTCCTGAATGGTTCATCCACAAAACTTTAACCAGCTGCACCGTCTTATTCCTCAGAGCCTTTTCTTTCCAATCCAATATAGTCACTGGCTCCTCATCATAAGTCAAATCCGAACCAATCTCCAAAGGTTGATGAGGTATCACATGTGAAGGATCTGAGACATAATGTTGAAGCATCGACACATGAAACACATTATGTACTTTAGACAGCTCTGGCGGTAACTCAAGTCTGTAAGCAACTTCACCGACCCGCTCGGTGATCTGGTACGGCCCGATGTACCTAGGACTCCACTTTCCTTTCTTCCCAAATCGAACAACACCTTCCAAGGCGATAACTTCAAGAATACCCAATCACCGACCTTGTACACTCTATCGGTAGCATGCCTGACTGCTAAGTTCTTTTGTCGATCTTGTGCCGCTTTCAGGTTAGACTTAATCACCTGAATGTTCTGAGTAATCTCCTCCACTAACTCAGGGCCCACTAAAACTTGTTCACCAACCTCTGACAAACATAAAGATGTACAACAAGCTTTCTCATAAGATGCCTCAAGTGGTATCCTACCACTACTCGAATGAAGGTTATCGTTGTAGGCAAATTCCATTAAATCCAACTTTTAATCCAAGTGTCACCAACTACCATACCAAAGATCTTAGTATATCATCCAAATTCTGAATGGTCCTGTCTCTGTCTGAAGATGATATGCTGCACTATAAAGTAATCTTGTATCCGAAGTTCTTGAAAAGTTACCTAGAACTTAGAAATGACCAACATACCCAAAAAGCTCAACAGATTCGTAAGTCCAAATCTCTTTTCCATAAAACAAATAATTAAAACAAATAATTAACCGTTGCACTTGTCTGGAAAGGTTGCTGCTTTTCACTGGAGTAAAATACGTTACTTAGTACGCCGATCAATTATCACCTCAATTTCCATCATACCCATCTCGTGAACGAGGAAGTTTGTACACATAATCCAAAGGCTTCTTTCTTTCCGTTTTAACTTACTGACATATGATACATTTACTTATATACCCAAAATTTCTCTTTTCATACCCGGGTAATAGTAAAATGGTTAAATGGTATGATACATCTCAATACTTCTGGGATGCCTTGTAGAAGCTGAACAGTGTACTTCATCCAAAAATTGCTTTCTTTAATTCCACATCATTAAGCACATACATCTTGTTCTCTTGCATAAACATGCCATCTGATTCTCTAACTCTGAGATCTTTCTTTTTCTCGATATTCTTTGCCTAAATAAATTCCTGGTTTCTTCATCAATTCTCTGGGCATCGAGAATACGATTAATTAAAATAAGCTTAACTTGGATACTAGCAAGCAAGGCTTCTTCTCGTTCTTCTATTTCCAACTTTACTCCAGTAGATCTCAAATCCGCAAGAAGAGGAACATAACAAGTATACAAAGCATTTATTCTTACGAGAGTCTTCATACTAAGTACATCAGCCCAAACATTTACACGATCACCCTGGTCGTGCAATCATAATCACTAAACAACTCAATCCACCTTCATTATCTAAAATCAAGATCCCTCTGAGTAGACAGATATTGGAAACTCTTACGATCCATACAAAACTTACACTTTTCTTCATAAAGATAATTTCTCCAAATCTTCAAGCCAAGATGATAACGATTAATTCCAAATCATAATTAGGGTAATTCATCTCATGAAGTTCAATTGCCGTGAAGAATAAGCAATTACCCTATCTTTGTATCAATATACATCTCAAACCACTCAAAGAAGCATCCTTATAGACCTCATAACTTCCGTTATCATCTGGGAGTGCTAACACAAGTGCATAGGTGAGGAAATACTTCAACTGTTGAAAACTTTATGCACCATTTTCATCCCACTCAAACTTAACCTCTTTTCTCGTCTATCTCGTCAATGGCAAGGCAAAGACTGAAAAATCTTTCACAAACCGTCCATAATAGCCTGTTAAGCTAAGAAAACTCCGAATCTTAGTCACGGTTCGCGATTGTTCCAAATTCTCAACTTCTGCTACCTTTAAAGAATTCACTTGAATAAAGTAGGTATAACATGTCCTAGAAATGCCACCTGATTCATCCAACATTGACATTCGCTAAGCTTAGAATATATCGACGACCCCTCAAACTTTGTAATACCACTTTAAAATGTCTAGCACGTCCTGCTCTAGTATTAGAGTATATCAGAATATCGTCAATGAAAACAAACACAAACCTGACGAGATATTCTCGAAATATTTCATTCACCAAACTCAGGAAAGCAGCAAGCGCATTCGTCAATCCGAATGGCATTACCAAAAACTCATTAGACCATAACGAGTCCCGGAAGTTATCTTAGGGACATCCTCACTAAATCTTCAATTGGTTAATAACCAAACCTTAAATCAATCTTTGAAAATACCCGGGCACCTCTAGGCTGATTAAACAATCATTAATACGCGATAATGGATAACGATTCCCAATCGTTACTCGATTCAATTTTCCATAGTCAATGTATAGCCTTAATGTCCACATTTTTCCTCATAAATAAACTGGGCTCTCCACGACGACATACTAGGTTGAATGGAACCTTTATCAACCAATTCTTGCAACTGACTTTTCAATTCCCTTAACTCATCATGAACCAATCTCTAATATAAGGTCCGTACCTGGAAACAAATCAATAGAGAACTCCACATCTTTGCCTGGCGGCAATCCAGGTAAATTCTCAAGGAAAACGTCAGGAAAATGTCTTAGTACCTCTTCCACACTACTCAGAGCAATATCTCTTAGTACCTCATGAACTAAATATCTTAGGTAGCCATTCAATAACAATCTTTTTGCTCTCACAGCAGAACTAACGGCATACCTCACTCCACTTTGCATCCCCCAAAAGTAACCTCTGGTCACCCAAGTCAATGGAAAGTAACTGATTTCCCGTAGCAATCTATCTTGGCACAATCATAATGCAACCAATCTGTGCCAAAAATCACATCAAATCCACAATATCCAACTGGATAAGATTCATAGGCATAACAACATCTTTCACCATCACTGGACACTCTGAATAACACCATACTAACGTAGGATGACCTACTTGTTTACTCGCTTAACGAATCCAACAATAAGTTATGGATATTACGGTCTGCAGCCCGCAATAACGATAACTCACTGTTGTCTCGATAAGTAAGCAACAATCCTCAAGAATACAACATTACCATCTTGCCCTTCATTAGAATTACATATGCATGCCTCGATCGTGCTCCATCATTACTCTCTTTGGCAACATCATCAATAACAAGGAATATATCAGCCGGAGTCAGCTAGTATGACCTGTACGACTGAACCTATAGCTCGTCCACCCAGCCGGAGTCATCTAATATGACCTGTGCGGCTGTACTCCTAACCCACCGATCAATGCTAGTATATAAGTCGGAGTCACCTCTAGTGACCTGTACGACTCTAATCCTGCACACCACGGCTCATCTAACCAAAATTTTTAGATCCAGGTACCTGCGGAATCAGCGCTAGTGGTGGCAAAGAAGACTACGGAGGCATTTACTGATTCTGGGGACAATTTGCAGCTCTATGTCCCATTTATCCACATGTAAAGCATCCACTGCTTTCTTGTCTATACTCTCCAGAGTGTATGCTATTGTACCTACAGCACAAAGGTACATTCCCTCTATCTGAATCACCTTGTCTCTGAAATCTGGAATCACCAGTGAATCTACCACCATACCTCTGATCAGTGGCACAAAAACCTCAGCTGGAAGAACTAGAACTAGCTTCACTTCTCTTGAAGCTCTAAGTCTTTCGAGGTCCTTGAGATGGCGGATCTATACCTTTATCGTCTTTCATCCAATTCCCATTCTTTTCTTATTCCTCTTTACTCTCGCTGAGCATAATCTCAGAGTCCTCAATTCTCAACAACATCTCGTAAAACTCCTGGTAAGAAGCACAATAGATAGTGGTCGTCAAAGAACACCACTTCCACTTATTATCCAGCTTAAAAGAACATAACACCTCGACCGGATTAACAACAACATCCGTATGATAACGAGAAAACTCTGTTACTTTCCATAATACTCATTTGCCGTCATCTTTCCTTGTCTCAAATTGCAAACTCTCACTTCTTACCATCCATTTATATCAGAGGACTAAACCTTTCTTTAAACAATTCTTTAAACAACTCTCAAACAGCTGTTTCCTCCGGTGACATCATATAAGACTCCGGTCTCCACCAGGATGCAAATTCACTACTCAAAAATCAGGTAGTCGTCTTGACCTACCGTCAAAGAAAGATTCCCTTGACTTTGCATAATCTAAAACACATTTTCCAACTGATTAAGCCATCGACCTGCTCCCTCAGGTCTTTCATTTTCCATAAAGTGATTCAGCATCAACTTATATCCAGTCATAAGAGAAAAATCCTTTGGATAATAGACTGAGTCACATTAGTACTAGCTTCCCATAACTGAGCTAAATAGGGAAAACTAGACTCAACTAAACGATGTGGCTCACTACGAGGCGGTATAGTTCTGACAGAAAACACTAGAGAATTCTCAAGATGTACAGGACTGCAAACTAAGCTCTGATACCAACTGACACACCCCGTCCCAAAGGAGGGCGTGCTGGCCGTCACGTGAGAGTGACGTAACCATTTGCACAGTTCGGAAGCTTAAAAATACCATTTTGAATTCTGTCAGAATACCGTTGGATTCCTCGTGGCCACCAAAGCTCTGCTCTAACTCGAACCTGGAGGGGCGCAAAACAAGGTGAGTGGGTCAGTAAAATAAGTCTTTCAAAATCTTTCCTTTATCAACATATTTATCCCCTCACTGTAAAACCTGTGTACTTTCTCAGAAAATAGCATATATAAATATATATAGCCTCAGAAATCTCAAAACACCATTCTTCATCATTTTTCAGAGAAATATGCCATGCCATGTGCCAAAAACATAATATGGAAGCATCAACATAAATCAGGTGAAATAATAAATCAACCGGAGACCCTGCAGTGGTCCTGTACGGCTGATTCTAAAGCTCAATATCCAATCCAGCCGGAGTCACCAACTGTGACCTGTACGGCACTGCCGGAGTTGCCAACTGCGACCTGTACGGCACTACGCTGCACATGAGTCGGAACTACCTGTAGTAGTCTGTACGACTCGGATGGTGTAATAATACATTCTAGTGCTTCTCTCATCAATTATCTGTGCACATAATCTAGGGTCACCTACTAGTCGGAATCATCTCTAATGGTCTGTACGACTAGCATGTCGGAACCACCTCCAGTGGTTTGTACGACTAGCATCTACTTGGATCCAAGGTGAGCGTGTGATGCGGGTGAATAACATAAGCACTAACACCAGGGGTGCAGGTTATGAGCTATCAACATAAATCTCATCAAACAATTCAATGCACCATATCTAACTCACCTGATACTCACCTGTGCGTCCGCAGCACCAATTCACATATATGCATCATATAACAATTCACATAATTCATGTAATTTCCATGCATGGCATTTCAAATCACATATTCATATAAATCTATGCATGGCATTTTAAAATATACTTTCATTCAAAATCGGTTTCTGGGAAAACGTTTAGTATATATATATATACTGAAATAAACTGCCCACTCACAGTTATATCGAAGGGTCATAACCCCTTAGCCTTTCTCGACTGTGCTCGTCTTCCGCATAAGCCTCGCCTATATGAGAAGTAACCGAAATAACGTTAATTAAGCACATAACCAACTTTCGCTAATAACTTCTCATATATTGCTCAAATTGGGTATATGAATATACCACCGTGACCTACACAATCTCAGGAACATCCCCATATTTTTAGAAAAATTTTCCGACCACCCACGCGCCGGCGAAGGCACGGCCAGACGCGCCGGCCACGTGCGGGCACGTGCCAGTCACACTGACGGCGTCAGTTAACGCCGTCAGGAATATTCCAGGAATATTCCGTTAACTCCTAACAGTTTCCGTTAGTTTTGACTGACGGCGTCAGGAATATTCCGTCCAACTGACGGAATATTCCGTCGTCTTCTCCTGCAACTCGCCGGCCGCCGGTGGGTTCGCCGGATTCTGGGTATTTTTCCAACTATGGTTTCTCACTCATTTTTCATCCATTTTTCATGAAATTGGTACCAAAATGAAGCTCTAAGCATGTAGAACACATCTAAACAAGTTTCAAGGCTTGAAAATTACCTGAGAAAGCTCGATAGCTCGGCACACTATAAAAACCTTCGATCTCGGTCCTCCGACGTCCAAACTCTACCAACGAAGTACCCCGAGACTCGTGAGGACCTCCTTAAGCTCACTGTGAGCTTGAAATTCCCTGAAATGCAAGATTTTACGTGTGCATGAACAGTGCACATTTTCGGGGTTAGGATTTCACGTCTAATCTGAGGGTTACAAGCTCCAAATTTGGTACCAAACTACTCAGGGGTTAACAAGGATCAAGAATCTTACCTTTTGGGCTTCGATCTGTGAAGAAATGGACGAGTTCCAACTCTGTCCGTACGTGCACAGTGCACGGGGAGAGTGTTCCGGGAGAGAGAGAGAGAGAGCTTACGGGGGAGAGAGAGAGAGAGAGAGGGGTAGTTTTGGTGTGTGGTCAACAACCCTAGCCACACAAAACCATAACAATTATTTTCCAAATAAATTTTTCCAAAACTTAGGATAGGACAATAAAACCAAAGATAATGTCACATACCTTAGTAAATTTAAGGGCAATCCCGTCATTTCACATCATCGATAAAATAATTCTGGGACGGGCTGTTACATGGAATGAATGGCAAAAGCATCCAAAGAAAAATGATATTGCAATAGGACCTAGAATTCAACATGTATATGATATACTTAGACAAGAGTAGAGTCAAATAAAAGCTAAGAGACAAATTAGGAAACAATTTTACATGAGCTGTAAAAATATAGATTTACCACAACAGTGTGGTTGTCATAAGAAGAATAAGCATAAGAAAATATATAAAAAGAAAAATAAGTCATACAAACTATCCAAACAACATAAGAATTTCAGCATCAGACCTTCAAGAACATATAGGAAGAGAAAATATATTCAAAACAATTGTGTGAAAAGTGTTATAGTAATAGGTTATTAGAAATTAATTCAACAGAATCACATAAATTACTGAAATATTAGGAAATATTGTTTATAGTATAGAAAAACCAAAAAATAGTTCATTAATTACCATAAATTGTGAAATAGAAATAGTAAAAGAACACAAAATACAAACAACGGCTATGATAGATACAGGAAGCACAAAGAGTGTCATAAGAGAAGAATTAGTACCAGAAAAATATAGACAAAAATTAGCAAAACCAGTGAGAATAACACAGTTTGATGAAAGGCCATTTTATTTAGCACATTGCATTAATAATGAGTCTATTAAAGTAGAAAAACAACAATTTAATTTGCCATTAACATTTGTTTCACCAGTAGGAACATACCCATTCATTTTAGGTTTAAACTTTTTGAAAAGTTTATAAGGTTTATTATTTATGAATCCTAGCATAACATTTTTCAAAAGAGGTATAACAATAACTGACCAAAATAATATTGTAGAAGCATACAAAAGCATAAGTATAGAAAAATCTAGTGGCAAAGATAGTTATTATTTAGAAAACTCAAAAGAAAATGATGAGCATAATAATATAGAGTTTGATGAAAAAATATTTCAACATGAATATCCGATTTTAGAAGAAGGAACCCGTATAGAAATATTACAATTAGATAGACCAAAGAGTTTAGAATAATTATTACAATTGGCAAAACAAACTAGAATCATAGGAGAAGATCCACAGTTACATTGGAGTAAAAATAAAATATTAGCAAAATTAGATATAATTAACCTAGATTTAACTATTAAGGTAGTTGATATGCCTTGTAGTTTATTAGATAAACAAAAATTTGAGCAGCAAATAAAAGAGTTGTTAAATTTAAAAGTAATTAGACCCTCTAAGTCTAGACATAGATCAACATCATTTGTTGTAAGAAAACATTCAGAGCTAAAGAGATGAAAGGCTAGAATAGTTTATAATTACAAGAGATTAAATGATAATACATATGAAGATAATTATAAATTGCCAAATAAGGATGAGCTTATAAATAAAATTCAAGAGAGTAAATATTTTAGTAAATTTGATTGTAAATCAATTGAGTGGACAACTTTTACTTGTCCAGAATGACATTTTGAGTGGCTTGTTATGCCATTTGGACTTCAAAATGCTCCATCAATCTTTCAGAGAAAGATGGATCAAATTTTTAAGAAATATGATAATTTTTGTAGTGTTTATGTAGATGATATTTTGGTACATAGTAAAAATAGAAATGAACATAGGAAACACTTAGAGATAGTTTTACAAGAATTTATCAATAATGGAATTGTGATTAGCAAAAATAAAATTGTATTAGAAAATCAAGATATAGAATTTTTAGGAATGTATATCAAGTCATGTGACAGTCCGTCTCTGATTTTACAATTGTATAAATTTTTAATAAGTGATTTTACGAAATTGCCCTTCAAGGCTCGTGCGTTGACTGAGGTTAATGACAGTATCGTGTCACCTAAGTTTTGTTTTCTTGGCATATTCTCATAGTACTCGTCGCTACGGACGCGTGGGCGCAAGCGGTTTGTGATTTGGAGCTATATCGAAGAAGTTATTAACGTTTGAAGTTGGGGGTTAAAATGATAATTTAATTGTTTTGGAGAAATCTGGGGTGCCACATGTGGCCCAGATTAAAAGAAAATACATGGATGGCTGTGATGGAAAGATAAGAAGAGAAATGGGAAATAAATGGAGGAATGAGGAGAAGGGAGAAAGAGACCAGCCAATAGAAGGAAGAGGAAAGGAGAGAAAGAAGGGAGGAGAGAAGGAGGGGAACGAACCGGGTCTTCTCCTTGACCCGCGAACCCGACCCCTTGACCCGCTCGTATCTCCCTCGTCCGAACTCCGTTTTGGGTGATCTTGGTGTCCATGAAAAGCCCTTGACGAGCCCTACATCTATGTAGTGTTAGAATTCCTAATTTATTTCCCATTTTTCCAGTTCGAAGCCGTAAACCCACGGGGGCATCCGGCGGCTTTAGCTTCGAATCACACAATCCCGAAGCAATTTCTTCCAATTACCACCACCCATGGCATCCTCTTGAGGTCTGGAACAAAGCCCAAACAAGTTTGGAGGTTGAATCGAATCACACCAAATTCAAGGGTTTCGTACGGTTTTGACGAAATTAGAGCCTTTCTTGACCGAATTGGCCTTGGTCACAGGTATGAAAGTTGTTCTAATCTTTGAGATCTTCAATTTTGCAAATTTTGGTAATTTTTGGAGAAAGTTGGATTTTTCGGCGAGGCGGGGCTGCGCGTGGCCAGTGAGCCACCAATGATATTTTTAGGCCATAATTCATGTTCTGAATTCAGTTTTGGTGAATGAATGACGTTTGATGATCATTGTACCTAATTTCATTACGATTCGGGGTTAGGTAAAAACATGAATCGACGATCCGACCGTTGGATCGTCACCAAACTTTGATATGTTGTAGTACTTAATATTTGAAGAATGTGGAAACTTACGGATTGGGAATCCGACGTATGGATCTTCCCGAATTGGATTTGTAAGTTATAAAATAAAAGGTTAATCGCCACTCGATTTTGGAAATTGGCGGAGATTCAACCGTTGGATCATAACGAAACTTTAGTATGTGGTTCTATAAGCATAATGTGAATCATGAGAAGTTACGGATTGGAAATCCGAGTTGCAGATCTTCCGGATCGAACTGCATAGTGACGTGTTTTATATGAGTTATATAGTCTATCGATATGATTTCTGAGGCATGATTTGATGATTGTTCTAGGTGCCGATCGTCATGACGCCTTGATGGGTTGTGCTAGGGAGTTGTAGGGTGAACTCCAGGTGAGTGGGCTTTCGGTTTTCAGTATATATATATATAAAATTGATTGATTTCCCAGAAATGCGTTTTAAAATGTTTTTATGAAATGAATGCCATGTCGAATGCCATAGTTATATTTTTATATATATTTGTGTGAATATACATTGATGCACCGCGGGCGTCAGGTAAGTCAGGTAAGTATGTGTTTGTGATGTGATGATTAAGGTGATATCGATGAGATTGTTATATGGCTCATTACCTGCACATCGGGGTTGTGCCGCCAGAGTATGGCTTAGCTTTCACGTGATCGTTCACCTCCCGCACCGTACGCTTACCTTGGATCCAAGGCAGGTGCCAGCCTGTCGTACAGACCACATTAGGTGGTTCCGACTCGTAGGTGACTTGCGATTCGTCGCCAGCCTTCACGTGATCGTAGCACAGAGCGTATATACCCTTCTTGACGTACAGACCACATTAGGTGGTTCCGTCATGGGTGCAGGTTACTGATTATTGATTATTGATGATTGATTGAGAGATGGATTGAGGATTTGATTGAGGAGCCATAGATTTAGCCGTACAGGTCACTAGAGGTGACTCCGACTGATTTATATATATATATATATATATATATATATATATATATATATATATTGCCGGCATGATTTGGGTTGAGATATCACCTGATTACTTGATGGTATTTGGTATATGTTGATCATTGATTATGGTTCATTCGGGCATGGCATTGCTTATTTGATGAGATTGGTTGGTAAATGGTTTTTCTGTATTAGTACGTATATATATTTTCTGGGAAGTATACTTGTTTTACAGAGAGGGGTTACAACTTTTATATCGAAGTGATTTTGTAAAACTTTGTTTTTGCCCACTCACGCTTTTTGTTTTGTGCCCCTCCAGGTTCTAGTAGCATAGTTTCTTTATCGACAAGGACTCGTGGTATATCTCAGTTCAGGTGGCTACTTCTGAGGGTATGATCCTTACCCACACTACTGTACTTTACTTATGCTCTGACAACGCGTGTGAAATGGGTCCATACCCACTGACAGCGCACTCTGATAGTTAGGTACCTTTAGGTTTAAATTTATTCATTTTCTTCCATATCATCACTTTATGGCTTCGTCACCTTCCAGGTGATGGCCAGCACAGCTCGATTCGGAGTCCTAGTGGACATTCCGGGTCGGGGTGTGTCAATTTGGTATCAGAGCATAAGTTGGGCAGTATTGCATTCATCACATGCGTGATGTGAGCATTCTTGGTTTTCGTGTCTAATATTTGGATTTTGCCACCTTGTCGATTTCGAGAAAATATGTTAGCTTCTCTAAGTTGTGGTAATTTGGTCGACTTGTTGACGTTTTAGAAGAGCATTTGGTGAATGTCTTTGGAATGAAATTGAAGAATTTCTTTTTAAGGATTGATGCAGAGGCAAGTGGATGGCATAAATTTGGGTTAACCTATTATTGGATGTTATCAGATGCTTTACTAATCGATTCGATACTTATCCTCTAGCCATCAGTATTAAACGTTGAGATTGGAATCTCAGAGTAGTTTGATTCCTTGTCAGTATTGGTTAGGTTATCACCTATTGGAATTTTTGTGAAGTCTACTTTGTTAAGACTCTAGGATAGTCTCGTACGACGATGGTGCTAAAGTGGTAGTATGTAACGGAAAAGCACTTTGGGAAGATCACTTTCGGTGTACGATTGGATTTGGGAAGTAAAATTTTACACTCTTAGTGCGAAATATTTTGTATATGTTGACAATGGGAAAATCAGTAATTATGGTGCTGAACCTATGCTATGCTCATGTGGTGTTTCAATTGGTGGTACTTTGCTTAAGTGGGAAGTTGTATTCTTCCAGCCCTAAAGCTTAAAGTATTGGCGATGTTTTTCTTTCCTTAAGTGGGCGCTAAAATTTTGACGACAAAGCATTGGTGGATTAGCTAAGATAGAAAGGTGAGTTGTTATTAATTTCTCTCACCTTGTGATATAAAAGTTTGTATTCATGATCTAATCAAGTGTGGAGATATAAAAGGAATTAAAGTCGAGGCTCCACTTGATACGATTGAAGGAAATTCTTAGTTTAGGCAAGCCTGCCTTTGGTTAGAGCAGAAGAATGTTTGAGGATATACAGTTTAACTTCCTGGGCAACCACAGTTTCTTATTGGTTGTTCCAGAGGATGATAGCATTATGAGGAAGCTATTTTTGGACTCTTATACTAGTTCAAGCAAGCAGAAATCAGAACATATTACTAGCTGGATATAATTATATTTCACTATGTTACACGTTTCATTTCTAAGCTTTGGGAAGTCTCTCTAAAAGATTATGAATGCTACATAGTATGTGATTTACAGAAGGGCATTGTAATCAGGTACCTGGATGACCAGAGGTTACTTTTGGGGGTATGCAAAGTGGAGTGAGGTATGCTGTTATTTCTACTGTGAGAGCAAAGAGATCGTTATCGAAAGGCTGCCAAGGATATTTAGTTCATGCGGTACTAAGAGATATTGCTCTGAGTAGTGTGGAAGAGGTCAAGGTGGTTAGACATTTTCCTGACGTTTTCCTTGAGAATTTATCTGGATTGCCGTCAGGCAAAGATGTGGAGTTCTCTATTAATTTGTTTCCAGGTACGGACCTTATATTAGAGATTGGTTCATGATGAGTTAAGGGAATTGAAAAGTCAGTTGCAAGAATTGGTTGATAAAGGTTCCATTCAACCTAGTATGTCGTCGTAGAGAGCCCAGTTTATTTTTGAGGAGGAATGTGGACATTAAGGCTATACATGGACTATGGACAATTGAATCGGGTAACGATTGAGAATCGTTATCCATTACCACGTATTAATGATTGTTTGATCAGTTTAGAGGTGCCTGTGTATTTTCAAAGATTGATTTGAGTCTGGTCATTACCAATTGAAGATTAAGAGTGATGATGTCCCTAAGACGGTTTTCAGAACTCGTTATGGTGTTTATGAGTTTTTGGTGATGCCATTCGGATTGACAAATTTTATGAGTTTGACGAACGAAGTATTCCAGGAATATCTCGACAGGTTTGTTATCGTTTTCATTGAAGACATTCTGGTATACTTAAGACTAGAGTAGAGCATGCTAGACATCTTAAATTAGTATTACAAAGATTGAGGGATTGTCGATGTATTCTAAGTTTAGCGAATGCCAATTTTGGATGAATCAAGTGGCATTTCTGGGACATGTTATATCTACTTAAAGTATTCAAGTGGATTCTTAAAAGGTAGTAGAAGTTGAGAATTTGGAACAATCGCGAACCGTGACTAAGATTCGGAGTTTTCTTAGCTTAGCAGGCTATATGGACGGTTTGTGAAAGATTTTTCAGTCATTGCCTTGCCATTGACGAGATAGACGAGAAAAGAGGTTAAGTTTGAGTGGGATGAAAATGGTGAGCAAAGTTTTCAACAATTGAAGTATTTCCTCACTCATGCACTTGTGTTAGCACTCTCAGATGATAACGGGGATTATGAGGTCTATAAGGATGCTTCCTTGGATGGTTTGGGATGTGTATTGATGCAAATGGTAGGGTGATTGCCTATGTTTCACGGCAATTGGAACCTCATGAGATGAATTGCCCTACTTGTGATCTGGAATTTGCGACTATCATCTTTGCTTTGAAGTTATGGAGACATTATATTATTGGTGAGAAGTGCAAGATTTTTACGGATCATAAGAGTCTCCAATATCTGTCTACTCAGAGGGATCTTGATTTTAGGTAACGAAAGTGGATTGAATTGCTTAATGATCATGATTGCACGACCAGGGTGATCGTGCAAATGTTTGGGCTGATGTACTTAATATGAAGACTCTCATGAGAATAAATGCTTTGTATGCTTGTTATGTTCCTCTTCTTGCGGATTTGAGATCTACTGGAGTAAGGTTGGAAATAGAAGAACGAGACGAAGCATTGCTTGCTAGTATCCAAGTTAGGCTTATTTTAATTAACCGTATACTCGATGCCCAGAGGATTGATGAAGAAACCAGGAATTAATTGAGGCAAAGAATATCGAGAAAAAGAAAGATCTCAGAGTTAGAGAATCAGATGACATGTTTATGCAAGAGAACAAGATGTATGTACCTAACGTTATGGAATTAAAGAAAACAATTTTGGAACGAAGCGCACGGTTCAGCTTATGCTATGCATCCTGGAAGTATTAAGATGTATCATACTATTTAACCATTTTACAATTGGCCGGGTATGAAAAGAGAACTTGCTGAGTAGGTAAGTATGTGTATCATTGGTCAGCAGGTTGAAGCGGAAAGAAAGAAGCCTTTTGGATTGATGCAGTCATTTTCCGTTCTACAGTGGAAGTGGAAAAATATTACTATGGATTATGTGTGCAAGTTTTTTTCGTACATGAAATGGTTATAATGGCATCTGGGCGATAGTTGATCGACTTACTAAGTCAGCGCATTTTACTTCAGTGAAGAGCAACAGTTATTTATTTGTTTTATGGAAAAGAGATTCGGGCTTACGGATCTGTTGAACTTTTTGGGTATGTTGGTCGCTTAAAAGTTTTGGATAGCATTTCAGGAGGTTTTGGATACAAGGTTACTTTATAGTACGGTTTATCATCCTCAAACAGATAGGCAATCTGAGAGGACGATTCAGATGTTGGAGGATATGCTAAGATCTTCAATATTGCAGTTTGGTGACGCTTAGCATAAGCGGTTGGATTTGATGGGATGTAACTATAACAACAGTTTTCATTCGGGTATTGGTATGTCGCCATTTGAGGCATATATTGGAAAAGCTTGTCGTACATCTTTATGTTGGTCAGAAGTTGTCGAAAGAATTTTGCGGGCCCTGAGATTATGGATGAGTCTACTCAGAATGTTTAAGTGATTAAGTTTAACCTGAAAGCAGCCCAGGAGTGGTAAAAAAAGCTTAGCAGACATGCCACTAATCGAGTGTATTATGTAGGTGGTTGGGTGTGTTCGAAATTTTCACCTTGGAAAAGTGTGATTCGGTTCGAGAAGAAAGGTAAGTTAAGTTCTAGAGACATCGGACCTTATGTGATCACCGAGCGAGTCGATAAAGTTGCTTACAGGCTTGAGTTGCCTCCAGAGTTGTCATAAGTTCATGATGTGTTCCATGTTTTGATGCTTCGGCACTATGTAGCGGATTCGTTGCATATTATTCTGGTTCAGCCTTTGAAAATTAATCCAGATTTATCAGATAATAAGGAACAATTGACTATCTTGGATTGGAAAGACAAAGTTCTAAGAAATAAGACTGTGAGCTTGGTAAAAGTTTTATGGAGGAATCATTCAACGGAAAAAGCTACTTGGAAGACAGAGGATCGGATGAGGGAGATCTATCCCAGGTAATTTTATGATTATTAATGGATAGTAATTATTGTTTAAATTTCGGGGACAAAATTTTTTTAAGGGGGGAAGATTGTGACAGTCCGTCCCTGATTTTACAATTGTATAAATTTTTAATAAGTGATTTTACGAAATTGCCCTTCGAGGCTCGTGCGTTGACTGAGGTTAATGACAGTATCATGTCACCTAAGTTTTGTTTTCTTGACATATTCTCGTAGTACTCGTCGCTACGGACGCGTGGGCGCAAGCGGTTCGTGATTTGGAGCTATATCGAAGAAGTTATTAACGTTTGAAGTTGGGGGTTAAAATGATAATTTAATTGTTTTGGAGAAATCTGGGGTGCCACATGTGTGGCCCAGATTAAAAGAAAATAAATGGATGGCTGTGATGGAAAGATAAGAAGAGAAAGGGGAAATAAATGGAGGAATGAGGAGAAGGGAGAAAGAGACCAGCCAATAGAAGGAAGAGGAAAGGAGAGAAAGAAGGGAGGAGAGAAGGAGGGGAACGAACCGGGTCTTCTCCTTGACCCGCGAACCCGACCCCTTGACCCGCTCGTATCTCCCTCATCCGAACTCCGTTTTGGGTGATCTTGGTGTCCATGAAAAGCCCTTGACGAGCCCTACATCTATGTAGTGTTAGAATTCCCAATTGATTTCCCATTTTTCCAGTTCGAAGCCACAAACCCACGGGGGCATCCGGCGGCTTTTGCTTCGAATCACACAATCCCGAACCAATTTCTTCCAATTACCACCACCCATGGCATCCTCTTGAGGTCTGGAACAAAGCCCAAATAAGTTTGGAGGCGTCGGAACAAGTTTGGAGGTCGAATCGAATCACACCAAATTCAAGGGTTTCGTACGGTTTTGACGAAATTGGAGCCTTTCTTGACCGAATTGGCCTTGGTCACAGGTATGAAAGTTGTTCTAATCTTTGAGATCTTCAATTCTGCAAATTTTGGTAATTTTTGGAGAAAATTGGATTTTCCGGCGAGCCGGGGCGGCCGACCGCCACCCGCGGCGGCGCGTGGCCAGTGAGCCACCAATGATATTTTTAGGCCATAATTCATGTTTTGAATTCAGTTTTGGTGAATGAATGACGTTTGATGATCATTGAACCTAATTTCATTACGATTCGGGGTTAGGTAAAAATATGAATCAACGATCCGACCGTTGGATCGTCACCAAACTTTGATATGTTGTAGTACTTAATATTTGAAGAATGTGGAAACTTACGGATTGGGAATCCGACGTATGGATCTTCCCGAATTGGATTTGTAAGTTATAAAATAAAAGGTTAATCGCCACTCGGTTTTGGAAATTGGCGGAGATCCAACTGTTGGATCATAACGAAACTTTAGTATGTGGTTCTATAAGCATAATGTGAATCATGAGAAGTTACAAATTGGAAATCTGAGTTGCAAATCTTCCGGATCGAACTGCATAGTGACGTGTTTTATATGAGTTATATATCGATATGATTTCTGAGGCATGATTTGATGATTGTTCTAGGCGCCGATCGTAATGACGCCTTGATGGGTTGTGCTAGGGAGTTGTATGGCGAACTCCAGGTGAGTGGGCTTTTGGTTTTCAATATATATATATATATAAAATTGATTGATTTCCCAGAAATGCGATTTAAAATGTTTTTATGAAATGAATGCCATGTCGAATGCCATAGTTATATTTTTATATATATTTGTGTGAATATACATTGATGCACCGCGGGCGCCAGGTAAGTCAGGTAAGTATGTGTTTGTGATGTGATGATTAAGGTGATATCGATGAGATTGTTATATGGCTCATTACCTGCACATCGGGGTTGTGCCGCCAGAGTATGGCTTAGCTTTCATGTGATCGTTCACCTTCCGCACCGTACGCTCACCTTGGATCCAAGGCAGGTGCCAGCCTGTCGTACATACCACATTAGGTGGTTCTGACTCGTAGGTGACTTGCGATTCGTCGCCAGCCTTCACGTGATCGTAGCACAGAGCGTATATACCCAGCTTGACGTACAGACCACATTAGGTGGTTCCGTCATGGGTGCAGGTTACTGATTATTGATTATTGATGATTGATTGAGAGATGGATTGAGGATTTGATTGAGTAGCCATAGATTCAGCCATACAGGTCATTAGAGGTGACTCCAGCTGATATATATATATATATATATATATATATATATATATATTGCCGGCATGATTTGGGTTGAGATATCACCTGATTACTTGATGGTATTTGGTATATGTTGATCATTGATTATGGTTCATTCGGGCATGGCATTGCTTATTTGATGAGATTGGTTGATAAATGGTTTTTCTGTATTAGTACGTATATATATTTTCTGGGAAGTATACTTGTTTTACAGAGAGGGGTTACAACTTTTATATTGAAGTGATTTTGTAAAACTTTGTTTTTGCCCACTCACGCTTTTTGTTTTGCACCCCTCCAGGTTCTTCTTTATCGACAAGGACTCGTGGTATATCTCAGTTCAGGTGGCTACTTCTGAGGGTATGATCCTTACCCACACTACTGTACTTTACTTATGCTCTGACAACGCGTGTGAAATGGGTCCATACCCACTGACAGCGCACTCTGATAGTTAGGTACCTTTAGGTTTAAATTTATTCATTTTCTTCCATATCATCACTTTATGGCTTCGTCACCTTCCAGGTGATGGCCAGCACAGCTCGATTCGGAGTCCTAGTGGACATTCCGGGTCGGGGTGTGTCAAGTCAGGTACAATACAATTACAAGATCATATAGCTAAAAAAGTCTTAGAATTTCCAGATAAGTTAGAAGACAAAAAACAGTTACAAGCATTTTTAGGATTGTCAAATTATGCAAGAAATTTTATCCCTGATTTAGGAAGAAAAATAGGAGTATTACATAGTAAAACTAGCAAAACAGGACAAAAATATTTTAATAGTGAAGATATTAAATTAGTTCAAAATATAAAGGAAGAAATTACTCAACTTCAACCATTAACATTACAATTAGATGATAGTTACAAAATAGTTGAAACAGATGCTTCATCATTAGGATGGGCAGGTATACTATACCAGAAAAAGCATAAGGAGTCACCAAAGTCTGACGAACAAGTTTGTAGATATTCATCAGGAAAATTTAGTGATGTACAGTTAAGATGATGTACAGTTAAGATTACCATAAACATATTTAGAAATTTTAGGAATAATTAACTCACTTGAAGCATTCTCTTTATTTTTACATAATGAAGTATTTACAATTAGAACAGATTGTCAAAATATAGTTTATCATTATAATAAGATACATGCTAATAAACAAGCAGCCCGAAGATGGGTTAATTTTGTTGATTCAATTACAGGAAATGGTTTTAAACCAATTTTTGAACATATAAAAGGTAATGACAATACATTAGCTGATATCTTATCAAGATTAATTTGTTGAACATGAATGGAATATTGTGGACCATTATCCTCAAACAGCACAAGACCACAAGGCAGAAGAGCACCTTTCAATAGCACAATGATGCATCATGGACCTCCACCATTCAATGTATTCCAAAATAGTATAAGCAGACCAACATCACCACCAGTACCCACTTTCAACTTTAATGGCAATATTGTTGAAGGAATCAAAAATCCAACCCTGAGGTATAGGAGAAGGGTACCAAAACTTTATGATAGTAGGCAACAGATTCTCTTAGATAATTTTTGGAATATCCAAATCAAATAGCCAAGCATGAGGTTAGGGCATGAAAAATTAATTAGAGCCTTAGAATAAGAGTTTGATAGCTTTAATTTTAATTTCCACCAAAGTCAGCATCAGATTTATTCCCTTGAGCACAACCTCCAAGTCATTTCTAGAGACCATGAGTCATTACTTAGTAAGTTTACCAAAATGAACCAAGAACTCCAAATTCTTAGAATGCAGTAAAAGGCAAGTGACACCTTGAAAAGAGAATTGAAAATAGGTTTGGAAACTGATCAGCATAAGGATAAAGAAAAAGAGGTTATTGAACCCATAGAACAAGAGGCTAATGAGCTAATAGAAGAGATTAAAATTGAGCTTTTAGAAGAAGACATTGAAATGGAGCAGCATCATCATTTGAGTGACAAAGAAAAACAAGAAAAATATGAAAGTTTTCTTAGGAATATATCTTTAGACTTAATAATAAATGAGATCTTATTAGAAGAAATTTCAAAAGCAAAATTAAGACTAATGCCACCAGATATGCAAAATGAGATCCTAAGCAGAGCATCACAGTTCATGAAAGAATTACAATTACAATGTGCTTTGTATCAGTCCATCTTTGATCCAAAATCAGGGATGGATATTATTACAAAGATGTATCCACCATGTCTTTGTGATAATACAGAGAATTGTATTTGTAAACCAGAAGTTAGCATAGCTGTGGCTAGGATTAACATGAGAGATTTTAAACCATGGCATTTTAGTTATGAGCATCAGAAAAAATATAATGTAGTAGAAGTTACCCCAGCCTTATTACTAGAGTTTGGCTGTCTTGAAATTTTTTTTATTAACCATATTTCTCAATTAGAATCATTTCCTGGAAAGCTTATCAAAATAGCAGAAGATATCTAGAACAATGGAAAGAAATTTGCATAAGTTTTATCAGTAGTCCTTCAGATTGGTATGCACATATGCATAAGGAGAAAGTTAGGCATATAGTCATGATTAATGAAGAGTCATTTAGATTATCCCCTATCTCCTTACACAGGTGGACTCCTTCATACAAAAATATTCTAAAATTTCGAGGGATCCAAATGTTAGCCTTGGATGAGTTTGAAGATTTTAGGTATGATATGATATTAGTAGCAGAAGAAGATGAAATGTATATTTACAGCAAGTCAAAAGCCTGTCATAAGCCATATTGGAAGCCTCAACTTTTCAAAGAAGAAACAGCAAATATGTATTACAAGGTGAAAGAAGATAGAGAAAGAGATGCAGAGCTAGTAGAAGGTTGTAACAACCCGTCCCGATATAAGGGGTATTTTTGTGAAATTTCACCTTGGACTAGATCCTGTTCTTTTAAAATTATTTTTGAGTCTTAATTGGTGAGCCCAAGGGGGCCCACCCCCTGTTTGGTCCCCCAGTCCCTTCCCCTTTTCTTTCTTTTTTTTCTGATTTTTACAACTCTCAGCTCTCTCCGTCAACTCTCTGTGCTCTCTCCTCCCCGGTGACCAACACCCATAAACACACACATACGCACACCCTAGGACCCTCCCTGGCGAGAACTGGAACCCAGGACAGGTCCGTGGTGCACCACAGTGGTGGAGACCCATGTTCTTTCCATCTCTCGTCGAACTCCTAAGCAGACCGCCCCTTTCGAGGCAATTTCCGGCCAAACCATGGCGAGTTGGCCGGCGTGCAAGGTATCAATCTCTTTGTCTCACTGAGTACTACAACTTTCCTTTTTGTTTCACCCAATTTCATCGAGTATTGAAGAAGTTATATCCATTTGAATCTTACCCAGTTTCCGGCGACCTCCGAGGCTTTCGAGGCGTTTTCCGGCCAAACCACGGTGAGTTAGACGTCGTTTAGGTACCATTCTCTTCGTCTCTTTGAGAACTACAACTTTCGTTTTTGAATCACTTGATTTCGTTAAGTATTGACAAAGTTATGGCCGTTTAAAGTTTGTGTAGTTTCCCGGCCGAATCCGGCTTTCCCTTCCATTTGGCTCCGGCGAGCAGCAACCAAACCAGGCCTTTGGGCCTTTCATGCCGAGCCCAACCCAAAACCCTTTCAAATTAAGGCCTTGGGCCATCTTGGTTAGGGCCTTAGGCCCGTTTCCTCTAAAACCCAAAACCTAAACCCTTTGGACCCAAAACCCAAGTCCAAGAACCCAAGCCCAACTCGGATCCAAGCCCATACCCGTTTGACTGGGTTTGACCCGGACCCTGACCCGTTGACCTGGTCTGACCGTTGACCCGTCAACGTTGACCGTTGACTTTGACCGGTCAACGGTCAACGTTGACTTTGACCGTTGACTTTTTGGGTTTTAGTCCGAGACCTCTCCTAGGCTAATTTCGACATTCTGGACCCGTTTCTGAAGTCCATTTTCCCAAATTAAGTCATTTGAATAGAGTTTTACTAAATGTACTCTTTATGTGCTTAGGGGCAATTATTGTGGCGTTACCTTCTTCGCTAGTCTGCGCAGCTTTCGACGGCGAAGGACTGTGAGTGGACCCCTTTTAAAATGCATGTTTTATAGTAGAAATGCATACATGAAAAGCATGATTTGATGAGTATGTTTTATGAAATGCTTTATGAGATATCGTGCCTATTGAGGTTATTTTGAATTATTACTATTTTTCCTATAACCCGTATTCTTATAAAATATCTGATGGATGACGATATGATATTTAGAATACGTTTCGAACACCTCTTTATAGTATAGATGATGGATGACTTTATACTATGAAGATGCCTTTCAAATGTACGTATGTTCAATGGTTTTGTACTTACCTAGTGGTCCTTACCGCTACGGGACGTAGGGATAGTTTCCGGTCCGTCCCGGGCGAAGATTTTGGTGTTGGCATAGAGCCTGTAGGGTATTTCCTCTGGCATTTAAGACCAGGGATGGGGAGCCGGCATGGGGCCTGGGGGTTATTTCCTCTGACTGTCTACTCAGAGATGGGGAGCCAGCATGGGGCCTGGAGAGTTATATTGGACATTCACTAGCGGCTAGTATATATAAAAGTTATGATTTGAGAAATTGCACGACATGCTAGGTTTCGGAAAACCTATGTTTATCATGATATATATGTGTTTTAATAAAACATGGGGGTTAGTACGTTGATAACTGTTTTATTATATGTATATCAAATTGGTCCACTCATGTTTGTTTTGCGCCCCCTTCCGGACTTAGAATCGAGGTATACAATCCTGGCGTCAAGGCACTTCCGCATCGGCATCTTCGAGTCCTCTCGGTGTAGGACCTATTCCTTTGTTCATTCAATTTTATATTAATTCCTTTAGTGTTCTAGATTAGATGTGTGCTCTGAACACGTTCCTAAAATGCACTCTTTATTTTATATTTATAAGTCTTATTTATTCCTTATTCTCAGCATTTGCATTCAATAAATGGCTTTCGTCACCCTTCGGGTGTCGGCCAGCACGTGTCTATCCTGGTATTCGGGGAATATCGGGATCGGGGCGTGTCAAAGGTGGTGAACAGTATTGGAACAATTTGACAGAAGAAGAACTGCATAACATCGACAACATGATGGAAACATGAAGAACTGACAGCAAATTAGCATAAGTTGAATAGCATCATGTAAAATAATGTATTTCCAAACAGAAATGTCAACATCATTGTTGACCGCTTTTAATGGCATAAGAGTAAATAAAGAAAATGACTTGAACTATTATAAACTTTTCATACCCAAAATGTCATTTTAATTAAAAATAAATAGTGACAGGCCATTTCCATTAAAACTCCCTACAAATTTTGAAATTAAAAGAAAACAAATATACAAATTAGAAAAGGGTTGGACAGAAGCGAATGGATTCCTCTGAGGGTCGTCTGCCAAGGTTGTCGGGCTGTCAAAACCTTCGGCCTCCTCCTAGCTAACCTTTTTACAGCTCCCAATCTGCCACGACCCCCACAACCACAACCCCCCAACTAAAAAATATTCCCCCGGACCGATAGCATCTCATCACGTGATCCACCCATGTGACCCCAGTCCTCTCCTCTGACCCTTCCTTCTGCATACACCCCAAACCTTACCATGCTACGTTGCCGTTTTGGACTAAAATCTTGGGGATGTAATACTCAAAACAATAGGGAGATGGCCGTTTCATGTACGAGAGTGTCCAAAATGTCCTTCTCTACCTCCCTAACAATCCTTTCTCCTTCTTCCTCAAATGCCATTTCGCTCTGCACCTTTGATTCCGGCAAGTCCTTGTCGATTAATGCATCGATGTCATCGAGAACTTGACAGTCAACAGATGGGAAGCTCTGAATTTTGTAGCACAAAATGTTGATCAAATGCGACCCATTGATACGCATACCATTGCAATGTTCAAATTGAATATTATTTGAGCTCGTAACCCATGGCTTTAAGTTGATATAGGGTCTCAAAAATTCCACCAAAATTTCATCCACAAGGTGAAACAGTAACTTTCTGTTCCACCTATGACCAAGCTCACTGGAAAACTCGTTTTTACCGCTAGTGGTGGTAATACTAGTGGTAGAGAAAGAGTGTTCGAGGTGGTAAAAAATTGAGGGGTCGAGGGGATGGGAAGGAGAGAACCAATTTGTGAAGGAGACTAGGGTGTCTTTATCGATGCCAGTACGGGCTATGATTCTTGTGACGTACAGGTGCAGCTCTGCCTCTGTTCCACCAGCACCGGTGGCTGCTCTGATGGTGGTGCCGGTGTTACCGTTAGGAATGTCGCCGGTAAAGTTGATGCAGTCTCGGGTGGCGAGCACGTGGGGGCGCCGGGACACTTGTTGATGTTTGTAGTACGTTTGGCTCGTGGAACTAGATAACTGCGACAGCCTACGTTTCGATTGTTGGGCGTCAGCTATTACTTCTTGTTGTGCCTGCTCCTTTATTTGTGTAACACATTGCAACAAATAATAACAATAAGTCAAGAGAATAGAATCATAAAATGGTAAAAGTACTTCTATGCTTCTAGCTACCAAGAATAATATGCAAAATCGGTACAGATGATCTTAATAAAATTTTGAACCTATAAAATCAAGTACGAATATGTAGCATGACTGTGCGATTAACCCATGTACTCGTGCATTAGAATAGTTTAAACCATCGACTCAGTAAAAAAGTCAGGTTGCCAATTGCCAAGGTTAGCCACTGCTACATATGATCAATTTTGACAAACTAAAAATTTCGACTATCATCTTGGTAAAGAAAAGTCAATTTGTTAAGACAATGTGACTAACGCTTGCACCGGCATTAGAATAGTTTGGACCATCGATCTAATAAAGATAAAAAAGGGAGGAATATGTAGTAATGGGTCCGATGTGCATACCTGTTTTGGCGGAATTTTGGTAGCGGGAGGTGAAGGATTTTTCTTGACAGAAAGAAGGGTAGGGACATTGCTTGACAAGGTTTTCTTGCATTTCTTGTCACCTGGAATAATATGATTATTCTTGATGGCTCTTGTAGCCGTTGATGGACTCACGAATGCTTCTTCCTTCTGCTTATTCTTCATCCTTGGACTGTATCCAATATCATCTGCTAATTTTGGTCTACGCTTCTGAACTGAAGCAGTCTGGCTTTTCTGCTTCTGCTGCTGCTGTTCTTCTTTCAATGGCTGCAAAGGCGTTGGCTTTAGAGGTAAAGACGAGAGAGGTGATTTGGGTTTTGGAGGAAGTGCTTGAATTTGATCTTTGGGACCGTTGGACTCCAAGAATCTGATCCTGGGAGAACAAGAAGCTGGAGTACTACTTCCTTCCTTGGCAAAAGCACTTTTTGAAGCAGCAGAAGCATTAGCATTGGCAATGTTCTTGGATTTGAGTTGGAGAAGCAGCTCATCTCTGCCTTGCTTCTTGTTGTCTGTGTTGACTGATGGTCTGGAGGTGTTTGTGATGTCCAAACCAACTCTCCTACTCACACTTTTTCTCACCTGCTTCACAATTTGCCTAGCGTAGTGACTTGGGCTTTTCACGTTCTCATGATCCCCAAAATTAATCAGCTTTAAGTCCCTCCTTTTGTATGAAGACTTGGAAAAATCCAAGTCCTCATAAACCCCAGCATTCTCCTTGTTGATTTGAAGCGAAAGCCGGTGGTGAAGATCAACGTCTGATCTTCTGGCTGATGATACCCTTGGAGTCTCAGGCAATGAGCGGGTTCCGTCTGCAGTATTCATGTCACTCGTGTCGACGACATGTCGTCTTGCTCTACCTTTGAGTGGTTTGCTGGCCTTTGAAATTTTTTTATGAGTGGTGGTGCTGGATGATGAAGTTGAAGAGGGTGAGTTGGTTTGGTCAGGAAGAAGGTCAAGACCCATTAGCCTTGCTACCAAACTTGGAGTCTTTGTCATGCGTGGTGAGCTAATATCTGATGAAAAATCAACTGAAAAAGTTCTTGCTTTGGTTGTTTTGATCTGCATACCCTTCTGGAATTTCAAAATCTGCAAACACACAAAGGGGGACCATTTCCATCATTGCTTTCATCATTACTTGCTTTTCCAAAGAAAAAAAACGAAAAGGTAAACAAATTAAAAACTAAAATATATGTGTTAAGAGTTCTTCTGTGACAAATGGAAGAACTTACTGGACCGTTTAAATTATCTTCTTCTTTTGTGATAGATGATAATGAAGTCCCTTCTAATGAATCCAAGCTGTTCCTAGGTGCTTCAACACCTAAAATAAATTCGGAAAACTTAATTAGTGATAACTCACACATACGAGCGCTTGTAACTCTAGCGGTTAGGAGCATTGGTGGATGCACTAAGTTCAAGCCCCCTCAGCAATAAGAGAACCAAACATGAGAGAGAGAGAGAGAGAGAGAGGACCTTTTGGTACGCTCAGATCTTCTGGGTGGAAAGAAGGTTGTTGGTGGTGGTGGTGTAGGTTGGCAAGCTGAAGTTGGTGAAAGTCAAACAATTGAAAGACGGCACACATGCAACCAGAAGAGGTGGTGATGTCTTTTTCTGGCGGTCCTCCACCACCTCTACCTCTCTTGGAGGACTTTCCAGAACCCCAATACCACTCCCTCTTTCCCATAACTAGTTAAAAAAGGAGAAAACTGCTGCTTGTTTTTCAACGGAAACTAGAAAGATTGATATGGTGGTCTATGGATGGATGAAAACCAATTGCTAGAGTTTCTCCAAAAATGGGAAAACAGGAATGAAAATATGAAAATGACAGAAGCTAGAAGCAGAATTAGTAGTACTAGTGCTAGTGTGTGTTGATGACTTTTGAACTGCAGAAAAAAAAGTAAGGCCATCTCCAGCCCTCTGGTCCTTTAAGAAATTAATATTTTAATAAACAGTGTATGGTCATATTTCTTACCATCTCCAACCGAGGGCCAAAAGGCCATAGGGCTCGTTTTAGCCATGTTACAAAAAACCATCTCCATCCAAGGGCCAAAGGGTCATAAGGCCAAACATAGTTTATTATTTAAATTTAAAAACTACAACAACTTAAATTAAATGAAATATTTAAAATAAATTGTGAAAACACTTGCCTCGTCGTATTAATTGGAGCCGCTTTCATGTCTACTTGCGGCGGTTAACAGTTGTATGTAAAATTAATTTTTTAATTTAAGTGTCCAATTACTAATACAACTTAATTTGAGAACAGTTGTATGTTAAATTAATTTTTTAATTTAAGTGTCCAATTACTAATACAACTTAGTTTGAGATAGTTACATGTATAAATGCACATTTACCATCTCTAATAGAAAGCTTCTATTTGGGGCACCCATTATATTTGTCCCACATCGGGAGAGAATTGAGCAAGCAAAAGCTTGAATGTGTGGCACCCATTATATTTGTCTCACATTGACTGTGGGAGAGGTTTGAGCAATCAAACATGCTTATAAATGCAACATCCCCACATAGAACCAATCACCTTTCTGGACCTTAATTAAATATTCTTTTTAAATTTTTGGCCCCAAAAAAAAATTATAAAAAAAAAATTCAAAAATAACGGCTAGCTGACATCAGCTAGCCGTCAGCTAGCCGTTGAGATTCAAATTTTTTAGCTCGGCCTGGTGCCGGCTGGCTGGCTCATTTAGGGTTATTTTCCACCCTCTGATCTTCTGGATCATTCGGTTGGAGATGACCTAAAATTAGGACTGGTCACGGTTTGTGAGAGTTTGGAGTGAAAAAATGGCAGAAGAAAAGCTTGTGGGGATGCTGTGATCACTGATCATCAAGAAGAAGCGAGAAAAGCGGATCCATGAAAGCACAAACGCAGAGAGAGAGAGAGAGAGAGAGAGAGAGAGAGAGAGAGTTGTATTTGATTTGATGAAATTAATAAGCAGAGCAGTGTGAGTTTTTAACTTTTTAGGTATCTTTTCTCTCTGTGTCTTCCACACACTGCATTTTATCTCTTTTTATCTTAGTGGTTCATGACGCTCCTCACTCCCAAGCTTTTACCAGACCATCCAAGAAAACAACTTCTGGTCATCTCTCTCTCTCTCAGATACACATCGGGAAATGGAATTTTTTTTGGTCTGCAAAGAAATGAAAAAGATAACGATATGACCACGCACCTCCTCTGCTCTCTCCTTATATTCTGTCTCAATCTCTCGACAGATTTTTCGGTGTATATACAACACCACAACGTGAATTTTCAGTATACACTAATAATAGTTCAATGAACGATCGCAATATTAAAAGAACAATATTTGGTCACTCAAAGATAAGTAGGAGTTTTTACTCAATTTTTTTTAATATTTTAATCATAGAGCTTTGTGTTTATGATCAGAACCGTTCATACTATGAATCATACTAAAAATATCATCTATGCAAAAAATAAATTAAAACTAAAGTCGTTTAGTTAATCTATTGTAGCAAATACATAAACAGTTCTTAATACTTTTATCAATACTGTTCATTTGTTTTCAAACAGTTTGATGATTAAATGACCTTAGTTTTAATTGATTTTTTGTAAATGCGATCTTTATAGTGTGATTTATAATTTGAACAATTATGATTATAAACACGAAATTCTATAAATTGGCAACAAATAATTTTGAAATTTTTTGAGTACAAGTTCCTATTTATATTTGAATAGTCAAATATTGTTCATATTAAAATGGTGATATGAAAGAATCAGTCATCTCGCTCACCCATAATACAAAAATAGTTCAATACGTCATGATCATAAGTGTGGTAGTACTCGTAAAAATATTTCCCGTCCTGATGATTTCTTATCTCTATATATATCTCTACATATATTGCATATGTATATTTTATTCTTATGTGTATGTCACGCATATGTATGTATGTGAGTAAGCTCAAATTAACAAGTGTCGAAACGATTTTGATATACGAGAAGGTGTCTTGGGGATCCGCGAGCATCTAAATCCAACCTGTTTTAATATTAACTGTATTTAGTTTAAGGACTTTTGTTTTTTCAGTTTCCAGTTTCAGTTACTAGAGTTTGATTTTAGAAAACTTTAACGAAAAACTCCCGATATTGTTCATTTTAACGAAAAACCACATTTTTATTCTAAAAAATCAATCCTGATACTATTCACTTTACCTTTTATTTTGTCCTTATCATTAAAACTCAAAATTTTCAAGTCATTTTCATTAGTTTTCCTTTAATTTTAACTTGCTACCCATGGTTAAAATCACTACTCTTTTCTCTAACTCGGGTAGGGTTTAACTTAACCCAGGCCGGAAGGACGGTACCATAATGGGTCAAACTTAAAGCTAAAGGTGTCTTTGATTTCAATAATTGAGTCCTCATCCTCACAACTAATTATAACTTTTGAAATTTTCACGACCTAAATGCTTGTTTTGTATGCAAGTTTAACAACTTTTTGGGTTTCTCTCCTTAATCTCTTGGGATCAATTAAACCACGACATTAAGAAATGGATAATGTCAGGGAGAGCCCATTAATCGATTCTTAATTAATAATTCAATTATTAACAACCACATCATTTGGTTTACACAATTTGGTTTAAAATTTTGATCTCACTAGCATTACCCTTAAAAGAAATATAATGGATTGATCAGGGAGGTAAAGAGTTAAGTTGAGTTTCCATAATACAATTAATTGACAATATAAGAAGTATAATTCCTTATAAACCCTTGCATAGTTTGGATCCTCACTAATGTGGGACTTTGTCCTTCCATTACACACGTCCCTCTCAAGCATGACTACGATTTTTCAAGCCTAACATGTGGCAATACGGGGAATAGCTTAACTCATTGATAAACATTTGCATAGTTTGGATCCTCACCGATGTAGGACTTCGTCCTCACATTCTCACAAGAGTGGACACGTACTGATAATGTCTAATTGTATTATTAGTTTTTGATTTTGGAATCAGTTTCACAATATTTCTTTTAAATATCGCGTCACATTGAAAAGAATTGAATCTTAGATCTGTCCTTTTCTTTGAGTCAAATTAATGCACATTCATAAAAACAGTAGACTTATTTAATTGTAACCCATTACTCTATTCTCTCTCGATTACTTGAGCCAACCCTAAAGCTTGTATTGCTTAACTTCTTTTGATACTGCACTCTAAATATAAACCCATTGTTTACTCATATTCTTATTCCAATAATATCGATGTTTAGAGAAATTCTTATATAGCACTAATGTACTGGCACTTATAATATGCTCACACATAATGATATAGAAGGGAGTGCACTAATTTTTCCTTAATTTCTTGAGCCAGTACATCATTTATGTGAATGGATTTCCTATAAGATTTGTATTTTTCTTTTGGGAGAATGAGCTCATTCTTCTCTTACAAATAATATATCTTGATTGTATTAATTTAGCGATTGAAACCGTTCAATTTGTTACTTTTTATTTGTAGATCATTCTAACAAAAAATCATTTGAATCGACGATCATTTAGTCACTCAAATGTATAAAATAAACTAATGATATAGGTACCAAGCAATGCACACCATAAATATAGTAATTATGAACACTGAATCGATTGTCAGTTTCTTCACATTTTGTAACATTTCTAATTCTTAAAATCTATTTCCTGAGAGACTGAAGAACCAGAAAGAATGAAAATACAAGAAAATACAATTTGATTTCTGTTGAACATATCCAATTCATAGTATAACAGACTAAGCCCCAGTTTGGGATTGAGGTGATTTTAAAAAAAAACTGCTATGAAAAAAAGCTGTGACAGTTTTTCGTGTTTGGTAAACATTCAGCTTCAGCTTTTTTTCACAGTTTTGGGTGAAAAAAAGCCAAAAACAAGAAGCTGCAAAACCCAGCTTTGAAAAACCGGCTTTTTTTCACATCTGTTTTACATAAAAGTTCACCAAACACTATAATACTACTTTTTTTCAAAAGCACTTTTACAAAAAAGTTTACCAAACACTCTGCTGCTTTATTTCACAGCTGCTTATTCTCACAGCACAGCAGAAGCAGCTTTTTTTTAAAGTACAACAATACCAAACCAGCCCTAATTAGCTGGTGTACGGTGATCCACATATCATACTCACACTGCCGTAATTTCAGACAAAAACAAGGCAGTTTAAATTTCATAGATGGAAAGTTTTTGGCCAATTTTTACCTTTTCATACATATGCTATGCTAAGTTTAGTTTGTGCACAAGAAGTACAGAGACCCCATCTATGATAATACACCAAATTAAATTCCTTTAAATTTAAAATCATTCAACTGAATTGTACATTTGTTGGACCCATCACGTTATATGTAACAGCTGCCTAGCTACATGCATCATCTCTCTAAAAGTTATAGAAGGTATGAGATGTACTAGCACATTAAACGACTGAATTTGTATGACTAAAATTTGACACTCTCAATTTAATTTGTTGACTTTTCATTAGATGACTGAATTTATCTGATTAAATTTTGATAATCGACCTAAATTTAATCGTTTAAACACTAGTATATCTCGGCGTAAAAACAACCTCATTTCTCTCCCGACATGGGAAGGCTGTCGAGGACAATTGGACAAAAAAAAACCATGCCATGCATGGACCCCAAAACTGTGCATAGATCCCACTTGACTGAGATTTTTCGGTGCCCTCAGTAGGACCATCTAGAGACAGTCCAGAAGTGGCGGAATCAGAAATTCATGCTAGCAGGGGCCTTTAAACTAATGAAAAAAATTAGAAAAAAATTTAGTAATATCATGGAAAATTTGAATCAAACAAGAGTAATGGAGCTTTAAAATTTGTATGAAAAAATTAGTATTGAGAGATGTCATAGTAAATAGAACATGTGTTGACATCTAACGCAACATTGATAATAACGTTATAACCAGCTCAAACTATTATTACGATATTTTTCTTTTAATATTATTGAATCTTCATCTCGAATATATATACCTTGTTTTATATGAACTAACAAAAAAAAGAAGCTATTATTACGATACTTTTCTTTTAATATTATTGAATCTTCATCTCGAATATATATACCTTGTTTCATATGAACTAACAAAAAAATAATTGGTTTAAAAGAAATCAGAATGTTGGCAGAAGGGTAGTTATATATGATAATTGGTAAAAAAAATACCAAAAAGTAGCTTTCCGTCAGCAGGCGTCGACCCCAGGACCTAACGAAACCTCTAAAACCTGATATACCAACATTATTGCAAAAATCACTACACAATCAATATAAAGTTAATTCCAGGATGGGCCCTGGACTACCCTACTCTCCATGTGGCTCCGCCACTGCAAGCCAGGCCAGAGCGTCTAAAGATCATATGCATTGGGGTACCACAAAAGCATGGAGTGAGGATCCTCACCGGATCCTCTTTGTGAGAATCTCAGGGATCCTTTAATCACATTCGTTCATCATAAATCGTACGGTCAGTTTTCGTCAGGTACTGTTTATATTCAATTTTAAATAAAAGAATTTACAATAATTTCTGACCGCACGATGTACAATGAACGAATGTGATTTGAAGATTTCCGGAATCCTCACATAGAGGATCCGGCGAGGATCCTCACTCGCTTAAAACCTCAAATGCTTCTATTCTTTCCTCGACATGACACTTTTGCCTTTTTTACGTTACTGGGATTTAAGTTGTTTGAAGAGGAAGGGAAATGGAAAATATGGTAGAAATCATATGCCCTACCCAATTATTAGAAGTTGAAGAGTAGAGCTCTATAAAGGTACACAAGTTTTACCTTCTAGTTAAACAATACCTAAATGCTGATAAAAAAAACAATAAATTAATCTAACGAATGTATAAAAAAAATATTAGTTAACTCGTGCGGGTCCTCAAATTTTAAGAATACATGTAAAATGTATTAAGAGGTACCATTTTCACACTCCATCCTTATCCTTAGTGATCAATATATTAAAACACATCAACCTGAATGTAATTAACAAATGAATTAGGACAATTTCAGGTTTGGGAAGGACATGGTCACATGATTAACACAATGATATATAGTATATGAGTTTTGAAATATTTTTTTTTTTATCATTTTTCAAACTTTATGAATCTTTTATTACCTTATCTTCTATCCATCTAATTTTGATAAGAGTATCAAATAAAGGAATGAGGTCATCTGATTCAGATTTTGCGCAAAACTTGGCAGATTCCTCCCTACATCATATTCCTGACGACTTACATTTGCTATAAATTGAATCTTTACATAGACAGAGAGAGAATTCAAATTTAAAGTGGTCCTGTCCCGGAAAAATAAAAAAAGAATAAAACAACTGAGTACATGTCATATTTAACCCAGCTAAAAGGGAAATATCCAAATTCATTGCCTCCTAGCTTATGACTAGAGTATTTTTGTTCACTACCATTTAATGTGGTATATGCTCACCATCTTATTTATCATCGTTAGATGAGTTTAAATTTCGAGATTCGTATAGTAGATAGGCACAAATCTCAAAATTCAAACTCATTTAACAGTGACAAATAAGGTGGTGAGCATACATCACACTAAATAGTAGTGAGCAAAAATACACTCATGACTATCAACTTCGTACTTAATTTGTATATATTTTCTAAACTGGGTTTAAACGCAAAAAAGGGTAAACAAAAAAAAAAAAAAAAACACCGGGAGACAGCGAAGAACGCCGAAAAAGCAGTACACATGCATAGCTAATAGAACGGAAAGGGAGAAGAGAGAAAGCATTAAAGGGTGGGGGTGCCGCCGCCCCAACCCAAGAAAGGAGTTTTTAAAATATTTTTTTTAAGGAAACGATAGTAGGGTTTTATTCATAGACTGAGAAACATTACAAGGGACAAGCCATCAAGGCTGAGGAGTTTCCTCAATAGTTAAAAGCCCAAGAAAGGAGTTGACCGCGCTGAGAAGGGATTTTAGGTTTTTGCTGTTCGAGAGATAAAAAGATGATTACCTATTAACTAAACTAATGCTATTATTAGGGTTCCTATAGAGAGAAGAAGAAGAATCAATAATTGAAGATAGGAAAACAAGGAGAATAATTTTATGATAGAGACGTAGATAAAGAGAGAGGTCCCATAACATTTTTAACTTTTTGTGCACGCTAAAATCATGTTGCAGGTATCCATTATTTAGAGAGATAAGAGGAATAGAGAATAAAAATTCGACCTAAGTCAAGATATGAATTTTACGATCATACAACTTTGAATTTCTTTCCTTGTTACAGTATTTGTTTATGGGATTGCAAAGCTATCCCAAAAAAAAAAAAAAAAAGCCATCTTTGCAATAAGGCTACGGGACAAGTTTGGGTTAGCCCAAATTATACAAACGCGTTGATATTTATAATAAATTGATAGCTAACACAGCGGAAACAATAATGATGATATGATTATCTATGTAAACCTTTTTATTTTGATAAATAAAAGGCTTAAATACTCACATTTGTTAACAACGCAGAAAAAGATGAACTATAACAGTTGCAGAAGATTTAAGAACAAGAAGGTAATGGAGCGAATAGAGGGAAGGCTTAGAAAAGTATTATGTTTGTATTGAATGTATGAAAAACTTAAGAGAATTACAGAGAATGCCAGCTTCTATAGCTGCAGCGCCTTAGCTTACAAGCTAACAACTATCCTAACTGTCTATACCAATTGCAGCCCCACATTACAACTAACTATGCTGAGTTGGCAACTGTTGCAGCACCATATTACAACAGACTCTGCTGAGTTGGCATTTAGTTAATGATGGTCAACATCCCCCCTCAATTTTAGCTGGAATCTCCCAACTTAAGATTGTAGCAATGCATAAGAAATGAGTGACTGTGTAAGCTTTTGGTTAACACATTTGCTGTCTGGTCTTCAGTAGGTATGTAGAGCACATCCAAATCACCATTTTGCATCCTTTCTCGTACGAAGTAATAGTCTGTATCTAAATGTTTTATCCTTGAGTGAAAAATAGGATTAGCACTCAATGATATAACTGACATATTATCATACTATATGATGGGTGGATAAGGAACATGAAATTTTACATCCTTCAAAATTTCTCACCCAAGCAATATCAGTTGTAGTATGAGCAAGAGCTTTATACTCTGCTTCAGTTGAACTCCTTCAGACTGATGATTGTTTCTTTGATTGCCAAGACACATGATTGTTCCCAATAAACACAACATAGCCTGTCACAGATCTTCTAGTGTTTAAATCAGCAGCCCAGTTTGAATCTAAAAAAGCTACTAAGTTGGATTCTGACTTTGCTGAATTCACTATGCCACGATTTATTGTTCCTTGAAGATATCTCATGATCCTCTTTACTGCCCCAAAATGTAAATATGTTGGTGTTGTCATGAATTGGCAAACTAAGTTGACAAAAAAAGCAATATCAGGCCTAGTGAAGGTCAGATATTGCAGTGATCCTACAATACTCCTATACAAACTTGGATCTGTAAGCATTGTCCCTTCTGATGCAAGTAATTATTTGTGAGGTTTGCAAGGTGTTGTAGTTGGTTTACAAGAGTCCATGCTTGCTTTATGAATCAAATCCCTTGCATACTTAGCTTGATTATCAAAGATGTCACCATTTGGCCTATATTGTATCTGCAAACCCAAAAAATATGTAAGCTTCCCCAAATCTTTCAAGTCAAATATTGTAGCTAGTTCTTCAATGGTTCTCTAGATTTTAATAGAACTTGATCCAATGAGAATTATATCATGTACAGATATAAGTAGTATGATAGTCTCCCCATCTTCTGTCTCCAGGAATAAACATGAATCTGAGGGTGATGCAGAAAACCCCATAACTAAAAGATAGCTTGTAAATTTTGAATTCCAAGCTCTTGGAGCTTGTTTCAGACATAAAGTGACTTTAATAATTTGCAGACATGTGTTGGATAAGAACTATCAACAAATCCTTGAGGTTGCTTCATATATACCTCATCTTGCAAATCTTCATGGAAAAAAACATTCTTTATGTCTAATTGTCTCAACTCCCAATGATTCCTTGCAGCAATAGCAAGTATAATCCTCATTGTTGTATGCCTTACTACTGGACTGAAGGTTTCAGTGTAATCAACCTCATGTTCCTAAGAAAAGCCTTGTGTAACCAATATGGCCTTGTACCTTGAAACAGTACCATCTGGGTTCTTTTTGACCTTGTAAACCCATTTACTACCCACAATCGATCTATTTTTAGGAGTTGGAACCAAGGTCCATGTACCCTGAGCTCTAAGTGAGTCATATTCCTCATGCATTGCATGTTACCATTGAGGAATTGATGCGACTTTCCTAAAACATGTAGGTTCAGTTGCATCTGTAATCTCTGAGATAAAGGAATATCATCCATGAAATGAGTCTTCATCACTTAATTGTAGCGTTTGAAGTTCAGGAAAATTAGCTAGATAAGCAACATAATGTTTCCTCACTATTGCACCACTTCTTAGTCTTGTAACCATTGGATGACTTGAAGTAACAATTTGATTCATCATAAGCCTTTCAGAGAATGAGATATTAGTGAAATAGGTGGAAAGAGTACCTCAAGTTGAGAACTGTGATGGACATGCAGCAAAGGTGATTGAGATGTAACTTGTGTACCAGAGTGATGGTGATGATGATGGGGGCTTTGACTTGCAAGATCAGAATTTACTACATTCACATAATTGCTAGTTGCATAGGCTATTTCATTTTGTTCTGAGACAACAGGACTTGTAGATATCACTTGACTTGTACTACTAAACTATATTGTATTTGCTGCAGAAGTTGTGTCATTGTGTCTTAAAACATCATGACTAAATTTTCTTGTTGAACTTGAATCTGCATACGGTGATCCATTCTCAGTGTTTGATAATAATTCCATATTCTGTGTTGTAGAACCAATTGAAGGCAGATGAGTCATAATTGGAACCTGAGAAACTTTACAAGACTGCTGTTGATTTGTAGCAATTGAAGACACCCTATGTTTACATGGAAACATTTCTTCATCATGTATAACATGCCTGGACAATATCAGCTTCTTTGTATGCATATTATAACACACTACACCTTTGTATCCCATTACATAACCTAGAAACACACATTGAGCTGATCTCTGTTGCAACTTTTTGTCATTATAGGGCCTTAAAAGTGGATAAAGTGCTGATCCAAATACTTTTAAATGTTGTAGCTTTGGATTTTGACCAAACAAAACTTGATATGGTGACTTTATTTGTAGAGTTTAACATGATACCAGAATGTTGAATTCAAGTTTGCATCAGACATCAAAGTTATGGCGGTCTCAACCACATGTCTATGCTTTCTCTCAGCAAGTCCATTCTGCTGAGGAGTATATGGACATGACACCATGTGAGCAATTCATTTATTCTAACAATTCATTTATCCTAAAAAAAAATTACAAACAATTTACTTATGTATTCTCCTCCCCCATCTATCTGTAAGCATTTGATAGACACATTGAACTGATTTAAAATAAAAGCATGAAACTTGACAAATATCTGAAATGCCTCTAATTTACTATTCATTGGAAACATCCACAAGAACCGTGAAAATTCATCTACAAAGCTTATGTAATATCAATATCCTTCTATTGACAATTTGGAGATGGACCCCATACATCAGAATGGAACTTTTCAAACAAATGTGCAGCCCTATCTTGCTTTACAGGGAAAAATTGTTTAGTCATTTTTCCATGAATACAAGATACACAGAAAGGACAAGAATCTGTACTAACTGGAATCTGTGAATTCTTTAACATCAGTACCAAAATATCTTCTGCAAGATGTCCCAATCTTCTATGCCAAACTGAAACTTGAACCTTTTTTCCAAGAAAAACAGCAGCACCCTTATTTAACATTGCAACAAAGGAATTATTGAAGACATTGACTGGTATAGTGAACAACTCCCCACCATCACTATTTCCTTGGTACAGTATCACCTTTGTTGCTTTGTCCTGTATAAAAAAAAGACCACATCATCACATATAAACCAGCAACCATTATCCTTACACAACTTTTTAACAGAGAGTAAATTCACAGTAATTTTAGGAACATATAAGACATTCTTCAGTAATAAAGGATGCCTAAAAGTAGATAATGTAGTGGAACTAATATGAGAAACTTTTAATCATTCACCATTACCAACAATTATCTGGTCATCGCCAAGATAAGGAATGACTTGATTGAGATTATTGATATTGGTTGTCATATGGTGTGTTGCACCTGTGTCAATTATCCACTGATCATTTGCATCAAAACCATAACCATTTGCAACTTGAATACCTTCATTTTGGCCAATCTGTATTTGTGCAGTCATTACAGCCAGTGATGGTGGTTGTGGATTCCCTTGGTATGCATAATTGTTCCTATGATAACATTCCAGAGCAATATACCCTCTTTTACCACAAATTTGATAGATTGTAATCCCATTTGATTGAGAATTCCCACTTTCAGACCTATAATAGCAGTTTGGAGCCGTATGTCATCTCCTAGAGCAAATCTAACATTCAGGAGAAATACCCGATTTGAAATTAGTGTTGCCATACCATGTGCCCTTGTTTACATTCTTGTTGTTTCCACCAGAGAAATTACTCCCACTAGAGTAGTTGTTATGTCTAGAAAAACTACCTCCACTTCCTCCATTTCTATTTCCCAAATTGTCACCACCAGAGTAAAATTTGAAGTTATTTCCACCAGAGCCAGCAAATTTCCTGTTATTGTAATTGTTAGCTCTCTGTTGAGGATGAAAACCTTTATTTCCATTTCCCATAAAACCAGATCCTCCGTGAAATCCATTATTGAACTGATATTCTTGAAATCTCTGAGTATTAGAACTTTCTCCTTGTTCAAAACCACCTTGAAATCTTGCAGCACCATAATTCTCACCATTAATATACATCGCAGACATGGAAGATGTGACCAATTGAATATGAGAATCAATTATTCCTTTTGCACTTGACAGTTGAGCCCTGAAATCTTTCATGGAAATTGAAGTTTCCCTTGCAAGAATCATAGTTTTGATCATTTCAAATTCAGCTGGCAAATCAGTTAATACTACAATGATGTAATCATTATCAGTAATTTTCTTTCCTGCAGACACCAATTGTTCCCTTATGCCTTTCAATCGTAACAAGAACTTATCCACTGTTTCACCACCATTCTATGCAGTATGAAACTCAGTTTTCAACTGATTAATTCAAACCCTTGAAACCGAAACATATCTTTCTTGCAACACAGTCCAAGCCTCATGAGAAGTCTTGCAACCAATCACATGATCCATAGCATCATCAGTTAGAGTCAGTGTTCTAAAAAATGGTCACCATTCGAGGTGTTTTCTTGCAAATCAACCGAAAAAATTGGCTGGGCTCTAGGCGGTGCTAGGCGGCTAAGCAGAGCTGGGTGATTTTTTTTTTTATTTTGTTTTTAAACCAATTTCAGAAACCAAGTCTCATCGTCAGCCACTTCGTCTCTTCTTCCTTAACTGCAGTGCACTCACCCGCTGTGACTTCAAGAGGTTTTATGGGCCATCGTCGTCAATCGTCTCTCCCAGTTTCCACGGTCTCCACTCTTACCAGCGTTGAAGGCTCTGCAATTCTTGTCGTCTCGAACTCTCATCGGATCTGCAACTCTAACTCTCGCATCTACATCGAAACTCCCATCTGCGTCTACATCTGAATATAGCCATGGTTGCTTTGCTAGAGGTTTCTGGAAAAAGAACGAGAGAACGAGAGAGAGAAAGAGAGAGATTTCTGGGATTTTGTGTGGTTCACGGGCTGATAAGAAATTAAAGTGGGAAGAGAGATGTGGCTGTCTATTTGCCACATCTATGTCTTCTTTTTTTTGTCTTCTTTTTGTCTATGTCATTTGGAACAAGAAATTTATTTTTATATAAAGAAACAAGATTGTTTATTAAATGAGAAGCAAAGGCCAATCTTGATCAAGAAAAGAAGCAAAGCCCAATAATAATTAAAATATGTGGGCTGAGTAAATATTATAAAACTAACATAAAAAGCCCTAAAATTTTACAAATATACTCATATTTTATAATATATATAATAAATATACATAAATCCGCCTAGGCCGCCTAGCCGCTAGGCCCCTGTCTGCCGCCCGACTAGCGCCTAGCGTTTTTTAGAACCTTGGTTAGAGTAGCAATCAATAAACTTAGTAACCCTAAATCCTTTTTAATCCATTCTTTATATGCCAAAGTTATCTCCTTTGTAGCCCTTGTTTTTGTATTAATCACAAACTTCGATGGACAAACAAATTCACCACTGAAAAATTCAAAGAGATCATATCCTCTTAGCACTGATTGGAATTGATCACTCCACTTAACAAAATTATCATCACCAAGCTTTACTGTTAACATTCCCAATAACCCTTCAATCTTAACTGTAGATTCAGCCATTTTCGCAAGAACTTCAAGAATTGAATCACACCCAGACAAAGTAATCAAGAAATCAACTTTTCTTCAAAAAACACACCAAGAAAACAACTTTCAGACAACTTTATACTCCGGCTATCGGCCTTCAAGGAGTACAAAATACACTTTGGTAGTAAAGAGAAATGGCAATTGGCCTTAGAAATTCTCAACACTCCAATCACAGAGAAGAAATGGCATTTGGCCTTGAAATTCTTGTCAAAACTTAAGTATACGGCTATCGGCCTTCATAATTACAAGATTCACAAGAAACTTTTCACTGAGACATTATACGGCTATTGGCCTTCATAATTACAAGATTCACAAGAAACTTTTCATTGAGACATTAACACAAACAGTTGATATGCGGAGAAGTAGTAATCCAAACAAAAACCTGATGACTTGAATCTTGAAACCCAAAAAATGCATATGAATTTAAGAAATTATAATAATTTCTTAAAATATAAAGTGCAGATTTCATGAAGAAAAACGTCACTATTTAATCAGAAAAGCATGTTATAGCGATGAATTTGATTACTTGTTCCCTTCAAAATAACGTATTATTGGCTCAAAACGAATTTTTCCTTGACTTACACATTCGAGCTGCTCCATAATATGTTTCCCTAGTTTTCCCACATCACACACTCTCCACAACCATTACTCATACATTGGTCGTAAATAATATGGTGCTACAACCTGACGCATCAAGCATATACATAAAATTATACAACCGGGTCAAAAATCATAGGAAATTATAACTTCCTTTGATCTTTTATTGCTTGACCTTATTAGCATTATTAATCTGAGAGCACGGCCTACCAAATATGATTGACCAGCATTATTATTTATCTGATGTATGTTGACTTTAGACTGCGATGCGATCAACAGCGCGCACGATTGGCGGTCCAATGAGCAAATCGGTCTCCACCTCAGAACTCATGCTACTTTGGCTCCAGTAGGTTATAGGAGCAGAAGCAAAAGTTCCTGCTTTTTCAAAGCTTACAGACGCAGAAGCTCTTTTTTCTTGAGGTGAAAACTCCATCCACGGCTTCGCACAACACTGATCATATCATCATTGTGCAGATAAATAAACAAGAAAAGAAAGACCAGCAAAATAAATCATAATGGAAATCAGGATACCAAATCGCCTCAAACGTCGTATGCACAGTACGTAGTTGTTTGGAATTAAACGGAATCAGTTCAAAAGGATTAAAAACGTTTACCTCTTCACGTAACTGTGCATTCTCTTGTAACAGGAACCTCTCCTGATTTTAGGAGAGAAAGATGGTTAGAACTTAGAACTAGTGAAGCAGTTGGAGAATGTACATATACAGCTCTACAAATTACTATTAATGGTTAGAGTTGTTATTGACACTCCAAAAAAATTTATCATGCACTCCAAATTTTTATTGGAATATTGGCCAAAATGTTTTTTTTTTTGGTTGAGAAAAGTACGGTAAAATCTCAATTGTTGAAATAATCAGTTTTCTAGTGTGTTGTCAATATTATTTTTGGGAAATTGCTACAACAAACATATTTTGGCATATTTTCATCAGGTCAATAAATGAGATTTTATTTTGGGGTGTGCTATCCACACACCTCTTTTTATTTCTCTCACACCCCTTGTTAATTTCTGTCATTTGATCTTCTTCAATTCATCTGATCCGACGGTCGAAAATTAAAAGGATGTGAGAGAAGTAAAAAGGGGTGTGTGGATATCACACCCCTTTTATTTTTATCATTTTACTCAATTTTCAGAAATATTTAATACAATAAATGCGAGGTAATATTTTTGAAGTGCTAATAACAGCACCCTAATAGTTGTAACACTAAATTAAATACTTACCTTTGCCTTATGTTGTTCCATATGCTCCATGTATAATTGAGCCTGGAAACACTTCAAGTCAGTTAAATTTCAAGAGGACAAAACAAATTCCATTTAACTGATAAAGTTGGAGGAAAATGGGCATGTGATCATCAGATGAAATGTATATATGTACCTTTCTCTCTCTTATGCTGCGTAAGCTTCGCTCCAGCTGGCTACTGATCTCTTGGAGTTCTTCAACAGGGCAAGAATCCAGACCGTTTCCTAAAAGCTTCCTAAGACATACAAATTTCAGAGTTTAGGAAAACCTAATCTAATAAAATGTCAGATGAGAAAAAAATACAGGAGATGATGATCAAACTAGGCCATAAACCGCTGGGAAGCTTCTAGGATCTCTATCTTCTTGGCCATGATAGCTGATTCATGCTTCAAGTGCTGCACGCATGCAGATTAATCAATTAGTTTTTCTCAGCCACAAGTTGTCTCATATTCATATATGAGGTCAGGTTATTGAATTGAATAAATAAAAGAAAAATCAAAATATAGTGTCAAAAGAAATACGAAAATCACTTCTGTAACAAAAACAATCATCAGTCGCAACTAAATCTATAGAGTACAAACGCACGGCGACATGCTTAGGTGTGAAAGGATTTGCTAATATATAGTAACCAACAACTTGAAGCCCCTTCCCGAGTTTCTTTTCTTTTTCCCTTTCTCGTTTGATAAGCATGTATCAGCCTATCAGGTGTCAATATTGTAAAATAATGATGATGATGCTTAAGTAAGATGAGGAAGGATAAAATCCAAAAAAAATTCCCAGCAACCTTATGGTACACCTAATATACTTATTTACATATACAATTGTGTGTATGTATGGTACTAAATCACTGATTTTCACATAGGTAGAATAAAATTATAATGCACAGTTGACACAGAGAATCTCTAAAACAATTAGTTCTGGATTATGTTATATTGAAAAGAAAGGTGCCTAACTGAGCCAAGTAGGAAGGGAAGCAATAAGAACCATCCCAGGCAAGTGATCTCACAAACACTTCCCACGAAAGTAGACTGTCGAGGCTTTGTGCTTCTGTGCCCTCAGAGAACACAATAGTCCTTCTTCCAATGCCCTCTGGAAAAACAAGAGATTCCAGGGCACATAAAGCACCCAGAAATGCCTCCTGATTATAATCAAGTTACGGTAAAATAAAAAGGTTATATATTCATTGCGGTTCAAGGTCGGGCGTATGAACATGCAAGGGGTGGTTTCTTATTACACCATGTTCCTTTAGCACACTAGTAAAAACGAATTTTTAGTCTAAGCTGATATGAAGAAATGAGTCTTAATTTGCTCATTGCCCTTGCTAGCTAGGTGATAGCGTTACCACTCTTCTTAGAGTGAGTCACATTTTAGCCGTTTAACCATGGTTAACTAATTAACTTTTCATATATAAATCAAATAAGCCAAACAAACAAATGCTAAGAATACCCCATTTTTATAATAAATTCCTTCCTAATTTTCTTGCCGCAATCTTGAAATTATTTATTATCAGCAATATGCTTTTTCCTTTTAACGTTAGAAATCATCAGTGCTAAAAAGCTTCATACCACATAAAAAATCAAAAAAAATAAACTAAATGGCTGGTGGGATTGGAAAAGGTATTGTAATGCTAGGAGATCAAAATTTTAAGAGTAATGCTAGGAAAACTAAATTTGTAGACAAAATTTTATAAACTAAATGGCATGGAAGTTGATATTTGAATTATTACTTAAACGATGATAAACGTGCTCATTCCTATTAGTGACACATCATTTAGCTTGCAAATTTGGTTTACAAATTTAGTCTCTCTAGCATTACCCAAATTTTATACTAAATTTGCAAATCAAATGATGTATCACTAATAGGAAATGAGCACGTTAATCAATGCTTAAGTAATAATCCAATCATCAACAACCACACCTTTGGTTTGCAAATTTGGTTTAAAAAATTTGTTCTCCCTACCATTATCCAAAAGTATATTAGAACAAAAGAAAAAAACTATTGCTGCTACACTTTCACTTTTTCAATTCACTAGGAGGGTATTCATATTAGAACCAAAGAAAACAATTAGGCTTCGTTTGGCAGCCCGAATAAGGAATTGGATAGAATAAATAATACAAACCAAGTGTTTGGTGTAATTTTATATTAAATATTACCCAGATTAATTAAATTGGCCTTACATATTATACGGTGTAAGCTTGTTAATTTATTTACCCTAAAACCTATGTGTCATTAGTCGGGTAGGAAAATACGCTCGCTTTCTCCGTCCCTTTCTTGTCGCGCTCTCCGCCCCTCTTGCATTGTTCGCAAGACCCACTGTTGATGTCATTCAGCCTGAATCCCAGGCTATCTCCCTCTGTTCTGCCCGCCGCCTTCTTATTTTTCTTGCAATTTTCTTTCAAACTGATTGAATCTAATTATTGTTTCTCTCCAATTTTTTAATTAAGTATTCTCTTTAATTAAAATTAAGGTTTGTCATTTTTTCTAGATCTGAAAATTAGGGTTTATCATCAATTTCTCTCTTAAAAATAATAACTGCCCAAAGTCCTATTATCCGATATAGTATCAAACAAAGTAAATAATACGGTCATTAGTCCAATACAATCTGAGCTGCCAAACAAGGCCTTATTGCTGCTACACAATTCACTCGTTCAGTTTACTTGGAGGATCGAAGAATGTAAAGTCATAATGTTATTAGTTTTGTTGCTCTTTCACACACAGAACAATTCTTATATATTGGCTAGTGATAAATCTGTGATTGGATTAGTTTTAATAATATTAATAGTTCTGTGATATGTGATCGAAAAAGGTTTTTAATTTCTTCTAATATTATTATTAATTTTTTTTCTCTTTAACATACCAATCGTACATGATCTGTAGGTATTGGCTAGTGACATGATCTGTATACTATAGGTTTTAGCAATATGAATTCTATATTCTTATGGCATCCGTAATGATTCTATCTATAATTTATCTTCAGTTTTGTGAAAATAATCTCCAAACTTAATAATAGAAAATAAACTCAAGATTTGAAGGGAAGAAATTAGAAGGGAATTGTAGTTTAATGATTAAGTTGTTTTGTTATATATATAAAACTTAAATTAGTTAATCATGGTTAAACCAACAGCGTGAGGCCGTTTATGAAAGGTGGTGAGCAACTTCAGACCTGGATAAATTAAGCGTAACAAAACCTTTCCAATTTTGCTTATCTTAAAACAAGGATCAAGAAGCCACTTAGTACTACAGTCTAGTGACATTTCTCTTCACTTATAAGTGAGAGGTCTTAGGTTCGATTCTCGTCAAAGGCGTATTTAAATCATATTATTGCTAGCCCATTGTGAACCTAAGCCTACCATCTCCTCTTAGCGTAGATAATATCATTTATTAAAAAATTAAAAAATTAAAAAAAAAAAAAAACACACACACACACACACAAGGGTCAAGATTAAGGGACAAACATTTTGAGAAATATTTTGACACTCTTTTTTTTAACATTTAGATTACACAACATCCAAAGTCCCCATTAAGAGTGATGTGAAAGTTTTTAACGAAAATTAAGTAAATGAGGAATAAAACTGAAGTAAAGAAATTGAAAGAAAAAATAAAAGGTAAGGTGTTAGCGTGCAAGTGTAGGAGGCAGGACGCATGACGCAGAAGCTGCATGTGTCTGATCTTCTCTGTTGAGTCTTCATTCTCAAATTAGCGCAAAAAAACCTTCCTCTTGACTCTATTTCAAATCCATACTAAGGTTTAATTGTATGAATAACAAGAGAGGAAGGCGGAGAGAGTTGTTGATTTAGGGTTTAACATCGTTTATCTAATGAAAGATTCAAGGGACTGAAACTTGATTTGTTTTGTGTCAAAATTTTGTATTGATCAAATCGAAGGAGCAGCACTTCAAAACAACAACTCTCTCTGCACATCAGATTGCCACTGATAAGTGATATCAGATGGTTTTCTCTCAAAAAGGGGGTTTAAAAGTAAACAACAAAAGGGTTTGAAAATAGAATCAAGAGGAAGGTTTATTTACCCGAAAGACAATAAGAACGGAGTGAAGAATCAAAACTTTTATGACTCGTATACTAATTTGTAAACATACCATTACCATTAGATATTTGCGCAAAGTTATGGAGGTCTCACGCCCTCCTTGTTTGTACGTTTACAGGGGGTTTCTCTCTTTTTTCTTTTTAATTTCCTTCCACTTTTTAATTCTTTCTCAGTTTTATCTAAATAAAATCCACGTCAATGAATGGCTATAAGTGTAAAATATTTGTCAAAATGTTTGTCCTTTTAATTATAACCTTACACACACACACACACACACATATTGTTGACTGGAAAAAAAAAAAAAGGCTTACCATATTAACTCCCTACAAATTGTTGAATAAACCACACATACTTAATACACCCCACATTTGTTTTTTCACTTAAAAATTATCTTAATACACCCGACATACTTCCCCGTAATACCCCCACACCCCACATTCTCAATATACATCTTATATTTTCTACATACACCCCACATTTCTCAAATTTTATAACACTCATTTTTAATTTTCAGGGACTGAATCTAAACATTTGAACGTTTAGTTTGCCGAATGATTTCAAACCATCTGAACGTTTAGTTTGCCGAATGATTTGAAAATGAAAGATTTGAAAAATGTTTAGATTCATTTGAACTTTTTCAGTAATGGAGAGAAAAAAGGTAAGAGTTTTATGGGACTGGTGCAATGGTAATGTTTTGGATGGTTTGTCTATAAAGAAATACCAGGATGTTTAAGCATAAATTTGGAGACTGAATTAAAAAATAAAGGATAAGCATTGGGAATTGTTTTGGGTCTTGGTTTCTAATGGCTTAAAGAATGCCCTTTCTTGTTGAATGTGAACATTTTCTTCGATTTCTCTTAGCTAGAGGGTTATGTGTCTTTTAACTGCATTTCGCATTCTTTGACACTGTCTAACATTCAATTGAAATAGATTCCTATAGTTGCTACCCTTTTTCTCAAGGGTGGCCACAGAAAATGTTGCCTTTCTTAATCGCTAAACTTTTCTCTTTGGGTTGACAAGGCAGGTTTTCCCAGACATATTGAAGAACTAGGTCTCCATCTTTCTAATACAAATAACATAAAAGAAACAACAAATATGATGGGGATTGGCACCAAATGATTCCATTAGACTTTCAAAATTACCTTCTCTCAATACATGTGGAAGGTACATCGATTTCGTGTTCCATTCGTCAAAAATATTTTTTCTCAATCAACTTGTCTGTAGTTTTATTGATTAGGGTTTCGTTCAACAATGGAGGGTGGAAGGGGTTTTAATACTTGAAGAAGAGAAATAATAAGCTAAAAGTGATTTGGGGTGTATTTAGAAAGAAAAAAAATTTAACCTAATAAGGTCAAAATTGTCATTGCATAGTGGGGTAAATAAGATTTAATATTAAATTTTAAGGTGTGGTGCATTCAACATTTTGTGGGATGCTAATATAAAAAGCCAAAAAAAATACAAACTATAGATCAAGAAAGGCATGAGTTTTATTCAATTTCCCAACCCTTTAATTACTTCCCTGGTGGAAGGCGCGGATGCAAAGTCCCACTAAGCCACCGGAGTTCAGCAACTAAAATACTTTCAATTTGTTCAATTTATGCCAGATTTTGACATTTCATAATGAAAAAGAAATACCATAGAATACCACCTTGTTCATATATAGTTTTTGGAAACACAAGCAACTTGGTTCATAGAGTGAAATGCTATAGTTCTCTTTCTTTATTAACTCGTACATAAATTAATTAATCTTCTTTCCACCCTGCTATGACGTCATTCACAACCCTTTCTCTATATATTAAGGGATGCCAAATTACTTTTTGTGAATCTTAAAGGCCGACTAGGACTCAAAACTTTAGGTCTGTACTTCTAAAGCTTCTAGCCCGAAATAAATCATAGATACTTGGTTCTTTTTCATGCCACCCAACTGATATATAAAAAACTAAAACCTATGTTTGGATGAGGAGATTTCAAAGTTCCATTGAACTTTATGCTCAATTATTTAAAATGCACAACAGAAAAACTACTTATAACTACACAAGCACTACAAAAATACTACAAATGCACTGCAAAGGCACTACATAAAGGATTTAAAACCACTCTCATGTATTGCATCTACTCATTTTCAAGTCCATCTATCTAATTTTTGTAATGCATTCTTTATAAATGTAGTCTAAGTTCCATGAAATAGTCCAAACATAGGGTAAAAGTTTGTTTTTTGATCTAGTATAATTATATCAATAAATATATTCTCTGGACTTTATGAATCAATGCGATGAAGTCGTACTATATATCTTCCATCTTGTTGAAGATTATGGGCGAAGACTAAATTCACCGCGTCAAGATATTGCAAGTTTTATAACAAAATCTGAAATCTAAGGATGGATTTTCAAATTCCAAGATAGAACTTCTAACCTGCACATATTGTTCCACTTCAACCTTGTTGGTTTGCCCTGATCCATTTTCATGTTTATGGTATCGATTTATAATCCGTTGCATGCTGAAGCATCCAGAAAACGAAAGGTCAAAATCAAATAACGATTAAATCAATTATACAGTGCTCCATCCATCATAATGAACTAGCGTACCTAAATGTCCATACAATTATCTGTTAAAATGAATTAGTATATCGAAATATTTGTACGTAAATATGTTGTAATGAATTAGTGACATAAGAGAATATGCAAATACATAGTGTACCAAAAATGAAAAGTCCATATCTAATAATTTTGTTATATCATTTACTTACAGTATATTTTTTATGCAAGATGTCAACAAATAAATTGAAAGTCATTTGAATTTCAAATGAGTATTAAATTTATGAAATACTTTTCATAAATATGAACTCATAGACATCATGAAAATATTAAAAAAATAAAAATAAAAATAAAAGACATTGAATACATAAGCTAACATTTAATAGAGTTTAGGGACTAGTTTCAATTTTTCATCATCTAGTTTCAATTTTTGTATCATCGTACACCCTAGCCTCAAGCTGGTACAACTATACCCATACCTTGGTACTTAACGCGCAAAATTTTTAATGATGTTTGTTTCTTTTTTTTTCTTTTTTTCCTTTTTTTTTTTTTGAAATTAAGCATATAGAGCAAAAGAAAAGATGGGGATTCAAGAATTTAAATATAAGGTATTTAATAAAAGAAACGTACTCAGAGCTGGAGAACTCATAGATCCTGCCTTTTTGCGAGAAGATGATGACTGCAACTTCAGCATCGCAAAGAACCGAAAGCTCATAAGCTTTCTTTAACAACCCCTTTCGACGTTTCGAGAAGGTCACTTGCCGGCTTGTGTTATTCTCAATTTTTTTCATCTCAATCTTCCCTCTCACCATGTCCTAGCTTTGCCTAAATCATCGTCCACCACCATAATTAATAGCAACGAAAACAAAAATTGGTAACATATGCTACATATATAGCTCAAAAAGCTAGCCAAAGTGTTTTTTTTAGTAGAATTATTAAGAAAAAGATTTACAACCTGCACCCTGAGAAGAATTGAAGAAGTGCTCCAACACTAGAAAGATGACAGATTTTGCAAAGAAAACCCAGGACAGGGATTACTTTAAAAACCCAATGAAGTTCTTAAAAATTGCAAATTATAGATGAAACCCAGAAGGATATATATAAAAGAAAACCCCCAAAAACATGTTAGATTAAGTTTCTAAAAATGGAATATAGAGAACCCATAAGTACTAATTACTGAAAAGACATAGGAAAACACCATAAAAATGAGCAGCAAGGACACAGCGGTATTGGATTTGAAGGAATCCAAATATGGAAACTAGATCAGAAAACCTAGAATAGTATTCACAGAGAAGGCAAACGCAGAGAAGGATCTTTTTATCTGATTGTGGATGCCCACTCTCTTTATCCTCAGGCCACACAATACTTTTTCCATATTGATCGATAGCTCTACTTTTCTTTTTTTTTTTTTTTTTTTTTTTTGAAACAAAGTACGACATTCATTAAACAAATAAGGAATACATACATTCTGATAATAGTATGCTCATTGGGCCTCGATAAAAACCTTGTCGGGGCTTTCAACCCGGTCTAAGGAAAAGAGCGTCCTACACAAACTAAAACCTATCCTCAAATGAACAATCAACAAGAACAAAAAACGAAACTACTACAAACCCTCCTCAACTAATATATCATGAATCAAATCCGGAGATTCCTCAAACCACAATAACTCTTGAGAGCTACTAATTCCCACTCTAGCAAGCCGATGCGCCGCCATATTTCCTTCCCGTTGAACATGGCTAATCTTCGAATGCACCATTCCTGCAAGCATCTCAAATCGTTGACAATCGGTCCAAAAAGAGAAGGATCGTCTCCCTGCCCCTACATAGCATATAGCACCAAGCTCGCATCCCCTTCGAAAATTATTTGACAGTTTTCCGTCCAATAATTTAGAACCAGCAACAGCGCCTTCCGTGTAGCCAATAACTCCGCGTGAACCGCAGAGGATAAACTTGCCAGAGGGCCTGCAACAGCCGCCATAAAAACTCCCGCATGATTTTGTATGACAATTATGTAGCCTCCCGGACGCCCATTCTGGCTCCAAGCCCCATCAAAATTACATTTTAACCAACCCACACGGTTTGCTCCACTTCTAAACCACTCTATTAGCCTTCTGAACTCCCGTCTTATGCCATTGGTGAAACTCGTGCATCCAACCCTCTGTTCGAATCACCAGTTCCTGCGGTGGTAACGAGATACCATTCCAAATCACATCATTTCTATGCTTCCAAATAGTCCAAATCAGCATTAAACATAACTCAAACCTGTTTGTAGGAAAAGTCTTGGAAATATTCTCCAACCAAATCATGAATGGCATTCTGTTACCCGTCTCTACTCGAATACCCAGGCTTCGAAACCATATTGCCCGTGCCAGACTACACTCTTGAAAAACATGTTCCGTGGATTCAATAAGCCCTCCACAAACACCACACGTCTCATCAGTCGAAACCCGACGTTTACTGAGATTCAAGCGAGTAGGCAATGAATCCAAGCATTGACTTCCTACCCAAAAAACAATTCCTTCCCAAAAAACAAAGTATAACTAATTATAAAGCTCTCAATTATAACAAATAAATAAATATAAAATAAACAAACATAAGTTTGGTCAAGTTAAACATAACAGTATATTTTCGTCTACACCTCTAAGTTAAGGATAAGTGAAAAATTAAATGATCATTAACCTCGTAGCTTCTCTTATTTGGCAAAAATAAAATAATGTTCTGTAGACTAATTTTTTAGGTCACATTTGCAAACTATGTGCTGTGTTATAAAAAAAAAAATAAGTACGTTAATCAACACTTAAATAATAATCCAATCTTCAACAAGTACATTATTTATTTACAAAATTTAAATAGATAGCCTCTTTAGTATTACCTATAAAACTAAGAAACAAAGAAGCAAAAGTGGGAGGACGAGCTATATATAAGCAATTAGGTCTTTTATGTAAAGGAATCCCTATTTTTTTCAAAAAATGAGGATCAGGTGTGGGACCCACTTTACATCGAACTTCAATGATCTGAACTGTCTATTTTGTAAGTTTCGATTCATAGATCATCCTTACAAAAGTTGAATTCAGTCTGAAACCATTTGCCTATTTAATTATCAAGATAAAATATCATTGTTTCTTATATAACAAAGTATTCGTTAATTTTTTTGAACCAAATTAGATGTCTTGAATATTTCCGATTTGGCTAATATTTTGCAAAGATGATCTATGAGGTGTAACTTGAAAAATAGACGGTTCATATCGTTAAAGTTCGTTGTGGTGTGAACCCCACAACTAATTCCCATTTTTTTGAAAAATTGGGAATCCCTTCCCTTAAAGGCTTCCTATGGGCAATAGTGTTCTGTAAAAGTGCATTGGGAATCAATTGATATATTTTCATAAAATAATACTAGTAGCTAGACTAATTTTTTAGATTAAATTTGTAAACTATATGATGTGTTATTAATATAAAATAAACACGTTAATCAATACTAATTCATAATCTAAGAGAAATGTTAATGAAACTCTCTCGAAAGTGGAATCTTTATAGACTTTCTGTCACCTCGTATTTTTGGCACAATATTTTATAATATTAACACGAAAATTAATATTAAACTACAAGTTAGTCGAGAGTTTATAAATAGAGGAAATTATAGCAATGATCATTTAACTAAAAATATATGACCAATGGTCCCTTAACTTCTTAAAACGTGCAATTATGGTCTTTTTCGTCAACTTCGTCAGAAATTTCATCAAAATGAGTCGTGTTGGAAGAATCATTGTTACATTTGGGTTAAAGTTGAAGAACCATTGTTTCAATTGGGTTAAAGTTGATGGATTATTTCTCTAATTGGGTTAAAGTTGAAGGATTATTTCTACAATTTTTTCATTCAATTTTCCATATTTGCCTCTTAATTCTCACCTCATGTGCGTGGCACGTGACTCATTTTGACGAAAGTCTTAACAGAGTTGACGAAAATGACCATAACTACACGTTTTAATGAGTTAAAAGATTAATGATCATGAACTTTTAATTAAAAAACTATTGCTCTAATTAAATTAAAACTTATAGATCATTACGATAATTTTCACATATAAATAATTGAAAGAGTCTCGATAACATTTCTCGTGTAATTCATATCATGGAGGGAAAACTGTCAACTATCATCGTGCAATGACTTGCGTGATGGGCCAATACACCGCTGCGTATGCTGTCCAGCAGCCCATCGTCACTTTTTCCAAGATATGACCGTGTCACGTGGCTAGCTTGAGTGCCCAGTCCAAATTATCTTTATATTTTATCATATTTTCAGAAAAAAATAAATAAAAATGGTTAGGGTTTTAGGCTTTTAGCAGCGGGACGGAGACGTGTTTTGGACCCAGAAAGAACCATTGGCCGAAAGCCTGGAATCACAATGAAGTATGTTTTGGATCGAGCAAGGTCTCTGTCACATCCTTCGATCTCTTAAATAAAGAAGACCACCTAAACCTTAAACATCACAACGAAATAAAATAAAAAATTTATCTGTTGAGTTGAATAATGAGCATTATTAATTTAAGCCAATGATTAAAAATATTCCTATTTCTTTTTGCTTTTTGTATTTGTGCAGGTTAAATAAGCCTAAAAACCGCATAACATGGTGGTTGGGGTAATATACTAAGGGTTGGTTTGGTATTGCTGTATTTTGAAAAAAAGCTGCCGTGAGAATAAGCGGCTGTGCTGTGAGAATAAGCGGCTGTGAAATAAAGCAGCAGAGTGTTTGATAAACTTTTTTGTAAAATTGCTTTTGGAAAAAAAAGCAGTATGATAGTGTTTGGTAAACTTTTATGTAAAACAGTTGTGACTGTGTGAAAGGACCAAAAGGGTATAATACTAGATGTGCTATTAATTTAATTTTCTTAACAAATAAAAGTGAAATACTAAATATACTTTATTTTTATAAGAAAAAATATTTATAAACTTTATGTTAAATATTAATTAGTATGACAAACTACTTCAATTAGTATGACAAAATACTAGATGTGCTATTAAGTAACTTTACAGACCAAACTCTTATACCACCATTAAACTTCGAATCTTTGATCATAATTATTGTATAAATCGATAGCGACATGAACTATACTTTTCACCATTAATTTTATTTATCTTTATTAAACACAAATTATCAAACAATTAGTTTGTTTTAAGCAATGAGCCACTAATGATTTACAGCTGCATAATTTACACAAGAAGAATTAAGATCATTTTCATTGAACATACAGTACAGCATCAAAATGTCATCCTCTCCAACCCGCAAACTTTCACCGTCATCCTCTTCCACCCTTCGAACTGAAATGGTGAGACTTGAGCTTCTTCTTGCGCACTGCTGATGCAGGGCCGGTCTTTCTGAACGGCATCCCCATCTGAGCTTCTTTATCTGTTTTGGTCGTTGTTCTGATGCACACATCCATTCCCCTGCCCTTGCCAAGATCAAACGGGATCTTTGGGAACACACTCTGTTCCTTAATCCCAGGGGCATAATTTCCGTTTCCATCAAAACTATTCAGGTTTAGACCTTGGAAATCCCTTGTCCTAGGCGCCCTCACCGTCTTCAACCGCACCCTTGCAAGGACAGGAAGCATTTCGACAGAAAACCCACAAATCCAGAATACCCACAACCCAAATCCGACGTCCGCTCCGTCCTCCTCGACCCCACCATCGGCGCACTCTCCGGACTCTGCCCCGGAGGCATCTTGTCGACATGACCACCTCTGAACCCTCCCTCGCCGTCGAGATCTCCTCCCTCGCTGTCGACTCGATCTTTGCCCACAAGTCCGGCGTGGGTCTTTTCATTAAATGAGCACTGTAGCTCCGTGTGCTTTGAAAAAAAACCAGTTTTCCAAAGCAGCAAATAGCTGCTTCAGCTTTTCCTTTGATTTCAGCTTATTCTCACAGCAGCTTCCAAAATAAGCCCTTTTTTTTTAGTTTACCAAACACCTAAAACCCTCACAGCTTTTTTTCATGGGTGCTTTTTTTTTAAGCACCTCACTCCCAAACCACCCCTAAGCCCCAGTTTGGGGTTGAGGTGATTTTTAAAAAAGCTGCTATAAAAAAAAGTTGGGAGAGTTTTTGGTGTTTGGTAAACATTCAGCTTCAGCTTTTTTTCATAGTTTTGGGTGAAAAAAAAACCAAAACCAAAAAGCTGCAAAACCCAGCTTTGAAAAATCGGCTTTTTTCACATCTGTTTTACATAAAAGTTTACCAAATACTATAATACTGCTTTTTCTTTTCTTTTCAAAAGCACTTTTACAAAAAAGTTTACCAAACACTCTGCTACTTTATTTCATAGCTGCTTATTCTCACAGCACAGCAGAAGCAGTTTTTTTTCAAAGCACAGCACTACCAAACCAACCCTAAGTGAGCTTTTACTGGATACATATTGCAATCGAAATCGTTAATTTTCTTAGTTATATTTAAATAAATAATCCAATTCCACTATCAGTGCATGATTTTGTTTTCTGAAAAATGATTTTTCAATTCTAGGTTTTTACTTCTGCACTCATTCATTTGTTTTTACCCCATCATTCTCATTCAAACTATCGAACTAACGTTTAGAAAAAAATAAGATAAGTAGTTGTGGAGCTAGAAATCTATTTAAGGATGAGCTTTTTAGCCACATGAATGAAATTAGAAAAAAAAAATATAGCAATATAATTAATTGGAGAACAATTGAAGGATTTTTTTTTTGTTTTTTTTTGCTATTGTTATGGAAAATTGTAATCAAACAAAGGTGATAGAGCTTTAAAATTTGTATGAAAACTAAGATGATTATATTATGAGAACATAGCTTGTTTACGTGCTTTGATAAAAAAATTAAAAAAAAAGATTAATACATTGGATTTGAACAAAATTTAAGATCATAGCTAGCTCAAAAATATTTTCATGAGATTTTTCTTTCAACATAATTGAATCTTTCTCTACATTGTATAGACCTCGGTATGAACTAACAAAAAAAGGAATTGGCTTATATGACAAAAAAAAAATCAAAATATTGTTGGGATAAGCAAGTCTCAAACTTGTGACCTACAAAAATCCGTAAACTATTTCAACCACTAGACTATATACTTTTTACTGTAAAAACTAGCACATAATATAAATAAATGGGTGAAATTCTGGGATAGGTCATGCCACATTGTGGCCTTCCATGGAGGGAGAGATTTTTCAGTGTGATCGTCACACAAGGTGGTACACAACGTGTCCTTATATAAATGGTGGGTTATGTGTGTTAAAATGTTAATAACTTAAAAATTAAAATTTTCCACATGCATAAAAACACATGGTGTACCATCCGTGTTCCCGTCACACCTAAAAATTTCTCCCCTGGAGGAACATGTGGGGAAAGAGAAAAAGAGTGGAATCATTTATCTTTTTTTTTTTGTTTGAAGTCAAAGACATTTTTGAATCTTCTACACTAAATTCATCTAAGCTACAAAAAGAGACAAAAATTTTGAATCTTGGATATTAAGATGAAAGGGATTGTCAATTCCCCCCCCCAATAGAGAATCGAGTAAATGGGCCACAAACCCATAAAACAGAGCAAGCGAGAAAAGGAAGGCCGACTCCACCTGTGCGTATGGCTGAAACGCGAAAAGGCTAGCGGAAAATGGGAAACCGCAAAGGAAAGCAGATTCCAAGAAAATAGCATCCAAGTGACTTCCAAGCAAAACCAAAACCAAATGTTCAGATAGCTCCTCTCAAAGATACCAATCTCTTTACTGTACGAATCCCATTTCACTATCCAAAAAATTTGGTACATTTGATTGGATTGTGTAGAATCATCTGATTTGATTCGTCAAGAAACGCCGGTATCACTTGTTCTTGAAGAAATTGTTGCGAGTTATATATTAGTTAAAGTGTAAATAGTAATTTGTTGTCCCACATTAACGAAGTACATATGTAATACCAATTGTAACTCTTATATATACTCCACTTTGGAGATTAATGAATATATAAGAAATTTCCAAACATTGTCATATATATTTTTGGTACTTACCATGTTTAGTTTAATATGGTACCAGAGCAGTTCACTCTTGGTGACATGTGTGCTTTAATTTTGTGCCCATCTTTGTCGTGATTTCTTTCGTTGAAAAAAAAAAAAAAAAAAAAAGTGAATAGTGTCGTGCTACAGTACATTGCCTTGCTACAATCTTCTGGTAAATTGTTTTCATTCCGCTGCGTATCTTTTGTGCCTTTATTGTTCGTGATTTAGTTCAATGGCTCAATATAATCATAGTGTTGTTATGCATCTTGGTGGAACAAATAAATGGATAATTGAAACTGGGGCTACTGATCATGTGACTAGTGACCCTAGAGTGTTTGATGAGTTAAGTGACTATGTTCGTGATCTGTATATTACTAGTGCAAATGGAGCACCTTCCCTTATGAAGGGTGAAGGCACTATCTCTCTTACTCCGACCTTATCACTGGTCCGTGCTTTACTTGTTCATGATGTTAAGTGCAATCTTTTGTCAATGGGAAAACTTCTGCTCACTTCTACCCTACGTTTTGTTATTTTCAAGACATTCAAACTCAGAAGATAATTGGTCGTGGTAAAAGAATAGGGGGTTTGTACATCTTGACTTTGGAGGATACTGTTGTTTCCGGTTCAAATAATCATCACGCTTTAAGTGCTAAAGTGGGTGAAAAACATCAAATTTGGTTGTGGCATCAACGATTGGGACATCCATCATTTAGTTATTTGAAGCATCTATTTCCTTCTTTATTTCGCACTTGTAGTGATTCAGAGTTCAAGTGTGAAACATGTGTCATGGCTAAGAGTCTTCGTGCTTCCTTTACCATAAATGATTCTAAAGCCACTTTGCCATTTGATTTAATACATTCTGATGTGTGGGGTCCGGCAAAAGTTACTTCTAATGGATTCCGTTGGTTTGTTACTTTTATTGATTATTGTACTCGATTAACTTGGGTGTTCTTGATGAAGAATAAGAGTGATGTTCCATTGCTTCTTTAAGAATTTTGTGCTATGGTGTCTACTCAGTTTCAGACCAAAGTTAAGGTCTTCAGGTCTGACAACGGAGGAGAATAAATGAATCACATTATGGTATGTTTTTTTCGTGATAAGGGTATTATTCATCAGACGACTACTCTGTTTACACCTTAACAAAATGGTGTGTCCGAATGGAAGAATCGCCAAATAATGGAGGTCGCTCGCTCCTTGATGTTGGATAAATGTGTTCCTAATCATTTGTGGGGTCATGCTGTTTTGGCTGCTGTTTATTTGATAAATCGTGTTCCAATCAGGGTTCTTGATTTTCAGACACCGCTTGATGTGCTACAAAAACATGTTTCTCTTGTTTCTGTATCAAAACTTCCTTTGAATGTGTTTGGGTGTATTGCGTATGTGCATGTCTACTCTCATCAGCGGAGTAAACTTGATGCATGTGCTCTCCGATGTGTATTTATTGGGTATGCTAACAATCAAAAAGGTTATAAGTGTTATCATCCTCCGACTCAGAAAACTTATATTACCATAGATGTCATTTTCCACGAGGAAGTTGCGTATTTTGTGAAGCCCTTTTCCGACTTTCCACTTCAAGGGTAGAGGGGGAGTGAAGTGCATATTCGAAGAGATGATATGGATGATGTGTTACAGGCAGAGTAGGGGACATAACATATTATGTTGCGTGATACTGATCAGTTGGCTATAGATAGTGATCGGTCACATGCCATTCCCGAAAGTATTTCTACTGACGACAGATCAGATGTGCCCAATGAGCTGCATGTTAGTATGTCTGATGAATTACCTTCTGATGTCCAGTTGCCTGCTGCTGGTATGTCTAACGAGTTGCCTGATGATGGTTCATCCAGTGATGATTCTTCTAATAGTTTGGTACAAGATAGTGGCATACATAAGGTAAATTCTGACGATTCTTCTACTTATCAGTTGCCTCCACGAGCTAATCGTGGAAAACCTAAAGTACAATATGAGCCTGATATGCATGCCAAAGCCAAATTTCCTATCAACAATTATATGTCTACTCATCGTTTGTCCAAACCATATGCATCTTACATATGTCAGCTATCTAGTGTATCGATTCCAACAAAATTGCATGATGCTTTGTCTGACCTTAAGTGGGTTAATGCCATGAGAGTTGAGATGGAAGCTTTGGAAAAGAATTCTACTTGGGATTTGGTTCCTTTACCAAACGGGAAGAAAGTTGTTGGATGTAGATGGGTGTTCACTATTAAGCACAAAGCAGATGGTTCTATTGACCGGTATAAAGCCAGATTAGTTGCTAAGGGTTATACTCAAACCTATGGGGTGGACTATCATGAGACTTTTGCTCATGTTGCCAAACTTAATACTGTACGTGTTCTTTTGTCCTTAGCAGCAAACCAGGATTGGTCTTTGTTGCAGTTTGATGTTAAGAATGCTTTCCTTCATGGTGATCTCAAGGAGGAAGTTTATATAGATCTCCCACCTGGTATCAGAACATCTCTTGGAAAAGGTGTTGTATGCAAATTGTGAAAGACTTTGTATGGTTTGAAACAATCTCCTAGAGTATGGTTTGGGAGGTTTACAAGTTTAATGAAGAAGTTTGGGTATGTCCAGTGTCATTCAGATCATACATTGTTTCTAAAGCGACAAAATTGTAAGCTAACTGCATTGATTATTTATGTTGATGACATGATAGTGACTGGTGATGATCAGAATGAGATACAACACCTTCAAAAGTACCTAGCTACTGAATTTGAGATGAAAGAATTGGGTGAATTGAAGTATTTTCTTGGAATCGAAGTTGCACAATCCGAGCATGGTATTTTTCTGTCTCAACGGAAGTATGTTCTTGATTTATTAGCTGAAACATGTATGTTAGATTGCAAACCTGTTGATACTCCGATTAAGCAGAATCATTGTATGGGCTTATTTCTGAATCAAGTTCCTACTCATAAAGAATGGTATCAGAGGCTTGTGGGGAGATTAATTTATTTGTCTCACACTCGCCCTGACATTGCTTATGCAGTTAGTGTGGTAAGTCAGTTTATGCACTCACCTAGTGAAGCTCATATGGATGCAGTAATCCGTATTTTGAGGTACTTGGAAGATGGCTCCTGGCATAGGCTTGGTTTTCTCCAAGAATGGTCATTTGAATGTCGAAGGGTATATAGATGCAGATTGGGCAGGTTCTATCACTGATCGGAGATCTACATATGGATATTTTATGTTTGTGGGTGGTAATCTAGTTACTTGGAGAAGTAAGAAACAAAAAGTGGTGGCTAGGTCAAGTGCTGAAGCTGAGTTTTGTGGTATGTCTCATGGTGTATGTGAGTTGTTGTGGTTGAAAAAATTGTTGAGAGATCTTGGATTTAAACCCAATGGTGCCATGAAACTCCATTATGACAACAAGGCTGCCATTGAAATTGCTCATAATCCAGTGCAACATGATCGAACAAAACATGTGAAGATTGATCGACATTTCATCAAGGAAAAATTGGATGCTGGAATTATTATGTTTCCGTTTGTGGGATCTGAAGATCAACTCGCTGATGTACTTACTACGGCTGTGTCTAATAGTGTGTTTTCCAACTCGCTTAATAAGTTGGGCATGCGTGACATCTTTGCACCAACTTGAGGGGGAGTGTTGCGAGTTATATATTAGTTAAAGTGTAAATAGTAGTCTGTTGTCTCATATTGACGAAGTAATTATGTAATACCAATTGTAACTCCTATATATACTCTACTTTGGAAATTAATGAATATATAAGAAATTTCCAAGTATTATCATATATATTTTTGGTACTTACCAAGTTTAGTTTAATAGAAATGTTTCTATGATTATCGAAAAGAAAGGTTTTTGTTGCCCTGTGCAAATTGAGTTAGTAGCTTTAGGAGACCAGCATGAGTGAGCAGCTTTCACGATGGCTGCTGGTCCACATGGTATTTGACTTTCCTTGTGTCTTTGTTGTGAACTGAAGCTCTATTAACGGGTGACTAGGCCTCAAGGATGTTAACACCCGGCGCAATGAGATCAGGCTATTAATTTTAGGGAGTTTTAACGGAAAAATCCACGGTACTGTTCATTTTAACGAAAAATCACATTTTTACACTAAAAAGTCAAACCTGGTACCATTCACTTTACCCTTTATTTTGTCATTATTGTTAAAAATCAAAGTTTAAAAGCCATTTTCATTAGTTTTCCTTTAATTTTATTCAAGAGCTCAAAAATGTAAGAGTAGATAGTAGAAAGAGGTCACTTAGTACTACGGTCTAGTGGTATTCATTTTCATTGGTAAATGAGAGGTTTTAGGTTTGATTCTCGCCAAATGTGAATTTAAACTACATTATTACTAGCTTATTATAAGGCTAAGCTCATCCCCTCCTCCTAAGTGTAGATAATCCATCATCTCCTCCTAAGTGTAGATAATATCGTTTTGTTCAAAATAAAAAGATATGTACAAAGAGAAGTTTATAGGGCAAACGAAGCATTCAAGTCGTACAAATTGCAATCTGCCTTCAGAATATCAGGCACCATTAGCTTAAAGGTCCTTTTTATATATGGTCATCAAATTGGATAAGTCTAAGAGACAAAACAAACATGATTAAACATGAATCTGTAAGGAAAGAAAATAGGCGTTTGATTATCATTTTCTTACGTATAAATGTTTGTGCAGAAACCAACTGTATAAGAAAAATAAAATTTATTTAATTCTCAAGATAATATCATAGTAAATTGGCGATTTAAATCGGGAACAAATTGTAAAAATAAAATTCTTTGGGTAATTGCCCTCTCACTCTGATTTGAGTTTACCACACGGTAATTCTGTCTCACTTAACCATCCTCAATCACCCCAAGATTTCCAAGTTTTACCATAGAAGCCGCAAACTCCTTAAAGAACGCACTTGGCTTTTGGCATTTGTTTCTTACCTTCTGAGCAAACACATTGTTCATGGTTGGGTCGACACCATGAAGCGAACTAAAATTCCGAAGTCGGGATTCGAATGAAGAACAATGTGAAAACCCTAGATTGTGACCACCAGATAAAGAAACCAAATCTTCGTGGAAAGTTAGAGGTGGCAAGTTGATGGTCTCATTAGCTCTTGACACTCTTCCGTCTTTCCTCCCTTTTAGCACATTCCACTACGGACATCCGGACTGTCAAAAGTTGCTAAGAATGAATCTCACATTGATAAGAGAAGGAACTTTGCATGAGTTTATAATTAGTTAGGTTACTCCTTGAAAGCAGTAATAGTAATGCATGTAAGGCAACGATTGTTTTCGGTGGAAATTAACACAACCATTACTCATACATTGAAAGCAAATAATATGGTGCTATAACCTGATGCTTTAAGCATATACATAAAATTATACAACTGGCTCCAAAATCATAGGAAATTATAAACGTCCTTTTGATCTTTTATTGTTTGGCCTTATTAATATTATTAATCTAAGAGCACGGCCTACCAAAGACCAGTATCCATAGCATTTCTTGTTTATTTTAATTTTTATGGGATTGTCTTTAGAGATGATTGACAAGCATTATTATTTATCTGATGTATGTTGCTTTAGACTGCGATGCGATCAACAGCGCGCATTATTGGCGGTCCAATGAGCAATTCGGTCTCCACCTCAGAACTCATGATACTTTGGCTCCGGTAGTTTACAGAAGCAGAAGCAGAAGCTCCTGCTTTTTCATAGCTTACAGAAGCAGAAGCTCTTTTTTCTTGAGCTGAATTCCATCAACAGCTTCGCACCACTCTGATCATATCATCATAGTGCAGATAAATAAACAAGAAAAGAAAGAAAGACTAGAAAAATTCACAATGATCGGTTTAAGATTTCTTATCATGATATAACATCACCTCAAACGTCATTCACAGTACGTAGTTGTTGGTAATTAAATAATGACAAAAGAGTTCAACAGGACTTAACAAAGTTTACCCCTTCGCGTAATTTTGCGTTCTCTTGTAAGAGGAGCGTCTCCTGATTTTAGAGACAAAGATGGTGTTAGAACTAGAAACTAGCGAAGCAGTTGATCTATATCTGTAAAAAATTACTATTAATATGTTTTGTAGCATTAAAATTTAAGGAGAAATCGGCCGCAATTGATCGTTTTTCAAATCTCAATTGCTGAAATGGTTAGTTTCAAGTATGCCATTGACATCTGACCATTATGTCGTAATTATTTGACCATTGTGTCGATATTCGATTGATGTTGTCAATATTTGATTATGATCTATTTAGCAATTGAGATTTGATTTTATGATATTTTAGCAAAAAATAAAATAAATACCTTTGCCTTTAGTTTTTCCCTCTGCTCCATGAATAAATGAGCCTGGAATCACTTCAAGTTAGTTAAGTTCCAAAAGTAAAAGAAAAATCCATTTAACAGATACGTGTTGGAGGAAAATGGACTTGTGATCATCAGCTGAAATACATGTACTTATGTACCTTTCTCTCTCTTATGCTGCGTAAACTTCGTTCCAGCTGGCTACTGATCTCCTGGAGTTCTTCAACAAAGCAAGAATCCAAATCATTTCCCAAAAGCTTCCTAAGGCACACAAATTTCAGAGTTTAGGAAAACCTGAAATATCAGTTGAGTGAAAAATGGCAGGAGAAGATGGTCAAACTAAGCCATAAACCGTTGAGAAGCTTCTAGGATCTCTATCTTCTTGGTCATAATAGCTGATTCATGCTTCAAGTGCTGCATGCATGCAGATTAATTAGCTTTTGTCAGTTAAAAGTTGTCTCATATGGGGGTTAGGTTAACAAAAGATGAGTGCAGAAAGTTAAAAAGGAGTGCAGAAATCACATCTCTAATAAAATTGTCGAAAAACAAACATCATATCATCAGCGGTTATAACACATGATAACATAAAGAAGTCCCAACGAAAGAGTACAATCATTGTGAAATGTGATCTTTAATCTATTTAGGTGTGAAAGGAGTTGCTAAGCGTTAACCTAGTCAACGACTTGAAGCCCCCTCCCTCTCCCCCACTTCTCTTTTCTTTCACCCATTTTCATTTGATGAGCATGTATCAAGTGTCAATGTAGTAAAATAGTGATGATAGACAAATTGGAGTAGGATTCTCTCCCTTTCAAATTCCCCTCCCCTCGAGTCGCATCCTATTTGTGCGATCACAATTAAGCCACGTCAACTTCTAGTGTTGACTTCTTTATAAAAAGTGAGAGAGAGAGGAAAATGGGAGAGGAGGAGAGGGGAGGGGAATGGATTTGGAAGGGAGAGAATCCTACTCCGGAAAAATTCTAAAAAACTTGCTAGCAATTAATATCTTATATAATATATAGACACAATTGTATGCGTACGGTAATGATTTTCACATAGATATATAAAGCAAAGTTGGGTTTTTCATATTAGTTTAGATGAGTTTGATTCCTATGGTTTGAACTATATAACATTATTTTTGGATTGGTGTGAGTTTGATAAATGTGAGCCCAATCTATTAATTGTGAAACTCAAATGCGTTTTCTTTTCCCTCACTTCATTATTGGTTGTTCTCCTTTCTCTCTCTCAAAATGGTTGGCCCGCTATTATATGAATCAAACACATAAGAGCTATACATGACACTTAACAATAGGAATCGTCCTTGTTGAACTCACTTCCTATGCTTGTTTGACTTTCATCTATTAGAATCAAACTCAAATTTGCTAGTTCACTGTAGAAGTGTGGAAGTCCTGACAATTAGTTCTTGATTATATTCTATATATACATTGATAAGAAAGGTGCATAACAAAACCAAGTAGGAAGAACAAGAACCATCCCAGCAAGTGATCTCAGAAACACTTCCCAGGAATGTTATACTGATTAGGCTACTAGACCCCTCACATAAAACACAATAATCCTCTTTCCTTTTCCATAAAGCACCGAGAAATGGCTCCCAGATCAAGTTATGTATGGTAAAAACGAGTTCGCCATATAAAATGCAACTATGCAGGGAGTGGTGCTTATTAACCACCATGTACCTCTAGCACAACAGTAAAAACGAAACTTCAATGTCAGCTGATATGAAGAAAATCTAACAAAAACTTCGCAATTAATTTTTTACGTGCACACACATATGCATATGTATATATCCCAAAACGTAACAACTATACCTCCAGAAAGGCATGGAAGTTATCCAATCTCTCAACCCTTTACTTCCCTGGTGGAAGGCCCCGTTGCAAACCCCCACCAACCCACCGGAAGCAACTAAAATACTTGCAATTTGTTCAACATATGCCTAAATTTAACAGATTAATTTTACATTTCGTAACACAAAAGAAATATAATCTTTTCATATGCAGATCACGTGAAAAGAAAGGATTGAGAGTAAAATGCTATAGTTCTCGTTCTCTATTAAATCATGTATAAACTGATCTTGTTTCCACCAAGATTTGATGTAAATTACTACCTTCTTCTCACTATATTAAAGGACGCTGAAACAATTTTTGTGATATAAAAGGCCAATTACGACTCAAAACTTTAGGTCCGTAACTATAATTAAGCTTCTATCCTGAAATAAATCAAATCAGCTAAAAGAGGTCATAGCCATAAAAGGAAAGCTAAAAGTTGTTTCTTTCCCTAATATAGTTATATCAATAAGTCTACTCTCAATGCACTTGCATACTATCTTCCGTCATTTTGAAGATTATGGCCGAAGAGTAAAATTCATCACATCAAGATTTTTAAAGTTTCATAACAAAATCTGAAATCTAAAAGATTGGATTTTCAAAATCCAAGATAGATCGCCTAACCTGCACATGTTGTTCCACTTCAACCTTGTTGGTTTGCTCATCTTTTTCATATTTATGGTATCGTGTTAGAGTCTCTTGCATGCTGAAGCATCCAGAAAAATAAAGGTCAAAAATTCAAATATGATGAAATCATAGAGTACTCCATATTAGTCCCAGTATCTCTTAACAATATGATACAGATGATGTTTTGCAGTGGTTCAAGTTTTCTGAAATCTCATTCAGTTTAGTGGACAAAATCTACATAAATTGTTGCAGAGGACAGAGAATGCACCATAGTTAACAAAAAAGCAAGTTAGCATTTAGACCTACACCTTGTAAATTGTAAAAGGAGTAAGCTACCATCAACGAAATTGTGTTGATCATATCACTGCAATCATTCACAAATTATAATTAAAATACAACTCCATTGTATGTGGATGAAGTTTTAATGTTCGAATTCATTTCAGGTAAGTTTAATACAGCTTGGTTCCTCCCGTTTCAAACTCAAACCGGCTGCTGATGTCCCATTCACGTTAAATATGTGCTAATCGAAAGGAAATAGCTAGGATGGATGATAATTGGAGCTGGTGTGTTGAAGTAAAATTGGTCAGTGGAGTATAGGATATGTCTAGTGAACTTTATCTAAGTCAAAAAAGGACAACAAAAGGCCACAAATATTTTCTAAAAATTAAAACTTTAAGCACACAAATCTGTCTGTGATGTAACTGAACAAATACATATTGTACCAATTACAAAGATATATCTGAATTTGGTTTGATTATAATTCTAAATTTATAAGGGTAAACATCATGTGTAAGATGTATGGTACAAATTAAACATAAATATATATAGGTTGTCAAGTACTGATTATGACTAGAACTGATAGAAAGCTAGAAATCTGTATTAACTGTATTTTTACATCATATATAGTACACCCTAGCATTAGCACCAGGCACCAAGCATCACAAGTACCCCATACCTTGTTGTTTCATTCAATGAAATTAAGCATATAGAACAAAAGAAAGATGGGGTTTCAAGAATTTATAGAAATTAAAGAAAACGTACTCAGAGCTGCAGAACTCAAAGAGCTTGTCTTTCTGGGAGAAGATGATGACCGCAACTTCTGCATCGCAAAGAACCGAAAGTTCATAAGCTTTCTTTAACAAGCCGTTTCGACGTTTGGTGAAGGTCACTTGCCGGCTTGTGGCATTCTCAATTCTTTTCATCTCAATCTTCCCTCTCACCATGTCTTAGCTTTGTCTAATTCATCGGCCACCAACATCGTTAATTGCAAAAAACAGGGAAAAATCTTATAAAATTGGTAAGGATAAGCAACATATATAGCTCAAAAAGCTAGCTATAGAAGAGTTATTTAGAAGCACTATTGAGAAAAAGATTTACAACCTGCACCCAGGAAGGTTTGGAGAAGTACTCCAACACTAGAAAAAATGTCAGATTTGGGAAGAACGTCCGGTGACAATGTAGAAAACCCAGGAGATAGTGAACTTGAAAAACCCCAAAGAAGTTCTAAAAGAAGCAATTTAGAGATGAACCCAAAAGGATATATTATAAAAAAAAAATCCCAAAAACATGTTAAATTAAGTTTCTAAAAATAGAACCCAGAGACCCCATAAGTTTAAATTACCAAAAGGACACAGAAAAACACCCCCAAAAGAGGAACAAGGACTCAACGGTTTTGGATATGAAGGATACAATTATGGAAAATAGAACAGAAACCCTAAAATAATGTTCACAGTGCAGGAAAACGCAAAGAAGGAATATCTGATTGTGAATGTCCAATCTCTTTAATTTTTTAAAGCCGAATTTGAAGGAAAAATTACATATAAAGTATACTTTTAATACTTAATTTTATATTGAGATAATATTTTTTAAACATTTCAAAGAGAGATAAAAATTAATACATGTAAAAGATAACATCATTTACTTTTTTTTTCCTCTAGAATGTAAGTTACAAAAATACCTTTTATCTTTTGCATTTTTTCACACTTCTTTCTCCTGCTCCCTTATCTCTATTTTTTTCTTTCTCATGCTCCCCTGCCCCCCCTCTCTCTCTCTCTTTCTCTCTCTCCCTTCCTTTTTCCCATTTCATCAATAAACAAACAACAAATATCGATCCATAAACCAATAAATTTACAATTTATGCATGTGCATGATCAAGAAAACACGGTTCGGTGAAGCACAAACCATTCTTGATGTTTTTTCGCAAGGTCATCTTCAAGAGTTTAACAAGCCCAAGTAAAAAATTTGAACTAAGGAACTGTTGCAGAAGCTAGCTAGAGCAATGTTAACCTGTGAGTTTGTCTACCAACTCTTTATATTTAAATATGGAAAAAAAGCTTTTTCTCAATGAGCTTGACCACTTGGTGAAGCACTGAAATCCTCTAGGGCCATCTCCAACCAAGGGCTGGCCAGAGGGCTCGTTTTAGCCCTCTGGCCCTCCAAGATATTAATATTTTAATAAACAGTACAAGGCCATATTTGCCTCCATCTCCAATCGAGGGCCAGAGGGCTCATTTTAGTCCTGTCACAAAAAATCGTCTCCAACCGAGGGCCAAAGGGTCATAGGGCCAAACATAATTTATTATTTAAATTTAAAAACTACTACAACTTAAATTCAAATCCAATGGCTAAGTGACGTTAACTAGCCGTTGGTAGCTAACTTCAGCTAGCCGTTGGATTTGAATTTTTTTTTTTTTTTTGCTATAAATAGGGTGGATATTGGGCTATAATTCACACTACTTTGAATTCAATCTATTTCAATTCAAGTTGGCAATGAATTCTAACTGGGGGTCCTCATCCAATTCCAAATTGGAAGAAAAATGGGCGAAAATGAGACGAGAAGATGAGGAGTCTAATGAAGAAGTTCAAGTAAGGCGCAACAAACAAAACAGAGTAGAGCCATAGCTGCGGCCATGGTGTGTCGGCCAACTAAGGAACAACCTCAATGGGGTGGCTCTGTTGCTGGTCGCTCTTACAAACCACGAAACAGAGAGATGACGCATGCCAATCTGATGAACAACTACTTCAATTCCAACTCGGTGTACACAGAAGAGGATTTCAGACGTCGCTTCTGGATGAGGCGTCATGTCTTCGAGCGTTTACTTCGTGATGTCCAGTAGGTCAATCTATACTTTCGACAGAAGCGGGACAGAGCAAGCCGTCCTGGTTTCTCACCTCATCAGAAGGTTACTGTTGCACTCCGAATGATGGCATATGGCTCTCCAGCTGATTCGATGGATGAAACCCATGGTATGTCTGAGTCTACATGCATTGATACTCTTGAACAATTCTGTGACACAGATGTTCAGGTTTACAAAGATGAGTACCTCCGCGAGCCAAATCAAGAAAATCTGAATCAGCTCATTCGCAATGCTGAAGACCGCGAGTTTCCGAGCATGATAGGGTCATTAGATTGCATGCATTGAGATTGGAAGAACTGTCTCACTGGATGGCAATGAGGCTTTAGCGGAAGGTCGAGAAAGCCAACTATTGTGTTAGGCAGTTGCCTCATATGACACATGGATCTGGCATTCTTTCTTTGGAGTCCCTGGATCCCAAAATGACATTACAGTTCTTGCGCGTTCGCCCATCTTCAATCACCTGATGGAAGGTAAAGCACCTCAACTTGACTACTACATCAACGGTCGTTAATACAATATGGGGTATTACTTGGCAGATAACATCTACCCAAAGTGGGCGACACTTGTCCAAGCAATTCCAAACCCTGGGAATGACGCGAAAAAGTTGTTTACCTTACACCAAGAGGCATACCGGAAAGATGTTAAGAGAGCTTTCAGTATTCTACAAGCATGGTGGAAGATCATCAGTGAACCGGCAAGAGGGTGGAGTTGAGAAAATTTGAACTCCATCATGATGTCTTGCATCATATTACACAATATGATAGTGGAGGATGAGCGAGATGGGTATATTGATGGAAAGTCCGATGACGACCAAGAAGATCCAAATAGGTCAAGAAGGGCTCGTGCAAAAATATATGATGGGCCTAATTTACCTTTCAATCCAAGAACTAGTGGTATCTCTATAAATGAGTACATGAGGCTATAGAATGATACGTTCTCGTGCCACAAATAAGTACCTACAACAGGATCTTGTTACACATATTTGGGCCACAAGAAACATGGAGTAGGCGTTTAAGTTTTATGTTGTTAAATGTTTTTTAAAATGTTGTTTAAGTTTCATGTTGTTAAATGTTTTTTTTATGTTGTATAATTTTTATGTTGGTTAATGTTATTTAATGTTGTTTCATATTGTTTAATGTTGTTTCATGTTACTTAATTTAATTTAATGTTGTATAATGGCTTAGGAAGTTATAGGAAAAAAATAGAATTTAAAAAAAATATGAAACAAATTTTGTAAAATAGAAATTATAGGAAATAGAATTTTTTAAAAAAATATAAAACAACTTTTGTGAAATAGAAGTTATAGGAAAAAAAATAGAATTTAAAAAAAAATATGAAACAAATTTTGTGAAATAGAAGTTATAGGAAAAAATGGAATTTTAAAAAAATATGAAACAAATTTTGTAAAATATAAGTTATAGGAAAAATTTTGTAAATGAAAAAAATTAAATAAAATTGTAAAAAAAAAAAATTCAAAATTAACGGCTAGTTGACGTCAGCTAGCCGTTGGATTCAAAATTTTGTTAAAGGATTCCTATCGGATATAACCAACACCGACAAGAATATACTTATATTAAACATATTCATGTCGGTTATAACCAACAAAAAAAAAATCTGGCTAGCTAGAAGGGGCCAGCCCTTTGGCCCTTTGAGATTTCGTGGGGCCCCCGAGCCCTCTGGCCTAACCCTCAGTTGGAGACGATTTTCAGGCTATTTTCGGCTCTCTGGACCCTTCGGTTGGAGATGGCCTAAGGTAAAGGAGACATCCCATATTTGAAGAGATTTCTTCATTTAGAAATGAGTTAGTTTGCTAATTTTGTAAAGATTTATAGATGTTGAAGTGGATCTTAATTTGAATTCTACTATAAGTTAGGAGGTCGGTACCAAATAAGTGATATTTGGTAACAAAAATAGGGTGACATCTTTGTAGTTCTGAACTAACATATATAGTTTTATTTCGTTAATTTGTACAAAAGCATGCTTATTTTCTAGTTATTGAGCTTAAAGTGATCACTATAATTTATGTTTTGTTTCTTCTGTTTATTTGCTTTTAGGTTCAATATATACTGTTGAAACAAATAAATATTCGTATGTGAGGATTAGTGAAATAGAGTTTACTTTGTGTTGTATTTTCGTTGGGTTGTATAGAGAGATGGGTTTGTAAATGAATTTTTTAAATGTGTTTCTTTTGGCCTAAAAAAAATGGTTGAAGATGAGTTAAACTGATTATGCAAAAATAATCGATGACGAGTTGAACTAATTCTGCAGACCAGTTGAACTGATTAAGCAGGCAAGTTGAACTAATTTTGCAAAACGAAGACGGGTTGAACTGATTTTACAAAAATGAGTTCAACAAAAATGGTTGAGGACGGGTTGAACTGATTCTACAAAATAGTCGAGGACTGGTTGAACTGATTTTGCAAAAATAGTTGAGGACGGGTTGAACTGGTTATTCAAAAATAGTCGATGATGAGTTGAACTGATTCTGCATATAGTTTCAAAAATGATTCTACAGAAATAGTCGATGATGAGTTAAGCTTATGACATGAATTAATTTTATTGGAGTTGTGAGTGCTGAGTTTTATTAACAGCCCTAAAGACTTAGGGGTGTGACCGGTATTCTAAAACATTGTTTTCATGTTTTTGGGCTGAGCTTTAGTTGTTTTCATCTTTTTGTCTCTTTTTGACATGTTTAAAAACTAGTGAAATTACTTAAAATATAATGAAAGTTTTGTCTCTATATATAAAGCTCCTGAATTTAAACAATATTATTGCTAACTTATTGTAAGGCTTAATCTTTTTTTTTTTAATTTAAATAATATCGTTAATTTAAAATAAAATAATAAATCTCTTTATTCTCAGGCCACACAACCCTTTTCTTTCCATTTTGATCGACACCTACTCCCATTATTTCGTTCGACTTTCTCTCCAAACTTCCTACACACAAAAAAAAAAGAAGGTATAGTTTTAATTAGGGTTAACTGTCGATTTAGTTCTAAATTATTATCTCAGTGAAAATTAGATCTCTGAATTATTTTTTCGGTAAAAAAAATCCCTAAAATCATCAAAGAATACTAATTTTATCCCTAATATTATTTTCAAAATTAGTTTATCCAAATTTTCATCAACTTAAGTCATATGACTCATTTTAGAGGGTAATGTCGTCATTTTATTGCCTACAAGCCCTTAACGTTGTATATTAGTTGTGAATCTAACGTCCTATTTACTTTTTAAAGTTAACTCTATACACTAAAGTTAACGTTTTATTTAGAAGGAATACAAATATGGAAACTAGATCAGAAACCCTAGAAATAATATTCACATAGAAGGGAAAGACAGAGAAGGATCTTTTTATCTAATTGTGGATGCCCACTCCCTTTATCCTCAGGCCACACAATCCTTTTTATTTTTATTTTTTTCATATTGATCGATAGCTCTACTTATATTATTCCCTTTGTATTTATCTCAAAACTTCCTAGCCCAATAAAAAAAGTATAATTAACTATAAAGCTCTCAGTTATAGCAAATAAATGAATATAAAATAAACAGACATAAGTTTAGTCAATTTAAATATGAGTACCTAGTTGCTTTTCTTAATTTGCTAATATAGAATAATGTTAGGTACACTAATTTTTTAGACTAATTTATAAACCATGTGATATTTCACTAATAAAAAATAAGCATATTAACTAACACTTAAATAATAATTCAATCATCAACAATCACATCATACATTTACAAAGTTTGAATAACTAGTCTCTCAAGTATTAACCGCAAAATTAGGAAACAAAGAAGAAAAAGAGAGAGGACGAGCTATATATGAGCAATAGTGTTTTGTAAAAGTGATTGAGAATCAACTGAAAGAATTTTCACAATGCTAGGTGGACTACTTTTTTAGATTAAGTTTGTACACTATGTGGACTACTTTTTTAGATTAAGTTTGTAAACTATGTGGTGTGTTATAATAAAAAAAATACATTAATCAACATTTAAGTCATGATTCTATGCCACCTCATATTTTTTGTAATATTTTATAATTTTGACACAAAAATTAATATTAAATTACGAGATATCTAAGAGTCCATGCTACGTCTGCTGTCAGCAACCCATTGTCATTTTTTCGAAGATACGACTGTGTCACGCTATGGAGCATGAATATGGATACGGAGATACGATACGACACGATACGACGATACGGAAAATCTCTAAAAATTAAGATACAATACGCTATGGATACGGCAAATAAAAATGTATATAGCAACAAAAATATACATTTGAAAACATAGTTCATCATTCAAATTCAAGTACATTTAAGTTGTTAGAGAAGAAAAGTTCGAAATTTAATCCTCTTTATACAGTAGAAGAAGCGTGAGTGTCGTATTCATGCTTTTAATTAGAGGGAAGCTCTTTGTATTCAACAACTTTCAATTATAGATGTCTCATATTAATTTTCTCCTCCTCATTACCTTTTTTGAAAGTGTAAATGTATCTTAAAAGCCGGATACGTGTATCCTAAATGTAGGATACGCGTATCCATCATGTCAAATTATTGTCTATCAATCAGGATACGTGTCGGACGAGTACCCAAAAGTATTGGGCAAGTATCGTATCCGATCAAGTATCATAGGTGTCACGTAGCTAGCCTTGAGTGCCAAATCCAAATTATCTTTATATTTTCTTATATTTTTAGAAACAAAATAAAAATAGTTAGGGTTTAGCAGCGAGACGGGGACGTATTTGTGTGATCCAGAAAGAACCATTCGCCGAAAGCCTGGAAATATGATGTTTTGGATCCACCAAGGTCAGTCACGTCCTTTGATCTCTTAAATACAGAAGAATACCTAAACCTTAAACATCACAATAATAAAATAAGAATATATTGGATGTTATTTCAAAATTTAAACTTATCTAATAATAATTATTATTAGATAATGAGCATACTCTCTTTTTCTTTTACTATTTATACTTCTGCAAGTTAAATAAATCTAAAAACGGCATGACATGTTAGCCCGGGTAAAATACTAAGTGAGCTTTTACTGGATACACATTACAATCGAAATCTTTAATTTTTTTTATTTAAATAAATAACCCATTTCCAATATCAATGCATGGACTTGTTTTCTGAAATTTCCAATTCTAGGTGTTCACTTATGCACTCATTCATTTGTTTTTATCCCTTAGTTCTCACTGAAACTATTGAATCAACATTTAGATAAAAAGAAGATAAGTGCAGTGAAGAGAAAAAGGGTGGAATCATTTATCCTTATTTTTTGTTTCGTTTGAAGTCAAAGACTGTTTTGAACCCTCTACATTAAATTCATTTAGATACCGTTTGATACGTGGGAAGCGCTGTTCCACAGGACGAAATTTGGATGAATTTTCATTCCACCTCCACCCCATGGAACGACTTATTCCACATTTATGGAACACAAAATTATAAAATTTTAAGACAAAAATGCCCCTCATCTTTTTCAATATTTACACCATTCAAATCACGAAACAAACCCTAAAATTCTATCATCTTCTTCCATCTTCTCTGCCGCTGCCTTTTTTCTCCCAGGGCTCTAGCAACCTTCCTCCTCATCCTCTCCCGTAGCCTCTCTTTTCTCTTCCCCACGGAGTGGAGCTCAAAGCTCTGCATCTCCAGGTTCGATCTCTGCATCCAATTCCAATCTCTTTTTTTTTTTCACAATATTTTCTGATTCAATTGAAACCATGAGGTAGACTATGTGTTCAAGGTGGTACTGATAGGAGGCTCTGCGGTGGGCAAGTTTCAGATTCTGGCCAGGTACTGTCGAAACGAGTTTAGCTTGGACTCCATGGCCACCATCGGTGTCAAGTTTCAGACTCGGACCCTCCTCATCGAGCACAAGAAAGGTCTCTCTCTCTCTCTCTTTAGCTGTAGCATACAACCCTTTTCTTTCAATCTGCTACTTGGGTTCTTTGGATTGATAGATTGCAGCGATTCCATTAAACTTTACGCTTTTTTACTTTTTCCTGTTTTAGTGAAAGTTTTGAGTTGCTTTTTAGGTGAGCTGTATGCATAGATTGCATTACATCCTTTAAAGTTTTTTTTTTTTCCTTCTTTCTGGGTTGATTTCTTCAAGTAATTTTTTAATGATGGTAACTGAATTACTTCTCTGTATGCTACATTAGATAATCACAGTGAGAAAAATATGTACAGAAAGTTTGGGTAAGATTAGTAGTTCTCTATTTATCTGAGAGTTATAGATCCATGTGTTTGAACCTGATAGTGTACTTAATATGTTGTGATATTGATTTGGACATCCACTCGAATGATTAGAAATGTTAATTACCGAGAATAAAATTAGTTATCGGTTTGCATACATTTGATGGCTTTGCATATTGTGCAATATACATGTATCTTACACTATACATTTGATGGCTTTGCATATTCAGCTCCAAGGCGATCAGCGCAAGACCGTACTGCAGTTTCTCGTTCAGGCCAAGATTGTCAAGAAGGGTCAGATCAAGATTCATGGGTTCTGAGGACATGGAGTCGTAGTCGAGTTTATTACCGTTGTATTAAGTTTGCTACTACCTCCCAGAACCTCCTGGCTTGTTTGGATGTTCTGGGGTTGTAATAACAGAATTGTCTATATAATGTGGAATTTATGGACTTCTGATGCATGATGCTGGTCTTTGTTAATTTGCTTCCATTTTTGTTGGTTGATGAGGATTTCAGGTCAATTTTATGGGATTTCATTTTCTTTGTTTGAGTTCTGAATATTTAAACCCTAAAAAGTTTAAGCATATAGTTTAAGCATATATGTCATATGTGTTCAAATATGAAAAAAAAAAAAAAAAACTATCCCGTTCGGTTCCACGCATAAACATTGTACCAAACAACAGACGGAACAGGGGTAAGTTGGTCATTTAATCTTTTGGTTCTGTGCTATCATGGGCTTACCAAACGCAAAACGGAACAACCGTTCTGTTCCGTCCTACGCGTACCAAACATAACATGGAACCTTCATTCCGTTCCGTCCTATCCCGTCCCATCCCATTCTGTTTCGTCCCGTTTGTGTACCAAACGGTACCTTAAACTACAAGCAAGGTTCTAAAAGACGCTAGGCGCTAGTCGGGCGGCAGGCTGGGGCCTAGCACCTAGGTGGCTAGACGGGACCTAGGCGGACTAGGCGAATTTAAGTAAATCTACTCTATTTCGTGTAAATAAGTGTATGTTTATACTTAAAATATGTATAATTTCATCATAAACTACAAAATAGAATGACATATATATTATGAAGTATTGGAACATAATGAAAACATGGGGAACAAGCATATAATGTACGTTCATTTAAGTATTCAACAAGTCTCTTACAATTTATTGAAAAAAAAAAAGAAAAAGCAAAATGAAAGTTATCTATTTAATGTCTAAGTGAGTTGCAACCTAGACGGGTCTGCGCGGGCTAGGTGAGTGCCTAGACGGTCTAGGCGGGCGCCTCAGCAGGTCTAGGCACCCTTTTTTAATTTTCAAATGTCTAGGCATTAATCGGGGCGGTGGCCAGCCGCCTAGCGCCTAGGCCCTAGGTGGGGATTTTTAGAACAGTGACTACAAGAAGGGGAAGATTTTGAATCTTGGGCAATAGACACTTGGAGGGATGCATTTGATTGAGATTTTGATGGATTTTAATGGATTTATACATTTGTGGATTTTGATAGAGTAATTAATTTCTAGAGATTATATGTAAAATTTTGAGTGATTCCATCATATTCTCAGGGAGTTGTGAGATTTGTGATTGCTTAAAATAAACTATGAAATTTCTCAAATTTTCTCAAATTCCCCAACTTTTAAAAATTCTGTAAAATTAATTTATACTTGAATACATGCAGAATGTTATAACTCTTTTAAAATCCTGATTGAATATAGCTAAACTTTCAAAGAATCATTTAAAATTATAATTGAATACTCCCTAAATTTATAAAGAGAAAGAAATTAAATATCTCAAAATCCCAATCTACTACAGTCCCTAAGTTGAAGTAGACTGTCAATTCTACTCCAATAGAGTCTGAGTAAATGGGCCAGAAACCCTAAAACAGAGCAAGCGAGAAAAACGAAGGCCGAGTCCTCCTACGCGTATGGCTGAAACGAGAAAAAACAAGCGGAAAATGGGAATCCGCAGAGGAAAGCAGATTCCAAGAAAACAGCATCCAAGTGGCCTCCAATCAAACCAAACCAAAGCTTCAGATGGCTCCTCTCAAAGATACCATTCTCTTTACTTTAAGAATCCCATTTCCCTATCTAAAAATTTTGGTGCATTTGATTGGATTGTGTAGAGTTATCTGATTAGATTTGTTAAGAGACGCCGGTATCACTTGCTCTTGGAGAAATGCTTCTATGATTATCGAAAACAAAGGTTTTTGTTGCCCTGCGCAACTTTAGTTAGTAGATTTAGGAGACCAGCATGAGTGAGCAGCCTTCCCGATGTCCACTGGTCCGGCTACGTGTGAGAAGGACATTGAGGTTCCAGAGTCTACATGGTATTTGACATTCCTTGTGTCTTCGTGAACTGAAGCTCATGTAACGGGTGACTAGGCGCAAGGATGTCAACACCCAACGCATTGAGATCAGGCTCTTAATTTATCCAAGAGCTCAAAATTGTAAGAGTAGATAGATAGGTAGACAGAGAAGTTTATAGGGCGAAACGAAGCATTCGAGTCGTACAAACTGCTTATTAGTCTACCTTCAGAATATCAGGCACCATTAGCTTAAGGTCTTTTTTATATATAATCATCAAATTGAATAAATCTATCAGATAAAATAAGCATGATTTAACATGAATGCGTTGAGATAGAAAAAATACGTGTGATTATCAGTTTCGTGCATATAAATGTTTATGCAGAAACCAACTGTACAAGGAAAATATAATTTATTTAATTCTCGAGACAAGATCAAAGTTACATTGGCAATTTAAATCGGGAAAAAAATTGTAAAAAAAAAAAAAATCTTTGGGTAATTGCTCTCTTAGACAGGAATTAGGGTATAGCTATTTAATCTGAAGAAAACGCCATTATTTGATCAGAAAAGCCATGTCATAGAGATGAGTTCGATTCCTTGTCATTCTTCATAATGCGAATTATGGGCTCAAATCGAATACCAAATCCCTTAACTTCAGATTTCCCTAAACCAATTTTCGTTGACTTACACCCTCGAGTTGCTCCATAATATGTTCCGCTAGTTCTCCTACATCACACACATATTATCCTCAACCATTACTCATACATTGATGGCAAATAAAGTGGTGCTAAGATATAGATAAAATTATACAACAGGCTCAAAACTCCGGAAATTATAACTTCTTTGATCTTTTATTGTTTGACCTTATTAGTATTATTAATCTGAGAGCACGGCCCACCACAGATGGGAATCCATCGCATTTTTTTGTTGTTTATTTTAATTGTTATGGCATTTTCTTTAGAGATGATTGACAAACATTATTATTTATCTGATGTATGTTGACTTAGGCTGTGATGCATCAACAGCGCGCATTATTGGCGGTCCAATGAACAATTCGGTCTCCACCTCAGAACTCATGCTACCTTGGCTCCTGTAGTTTACAGAAGCAGAAACTCCTGCTTTTTCATAGCTTGAAGAAGTAGAAGCTCTTTTTGCTTGAGCTGAATGCTCCATCCACAGCCTTGCACCACTCTGAGCATATCATCATAGTGCAGATAAATAAACAAGAGAAGAAAGACTAGAAAAATTCACAATGATCGGTTTAAGATTCTTATCATGATATAACATCACCTCAAATCTCATTCACAGTACGTAGTTGTTAGTAATCAAATAATGGCAAAAGAGTTAACCGGACTAGTTTACCTGTTCACGTAATTTTCCTTTCTCTTGTAAGAGGAGAGTCTCCTGATTTTAGAAGAGAGAAAGATGGTGTTAGAACTTGGAACTAGTGAAGCAGTTGGACATATATCTGTAAAAATTCCAATGAATAGGTTTTGTAGCACTAAAATTTAAAGAGAAATTGGCTGCCATTGATCATTTTTCATATCTCAATTGGTGAAATGATCAATTTCAAGTTTGCCGTTGATATCTGACCATTACGTCATCAACATTTGACCATTGTGTTGTCGATATTCGATTATATGCCGTCAATATTTGATTATGATCAATTTAGCAATTGAGATTTAATTTTATGATCATTTTAGCAATTAAATAAATACCTTTGCCTTTAGTTGTTCCATCTGCTCCATGAATAATTGAGCCTGGAGTCACTTCAAGTTAGTTAAATTCCAATAGAAAAAAAAATCCATTTAACTGATACGAGTTTGGAGGAAAATGGACTTGTGACCATCAGCTGAAATACATGTACATATGTACCTTTCTCTCTCTTATGATGCGTAAACTCCGTTCAAGCTGGCTACTCATCTCTTGGAGTTCCTCAACAAAGCAAGAATCCAAATCATTTCCCAAAAGCTTCCTAAGACAAACAAATTTCAGAGTTTAGGAAAACATGAAATGTCAGTTGAGTGAAAAAATGCAGGAGAAGATGATCAAACTAAGCCATAAACCTTTGAGTAGCTTCTAGGATCTCTATCTTCTCGGCCATAATAGCTGATTCATGCTTCAAGTGCTGCATGCATGCAGATTAATTAGTTTTTCTCAGTTAAAAGTTGTCTCATATTGGATTAGATTTAACAAAAGATGAAAGCAGAAAGTTAAAAGGACGTGCGAAAATCACATCTCTAATAAAATTGTCCGAAAAACGAACATCATATCACCAGCGGTTATAACACATGATAACATAAATAAGTCCCAAGTCCCAAGTCCCAAGTCCCAACGAAAGAGTACAATCATTGCGAAATGTGATCTATAGTATCTCTAGGTGTGAAAGGAGTTGCTAAAAGTTAACCTAGTCAACGACTTGAAGCCCCTTCCCCCTCCCTCTCCCTAACTTCTCTTTTCTTTCACCCATTTTCATTTGACGAGCATGTGTCAAGTGTCAATGTAGTAAATTAGAGATGATGGACATATTGGTGAAGGATTCTCTCCCCTTCAAATTTCCTTCACCTCCGGTCCTCTCTTATTTAAAACGGTCACGATTAAACCATGTCAACATCTTGTGTTGACTTCTTTATAAAGAGAGAAAGACAACGTGGAAAGTGAGAGGGGAGAGAAAAGGAAGGGAATGAATTTGGAGGTGAGAGAATCCTACTCCGAACAAATTCAAAAAAACTTGCTAGCAATTAAAATCTTATGGTACTTAACATACAGACACAATTGAGTGTGTACAGTAATGATTTTCACATAGCTAGAAGATAACTATAAAGCAAAGTTGGGGTTTTCATAGTAGTTTAGATAAGTTAGATTCCTATAGTTCGAACTATGTAACATTATTTTTGGATTGATGTGAGTTTGATAAATGTGAGTCCCATCTATTAATTGTGAAACTCAAATGCGTTTTCTTGTCCTTCACTTCATTATTGGTTGTTTGTTCTCCTTTTTCTCTCTCAAAATGTTTGACCCACTATTATATGAATCAAACTCATGAGAGCTATACATGACACTTAACAATTGGACTCACTCTTGTTAAACTAAAAATTTCCGACTTACTATGCTTGTTTGATTTTTATTTATTAGAATGAAACTCAAATTTGCTGGTTCACTGTAGAAATGTGGAGTTCCTAACAATTAGTTCTTGATTATCTTCTATATATATTGTTAAGAAAGGTGCATAGCAAAACCAAGTAGGACGAACAAGAACCATCCCAGCAAGTGATCTCAAAAACACTTCCCAGGAATGTTAACTGATTTGGCTAGTAGATCCCTCAAAGGCTTGGTGCTTCTGTCCCCACATAAACCACAATAATCCTCTTTCCCATGCCCACCTTTGGCAATACAAGAGATTCCCAGAGAACCATAAAGCACCCAGAAATGCCTCCTAGGCTCCTAAGCAAGTTATGTATGGCAAAAACGAGTTCGCCATTTGAGCATGCAACTAATTTTCAATCTCAGCTGATATGAAGAAAATCTATCAAAAACTTCCCAATTAATTTTTTGCGTGCATACACATATACATATGTATGTATATCCCAAAAAGTAAAAACTATACCTCCAGAAGGCATGTAATTTATCCAATTTCTCAACCCTTTACTTCCCTGGTGGAAGGCGTCGTTGCATACTTCCACCAAGCCACCGGAAGCAACTAAAATACTTGCAATTTGTTCAACAGGCCTAAATTTAACAGATTAATTTTACATTTCGTAATGAAAAAGAAATAGATCTTGTTCATAAATACTCAACCAGTTCACTTCAAAAGAAAGGATTGAGTAAAATGCTATAGTTCTCGTTCTTTATTAAGTCATGTATAAATTGATCTTCTTTCCACCAAAATTTGATGTAAATTACTACCTTCCTCTCTATAAATTAAAGGATGCTAAAACAAATCAGGTACAAGAGGTCATAGCCTTAAAGAGAAAGCTAAAAGTTGTTTTTTTCTTCCCTAATATAGTTATATCAGTAAGACTACTCTAAATGCAATGAAGTCTATACTTTGGACAGCATGCACTTGCATACTATCTTCCATCAATTTGAAGATTATGGCCAAAGACTAAATTCATCACATCAAGATTTTTGAAGTTTCATAACAAAATCTGAAATCTAAAAGATTGGATTTTCAAAATCCAAGATAGAGCTTCTAACCTGCACATGTTGTTCCACTTCAACCTTGTTGGTTTGCTCATGATCTTTTGCATATTTACGGTATCGTGTTAGAGTCTCTCGCATGCTGAAGCATCCAGAAAAATAAAGTCCAAAAGATCAGATAATGATGAAATCATTGTACTCCATTCATCCTAGTATCTCTTAACAATATGATATAGATGACATTTTGCAATGATTCAAGTTTTCTGAAATCTCATTCAATTTAGTGGACAAAAAATCTACATAAATTGTTGCAAAGGACAGAATGCACCATAGTTAACAAAAAAGCCAGCTAGCATTTAGACCTACACACCTGTAAATTGTAAAAGGAGTAGGCTAATATCAATGAAATTGTGTTGATCATATCACTGCAATCATTCACAAATTATAATTAAAGTACAACTCCATTGTATGTGGATGAGTGTTTAATGTTTGAATTCATTCAGGTCAGTTTAATACAATTTGGTTCCTCCCGTTTCAAACTCAAACCCGCTGCTGATGTCCCGTTCATGTTAAATATATGCTAATCGCAAGGAAATAGCTACGATGGATGATAACTAGAGCTGGTGAGTTGAAGTAAAATTGGTCAGTGGGGTATAGGATACGTTTAGTGAACTTCATCTAAGTCCAAAAAGTAAAACAAGAGGCCAAAATTATTTTGTAAAAGTTAAAACTTCGAGTACACAAATCTGGCTGGGATGTAGTTGAACAAATACATATTGTAATACAGATATACCTGAATTGATATGATTATAATTATAAACATCATGTGTAAGATGTATGGTACAAATTAAACATAAATATATATAGGTTTTCAAGTATTGATTGTGACTAGGACTGATAGAAAGCTAGAAATCTGTATTATACTTTTACATCATACTACACCCTAGCATCAAGCTAGTACAAGTACCCCATACCTTCTTGTTTCATCTAATGAAATTAAGCATATAGAACAAAAGAAAGATGGGGTTTCAAGAATTTATAGAAATTAAAGAAACGTACTCAGAGCTGGAGAACTCATAGAGCCTGTCCTTCTGGGAGAAGATGATGACTGCAACTTCAGCATCGCAAAGAACGGAAAGTTCATAAGCTTTCTTTAACAAGCCGTTTCGACGTTTGGAGAAGGTCACTTGCCGGCTTGTGGCATTCTCAATTCTTTTCATCTCAATCTTCCCTCTCACCATGTCTTAGCTTTGCCTAATTCATCATTCACCACTATCGTTAATTGCTAAAAAATAAATAAATAAATAAATAAATAAAAAGAAGCAAAAATCTTATAAAATTAGTAAAGGTAAGAAACATATATAGCTCAAATAGCTATCTATAGAAGGGTTTTTCAGAAGCAGTATACTGAGGCAAAGATTTACAAGCAGGAAGATTTGAAGAAGTACCCTAACACTAGAAAAAAAATGTCAGATTTGTGAAGAACGTCCGGTGACAACGAAGAAAACCCAGGAGATAGTCAACTTTGAAAACCCCAAAGAAGTTCTGATAAAAAGCGAATTATAGATGAACCCCAAAAGGATATATACAAAAAAAATTCCCAAAAACATGATAAATTGAGTTTCTAAAAATAGAACCCAGAGACCCCATAAGTGTTAATTACCAAAAGGACACAGAAATACACCCCCAAAAAAGCAACAAGGACACAACGGTATTGGATTTGAAGGATACAGTTATGGAAAATTGATCAGAAACCCTAAAAATAATATTCACAGTGCAGGAAACGCAAAGAAGGAATTTTTTTATCTGATTGTGTCCAATCTCTTTCTTCTCTTTATTCTCAGGCCACACAACCATTTTCCTTCATAGCTACTTCTATTATTCCCTTTCTCTTTCTGTCCAATCTTCCTACCCACAAAAAATAAAAAGTAAAAAGTATAATATTAATTACAGAGTTCTCAATTATAGCAAATAAAAAATAGGGAGCATTTTTACTCATCACCTTTTAGTGTGTTGTATGCTCACCATCCTATTTATCACAGTTAGATGAGTTTGAATTTCAAGATTTGTGTAGTGGATAAGCATAAATCTCAAAATTCAAACTTATCTAACAGTAGTGAGCAAAAATGCACTCTAAAAAAAATGAAATAGTCGATATAAGTGTAGCCAAGTTACTATAAGGCCTCGTTTGGCAGCTCGGATTGTACTGACGATTTCTGTCGGATAGGATAAATAGCCACCGGATAGTACTGACTAAATTAGTCGGGCACTTGGTGCAGTATCGGACTAATGATCGTATTATTTATATTGTGTTTGGTTTTATACCGGATAGGAGGAATTAAACTTTAAATAAAATTAAACTTAAAAAAAAAAAAAAAAAAAAAAAAAAAAAACTGAAGTCATCACTTTTGTTTCCAGTTCTCTCCGCGGCACCCCTCAAACTCCCTCCCTCTCTCTCCCTTCTTCTTCTTCCCCGACTGCAGAAGAATCCCAAATAATTGTTCCCCAGATCTCTCCGTCGCACCCCCAAACTCCCTCCCTCTCTCTCCCTTCTTCTTTTTCCCTGACTGCAGAAGAATCCCAAATTGAAATCATCTCTTCGCCGCATCATGCTTCTTTGCAAGACCCAGTTGCAGGGGAGGACGGCGAGTAAGGGATGAGGAAGGCCACAAGGAGAGGACGACGAGGAAGGCGACGAGGACTAGGAGAAAGCGACGGCGACAGAAAGCGACGGGGAGGACGGCAATGGTGAGAGAAGGTGACGGGGAGGGCGATGACGCCAAGAGAAGGCGAGAGAGAGAGGGCCGAGAGAAGGCGAGAGAGAGAGGGCCAACTAATAATCCGAGCCTTTTGGTTGGTTTTATTAGTCCGGCGTATACCGTATTAAATAAGCAGACCGGTTAATTTAATCCGGTGCTTATTTAGTACGAGTGAGCATCAAACACCCGCGTCCGTATAACTAGTCATATCTGATCATTTATCTGATCTGCCAAACAGGGCCTAATAGTGTGCTTTCGTATATACTCAAATTTGAATTCTCATACTCGTAGTAAAACATAAAAAGTAATTAAATGATTCTTCTCATCATTTCTTCTCTTATTTCACAAAATTAAGAGTGCAGTTAATTTGGATCTCATAAAATTTTAACGAATTTGTTTTAAGTGACAAATTTTAAAAGGTTTGAATGCTCTACAATTCTACAAGAATTTTGGAAAATTAAGTGGATTTGTACTAACTTGTTTTATAAATACTTTAGAATTTAATTAGCTTCTGCAACATAAAATAATTTTTTTTCCTGTTACACAATTTGAAAGGAACATAAACCTTTATAAATTGATATAGAAATACAAATGAATCAAATATGTCCTTTCATTCCCCATTTGAATTGTGACTTTTTTAAAAGTAAAATAACTAAAAAGAGCGACCTTATATTGCATCACATCAGTGTGCTTTCATCTGCACTTACGTATGAATTCTCATTCTCGCAATAAGAAATAAAAGAGTAATTAAATGATTCCATAACCTCATGGACAAGGATTGTCCGCCCTCCTAGATGTGGTGCATTTTCATGCCCCCTATTTATGCGGTCACGGTTAAGTCACGTCAATATTTTATATTTTTATTATTTTTTGTCTTATTATCATTATTAAAAAATTAATATAAAATGTTGACATGGCTTAACCATGACCGCACAAAATAAGAGGGCACGAAAGAGCACCACAACTAGGAGGGCAGACAATCCTTGTCCTAACCTCATTTTTTCTCTCAAAGAAAGAGAAGAGGGAGTGGAATCTTTATATATTCTTTTAATATGTTGAGGTAATCATCGTACAAGTACTGTCGTCATTTTTTCCAAGATACAACCGTGTCACGTGGCCAGCCTTGAGTGCCGAGTCCAAACTTATTTTCTTTACATTTCCTGGTTAGGGTTTTAGGAGCGAGACAGGGACGTGCAGGTCAGATGCAGAAAGAACCGTCGGCCGGAACCATTGGCTCGTCTGTGTAGCGTGGTCAATCAGGTCTCTAGATTATAAAATAAAAATAAAATAGGATACTTGGGAGTGAGCTGCATTTTACATAGGTTTATTTTAACTATAAAAACACCTAATAGACTTTATGGAAAATAGACTTCAAACTTATTTGCGATAAAATCTATTAGGTGTTTCTGTATAAAAAAAGCTTATGACGTCATTTTTATTAGTTTTCTATCTTTCATAGTTTATTCAATGCAAATATTTAAAAATCACTTCTTATAGTGAATTCGGATTAGGGATGGCAATTCTAACCGTTAAACCCGATAATCGTGGATAACCGCCCGAATGGATTGGATTTGTATATGAAAATTCAGGTATGGTTTGGATATGGGAAAAAACCGTTTATATTATTCGGTTATGGTTTTGGATATGGTTATAGAGGTCCCCAAACCGTATCCATAACCGAATCCGATCTGATTAGTAAATAATATAATTTATATATAATATAATAGTATAATACATACATATATATATATGTATTTATGTATTTGTATATCTATTATTCACCAAACCATTAGCTTGAGAATACAAAAGTTGCATTTTGTAGGAAAGTAAAGTTTTGAATCAAAATCAATGCGAACTAAATGATCATTTTAGGACATAACGAAGATAAGCCAACTTCATTAGTGTTTTAATTTTTATACTCCAACAAGATCCATTCATTGGATCATTTTATACATCAAATGTTTAATGACGAAATTGATATCTACTAATTTATAATTTCTCAATTGAACGAATATATTTGTTGTATTGACGAAGATGGATATACCCGTTAACCGATGGGGAATCCGTTACCCGGTGGGTATGGTTATGGATAATACCCGATGGTTAATTTGCGGTTATGGATATGGTTAATTTTCGTGGTTATGGGGATGGATATAGCATTTCTGTCCCCAAACCGAACCGTTGTCATCCCTAATTCGGATGATGAAAAATTCATCATCGATTCTCCATATAACAAAAAAATAAGAAGATGAATTTTACATTATTTAAGATGAAGAGCACTTTAATTCGTAGTTATATATTCAAAATGCATATGGAAAGGCGGCTTTCTTTGCTATATTGGTGGAAAAAGAAAGAATAAAGATGAAGAAAAATAGTCCACAATACCTTGATGAAATGGTTTAATATTGTCGCCTGATGTTACAGTCTGGTTATGAATGTAATATTCAACAAAGCTATAGAGAGATGAGTTTTATTGCTGATCCATTGCCCAACCTGAGTCTCTCTAACAAGCTCAGTATTTTTAGAAGCAATTATCATTATCTAATATTTATGAAGTCCCTAAACCTCTTGACATTATTTTGTAGTTTCTCTTTGCGCCTTTGTTTAACAAAAAAAACTGTGTACAGTATGAGGTACTGGTAGGTATCTACAATTTGCAGCAAGATTTCAATCAAGTCCCTTCAATTGATGGCATCGGCGCAAGTAATAATATAAAATGTAGAATTTACAGCCATTGTACCTGTGCAGGTTAATTAACCAGAAGGCTTCAAGAATATTTCACAAGTTTTCTTATTCTCTAGCTAATCCATGGTTTAGATAACCACTTGAAAATGGGGAAGGAGATACTACGAAAAGAACAAGACTTGAAAAGTGTTTGTAGCTCAATAAGGACTAATTTGAATGTAGTTTCAAAATAACTAAAAATGTTTGTGGTAAAGATATTTTTTATACTGATTCTTAATAAAAAATTCATGTGGATTTTTGGAAAACATTTTAAGTGTTTTTTTTTTGTAAGAAACACATATCTGATGCTTTTAAAGCACTTGAAGTAACCCAAAATCAATTTCACCAAAATTATTTTCAGTCATTTTAAAAACATTACAAAACGAGCTCTTAGTTAATAGCATAGTCTAAAATATCGATATTATCGGCGATATTTCGCAGATAATATCGTTTTTGTGAGATGACGATATTTTCACACTTATCCACTTAATTATCGTCAAAATATCGTGATATTATCGATAATATCACTGCAAAAAAACCCGGCAACCAAAAATGGCGTCAGTGGCAGGAGCAGCAACAGCGCTAGTTTCTTTCTCTTCCTCCCTCATCTCCAAACCCTCCCTCTCTCTCATCCTCATCCGCACACTTCCCCACCTCACCTGCTCCCTCGCCACTTCCTCCTTTTCTCATGAGCTCAACATCACATTCGCGCCACCGAAGCCTAAGCCCAAACCTGACTCTGCCGAGCTTGACCCGGATGCCCTTGCCGGCCAGCTTATCATCCTCTGGATCGTCTGCGGCGAGGACGGCAACCTCAAGCTCCAGTCTCACCCTCCCGCGCGGGTAGGGTGGATGTGGACGGGGCGAAGCTGGCCGATTTCGGTGACGACAGTGACGAAGATGAGGAGGGGAGACGGCAGAGAGAGAAGGAGTACGAGGAAACGAGGAGGGTTTTGCAGGGCCTTGATGCGGTGGCGGAGATGGCGAAGAGGGAGAGGGTGAGGAGAATAAGGGTTCATTGACTCGTTGACGCCATGGATTTACTTGCATAGAGGAAAAGGGAGAGCCTCTCGTTCTTTCAAGTTTCAATTGGCAATTTAGGGATTTTGAGCAAGTCTCTGGCCCAAATTACCTCACTTATATTGCCCTCAACAAGTCCAATTAATTACATCATATTAAAATTTGATTAATTTTTTTTCAATTACATCATAGGAACTCTATGTGGTACCAAGTCACTCGTGTATCTTACTATGTAATGTATAAAGTGTAAAATATTGTACTAATTCATTATATATAATGATTATGGTGTGTTTAAACTTCTTTCATTAATTACTACATATTTTCTACACTCACAATGTTTGCCAGCTCGCTATATAATCAACTTAAATCAGTTAAATCCATCATGCAATGCATTTCTTTCCAATTTTTTGTGATAAACTAATAGATAATTGACTAAATAAACATCCTGCAAAGTTTCAATAAAAATTTTCAAGCTTTTCTTACAATTTCCGTGGTTTTTATTCAATTTTTATCGATATCAATAATATCCCGATATTTTCATCGAAATTTTCGTGTTTTTGGACTACCGATTTTTTCGATATCATCGATATTTTAGACCTTGGTTAATAGCAATCACCCTTGTATTTGAGGTCTCATGTTTTGTGATTGAATACTTCATTTCTCAAAATTGCTTGTATAAAAAAAGATATAAAAAAACTACATTAGGTAGGTCCATATAATCATCATTAAAAAATTTCACTTTTTACAAGAGTATTTTTCTTTCTAATTGTAAAAAGTTTGGAGCGCACAATTAAATTTTAGGGTGTCAATAATAATTTCTTATATATAATATGTTAGAGAAAATTGTAGCAATAGTCCCTCAACTAAAAATCCACGGTCACTGATCCCTTAACTCATCAAAATGTGCAACTATATTCCTTTTTGTTAACTCCGTCAGAATTACGTCAAATGAGTCATGTTGGAATGACCATTACTATAATTAGGTTAAAGTTGAGAGACCATTGCTCCAATTGAGTTAAAGTTGATGGACCATTTCTCCAATTAGGTTAAAGTTGAGGGACCATTACTGTAATTTTTTTCATTATTAATCTCATGATTCTACTTCATATTCCTGACATGTGACTTATTTTGACGGAAAGTTCTAACAAAGTTGACAAAAAGGACTATAATTGCACGTTTTGATGAGTTAAGGAACCAATAGTCATGAATTTTTAGTTAAGGGACCTTTAATCTAATTGAGTTAAAATTGAAAGATCATTGCTACAAGTTTCTCAACACATTATAATAGAATAGGTAAATTCCTTAACAATAAAAATTCCCATTTCAAAAGAGCTCAGGATGGCTCAGCCCATAACTAGTAGGGAATCAGTAGGCCAGGACTTGAGTAAATGGGCCAGAAAACCCATAAAACAGAGGAAGCGAGAAAGCGAAAGAAAGGCATCGAATGGCTGAAACACGAACAACAAACAAGCGGAAAATGGCAGACCGGAGAGGAGAAGCAGATTCCGAGAAGACATCCAATTGGCCGTCCATTAAACCAAAGAAAAATCTTCAGATAACTCCTCTCAAAGATACCCATCTTTTTACTGTAAGAATCCAATTCCATTTTTATTTCAAAAATCTTGCATCTTTTTATGAAAAATTCAAATTTTTTTGACATATGGGTTCTTCTCAGATGCATGAACAGTATTTTGGGTTTAATTTATTATTTGAGTAAATATTAAAATTGGGATCAAAATTTGATCTTGGTGAAGATTATGGTGTAATGGTGGTCTGTTAATAGTTAATTGAGTGAGTTAAGGTATTTTCAGGTGCAGAATTTGCTGACTTCTGCAGAATCAAATGCTTTCGTTAAAGCTGCAGAGTCTAAGGGGTTTGTTCACCAGGGGAGTCTTGGCCCGACGAAAGGCGAAGCGTACAGAGACAATGATAGAATCTCTGTGAATGATCCTGTTCTTGCAGATACAATATGGGAGTCTGGTCTTAACAAATTGTTTTCTGACATTAAAATTCGAGGGAGGTCCGCTGTTGGATTAAACCCGAATATCAGATTCTATAGGTTGGTGAAGTTCATTTTGTTAATGTGGTTGAACAAGTTTGAAAACTTTTTGTAATTGTGAAGTGTGAACTGACCCCATGTATAGAAAACTCAACTTTTCTATCCTACAAATTGGGTACATTTGATTGGATTGTTGCAAAGAATTATCTGATTGAATTTGTTAAAGAACGCCGCTGTCACTTGTTCGCATAGAAATGCTTCTCTATTTTACAAAAGAATGTGCTGTTTTTTGTTGTCCTGTGCACCCGGAAACTTAATTTTCTGTTGCAATGTGTTTTCAGGTACAAGGCTGGTCAGCGCTTTGGAAGGCATATTGATGAAGGTAATGATCTTGGTGACGGAAAACGCACCCATTATACTTTGCTAATATACTTAAGTGGTGGCGGTTTCAAACCAAAAGCTAAAAGTGATACGAGCAGTCTTAAGGATTCTTCCTCAGAGCCTCTGGTTGGAGGAGAAACAGTTTTCTATGGTTCGAGGAATAGTGTTGTGGCAGAGGTGAGTTATGTTTTCGTCATATACCATATTGCTTTTATTCTCTACTATTCACTTTCATTTTTATGTTCAACTTGATGTAAAATCTTGGTTCTTTTGAATTAGTTTTGCAGTAGTGTTTTTATGGAATATGCATTGACTGTCAATCCGTGAAATTCTGTAGGTGCCTCCCACTGAAGGAATGGCCCTTCTGCACATTCACGGGGACAAATGCTTGCTGCATGAAGCCCGAAACGTTACAAAGGGTATCAAGTATGTATTTCGTTCGGATGTAGTATTTGCTTGATGTTTTGTTACGTGTATAAGCTGAAAACCTTCTGAAGGTTACTCAACCAAGAACATTAGTAACGGAAATGTGTATTATCTTCGTGACACCGCTTCATTTTTCATCTGAATTTCTTTGTTCTTAAGATATTACTTGGAGTAGACACTTGATACATATCATAATCTAGTAGCAAAAAGGAAAAAAATGTAAATAAAGGATCCGGATACCATTTTTTTCCCTAACTGAGTACGTTTTTTACTATAGAAGAAACATTATTGCTGGTTTCTTACTACATTAAGAGATGATAGAACCAGAGCATCATACTTCTAGACTTCTGTGGGCAACATAGGCACAGTTTTCTTTGCTATTCTTATTTTAGTGAGGTAGGAAAGAACTTCTCTCGCCTGGTGATATATGCATACGATGGGTTGATGATCTTTGTTTTCTGAGTCGGATTGGTAAAGAATACAGATGGAAGCACATTGTAGATTACTAGTGGAGATCTCACATCTTCATTTCTCCATATAATAGAACCTGAGTTATGAGTGGTCCGTTGACCTCCACACAGAACGATTTCTTCTCTTTAACTTCTGTGAGTGAAAGTACACATGGTTCCACTTTAACATCAGGCATATCAATCCTAAAATTGTAGGTTGTCTTGGGTTTGCCAACATTTGCAAGTCATGAAAGTTTCCCTTGACCTTATGACCATCTTCTATAGCTAGAGCAAAAGAGGGATAGTTGAGGTCCATGCCTTACCGGGTTTTGTGGTCCTGCAAACACTTTTGTCACCCGGAATTTTTCTTACTGTGGTTGGTTGTAGCTTTGCTTGCACAGAAGGTCGATGTAATCTTTCTCAGATGCATCAAAAACTCACTCAGGAATAACTGCCTTGGTTGGGTTGAGAAGACCCAATCCGTTAGCAAATTCTCTTTCATTTTCGTGCTTTTTCGGGTCCATGACATGTGCTTTATTGAGAAAACATAGTGGTTTGTAAAGTTTTGGAAGTTACAGAGTAGATTGTTTGACATACCTGTGGTCCGAAGAGCGAATATAATTGCTGTAAGAGACCACCGTGGGTGATCAGCCTTCACCGTGCATGGCTGCTGCTCCGGTCCTGTGGGCAAGACATTGAGATTCCGGAGTCCGCATGGTATTTGACACTCCTTGCGTCCTTGGTGTAAACCGAAGATCTTGGAACGGCTGACCAGGGCCGAAAGGATGTTAACAACCTGCACAATGATATCAAGCTGTTAATTTTATTCCACAGCTCAAAATTGTGAGAGTAGATACTATGAGAATTTCTTCTGGACTGTTGAGTGTTGTTGAAAGGGACGAGAAAAGGCAGGATCGTCAACAGATCGAAAAGGCATTACGACACTGACTCCAGTCTTTCGTGACAATGCCAACCCGCCGTTTGATCGGAAAATAAATTGACTTAACAATACGAAAAAACGGATATGATTAAACAGGGCTGTGCAAGGGAAGAAAAAATGTGTTTTGACGTGTTAACGTGTGTGCAGAAACCAACTGTACAAGGAAAATAAATTTTATTCTCAAGACAAGATCAAAGTTACATTAGAGATTTAAATCGGGAACAAATTGTAAACAATAAAAATGAAAATCTTTGATCAATCACTCTCTCGCGATCAGATGATTCCGATCAATTCACCACACGGCAATTCAGTCTCACTTCACCATCCTCAATCACCCCAACATTTCCAAGATTTACCATTGAAGCTGCAAACTCTTTGAAGAACACACTTTGATCCTTGGCCAATGACTCAACAATCCATCTAGTCCTGCAATCGCTAAACAACGCTTGATCCGATCCAAACACGCCCTCACCTGCCACCAATTGCTTGTAGTAATTGTTATCAAAAGTGGAGGAAGTTGAGTCCAACAACTCTCCGGCAGTGATATCCCTGTTTGGCTTAGAGCATTTGGTTCTTAGCTTCTGAGCAAATTCTTTGTTCATGGTTGGGTCGACGTCGTGCACTGAACTAAAATTCCGAAGCCGGGATTCGAATGAAGAACAATGTGAGAACCCTAGAGTGTGGCCGCCAGATAGAGCAACCAAATCCTTAACACCTAAACCTCTCTTAGCAAAGCTTTGAATCAATTGGGACACGTTGAAAGTTGGAGCTGGTAAGTTGATGGTCTCATTAGCTCTCGACACCCTTCCGTCTTTCCTCCCTTTTAGCACATTCCAAAACGGACCTCCGGACTGACAAAAATGAGCGTACGTACATCAGTTTCTTATACATTAAGCATTTGTATGGCAACGTGAGAACTTAAGTGCATACGTACCATGGTCACTACATCTCTTGCAGCAATGCCAACGATATCAGCACAAGAAACAGTGTGTGGACATGCGGCTTCTAGCTTGGCTTTGGCATCGTCAATCACGTAGAATGATCGGACTGAGATATTGGGAGGGCCATCTTTCTCTGCTTGGCTTCCTGCGGTGGAGTCTAGCAGCAACGACGCATCGCATCCCTAACCAATAAGAAACCTAAATTAATTCTACAAAAAATTTATACGATATATAGACAAGCTTCTTAGCATGGATTCCGCTTTATACTGTTCATGGAGGAGAATAAATAACATAGTGCAATAATATTGCATGTATAGTGACCAAGTAATGACCACATAGCTCTACAGGATAAGGGATGTTATGTAGGCAATATAGGGGATAATTTAAGAGAGAGAGAGAGAGAGAGAGAGAGAGAGAGAGACTGTACCCTTATGAAACAATCATGGAAGAACATCCTTAAGATACGAGCTGGGACTTTAGGGTCATGCATGGAAGCATTATACACCGCTTGTAATATAATTTTTTCTGCTTGTGGACACGTTTGATCATAGTAGTGAGCACTGAGCGATGCTGTTGATTGTAAAAACCTATTTGAAAGCAGTAACAGTAATGCATGTAAGAAGAAGAAGATTGTTTTTGGTGCAAACACAGCCATTTTCTCGGGGACAACTGAGATAGGAATTAGGGTTTAGATATTTTGAAGGTGCTGATATAAATTTGATATATAGGATCATTATATATACACATTTTCAGCATTTCATGTATATATATTATATGGATATTGATCGTACTTTTAAGTTACTCAATAGAGAAACAGCCTGCATAGTAATATAGTGAACGTGAAGTACTAGAGCTTTGACCCTGCTTTTCGCCATGTACTGTGCTTTGAAACCAAGCATATCCACCTAAGCTGTTGTTCTTGGTCCTTGGAGGACCAACGTTTTGTTGAATGGATTAAACTTGAAGATTATTCTAAAAGAAGCAAATTTCATATTTGAACATTGTTGAAGTATGATCAGGTTATTGTTGGCTTATATCTATCAGGTCGGTTGTGCTTGCGGTTGGTGAGAAAGTGGGAATAATGTACAACAATTTCGTAGTACTACTGCAAATAAGATATGAAAGAGGGTGAAGTTACTTCAAATTTATTTGTTCATATCGAACAAAAATTCATAGTTGTAACCATCTAGACAAGCTGGATGGCTGCTCGTTTGAACCACTAACCTTATATTTTAGTCCGACTCACCTTTATCAGTCACATGATCACATCTCCTTAGGTTTTGTACTTTATAGTATGAATGTCCAAATACAATAATCTACCAAGACAAAGACATTAGCTGAGTGGCCTTAAATGAATTTTGGCTTTTTAAGTGACCAAACCACATGCTATTCGGACTCTTAGAAAATTGTATTATCTATTTTGATAATTTTATTGGCACTCGATCTGGATAGATTTTGGCATATAAGTTAATTTCTCTCATATTTCTATCTCACTTTTCACGTGATTTGATTAAAATTCTCTCCTTTTCAAATTGTTTTCTTACCAATTAATCGACCTTGTGTGATTGTTAAATATTAAGGCAATTCAAAATAGGCTTTTTAGCCAAAATGATTTATAAGATTGTGAGATTGACGTGTTCTCTGAGTTTGTACACCATCAATCATTTTGTTCATTTTATAAAAAAATCTCTATTATACAAGAATAAAATGGCAAAAAACTCTGAATTTTTATCAAATCATTTTGACTCATTGTATTTTAAATTGATGGTATTTTTATCATTTTGGTTCTTATTTAATATAATTTTTTACAGAAAGACCAAAATGATTGTTTATGGACAATTGATTCAAATGTTAAAGATTAAAGTGATGAGTTATACTAATATCATAAAGTACTTTGACTAAAAGCCTTCAAAATATTAAGGCAAATCAAAACAAAACAAATTAAAAAAAAAGGTCACAATTTGTTTTTTTTTTTTTGGTTGAAAGGTCACAATTTGTTAGGCGTGTGATTTGAGTGTTCTTGATAATTACGTGGCGTGTTCTTATTTGTACAATCCTTTTCATCAAAATGAACGACTCTGCAGGTGATCATCTCTATGCAATGCCTAATCTGAAGGTACGGAACTCACAAAACAAGGCTCATCAACGTGTCATCATCTACGTGGTCCATGATGTGTGCACAACTCTAAGAACCGTTGATCGGATCCCCTTCCCCTGTAAATAAATAAATAAATCGATTCGGTAGGGTCCCTGGCTATCAGTGGTAGGGCTGGCAAAGAGAAAAAAGGACGATAAGTGGGGGCTCGTCTGATTCTCTTTCTCTCTCCTTCTCTTCCCTCTCTTTTTCCTGTTCCTTCTAAGTTTCATAACTGTTCAAATTATTTGATTATTCTTTCCGTAATTAGTTCATTAATCTTATGTAATCTAATCTAATCCTCCCCAAAGTATGAACAGAGATTCAAAATCCCAGTAAAAAAATCATCCTCTGTTCTTGCTCTGTTTCTGCAGCTAACCCAGGTTTTTCCTGCTTTTAAATTCTTGAAATTTTCTCGTTTTTTCAGCTTGATTTTGTGTTTTTCCATCTGGGGTTTTTCTGGGTTGTTCAATTTTTCTGAGATTCTTGAACTCCGGCAGATTTTTGGGTTAGGTTTTTGGTGAAGAAGATGAAGTCGAATCAAGGGCAGAGCCTTGAAGAAAGCAACGAGCCTGAACGCGGTGGCGACAGTAACAACACCACCACCTCGGGGTCCAGCCCATCAGTGGCGAATACTCCGGAGCAAAACTTTCCGGCGACGGCGCTGATGATGAAAGAAGAGCTGGCGGACCCAGTGCAACAGTTAGACCAGCAGGGATCTCTGTCCATGGGGATTGTTCCTGTGCCCGTTTCTACGGCACCGAAACCGGCTGGGAGGTCGTCGAAGGACCGCCACACGAAGGTGGAGGGCCGGGGCCGGAGGATCCGAATGCCCGCCACGTGTGCGGCCAGGATTTTTCAACTGACCCGGGAACTCGGCCACAAGTCCGACGGTGAAACTATTAGGTGGCTGCTGGAGCACGCCGAGCCTGCTGTCATTCAAGCCACCGGCTCAGGCACCATCCCCGCTATCGCCGTTTCGGTGGGCGGCACTCTAAAGATACCCACAACTTCGCCAGCGAGACCCAACGGTGAAGTTACTGAAATACCCAAGAAGAGAAAGAAGATGAGAGGGTCCGTGGGTGAGTTTGATGACGTGCACGACCAGTCTAGCGGGTTGGCACCCATAGCACCAATGGTTTACGGCGGCGGTGGCGGAGGAGATGGCGGTGGCTTGGTGCCTTTGTGGCAAATTGGAGCAACCGGCGCGGCTGGGCCTTTCTTCATGTTTCCGAACTCCGGGACGATTCAGAACCAGCCTCAGCTCTGGGCTATTCCGACGGCGGATTCCACGGCGCCGATTTTCAATTTCCAACCCAAACCCATGTCCAATTTCGTCTCGGCCTTTCCAGCGGGGGTTCAAGTTGGCAGCGTTGGCGGCGGAGATGGGCAGTGGCAGGCCTCATCGTGTTCAATTTCGAGCGGCGTAGCCACGGGCGGTGGTGGGAGCTGCTCTTCTAGTTTGGGACACAGTTTGGACTCGGCCTCGGGGACTACTAGTGCTGCAGCATCCGCCGGCGCTGCTCCGCCGAGCGCCACCACTCAGATGCTGAAGGATTTTTCGTTGGAGGTTTATGATAAGAGGGAGCTTCAGATAATGGGGCAGGCTGCAAATTCACAAACGCCACGCTCAGAATCTTGAATTGGAGTTTTGAGTCAACTAATTTCTAGTTTAGGGTTTTTTTTTTCAGACTTTTGGAGGGTTTAGGCCTTTTGAGTAATGCACCAAAGAAGCCATTCTGATTCTGCTTTTGTTTAAGACTCAAAGGTCCTTTTTGGCTTTTGCTTCTACTTTTGGCCTTGGGTTCAAGTTGCATTTCTTATCAAATTAAATGGAGATTGTTCAATAATTTATATGTAACAAGCAAATTCACGATTACGGTAAAAGAAGAGACTTTTATGAGTGCATCCGTAATACACGGTTCAATATACCGAGTATTATAAATAAGTAAAGAAAAGTGTTTTTGTTTTGTTTTTTTGTTTTTAATTTACCACTCATATAATAACTACTCCGTTGTGGCTGATGGACCTTATTCACAACGAGTCTGTGATGGAAGTTTAAGTTTATGTTGCATGTCAAGCCTCTTTTTCCTTCGTCGAACCTTTTCCCACTAAGTTTTGCTTATCGAGTTTTTTTTCGGAGGCATCGTTCGGGTTTTTCTGTTCCCATGCGTGTCCATGTATGATTTGGATATTATTAATGAAGTTCTTATTTATCCTAAAAAAATATCTATTGTAAAAGAAAATAGTTGCATGTGGTTTGAGTTGTACACGTGCAAGTACGATGGGACCACACTAGAAAGTTGAGGTGGGCCGTGGATCAAGCCGAGCGGTTCAGTGTGGGCCATGAAGTGGGTCATAGGATCGGGCCACGTGTCCATAGGAATGCGGATCCTTCTCGTTCTGTTCTGTTCTAACGCTGACTCCTCGTGGTGGTCCCTTCCCATCGTTCTAGCAGTCCAGGCTGTCCCGTCCTTTTTCATTTTTTCATTTCAAAAATTTTAAATTTCAATTGAGAAGAAGGAACATAGTAATGTAAGACCATCTCCGACCCTTGAGCTAAAAGTCAAATTTTTTAGCCCGAAAAATTTAGCTTTTAGCCCAAATATAGCTTTTCTGCTCCAACCCTTCTGGCCTAAATTTTTTAGCCTGAAATTATTAAAGAATAAATTTAGGTTAATTTTTTCTTTTAAAGTGATTTTTAAAAAAAAAAAAATTATGTACACTATCATACTTTAATTTTATGAACATTTTAACCTAAAAATATTTAAATTCGGATAAATATTGAAAAATCACTAAATTTGAGTGAATTTTGAGTTAAATAATTTTTTTAATTATTTTAGCTGATAGATTTAAATTTGGGCCATTAGATCTTTTTTTTATCGTTAAATTTAATTATATTCGATCTCAGCCGTTGGATTCAATAAATCATGAGAGACATGTCCATGTGGGTGGGGTCCTGCTAGTGATGCCCACACCATTTTCTGGGCTAAATTCTGGTGGGAATTTGGCCTAGGTTTAGCGTTTAGCATTTAGCCCAAAGATTTCCCTTGGGTTAGGTTGGGTTTGGGGGGAAATTTTGGGAGAAAATTTGGCAAATAGCCCAAGGTTGGAGATGGTCTAAATGACGTAACAAACGAAAATTTTTCAGTCTGCCGAGAAAACAAAACTTTAGCAAATAAAAAAAATATAATATGTTATCAAGACGATAAAAATGAGTATTCAAAATATTAAAAGTTTATTGGATTTCAAAAGTACATAGTTTTTCCTTTGGAAATATAAGAATGAATACTCAAAAGTTCAAAAACTTATTAGGTATAAAAAATGGGAAGTGTTATTGGCACTCCAAAAATCTTATTCTACACTCCTCACAAGTGTATTTGTCTTTCATAATATATAAAGTTTGGAGTGTAGAATAAGATTTTTGGAGTGCTAATAAGAATTCCTTAAAAAATAAACAGTTTTTCCCTTTTATATTTTATTTGGACTGTTTTCTACATTCATGATATCAAATAAGTATGTATTTGATATCTTTTGAATTTCTAACCAATTGAATTATGTCGCTTAATATACCAGATCATGTTCCGAGTCCACTGAAAAATCTCTTCTAACAATCAAGGGCTAAACCCTTGCGTATTAGGCTCTTCTGATTGTAATATTGTTGGCCTCCTCACCCAATTTATTAGACGAGGTAAACGGGTTGGGTCAGTGCACATCTAAAAGACCGATTTAACTTCTACCAAACGGGCTCATAAACGTATCAAGTCCTTAGCATGTTTGATGTATGTGCGCCTGGAAAAGCCTAGAACATGTGTACTCAAAAGGCTATAAAAATATGATTTTTCGTTAAAGTGAACAGTATCGGGAGTCTTTCGTTAAAACTTCCTTATTCAAAAGGTTTTTTCAATTTTTTTCTTTTTTAAGAGATACGAAATGAGACTCCTCACTTATAATATGAGAAAAATACTAATGGATCGTAATTTTTATGATTTGTAATTGATTTTTTAAGGGTAGACTCGTTTTAGCACTCCCACCATAATCCCTCTATCATACCACCAACCACCTATTTTCGAGCACTTATCATGCTCCTTCAAAGGTGGATGGCTGGTGTCAGAGTTTTGTGCGTAGGTAGTTTTAAGATTAGTTTACCCTTTAAAAGGTGATTACATGATCAATTCTAACGAAATTAACATCACATATGATATTTGATCAAAGTAAAACTAATAGGAGAAATACATGAAAAAAAATTGAAAGTGCGGAAAGTCACCACCTTTAAACAATATTGACGAAACAGTAAGTTTTGAATAATACATTTACAATTTTTCTTCAAAAGGCCCAAAAAGTCAATGGTACGAAATACATATGATTATGATTGAATTGAAAAAATACAATTTTTCTCAACTTGTCAGAGTATCTCTAAATAAGATGTCAAATTTTAAACATCAAAATGATAGTTGATAGCTTATGTGGCAATTTGACATTTTTTACAATATTTTACTCCACCCGATATGTTAAATAATAATGTCAAGTAATAATTTTTTTTATCTTTTTATGTAGTCCAATGATTAAGGCATCCAATCAAATATTTCAAAAACATAACAACATTTATTATATATTATATTAATCTATTAAAATATCATTTAATAAATTTAACTGCAAAATGTTTTGCCTTTAAATGACTGAGCACCATCTAAAAAATTGAAGGTTCGGTTGGAGAGAATTTGCTACTATTTTTTACTGTTGTATGTCTACGTGATAATTTTGACATGCGATGCTCTCAATTTAATAAATAAAAATTCGGAGTATTGATAACAAATCCCATGAACCTAAAAAGCCAAGGGAAAAACACCGAAGTGAGGCGACTTCTACATGGCTCGAGTATGTAGTCGTTTAGACTCCAACCAACTGGTGCTCAAGTTTAAAGCAAAACAATGAAAGCAGTACTTTGTGGCAAAGCAGGGTCGTCCGATCCCAACTCCGGCGTTTCAAACTCACTAAAACTACAATAAAGTTGGATACTTCATAGAGTTTATGTCACTCCGCAAATGCCCAGTTCTTCTTCTTCCTTTTTTCCAGTTCTGAAATCGCGCTCTCAAGTCCCGCGTTCACAAAGTCGTAAGCTTGGATATCGGTTTCTGGTTCCTATGGAGCTCCCCGTACTTATCAAAACAGACTTTGTTTAGCTGATTGGATTAGACTATGAATTCTACGAAATGGGTTCTCTTAGATTTGATCAATAAATGCAGTGGCTTCCGGAGTTTCAAGCAAATCCATGCACAGATTTTAGCTTCTGGGCTGGCTTCCAATGACTTGGTTGCAAGCAGCATCGTTGGATTTCTCGGAAAATCAGTTACTTCTGTTGATTACGCTTGTGATTTTTTGAAACAAGTTGATTGGCGCGAGAGCTCGTTTCCGTTCAACTTGTTGATCTCCGGCTGTGCGAGCGGAGACGTGCCGCGGGCGGCCTTTTTGGCATTTAGAAGGATAGTGAGAGATGGGTTTTCACCGGATATGTTTACCGTCCCGGCGGTTATGAAATCTTGTGTGAAGTTTTCGGGTAAGGGAGAGGGCAGGCAGGTTCATGGGGTGGTTGTGAAGATGGGTTTTCAATGTGATGTTTATGTGCAGAACTCGCTTGTACATTTCTATAGCGTTTGTGGGGATTGTGGTAGTGCGGTCAAGGTGTTTGATGAGATGCCTGAGAGAGATGTGGTGTCTTGGACTGGCTTGATATCCGGGCATGTGAAGTCGGGATTGTTTGATGAGGCTATGTCTTTGTTTTCGAGGATGGATGTGAAGCCGAATGTGGCAACTTTTGTTAGTGTGCTTGTGGCTTGCGGGCGGATGGGGTATTTGAGTGTGGGGAAGGTGATTCATGGATTGATCTTTAAGCGTTCGTTGGGGACGGATTTGGTGGTAGGCAATGCTGTCTTGGATATGTATGTAAAGTGTGAGAGTTTATGCGATGCAAAGAAATTTTTTGATGAGCTTCCTGAAAGGGATATTGTATCTTGGACGAGCATGATAAGTGGATTGGTGCAGTGTAAACGTGCAAGAGAGTCATTAGAGTTGTTCTGCGATATGCAAAGTTTAGGCATCGAGCCTGATAAAATTATACTTGCTAGTGTGCTTTCGGCTTGTGCCAGTCTTGGGGCTCTTGATTATGGAAGATGGGTGCATGAGTATATTGATCGTAAGGGTATCCAGTGGGATGTCCATATCGGAACATCTCTGATTGACATGTATGCGAAGTCTGGCTGTATACAGATGGCATTGCAGACTTTCGACGAATTGCATTGTGGGAATGTCTCTACATGGAACGCATTGTTAGGTGGTTTAGCAATGCACGGACATGGGCACGAAGCGCTGAAATTTTTTGAAGAAATGACTCGGTCTGGACCTAGACCAAATGCAGTGACATTTCTAGCCATTTTGACTGCCTGCTGCCATGCTGGTTTGGTTGATGCAGGCCGTCGGTACTTTTATCAGATGATAAGCCAACCTTACGATATTTCTCCAAAGTTAGAACACTATGGATGCATGGTTGATCTGCTCTGTAGGGCTGGACTCCTGGGTGAAGCTCGGGAGTTGATAAACACGATGCCCATGCAACCCGATGTGCTGATATGGGGAGCTCTCCTGAGTGCTTGCAAGGCCGTAGGTGACGTTGAGCTCTCTCAAGAAATATTAGACCGTCTCCTGAAACTTAAGTCGCAAGATAGTGGGGCTTCCGTGCTTCTGTCAAACATATATGCCACAAATAGAAGATGGGGGGATGTAACAAGGGTAAGGAAGTTGATGAAGAAGAAAGGAATACAGAAGTCCCCCGGATCGAGTGTCATAGAGGTCGATGGTAAGGCTCATGAATTTGTAGTTGGAGAAACCAGCCACCCTCGAAAGGACGATATCCATATACTATTGAATATCCTTGCTAAACAAGTCTATCTTGAAGGGATTTTTCCCATCCATTCCTGATACGATAGGTATTTACTATCATTTTTCTCTTTCTTTATGTTACAAATTCTGATACTTTGTATTCGATGATATGAAGAATATTCCTTAATAAACTTGAAATTTTGCAAGGATTAGATTTAGGAAGCAAAATATGAGATTACATAACAAGCCAAGTATGAAAGGTTCTGAAACTCTTTGAAGTGGAAAGGTTCTGAAACTCTTTCTGTGAAAGAATGAAACATGTGTTTTCCCCTGACAGTTAAAATTCCATATGTACAGAATCTTCTCTGCAATGATGTTTAATTTTCTACACTTTCAGGACCAATTAGAATAAACAAATGTATAGATATAGATACAGATATATATTTTACTTAAACTTCAACTGTTCTCTGATTAAGAGCTGTATATCTCCATCTCTCCTTCTCCACAAAGTCTGCATCCAGGAACTGTGCAACAAAAGCCCAAAGCCTGTATACGTCTTCAAAGTTGGCCAAGAATCCGAGTGCAGCTGTAACCACGGTAATTCCTAGATCAGGTTTCGCCTTGGACTTGTTAGCATCCGTTCCCTTCGCTCCGCTTTCTCTTTTCTCTAGGATTCTCCCTTTCTCTTCAGCATACTTATCCGAGAACCAGATGTGGTGTAAGAATCCATAGCTAAGAGAAACATTGTTCCTGCCGGCAAGTTTCTGTACGAGAACAGGCTCGACCTTCTCTCCTTTCCAATCATATACATTGAATGCCAGAGCTGGTCCCCTATCGAATTTGATCTTTGGCCCATGGATTTTTACCAAAGGAATTCCCTTGCTGTTAGGATGCTTAAGCTTTCTCAATGAGCTCACCAGCCAATTGATCAGGTACCTTGCCCTGTTAGTGATCACCATTAGCCCCAGTGAATCCACTTGATCCAGTCCCCTGCATACAACCTCTAGGTTCCCATTACCGCTGCTTCTGGAATTCTCGTCCTTCATTATATTGGCATGTTTTTCTGTTCCCTCGGACTCTGAAGATATTTCGATTTCTTCCCAGTTTGCAGCTTCTTCAGCTCTCTCAGACCGTTCTTGCTTCAATCTTCTTGTCTGTGTTGACTGATTGGATATCAGACCGGAGAAAGAACTTGCCGTGCCTAATGCATCTAGCTGCATGCCAAGTCTAGATATCTGCTCAAGCTCTGTGTCGGTACCAGAAGAATCCCCTGCTATTTGGAGCAATTGCTTTGCCGGGACAAGATTTACAATTCCTGCAGTCGTGGAATCTTCTAGGACCGAAACAGCAGATTTCTTGACAAAGAGGCATGCAAAGCCTGAAGGGTTTTCCCCACAAATCTTGTAGAAGGAGGAAATGAGGAAATCGGGTTGAAAGAGAGAGAGGCCGAAGCTGTCCATATCTTTTGGTCCTAATGCACAAGCATCAACCAAGACGTGCCACCCGTTCTCCTGCGCCATGGTCATCCATATGTAAGGATATCTGGAGCCCGTTATCCTGGAATGTACCGGAAACACGAAAAGCCCCCTTTTCTTTTTCTTCTTCCTCTTGCTTACAACCGTCTTCCTCAACTTGGCCGACTGAATCCTCAGCCTGGGCCATGAAAACTCCGCCGACATGACTTTGGCTCCTCTCTTTTCGGAGCCGTTAATCATCCCTTCCACTGCCTCACTCTCGTAATCATACACCGTCAGCAGCTTCCTACTAGTCTTGAACGGGTAAGATTCCGCCACAAGTTTAAAAGCCGATGTTCTGTTGGCAGTGAAAACCATGCTGTAATCATTTTCTGATATGTTAAGAAAATCCATAATCCTGTTTCTCATTGCAGATTCCAGCTCTGATTCCTGGCCGCCATGAAGCAGCTGCGTCTTCAAACTCCCTGTCTTGTACGACAAACTAAAGAAGGGGAAATCCGAACTTACCTGAGAAGAGGATTCGTGATTGTGCAGCTGAGACGAGGAGAAGAGGCCGATGCCAATGTAATCAAGGCAGGTATGGTTTGACTGTGAGAGATGGTAGTACTCTTTAGCTCGTATCCGATCAACTTCCGCAGTCTCATGGTATTTGGGATAAACATTGGTGAAGTCAGCCAAGGACTCGTGCAAAGACGGGAGACACTCGTGGTTGGTGAACACGGTGTTTGGGAATATACATGATGAAGTCGTGGCTGCAAAGTCGCGGCGACAAGCTGCAGAAGTGCTTCCGGAATTGGACATGGTGCGGTGGTGATTTGCTGACAGCTTGTGTAACGGGTTGGGGCAGCAGCCACTGAGGCATACTTCTGTGACCTCCTTCAAACGAGGTGACTGCATCTCTCTCCCTCTCTCTCTCTCTCAACAATTTTGATAAAGTGTGTGTGGTTTTTGTTTGTTGTTTTGATTAAGTCATCTGCTATTGGTTTGTATTTATAAAAAGTGTTTTTTGGTTGGAAAACAGTGCAGAAGTTTACTTTGTCTTACCTGTTTTAGTTTGAACAGGTCATGACACTTCAAAAACTCTGCTTAACCAGGTGGCTTAGTTGACATTTTCTCTAGTTAATTTCATGCTTAACCAGTTAAACCTTCTTATTCGTTTCGCCGCTCTTGATTCTTGAAGTAGCATGTACTCTGTCACGACGGTCAATTGATTTAGACAATTCATAACTCTAAGAGATTTGATCTCAACCATTCACTTTTTTTCCGGTTACATTGGACTGAATCAAATCCTTAACCTATCTTAATTCTAATTTGTTACCTCATTTTCACTCACCACTTCGACTAACCCTAACGACTTTATCTGAACCGGCCATTTAGTCAACAAGGCGTGCATCGGTATGATCATGATGAACAGTGGTAATCATCTGTTACTGCATTATAATGAGCCCTCTAAACGTGCTTAACTTTAATCCTATAATTCCTAAGCACTAGAAGTGTAATGTATGTCTTTTTGTGAAAGGCGGACGCGGGCAGAGAAAGCAAGAGGCAAAAGTGGACGACAAAAGGGGCTGTTTTTCCTTTTGTGGCCGGCATCATCGGTATGGCCGACATTGCTTCTGTAATCTCTATGAATTCTTCCAACTCGCTTAAACATTAAGTTTGAATAATTCTTTTAACTTTCATGGATTGTGCCGATTGCATGCCAATTGTACTAAAAAACCAATTTATTTATTATTTGTTAAAGGCTCCAACCGTCTTAATTTGCTTCTTTCTGTTGATTGTGGCCAGAAATGCATTAGCTGTGTTAATTTCTGAAATAATTGGGGATGAACTTTACATGTCACATCCCAGCCCGGGCTCCACCACATCCCGGGCACGACTCTACCGTAACATGATATTGTCCGCTTTGGACTTACCATTCCCTCACGGTTTTGTTTCTACGAACTCACGCAAGAACTTCACAGTGTGTCACCCATCCTAGGAATGCTCTCGACCAATCTCGCTTAACTTCGGAGTTTCGATGGAATCCGAAGCCAGTGAGTTTCCAAAAGGTCTCGTGCTAAGTAGATATGGGAATATACATATAAGGCTCATATGATCCACATCCCTGGACGATGTGGGATCTTACATTACATTTAAAAGCTGATCTCTTCATCAATTGTGAAGGGTATGATTTTTCTAATTAATAATTTTTTTTCTTGACTTTCTAGCTAAAATCGTGTATGAGATTGGCCTAACTCCTCACTTTGGTCTTCGAGATTTAAAATTGATAGAAGTGGTCCCTCAGATTGTTCACCGTCAATTATTTTAATCATTTTGTGAAAAATCTTTGTTAAATTGAAAAAATCACTAGTTCAAGGGAAGGGGTTGATTTGACAAAAATACTCTCATTTTAAATGAAATTTCTCACAAAAGGATAAAAATGATTGACAGTGGCAATCTCGGGACTATTTTTATTGAAATCTCATGGACCAAAGTGAGAAGTTATGTTAGTCTCAAGGATCATTTTAGATAATTAAAAAAAAAAACTTTTTTCTTTTTTATATGTTATCGATAGTTTGAAATATTGTAACCTACCATAGGGGCATTTGAGCTCGAATGCAACTAGGCAAGCACATTATCTTGATCAACTCATCTGAAATACATATGCAACTAATAAATAGTTTGATATTGTTTGTGAATGTGGATGGAAATGAGGATCAAAAAAATGTTTTTATAGGGAGGGGATAATATTGATGTCAGCAATCAGCATCACTGTTTCAACTGCCAACTAAATAATGGTTTAATACCCACTCTATCTCTATCTAATATCAGCGGTCCAAAATTGAATGGGTACAATGCTAATAATTTCAAAAAAACATCATTTTCGAAAAAAGCTGACATCTACAGCTAAGTTCTTCAAAATGTGGAATTTTCTTTGGTAACAGAAAGTTTGGAGGGGGAGAGAGAGAGAGAGAGAGAGAGGAGGAGGCTACCATATTTAAGGGTCATGGCATATCACAATTTTTTTTAAGAACTTCTAGATATTTACAGAACATTTAACTAGAGAGATGATTGACAGCGAGATTCTAACCTAAGTCGTGATCTAATGAAGATAACAATTCTTACTAACTTAATAAACTCTCGTTGACAATTAAGTTAATTTCTCAATAATGGTTGGAATATTAGATATAGTTTTAGGTTTAATTATTGGGCTTAAAAAATTGGAGCATATGAGCCAAATGTTTTTTTTTTTTTTTTTTTTTTTTTGTCCTTAATACATACAAAGTGAGGAGAAATCCCTAAATTAGAAGGGAGCATTTTTGCTCACCATCATAAATTATGGTGTACGCTCACCATACACCTAATCAATTGACACGTGTCATTTCACCTAACTCTAGTTAACTTTCACATTAAATGTTAGTTTTTCAATTTTGAAAAAAAATTAACCAAGATTAAGTAAAATGACACGTGTCAATTGATTAGGTGTATGGTAAACATACACCATAATTTATGGTGATGAGCAAAAATATTCCCAAATTTTAGAAAAGAGAAAATCAGTAGATTGCAGTTGCACTGTCCTTGATTGATGTTTTGGAATGATGAAAAAGCAAAAGAGAAAGAGATAAAGTTAAAGATAAAGAAACAACAACCATTTGATTGATCACATCACACGGTTCACACCCCACAGCTGTGTTTGTATTTGTATTTGTGTGTGTATCTAGTTCAAGATAAGCATGCAAGATTTTACAAAATTTTACAAAAGCTCACTTGTTGACTCTACCACACACAAAATCTCATGTATATGATACTAGGGTTTTGGAATTCCAAGTTCCAAATTTGTAAGCAGGAAAAATCATATGCGCTTTTGAGTAGTTTGTATGTCTCAAGATAAACAATATTTACACTCTTTCGAGTTTCGATTATAGTAAGTATAATTTTATAAGAAAATAGTGAATATAATGGGTTTCGATTTCAAGTTTAAGTAGTTTATTGCCAGGGTATACTAATCAGTTGGTTTATAATATCCATTATTGTATTTAAAATAGACATTGATTTCTCCCTCTTTTCCAGTATCGCATATATATATATATAAATCAACAAAGTTTAGGTAGCTTGCTAACGCTTAACATTGGGCCACAAGGTATACAAGTATCACTCTAATTGCTTCTATACGTATATAAACATATAAGTATGGTTTTAATATATTCGTTGCTTCTAACGTATATAAAAATAAAGTAAGAACATTAATATATTTAGTCAGAAAGCTTTATCCAATTTGTATTTGAAAAATGTTATAAGGATTGTTGGGTAGTTTGCTAATGCATACATACATATTCTGAATGTGGTCAAGAACATAACCTTTATTAATGGGCTTCCTAATAATTAAAGTACATGGTATATGGTTTTCATCCAATTTCAATATCATAAAACGTCTTTCAATTCTTTTTATTTTTCATTTTTATTTTTTTTTGAAATTGAAAGTAGCTATCAAACATGATTTTTAGTTTTTAGTATTAAAAAAAATCACAATTGAAAACCAAATCTGAAAACGAAATTGTTATCAAACGGTTATTACAAGTGAACTATTAGCGTTCACACATTTGGATTTATATTACTCTATACTATCACCCTGAATTAGGGCAAACGGTTGAGATCATGTGGTTTTCTTGACTATACCTTCTAATGAGCTTTCCATTCTTGATAGCTACACGCCTTAATATTCATTCATGAAGCTATTGCTTACACTTAAGGAAAAAAAATTTCCTCTAATTGAACCGAAGCTCGAAAATAATTTTGTTTAGCTCAAGTGGTTAAAACGTTTTTCCTTCATGTGGATTATGTGTCCAATTTAGAATTTTATGTTCAATCATCCGTCATCTACATTGCTTATCAACAAAAAAAAAAAAAAAAATTAAGCTCAAACCCATCCAAGCCCATTTATGGACTTATTTCGAATTTTTGAAGGTCAATGTCCTCTCTTTATTTTGCCTTTGGTCTTGTGAGGGCCTGGCTCATGCAAGACAGCCCCATAGGCCGAATATGACCAGTCGGCCTAATCATAAGAATTAAGAGCTATCTCATACAGGAAAAGTGTCGGCATTCTCATGCAATTGTAAGTAAAGCTCACGGAAAAGCTTTTTATTTCTCGTGTCTTTAAGGTGAGAAGTGGAAGAAAGCAACTGCAAAAAACGTCCGTCATGTCCTACCAGTTCTTATCTGCAGTGAATATTTATGTGCCAAAACCAATACAGCTTCTACATGATCATTACAGAGAAGTAGGGTTTTGAAAAGATTAGACATTAAAAAGCTCGGTACGTATTTGAAAATTGTCAAAAGAACGACTGTAAAGTCTTCGAGAACCGACATTTTGAGACAGATGGAATGGAAGTGGAACATAATATCACAGCTTACAGCCCCATACAACACTTCCAGGAGTGGGGGGATCTGGCGATGACCACATATTACCCTAAACTATCAATTAATTTACTCTTTCCTTGAACAACCTTACTTTACCAAAAGAAATAAGAAGCAAAATTCATTTACTTTGAAAAAGTGGCTTCATTTGTCTAGTAGTACACCTACCTTGGTGCATGTCAAAGTAGCCGTACCAATCTTCTCTACAAAATGGTTTCAGTTGGGAAATTGGTAATTGCATGTTTATATGGCTTCCACCCACAATAATCACACTATTTCAGTACGCACGTGCTCTTGCATTGTGCAAAACCCACATGGTAAAAGCAACTTTGCGTGCTTAGTCACAACTCACAAGGCAAAACATTAGGTACATAAATAAATGTACCAACTATATATTTTGTGCCCAATGAATAGTTTTTTTTTGGTGTCACAAGCTTCACCAAAATAATTGAACAAAAATGCCCCTCAAACAAAAAACTTTAAAAGCAACCCAAAATAATGCATCAAATATGGCAGGGGTATTTTCATCATTTTAACAATGTTTTTTTAATAATTAATTTCTTTTTTACAACTTTTTTTTTAATAATTAGTTCCTCACAATAGGCTAGTAATAATGCGATTCAATCATTTTTTCATTAAATATTATTTTCCCTATTTTTAAACACGTTCAAAACATCTTAAGAGGCGTGTAATGTCGGTTATAAAAAAGGTATTTCGCACTCGGATAATAATATGATTAAATTAGTTGTCAAATGATTGTTTTTTTTTTTTAACAAACGATATTATCTACACTAAGGGGGTGTGTAACAGCCCGTCTCGAGATATTGGAATATTTTATTCTCGAGGACGTGAATTGACGGTTTTGACCTTGGTCGGGTTGAGTTATTTTGTGTTGTGGTGTGGTTTAAAAATAAGTTTTGAACCAATTATCTAATTTCCTAAGTGGGTGGAACTAAAGGAAATTATTGTTTTGTGTGGTTAAGGACTTAAAGTGTTTTGTTTTGGTTTGATGGGGACAAGCTGGACCACACACTCACCCTGTGGATTTTTCCTCTCTTCTCTCTCTCGCGGATTTCTGCCATCGTCTGTACATTGTACGAACAATCTTCGAACCAGCATGTTTCTTCACGGATCGACGTTAAAAAGGTAATGTTCTTGTTTCCTACAAGCTCCTGAGTTTGTTCGTACTATTTTTAGGACTTGAAAGCTTCGAAAACCAGAGGAACTAAGGATCCCAAATTTGTGCACTATTCATGCACCCGTAAATGCAGGAGTTTCAGTGGATTTTAAGCTTCTAGGAAGCTTTAAGACACTCTCAGGAAGCTCGGGGAAGAACGTTGAGTGGTTTTGGACGTCGAAAGCTCGAGAACGACGAGTTGCAGGATTTGGCCGGAAGTTCGAGCTTCCTCCAGCGAGATTTCGTGATTTTCAAGGCTTAAAATTTGTAAGGTTCTATTCTACTTGTTGTAAGCTTTAAAATGAGACAAGTTTCATGAGATTTGGTTAAGAATCGAAGGAGATATAAAGTTTTGAAAAATTTCCAGTTTTCCGGTGACGGCAACGGTTGCCGGAGTTGAAGGAAGAAGATGAGAGAATATTCCGTTAAGTTTAACGAAATATTCTAACAGCGTCAGTAACGCCGTTAAATTTTTATTAAGGACTTAACAAAATATTTGACGGAATATTCCTAACGTCTGTTAGGAATCCGTCAGGGTTGGCCGCGAGTGGGGGCGCGTAGGGTCGTACCCTCGCTGGCGCGTGGGGCATCGGATTTATTTTTTTAAAATATGGGGATGTTCATGAGGTTGAGTAGGTCTCTGTGGTATATTCATATACCCAATTTGAGCAATATATGAGAAATTATTAGCTAGAGTTGGTTATGTGCTATTAATTGACATTTATTCCGTTAATTCTCATATAGACGAGATCTATCCTGGGGACGAGCGCCATCAATTGAGGCTCGGGGGTTACGACCCTTCGACTTATCTGTGAGTGGGCTTTTGTTTTCCGTATATACCTATATAAATGAGATTTTTTCCCCAAAAAATCAATTTAAGTGAAATGTGATATGATATGCCATGCAAAGTATATATCTATTTTATTCATGCATTAGTAGTTGCATATAATGGTAATTGGTGCTGTAGACGCACAGGTAAGTATCAGGTGAGTTATAGAATGATTAATATGTGAGATGTATTGAAAGCTCATAAACCTGCACCCCGGTGTTAGTGATCCCGCCCAGAGTTAGGAGCACAGTCGTTCATGTGGATGTTCACCTCCCACACCACACGCTCATCTTGGATCCAAGTTAGGTGCACGGTCTTGTTGTATAGACCACTTTCAGTGGATTCGACTTGTAGGTGATCCGCGATTAGCGCACAGTCTTCACGTGACTGTAGCACTAAAGCGTATTATTTACACCCAGTCCTGTCGTATAGACCACCTTGAGTGGGTTCGACTCGTGTGCAGGATACATATGTGATGATGAGATATGATGAGATTGATTATGAGCTATAGTTTCAACCGAGCTGATCACTCGGTTGACATGTTATCATCTATGATGAGTTTAGTTCACCTGATATATTTATGTGATTTGATGAGATATATTTGGCATGGCATATACCTTGCATATCACTACTTTTGGCATGATTTTGAGTTTACGAGTTGAGATGAGTATATATGCTATTTTTCTGGGAAAATATACAGGTTTTACGGCGAGGGGTTAGAACCTTTGAAAAGAGAAAAGGTTTTGAAAAAATTTGTTTTTGCCCATTCACGCGTTTTGTTTTTCACCCCGCCAGGTTCTAGGTAGCAGTGCTTTGGTGGCCACGAGGGATCCAACGATGTTCTGACAGAATTCACAAAAGTAGGATTCACATTTGGGTGTTATATCTTAGTAATTGTCCTACTTGACTGCAACTAGACGTTCTTATTGCTCTGAATGTGTATTTATACACTTAGACTCGTACTAGCATCCTTTCTTAGCTAGTATTTACTAGCGATTTGGTTTTTATTTATTCGTATTTCTATTTATCTTATAAGTTTCTACACTGTCAACATGGTTACGTCACTCTCACGTGACGGCCAGCACGCCCTCCTTGGGACGGGGTGTGGCAGAGTGGAGGTGGATGTAGCCTCACATTGGACTAGCAATAATGTGATTCAATCAGTTGTTTATTAAATATTATTTTCTCTATTCTTAATATAAATTCAATATAGATCGATTTTATTATGTGGATTCAGCTGCTTTAACTGGTTTATGAGGGGTTTTTTTTAGTATGATCTAAGATTATTTATTTACTTCAAATATTTGACTTTCCTTTTGTCAATTTACGCATATAAATACATTTAAAACGTGTAAATCGCTCGTAGCACGCCGTGACTCAAAAAATGCCTTCTGCACGCACGTGAGCGCATGCATGAAGGGTAGTTAATTAGTATTATGATTAAGAAAAAAATCGTATAAAGAGGATATGGTGTTTTAAGTTTGGCCTCGAAATTTTGTCGGGAATTTCAAACCGGACGAAAGGAAAAAGAGTATCCCATGCTACATATTCTCTAGAAAGAGATCAACAACTAAGTTAGGAGGCTCATTAAACCAAATTTGGATGACATTGTCCAATTTCCAATTTGATATTGAAGGACCAGACAATCAACTAACTCAAATAAGATTTCAAAACTTTATTAGGCAATACGAGAAATTTGAAATTACAAATATTAAGTAGTTAGCCCAAAATAAAATCACTATAGCTGTACCAGTAATGTACAAAACACGTACGTATTTCCAATTGTCGATCTTGGCTATTATACCTTATAGCATCGTATGTATTTCATCTCTGCAGCATGATAAGGCTGCAAAGTTCATTAAGCTAAAGCAATCGCAGGGCAACTCTCCTTTGGCAGGTCAATGAAAGTGATTGTAGTTGCATCATTCATCGGTGCCTGCCAAGAGGGAGGAGCCCTATGACTGATTTGCGTATTTGACAAGTACTTCTTCTAGCACAGATGCTTCTGCTTTCTGCTTCTGGGTTTACAACAATGGCACTGCCGGCACGAGTTATATAAGTTCTTTGATTTGGGGTCAAAGACTCTAAGTCAGAGAGATGGAATAAAAGCAGTGAGAAGAAACAGCATATCCAATGGATTATGCTTTGGGAACATCCATCAGGGCTGCTTTTTCTGGATTTTTATTTGGGTTGGGGGTCATTCCCTGCTGCTAGAGTTTCTCTACCTTTTCAGAGCCTTGAAAACGCCATATCTTTTCATGTGAGATTCTTCCACTCTCTGAGTCCATGCAATGAAGTTGAAAGCAGGAAAAAAGTAGATGAAAAGAGATGCCTTTACCCTCCCCATTTTCTTATATATATAGCATATCCTCATCTTATTCCTCTACTGTCTTTCTGTTTTGAGCGTTGTTTTTTTTATGTTTTATATGTGATTACATTGGAGGGTTTCGAGCCCTCGACCTAACCGACATTTGCAAGTATATATTATTAGCATTTTGTGTCTTGAAGAAAAATTCCCCTCACCTTTATAATTAAATTAGCTCCAAAATTATTTGACTTTAGTAGTTTGCTACACTTGTGTTCATTTCAGTCTTACTCGTCCCAGTATGTACTCTTTCTAACCAAGGCATATGATTAAGCGCAAGCCTGTCTTTATTTGGTAATAATTTTTCAAATCTTCCTTTTACCAGTCAGTTGTCAAAATGATCACAACTAAGGAAAACAAGCCTAGCTAGCACTAGAAAAAACAACTTTCTTGCAACGGGTCCTACATTTATGGTTATGTACGTACTACTCACATGAATCGCGATGTAGCAAATGTGAGATGCCGGTTTCATGCAAAGGATGAAGGAAAAGTTTTCTCGTAGATGACAGACTATATGAAGTATGAGCAGCCCTTTGGATCATCAAGTTCTAGCAGTTGTGTCATCCGCAACCCCTTGTTTCCTTCCTATCTAGTCTCTTAAAACAGAATCGGAAATGCTTGCCTTTTGGTCTTAGTGAACTGAATAATCACATGATGTTCCAATCTAACTGGAAATTATATATTTTGGGAGGAAAATAAAATATGACATAAAAAATATAGATTATTAACTCTTAAGGTTCCAATCTATACAATATTCAATCAAATATCTCAGACATCTATTCCAATAATCATTAATCGACTTTTATCTTTGGGCAACAAAACTGATCACATCAATTTTTCTTTTTTGATCCACGGAGTAATCTGTCATGCAGAATCCTTTGTCCCATGTACCTGCACCAGATACACAGCAAACATAAAAAAATGCAGGTTTTATTAATTTTATATAAGATTTTCTTGAATAACAAGACTATCACACATGTATATATACTTACCTTCCGAGCATCATAACAGTAGCTTGAGGATTAGTACCCGGGGTGCGATAAAACGTCGATCCATCAACAACCCTAAGAGAATCAATACCAAGAACCCTATATCCTTTATCAACAACCCTCCCAACTTGACAACCTCCATGATAGTGCCATATGGTCATCACAGTATCTATGCAGAATTGTTCCAAAGAAAATGTAGCGTTGGCATGCTTTCGCCTTCCGTTAACCGGTAAAGTCAACATCAGGTCAATGAGAGCTTCAACCGGCATGTTTTTGTAACGGAACTTTGAGTAGGCTTCGGAGTTCACAACATCGATAATGGTCCTCATGCCCTCAATGCACTTGCTTAAGTCTTCTGGTTCTTTGAAGTAGTTAAAGGTGACAAATGGATTGTCATCAGGGTTTGTGTTCCTCAGCGCAAGATGGCCTGTGGAGAGTGGACCCATGATTTTTTCAAGTATGACTCCGGCTCTGAGAGTTTTATTGACAATTCCGTTTACAGTATCAGCTGCCCAAGCCATGATTTTTGGTGAAGCTCTAAAAGGATGGTGCTCAGGCTGCAAATGTGAAACCAAATTTGAAATTGTGAATTGGTTCGTTTTTGTTATATCTCTATCTATTAAATAATCCACGTAATAAGTTATTCGGGAAATATGTACACACAGAATATTTGCAAACATTTTATAAAAAAATAGAGCTAAAGTTTACTAAAGAGATATTAATCTGTATAAAACTATGATTTGAAGCCTGTTTGTACTACATTTAGTTATGATCGGTTCTATCTATGCGTCTATAGTTACCAATCTCGTAAGAGTATCTTTAACAGCTTCCACAAATATAACTCTTCAAATACAAGTTTGTTGCATTACGTGGCAATTTGAAGATTAAAATTTGCTACTTCACAATTTTGTTCTCCAACAGACTATAAATTTTAGTATTATAATATCTAATATGAAATAAAGTGGTCTCACGTTTTTTTGTTGTTGTTGAATTAATTAATGGAATGTCGTGAGAAAATACACATTATTGTAATAGAAAAAATGTTTGAAGATTTGGTTAGAAACTCTCTAAATCTAGAGAGTGTAGTACAAATCCTAAATTTGAAGAATGAGTTTAGCAACTCTCCTGGAGCAAGGAAATCCTATATGGCTCTACATATTTGGTTAAAGTGAATTAAGCAACTTTCTTGGAGATGCTCTAACCCTACCTATGGTAATTGGGCCTGATGTTGCACAAAAATGTAGTAAAAAGCTGAGCCCAAAAATGCATGGGCTGGCAAGACAAGAGAACAGAAGTAAGAAATGGAAACCTGACTCAAGAAGTGCTTAAAGTGATTGGAAAGCCTATGAGCCAAAGGAATGGGAAGGGTCAATCCGCTAGCTCCTTCAATGTAGCTTTCAAACTTTGTGATGCCCACAACTTGAACCAGGGAGACCTCAACTGGTTGAGGTGAGGGAATGAGCAGAAGATTCATTGGATTATCCGCCATTCCCTGGCCGACCATGGGTTGGTCTGCTACCACCTTGATGCTGTGAGCTCGGAGATGGAAGGCGGGCCCCACGCCGCTCAGCATCAACAGTTGAGGGCTTCCAATCGCACCGGCTGATAAGATGATTTCATTCTTCTTGGAGTTCATTTTTAGGTATGCATAGTGCCTAATACCGTGTGCATCTCTATAAATCACACCATAAGCTTGTGGTCTTAGTCTTCCTGCATAAAAAAAGTAGTCACACCATAAGCTAACTACTAAATAAAAAAAACTATATTTTGCAATTTTTTTGTATAAATATATGATTTTTCTAACATTATTGGTCAATAAACGCTTACCAGGAATGTGTCTAAACAAGATTTTTTGCACACGTGCATTCAAATAAACATTGATCTTTCTAGGGTCTGCATACTGAAGCAAATCTGCAGCTGTGTGTCTATGTCCATCTGCATCAAAAATACTCCCACCAACTTTAGTCCCATACAAATGCTCATAGGTAAACCCATTGTGAGGCAAGACTCCCACTTCAAGCAAACCATCTCTGAAAGCAGTCTCCCACTGCAAAATCTCCGGTTCAAAAGCCACCACTTTCTCAACCCATTCATACGACTGATTGACCATTCTCTGGTTCCAACCTACTTCCTTGATGTAATGTGTGCTGGCACGCGTGTAAAACCCGGCGTTCACTGCTGAGCCGCCACCCAGCACGCGTGCCCGGATGTTATAGACGCCATCCTCGGAGGTGAACTGCTGGGCTGGGGATGTGGGAGAGGTGTCCAAAAGAGTGGGGGCAAATTTGTCAATGTTGATTATGTTCGGATTGCCATAAGGCGAGCCGCCTCTTTCCAGGACTAAAACGGTGGCACCGTGAGAGAGAGTGGCCGCTAGCGGACACCCAGCGGTGCCTCCACCAATGACTATGTAGTCATAGTGAACCACTGCTGGGGCTAATATTGCTTCTCTAACAAATGTATAGTCCGGAGCTGCACACAGATTTATAAATAGAAAAGAAAAATTAATTAAAATGGTCATGCATTTATTTAATTTATAACAATTTATGTGTACAATATTCATACCTTTATCCGAATAACAAATGGGAAGCAACAAGAGAATTCCAGTAAGAAGATGAGCTCCAAACAATCTAGTACACATAGTGATCTCTAATATAATTATACCTTCCCCAAAGATAATAAAATCAAATTTGCAACATATCTATGACGATCTGGGTGTGTTATTGAATTTATTACCAAAAACCACACTAGCTACTCACCTTTAAATAAGCCTAAATCCCAAAGGCTTAATGCCCTAGCAAACGTTCTTTGTGCACAGAAAGAACGACCTAAAGATGTAGATACATTTTTAGTTGAACAACATAAATTTTCACCCACTCATGTAAAGAATCAATGCTCTTCATACGCACCATTTTCATTTTTGATCACTAGCTTAAACCCTAATTAGTCGCTTCCTTGTACACGAAGCACAGTCGTCGAAGTTACAAAATCTCAAATTCATGGCCCCGTGCATGCAGAACATTAAGTATTACTGAAATTTGAGGAATATATAAAGTCGTCACGTAGAATCAAAATGTTTATTAATGGTATGAATTTTGGATCCTATATATTGTCCAAATATTGAACTGCGTGTACCGAACCAGGACTCGTTTTTTCATGCCTTGATCGAAAGTTTTTGGTAGCTAGGTCTAATTAAGTGAAATTAACTTTTTTGAAGTAGCTCAACTGCACGGAGAGGTATTGGTTGAATCTAGTTAATTCCAAGATTATCAATGGAGGTCTTTTTGCGTAGTCGATTACCTGAGGACCTGACTTGCTTTCATTTCCAGATGTAAATTCTACTTCTGGATTAAAAAGTGAACAAAGAAGCATTATTTTCCTTTCTCTAGGAGGAAATTTTGTTGGATGGTTCATTGAGTTGTAAATATATGACTAATTGCAATGTTAGACTGAATCAATATTATCCTACTCATAGTCAACAATAACTCCGGCACATTCATTACATGGCTTTTAGGACGATGCATATCGAGATTATACAAAAAGTTTTTATTTTTATTTTTTATTTCTTTAGTTTATTCTAGAATAAAAAACGGCTAAAAGATTAGACAAACCGAACCACACATTAAAGCCAAGTCACCGGACTACTACAACATTTTACCCTCCATTCTATCAAAACGATTAGACAGAATCTAGCCCCCAATTATCCTATATGCATTAGGAGTACATACAGCTAAAAAGCATTAACGTAACGTAAAGGATTTGCATATAATTCCTAAATGTTTGGCTTAGAGCTTGTTTTGACGTGATAATATGGGCATGCCACTTTCTATGTTGAGAGTGTTATCTCACATTAGGAAACGAAGTAACATTGAATGTGTTTATATGTAATTGTGTTATTCCTTATATTGTCAATTAGTTTTATGGTGAAATCCTACCTTTTTTATGGTATCAAAGCAAAGCTTTGTCTTGCATATTAAGCCCAACGGCTACACGTGCTCCACGTTACCCCGTTTGTGTTGTTCATGTGTTATGCTTGAAAATTCATTACACGTGAGGGGGGATGTTGAGAGTGTTCATCCACATTGGGAAAAAAATTCATTTTGCATGTGCTTATAAGTTTTTTTTTTTTTTGAAAATCTCGACGGTACAAGAGGTATTTTATTGATATCGAAAAAAGGGGTACACCTAGTCAGGGGGAGACATAAACCTAACCCCTCAAAATACAAGAAAAAAAATGATAAAATACATGAAAATAAGCGGAACATAAACCTTACTCTTCTAGAAACAAAAATAATAAAGATACAAGGAAAATTGGGGGGGGGGGGGTGGAACTAACCCCTCTAAAGTCGAACCTAAAAGTCTAAACCTGCAACAAGCAACATCACATGGTTAAGAAAAAAAAAAGATAAGAAAGTGAGACAATTATAAGTAATTAAATTACTCTACATATTGCCAATTAATTTTCTGGTGGAAACTTAACTTTTTATATGTTAAAAAAATGGTCACTTGTTCAAAAAAAAGGAGAAAAGGTCACCTGATGAAGAAGCTCATTGGAGACGCTCTCCTTGAAAATGACTAAAGATAATAAAATCACCGATCAATAAATCCATAATAGCACTCAAGCTAAGGGTTGAGCTCAAATTGATTGGTTTCAAAGCTATCCCTGATCTTATTATAAGCTCAACCCAGGCCCAGTGTTGTTCAGAAATGTCCACTTATGTGAATGAGGATCCTCTGTATCCTCTTTGTTAGAATCCTAGAGATCTTTAAATCATGTCCGTTCATCGTACATTGTGCGGCCAAAACTTATTTTAAATATTTTTATTTTAAATTAAATATGAATAGTACTTAACGAAAACTAACTGCACGATATACGATGAACGAACATGATTTGAGAATCTTCATGATCCTCATAGAGGATCCTCCCGGCACTTATGTGATCTGTTTTTTGGGGCCATATGTTTGTTTATTTAGAGCTTCCCATCACATCGAATCGAACCTTTTAAAAAAAGAAGTACGTCTCGGAAAAATCACTTATTAGGTGCTTTAAAACTACAAATATATTTTGTTATTTATTATTATTGTTTAGTAATATTTATTTTTACCCCTTAGAATATAGACTAGAAATTGCTGCCCATGCGTTGCTGCGGGATTAGAAACTGTATAAAGGATTTTGTTTGGAAGATATGAAAGATAGTGTCATAGAAAGTTAATACTATTTAGATTGAGAAATTTTTTACATACAAAAGATTTGATCATATAGTGAAATGAAAAGTAGTAATACTTATTGTAATACAGATAATTTGCATTTGTAAAGTGTAAAGAACAGAACAACTCATTTCGACAAATACTATCGTTACATCGTACTGAGTTATCTGATAAGACATATTACAATCTACCTAACAAACCAAAATCGACAAATGTTTGAAAAGGAGAAAAAGGAAAAGTGTTCATCACTAACATTGAAGTGAAAACACTAATAAAATTCAGGTTTTGGACATACCAATTAAAAAACGCTTCCCATTTTGGACTGTCATATGTTGTCACAGAGCCGCAATATTGTCATCAAGATCACAATGAAACTGATTCTCGATTTGTCATAGGTCGCATCCAAAGGCAGCCATATTCTAATGACAATATGAACGAAATGGATAAAATTAGAGCATAATAAATAAAGAACGAATGAGAAGGGTTTCTTACACGCAATATGTTGGCAGAGAATTGATTAGCAGCTTCATTGAGAACAATATCTTAAATATTTGTTCAAATTAATCACATGAAAATAAAAAGTTCAGATGATACTACAACCATTGAATGGCTAGGAGTACAATGTAATTATATGAGGTTGTACTCTTACGGAGATTCCGAAACGCCCATTCAAAGATGTTTCCTGCGTAAAACCTAGAAACACAGCATGCAAAACAGCAAAACTCTGAGCAAAGCCAACCCGTTTTGGGCAATGATGCATACTATTCTTTAAAAGAAATTCTTTCTTCTTAGACATCTCATTATAATATTTACAATGATCAATAATAAGAACGAAATGTTTACATTGTTTAAATAAAGAAAAAAAAATTATATTATATTGAACAGTAAGGCACTCTAAATTCTATTTCTTGAAAACTCCCTTTGATTTCGTGAACAATGAGATGAATACTAAAATGAATTGTGAAGAAACAACTATTGTATTATAAGGCACTCGTACCGGTGAAACAAATTATAAGAATAACTAATGATTAAACAGAACATATGCCAAGCAACACATTACTGATCTACTGATTTGTTTTTTCTTCTATCATCAGTTCATTACTAAAATATTTTCTTTAATTTTACCCCTTCCCCTAAAAGAACACATTTTTTGTTTAGTTATAGTCCTAATGGAATGAAAATCCATGGATACAAAACCCATTGGGAATTATGGCCATCCCTAACTATTTTCTTCATAAGACTAATTATTTAACCTCGGGGGTTAATCATAGTTTTCTTTATCACAATAAATATTACATTATGCTCGATTGAGAAGCAGAGAATAGGACTGGACCGTTCAAGCAGAATCATAGCTTTTTCAGAGCGTATCTCCTTACTACAACCTTCCTTTTAGACTACTGGTGAGCTACTCGATAGCTTCCATTTCGACTACTTATTTGTACTTGAAATGTAGTGATATATTAAAAAAAATCATATCTTAAATAGTGAAACGATATACACAAAATCACAGATTATTAAGTTCAAATTCAAGTAACTATTCAATTACCATCAACCTTAACAAAATTTATCATATTCACCAACAGTGTCATCCCGAGAAACCATGCAATATAACCTACAATGAATACTAAGCTTCAAACTTTCTTTAATTAACAGGGGTTTTGAAGTTTCCACTGGTCTCTAAAACTAATACCAATTTGTAGAGGCTAATCTCTATTATTTCTTAACCAATTTAAACAATCAAGAAACAATTAGGAGTAAGATATAAATGAAAAATGCATAAACAGTGAATATGTGATATCTAACAACAAACCAAGATAAAGAGCTAATTTTATGGCAATTATCCATATGGAGCAAAACAAACAATAGAGAATAAGCAAAACCCTTACTGCATCGTTGTTTAGGAAAAAAATGATTCAAATTATTCCCGAATCTTACTGTTCTTACCTAATCATTTGCAGGATCCATAAGGGGCAAAAAATCTTCTTTACTTCTCTAGTGCCACAAATTTGGATTCCACCTCATCCAAGCAAACGAACAGTCATTATTTTACTTGCTTTTTTAAGCATGCCTACACCAATCTGAAAAAGAAAAAACACTATTTAACAAATTTAATTTTTATACTTTGATATATTTGTTTGTCAAACTCAACACTCAAACTTCACATGCATGTTTCCCAAAAGAAAAGAAAACGAAGAAGAATTGAAGCACTGACTATTCGAAGCAAAAGAGCAGCCATTCTTAGGAGCCAAAACTCATTCCTTAGTCTTCTCACCCAGGTACTCGACTCTGTAATCCTCGCTCAGTATCGTTAGCTGAAATTAGGAGAGATACAAAAGGACTTTCATAAATTGTCTTTGAAGCAGAGGAATACAATCCAAATTACATACGCACTCATTGGAACCAAATCCAATAACATTAATAGATGACCTATTACCTGTAAGGACGAAGACTTGGTAAAACCATTTTACCAACCTAGGAAGCCTCTGCCCATACAAATTTAAGAGAATGACCTTACTCATGTTAGACCCAAATCAAACACAATCACCATAAAACATTACCCAAAAGAGAAAAAGAACTTACAGAAGTCATTTCTACTCCCTCAAGATTTACATATCTCGAGGAGTCATCCCACTCGTTGCTAATCCCATCATGGCCTAAAAGAAATTCTCAGCCAAAAGTTTTACCTCCATAGTAATAGGAAGTAGATGGATAACAGTTCAGTAGATAGCATATAGATGGATCTATGAAATCAGGTAACAAAGGGTAACAGAGCGCTCTGATTGGATCTGTCCATTTGCAGCATTGCCAGAATTAATAGACCTGTATTGGTTAACAAAAGGCTGCATGGAAAAGAAATCAACCTTAGAACCACATATAACGTAAATGAATGAATGTTTAAAATGCAGTTTGTTAATACTTTTTCACTATTCAATTCTTGTGCTCAAATTTTCATGTTCCATTTAAGTTAAGCAAATAGTTATCATAATTAAGATTTGTTAAGAGAATTTTTAAATCATATATCCAATCTCACAAAGATATCGCAATCAAACAGTTGGTATTCGATTGTCAGCTTATACTATTAAAAGAATGTTTTGATAATCATGAAATAAGTTTATGGGTTTGCTAATATAGATGATATTAATTGATAATAGTTTTGCTCAACGCAAATAGAAAATATAGTAGTGTTCAACTGCATTGCTAAACAAACAAAAAAAAATTACTTTCTACGGATATAGCAGATTCCTTCATGTAATAAAAGCCAAGAACATATAAAACTCACTCACATGTAATGCCAACTTAAGTTCGATCAGCAAAAGTTTACTGTAAACATTTAAGATTTCACAACGACAACATTTAAACCCCATTTCAGTAAAATTAACACATAATCACACCGAAATCAGTTTAATAAGCAAAATTCACGAAATTAAACACGAAAATAAACAAAACCCCATTTCACTAAATTAACAAATAATCCATAATCTCATATGAGTAAAATAGAAGACATGCACGTCAAATCCAGTCTTAAATAATTTAATGTATGAATCACCTCTTTTTATGTTGGAGGTTTGTTTGCTTTGCAATTTTGACTCTTTAAGGACGTCTTTTGGATCTGTCTTTTCTGCATTATAAACGTATCTAATGAGGAAATTAGGCAAAAACTGCCAGCAAGAGCAAGAAGGATCATATCACCATACAGTTATCAGTGATTGCAGCTAGGAACCTTAATCCTTGGGGAGTGTATTTTTAGTCACTTTACTTCCATAGCTGTTCATATAAGGCACTAATCAAACCATTCTGAAAGTAATTCCATCAACAAATTGCATGTTTTACATGTTCATGTATATTTGTAAGTACTTCTATTCAACCCTCTAAACGATGGTGGATTAACATAAAGTTGAGAAGATGATAAGGCATTGTACCATTGGCAACTAAAGACCACTGGTGCATTGCTTCTACATATACACCCTCCACACATACACACATATCAACCAGTAACTAAAAATAGTAGTAAAGAAAGATCAATTAGGAAAGAATGATATTAACATGCAACCCTTGATTTTACATGACTTTAAATAAAAGAAGACCATATTCTTATAAGATAAGAAAACGTCTCACTCTTCAATTCGTCCTAACTGCCACCCAGCTGTATATTTAGATTCTATAGTTCAGTCATGGAAAGGAGCTTATTGTGGTGCCTAGCTACACTAATAATTCATAACCCGACAAAATTAAAGATGAAAACTCTTGGTACCTGTAGGCAAAGGCTCAATCCACCAGTCTCCTCCTAATCAAAACCAAACATGGTATTCACAGCACCCAAACTTGAAAGATCTAGCTCCAATCCCTAAACAGATTGGAGTATAGTCCTACTTTTTGCAACAAAACAATCCTTTTGTTACAGAACATAATTACAGGAAAAACTAAAATTAAAATTATGTCAAACGGTTAAAAGCCACAATATTCTTAGACCTTACACAAAAATAAATAAATAAAAAATCATAAAACGCAAACAAAAGAGAAAATAATAACATGGAATTGAAAACCCATTAACCAATTTATTAGCTAATTTTTGACGTAGATCACCAAGTCTCCATCTTAATTGATTAAAATTGCCCAATCTCTTGTATCTGGCAGTACCCTCCCAACCCAGAACGGTAAAAAAAAAAAAAAATTCTCAGTCTCTTATCTATATATATAAAGTGAGAAGGACAAAATGGTGAAACATTCCGAAATGCCAAGAATGTCCTCACTTCACACACAAAGCTAACGTATAACTGCTCATAAAAATAGGGTCAAAATGATAACATCACATCATTCCTAAATTATCTACAAAAAGCGGAATGCTCTGCATATGTGCCTATCTTAACCATGAACATTCTGGACCACCGGATGAAAACACCCACACTTTAAAATTCATTGTCACCCCTTAAACTGATCTTCTTATAACTACCGCATCGCACTCTAATCTTTTCACCATAAAAAAAAAACACAAAAATAATAAAAAAAGAAAAGAAAAGAAAAGAAAACCACTCCAGATAGAACCGAAACTCTCCACACTTCCACTCAGAACAGCAGTTGCCAATACTGGAGAAGTAACCACTATTTATCGCACGTTCTAAAGATCTCAAATCATCACTTAACCCCCACAATATATACAAAAAGTAAACAAACTCACTTTCGTCCTTTGCACAGACTCATCTCCTCTGAGTGGTTTTTCAAAGTTTCTTCTGAATTTCATCAGATCTCTCCCGTCGGTTAGAATCATCTCAGATTGGTACAACTTACTCTTTCTCCAAAGTGAATTTCAGTTTCGTTGGATTCTATTTAGTTGCCAAGAATCATCTCACACTGGTACGAATTATATACTGGTTTTTGGTTTAATATGTTTTGAATCTTATCCTGCAGCCTGTAGTTTTACCCGATCATTCTGTTTGTGCATATCCCAACAACCCAACCACAACCCATCTTTTCTTTTCGTTTTCTATGTAGATTTTGGCTCTCTTAGTATTTTCTTAGTTTCCATTGGCTTGAAGCTCTTCAAGGTTCATCAAGTGTGTGACTCTGAGAGATGGGGCTGTGGGGAAGGCCTGTATGCTTATTTGCTACACCAGCAACAAGTTTCCCACTGTATGTTCTTCTTTTCTGCCAAAAAGAATTTGACTAATTTGTGTGACTTTTGGGTTTTTTGGATTACTTTATGTGGTTATGTATCTGGGTTGACTTATTTCTTCACATACTCCATTGAGTTTTTTTTCTTTTTAGTTTCTTGGCTATGTGCTTCTGGTTCTGGAATTGGGTCTCTTTATATTTTGTAAATCTATAAACTAATATTTACCAATTTGGCTATGTGCTTCTAATTTTGGTATAAGTCTCTTTATTTTCTTGGCTTTGTGCTTCTGATTCAGGTACCACTTAAACTAATATTCTCAAAGTTAAGTTTTTAGTTTGTTTGTTATATTCTCGAAGGATCCTAATTTCTGAGTTTGGTTGCGAATAGTTTTCCAATTGGCAAGAAATGACATTCTGGAAGTGCTGAGGATGCTTGGGATTGAAGGGACGTGAGTCTGCATACGATAAAACAACATGGGATGAACATAGACTACCGGCACATGATCTGCGTCAGGGATGTGATGCAATACATGGGGCAACTGGTTGGCTGACTTGATTCGGGGCAAATAAAATGGGGAAGAGTGTGAGTGCATTGGCGTCGTTCGAGCAGGTGGTGGATCATCTGTTCATATGGCTGTGCAAATAGGAGAGTTGACGCAGTTAGAGGAGTGAGTGAGTACATAATTATGGGTGTGCCAATTCGGGTTAGGTATAGAATATTCAACATTAGAGAGGGAGGATTTTCTGGTCCTGGAGCTCATGATTCATGGAATTGCAATATGGGCTAGGCTGTGCAGTTCCAATTGCTTGAATTGAAGAAAGAATGATGAAATTATGATTTTGTAGAACGTCTCATTTCTGTTTTCTGGCAATTTGAATTTTTTTTTAACATTCTTTTCTTGGGCAGTTTAAGGATTTGTCTGATAACCAGTTCGTTTTTCTATTTTTAGTTCACATTTTTTTTATGTTTTTTTTAAACAAACAGTAGGGTGGAGTTGGTTTGAAGTTTGATTTCTTTCTAACCAAAAATTTGTTTACTACCAGCCCTTGGTGATAGGATACGACCACTTCTTCTTCGACGTTGTCGTCGAATAAGGTCCGAGGTGACCATGGTGTGCAGATTACTAGACTCTGACCCGGTGACGAGTGGGATTAAGACAAGAGAGGGTCAAGTATAACAAGAACCTGGGCATTGTACTCTATATACCAATTGTAATTAGGGATTTAATTACCACATATTGACACGTTAGTTTTTAATAGCAAATGTTTAAGAGTTTTCTTCATATTTGTACGGAAGAATAATGTTAGATAGACTAAGTTTTAAATTAAATATGCAAATTATTTGATGTGTCATCAATAGAAAATAAGCACATTAATCAATGCTTAGTTAATATTCCAATTGTCAACAACCATGTCAAATGTTTGCCTAAGTTCCAATAAGAAATAAGCACGTGAGCAAGTACGCATGTGTGTCATCACGTCGCGTAGTCGTCTTATTATGCCTAGGAGAACGACTTATATGAGAATATGTGTGCCATCACGTAGCGTTCATGTTCAATAGCCTCTCCGCAAAGGCTCACACGCATGTGAGAGGCCTTTTTAATCACGGGCGCTACGCGCCCCTTAAAATATGTTGTGTTAGTTATTTTTATATAAGTCGTTCTCCTAGGCATAATATTCATGTTCACTAATCACTTAAGAAATATAAGAATATCTAAAGCAACACATCTTTGGGGCGTGCAGCGCCCGTGATACAAAAATGCCTCTCGCATGCGCGTGAGAGCGTGCGGAGAGGCTAGTATCTCATAAATTGAAGCACATGCATGTCAATTTCAGCTCTTAAAACCGAAAGAAAAGATTAGGGGTTCTTAGTTTCTTACCCAAATCCATAAATTTTTTAATCAAACCTCTTCAGCCCAGCTTGAAATCCGTTTGAATGACCTCCACGAACACGAATCTTATACATGCAGAACATTTTAGGTGAAGTTGTGAGAAGGAGTGATGATGAAACTGAGGAAACAACCAAATTCCAAACGAAGTTTAGACATGCTTCAAAAATTTGAACAAAGAAAAAGAGAACCCAAAAAACAATCCCGAAACAAATATGTCGAAAACTCACCAGGAAACTCAAGCTTTCTGGGTTTAAAATTTCCTAAAATCAGAACTGGAGCCAATTGCTTTTCTGGGTATATAATTTCTTCAAATCAGAGCGGGATTCAACTTTGAATTTCCCAAAGATCCACTAATCAAATGACAAAAAAGTTAATCGCAGCAAACATAGTGCAGAATTTGTCCAACGCAACAGATGGATCATTCCTGCAAAGGAAATTCGATCACGAATTGAAAAAAAAAAAGGTGTGAGACAGAGAGAGACAAACCTTCTTGCGGAAGCCAGGGGTTCTGGGCTTGAGAGAGCTCCAGAAAAATCGGTTCTGGAAGCGAATCGAAGAGAGTGGAATGGGAAAGACTTCCCCAACTTTTCCAGCTTTCTTCTGTTCCTAATGACCAACACGTGTACATCCAGACTCCTTCCCTTCCTAGATGACCAGCACGCTCACATTCAGCCTCCTTTCCTTCTTAGATGATCAACACGCGTACATAAGGGGCTGAGAGGCATTTTCGTCTGCGCACTGTCCATGAACAATGCACGTTGGTTTGAGTTTTAGTATAAGAATAATGTATCGCCAAATAAAACACTCTTAACTACGTAAAAACATTTTGAACTATTCTAAAAACACTTCTGCATAAAGCCTATAACTTCAGGGGAAGTTTGGGTTGAGATCATAGCAAACTTATTTTCTCTTATTTTTTATTTGATTTGCTTGTTTATTAGTGTATATATTTGGTTATGGTATGTTGTATTTTTGCTTAAGCCAAGTCAACTTTATCCATACCGTACTTGGATGTTTCAAGTGCACGGCAAGTCGCTGGTTTTGTTGAGATTAGGTCATCAAACATGTAACATGATGACCTACCAAAACTAGATAAGATGATTACTGCAAAATCATCCACATTCCACACCCCCATCACCCAAATGAAACGAATTATAGGGTATACCCACTAAAAACAACTAACGAAAACTACATGTTCTTGAATTGTTGAACGCTTCGCTAAAGGTATACCTAATAGATAAACAAGATACGAAAAAGACGTCTAATCGACATCCAACGAGCGTTTCTCCACTACGAACGCCCAAAGTAAAGTGTGACGAACAAAGTAGTCAAGCGCGGAAGAGTTAACTTAATTGGTAATTGTTTTTTAGGAAAACTGATGAAAATGACTAGAAAACTTTAAGTTTTAATAAAAATGACAAAAATGTGTTGTAAGTGAATAGTATCAGGAGTATTTTTTTAGAGTAAAAATGTCATTTTCTTTAAAAGTGAACAGTACTGGAAGTGTTTCGTTAAAACTCCCTTGTTTTTTTCCATAATTATTTCTTTGATGTTCTTTACTTTATTTGCAGTTTCCTCTTTTGAATAACTGTGCTTGAAAGTCTCTTATCTATTATGTGGCGAGTGGCTTGATCTAGTTGGTAGTTTCCAATGGTATAACTGCTTTGTAGTAAATGTGGTCAACTCTACTATCTATATGTTGAGGTTTCCATCCATATAACCCAACTAATTTAACGCATTCACGAATAGTATCCATCGTTTTAATCTCTAATTACATAATTAAAAGAGATTTTATAGAAAGAAAATGAAAGAAACATTTTTGCATAGTGAAATAATCCTGCAATCACCGGAAAAACAAAATAAAAATGGTGGGAAAGTTGGAGAATGAATGGGGGGTAGAATGGGTTCCATGGCTCAAACGGTAAATAGAGGAGGAGAAGGCTTGGAAGGCAAGGGAACGGGCTTTTGATGCGGGTCTCATAGGCCGTGGAGGGTGGGAACTAGCGCCGGGAGCTGAAAATGTTATGTTGCATGACTTAATGGAACCGGTAGGGGGTAAGGATGGGGGTGCACGAGGGAGTCAGCGGGGATTGATGGTGGATTTAAATGACCCAATTCGTATGGAAGATGGTGGAAGTTTAAATGGGTTGCAACAAGTGGGGGAGGAGGTCATTGGAGACTCGGTAGGAGCAGAGCAAAGCGGGACTCAAGATTCAGACCCTTTTGAGTTGGGTCCAATCATTGATGTCATGTGTAGGGAGAACATGAGACGAAAAAGAAGGATTGCGGAGGTAGATGAGGAAATGGAGGGGACGGGGGAGGAGGATAGTAGTATTAGGCATAAGCGAGATCTTATTTTTTCTAAGGCGGATGAGACCAGCTGTGAGGGGTCTCCACGGTCGCCATGAAAACATTATGCTGTAACTGTCAAGGAATTGGGGGTTCCTTGACAGTTGATGCCTTGGTGGAGCAGGCGAGGCTTCACAGCCCCGGGTAGTGACCTTATTGGAGACAAAGAATAAAAGTGATTGCTACAAGTATTTACTTAAGCTGTTGCAGATGGACTTTATACAACCGTGGAACCAAAAGGTATAGGTGGAGGATTATGTGTTTTTTGGAAAGATGAGGTGAATATCTTTAGCATTGTGTAGAATAGCTTCTTTATTGAGCCGGGCTTTGGTGGTGATTTAATACATTCGGATTGAAGGATGTTAGTTGTATATGTCAGTACGGATGACAAATGGAGAAGAGCTCAATAGAGTGAACTAAGTAAGATGATTAGTAGCTCCCAGGGGAAATGTATAGTGATTGGCGACTTTAATGATATTGTGGATGATGAGGAGAAAGACGGGGGGAATTACCGATCTATGGCGAGTACGAGGGATTTTAGGGAGTTTCTGGTAGACAATGAGCTCCTTGATTTGGGCTTTAAGGGATACCCCTTTACATGGAGGAACAAACGGGATGATGGGCTGATTCAACAAAGACTGGATAGAAGGGTGGTGACCCCAGGTTGGATGAATATATTTTTGCGGGCGAAGATTAGCCATGTGATCTTGGAGGGTTCGGACCATTCTATGTTAATTCTTTCCTTTGACGGTACACTTTCGCAGGTACCGCGGTGGTTTATCTATGACTCAAGATGGGGAAAGAATCCAGAGTGTAGGGAGATTATTATGGAAGTGTGGAGGGCACCGGTGGAAGGATCTTTGGCTTTCAAAGTAAGTGAGAAATTGAAGGGGACTTGATACCGTCTTGGATTATGGAAGAAAATGACAAAACCGAACTCCTGGGCGGAGAATAAAGGAGCTTAGGGAAGTGATCAGAATGGGGATAGTGGATCCGCAGGTGCGACATGAGAATATTAAGAGGAAGGAAAAGGAGTTGGCAGTAGCGATTAAAGAGGAAGAATATTATTGGAAGGTGAAATCAAGGAATAAATGGCTTCGAGAAGGGGATAAAAATACTAAATTCTTTCATGCTTAAACGATGCAACGAATGAGGTCTAATCGGATTCAGGGGTTGGAAGATAATTCCAGAGAATGGCAAAATGACGTGAAATGTATCCAAGACAACGCTGTTAATTATTTTACCTTTCTATTTAAGTCCAGTGCTACTAGTCAGGGAGGGGAGGTGGTGGATTATGTGGGGATAAAGGTAAATGATCGGGATAATGATGAACTTATTAGGCCGTTCTCGAGTGAGGAAATCCAGGAAGCAGTGTTTCAAATTCCGGCTACTAAGTCTCTTGGACCTGATGGTTTTACGGCTGGTTTCTTCCAGGATCATTGGGAGGTGGCGGGTGGAGATGTAATCCATATGGTGCAAGCCTCTCATCATTCGGGACGATTGTTATAGAAGATTAACCATACACATATTATCTTAATTTCGAAGGTGAAGGCTCCATGGAGGATGACAGAGTTGAGGCCTATTTCCTTATGTAATGTAGTATACAAGATTATTGCAAAGGTCTTGACGAGGAGGTTAAAAAGGGTGATGGATCAGGTTATTAGTCTTAATCAGTCGGCTTTTGTACGGGACGGCAAATTCATGATAATATTTTGGTAGTGTATGAAATTTTGCACTTTCTTAAACAAGGTGTGGATGGGGAGGAGGGAAGGATGGTGATTAAGTTGGATATGGCAAAAACTTATGACCGGGTGGAATGAGGTTTCTTGATTAAGGTTATGGGTAATTTGGGGTTTTATCCCAAATTTTGTGAGTGGATTGGGGAATGCATCTTTATGGTATCATATAGTGTTATGGTGAATAGCGTTTCGTCCGGTTATTTCCAACCGGAACGGGGATTAAGGCAGGGCGACCCTTTGTTTTCTTTTTTATTCCTCTTATGTGCGGAAGTGCTATCATCATATATTTGGAAGCATGAGATGAAGGGCCAGATTAGTGGGGTGCAGATGGCGCTGGCTGCCATTCCTATTACTTACTTGTTCTTCACGGATGACTCGGTGGTCTTTTGTAAAACGGATGAAATGGAGGCAAAACATGTGATTAAGATTTTGGAGGATTATGGGAAGGTTTCTAGCTAGATTATTAACCTGGAGAAAAGTTCTATATTTTTTTGTAAGGGTTGTCCGAAGAAGGAAAAAAAAAACGAATTGTGTTGACAATGAACATTCAAGCTAGAGATGGTTTCGGTAAATATTTGAGGATTCAGGCTGATTTTGGGCATTCTAAGAATGCGGTGTTTGAATCAGTATGGCGAGGGATTGAGAGTCGTATTGATGGTTGGGCTGAGCAATTCTTGTCACCGGCGGGGAAGGAAATTTTGATTAAATCAGTTGCCATGGCAATGCCGAATCATACCATGGCATGTTTTAAATTGCCGGTCGGTACTTGTAAGGAAATGGAACGAGTTATTGTCCAATTTTGGTGGAGATGACAAGCGAAGACTAAAGGATGTCATTGGGTAACATGAGATAAAATAACCGTGAGCAAGAAGTTGGGAAGGTTGGGGTTCTGTGATCCTATGGGGTTTAATTTGGCTATGGTTGCCAAAATTAGTTAGCAGGTGTTACATAATCCGGAATCGGTGCTTGGTGTGGTCATAAGGGATAAGTATTTCCCCAACTCTTCATTTTTTGCAGCAAATAAACAAAATAAATTGTCATGGGGGTGGAAAGGTATATTATTTGGGAGACAAGTTTTGAACCGTGGGCTTCGGTGGAGGGTGTGTTACGGGGAATCTATCCAAATTGCTAGTGACCCATGGATTCCTAAGCCGCATTTGTTTAAACCAAGGTTACGGAATGGGGCTCCAAATTTAAAGGTGTGTGAGTTGATCACTGACGATAGGAAGCAATGGAAAATGGATGAGGTTGCGGCTTTGGTGGTTCCGGAGGACTTGGAGCTGATTCAGACTATTTCGATTAGTATAAGTGGTTGCCAAGACAAAATGATATGGCATTACACGAAGAATGGGAGGTATTCGGTGATATCGGGCTACCATGTAGCAATGGAAATGATGAAAAACGGAGAGTTTGGGCGCAAAGGATGAGGAATGCCGAGTTCCTCAGTTGTGGTGGAAGGGACGTGGAAGAGTATGTGGTCTCTGTTAGTACCGAATAAAATTCGGTTTTTCATTTGGAAGGCCAGTTGCAAGGCATTGGCGGTGAGGCATAATTTGGAGCGATGACGAGTTCGGGTGGTGAACAAGTGTGAACGTTGTGGTAAGCCTGATGAAACTGAAGCTCACTTCTTTTTTGGTTGTGAATTTAGTTGAGCGTTTTGGTTCGGAACGACATTGCAAATTAATATGATGGATATGGGGGCAAGGGATTTTCTAGAAGGATGGCAGAAACTAGTGGAGAGAATGAAGAAGGAGAATGATGCAGACTTGATTTTACAGCAGGTGGCGTTTGGGTTATGGTGGATATGGAAATGAAGGAATAAGGCTGTCTTTACAGGGAATCGCATACTTCCACATGTTGCTGTTGAATTATGGCGGCAGCAAGTGGATGAGTTCTGGGAGGCTACGGTAGTGGATGAAGGGGAGCATCGAAATCATCAGAAATTAAGGTTAAAGGGTCAGTTAGTGACAAGAATGGAGGGCGATGGTTACCAATGGAGGAAACCTATATTTGGAGAATTAAAGCTGAATTGTGATGCTGCTTTGAGGAGTGATACGAAGAGGGGGGGGATTGGATGGGTGCTTCAGGACTTTGTTGGGATCCTGAAGCTTGTGGGAGGTAGTTGGGGGGGGGGGGGGGAGGAACGGTATGGGGCTGCAATTATGGCGGGGGGGGGGAACGGTATGGGGCTGCAATTATGGCGGAGGTAGAAGATGTTAAAGAAGGGGTGAAGGCGATTATCGGGAGTAAGGTTATGGAGGATGGAATTAGACTAGTGGTGGAATCGGATTCGAAGGGACTGATTCATATGCTAAACAAGGAAGTCACGGCTGATGTGACTATAGAAATTTATCTCCAAGATATTTGGAGGATGGCGAGTTTATTCCAGTAGGTAAAATTTTGCTTTACCCCTTGGCAATGCAATCGTGCAGCCCATTCGGTAGCGGTGTATGTCGTTAAGCATGTCGGGAGATTTGACTGAGATGAGTTGGAAGGACCATTGCTACAATTGGGTTAAAGTTAAGGGACCATTTCTCTAGTTGAATTAAAGTTGAGGGACCAATGTTAATGAATTTTTAGTTGGGGGACCATAGCTGCACGTTTTGATGAGTTGAGGGACCAATGGTAATGGATTTTTAGTTGAGGGACCATTACTCCAATTCAGTTAAAGTTAAGGGACCATAGTTACAATTTACTCAAAAAAAATTGGTTACCAATGTAGAGTTGCATTAACATGTGGCAGAATAAGGAGCCGTCCTGTATGAGCTAGGGAGTGTGTTAAAGCATGTTTCACATCGAAAACCTTATGAAATAAAATCCTCTTATATTGAATGTTTCTATTAATCATTAAGACCTTATTATCTTTCAAAAGAAACGTTATTGATTTGGATTAGTAATGAAGGGTGGATCTTAAATTTTGTCAATGCAAACCAAAATACAGTTATGGGTCTATTTCAAAATCCAAAAACATACTGCAATGCAATTACAAACACGTAAAAATGAAAATTTGCACATAATTAATATTTTGCTATTTTTTTAAAAAAGTACGCACCTAATCAGGTTGAGAAAAAAGCTTATGGTTGCTCTTGAGAGTGTTAATTCCTCAAGGAAAAAAAAAATATCTTACATGTGCAAACTAATATTCGAACTTTGCTCTCGTCTTTCCCAACTGTATGCCATATTTTTTTCGGGGTTACCTTACTCACCAAACAATTTTAAAATCTTTTAATTGTTTAAATTATTATTTTCTTATTCATAAAATTTGTTCTTTCTTCACCGCAAGTACTCAAGGACCTGTCGTCCGAATCAGAAATAGCCAAAGACAAAGGAACTAACAGGAAGAAAACAAAGGGTCGTCAATTGATGCATATTAATAATTAAAATTAATCCAATTTTTTGAACAAAAAAATTAATCCAATTTAAGAATTCAATTTTATGACATAAGATTTCCTTATTAATGCAAGGAACAAAAGTACTAAATGTAAACAGTTTCAATTTCCTTGATATTTTTTCTTATACGGGAGGATACATATTACACGGGCTATCTGGGCTCATAGGAAACCTGTGAGAGTAAAAATCTCAGAGCCTCTAACACTTAGCCGTAAAAGAAATAAAAAATAAAAACAGAAGAGTCTTGGGTGTTTGTTTATCTGAATTTTAAGAAGAAATTGAAAAATCTGACAGACAATTTAAACTATCCTAAGAAATGATATCTATGATTTTCTATATATGTTACAACTTACAAGCTGCTACTATGCTACCTGATGATCAAATCGAAAGCTTTGATTTAAATTGATGATATATCTATGCAGCTGATCGTTTGGTAGGAGTGATCTTGATGACTAGTCCAGGGAAAACATCATCCGGATCATGGATATGAGGGTTCCGCTCCACGATATACGGGTCGTCGCACTTGTCACTGATGGTGTGGAGGGTTTCACCTTCTCCGACGACATAAATTTCATCACACGGCCGGTTGATCATGAAGTCATTGAAGTGTTTCCTTCGAACCGAGTTGTTGTTGTCCGGCGTAGAGTTGTTCTCTCTGATGGAAGCAAACAAGATCAAGGCTAACAGGGCTGTGGCGCAGTACCATGAGGCTGCGTCTGCCGCTTCTTCTGGTGCCATATAAATTAGGGTTTAGAGACGTTAGAAGTGAAAAAGATGAGATATGAGGTGATGTGTTTTTTATGGAGCAGAAAGAGGTCTGAGTATTTGTATTTATAGGTATATGAATGTGGGGGAGATATGTGTGTGTTTATATGCGAGGAAGAAAGACAGGTTTTTGGTTGGTTGTTTGCGTTGGGAGGATGTCGGGTTCAACGTGGACTTAGATACAGTCACCACCTTCCTTGGTTACTACTGATTGAATTAATGAAAACGACATGATTGGTTTCTGAGGTTTTATTCATTTGGATTCTAATTTTTTAACTTTTTTTTTATTTGAGAAATAACCTTCCATTTGGTTAGGACAATTAGAATAGATTTTTAGAGGGGCTGCAACTAAGGGGGTGAACAAGATATATATAGGTGAGTCATGAGTGTGGATGCTAGATAGCCATACAATACTGCAAATATAAGGTGCTAAGATTTTAAATTGAGGGATCAACCGTTCACAATTAAATATACTGATATTTTCTTTTAATTTTATCTTATTTAATTGTCAATTGTCTAATTAGAATCTTATATGATTCAATAGAAGTGGCCATGAAATAATATTTCTATATACAAAGGGAAAATTTTATACATAAAGCCTAGCTAATTAAAAAAATCGTATTATGGGAGTTTTTGTAATTGAAAATTTTAATTTAATAATTAAGAGAATTAAAGAATGGTAGTGGCGGAAAATGTGGGGTGGCAAATAGTGTGGAAGAAAAAGGCAAATAGCGTGAGGAAATGGAGCCCTTCCCCACCCACCAGCACCTAGAAAAAACCTGTCTAACCCAAAAAGAAAGCTTCAAATTTAATGCTTTACAATGACTAGGGAGTAGGGAGCCTTTGACATTTTTGCACCAAATGGGTCTTTGAGACTTTTGGACTTCGCCTCCTTGCGTGCTCCAAATTCTTGGCGTATTGGACCAGCTGACCAAGTCCCCTACCCAAAGAAAAAACGTGTGGAACGGTGTCTAGACTATGTTATTTATATGATACTTTCTATAAAAACATAAGATTTTGTATATTTTGTTTCATTCAAGATTAACATCACGTAATCTTCACTTGATTATAGAGTTACCCTATTCAGACAGCATTGTCGAATATATTCTCCTCTCCTCCATGTACAATTACGAATGAGCAACACAAGAGCCAAACTATAGCATCTTTCCTTTTCTTTCGTTTTATTAGGGGGTGTGAACCGGTGAACCAATTTAAAACCATCATTCCCGATATCCCGAACCCCCAACTAAACCTAGAGAGGAAAGATTTGACATTTTGGAGGGTTAGTTTTAGGGTGGATCATCAATCAACGTGAGGAAAGTCGGGAGTGTTTCATGGGATCATAATATGCATGCATACATGCATTTAATCGATCGGCTGAGAGTCCTTCAGGTCGGTGGAGAATTGAGATGTGTGACCAATGGAGGTGGATAGCTATTAGCTACTGGCTGTTAATTTTTTGATCCAAATTCAAAGCCCTAGCTTTGCATCAAAAGTTTACGTTCACAGTTGGAAAATGGGTAATGATTAATTATGTAAGTTTGGCGATTAATTCTGTAAACCCAGGAAAGCTAGCGGCTGCTAGTGTAAATATTCAGCCACAAGATTTATGAATGGTTTATTTGTTTGGTAAAGTGGTGATCCCCATTCTATTTGAATTTGAGATTTGACTACAATATTTACATGTATTGAATAGAATCATCATCTCAACGGTCAGATAGTAATTATATAATATACATATATTCACTTAAATATTTATGACCGGTAGATAGTGATTATACTAAAATATGTAAGTATTGTAGTCAATCCAACCAAATTGAGTAGCAAATTTTCAATAGTTGGTAAAATATTAATTTGATTTTTACGTTTTTCCTCTTCTCTCAACTCAATTGACAAGATCAAGATTAATAGTGAAGGCTAGTGAGCTATTGAGGCCCTTAGGGCTGGTTTGGTATTGCTGTGCTTTGAAAAAAAGCTGCTTCTGCTATGCTGTGAGAATAAGCAGCTGTGAAATAAAGCAGCAGAGTGTTTGGTAAACTTTTTTGTAAAAGTGCTTTTGAAAGAAAAAAAGCAGTATTATAGTGTTTGGTAAACTTTTATGTAAAACAGATGTGAAAAAAGCCGGTTTTTCAAAGCTGGGTTTTGCAGCTTCTTGTTTTTGGCTTTTTTTCACCCAAAACTGTGAAAAAAAGCTGAAGCTGAATATTTACCAAACACCAAAAACTGTCTCAGTTTTTTTTCATAGCAGCTTTTTTCAAAATCACCTCAACCCCAAACTGGGGCTTAGTCCTACCAAACTTCAGCAACATAGCAGTTCAATACAAAAGCAGCTAAATGATGAACTATTTTATCGCAGGACGATTTCTTAAAGAAAAAAAAATTGATTTCCCCGCTCATTTTCTTTCTCATGACTTTTGTGTGCATAAGTAAAAGAAGAGTGAGAAAACTATTGCATATTTTCATTGAATCATTAAACAATTAAATCAACGGTACATCCTCAATTAAGGTATGAAATCCAAACAAGGAAGAGGAAAACAAGCTAAAAAATGGGCAGTATATATCCAGGACCATTCCAAGTTTTTAATTACTTAAATAGCGACTCTAAACTAACAAGGTTCTCAAAAAAGGGAAACGTCTATTGTACGGAGCTTTACTCTTGCTTTGCAAAGAAATTGTTTTTATGACTCGAACCTGTAACCTTACCGTCACAAATGAAAGCATTGTTGCTATTTAATTAGAAGTGAGTTCACGTGTGATTTCTTTAGTAAAATGACAGAGTATCAAGTATCAACAAGTTGCATTTGGACATAGCTGACTTTTGAGGGAATGTATGTAAGTCAGAAGTCTCCTGTATAGAAAACAGGGTAGCTTATCCTCCCACACAACATGGATGGATATATAACTTTGTATATTCATGGTGGCCGTCCAACTTGGCAATCAAGCAACCCATTGGACGATTCTCTAGAAATTGGGACGTCAAAAGTCCGATATAGGGGCAAGTCAGACTACAAATTTCCACCTCGATCTCAATAAACAAGCTGAATTATATAACCACCAAATATTAGTTTTGTTTTATATCTAGCCATAATAGGCAGTAACGAAAAAGGATCCGGCCGTTCATCGTATATTATGCATCGTGTGATCAGTTTTCGTTAGGTACTATTTATATTTAATTTTAAATTTTAAATTTTGAAATGATTTCTGATCGCACGATATACGATGAACGGTCACGATCACGGGATCCTCAAGATCCTTTTCCGTTTTATCGAAGTAGCTACAATTGAATCGGCTAGTCTAGAATCAGCTGCTAGAGAATAGGCTGGTAGGGGTAGAGACATCACTAGTTATACCCCTCTCTTAACAACTAGGCCCTGATTCACAGCCCTTAGGCCATCTCCAACCGAGGGCTGGCCAGATGGCTCGTTTTAGCCATCTAGCCCTCCAAGATTCTCCAATATATTAATATTTTAATGAATAGTACATGGCCATATTTGCCTCCGTCTCCAACCGAGGGCCAAAGGGCCAGATGGCTTGTTTTAGCCCTGTCACAAAAAACCGTCTCTAACCGAGGGCCAAAGGGCCATAGGGCCAAACATAATTTATTATTTAAAAACTACAACTTAAATTCAAATCCAACGGCTAAGTTGTAAAATAGAAGTTATACGAAAAAAAAATTTGAACCAAATTTTGTAAAATATAAGTTATAGGAAAAAAATAGAATTTAAAAAGGTTATAGAAAGTTATAGAAAAAAAAAAAGAAGTTATAGAAAAAAAAAGGTTTAAATTCATAAATAAAATTAAAAAATTTGAAGTTAATGTTGTATAATTTATTATTTAAAAACTACAATTTTAAGTTAATGTTGTATAATTTTTATGTTGGTTAATGTTATTTAATGTTGTTTCATATTGTTTAATGTTGCTTCATGTTACTTAATTTAATTTAGTGTTGTATAATGGCTTAGGAAGTTATAGAAAAAAATAGAATTGAAAAAAAAAATGAAACAAATTTTGTGAAATAGAAGTTATAGGAAAAAAATGGAATTTAAAAAAATATATGAAACAAATTTTTTAAAATAGAAGTTATAGAAAAAAAAAAGGACTTTAAAAAAAATTTGAAGCAAATTTTGTAAAATAGAAATTATAGGAAGTTATAGGAAAAAAAAAGTTTAAATTCATAAAAAATTTGGAAACTAACCGTTATATATAAATCACTATTAGTGTCGGTTATAACAGACACTAATATATTATTTATGTCGGTTATAACCGACAGAAATAACAAAACATTAAAAAAAAAAAAAGGCCAGCCCTCCAGCCCTCTTCGATTCCGTGGGGCCCTCCTAGATTCCAGAGCCCTCTGGCCTAGCCCTCAGTTGGAGACGGTTTTCGGGCTATTTTTGGCCCTCTGGCCCTCTGGACCCTTCGGTTGGAGATGGTCTAAGTGAAGAGACAATATCGAACTTTGTCCCATGAAGTAGTTTCTTTTCTTGCATTCTGAGTCACTTCTTTTAAAAATATCTATAAAAAAAAGGACATGTTAATTTCTTTTGTGCACATAAAAATCACAAAGATCATTCAGACTAAGTATATATCATTAGCCAAAACTTATCAGTACATTTGGAACACAAAATTAAAGCTTTTTATAGCACAACGATAACAATTTCATTATAATATTAAATTGATATAAATATTAAATAAGATGTTCTGAATAATAGTTATGATATTTTTAAACTTCAACAAAACATAAAAGGCAAACTTGATGAAATTAATTGTCATCGTAGTAGCAGATTTAGGGCGATGAGAAATGCTAAAAAGGTTTTCTCAAAGTAAGGATTCTCCGTCATCTCATGTTTTTTACATAATTAGTATGCCAACATTATAAAACATTGTGCTAAAACATGAGGTGGGGGAGAGTCCATGGCAATCCCACTTTGAGAGTTTTCTTAGCATTTCTCTTAGGACGATAAATACCCTTATATTATATGGATTTGGTGCCATTCCCTAAAGAGAAATGTTTTTGGCACAATGTCTTTCTATGAACTCTCTGTCACCTCACAGTTTAACGTCAATTATTGTGCCAACATTATAAAATATTGTGCAAAAAACGTGAGGTGCTGAAGAGTCCATAAAAAATCTCACTTTAAGAAAATCCTTTTAGCATTTCTCTTCCCTAAATCTGGTGTCACTATCCACAATTATTCAGTAAATAATATCATAGACATGACATGGTTATCCAATTGCAATGAAGTAAGTGATGGGAAGCAATATAAACACATTTAAGTCACTTATCTCAATTGGTGGCCATAGTCCTAATGTCAATTAGCCTCCAAACATATTGCAACCACATTCGAGCACTAAAACAATACTGTGAAGTGACATCTTGGTATTAATCATTTGCATCTTGACAGTATGACACAAATTTCCAATTGGTGTATAATTGTCATCGTTGTGGCTAATGGGTGACTGCTATTATATTTGTCAAAGCAGAAGCCGCAGTGTCATGAATAAACCAGCGGCCTTCAAAACTTGAGAAATGATAAGGAGATTATTTTAAAGTAAGATTTTTTGTCATTTTATGTTTTTGGCATAATGTTTTGTAACGTTGACATATAAATTGACGTTAAATTGTGAGGTGGCAGAAAGTCCATGATGAATCTCACTTTGAGAGTCTCCCTAACATTCCTCTAAAAACTTTGTTCCATTATATATATGTGATATGGAAGATGATAAAAGATAGAAGTAAGAAATTTTGTGTTATGCACGATGTTTATAATTTTGAGGAGATCATAATGTATAAGTTTCTTTAACAAATAATTCATTTTCCAGTTTGACATTGTTCATAATGGTAGTTCATCATTCAGAAACCGGGAAGACACAGAGGCATTTCAGTCTCTCTCTGGGCACCATCATGTGATTCACTAACATAAAAAATCGAACCCATAACGTGCCATATGAAATACAAGCCTGAAATTTGTCAACCACCAATCACCCCATGGTGATCCATTTATTTCTTCATTCAACAAAGTGGACTGGTATTGTGTCTATGACGCTAGTCTAAGTCGCATAGAAAGGGGCACCAACATAGCACTCTTATCAGCAGACATGTATCATGATACTTTCTATTACGTTTTTTTTATTGAAGCAATATATATTGTTGATAATGTATTGATACCATGTACGTACATTTTTTACGTTACAATGATGTAAAGGGCATATCGACTTTGTGTTTCATAACTTGGGTATTTCAGCCCTATCTAGTTGGTAGCAGCAGAGAGGTCCATGGCATGTAAACAAGCACTAGCCCATGGTTTATAGTGGGGGATCTTGCTGGGCCAAGTTTGGACCCAAATATGTTAATTAATTGTTAATCGTTCAATATATTAAGCCCAAGCTTAAACAAGATGGAAACACCGCTGGCGGCAATGTCGATGAACAACTTCGACTTTTGCCTCTAATCCGATTCAATTTTAACCAAAACCAACGCCGATCCTTATGAAACTCGCAGCACCCATTACGCACCACTTCACCACCTCTACGGCGGTTCAAAAATCAGAGCGAGTGGCCACCGGACCAATCACCTTGAGCTCAATCAAAGAGCTTCACGCACACCTTATCAGAACCCACCTCCACAAAGACCCGTCATCTTCCATCTCCGAGGTTATCAGAATTTACGCGCTATCTCCCCCGTATTTAAACAAAGCCCATTTAGTATTCGATCAAATTGAGCGACCCACATTCTTGGTTTGGAGTTATATGATCCGTGGATTGTCACAGAGTGAGAAACCAGGTGAAGCAATTCACATGTATATTAGTATGTACCTTCAAGGATTGGCCGGGAATCATGTGACTTTTATATTCATTTTCAAGGCTTGTGCTCGAGCTTCTGATATTGGAAATGGGAAAAGGGTCCATGGCCATGCGTTCAAACTTGGGTTCGAGTCGTATCTTTTTGTATCCAATGCATTAATTCACATGTATGCGTATTGTGGTGGTTTGGGTTTTGCGCAGAAACTGTTTGATGGAATGTGTGAGAGATTTAGTCTCTTGGAATTATTTGATATGTGGATATAGCCAGTGCAATAGGTTTAAGGAGGTTTTGGGTCTGTTTCATGCAATGCAGGCAGCCAATGTGAGGGCTGATGCAGTGACGATGGTGAAAGTTATTTTGGCGTGTAATTACTGGGGTGAATGGGTATTTGCTGATTCTGTGGTTAAGTATATTGAAGAAAATCATGTTAGGATTGATGTTTAATTGGGAAACACTATGATAGATATGTATGGAAGGCGTGATTTGGCGAATTTAGCTCAGGAAGTATTTGAACGGATGGGTGAAAGAAATATAGTTCCTTGGAATGCCATGATCACGGGATATGCGAAAGTGGGAAACTTGGTTGATGCAAGAAAGCTTTTCAATGAGATGCCGAAGAGGAATGTGGGAAACTTGCCAGACCGGATGAAATATCCGTGGCTAGTGTGCTTTCTGCTTGTGCCCGTGTGGGTTCACTTGATGTGGGAGAGGCTGTCCACCACTACATAAAAAAGTATGGTGTGAAAGTAGATGTTTACGTCGGAAACGCTTTGATAGATATGTATTGCAAATGTTGGGTGGTTGAGAAGGCAATGGAGGTGTTCCAATGGATGGAAAAGAAAGACTCTGTCTCATGGACTTCGGTAATTTCAGGCCTTGCTGTCAACGGTTTTGCAGATTCTGCACTCGAATGTTTCTCGCGGATGTTGAGAGAAGGTGTTCAACCAACTCATGGAACGTTTGTAGGGATTTTGTTAGCTTGCGCTCATGTGGGATTGGTAGAGAAAGGATTGGAATATTTTGAAAGCATGGAGAAGATTCATGGACTGATGCCAGAATTGAAACACTATGGATGTGTTGTGGATCTTTTGAGGATGTGTTGTGGATCTTTTGAGCCGCTCTGGCAAACTAGACAAAGCATATAAGTTTGTACAAACTATGCCGGTTATACCGGGTGTTGTAGTATGGAGGATATTGCTGAATGCATGCAAGATTCACGGGAATGTGGCCCTAGCTGAGATTGTCACAGCCAAGCTTGTAGAACTGGATCCTTCCAACAGCGGGAATTAGATTCTCTCATCGAGTACTTACGCAGGTTCAGATAGATGGGATGATGCTATGAAAATGAGGGAATTGATGGGTGAGAGAAAAGTGCAGAAGCCATTTGGTCGTAGTTCCATCAAAATAGATGGCATATTTTCGAACAACCCTCAAGAGTCGGGACTGATCACTTGAATGCATATGATTATTAGTATTATCAATTATGTGCTCAGCATCGGATTGACACGGTTGGTCTTGGAACAGAAGAGAGGCAAGAAACCATTGTGTACTATTTACACCTTCATCAGATCTCGGCTCCACAGAATAGTAGCAGCTATGCGGAAACGACAACATGACTGACAGCATATGTCATGTGGAGGACATTATAATAGATGCATATTCATATGCGAACACCCTTCACCTGTGGTATTCATTGGTGTGTGTTTGCTTACGTCTATACATTCATATTATGACATGTACATTAGTAATATTGTGCGGTGATGAAAAAAATGTTGACAGATAAGTTAGCCTTAATTACAACCAATCTAGAGGTTTTCAATGCATACGGCTTGTCGTATGCGCTCATATTGTTCCATACGGTTGTAAATATTATAAAGAGAGATTAATTTGTCAATTTAAAAGCTTGCTATGTTGGATGACAAGCCTTTATCGCTGTTTTAAAAATCCCCTCCTAGGGCTGCCTAGGCCTTGACTAGGCGCTAGGAGGCTGACCATCGTCTCGATTAATCTCTAGGCTTTTGAAAATTAAGAAATGACGCCTAGACCTGCCTAAGCACTCGTCTAGGTTGAAACTCTCACTTAGATAGACAGATAACTTTCATTTTGTATTTTATTTTTTCAATAAATTATAAGACACGTGTTATACTTGGATGAACACTTATTATATGCGTGTTCCCATGTTTTCAGTATGTTCCAATACCTCATAATATATATGTCATTCTACATTGCAATTTATATATCTCAATACAATTATGTACTTTTTTTAAGTATAAGAAAATATTAATTTTCATGTTATATAATAAATTAATTAAAATTAAAAAAAAATTGCCTACGTCCCACCTAGATGCCTAGGTGCTAAATCTTTGTCCGCCGCCCGACTAACGCCTTTTAGAACCTGATGAAGTTGCATGTGAATCATTCTTCACCCTTATGCCTTTTGTTCTTTTCTTTTTATAAGTCAATGTCCATTTCATATCACAAAACTACAAGAACCATAATTTATTAATAATTCAGAAACTTAGCGTACTTCCTATCGTATCATAAATTGCCGTATACCTATTCTTAGACAACTATTATAAATCAACAAGAACAATAAGCTATCAGAAATTAAGCCGAACAATATATATCAAGGTAACATATATTCTACAAGACACACAATACAACAATGAATAGACCTCGCATAAGGTGTTAAAAAATAAGCCAACTATATATGTCACGTCGAGGCACTTCTACCAACTAATTATTAATCCATATAGTAGGAATCATTAAACACATTTGACTAATTAGGGTTACATCATTAAGAAAAGGCAACAAACGAGCATTATCTCATAAGCATGCATCCTTGCTTCCACTCAAAGTAGGGCATTTGAAATATTATTATTTAGGGTTTGGCATCATGAGAAACAGTTGGTGCCGACTCGTATCTGACTAGACACTGGCGTGGCATACATTACCCCTAATTATTGTTATTTCTGGAATCCAATTATTGACCGTACCATGACAGTTTTGCAGATTTAAATCTCCCAATCTTCGGGGACCATCGTGTGGGTGGGATTCATCGGTTTCAGAATATCATCCCATATATTATTCACGTGGATATTAGTCAGTGCGAGGTGTGCCACAAAACCTAGGCTGGCAATAGAAGGACTTATGTGGTGAAGAATGATTTGTATGAAACGAGAGTGTAAAACTAGTTGTATCTTAAATCATGCATACACTGCCATGTAGAAAGACATGCAACGCCATATAGATGACATGCAACGCCACGTAGGATACTCAAATCACGAAGCGTATTATTTTTTTGGGATGTTACATGAAAAATCTAAAATAAATTATTTCGTGGAGAATCGAATTTAAGACCTCTCATTTACAAATGAAGAGGAATATCATCAGACCGTAGTACTAAGTGACTCTCGTTTTAAGTTTGTGACACTACTGAATCGCTCTCATTTCAGACATTCTAGCTGGCTACGGTTTCAACCGTACCTAAGCAACTCCCCCCCCCCCCCCCCCACACACACACACACATAAACCTGGCAGTAGAGAGAAAACATCGATCGATCTATTGGATATAATGAAAAAGTTAATTTTCTTGTTTGTAATTAAAGAGTTGATATTGGATAATTTGGTGATACTATCACTAGTTAAAGAAAAATCAGGATTATTAGGATAATTAGGCCATATTAGGTGAAATATTCAAATTTGGGTCAAAGAAAAATAAGGTATTTGATATGTATCCTTTTTTCTTAGAAGAACCGATAACGGTATTATTCATAACGTTAAAAAAACATACAATCTTTAAGAAAGACATCATAGAGTAACTATGGAGTTAATTGGTGAATCAGCATGTTTTTTCTCATTGGATAGTTTTTGGATAACCATTATATTTAATCAATAAAGTTCTCCTTTTTTGTTCCAAACATTAATAAGAGGACTATATTGCGATTGTCCTAAATGATCTCACATATCAAATCATCCCATATTTGAGGTAATTACTTCAAATATGTTTCTTGTTTTGGTTGCATCATCCAAATCATCTTTCAAAGCTATTATATTACTAATCAAATTAAGTTCTATGTGGGGACAACATGCAGGATAATACGGACGGGAGCTTACGTGAATCTGACTCTGCATTTCGTGGAATACACTCACCAGAGTTCTGAATATCCGTTGAGGAAAATCATGCATGCATATTGTGCTTGCCTTAATTCAGTTACTTCCATAAAGGCACAATTTTATCCTCATTTTTGTGTACTCTGGAAAAATTAGTTAAGCTTATTTTTAGGTACACTCTCTGACACACAATTTAATCTTATTTTGTTATATGTAACTTAAAAGTCATCATTTTACTATTTGAAGCTCAAAATTCGCTTCATTTTGCCCTCTAGAATTTGATTTTGATCTTAGTTTGCCCCTTGAAACTTGAAGTCGTCTCCATGAAACTCAAAATTCACTCCACATTGCCTTATCAATTTTTATTTTATTTTCTTCATCTCTTCAATTTCTTTTAAACTTAATATTCTTTGATTGTTGAATGGTGGCGCGTAATGGAGGTTTATAATCAAATTTATTGCACATGTGACATAACTTATTAGGTGTTGGATCTCATGTATGTTTTAGGAGGCAACCTATAAGTTTTAGGGAGAAGAGAGAGTCAACAAGTCAAAGTGGAATGAATTTTGAGTTTCAATGAGTAAAGTGGTAACTTTTAAGTTACATGGGGCAAAGTCAGATTAAAATGAAATTCCAAGGGGCAGAGCTAAAAATAAGCCAATTAGTTACTACTGAATGGTATTTGTGGGAAATTTTTTTGTGTAACTGTAACATAATTTTGTGTAGCAATAGTTATATTCATATTGTATATGAATAATATCACGTGACTGTAATACTCGAAATTTCTTGTATGTGAGGCATAGGAAATGAAACTATGATCCCAAATTTCGTTGCCCATAAAAGAGGAATACATGCAAACTGTGATGTAATAGTCTAACAATGGTGATCCCATTTTGCAAAACTATAATATCCGTGGGGTTCTAGCTTTTCATTTATGGGAGTGCTAGCAACTTTTGCACTAACCTTTGTAATTGGATAATTTCACTGTACCTGTCATTTTCTTATGGAAAAACAAAATGTTAATACGTTTGTGTCTTTGACAAGGAATTAATGATGAAAAATAAAAAATATAATCTCAAGTACAATAAAGGTCTTGTTTTTGTGTAAAAAAAATACACGTGTTATGTGAAAAATGAAAAGATTCAAATACAAAAGTTGCTAGCATTTTTCTTCAATTTACACCTTATTTTGAGACAACTTTCAAAGTCGCAAATGTAGCAGTATCTCAAGTTTATATCATGCTATTATGTCGTTAGCATTATCCACATAAGGGTTGAAAATTCATGTCCGGGAGAAACTTAGGTCCAAAATCCCAATACGGATGAAAATTCCCCAAGAAATAGACGGATATATCCAAAAAGTGTGATTGCATGCTTTTATTTATGGCAAATTTGTACATTCGATGAGGACGAATCACGTATAAATCCAAAGTAGATAATACTTTGGTTTTGGATTATTCTCGATAGTGGATATAAATATATGCATAATTAGAATATACCGTAAATGTATTTATTAGGTGCTCTATAATTTCTATATTGCAACTTGACACAAAATCTTATTTTATAATTCGATAGGCTCGCTTGCTTTCAACTCTAGTATAAATATTACACCAAGAACCGCTCTGTTCCCACACAAAAAAGAAACCTACTCCGTGTCTGCCTTCTTTTATTTTGGATGCAATCTTACTCTGTATATTTCAATCACACAAAAAAGCAAGCAAAAAATGGGTAAGGGAGGCAAAGCTGCTGAGCCAGAAAGCATGGGTGCTTGGCTTCTTGGTGTTAACAACATCAAGATCCAACCTTTCAAGCTTCCCAGTGTTGGTATGCACCTTCCCTAAATCTTTTAGTTTCGTCGTAGTTTTGTTTCGGTTTTTAGTTTTCAGTCGAGATATTTATGATCATAATGACTTACATCTCGCACCATTTTCTTGGGATTTCTTAATTTAGGGGCCCATGATGTTCGAGTTCGGATCAAGGCTGTCGGCATTTGTGGAAGTGATGTTCACTACCTCAAGGTTCATCTCCCTTCCATGTCCTTTCCCCCGTTTTTAATATCTACGGATTTTTAAAATTTTATTTTTGTTGGTTTTAGATGGCATTGTTCATTCCTGAAATAAGAATGAAACCAAAGTAGGAAAGTTCATAATTTTCTCTGTTCCGACAGATCGATACCTAATCACTGTTTTTTTTTTTCAGACCATGAAGTGTGCAGATTTTGAAGTTAAAGAGCCAATGGTAATTGGCCATGAGTGTGCTGGGATCGTTGAGGAAATCGGGACCGAGGTGATGCATCTCGCTCTGGGCGATCGTGTGGCAATAGAACCTGGAATCAGCTGCACACGGTGCCAGCAGTGCAAAGGTGGAAGGTACAATCTTTGCCCGGACATGAAGTTTTTCGCCACCCCTCCGGTTCATGGTTCCTTGGCAAATCAGGTAAAAATATACACAATAATAAAATTTTATAGGCTTTGCGCCAGATTGATATTGTATTATCACATGCATTAATTAGGCTTGTGTAATAACCATTTCGTTTAACAGATTGTGCATCCTGCTGATCTGTGCTTTAAGCTCCCGGAGAATGTGAGTTTGGAGGAAGGGGCAATGTGTGAGCCCTTGAGTGTTGGGGTTCATGCTTGCCGGAGAGCCAATGTGGGACCGGAATCAACTGTCCTGATCATCGGAGCCGGCCCCATCGGTCTGGTTTCGGTGCTGGCTGCCCGTGCTTTCGGGTCACCAAGAATTGTCATTGTGGATATGGATGACCAGCGTCTAGCCATGGCGAAGTCTCTCGGTGCTAATGACACTGTCAAAGTTTCGACAAAAATGGAGGATTTGGATGATGAAATTGCCCAGATTAAGACAGCCATGAAATCCAACGTGGATGTGAGCTTCGATTGTGTCGGTTTTAACAAAACCATGTCAACAGCTCTTGGTGCCACCCGTCCCGGCGGCAAAGTTTGCCTTGTAGGAATGGGACATGGCACGATGACAGTCCCACTTACTCCAGCTGCTGCCAGGTACAAAGCGATTCCGTTTCCTGTCCTTTTTTCTAGCTTTCTCGATAAAATCGAATCGACCCCTCTCTTGTCCTACATCAATAACTTAAGTTTTTAGGCATTGTGGATCAAAAGTGTAACTGCAAGTATGAGCTTATTAGATAATTAGGGTTTTCTCGCCTTATCTGATATTAGAGTTTTGTCTTTTGAACACAGGGAGGTTGATGTTGTTGGAATTTTCCGGTACAAGAACACATGGCCGCTTTGCCTCGAGTTTTTGAGAAGTGGGAAGATCGACGTGAAGCCGCTTATTACGCACCGGTTCGGGTTTAACCAAAAGGAGGTGGAAGAAGCATTTGAAACCAGTGCCCGTGGGGGAAATGCCATTAAAGTCATGTTTATTTTGTGAAAGATGAGTCACGAGTTGGTGAATTTCGGACCCTTGAGAGGACAAGTTGTGATGGCTTGGAATATCGGAAGTTCATCAATCTCTGATGAGAAATGGAGATGCAAAACTTGTTGATGTACAGAGACCATATACCTTCATTAAACCTCAGCTCCGTTACTGTTTTCTTATTAATTTTGTTTTTTTGTTTTTTTGTTTTTTTTTTACTTTTTTCATGAGTCCTTCAATACCTATGAACTATATATGTAAGATGATGCCTAAAGGTTCTTAACTACGATGCATTTTTTTTTTTTTGACACAAATGGTTTTATTTAACACAAGGCTCATGGTTGTGGTGTAGGGTTTCTCCCATTTCTTTGAAGCCTAGATGTTCTACAAAAATAGCCACATACTCTTGGCCACATTGTTGTTAACATATAAATATCATTTAACTCGTCAAGGAGAATGAGGAATTCAAAACTTTGGACTTCTTTCAACATTAGGAAGAAGAGAACTATCAAGCTAAGAGTTTGTCGGTGCCTCGCATTTTAGTTGATGATAAACCTCATTCGTGAATGGAGGATTATGGGGTAACCAAATGTGACTTATGCACGAGTTAGGTTAACCAAAATGCAATCTATATTAGCATTCAAATACACTTGGCCACATTGATTTTAATTGATAAATATAAATGAACTTGTCCATTTAAAATTGTAGTATTTTTATCAGCAAAAAGGACGAGTTCAAGTTCTGGACCTCTTCTAATATTACGAATAAAAGTATGACTAGACTAAGAGTTAGTTAGATGGTACTTCGTGTTTTATTTTTTGGTCAAATGGCTTCATACATAGATGCATCGTGAGGAGGATTATGAGAGATACTTATAACGCGAGGAGGATTATGAGAGGTACCAATAACGTGACCTATGCACAAGTTAGGTAAAGAAAAGGTAATATATGATGTAGAAAGAAAAAAAAATTGAAAGGGACCCTTAAATAATATCTCCCAGCTAGGATGTGTTGTAGATCCAGGAGGATTCTCGTCAGAAATCATTGTAAATTTTTTTTATTTAAATTTGAATATAAACAGTACTTGACAAAAATTGACCGCACAATGTATGATGAACAAATGTGATTGGAGGATCCCCGAAATCCTCACAAAGAGAATCCGACGAGAATGCTCTCTCGTTGCAGACATGCTCAAACTTCTAACTTCCAACTTCCAAGCAAGAAAAGTGACAAACCATGTAAATATTATAATGCGGGACTTTCCCCAATTGTTGTAGATCATAAAATTGACTACTCACGGCCATCCTCCATCTTCAAAACATGGTGTGGACTTGACATCTAAGTCTTTCCCAAGCCTGAGGTAGGGACCCAAATATTTTTAGCAAATGTGGTCACATGTCTTTTCAAGCATTGTAAGTGTTTTTTTAAATTTTCGGTTAGTAAAAGTATACTTGGTCTCTTGCATTGGTAGAACTGTATAGATATCATCAATGCATTTCTTGGTCAGATGACACTCGATATTCATCAAGCTGCAAAACAGAACCATTTCATCTGTAAGCTTCCAAATGACACGGATTAGCTGTGTACCTTGAAGCAACGCCACTTTGGAAAAAATTGAAGAAAATTTCATCATCACAACTCCGTTTCTTAATTCAAACACATCCATTCACATGTATATTTTGTTTGAGCAGGTCATTGCAAGGGACTCCAAGCATTTTATCAGTCATCCCAGCTATCCCAAGTAATCTCAGAAATTCAAGAGATCATGTGCAATGCCACCCTCAACCCTGCGTAATTAATGGCTACTACCCAACGCAGAGTGACACGTACACACCATGTCATATATGTGTGTGACCGAACACGATAGGAAAACAACATCAGTAGTCATTGACACAAGATGAGGTGAATAAAGCATTTAGCCACCGATACTTGTGTTCGTGCATGGTGCATGTTACTTAGATAATGCTTCAAAATCTCCGGGTGTTGAAGAGAACCTCGATACTAGCTCTGATGCTTCTCTTCAATGGTTTGTGCAAACTCAAGATTTATCTACTCCATATGCCGGTGCAATGAAGGGGCAGCCAGCCTGTAAGGCGATTCCCGGCATAATGTATATTGATCTCTCAACAATCCAAAAGCAGTCAGAGGGAAGGGTAGGAGATGACAGTTCCAATGACCCATGTGATATCCAGCAAGAGAGAGATATATAAGGTCTCTTATATGAATGAGGAGGATTCTCTCCCTTCCTAATCTCTCTTCCCTTCCCTCCCCTCTTATTTAAACGGTTACAATTAAATCAGGTCATCATCTTGTATTGATTTTTTAGAGAGAAAGAAAGACAAAAAAAAAAACTGTGAGAGGAAGAGTGAGAAGAAGAGATGGGAGAATCCTACTCTCTTAATTTGAATCAGTCTCGCCCTCACTATATTTTCATAACCTTAGGAAAATGTAATTTCTCTGCTCCAAGTCAGCTGCTTCCACTTGTTTTTGTCTTCCACTTTGATCAGAGAGTATGAGTTTTATAAGTTGCAACTTGCAAGTGACTTTGTTCCCTTCGTTTTTATATATACATATACATTTGCTCTACATCATCAATACATTGACATCATAAAACTACAATATGCCTAGTCATTTTCTTATCAAATAAATAATTTCATAAAACAAACTCCAACGTTACATTAAAGTCGTCTGCAAGACCAAAACACACACTAAGAGTTCAACAACACAAAACTATTGGGAAAGACAACCACATCAACTAAACAACACGCGCGCATACCCAAAGCTAATTTTAATCACTAACCAAGCCCAAGAAACCCAAAACCCCAAAACAACCCATAAATATCTAAAGCAAATTGCCGCCAACAAACCAAGGAAAATTAGTTGAGCCTGGTGCAATGGGTAAAAAAGTCTGCCCAACAACCCTAGTCATTGGTCATCCAGAAATTAAGAACCAGGATCCTCACCGGATCCATTCCCTAGGGATCTTAGGGATCACGCAATCGTGTCCGTTCATCGTATATCGTGCGGCCAGTTTTCGTTAGGTACTATTTATATTTGAATTATAAATTTTGAATTTTAAATGATTTCTAACCGCACGATACACGATGAACGGACACGATTGCGTGATCCCTAGGGAATGGATCCGACGAAGATCCTGGTTCAAAAATTAAACCTAAACCTTACCTTATCTTAAACTGTCATTATGTTTTTCACATTACCAAACGTCAATGCGAAGAGAGGGTCTTCTATACGGGACCCGGAATCCGGTGTTTGTAAGAGAGGGTGAGACCAAAAATGGGCCAAATTAGCAAAAAAAATCAGGAAGGGTGGAGTAGGTGAGTGTTGTTTGTGTATGAAGCGATACATATATAATGAGAAAGCCATTTGAATCACCAATAAAAGTTCTTTAAAAAGAAAAGGCTAACAAGAGTAGCATTGTCACATCCCGGTCCGGGCTCCATCACATCCCGGGCTCGATTTCGTCGTAGTATGATATTGTCCGCTTTGGGCCCCGACCACGCCCTCACGGTTTTGTTTTTGGGAACTCAGACGAGAACTTCCCAGTGGGTCACCCATCATGGGAGTGCTCTCGCACGCTACTCGCTTAACTTCGGAGTTCTGATGGAACCCGAAGCCAGTGAGCTCCCAAAAGGCCTCGCGCTAGGTAGAGATGAGAATATACATATAAGGTTCACATGATCCACTCTCCTGGACGATGTGGGATCTCACAAGCATAATCCACCTTATATAAGTTGCACCATTCAAGTTATTGCTTAAGACTTTTGACTTCAATTTCTCATAATGATGCAGTAAGTCTCATGCGTATAGGAACCATCAAATATATTTAATTGAGTTTTAGAGCAACACAAATAATTAAGTAGTTATTTAAGAGCATTTTAAATATTTTTGGGGTAGATCAAAAGTTCAATTCGGACTAGAGTTTCATTGTGTTGTATTCCGTACAAAAATATGTACTAAACCCTTGAGAAAGGAAACTTGAATGAATTAAAATATCATTTGCTTAGTGCAATCAAAGTGTTTCTTCTTCTAAAATCAAGTGTGAGACTTGATCTTGTTGAGTGAATCCACAATTAGCAACGTAAGTGATTTTCGTTGTCCTTGGTTGAGTGATTCCCAAGTATCTATCCCCCGTTCTTTCTATTTTCCTTTGTCCTTTGGTTCTTTCCTGCGTCACATACGTACTTTTGTCTATACAAATAGATCACTTTCGCTACATCTTGAGAAACTTATCTCACACTGTTTTAATTAGGGAAAATAGGATCAAAGGCCAATGGAAGATGGTGAGCGCGCACTCCTTCGGCAAACCTAACCCACATAACATGTGCCTTGAAATAAAATAAAAAAGAATTAATTGATACCAAAATCACAAAACCCGTAGTAATTCTTTTATCAAAATAAATAAAGATAAACTTCAACATGACATCAAAGTTATTTACAAGATGAATACACACCAACCAAAAGGACAACATCACACTCACAACAGGCAACAACCTCATCGACCACTAAATATCACACATAACCGAAAGAAGCTTAATCAGTAACCAAGCTCAAAGAACCCAAAACCCTAAAACAAGACGGCCACCATTTGAAAAGAGTGCCGGCATCAAACTCGCTGCATCTAACTGAGAAGATTTTGTGTAGCATCGGGAATCATTCAGTCCAATAACCCTAGTTAGATTTAGATCTAGTGATCGTTTCGTGTTTATCGTGTTTGTGTTGTTTTCGTGACATACCTGATATCTAAACAGAACGTGTTGTGTCAAATCCGTTAAAATGAACTGGTAATATGACCCGACCTAAACTCAGCTTGTTAAAATTAACAAGTATTATGACCCAACCGGTTACTTGTTAAAGAAAATATATTTTGCTTCAATAAATAATCAAATGAAAAACGTTATACTAAATTAGTATTCACGTACCACATTGTTACTAAATTATATCTACATACCCTAAATCTTAAAATCCTAAACCTTAAACTCTAAAATCCAAACGATGATGTAACTATCGTCAAGGTGTAAAGAATGCGATCACGAATGTTGACAAAAAAAATTTCACGTTTTTCATACTTGTAAATTAATTTTTATGAATGTTTTGATGTGCTTTGGTGGAAAAATCAAATTACATTAAAAATTCATCATTAGCGGTCAAAGTTGACCACCCATGACTGTTGATCATCGTTGACTGAAGTTGACTGTTGACCACTTATGGCCGTTGATTAACGAGATGACCCGATTATTTAATGTGTTGACCCTAAATCCGATATTTTCGTGTTAAATTAATGGATCGTGCAACAAATTCTTAGGTCTAGTCAAATTATAGTCATCCGCAATTCCCTAATTAAGCATATTCCAAAAGGAAAAAAAAAACTAATACATGAATATCTACCATATTAAGGTATATTCTACCTTAATTATAAAATTGCTCTATTCCAGGTTACTATTTAGACTCAAATTTGCTCTTAAACACTTTCGACTAAACAATGAGTAATACTAGGGAAACTCAATTTGGAGATTAAATTTTAAAAATTAAAGAACATAAAAATTAATAATTGATTTATTACTTAGACGTTGATAGACGTGCTCATTTCTATTAGACACATTACTTAACCCACATATATCATTTGCCATGGAAATAAAGAAAAAAACTTGCATAAACGAGGATCGTTCGTTTCATGCAATGTTGGATAATGCATGATTACAAACAGTTGTTTCCTACGCGTAGCTGACTGTATATCGGCGTGGAGTCATCATCCCTGTCCTATTGCTGTTACTGTTCGCTGGAGGAGATCGGGATTCGGGAGGTATCCAATTATTGACCGTACTACTACAACTACTACGGCGATTTTTGACTTGACATGCTGCATATGTTAAACAACTTTGGGGACCAGTTGCAAATTCAGCGGTTGCAAAAATATATCACACATATTTTTGACGTGGAAACTAGTCACTTGATGTATGATGCTTGCCAGAAAACATATAGGCTGGCAACCACAGAGACAGAGAGAGACAGAGAGAGTGACCATCTAATTTAACCTAGCAAACTTTGAGAGTCCATCTTATTTTTTTAATTAAATTCCATTTTTGTCGGTAATTTATGTGATATAATTAACATTAGATAATTAGGATTAGGATGTAATTTTTTTTGCCGGTAATCAGACATTTACAAACCCAAGGACAAGAAGATAAATCTAAGCAATAGTTGATTTAGCATAGTCCTTGCAGTGCACCCATCCTCCTCATTCACTTAGGAATTTTCGAGTATCAACCAGAACATGATATGTGGAGGGATTCTTAGTCATTGAATCCTTAGTTGTTAGATGTTTGGATGCACATTCAATCGTTTATTTACATCATCTACGATATGCGGGGGTCTATTATAAAATTTTCGCACCCAATGCATCCACCTCATAGGTAAATCTATTTGACCTCCTAGATGTGATTGGGGTATGCTCACACTAAAAATTTCGTTTCTTAATCATCATCTAAACCTCATTTGAATTTAAAGTCTTAGATTGCTGACCAAGATAAATTGTTTTTTTTTTTTTTACGTTTTACATAATTATGTCTAAATCCAAACGCCCCTTTTAATTTCCTTATGCAGCAAGTAATCTGAAATTCTCGTAATTTTTGAAGGTTTCCTATTCATATGAAATCCAAATGTAAAGATTATTAGGGTAAGTATTTGATAATCAACTATTGAATAAGGATTTGCTTTTGGGTCAAAAAGTAAATGCGATTTTATCCGATATGATCCCTTGTACCAAGGCAGGTAATTACATCAAATGTGTTTCTTTTTGAGTTCCAAAGAACCCTAATCCTAATTTATCCTTTAAACCTACCCAACTGCAACTGGAAATTAAATAATTAAGATGTGGGACCACAACGGACGGTTGCTACGTGAATCTGACTCTGCATGTCGTGGAATCGATTCAGCAAATGCATAATGTCCTTTCATTCCGGCCCACACCTACTCTTTTCGTATCTTGTGACTTCGATTCGGCTGCCTCCAAGAAGCTCGTAAATATCAATCCTCAAATATTTATGCAGTTTAGAAAAAGAGAAATCTAATAAGACTCTTTCAAAAGCAAGAATTTTCATGAACTTTTTGTATCTCATATATTTTATAATGTTTTTGTATCTCATACATTTTGTTATGTATAATATTAGTAGACCAATTTTATAGATAATATTTGTAAAGTATGTGATATGCCATCAATAATAAAAAGTACGTTAATTAACACTTAATATTTCATCATTAACAAATACGTCATGTAATTTATAAAATATGATTTAAATAACATCATCATATGTAAAATACTCATTTTCTTGTAAATAAAAATTTCTGCAATCATACCAATCACAATTGGATTTTTCGTTTTATATTTTAGATGACTTATTTCTTCCGTGTCAGAATATAATTTACAAAAATAATTAACGGCTCGGATCCTTGTTAAATGGTACTGGATACTTCTCCTTTTCCGTAAAGTAATTAGATAATACAGTTTGGTTTTGGATTATCCTAATTATACATGGCTGTACAAGGGCAACTTGACCAAATCACACTCCTCCAAACTCATATAAATACCATCCCGCATCCGCTCTAATTTCATCAACAAATCAAACAAGTCCGTGTATTCCGTGTATTCTGTGTCTTCTGTGTCCATTTTATTTGGAGAAGAAGAAGTTTGTTTCTTTTAAACACAGATAAACACCCTAGAAAAAACCAGAGAAGAGTAAAAAATGGGCAAGGGAGGCCAATCCTGCAATGGCATGGTTAGAGATGCCAAACCTGTTGAACCGGAAAACATGGCTGCTTGGCTAGTTGATGTTAACACCATCAAGATCCGACCTTTCAAACTCCCCACTATTGGTAATAATCTCTCCTTCTTTTTAATTTCGTTGTTGTTCTGTTCGGTTTTCAGTTTCAGTTTGCAGTTCTATATTTTTTTGGTTTTCATGGATGTATAGCTAACTTGTTTTTCCCCTATTTTGTTGGGATTTCTTTATTTTAGGACCGAATGATGTTCGAATTCGAATTAAGGCTGTCGGCATTTGCGGAAGTGATGTTCACTACCTCAAGACCATGAAATGTGCGGATTTTGAGGTTAAAGAGCCGATGGTGATCGGACATGAGTGTGCTGGGATCGTAGACAAAGTTGGGAGCGAGGTGAAGCATCTGGTGCCCGGTGACCGAGTGGCGGTTGAGCCCGGCATCAGCTGCGCACATTGCCAGCAGTGCAAAGGAGGCCGCTACAATCTCTGCCCCGACATGAAGTTTTTCGCCACCCCGCCGGTTCACGGTGCCTTGGCTAATCAGATTGTGCACCCTGCAGATCTGTGCTTTAAATTGCCGGAAAATGTGAGCTTGGAGGAAGGGGCAATGTGTGAGCCCTTGAGTGTTGGGGTTCACGCTTGTCGGCGAGCCAATGTTGGTCCTGAAACAACTGTTCTGATCATCGGCGCAGGGCCTATTGGTCTGGTCTCAGTTTTGGCCGCTCGTGCTTTCGGGGCACCAAGAATTGTTATAGTGGATATGGATGACAAGCGTCTAGCCATGGCAAAGTCTCTCGGGGCTGATGACACCGTCAAAGTTTCAACAAAAATGGAGGATTTAGATGATGAAGTTGCCGAAATTAAAAAAGCCATGATCTCCGAAGTGGATGTGACCTTCGATTGTGTGGGTTTCAACAAAACCATGGCGACCGGCCTCAATACTACTCGTCCCGGCGGAAAAGTCTGCCTTGTCGGAATGGGACACGGCCTGATGACAGTGCCTCTCACCCCTGCTGCTGCTAGGGAGGTTGACGTTGTTGGAGTTTTCAGATACAAGAACACATGGCCGCTTTGCCTCGAGTTTTTGAGGAGTGGGAAGATCGACGTGAAACCGCTTATCACGCACCGTTTTGGATTCACAGAGAAGGAGGTGGAAGAAGCGTTTGCAACCAGTGCTCGTGGGGGTAATGCCATCAAAGTAATGTTCAAATTGTAAAGACAATGACAAGTTTTGTTTATCAAATTCTTAGTAGAATGTAGAGGGTGGGTGGCGGTGGGGGTGGCCGGTGGGGGTGGGGAGATATTATTTAGGTCATCACAATAAGCACGTTCCATTCCATTGTATGGTTTTTTAAGTAATGACAGTATTACTTTTCGTGGGCTTCTCGTTCTGTTTGTTTTGTATATTAGTCCTGCAAACGCAAAGCTTAACAAAAGGACTCCTTACCTGTTTACTAACTCAACCTTTGAAATAGAGTGCGTTAGATCCATTTCAGTATCTTAATTTTTCATCCACGGTGTAATCCGACTGACCATAAAGAGTGAAAAAAATTAAAATGTTATTTTACCACCCATTATTACCAAAAGCGAGATATGCCATGGTTGTTCCCCAATAATTGTGGGTATTGAACGAAAATGCCACAGTTGGTAACCCGACGCCTCAATATTCGTGGCTTAATTTTTTAATAATTTTTTAGAACAGTAAGAAAAGAGAAATACCCCCATTCTTACCTAACGGGCTAACTCCTTTGCTCTACCTAGTACTCTTGAGCAGTTTTTCTACATGCGCATCACCTACATGCTCGTACGTTCCTCATCAACTTCTAAAACTTGATCACGATCACTTGTTTTCATTTAAAGAAAAATGAAAGGCCAAGATTTAATTGAGCGAGCTAATGCTCAATTTATGCGCGTATGTAGGTGATGCGCATGAGAGAAATTGTACTCTTTAGAGCAAATTTTTGTTAGGCTTTTTGGGATGCCAAGGGAAGAGGTCTAAGACTCTAAGTTACAGTTCACGTTCGACAAAAAAATTGTACTATGGATGGAATTATGCAACAATAAGAATATAAGACGGTGTTAGGAATGTGCAACTGGACAAAATGAAATATCTTTAAGCAAAAAGGGTTGACATGGACTCAAAATTTAAGTGCAAAAGAGCTATTTTATCAGTGGAGGGCGTGATCAGTGGACTCACAATTGAATATTAATCCTTTGATAAGATTGAAATTCAATCAAAACCTAAGGTAAGATCAAATATTAATTATAGTTCTTTGACTATATATGTAATACCCTGGAAAATTTAAATATATGAATTATATATTCATAATTATGAATACGTAGAGAAAATCGAAAATAAATCAATTTATGGTTATGGAAATAGAATTGAGAAATTTTAAAGTTTTATTTCCGGAAATTATTATAATTTACGAAGTTTGAAGTTGGAAATTAATTATTTAAATCCATAGACCTTTTTAGGTCACAATTCATATTTTTGAGTAGAGCTCGGTCTCACGAACGTGTAGGCGTAAACCGTTCATGAAACGGAGTTATAACGAAGAAGTTATTAATGTTTAAAGCTAGGGATATTTTGGTAATTTTGATTCCATCTAGAAGACTCCAGAAATCTGGAACAATGAGTTGTGCCACGTGTGTGGCTGTGATGAAAGGAAAAATAAATGATGGACGGCTGTGATTAAAACAAAAGAATAGAAAGGAGAGAAGGAGGATGGAATGAGAGGAGGATGGCCAATGGGGGGAGAGAACAAGGAGAGGAAAGGAGAGAGGGGAGAAGGAGGGAACCCTTCGATCCGGTTATACCCACGATCCGACCCGGTCGGATCTTTTGATTCCGGTCACCTTTGACAATTGGAAGGGTGCCAAATTGATCCTTACTTCAAAACCAACTGTTCCCTCTTCCTATTACACCCCAAAAATAAGAGATTGGGCCTTGAAATTAGGAAAAAATGCACCGGTGGGTGCGGCGGCCATTGCTCGAGATTCTCTAAATTTTGAAATGTTTCCATCCAATTACCACCACAAAAACACTCATATCAACCCCAGGAACAAAGACCGTGCATTGGTTGGGGCGTTGGAGTGGTTTTAGAGGCGAATCAAGAACACCCAAAATCAAGGGTTTTTGGCTGTTCGTGGCCAATTTGAGGTGTTTCCCGGCCAAATTGGACTTGGCCGCAGGTATAAAAGTTTCTCTAATCATTGAGATCTAATTTCCTGTAAAATTTGGTAATTTTTGGAAATAGTTGATTTTTCCGGCGAGTTGGGGCGGCCAACCGCCATCCGCGGCGGCGCGTGAGGCGGCGAGTGGCCAGTGAGCCGCCTCCACCTTTTTCATGCTAATTTCAATGTTCTAAACCCATATTTAATATGCATATGGTATGGATCAATTTTTTAGACCGAATTTGTGATTGTTAGTCACTAAAGTGTCGAAGTTAATGAATTAGGAAGTGGAAGGTGAACCATGAAAGGCTTGATCCCGCACAAGGGTACTTAGGTAGTCTAACAGTGTTAGATGCAGCCTTAACTATTCGAGAATTAATCTTTTTGTTTAGAGGTTGTTTGATAGAATAAATTGGGGAACTAAATTGATAATTTAAATTGTTTGTTTGGTAATAAAAAACATGGACTATTTGGAGATTTAGAAGTGAATTGAATGAATTAGTAGCAAACTAAACAAGAGTTTAGTTTGGGCCTATTACTAATATTATTATTCCCGAAATAAAGTAAATATTTCGGAGCGGGGCGTTACAAATGGTATCAGAGCAAATGATCCTACTCTATAATATGCAATGTTCTTGTTGATATGCATTATGGTGGCTGATTTCAAAATTTTTTGTGAATAAAGTGGCATGCATGTGACAAATATATATATATATATATATATGTGTGTGTGTGTGTGTGTGTGAGATGAATATATGTTTGGCTTTGTGATTGCGGTGCAATTACCATGGTGCTTATGGAATTCCGTTAGTGTGGAGTATGAATTTCATTGATATTGCATTATTTTATAAATGTTATGAGGTGAAGGGGTTTATGTGAAATGCCTATATTGTCAATTCCTATGAAATGAATTGGATAAATATTACTTTGGATTGGTATTATGTTATGCCTTATGAAAATGTTGAATGATAAGATGATTGTGATATTGTGACATGTAGATGGAAGAGTTGTATTATACTTGTGTAGTGAGAATATGTGATCGGGCGAAAAAGGCCCGTAAATATGTGATTTGGGCGAAAAAGGCTCGTGGATATGTGATTGGGCGGAAAAGAAGCATGTGGATGTGGATTCGGGCGAAATGACCCATGGAATGTGGAAAAATGATTGAATGGGCACAAAGACCCGATGAATGTGAATGGGCACAACGACCCGTGAATGTGAAATTGGGCAAAAAAAAGGCCCGTGGATATAAGGGGGTTGGAAGAAAAAAGAAGAAAAAGAAAGTGTGATATGTATTGGCCAGGTATATTGCAATATTTTCAAACCTACTAGTCCCTGATTGAGCTAAAAAGAAAATGGTGGTGGAATCATTGTTTTGACAATGAAAAGCATGGCTAGAAGTTTTAAAATATTGTGGCCAATGGTAATTATGATTGGAAATTATAGTATTTATTAAATTCATGATGATTTATCGAATGAGAATGAAATTATAAATTGTGGTTATGGTTGACCATTATAATTGGAATGGTGGAAAGACCATGGAAATTTCTCCATTTATTTTAGTGGACATGAATAAAATTGTGAAATGAGATTTAAGTTCGTTTATTATAAACGAATTTCTAGTTGTGGGAGACATGTAATTTTTAGGAATGATGAAAAGAATGGATGAGGGAAGTTTATAATTACAAATTTGATTAGTTTGGTTTGCCATTGACAAATTATGGTGAGAAATTATGATATTTTGTTAGCCACGATAGTAATGGCTTGAAATTTGACATTTGATTTTGTCAATGTGAGAGAAAGTAATTGGACCACTATTAGTTTAAAAAGAATCATTGATGCTCCATTTTCTGCACAATTTGTTGCCTCTGGCATGTAAAGGTGCATTATGTAATGTCATGACCAATTTTGGGTGCATGAAATCCCATAAGCCTTGTGCTCTTTTACTTCTTTTTAGTTTCTTCTCAGCATGAAAGATATTTGACACTTTAATCAAATATACATTACGGAAATGAAGGTTTAAACTTGAATGCGGAAAGAAGAACTTTGGCTCTAATCAGTATGATTGTGCCTACACGTACTTTGTTTGGATTTTGTTAAAGAAATATTTCGTATAATCTGCACATATGGTTAATAACAAAATGCATGCCATGGGTGTGTGATTATGGATGCCTTAAGTTCAAATACAATAGATGAACATATTCTCAAGTTCAACCAATATTCTTGATTGGTTGATGCATGTTTAATTTCAAGCTTTGGTTTCTTTATAATTAGGAGTTTAGTTATCCTTGAATAGCCTTCGAAGCCTTCTGTCTAGTTCATGCTCTTGTGTGGGAGCCTTTCCTAGCAAGAGCTTAAGAACATATACATATTTGGTTCCCATGTTGTTCATAAAACAACGGGAAGGAAAAGAAAGAAAAGAAAAGATAAGGTTTAATTCTGCCTTGAGAAATTAAGTGAATTTTGGAAACGAAGGGAATCAAGGAATGAGATTTTGATTTCGTTCCATGGTAACGAAAATTACAGATCTTTATTTTATTATAGTGTCACTTTTAGTGGTTTGGTTTAACAATGTGATGATTATTTAGTCACTGACGATTACAGCTAAAAGTGATGGGGAAGTTTGTAATTATAATTTCGATTGGTTGGGTTACCACAGTTATGAATTCCCATTGTTGAATTGGTTATTGCGAACCAAATTGATGACGGGCACATATTATCGTGGCTATGTGATTAATAAGGTTTAATTTCATTGACCATTAGAGTCGTGATATATATATGTACACACTTTTCTCCTTTGGTTGATGGAATGTGAATGTGTTGGAAGTGTGAGTCACTAATTTATTCGATTGGTGGCTACACTTTGAAGCAATTTAAAAGAGAAACAATTGAAAGAAAGATTTAAAAGACTTTTAATTTTACTATGGGCAATTTAGTTAATTGCGGAAATGAAGGGAACCATAGAATGAAAATTTATGTTATTGGTCTTGCGAATCTGGTTTTAAAACTTCTTTCCATTACCCAGTGAGTGTGATTGGAAATTCCAATAATTTTGTTGGAATTTTGGAGATAATTTGAGCCTTTGGCCGACGCCATGGAGAGGAGTGGTGGTCACCGACTCACTGTGGAGTAATATGGTTGGCTGTCTTGTAGGAGGGAGGGAGGGAGGGAGGGAGAGAGTGAGAGAGATCGAGAGCGAGAGGGAGAGAGAGAGAGGATCATCACCTTATATCAAATGAGTAACAAATTCTACAAAATTTCTCAAACGAGTAATAAATTAAATGCAAATATATGAAATGAGTAATAAATTTTGCAACATCTCTCATAAAAACAATTATTGTTCATGGGGATAGAATTGGAAGAAAGAAAACCATAAAATCAATGTAAAATGGGTAAATATGACGTGGAATATGCATGATGACATGTAAGGTGGATCAAATGACTAAATTCAATTCTTAATCTTATACCAGGTATTAATCAAAATTCTAGTTGTGACCTGGCACAACTAGAACGAAAAAAAAAAAAAAAAAAAAAAACCTCGTCGAGAGAAGAATGATGGCAGGATTTAGACCAGAATTACTTGTAAAGCGTCATAGACCACGTAAAAGTGAAGATTTAGGACAATTTTGAACAAAGTTTTTGGGAGGACTAAAGTATAGTTTAATTTTGTTGTAAACATAATCAAACTCAAGTGTAAGCTGGTGAATTTGGTTAATTGTGGCCACTGGCGAAGCTACATAGGAGCAAGGAGGGGCGATCGCCCCTTCCCTTGTCGAAAATTAAGCCTAGGAGCGACGGTCCGCCCCTCTGGTCGGGTCGAAAAACTTGCAACGCCGTGAGGGACAAAGTTCCAAAAATCTTATAGGAGGAGGAAGAAGAATTTTAGCCACTAGAACATAAACTCGTGACCCATTCTCCCCTCCCTGTTCGAACCCCTGCACCTCGCAGATCTTGTACACAGGTGGGGTTTGAAGCTCGAAGGAAAACCGGCGGCGCTTGTGTGATGGCGTGAGCAAATGGGAGGAGGCGTTGGGCTATCCTAATTTTAAACTAGAAGCTTAAAAAAAAAAAAAAGTAAGAATGAGGTCCTAGGCTGCTGCAGTCATGGTGTTGGCCCAAAACTTGGGCCTAGTTGATTTAAAATAAAAGGAAAAAGGGTTGGGTCGCAGCCACAAGAGTAAAAGGAGGGCAAGTTGGGTTGAACAGGAAAACTACAAAAAGACGAGTTTCAATACTTTTTTTTTTTTTTTTGAAAACGACGAGTTTCAATACTTTGGTCTCGACATGTCGACAAAATTAAAGCACATTTTTGGTAATTCTTCTCACTCGGAGACTTGAAGAGACTCCCACTAGACTTTGGCACTCAAAAGATTCGCGATTACATTGGCTCAAAAAAATTTTACATTGACTTTGGTATTATCGGTTGATACCACTTCAGTGAAGAGAGCTTTTTTGCTATAAGTATTCTCAAAACACCATTGTGTAACAAAATAGGAGATCAATGGTTGAGTGAGAACTTTGTTGTTTACAGTAAGAGAGATATTTTTTCTTTGATTGATAATAAACTTATTATGCAACGTTTTCATGACATTAAACATCGCCGACAACAATTGTAACTTGTTTGTACTGATACATTATGAACGACATTTAAATTTTCTACCATATAAAAGGATTTGGTTGTTATATTTTTTTGGAGCCTTTTATGCTTTTAAATTTCGCCCCTCCCCTAAAAAATTCCTGGCTTCGCCACTGATTGTGGCCACGGACAAGATGAAATTCTCCATAGCCTTTCCGAGTTCGAAATGAGTGGATAACCGTGGCTTGTCACCAATTGTCCCATTTTTTAACAAAATATAAAATACAAGATAGAGTAAGCTTATTGACTTGTTCAAGTGACTTTACTCACATCTACTATAAACCCGTCATTCAACACATATGACCAGTTGTTGCCGAGGCGTGTTTGAGCGTGTATTGCCGTGGCATTCGTTATCCAACTATTATTATAACTAGGGTAAGAATTGTTGACCGTCCAACGGCCCTCTGACGTTCATACTCCACTTCGAAGAAACTTCGTCACCGATCTTTGATGCGCCGGAAAACTAGCTAGGAATGGCAACAGAAAACCCCAACGGACGGTTAATCTGACGGTAATTAGTTAATGAGTTTTCTTTGGTTCTTGGGATGTTCACATTGCAACATTTATGAGTAATTTAGTCGTTTGACAATTTAGTTTGCCAACCAAAAAAAAATTGATATTGATCATACATTTTTATTTGATAAACTTCATATGTATACCATTGGCTAAAATAAATAAGACTAACTTACATTGACGAGACTAAAATGTTTCTGTGAGTCTTCCCAACCTCTAGAATAGTAGTTTGTTGTGGCGAAATCACCAACTGGTCCCCTTTTGAAAGAAAATAACATATTTTCAAATAGTAAATTATGTTGATTGATTTTAACCAATGCGTCTTGAATTCAAACACTACCATCTTCTCAAAGTCTAAATGAATTCAGTGGCCAAAATAAATAAAAGATTTATTTGATGGATCCCACATATCAAATGAGTTTTTTTTTTCAACATCAAATGAGGTAATTACTCCAATTATGTTTGCTTCTGGGGTTGCAAATCTTAGTTTATGATCAAAATTGCCAAACTATATACCCAAAAATTGATTCGACGTGGGACCCACGATATGGGTAAAGAGGGGAATGGATCCTTACCAGATCTTTTCTTAGGGATCCCGTGATCTCATCCATTCATCGTATATCGTGCGGTCAGAAATTATTTCAAAATTTAAAATTTAAAATTTAAAATTAAATATGAATAGTATCTAATGAAAACTGACCGTACGATATACGATGAACGGGTGAGATCACGAGATCCCTAGGAAAAGTATCCGACTAGGTTTCTTTTCCAAGAGTATGCTTGCTACATCAATCTGACTCTGCATGTCGTGGAATCCATTCAACAGTCCCTAATATCCGTTGATTATTTGTTTACGTGTGCCCCTACACCGATGGTTATGTTTCAACTTTGTCTCTCAAATATTGCGAATTTGAGACCTAATTATAATCCATTAATTATTTGACAATTTATTTGTCTAAAAAAAAAAAAAATCATTTGACAATTTATATTCATAATTTTTTTAGTAGGGTGAAGTGCCGATTTAGTCCGTGAACTATCACCTCAATGAAAATTAGGTCCCTGAATTATTTTTTCGGTAAAATAAGTCCCTAAATTCATTAGAAATTGCTAATTTCATCCCTACTATTATATTCAAAGCTATTTTAACCAATTTTTCTTCAACTTAAGTCACTTGACACATTTTAAAGTGTAATACCTTCATTTTCTCGTCTATAAGTGTTTAACATTTCATATAAATTGCAAATTTAATGTCTAATTTACCCTTAAAAGTTAACTTACACTATTTCTTTATGAAAAACTACCAATTTCTCCTTCAAAGTTAACTCCATACACTATTTCTTTACGGAAAACTACCAATGTACCCTCCAATGTGTATCACATGCAAGTAACATGACTTAAATTGAAGGAAAATTGAATATAGTAGCTTCGAATATAACATTAGGGATGTAATTGGCAGATTTTTATAATTCAGGGACTAATTTTTCCGAAAAAATAGTTTAGGGACCTAATTTTCACTAAGGTGATATTTCAGGAACTAAATTGGCAGTTTACCCTTTTTAGTATTATCATATAAAAAAAATATAATGCAAGAGAGACCTTGTTTTATAGATCACATTTAAATGAGTAATGCAAGATAAATTAAATTTGTAGATTAAATGATGTGTCGCTAATAAAAAAAAGGAAACTTTCATAAAAAAGGATTGACCTAAGTTTATTTTAACAAAAAATTATGCTATAACTTTATTTAATGAAAAAGACTTAAATTTTAATGAAAACCTCTTAAACTTTAATAAAAAAAGATGGAAAAAAAACTTAGATTTTAATGAAAAAGACATAATTTTAATATTAATTTTTTTATAAAAAAAAAACTGTCGCATGGGACTTGCGCATCTCACACATACTGTTTATGAAACTTACTATTGGCTTGTTTGGATGTGCTTTTAAAATGGCTGAAAGCGCTTTTAGAGAAAATGTTTTTGGGTTCCAAAAGCACTTTAAGTGCTTTTCCAGGATTTACTTGCATTTTTACTAAGAATTGGTTCCAAAAACATTTTCACCAAAAGCGCTATAGACATCGAAATTTCTGTGAAATAAATGTTGGCCAATACATTAAAATTACAACCTCTATTCATTTCACCTACATCATACACTCACTTCACCTACAACCTCCATTCATTTCACCAACAACATACACTCACTTCACCTACAACCTCCACCCATTTCGCCTATAACCTCCACTTACTTCACCAAGAAAATATGTGGTGGTAATTCATTCTCAAAGCCTATAAATAGGCTTTTCCATCAAGGCCAAAGGATACCAATTCACATCACACCAAAAACCTTGAAGCTTTGAAACTCTAAAAGCTCTCAAGCAAATTCCGAAGGATCAAGAAAGCTCTATTCGTTCTTTGTCAAATCCTCCTTCAAGATCAAGCCCCCGACGGCCTTTGAAGAAAGTGTTCATCGTTCATCACCCGTTCATCCTAAGATCAAGCCCCAACGACCCTTTGGATCAACAACATCAACAAATCCACACATCTAACCGTTCTTCAAGATCAAGCCCAAAAGCCCTTGAAGAAACTTCCCCCAACCTTCAAGATCAAGCTCCAATGGCCCTTGAAGAAACTTCCAACCGTTCATCCAAGATCAAGCCTCGATGCCCCTTAGATCAATCGTACAACCCACAAATCTACATCTTACGAAGATAGAATCAGAGGACCAAATTGTAAAAGAGATTGTAACCCCAAAATTAATACAAAATATTACTTTGTACGCGTGTTCTTGTTTCGTTCGTTTCGCAGGAATTTCCGTGTTTACAATTGTTGATTTTCCACAAGCTTAATCTTGAACTGGGCTGGAGGGTTTCCTGGTTCCCTCCAAAGGTCTAAACTTACTCCTTTTATCTGGAGCTGAATTTGATTCAAGGGTGGTGGACACTTGATTTTTAATTGGACTTGTGATTTCTTCAAGGGCCATTGGGGCTTGATCCTGAACTTAGATAGGACCACGAGCAGTTTCAGGATTTGAACACCTGGCAGGCAGACATGAGGTGGAGGTGACGGCCTGTTTCTTTGTTCATTCTTTCCAATTCATATTGAAGAGGGTTAGGGGATGAATCAACACGTACATTTATTGTGTTTGCTGATGATCCACAAGATTGATGTTTCATTGTCACTCGTCTTATCTGTTCTCCAGGCAGATGTGGTATCTTTTCTGGAAGTACATCAATAACTAAAGATGAGTACTTGAGAGCAATGCTAGGTAAGCAATCAGGGAAGGAGTCCCAGGCAGTCGGTTCTAGACCGGAAGGTTAATTCCAAGTGCCGACTGATTACTCTCTTTCTTCTCGTCCTGCAGGTAAGAACAAAGACAAGGAAAATGACAGGGAGAGAGCATGATATGAGATTCTCTTGCTTTCGACCCTGATGATATGAGATACTTTTGCTTTTGAAGAAGTAGTGGTGATTTGACAGCGTTGCACGGCGAGGCTTTGCTCTTCGACGACGGTGCCAACGAAAGGTTTGTTGAAGCTTCTCGAGTTCTTAAGATAGGGTAGCGATGCCGAGCTTGGATTTGACTTAGACTCTTTTGTCTGGATTATGCGGTTCTGCAGGAAATGCGTTGTGTTGTAGTGGCTTGTTCCAGCTCATCATTAAATCTTCTGCTTCAATTTGTGGCATAGCAGAAGTGGTGCGCAACCTTTGCATTTGAATGGTCCTTCATATCACTACTTCTTAGCGATTCATCCCTGCTTGGCAGCTTCAGTGTAAAGAGCCAATATCTAATCAACTGTCATGAGGTATTTGTCGAGGGGAATTCGTGACCTTGACAATGGTTGAGGATGACCACTCGAGAGCAATGCGAGGAAAACAATCAGGCAAAGGTTCCGAGCAATTAGTTTCAGATCGGATGTTTGATTTCAGGTTTTAACTGGTTGTTTTCTTTCTCCTTGTCTTGTATGTAAGAGCAAGGGCAAAGGAAAAGATAGGGAAAAAACATGATATGAGATACCTTTGCTTTCGACCCTGATGATATGAGATACGTTTGCTTTTGAAGAAGCAGCGGATGGATCAGCGCATGTATTGGTTGCGTTTGTCTCCGCATGATTCGATGTATCAATTTCCTTTGCCTTATCTGTTCTCTAGGCGGATGTGGTATCTTCTCTGGAAGCACAAGATGTTGAAGATGAGTACTCGAGAACAAGGCTAGGTAAGCAATCAAGGAAGGGGTTTCCAGGCAGTCCGTTTTAACTCGGAAGGTTAATTCCAAGCGCCGGCTGATTGCTTTCTTTCTCCTTGTCCTGCAGTGAAGAGGGAGGACAAAGAAAATGATAGGGAGAAATCATGCTATGAGATACTCTTGCTCTCAACCCTGATGATATGAGGTACTCTTGCTCTTGGAGGAAAGAGTATAAGATTTTGATGCAGCTACAAACTTTTCGATCGAGAGGGGTTTCTGGTTGAGGAAATGAGCTGATCATTTTGAGTGACTTGATCGAAGAGGTGTTCTCGAAGAGGAAGACAACTGAGTAAGCTGAGAGGCTTGGTTGCAGATGCATTCTTGGCAAGGGAGAATAGCCAAACATTTTGGATGTGTGCCTTGCCATGAAGGATGAAGGTTGACCTATATAGGGAAATGCGCAATAGCAAGTAGTAGTGCCGATGTCATGTCACCCACGTTTGTCGGCAAAAGTATGGTGGTTGGAATAGTGAACTTCACGCATTTTCAACTTTGTCAGAGATCTTTGATAAAGCTGCACATGTTATGCAACAAGTTGAGATTATGCCTGAAGAGTGTTGACGGACTTTATGCAGGAAAATTCAGCTTTTGAAATTCAGAGAGTGGTGTCTCTTCAATTTTTTGAATTAGTGGTTGTGTTACTTCTCGTTTTATAAAGGTGTCGATCACTTCCAACATGCACACTTTGAAGATTATCTCCGGTGTATTTCTGAGATTTTACTCCATTCAACCTTCTTTTACCATTTCTGAAAATGGCTTACCCGTATAACATTTGCCTAGATTTGAGTCTCAGGAGTGATACAGGTGTGCCGCTTCAGGGAAATATATGGCGCCCATCATTCTTATCTTCTAATGGCCCTCTTACAGTTGAAGACTCCGTGATGAGGGATGCAACAATGGCTACGGTAGTAGCTAGGAACCTCCTTACTCCTAGAGATAATAGGTTGCTTTCAAGATGGTCCGATGAGTTGGATGTCCAAGACTCCCTGGCTTTCAGTGTTCGGTGTGCGGGCTCTGTGTCTAATATGGGCCAACGCCTACTCGCTCAAACCCTCCAAGTTGAATCATTGATGGCCGAGGTGGCAAACCTTGGACGAGAGATTAGACGGCTCAAGCGTGAGAATAGAGAGTTACATGTGCTCGCAAATAATTATTCAACGGGCATGAAGAGGAAGCTTGATCAGTTGCAGAACTCCGAAGGTCGGATTCAAAGTGACCATCAGAGGTTTGTGGTTGTATTTCAGAGGCACTTTTTGCCTTCATCATCTGGAGTTCGACCAAGTATTGAGGCTCCGAATAATCTATCTTCAGTGCCTCCCTCTTTTAGGGTACCGTCGAGTACTGAGGCTTCACATAAATGACATTTGTGAAGGCTCCTGCTTTTTTTTTTTTTTTGTACATATTTGTATTTTATCGGAGATATTAATAGACATGCTTTATTTCATTCAATGTATTGTGATAAATACCAATAAAACCTTTTCTTTTTTTTTTAATCACATTTTCCAAGATAGTGCCGTGTATAATCATATTTTCCAAGTGCACCATCCCATCACCTCTCATTTTGGTTTTCTTTTCCAGGCACAGGTCGTTGTTTGCACAGTCACTATTATTTGCACAGTCACCGCACTTCACTCTTCTCTGCATGCGGGTCATTTTTACTTTGCACCGTCACCGCACTGTATTTGCACAGTAACCGCACTTCTTTTGCTTCTCTAAGTTATTCTGCATATATATATATATATATATGTATATATGGGATCGAACCGTCACTGCGCCACCATTGCACAGCCACTGCACAACTTGTTGCTGTACCGTCACTTCACTGTCTGCTATCCTTGTTGCACTGTTTACCGTCCTGCTGCTTGAAGCTTGTTGCAGTGCGTCACTTTTTTTCGTGTGGTGCTGTGCAAAAAACTATAGCGGGGTTTCACTGTGTAGTGCTTTTGGTCATAGTTTTCCCTCGGTGGTGACGTTGGAGTGCTGCTCATTTTTTTTGTAATAAGGCTTTATAACCAAATCCTTCCTTTAAAGAAATAAAGTATCCATATTTTGAATTTTCTCTTTATTCTTCAAAGTGTTTGTGTTTTTGTTGATGGTGTAACTGTACTTGAAGTTTTGAAGTTTCAAGTTGCCTACGTACCCTCGGTTGAGGAGGGATCAAGTCATGACGTAGTTCAAATGAGTGATGGTTTTTTTTTTTTTATTTATTTATTTTTTTTTTATATTTTATATTTTATTTTGCCGTACACAGTTTATGCTCTTGCAGGCTAGGAGCATTGTACCGTGTGCAGTTTAGGCTCATGCAGGCTATGAGGCTTGTGTGTTTGTTTTAGGGGTAGTAGCGCTTCAAGAATCTGCCATTGATGGGGCTGATCTTGAAGCCGTCTTCTGCCATGATTAAGTAGGCGCCGTTGGTGTAGACTTCTTGTATTACGTATGGTCCATCCCATTTTAATGTGAACTTGCTTTTTGTCTTGTGAGTTGTGATGATAGGCCTACGCAATGTGAAGACGAGATCTCCAGTTTGGAAAAACCTTGGGCGGACCTTCTTGTTGAATGCCTTGGATAGCCGTGCTTGGTAGCATTCCAAGTGTTGTTGAGCTTCGAGCCTTCTCTCATCCAGCACTTCCAGCTCTTGAAGACGTAATTTTGCATTCTCTTCATCAGTCAAGCCTTCTTGTATGGCTATCCTTAGTGAAGGGATTTGACTTTTGAGCGGTAGAACAGCTTCCACGCCATATACGAGAGAATAAGGCGTAGCTTGGGTAGGAGTCCTATGTGTTGTCCTATATGCCCAAAGTGCTTCGCTTATTCTTTCGTGCTAGTCTTTCTTTGTTCGGCCGATCACCTTCTTCAGGAGGTTGCACAATGTTTTGTTAAATGCTTTTGCAAGACCATTGGCCGGAGCATGATACATAGAAGACTTGTGATGTTTGAACTTGTATTTCTCGCAGAGCTCGTCCACGAGTCGGTTGGAGAACTGTTTTCCATTGTCAGTAATGATGTAGCGAGGCACATCATATCGGTGGATGATATGTTCCTTGATAAAACAGACGACAGTTTCATTCTTGACTTCCCTTAGGGGTATAACTTCAGCCCACTTGGAGAAGTAATCTATTGCAGCTATGATGTATGCTTCTCCTGCAGATGACTTTGGTGTAATCGGCCCTACGACATCCAATCCTCATGCATTGAATGGCCATGAAGCAACAGTAGGGTGTAATGGCTCAAGTGGTTGATGTATGAAGTTGGCATGGAATTGGTAGGCTTGGCACCTTTTGGCGTGTTCCAGGCAATCCTTCACCATGCTTGGCCAATAGTAACCCATTCTTTTGAGCTGGAAATGTAGCTTTGGTCCAAACTGATGAGCCCCGCATACGCCTGAGTGTGCCTCTTCCATGGCTTAATTGGCTTCTTCCTCACCTAGGCATCTCAGAAGTATTCCTTCAAAAGAGTGTCGGTAGAACGTCCCTTTGTAGTACAGAAAGCGAGGTACTCGTCGACGTATTTTAGAGCGGTGTCTAGGATCATCTGGAAGTTTTCCATGCTCAAAGTAGTCGAGAAGCAGCTATCTCCACTCTTCAGCGTCGACTGGAAGCACTGAGATGACATTTGTATCGTCCAGTAGTATTTCAGTGATGAGCGGGATCACCCATCTTTGGCAAATTGGCACGTCTGCAGCTTCGTCTTCTCTTAGTGTCATGCTCGACGCTAGGTTGGCGAGAACGTCTGCCATTTGATTTTCTTTTCTTGGCACATATTCTAGTGTCACGGCCTCGAACTTTTGTAGTAGTTGAGTTGCCAACTGGAAGTGTGGGACGAGATCATCTTTCCTCACCTCATATTCAGTTAACAGTTGATTGATTATGAGTTTGGAGTCGCCATAAACCTCAAGGGCTGTGATTTCCATGTTGATCGCCATTTGGAGCCCAATGATCAGTGCTTCGTACTCAGCGACGTTGTTGGAGCATAATTCACTTAGTTGGAAGAAAAAGGTAGTATTTGCCTTTGTGGCGACATGAATACTACTCCTGCCCCCGCTCTGTCTGCTCGTGCGGATCCGTTAAAGAACGTTGTCCATGTTGGGAAGATGTCGATGTAGAACACCTCATTGTCAGGCAAGTCGTCTGAGATTTTCCAATCAGCTGGGATTGGATGATCAGCAAGGAAGTCTGCTAGTGCTTGTCCCTTGACGGCTTTAGCTGAGATGTAGATGATCTCATATTGATTAAGAAGCAACGCCCATTTAGCGAGTCACCCTGTCAAGACTGGTTTGGACATGACGTATTTGACCGGGTCAGCTTTAGCAACCAGGTGGATAGTGTAAGCTTGCGTGTAATGCCTGAGCTTCTGGATGGCGAACACCAAGGCGAAACACATCTTTTCTATTGGGGAGTAGTTCAACTCAGCGCCGGTGAGGGTTCGACTGAGGTAGTAGAGCGCTCCGACTAAGGTAGTAGAGCGCTCATTCTTTCTGGGATTCATTTTCTTGTGCCAAGAGTGCTTTAACTGAACTTTCCTGAGCGGTGATGTACAATATGAGTGGCTTCCCAGGCACATGTGGACTTGATAAATACTTTTTTATGGTTTCAAAAGCATTGTGGCATGCTTCGTCTCATACGAACGGAACATCCTTCTTTATAAGTCGACTGAACGGTTGACAACGCCCTGCAAGGTTGGAGATGAAGCGTCTGATGAAGGCTAGTCGTCCTTGTAGACTTTTCAGCTCGTGCAAGTTTCTTGGCTCAGGCATGCTTTGAATGGCCTTGATCTTTGATTGGTCAACTTCAATGCCACAGTGCTTAACAATGAAGCCGATGAACTTTCTAGAGGTGACGCTAAATGCACATTTCAACGGGTTCATCTTGAGGTTGTATTTTCGCAGCCTTTCGAACACTATTCGTAAATATTTTAAGTGATCAGATCTTTTCTTTGTCTTGACCACCACATCGTCTACGTAACATTCTACGTTTTTGTGTAGCATGTCATTGAAGATTTTCTGCATTGCGCATTGATATGTAGCTCTAGCATTCTTTAGACCGAAGGGCATCACCTTGTAGCAGTAGATACCTTTTGGAGTGCGGAAGGCTGTTAGTTCCTCGTCTTCGAGAGCCATACGAATTTGATTGTATCCAGAAGAGCCGTCCATGAATGACAGTGCCTCGTGGCCAGTGGTTGCATCCACCATGATTTCAATGATTGGCAAGGAGAAGTCGTTCTTCGGGCAAGCATCGTTGGGGTCTCAGAAGTCTATGCAAACACGTATTTGTCCGGATTTCTTAAGGACAATGACGATGTTGGGGATCCACTTGGGGTATTGCACCTCTGGAATGAAGCCTGCTTCGATTAGCTTGTCAATCTCGGTCTCAATTTATGGGATGAGCTCGGATCGATAGCGTCTTTAGGTTTGCTTTATCGGTCGTGTTCCAAGCTTGACTGTAAGATGATGCACAACGATGATATGGTCAAGGCCGAGCATTTCTTTGTAGGTCCAAGGAAAGACGTCTTTGTACTCTAATAAGAGCTGGTAATATTCTTCTATCTCGTCCGTACTTAGTAGTGCACTGCACTTACGAACATAGGCTTTGGTTCCTCGCTTGTGCCTAAGTTGAGTTCCTTGAGATCATCAACCGTGGCTTGCCCTCCATCTTCAAGCTGTGGTGGCGCAGCAATGACATCTTCCTCGGGGATTTTGTCTTCTTTGCCTTTTTGGATCGTGATGTGGAAGACATCTTGGACTTCCTTTTCAGTGTTGTCTTCTCGAGCTTGTTGGCATGAAGATTGTCTAGTGTGGATGATGGTGCGCTTTCTTACTTTCAGTGGTCGATTTGTGTCAACCTCCAAGATTACTTGGCGCCTCATCTTTGAAAGAATCGAGCTTCGAACATCGCATTTTTCTGCTAGCTCGTCGAGCTTTTCTTCCTTTGGTGTTGTCTCCCTCTTTCTAAAAGGCTTCTTGTTGTCTTCAAGTCTTTCCAACGTTAACCATCGCGGAGGAGAGCCAGTCGTGTTGCTTTGTCTCTTAGGTTTCAACAATCTTTCGAAAACAGAGCTTTGGGATGTTGGCGCGCTAAGCCTCTTGAAAACGGAAGTTTGATATTGACCACCAATGCGATTAAGTGCCAAAATTCTGGACCTTGAATGATTCATCCTATTAAAGACTGACATCCGAGGGGTGAGTTTAGGCTCATCTTGATCTTGTTCAATGCTCACGCTGATTTGTTGAGTGCTAGCGTTTTTCGCTTTGTTTGAAATCTTCACGGGTGCATTTGGTGTGAAGCCAAGTCCAACCTTGTTGTTGTTAACTCCGTAACCATGCTTTTTTAACTTCTTTTGAGTCTTGGTGAAGTCACGTTCTTTATCGTTGACGGTGTTTGAGACATTCTTTCCAGGATTCGAAGAAGAAGCGAAGTCGTACCCAGCCTTTGACATGAGTTTGTAGGCGTTTGGATCAAAACCTTCTTCGGTCCTCTTGGTTGGAAGAAAGCTTGGTTCCATCCCCTTTGGCAGAGCTTTTATGAAGCCTTGTGGTAGTCTTGCAACCTTAATGTCGCCTAGCTGTGTCAGAAGCAAAACTGCATTCGTCTTGAGCAACTTTACATTATCCTTGTGCCGCTGTGCGTTGGCTTTGCTTGCTCCAGTTTCGAACAGGGATTGACCATTCTTTCTTCTCGACATCGGGATGTATCGGAAGACGGGTGTGTTCGGTCCTTTTGAAGGCGTCCTACTCCCTTTGGTTGTTGCGGGTTTAGCAAGCTCATCATCGTTTTTGCTTAAAGACGGCATGGCTTGCCCTTCTTGCTTCTTGGGCATAGCTTGCCACTCTTGCTTTTTAGGTGCTGCTTTGCCCGTGGATTTGATCTCTTTTGGAAGAGCTTCGGGCACCATGTCTTCATCCATGTAGAACTTGGCGTCTGCGAAGTGTGATTCGGCTTCTGTAATGGCTTGGTATCACCTTGGATCACCTTTACTCATTCTCGGTAGAATTTTAAGCATTGGTGGAGGGTGGATGACACTACTCCATTCCCATGGATCTAAGGCCTTCCTAAAAGCAAGCTGTATGAAGTTCTTGCATCAATCACGTGGAATATCGTGCTTGATTTGAGTTTACCAATGGTCATCTCCACTCAGATCATGCTCATCGCCCTTTGTCCTCCTTGGTTAAAACCCTGGATCAGCAGACGGCTTAGGGACAGTTTATCTACCTTGATGCCAATTGTGGTCATTGTTGACTTTGGCATGATGTTTATGGTCAATCCATCATCTACAAGCATGCGGTTGACGAAAAGATGACGGTTGTGAGGCTTTGATCCCAGCAACAAGTCTTCGTCGGTGAAGTGGATTGGATCATGGGCAGCTCAACACGTGGCATACTCATGTGGTCGAAGTTTCAAGCTTTCGTCCTTACTTTCTTGCACTTCATGGTCGTCGGGACTTGCCAAAATCGCTACTAGTGTTCTTCGCATCTTCTTTGGCAATCGTAGCTCTTCCTCGATGCTAAAGTGTGTTGGCAGACCTTCTTTGGGCGTGAGAGTATTTTCTTCCTCGATGGCGATAGCTTTGCCTTTTGAGGGCTCTTCCATCTCTACTTCAACCATGTGACAGGCGATGGTAGTGCACTTTTGGAAGAAGTCTTTCGGGAAATACTCATGCAAGGAGACATGAATGCGTGGCTCTTGCTCTATAGTTTCCCCACTGTATGTTGGCTTAGCAGCTCTTATGCTTTCTTTGGGCTTCCTATTGTTACGGCGGCAATGCTTTCTCCCTTGCTCCTCATTTGGCCTTGTGGCTTGCGGTCTTGGTTTCCTTATCTTTTTGTAGGTCACCAATGTCCACCCTTCTTTATCGTCGGTAGGTGCATCTCAGTCGCTTGCCCCCAGCGATGGTTGCGCAGAAGATGCCATGTGACTTGAGCATTAGTGGGAATGGTCATGAATCATTTGGAGGGGAACGGGGTTGAATGATCCAAACATGATCATAGTAGTATGTGTTGCAGCTGTGTCTTCAAGGTCGAGCTCAATTTGCCCTTATTGTGCTAGCTTCATGACGAGTTCTTTGAGGATAAAGCATTTGCCAACATGATGGCTCACGATGCGATGGTACTTGCAGTACCTGAGATCGTTAACGTGATTCATCTCCTTAGGGCACTTGCATTCTGGTAACTTGATCACCTTCTTTTCCCGTAAGTCGTCTAGCATTGCAGCCATATCTGAGTCAGGAAAAGGGTACGTCTTTTGCTCCAGCTCCCTCAAGGTGTTTTTGTACCTGTCTTGAGTGCGAGAAGGCTCATTTCTCTTTATCTCCTTCGTTTTGTTCTTGGAGAAGATCTTTACGGGCGTGGATGAGGTCTTGATAGAGGTAGTGTTGACGGTAAAAGCTTCATTGGCGGGCTTTTTCCCAGTCTTGTCTGCATTTGGGGTGAACACTTTATCCTTCTTGAAGTCGGTGATCGGCCAATTTTTCCCGTGATTGGCGATACTCAACTCATGTCGTGGGAACGAGTTGCCAGCTCCTCAAATGTTCTTGGTTTTCTGCCTTTGAGGATGTAATGTAACCCCCAATGCATGCCTTGAACGTACATCTCAATGACGGAGGTTTCAGAAAGCCAATCTTTGCAATCCAGACTTAATGAACACCATCTATTGATGTAGTCGACGACAAGTTCATCATTCCCCTGTTTCGTACTAGTCAGCTCCAGCATGCTTACGGTGCAGCAGGTGCTATAGAAGCGGTTGAGGAATTCCTTTTCTAGCTGATCCCAACTGTTGATAGACTTGGGCTCGAGGTCGGTATACCAGTCAAAGGCGTTGCCTTTCAGCGAGCGCACGAACTACTTGACGAGGTAGTCTCCCTCTATTCCAGCATTGTTGCAGGTTTCAATGAAATGGGCGACATATTGCTTTGGGTTTCCCTTTCCATCGAACTGCATGAACTTTGGCGGCTGATAACCCCTCGACATCTTTAAAGCGTCAACTTGATCCTTTGGGATTTGCTTGAGAGCTTTTAGAGTTTCAAAGCTTCAAGGTTTTTGGTGTGATGTGAATTGGTATCCTTTGGCCTTGATGGAGAAGCCTATTTATAGGCTTTGAGAATGAATTACCACCATAAATTTTCTTGGTGAAGTAAGTGGAGGTTGTAGGTGAAATGGGTGAAGGTTGTAGGTGAAGTGAGTGTATGATGTTGGTGAAATGAATGAAGGTTGTAGGTGAAGTGAGTGTATGATGGTGAAATGGGTGGAGGTTGTAGGTGAAGTGAGTGTATGATGTAGGTGAAATGAATGGAGGTTGTAATTTTAATGCATTGGTCAACATTTATGTCACATAAATTTTGATGTCTACAAGCGCTTTCAGTTATTTTAAAAGCACATCCAAACGAGTTCTATATTGTTTATGAAACTTAACGGTACTACACTGTTTATGAAATTTACTACACTGTTTATCAAACTTACTACATTGTTTATGAAACTTAACGGTACTACATTGTTTATGAAACTTAACGGTATTACACTGTTTATGAAACTTAATGGTACTACACTATTTATGATACTTAACGGTACTACACTGTTTGTGAAACTTAACGGTACGACACTGTTTATGAAACTTAACGCGTGCTGGGCACACATGTTTTTATTTTATGTTTTTTCTTTTCTTTTTGTCCTTATCATTAAATAAAGTTATTAGATGGTTTTTTGTTAAAATGCAAAGTTTTGAAGCCCTTTTCATTTTTTTTCCTAAAAAATAAGCATGTTAATTAACACTTAAGTAATAATCCAATTATCAACTTCCAAGTCATTTAGTTTACACAATTTAATTTACAAATTTAGTCTCCGAGCATTACCCCATTTAAATTATCTCTTTAATAATCGTAAGGCTCATAATACAAATAAGTTTCTACCTCCAACAAAGAGATGGAGCATTTTCCATACAAACTCGTAAAATCTAACTTTAAAATTTTATTTGTGGTTTCAAAATTACAAATTGGATAGGCTTCTGAGATTGAGAACCGCATCTCGGCCAATTACGTGTGATATTCCAGATGTAGACCAGAGTTTCGTTCTGAAGGAGATACCACTCCCACTTATATCCAAAAGTGTGATTGTAACCAATGAGGGTCATATTTCATAAACAAATTACCTATCCATTCTACAAACGATGGTGTTAGGGAGTTAAATTATTAAATGTTACGGAGGGAAATCGGTGGAAAACGAAACCGCACTAAAGTGCATAGGCATTATTGATTTCCACTACTGCAATAAAGCATCATATGCGATTATCATATTATTATGTGCGTTATTAATTTATGTATTATAAATATTAGTATATTATATTGCTAATATGAGTCTACAGCAGGGATTAACAAGTATACACACATGTTATAACAATAAATTATATATAACAACGTGACAATGAAACTGGACAATTCAAAATATGTATAAATAAATCCAGTTGCGTAGTTTTATACAGCTGTGACAACCACAACCAGGTGATCTTGTATCTTCACAGGCATCCTAGACTAATATAAATACCACCCAGTAGCAACGCTATTTCCATCAAGAAATCAAATTAGTCTGTGTATTCCGTGTATTCTGTGGCTTCTGTGTCTATTTTATTTGGAGAAGAAGTAGTCTGTGTCTTTAAAACACACAAAACACTTCAGAAAAAACAGATAGTAGTAAAAAATGGGTAAGGGAGGCCAATCCTGCAATGGCGTGGTTAGAGAAGCCAAACCTGTTAAGCAGGAAAACATGGCTGCTTGGCTTGTTGATGTTAACACCATCAAGATCATGCCTTTCAAGCTCCCCAATATCGGTATTAATCTGTCTCCTTTTTTTGAATTTAGTCGTTGTTCCGTTCAATTTTCAGTTTTTAAGTTTCCGTGTTCTCTATTGTATTAGCTAACATGTTGCTCCCCTATTTTGTTGGGATTTCTTTATTTTAGGACCGAATGACGTTCGAATTCGGATAAAGGCTGTCGGCATTTGCGGAAGTGATGTCCACTACCTCAAGACCATGAAATGTGCGGATTTTGAGGTTAAAGAGCCAATGGTGATCGGACACGAGTGTGCTGGGATCGTAGACAAAGTTGGGAGCGAGGTGAAGCATCTGGTGCCTGGTGATCGCGTGGCGGTTGAGCCCGGCATCAGCTGTGCACGGTGCCAGCAGTGCAAAGGAGGCCGCTACAATCTATGCCCCGGCATGAAGTTTTTCGCCACCCCACCTGTTCATGGTTCATTGGCGAATCAGATTGTGCATCCCGCGGATTTGTGCTTTAAATTGCCGGAAAATGTGAGCTTGGAGGAAGGGGCAATGTGTGAGCCCTTGAGTGTTGGGGTTCATGCTTGTCGGCGAGCCAATGTTGGTCCCGAAACAACTGTTCTGATCATCGGAGCAGGGCCTATTGGTCTGGTTTCAGTTTTGGCCGCTCGTGCTTTCGGGGCACCAAGAATTGTCATTGTCGATATGGATGACAAGCGTTTAGCCATGGCAAAGTCTCTCGGCGCTGATGGCACCGTCAAAGTTTCAACGAAAATGGAGGAATTAGATGGCGAAGTTGCCAAGATTAAAGAAGCCATGGAATCCGAGGTGGATGTGACCTTTGATTGTGTGGGTTTCAATAAAACCATGTCCACAGGTCTCAACGCCACTCGTCCCGGCGGCAAAGTCTGCCTTGTCGGAATGGGACACGGCATGATGACAGTGCCTCTCACTCCTGCTGCTGCTAGAGAGGTTGATGTTGTTGGGGTTTTCCGATACAAGAACACATGGCCGCTTTGCCTCGAATTTTTGAGAAGTGGGAAGATCGATGTGAAGCCGCTTATAACACACCGGTATGGATTTACAGAGAAGGAGGTGGAAGAAGCCTTTGCAACAAGTGCTCGTGGAGGCAACGCCATCAAAGTCATGTTTAATTTGTAAAGACAGCTACATGTTTTGGTTAACGAATTCTTATTAGAATGTAGAGAAAGGGAGGGGGGGATTATTTACATGTCATAACTCAATAAGCAAAGTTCCATGTTTTTTTTTTTTAATCTGTTACGATGAAGCTTAATAGAAACCGCTTACTCACTTACCAAGAGCGAGAAATTCCAGGGTTATTGCCCAAGAAGGGTGGCTATTGAACCAAAATGCCACGGTTGGTGAGCCGCGGTCACAACATTCGTTGCCATAGCCTGAATTATTAATAGACCTGTAGGAAAGAGCAAGAAAAGAATGGTCTGTTTGGTACTCTACTTGAATCCAACTTTTTAAACTCAAAAACAATTTTCAAGTTTTAGATCTTAAAAACTTGTTTGGTAGGACTATTTTTAAAAACTGAACCCAAGATTAACTAAAAAATATAATATATTCTCTAAAAACATAAAAAGTGAGTTTTTAAACTTAAACTCATTCCTTTCTTTTCTCTCCCTCCTCCCCTCTCACTCCAAATCTATCTCTCTCTCTTTTCTTCTTTCTCTCTTCTCTGTTTTTTTTTTTTACCTTTTTCGTCTCTCCTCCAATCCGCTCTCTTCATTATTTCGGTTCTTTCTCTCACTTATCTTCCTCTCTATCTTGTCCGATCCTCTCTCTTCTTTCGCTTTCCTTCAATCATCTCTTACTTTCTTTCCTTCTCTCTCCTCTTTCTCCCTCTCATGCGACCCCCTCTTTTTAGATCTCTTTGTTTAGTTTAAGTCGTAAGATTTAAAAAATTTAAATCGCAAACCAATCAAGTTTTTTAGTTTTAAAGAAAATTGTTTTCAAGAAATGTTTTGAGAAATGATAAAAAATTTCAAATAAGATACCAAACAGACCCGAAAATTCTTCAAGGTTTTGATTGAATAATATGAAAGACAACGCCATATCACCAGGGAAAAAAATGGTTTTATAGTTTACCTAAAACCAAGGTATAAAATATCAATGATATCGGAAATATCGGTAGTCCAAAAACACGGAAATTTCGATGGAAATATCGGGATATTATTGATATCGATAAAAATTGAATAAAAACCACGGAAATTGTAAGAAAAGCTTGGAAAATTTTATCGAAACTTTGCAGGATGTTTATTTAGTCAATTATCTATTAGTTTATCACAAAAAATTGGAAGGAAATGCATTGCATGATGGATTTAACTGATTTAAGTTGATTATATAGCGAACTGGCAAACATTGTGAGTGTATAAAATATGTAGTAATTAATGAAAGAAGTTTAAACACCCCATAATCATTTATATATAATGAATTAGTATAATATTTTACACTTTATATATTACATGGTAAGATACATTAGTGACTTAGTACCACATAGAGTTTCTATGAGGTTCAAAATTCTTAGTACCACATAGAGTTTCTATGAGGTTCAAAATTATATATTGACGTAAAATACTATGTCAAGAAAGTTGCCTTACAAGTTAGATGGCTTTATCTTTATGTCTCCTTCTACCAATTTTTCATAAAGCAATCCATCAGTCTAGTTGGTATATTTCTAGTTTAGAAGGGTCACATCTTCGAATAAGGCCTTAATGTAAAACCCCTCCCTTTAGTTTATAATTTACTTTGTAGGTTTTTATTTTTTATTTTTTAAAAAAATTATTGTTTTTGGATCTTAGTTTGTGAGCCCAAGGGGTCCACCCCCTTATTTTTGTCCCCGTGTCTCTCATCTCTCTTCTCTCTCAGTTTTCTCTTTCTCTCCACTTTCCCATGCTCTCCCTCTCTCATTCCTTCTTCCCCGAACTCACACACACACACACACACACCAGCACTCCCTCATCTCTCTCGTTCTTCTTCTCCCTCTGCTAGTGCAGACAAGGATGGTAGCACCATGGAAACCGGTGCAAAAGTTTGGAGAAAACCAAAACCCAGTTTCTAGTGTGGACCGTGGGTTCTAAGTCGAAACTCCGTCGAGCTCCGACCACGGCATGCCTTGAAAATGGTATAGATCTCTTCCTCTTCCCTTGGGCTTCAGTTTGGTATTTTATTTGACATGTGTTGGTCACGTTTTGGGGTTGACCGGAGCTTGGAAGCTCTGGCGTCCTCTTTCCGTCGAAACCAGGCCTTGGTGCCTTTGGGTTTCATCTCGCGATATTATTGATAATATCGTGATATATTCGATAATATCGTGATATATTCGATAATATCGCGATATATTTCCCAAATAATATATTAAAATACTAAAAATATCGTTTCCGATATTATCGTGATAATATCGACGAAAATATCGATATATTGACGATAATTAAGTGGATAAGTGTGAAATATCGTCATCTAAAAAAAACGATATTATCGACGAAATATCGCCGATAATATCGATATTTAATACATTGCCTAAAACCAAGACTTGCTAGGAATCCTATGTGAAACTTGCGAGGAAAATAACAAAACCACATAATATCCTCAAAATTGAAAATCCAAATTTACCGATAATATCGATATTTAATACATTGCCTAAAACCAAGACTTGCTAGGAATCCTATGTGAAACTTGCGAGGAAAATAACAAAACCACATAATATCCTCAAAATTGAAAATCCAAATTTGACATAGCAAACAAAGGAATTTAACCAATAAAACCCATAGATCACAAATTATCAGTGAGTTTGACACGTGACACCGTTTTCGAAGAGAAAAATATATTACGGGCCCAAATCTGAATTGAGAGCCCAACCCTGTGTTGTGTGAACCTCGACGTTGGATTTAGGCTTATCAAGTTGATCTTCGATGTTGGAATTAAATTCGCGCACATCTGCGGACGAAGACAGTCTTCAGTCGGAATGACCTATGAATTCCGTTGAAGGGTGAATGGGGTTGATTATGCTTGTGATTGATTCCATATCAGATTGCCTACATATCTCTAGGGTTGGAGAATCAAATCACTGGTATTTGTTGAAGAAATGAGTATCTATGATGTGTACGACATCAAAATACATCATTGACGAAGGTGCCTTGGCTTAGGTGCGTAAGAGATGTTTTTCCATGTCTACGCGTAGACGAAGGTGCGTAAGAGATGTCTTTCCATGTCTACACCTAAGAGAATATGTGCGTAAAGAATGTGTGTTGTAGCTATTAGATGATCAGAGAGAAGTCCCAAATAAATACGCAGGGTAAGATATTTATGAGATATTGAGAGAGCAATCCCTATTTAACAGGAGACTATCTAGGAGGAAATCTAGGATATGATATTTAATTCTCCTAATATTATGATTGCATTGCATAATCCTCAAGATATCCTTATTTGACTTGAATTAAGGTTTTCATACTTGGAAGACAAGTAATATTTTTAATGGGATTAGAGCTAATGGAGTCGTGAATGATTACCTTGGCATGTGGTAGTCTGATCCGGAATACCCGTGTAACTCTGATCTCACTCTAAGGCCTTTCGAGTCATTCTAACCACCCAAGTGTCATGAGCCTAGAAAAATCATGGTCCCACATTCGAGTTATTCTGCCATCTATTGTATCTAATATCATGTCGTTCGAAATCAATCCCATTTTTTCTCTATATGTGCTCTTAGCATCGGTTTAGCCGCACTACTATTGCTATATGGGAATCACGAATCATTCTTTAGCGCAAGCACTAAGTAAGCAATTTTACGTCTCCCTATGATCGAGTAATTAAACTACCTCTCTTATTCTTCCTCAACAGGATCTAGGCTTCGCTTGGCCTAATCCTTAAGTGGGTTACGTACTCTCAATTTTCGTCTAAGTATTTTTCGTTAGCATTCATTTTTAGTTGTTGTTACAAATTTTTTGAAAACGGAAAAATCGTTTGATAACTAATTTCAATGAAAACTAGAATTGCTTCTTTTTAGTTATTAAATTTTGAATTTGAGTTTTAATTTTTTTTAATTTCTTTTAAAACTCAAAATAATTAACAAACCAAACGACCTCCGATATACAAAAAATTTGATTAGTAAAATCTTCTTCGATTCTCGTGGTATTCCTCTTCACTTGGAAGTGAGAGGTCTTAGGTTCAAATCTTATGGATGGCGAATTCGATACCAAATTAGGTTGCTCATTGTGTGGCTTAACCAAACTCTCCATCCCTTTAATGTAAAAATATCGATGTATTAAAAAAAATCTTCTTCAATTCAATTTTTACCGTAAGTACATCGAATCGGGGATCGATTTGAGGAGAAAGACGGAACGCGAGACAGAAGCGGTGGCTGGTGTGGTGGCTTGGGATGCCTTATGGTGGGCGGGGGAGCCTTATTAGCGACAGTTGTTGCCATGGCGTATGTTATTATGATTTCTGGGATACAATTGTTGACCGCCTCTTTGACTTTCATGCTGGACTTGAATTGATAAACTTCACAAGCTGATGCTGCACTTCAAAGAAACTTCGTCATCATTTTCCCAAAAAAAAAAGAAACTTCGTCATCTTTCATGCGCCAGAAAATTAAGGCTGCAAACAGAAGAACCCAGCTGACCGTTTATTTTTTTTTCTGGTATATTATCCGACGGTTATTAGTTTAAGAGTTGGTCGGTAGGGTGTTGACATTGCCATTGCAAAAGTTTGGGAGAAATATTTTAGTAATTTGACTATATTGATTTTATTAATCAGTCTTTTGCCGACAAAAAATTAGATAAATAATAAATCATACATTTATTTCATTGGCTAAAACAAATATTATTTTGTTTTCTAACCAAAATGGTTCATGAGATTGACATAACTTATGTGTGGTTATTGAGATTGAAAATCGATATAAGTGGTAACTGAATTTGTCCACTGTCTATCATTTTGCTCATTCTGTGAAAAGTCTCTGTGAAATTGACGGTGTTTTTGTCCAATCAACCACTCCACTTGTTTTTTCATTGAACAGAGATTTATTACGGAATGACCAAAATGATTGACAGTCTACAAACTGAAGCGCAATTTCTATCGATTTTCAATCTTAATGACCAAAGTGAGGAGTTATGTCAATCTCAAGGAACATTTTGGTTAAAAAAAATTAATAGTTTTCTAATTGGATATTCTACACAAATGGACTAGTCATATTTCGATATTCTACACAAAAGAGTGAGGAAATGGACTAAACATCATAATGAGTTAGTCATAATAATTTAGCAAAATTTAACATAATACTTCTCTCTTACAAATGAAAACAAATACAAATAAACTGTAGTTCTAAGCGGTGGCTGGTGCCAATATTTGTGATCCTTCCAAAGAAGAAAAAAGGAATATTCGATATGATTCCATATCAAGATTCATGGGGGGTAATTACGTGAAATATGTTTCCTTATGGGGTTCCAACACTAATCTTAATTAAGCTCGAAATTACTCAACCACCTACCCCAACTTGAATCGACGTGGGACCCAACTGATGGATAAAGAGGACGAATCCCACGTCAATCTGACTCTGCATGCCGTGGAATCGATTCAGCAGTCCCCTCACATCCGTTGATTTTATAGTAGGTGGTCCCTACACCAACACCATCGCTCATCTTGCACTCCACTTAATATTCGGCTGGTTTAGTAGTTGACATTACGTTTAAATGAATAATTGTAAAAATGAAGTTTTAAATTGAACTTGCATAAACGATGAGGCGAATTTAATAATAGATTTATTTTGTAAATAAAAAATTTGACTGCTTTTCAAGTTCCAACAAGCTAGGCGAAAATTTATCTCGAATGTTATTGTGTGGTTGAAGAAATATAAACTGGTTAGGCTCCCAAAATCGAGAAGAACGTCAGTGGCAAATAGTAACGGCTGTTGTCTAAAATATCGATATATTGATGTTAGTTTTCTTTGATAGAAATTATGGTAATTTGCAATGCGGTGAGTGTATCAACTCTTTTATATTTAGTTGAAATTGGAGAAAAATTTCTTAAAAAATTCAAAAGTTTAAAATCTGTAATGAATTCCGGCAAAATTTCTATACTTAATCATATATCTCGATGATATATAATGAGGCATTTCACTTTCTCTTTCCATATCGATCCTTAATTTTTCAAATATTTTAAACACCGGTAACTGCATATGAAGCCAATTTACGAATGACATTTGAGATGCATAAAGGAGTTTCTCTCAAGAGGAGATACCAATCCCAATTCAAACAAGAGACGCATGTACCCAAAAGTGTGATTGTAACTAATGGGAATATACTTGAGAACAAATCGCTCCTTCCAAATCCAAATTCTTGGGGTGTGACATTCATACCGTCACGTTATACTATTAATTTATGGATTATAACGTGAGTAGATGACATAACTATAACAAATATATACGTATTCTGATAAGAATGAATTAATTTCTCCACATAATAATGTGACAATTACAATGAAAAATTCCTATAATTATCCAAGATACACGTTAAATGATAAATATATACACGCGTTATGATAAGAAGAAATTAATTTCTTCACGTAACAACGTGACATTCACAACGAAAGATTTCAGAACAATTCAAGATGCACGTTAAATTAGGTTCCCCAGGACACAGCTCTGACGACCACTAGTTGGCCATATGAGATAGAATCTATAAACTTACAGCAGGTGATCTTGCAGCTTCACAGGCTTCCTAAACTAATATAAATACCACCCCGTAGCCACTTTATTTTCATCAAGAACAAGTCCGTTCATTCCGTTTATCCGTGTCTTTTGTATTATCTGTGTCTATTTTGTTAGGAGAAATAGTAGTTTGTGTCTTAGAAACACACTTTAGAAAAAACCGAAAGTAAAAAATGGGTAAGGGAGGCCAATCCTGCAATGGCGTGGTTAGAGACGCCAAACCTGTTGAGCAGGAAAACATGGCTGCTTGGCTCGTTGATGTTAACACCATCAAGATCCTACCTTTTAAGCTCCCCGCTATTGGTATGTACTTATCTCCCTACTTTTATTTTCATCGCTAGCTTTTTTTCGGTTTTTGATTGTCGGTTTTCAAGTTTCGTTGAAGTATTGGCTAACATCTTGCTCTCCTGTTTCTTGGGATTTCTTAATTTTAGGACCGAATGATGTTCGAATTCGGATTAAGGCTGTTGGCATTTGCGGAAGTGATATTCACTACCTCAAGACCATGAAATGTGGGGATTTTCAGGTTAAGGATCCGATGGTGATCGGACATGAGTGTGCTGGGATCGTAGACAAAGTTGGGAGCGAGGTGAAGCATCTGGTGCCTGGTGACCGTGTGGCTGTTGAGCCCGGCATCAGCTGCGCACATTGCCAGCAGTGCAAAGGCGGCCGCTACAATTTATGCCCTGACATGAAGTTTTTCGCCACCCCACCTGTTCATGGTTCATTGGCGAATCAGATTGTGCACCCCGCGGATCTGTGCTTTAAATTGCCGGAAAATGTGAGCTTGGAAGAAGGGGCAATGTGTGAGCCCTTGAGTGTTGGGGTTCACGCTTGTCGGCGAGCCAATGTTGGTCCCGAAACAACTGTTCTGATCGTCGGCGCAGGGCCGATCGGGCTGGTTTCCGTGCTGGCTGCTCGTGCTTTCGGAGCACCAAGAATTGTCATCGTAGATATGGATGACAGGCGTTTAGCCATGGCAAAATCTCTCGGCGCCGATGGCACGGTCAAAGTTTCGACAAAAATGGAGGATTTAGATGACGAAGTTGCCAAGATTAAAGAAGCTATGGGATCCGAAGTTGATGTGACCTTCGACTGTGTAGGATTCAACAAAACCATGTCTACGGGCCTCAATGCCACTCGTCCCGGCGGCAAAGTTTGCCTTGTCGGAATGGGACACGGGTTGATGACAGTCCCTCTCACTCCGGCTGCTGCCAGGGAGGTTGATGTGGTTGGAGTTTTTCGTTACAAGAACACATGGCCGCTTTGCCTTGAGTTTTTGAGAAGCGGGAAGATCGACGTGAAGCCGCTTATTACCCACCGGTTTGGTTTTACCGAGAAGGAGGTGGAAGAAGCTTTTGCAACCAGTGCTCGGGGGGGCAACGCCATTAAAGTCATGTTTACTCTATAGCAAATCAACCATGAAGTTGCAGAATTTCGGATTGTTTGAGGGGACAAGTTTGTGATGGTTTGGAAATTTGGAAGTCATCATCTCAGATGAAGAATGGTCTTGTTCTAAAGTTCGGGGAAGCATGTTGTTGTACAGGGACCATTGTATACCTTTATTAGATCTCGGCATGCACCAGTGTGTAGTAGCTTCCCTTATTTTTAACATGAGTCCGTCAATATATATGAACTATGTATGTAATTAAACGCTCTTCAATAAGTCTTTTTTCCGCTGAAGTTGTTTTCATTTGACACGAGTATGTTGGCTTGCTTCAGTTCCTTTGGACCATCGATGAGAGTACCAGACACATCGTCATGCAGAAATACAGACGTACTTCTATTAGTGTAGAAAATATATACCTTGAGTTACTATCGTTCCAATAGCATTTCCTGCTGCAGTATGAGCAGCATATGGTAGAGCAGTTTATTCGTTTACCAAAGATGATGAGAATGTTAATTCCTAACAATTTTACAAATTATCACAAACCCAACTTATTAAGTTGGAGAAATTGCTCACATAAATCGGCCACTATAATTATAATCAAAGATAATTCAAATCTTAACACACAAGATGAACATTCTTTATCACTTAAATTGCAAGTTACTCTTTCCTCTCTCTTTTTCACCCTAAGGCATTTTCTTTTACTTTTTCTTTTCACCCTAAAGTTGTAAACCTAATACTTTTGTGTTAACGATGGTTGTCCAAATACTACTTTTGGGGTGCGTTTATTGTACCAGACTATTTCGGATTGGACTAGCTTTAGGGACTAAGCTAGACTGGCTCAGACTAGACTAAGCTGGACTAAATTAGTGAAGCGTTTGGTGCAGTGTCGGACTAAGAGGCAGGATAATGAAAAAAATATTATTCTCAATTTGGAATTTTCTCGGAGAAGGACTAAATTAATGTTTATTTTAATTCCTTTTTGATTAAAACTGTTATGAAGATTAATATTATTGATTCCATATTTTTATGAAAATTAATCTTGTTGATTCCAAGTCTTTTACTATCAAACTAAAAAAAAAATAAAGAGTCATTAATATCTATCTTGAAAATATCCAGATCCTTCTCCATCTTGGAAATATCGAAAACAAAAATAAAAGGGCATAGCCCTCTTCTATGGGAAATAGTGCTCTGCAATTAAATCGTCTGCAGCGGGGCAAAATCGACGACGGCTTCCAGAGGGTCTACGGCGCCATTTTCGTGCTGCTCAACTACACCGTGCTATTGCAAGGCTTCTATTTCTCCATCGAAGAGGGTAAAGGAAGGTCTCCGTACAACCCACCTAGCATTTTGACGACTACCCACTTTCTATCTCTGCAATTACAGAGCTCTGAAAACCCTAGAGGGAAACTGAAGCTTATGGATTGATGTGAATTTGGGCGGGTTTGATGGGGATTTGGTGGAAAATAAGAAAAGGATTTTTGGGGGAAATCGATGAAATCAAGGTTTTGGGGTTCGAATTTGTGGCAAGATTTACATACTGACTGGGATTTTGAAGAGAAGGAAGGAAACGAAGCTCAGTTAAGGAAGCGAAGAAGGAGGCGCTTAGTGAGGTCCTTAGGAATCCCATGGTTCAGCAAGGGACTAATTTGACAACCTAACGAAGCCTCGAGTCCAAGCGAGTAAAGGCTAGACTCATTTAACTTAGTCCCCAAACATAACAAACATGGGATAATAGTCCTAGCTAGTCCACTCTCACTTAAGAAGGTGAAACAAACACACCCTTGAGGGTTAATATAATATAATATTTCTTTTCTAAAACGAAAAATAGTTAAAGAGCAAAGCCTTATGTACAAACGAAGTCTAAAAATAATGCATACCTGGCACAACTAGAAATCTAAGAATGATCAGTTGGTGTCTTGAGTGAGTCGAAATATTTGCAAGAAAGTTCGGCTCACGCCAAACACGAATGGACTCAAAGTCTTTTGGCTTGTAGAATACATGTCTTAAGTGTTGAGGCTTCATCGATTGGGGCAAAGTGTGAGCCCTTAAGTCTTCTCGGCCTCCGAAAGAATGAAATGTTTTAACTTGACCATCAACTGGTCCCTTTTTTTATTTAAGAAAATGTGAGTTTCAATTAGTTTTATAAACAATTTTAAATGTTAAACTCGTTAGTACTTGTGGCAATGACTTGATTACATGTTAGCAAAAAGTAGCTCACATAGGTGACATGTTATAAAAGTTAGTACAGTACACTACTACAAAATTAACTATAACTGGCGGTTCAAAAACCGACAAAAAACATATATTACTGTCGGATTTTAAGCAAAATCCGACATAAAATGGATGCAGTGACGGATATAATAAGCGACAGAATTGCCTGCGTCAGGAAATGAATTTTCCGACAGAAAATACTCTAAAACCGACAGAAATCCTGTCGGTTATATCCGACAGAAATCCTGTCGATTATAACCGACATGATATATATTTATTTATTATAATTTCTGTCGGAAAAAACCGACAGAAAATATTAAAACCCAGGAATTCTGTCGGTTATATCAGACAGAGAATTTATTATAAAAATAAATAAAATCATTATTATCGGATAAAACCGACAGAAAATATATTAATAATAAAAAAAATTTCTGCATTCACCATCTGAAACCTCGCCGGAGCTCGATCTCAAAAGCCTCATGGCCTTTAAATTCCTAGGCAAGGGAGCAATGGCAAGAAAACACATCAGATCCCTCAAGAACTTGAACAAACACCCAATAACCCAAGAAAACACACACAAAAGCTGTGAGAGTAGGAGAGAAAACGCTTACCAGGTCGTCCTTAAATGTAAGGGATTTCTGGCGTTTGTGGGTTTTCCAGATCTAAAAGAGTGAGTGCATGTTCTTCCTCAGTGCAATCTCTGAGAGTGATGGAAGCTAACTAAGGACAGAGAAGGAAAGATAGGAAAAAAACAGTGTGCAATCTCGAGCAGCATCAGCACCATAATGTTGTGCTAACCGTTCTGAGCGACGACATCCGCTCGCAGCACCACCACCAACAGCATCCAACCCATTGAAACAAACAACACAAAATTATTCGCCATATGAGAGACAGAGAGAGAGAGAGAGAGAGAGAGCGAGAGGGAGAGTGTTACCTTCTTCTTCGCCATATTCGAGATAGCTAATGAACTTTGGTTGCAAGTGTTCGAACTGGAAGTAAATGAGGAGAGGAGAGAGAAGAGAAGGACAAGGAAATGAAGAGAGGAGAAAATGGGGAAGGGAGAAGCACCGGCGCAAGGAAGAGATGGAGGGGTTATAATGTGGAAATGTTCATTACTGTCGGTTAAAACAGACAGAAACTTTCATTATTGTCGGTTATAACCGACAGCAACAAAATGGCGGCAAAACTCCCCCTAAAAATTCCCTCTGAAAATTTTAAACTTTCTCCCAAATTTTAAAATCCCCCCCCCCAAAAAAAATTTGTTACGATTTTAAAAAATAAAATAATAATTGTTTGATATAATAAATAAATAAATAATATGTATTTAAATAGAATATGTTTTGAAAAATTAAATAAATAATTGTTTGGTTTAATAGATAATTTTTACATTTTTGGTTTAATAGATAATAATCCATATAAAATATGCGATAAAGAAACAAAAAGAGAATTGTACAATGAAAATGTCTTCACACAAACTAAATATTGTCTAATCAATACTTAAAATATTTACACTAGTGGATAGTTTTTTTATACATAATGGAAGTATAACATTAACTCTTAAGTGTTTGTTAAATCTATCAATTTGATAGGATATGCATTCTACGAAACTAGTTTCAACTATCCAACCGTCAACTATGTTTGTATATACTTCGAGATAGCATGTGTAAAAAATCGCAAAAAAAAAAAAAAAAAAAAAAAAAAAAAAACATTCAGAGATTAGGTAACGGGACCGTGAGTGAAAAAAAAAATTTAAACCATTTGTTTGTTTATTTATTTATTTTTAATCAATGTAACATTTTAAAATAATAAAATAGTCAATTTCTGTCAGTTATAACCGCCACCATTAACTTAGAAACCGCCAGAATATGTTAAAAATATTAAAAAAAAAAGAATTCAAAAATACTGAGGGTTATAATAATTTTATGGCGGTTAAATCCGCCAGGAATTTATCTCGGATATATCCGGCAGAAAGTAACTTTAATCTGACAGTAAATAAATTATGTGTCGGATATCTTTTATCCGTCTGAATGGCTTATTAACCGCCAGGATCGTCCGACACCTAAAGTTAATATTGTAGTAATGAGTATTTGGCGAATGTAACGAAACAAGATAAAGTGAGACATAAAATTGAGTTAGTAGAGTTAAGTGACACGAAAATGAGTTTATAGTGACATAGTGAGTTTCACTCATAGTTTAGGAGATATCAAATTAAACTATCAATATTTTCACCTTTTTAAATTACAAGAACCCTAATTATATTCTACAAATTAAACATTAACCCCTACAATTTTTATTTGGACTAACTAGTTGCCAAACCACGAAGATCCGGCCCAAATCCCATCCATCTAATCGCCTCACGCCAAAGTTGAACTTCACATCCTCCTAGTATGATCTCTTGGACATATTTTAGGGAACTGTAGAGAATCGACAAAAATGCATTTTCATGTAGCCTTGCTATCCAATATATCAACGATATTGATACATCTACAATATCGACAAAGACCGTCTGTGAACTTTGGGAGATACAATCAACTTGTTCTTTGTCAATGTCGTCGATGCGTTGATATTCCTCGTCGGTATTTTCAAAATGTTAATAAGCTCTATTGACGTTGTTGATATTTTCACCTGAAAAATGTTAAAGGAGATTTTTAAAAAAACAAAACTCTTTATTAACTCTCTATCACATCATATTTTTAGCATAATATTTTATAGTGTTAGCATCAAAATTAACATTAAACAGTGATGTGACAAAAAGTCCACAGAGAGTCTCACTTTGAGAGAGCATCCTCAACATTTCTCTTTTCACTATATTGAGTCTAAGTGATGGGTTCTCCTGATGGTTAGGGTATTTATCTTCAACCCATTATGTTATCCGGTCAAAAATCCTATCATTTTGGAGTAAATTAGTGTTGAACATCATTTGTATGGTGCATATATGAAAAAGGGAATATTTTTGCTTACCGCCACCTCACATAATGATGATGTTCATCAACATATTTATCATTATTAAATAAGTTTACATTTTAAAATATATGTACTGAATACAACTTTCAAAATTTAAGTTTATCTAACAATGATAAATATGAAGATAAATAATATCACCACTTGAGGATGGCGATAAAAAATAGACTCATACGAAAATACGGTGTAAATGAGAGGAAAGATTTTGTAAGAGGGACCACTAAAACAAATTTCCCAATATCTTATGTTTCATACGCGTGTCTGACTGTACACCTTGTACGTGGCACGGCTCCTTTGACTTTATCATGCACGTTAAAGCAAGAAACTTCAGGAGCGTAGCAACTCAACGGTCACCGAATTCAATCCCACATATTTCTGACGCGGGAATTAATCAGTCGTCACCTACCTTGGACGCGTGCCAGAAACCCTAAGGCTTACTGGCAACACAGAGAGCACATCTCGTGTTTAAGCCTGGCGACACAGAGACCAACCAACTGTTACTAAATAAATTGGTCGGTTTTTGTTAGTTGATGATGGATGGTGGGAGTCATTACTTCACAGAATGGCTAATAGATTTTGCTAACCGACCAAAAATATAATTCAGGCGTTAAAGGAATCCCATGAAAAATAACAAAAGAAAAAGATAACTTCTAAAACAAGATAATTATTCTTTTTAAAAAAAAAAAAATTTACTATTATTAAGAGGAGGGGGAGAAATTTTTTTTTTTTTTTTTGGGTCAAACCAGGGGGAAGATATTGAACCTATTAATTACATTAATTTAGGGAACATGTGAGTTTCGAATCCTGAATTATGTGTATAAGCTCAACGCCCTATGATTAGAATATTGAACCACATGAAAGAAACAAAATGATTATTTTGGCCTCTTACTCAAATTTTTAGCCACATCTCTCACCTACTTGATGATCCAAAAAGGAAAAAAGCATTCTTGCGTGCTTACCTGCTTGTTAGCTCTACCTACTCGTTCGAGCAGATTATAGTCAGGTATTTTGGGGATGCCAAGGCTAGGGTTTACTCGGATACTAAGGTAGATGAAAATAATGCCCAACAACAATTAAAATGGTGTTAGGAATGTTGAATAGGACCACATAACCAGGACGATAAAATGACAGTATTTTAAACTTATCACGTGTTATTATGTGTTTTTTATAATACCACCGTTTTGTCCAGTTACCATGTATTTTAATTTTTCAGTTTGCTTCCGTTCAACTATAATTTTGTTTAGTTCAAAGTTATGAAGTCAAGGGAAGGAAGCCCTTGACATAATCTCCAAAATTATTTGAATCTCAAAGTATTTGCTGTAAGGACAATTAAACTGTTTGGAATAAACTGAAGGAGGACAGCATATTCCAGATTCCACTTTGAGTAAACCTAAACCTAACAACTAACATGGGCATGACTAACAGCAAAACCGTGTACATAGTACATACTCAAACCTAGATCGTCAAACCGACATAGTCAAACTCATTAGATATTGTTACAACTGTCTTGATTTGGATAACGTTTAATAATCTCCCTTTCAGCCTCCAAATATTTGGATAATCCAATTGGAAAATTCCTGCTAGCAGCTTAGGAAAATGGATGCACCGTCCAAGACTAATGGAGGACGGCATGTGGTCGAAGTCTCCGCTAAGTGTGGATTGGACTTGTTAATTGTGGATAACGCTAGAACTCCGGCGAATTCAGTGTCAAACATGTGGGGCGGGGGTGGGGGTGGTTTGTTCTTTGCTCTAAACCTAGTCATAGAAAAAGGTGTAAAGTGACTATTATTTTATTTTATACAAACAACTTTAGAGAAAGGGAATTGAAAACACGAGTTCGAGTACGAAGAAAATGCTTTAATCACGATTACCAAAAAAAAAAAGGTTTAATCACTTGAGTTACAATATTTCAGTTATACTATGAGCTGATTCTGTCTAGAGTTGATGCTGATTTGCAGTCTATGTGATCGTTAACCATGAAAGGGGATTGAAACACACATAAATGTTTTAATCACTCAAATTACAATATTTTGATTATACTCCGAGTTGATTATGTCGAGAATTGACACTGATTTCCAGCTTATGTGATCCTTTGATTAGCTATAAGACCATCTCCAACCCTTAGACTAAAATCTAAAATTTTTAGCCCAGAAACAGTTTTTCTGCTCCAACCCTTCTTGCCTAATTTTTTTAGCTTGAGATTATTAAAGAATAAATTTAGGCTAATTTTTTCTTTTAAAGTAATTTTAAAATAAAAAAAATTAGGTACACTATCATAATTTAATTTTATGAACATTTTAACCTAAAAATATTTAAATTCCGATAAATATTGAAAAATCACTAAATTTGAGTGAATTTTGATTTAAATAATTTATTTTAATTATTTTAGTCGTTAGATTTAAATTTGGGCTGTTAGATTTTTTTTTACCGTTAGATTTGATTATATTCGATCTCAGCCGTTGGATTCAATAAATCCTGGAAGACATGCCCATATGGGTGGGGTCCCGCTGGTGGTGCCCACAACATTTTCTGAGCTAAATCCTGAGGGGAATTTGGCTTTTGTTTGGTTTTTAGCTTTTAGCCCACACATTTAGCATGAGTTGAGTTGGGTTTGGGAAGGAATAAAACCTAAAATATAGCATTTAGACCAAGGTTGGGTTTGGTCTAAACGACTTAAGAGATAAATAGGTGAGACCAATCACATATAGCTCTCCGTGTGTGTCCGGTGGATCTTGGTTGTAGGTTTCTTGATACACCCCCTCTGTCATTGGTAGTCTTCATGATGACATATAAAGGGCTGTTTGGAAAACAGTATTAAAAATGGAGTGCTTTTCAATTTTTTTGACTTAATTAGCATATGTGTCAACAATTTGTAAGAATGTGAAAGGACTCCTTCTAGGAAACATCCAGGCAATGTTCCACAATTAAATAAATTTATTAATTTCTGAAAATAATTAGATAATGTTCCAGGGTTGGCTTATCCAACTTGACCAAATCAAACTGTCAAGTTTGCTATAAATACCACACCCTAGCCAAGCTTGCTCCATCAAAAAACACAACTATTCTGTCTTTCAAACACAGAAAACACAAAGCAAACAGCGAAAGCAATACACTTCAGAAAGTAAGAAAAAACACAGACCAAGTATCAAAAGCACCATGGGTAAGGGTGGGCAAAAGATTTATGGATTGGCTAAGAAAGCCAAACCTGTTCAGCAAGAAAACATGGCTGCTTATCTTGTTGATGTCAACACCATCAAGATCCTACCTTTCAAGCTCCCCAGTATCGGTATTTACCTCTCTCCCTTCTTTTAAATTCATCGTTATTTTTTTTCGATTTTTGGTTTTCATCGTTGTAGTGATGCTAACATGCTGCTCCACTGTTCTCTTGGGATTTCTTAATTTTAGGACCCAATGATGTCCGGATTCGGATTAAGGCGGTTGGTATATGTGGAAGCGATGTTCACTACCTCAAGACCATGAAATGTGCCGATTTTGAGGTTAAAGAGCCGATGGTGATGGGACATGAGTGTGCTGGGATCGTAGACAAAGTTGGGAGCGAGGTGAAGCATCTGGTGCCTGGTGACCGGGTGGCGGTTGAGCCCGGTATCAGTTGCTCACGGTGTCAGCAGTGCAAAGGAGGGCAGTACAATCTTTGCCCCGACATGAAGTTTTTCGCCACCCCACCGGTTCATGGTTCCTTGGCAAATCAGGTATAAATTTCGACTTTCTTAACCTTTGTGACATATGAATTCTATGGCATCAGGACCGTATAATGACCATCTGTTTTCAACAGATTGTGCATCCTGCGGATTTATGCTTTAAGCTGCCAGAGAATGTGAGCTTGGAGGAAGGGGCAATGTGTGAGCCCTTGAGTGTTGGAGTTCATGCATGTCGGCGAGCCAATGTTGGTCCCGAAACAACTGTTCTGATCATCGGAGCAGGGCCTATTGGTCTCGTTTCAGTTTTGGCCGCTCGTGCTTTTGGGGCACCAAGAATTGTCATTGTGGATATGGATGACAAGCGTTTAGCCATGGCAAAGTCTCTCGGCGCTGATGGCACCGTCAAAGTTTCAACAAAAATGGAGGATTTGGATGACGAAGTTGCCAAGATTAAAGAAGCCATGGAATCCGAGGTGGATGTGACCTTTGATTGTGTGGGTTTTAATAAAACCATGTCGACGGGTCTCAACGCCACTCGCCCCGGCGGCAAAGTCTGCCTTGTCGGAATGGGACACGGCATGATGACAGTGCCTCTCACTCCAGCTGCTGCCAGGGAGGTTGATGTGGTTGGTGTTTTCCGGTACAAGAACACATGGCCACTTTGCCTCGATTTTTTGAGAAGTGGGAAGATCGACGTGAAGCCGCTTATTACTCACCGGTTTGGATTTACCGAGAAGGAGGTGGAAGAAGCCTTTGCTACCAGTGCTCGTGGGGGTGACGCCATCAAAGTCATGTTTAATCTATAGAAAGTTTGCTATAAGTTACTTAATTTCGGATTCTTTGAGACGACAAGTTGTGATGGTTCGAAAATCTTAGATGTAAATTAGCTACAATTTGTTTTTTTATTTTTTTTGTACAAAGTTCTGGTTTCTACTGTTGGGGAAAGCTTTATGGTAGAACCCAAGCTTGTTCATGTACAGAGTTGTAAATTGATTTATTTGACATTATTTCCTTCAAGAAATATGAACTATGTAATGTTACATTATACGGAAAGATACTTCAATCAATATATGACATTTTTTTTTTATCACAAGCTGTGTTTATATAATACAAGGCCTCGGTCGCACCCCTTTGGAGCATACATAAGTATTACAAGTACACAGTCGAAATCAAATACTCTCAACTTATTTTGTGTATGACCTTCCTGTTACTTGCCAATCCACATTGTGTTGTTTAAGATGAAAGCCTTCATTGCTTTAGCAGCAAGTTACTCTTTCTCTCTCCTTTTCACCCCAAGGCATTTTCTTTTACCTTTTTTTCACCCAAAAGTTTTGAACTCTAATATTCTTGTGCTAGTGAAGCCAGATATAAAGAGGTGTTAAAAGAATTTCTATTTTTTTTTCAACTGATTATATAAAGATTTTGTGAAGGGTAATACTATGGAGACTAAATTTGAAGACTAGTCGATTTGGATTTTAGAGGATTTTAATGGACTTTTGATTTCTATGCATTTCTTTCATGGATTTCATAGGATTTGTTAGTTGAATCTTATAACATAAAATGGATCCTTAGGATTTATTATGTGTTTCCCTTTCTCATTTGAATTGTAATTTTTTAAAAGAAAATTAACTAACCAAAAAAAAGATAGATGGTTTCAATTACATATCTTACAAGTACATAAATCAAAATTTAAGAATCAAAATTTAAGAAGATAATAGATGGTTTCAAGATAAACAAGATACTAATATTGCTTTAACACACATTTTGCTCCCTCGGTCTTCATATGGTGCTCTTAAAAATCAGAACACTAGCATTATTGACAACTCATTATCCTCCATTCACATTGTTATCATTCTGGCCATCTCTCCACATGTCCAAAGCTATGTTATATCTCCAATCATTAGCAATATTTCGTTGTTGTTCTCGTGTTTGAAAATCTTGGTCAAGATCCCCTTCCGAAACTGACAATGGTTGAGACTAAGAAGATTCATCATCTGGTTCAATATGAAATTTGTCCGATCTACCCTCCTCTTCCACCATTTGCTCCACTTCCATTTCTTCCTCATCTTCGTCCATTTCCATTTCTTCCTCATCTTCCTCTGATTCCATGCTTAATTGAGACATTATATATAAACTAACCAACCAAATAAACAAAATCATAAAGAAGTTTGTACTTCGTGCAGAAGAACAAGAACAGGAAATAATATAGAGTGAAAACGAAATGAAGCCAAAATCAAGCGAAAGAAGAGCAAGTACAGAGAAAGCTTGAATCTTAATAAAATTCAAATAGCATAAAGTTTACTTCGCGATCTAAGGTTCACACATTCAGTTAATGAATAAGTAGGTAGTACTTGGAGCTCAACATGATCACATAAAGGTTCACAAATATAAGTTTCAATTTTGCATTTAAAACAAGAAAGGGGGAGGATGAAACAATAGCGGTTTGCCTGCTCCAAATTTCAAATTGGAAACCTATATTGAAGAATATCAACCATAACCACTGAGATACCACAACTAAATAAACAATTATACAGTTACAATGATAAGAAAGAAGCTAAACAGAACCTTGCACTTTGCTAACGCATCATCCCGTTTTACAGCTTCACTAATTAGAGGAATATAATTCACAAGCTGGTGACAATGGAGAACTAAATACAGATTAAGAACTAAACACAATAAGGGAAGTAAGGGAGCAATCGGTGGAGCTCGGGAATTGCTCCACGTCCGATTCAATTCATCTATATTCCAAAAAATATTGTAATAAATAAAATAGGGTAAATTACATTTTACCCCCTCAGGTTTGGGGTCGATTTCCATTCCTTACAACATCTTTAAAACATTTCAATTTCATACATTTACTTATCATTTTATTTCAATTTCATACAACCGTTAAAAAATCTGTTAAGTTAACCGTTAAGTGATGATGTGGCAAATATGAGGTCCCCATTTGTGATGACGTGGCTGCCATATTTATGCCACGTGGCTAAAATCTTAACAAGAATTTTAAAATATTAAAATAATTAACTAAAGAAAAAATAAATAAATAATTCAGAAATCGTCTTCCCTGACCACCCCCTTCTTCCATCCATCATCACCCACCCCAAAAATCCCACACGAGCCCAGCCCCTTCTCCCATCCCTATCACCCATCCGTCAGTGGGACTTAGACCTGACCGGCCGGAGTTCGAACTCAACTCCTCTGTTGTCATCTTCTGCGGCAAAACCATGGACGACATCGATTTACCCCAATACCCGAAGTTGCAGAGGGACCCGTGAAACAGCCTTTTCCTCTTCAAGACCAACTTCTTTAAACGAGATTAAGGTTAGAGAGAAAAGAAGAAGAAAAAGAGCAGATAAAAAAGCTTGGATGGAGGGGGTGGGCTCGGGTGGGATTTTTGGGAGGGGTGATGGGGGATGGGAGAAGGGGGTGGGCTCAGGTGGGATTTTTGGGGTGGATGATGATGGATGGGATAAGGGGGTGGGTTAGGGAAGACGATTTCTGGGTTTTTTTTTTTTTTTTTCTTTAGTTAATTATTTTAATATTTTAAATTTTTTATTAAGTGTTTAGCCACATGGCACAAATGTGGTAGTCACGTTATCACAAATAGGGACCCCATATTTGCCACGTCATCACTTAACGGTTAACTTAACTAATTTTTAAACGGTTGTATGAAATTAAAATAAAATGATAAGTAAATGTATGAAATTGAAATGTTTTAAAAATGTTGTAAGGAATTGAAATTGACCCTAAACCTAAGGGGATAAAAAGTAATTTAATAACAAAAAAAGCAAAAAACAAAATAGCAACAAAGAAATAGAGAGCAGAACTTCTAGGTTGGTGGGGGAAGTTTGAAGATTGGAATCACATGCAGCCAGCATGATAAAACAAAGGGTAAATTACATAAAACTACCTCAACTATTGAGTCATTAATAGTTTCAAACCTCGTCTTTAAAAAGTTTCAATGTCTTACCTTATCTTCGAATTTGTTGCAATGTCATACCTTTCGTCAGTTGTCTGTCAATTCCTCTGTTAAATGCTGACGTGGCTTGAGGCGGGGCCCATTTTCTATTAAAAAATTATTAAAATAATAATTTACCCAAAATAAAAATAAAAATAACCCAAACATCATCTTCCCTGACCACCCCTTCCCTGCAACCCAAATCCAAAACCACTCCCGCCCACGTCATCCTCATCCTCCTCCTATCCAACCCCCAAACCCAAATCCTCAAACCCTAATTGCACCCTCATCTGCAAGCACTCGTCGTCAGCCACCCTCGACTTCATCATCCTCATTCTTGTCCTCTTCTCCGGGCCCACCCCGTTTTCCTTGCCTTACTCCTGAAACTCCAACACCATGTAACCGCGTCTGGGTTGTGACAAGGTAGACGTAGCTTCCGGAAAGGGAGGCGCCGAGGAGGTTGATGAGGCTGGAGTGGTAGGATGGTGGTGCGATGGTGGGTGCAGAGGAGGAGGTGCAGAAGAGGAGGTGGATGATGGGTACGCTGGGTTTGGGGAAGACGGAAGGGGGAAGAAAGGGGTGAGTTTGGGGAAGACAAGATCTGGGTTGCAGGGAAAGGGGTCGAGGAAGATGGTGTTTGGGGTTTTTTTTTTTTTTTTGGGTAAATTCTTATTTTAATAATATTTTAATAATTTTTTTAATAGAAAATATGCTCCGCCTCAAGCCACATCAACATTTAACAAAGGAATTGACAGACAACTGACGGAAGGTATGACATTGCAACAAATTCGAAGATAAGGTATGACATTGAAACTTTTTAAAGACGAGGTATGAAACTGTTAATGACCCAATAGTTCAGGTAGTTTTATGTAATTTACCCTAAAACAAAATTATAACAACAAAACAAAACACATGAAAGGGAAAGATGTGGTTTTTTTTTAGATTACCGGCAAGACTGAATACAAATACGTATTGTGTCTACGTGCTAAGAACAACTATATATAAACACCATGAAAATAATAAAGAGTCCTTATACAAATTCGGAAGAGAAAAACAATACCTTGAGGAATGGAGGAAGACTGTTCTTCTTCTGTCTGAGAGAGGAAGACTGTTCCTCTTCTATATGATGAACGTGAAAAGAAATCAGAGGGGTAAAAGTTGGATTCTTGATGGCATATAGTATTTATACCACCCACCCTCAAATCCATCCAAATCCATCATTCATTAAAATCCTAATAAATCTTTGGTATTCTCACTACACCTAAAATTGGGTGGATTTTTTTTTAAAACGTAATTAACTACCCACGAATTTGGATGTATTCTTTAAAATCCTTTAAAATCCTAATTTGACTACCCTATGATTTCAAACTCCTTTAAAATCTTCTTTTAAAATACTGATTGACTACATTCGGATTTTAAAATCTATTAAAATCCTATCAAATCCTAATTTGACTACACCCCCTTAAGTTTACAAACTAAATGATGTGTCACCAATAGGAATAAACACATTTATCAACGTTTAAGTAATAAATCAATTATCGACTTCCATGTCATATAATTTTTAAAACTTTATCTACAAATTTAATCTCCCTAACATTACTCTTTTGTGAATATTAAAATTATCGGTACAAGTAAATTAGCAAAAATGTAGGTCTGACACGTTGCGACCTCCAAGAAGCTAACAGAGTATTTTGACAAAGTTGAGTTTAGAAGGTTAATGGCGTGTTTACCTATCGGGTATGGAATGAAATGAAAGGAATCATTCTCCGATTGAAAGGATTCTAGTGTTTACTTATCCTTACGGGAATGAAAACATGGTGGGGTCCACTCAAAAATGGGAATACAATTCCAAAATTTGGAGGAATTGGATTACTGAGATGGAGGTGGTAATCCCACTCCGGGTGAAAGCCTTCATCCGGAATCACACTTTCTTACCCAAAATGCCCTTAAAACGCTTCAGCACCCAGCCCTCCCCTTCAGCATTTTGCACCACCATTTGCACATGCACAGTACCAGAGTGAAGTTCGAAGCTGCCGTTAGAAGTTTAGCTGCGCTGCACTGTTGCACAATTCTGAGGTTCTAACAAACCATCCAAATCGGTGCGACCCGGATCTGAAGATCCATTCCCTGAATTCTAACCCCTACCAAAGGTAGAGTAGGTAACAGAGAAATGAGGGAGCAGAGGAAAAAAAGGGAAAAAATAAACGAGGAGAGAAGAAAAATGGAAATAAAAACAAAGGAATGAGAAAAGGAATGATCTTCTGTCCAATTTCATAGAATGATCTTTCAGGGTAGGTAACAAAGAGACGAAGGATGAGAGGAAAAACGGGGAGAAAAACCAAGAAGATGATGCGCCTGCAGAGCCAAATAAGATAAATGAGTTTTTCTTACTACTATATAATATCAAATTGTATTAAAAAAAATAAGCATATAAAATATTTGATTTGTGATAAGGGTATTTTAGTAATTATAATCATTTATATTCCGATTCTGTTGAATTAGTAAACAGTTTTATGGATTCAATACTATTTCTATTCCAATTCCACAACATTTTAGTAAACAGCTTTTATGGAAATCTGGATTTTGATTCTCCTCAATCCAATTCCTCTATATTTGATTACAGTTACGTAAACAAGCCCTAAGTGATACAAAAATGAATTTCAAAGGAGCAAAGTGAAACTCAAACCATAGTTTAGGATTTACCAATAATTAAGCCATCGATATTATCATCTTATAATACAATAAGAATTAGAAAGATGAGACAAATGATGATACAAATAGATAGTATAAATAGCATTTTTGTAAGAACTTTAACAATTATGCATTTAGAAATTAACCATAACCGTTACCAATTTTTATATTGATTTTCTATGGACACTTTAAAGCAAATAGGACTAAGACAAACTAAAAACTCTCTTACATGAAACAGGTCCTAGAGCTGTGAGTTGAGGCAGATACATACGGATCGGGGCGAGTATGGGACGGGTCCAATCATTAGAAACATACAATGGGTTGAAGCGGGGCGAGTCCAAATGTATGAGCAAACGGGCCGCTGATCCGAACCGTTTCTAGAGCTAATTTATAATGGAGATTAAATCTCCACTGTTGAGTGTCTATCTAGTTAGCTCCCACAATTGATTTCTAATTTAAGATTCTCTTTGTCTCTGCTGATGTGGCTCTCTCTCACTTTTATCAGTCTCTATGTCGAACTCGAAGAGATGAAGTCACGAAGTTGAACAACTCGAAACGACGAAATTAGTATCAGTCATCTCCTATGTTTGACTCAGATCCATATTTGCAGAGTTGACAATTCTTGATAATCGACACTTTTACCTTCAGTTTTAAGGTATTATGTTTTAGGGATTTGGGATTGAAAATAAATTAGGGTTTTCTAGATTTAGGAATTTTGTTGGGTTCTTGAATCTTGACCTATGTTTAGTTCCAATTCAAAATCTTTTGTTGAATTGAATTAGAATCTATTGAATTCCATTCTTCTGTTGAATTAAATTGATTTTGAATGCCTAGTTTCGGACTTTTTTAGATTTAGTTATTTATATATGTCGTGTGATAGTTTCAGTCTTTCTTACTTGGTTCTGTTTGAAGATTGTGAAGAACTTTAATTATGGTGTTGGGAATTTGCTAATTTTGCTGTTTGTGTGATTTGGTTGGGATTACAGAGTGACTTGGGTTTCTTTGTTAATTAGGAGTGTGCAATATTCTTTTCTCCTAATTAGACTCTGTACTAGGCAAGGTTTACAAAGGAGAAGGAGATGTTACAGTGGTACTTACACCAATCTACATATTCTGTTATGTAAAAAAAAAAAAAAAATTGGTGATAAACTCACTTTACTGTCTTATTAATTCACTCTATTTTTTAATAAAAAAATTTAGTATCAATTTGACCTTTTTATAAAATGACATCAAGGACCAGCACAAAAAAAAATATATCTCTCTCCTCATCATCCTTTCAGTTGAATTGAGAGATTTGGGGTCGGATTATTTTGAAAAATACGCCCTCAATTGTGGAGAATGTGAATTTGATAATTGAACCAACTTTGATTGGAAAGGACCCAACAGAGCATATTCTCAAAATTTTGTTCTCATGCTCCATGAGAGAATTCGCTTTGGCTCGTCTCTAATCACGCTAGTGGTCCTCTTCTTCCCTCCCCTTTTATTCTCTCCCTGGACTTCACTCTACCTCCCTGTCACTTCTTTCTTCCTCCATCTATAACACCACCATTTCATTTCTGTTCATGTCCTCTCTCTCTCAAATTTCACACTCGTTTTCGAAGATGTTTAATCATTTAATTTCTGCTTTTTGCAAGTGCAAGCTGACACATCCCGACCCGAAAATCAAGGCGTGCTGGCCATCACTAACGTGACGTAACCATTACGCAATACGGACGCAATAAGATAATAGAGTTATGAAAGACTAAAAGCCGAATACTACCAGTACCATCCAAATGACATGCTAGCGAGAGTTTAAGTGTGAAATACACATAATCAGAGCATAAGATTCTAAATGCAGTCAAGTAGGACAATAAAAACAAATATAAATGTCATACCTTAGCAAACTTAAGGGCAATCCCGTCATTTCACATCCTCGATAAAATAAGTCCGGGACGGGCTGTGACACAAGCGGAGGAGGAAGGGACATATTATGTCATATATATTAAATGTTATTTTAGAAATAATAGTGGGTGAGAAAATAACATTTTAATTTTTTCATCTTTTTGAGATGTGTGAGATTATAATGTTGGTGGAAAAATAAGACATTGGGCTGGGTCTAGTAACACTAAAAAAAAGGAATGTAATTGAATACGTAAACCTGACCCGAACCGTCCTGTTGCATTTTAAAATAGGTCTAATTTGGTCCCTTCAAATTTGGGCCTGACCCGGCCGTGCCCACCCTACATAAAACTCTCTACTCTCATATCTATTATGTAAAAAAGTAATAAAAACTAAAATTGTAATTTAGTAACCCTCTAAATTCCCATAAAGTGCAAATTTCATCCTTATGCCACAATGTCTCAACCATCATTTTTTCAAAGTAAAACAAGACCAGCCCTTCTCATGTCCAAAAGGCCATATTTGATCGCCGGTCAAAAGCGGGAGATGCTACAAATTTACAACTAACACTCTTATTAATATATTGTAATATTCAACTGGTTTAATTCACGTTTGTCTTAAACGGATCAGGTTCTTCTCCGGATTCTCTTTTGGTAATCCTTGAATTAATCAATCATGTCCGTTCATCGTACATTGTACGGTCAGTTTTTGTTAAGTACTATTTATATTTAATTTTAAATAAATAATTTAAAATAATTTCTAATCACACGATGTACGATAAACAAACACGATTGATTGATTATCCAAATCCGTAGAGAGCATCCTATTTCATCTTAAACCAACATAATTTCTCCCACCCGAGTACTTTGCCTACGCGTGTCTGACTGGACGTTGCCGTGGCACTCATTATCCATATTTTCGTGACGAATCACGCCCATTTGACTTGGCCAAACTTACATCTTAGAGAAATTTCTGGACTTTCGCAACCGCCAACAGTCGCACAACTCTATCACCACATGTATCTGACGTGGAAATTAGTCACTTATCTTTGAAGCGTGAAGAAACCTAAGGCATCCAGCGGCAACACGGACAGCCCATCTCAACTCGTTTCTGTAGAGAGTTGACATTGTATAATTTATTTTATTAATAAGAAATACCGACGAAAAATAAATAAATCAATCAAACAATTGTTTTGAGCTAAGTGAGACCAATGACATAGCTCTCCATGTGTGGCCGGTGGATCTGGGTTGCAGGTTTCTTGAAGAAAAAAAAACCCATCCCTCCCCCAATCTGTTATTGCTAGTCTTCTTGTTGACGTTAAAGGGCTTTCTTGGCCTAAAACAATGACCTAGGATTTTTTGTTAGACTTCTTCCGAATATGTTTGGAAACAGTATTAGAAATGGAGTGCTTTGCAAAAAAAAAAAAATATATATATATATATATATATAAGGCTCGTTTGAAAGTGCTTTAAAAATAACTGAAAGCGTTTTTAGAAAAATGTTTTGTGTTTGAAAAACACTGAAAATTCTTCATACAAGATGCACTAGTTATGTGATTCTTATGTAAGCATTTCAAGAGATTCTTCAAAATTCACTTATATTTTTGCAAAACATTGATTACAAAAATATTTTCTCAAAAAAACGCTTTTAATCATTTAAAAAACAGTTACAAAATAGCTCATAAGTGTTTTTCTTTTTTACAGAAAAACATTCTTGGTTTACATAACCGAAAAACAATGATTGTTATGACTTATTTTGCATGTGTCTGTAGTTTGTAAAAATGTGAAAGGACTCCTAGGAAACATCGAGCAATGTCCCCCCATAATATTTATTCGTTTTTGAAAAGAATTAGATAATGTTTCAGGTATAGATTATCCTAATCTTATACAAACCAACTTGACCAAATCAGACTTTCAAGTATGCTATAAATACCACACCCTAGCCAAGCATCTTCCATCAAATACACTTCATAAAAAAACACAGAGCAAGTATCAAAAATATTATGGGTAAGGGAGGGCAATCGATTAATGGAGCGGCTAAGGAAGCCAAACCTGTTGAGCAAGAAAACATGGCTGCTTGGCTTGTTGATGTCAACACCATCAAGATCCTACCTTTCGAGCTCCCCAGTATCGGTATTTACCTCTCTCCCTTCTTTTAAATTCTTCGTTAATTTTTTTCAGTTTTTAGTTTTCATCGCTGTAGTGATGCTAACATGTTGCTCCCCTGTTCTCTTGGGATTTCTTACTTTTAGGACCCAATGATGTCCGGATTCGGATTAAGGCTGTCGGCATTTGTGGAAGCGATGTTCACTACCTCAAGACCATGAAATGTGCGGATTTTGAGGTCAAGGAGCCAATGGTTATCGGACATGAGTGTGCTGGGATCGTAGACAAAGTTGGGAGCGAGGTGAAGCATTTGGTGCCTGGTGACCGGGTGGCGGTTGAGCCCGGTATCAGTTGCTCACGGTGTCAGCAGTGCAAAGGAGGGCGGTACAATCTTTGCCCCGACATGAAGTTTTTCGCCACCCCACCGGTTCATGGTTCCTTGGCAAATCAGGTATAAATAAATTTTTGACTTTCTTAACCTTTGTGACATGAATTCTATAACATCAAGACCGTCTAATAACCATTTGGTTTAACAGATTGTGCATCCTGCGGATCTATGCTTTAAGCTGCCAGAGAATGTGAGCTTGGAGGAAGGGGCAATGTGTGAGCCCTTGAGTGTTGGGGTTCATGCTTGTCGGCGAGCCAATGTTGGTCCCGAAACAACTGTTCTGGTCATCGGAGCTGGGCCTATTGGTCTCGTTTCAGTTTTGGCCGCTCGTGCTTTTGGGGCACCAAGAATTGTCATTGTGGATATGGATGACCAGCGTTTAGCCATGGCAAAGTCTCTTGGCGCTGATGGCACTGTAAAAGTTTCAACAAAAATGGAGGATATAGATGACGAAGTTGCCATGATTAAAGAAGCCATGGAATCCGAAGTGGATGTAACCTTTGATTGTGTGGGTTTCAGTAAGACCATGTCGACAGGTCTCAAGGCCACTCGCTCCGGCGGCAAAGTCTGCCTTGTCGGAATGGGACACGGCATGATGACAGTGCCTCTCACTCCAGCTGCTGCCAGGGAGGTTGATGTGGTTGGTGTTTTCCGGTACAGGAACACATGGCCACTTTGCCTTGATTTTTTGAGAAGTGGAAAGATCGACGTGAAGCCACTTATTACTCACCGGTTTGGATTTACCGAGAAGGAGGTGGAAGAAGCCTTTGCGACCAGTGCTCGTGGGGGTAACGCCATCAAAGTCATGTTTAATCTTTAGAAAATTAAGTTACTAAATTTCGGATTCTTTGAGACAAGTTGTAATGGTTCGGAAATCTTAGGTGAAAATTATCTACAGTTTTTTTTTTTTTGGGACAAAGTTCTGGTTTTTACTGTTGGGGAAGCTGTATGATAAGTTTGTTCATGTACAGAGTTGTAAATTGTTTTATTTTACATTATTTCCTTCAAGAAATATGAACTATGTAATGTTACATTATACTGAGAGGTTCTTCAGTCAATATGACATTTTTTTAACAAGTTGTGTTTATTTAACACAAGGCCTCAGTCGCACACCTTTGTAGCATACGTAAGTATTACAAGTGCACAGTCTAGATCAATCTTTGTACACTTATTTTATGTGTGACCTCTTTGTATCTTATCAATCCAAACCGGGCAATTTATGATGAAAGCCTTCGTTACTTTAGTTGCAAGTTATTCTTTCTCTTTCTCTTTTTCACCCCAAGGCATTTTGTTTTACTTTTTCACCCTAAAGTTCGAAACCCTAATATTCTTGTGTTAGTGAAGCCAGATATAAAGAGGTGACGATACAATCTCATATATATTTGTTTTCAATTAATTATATAAACATTTTGTGAATATTAAACTTATTGGTACAAGTGTTATAGCAAAAAAGAAGGTCTTATATGTTGCCACGTCCTTAGAAGCTAACAAAGTATTTGACAAAGTAGAGTTTTGAGGTTAAGTGGTACAAAAATGAATTTCAAAGGGAATAAAGTGAAACTCAAACGATAGCTTAGGATTTTTTTATTTTTTTTATTTTTGGGGGCAAAAAAACGATAGCTGAGGATTAATATCAATAATTAAGCCATCAAAACATTCATCTTATAAAACTATAAGAACTTTAAAAATTAATCATCTAGAAATTAAACATAACCGCTATCAATCTTTATATAAATTTTCTATGCGCAGTTCAAATATTGCAAATGGGCTATTCTCCCAAATTGAGTTTTTTTACTTAAGATGTCGCCCGAGGTACATGACTAAAAACAAACCAAAGACTCTCTTACATGATATATTACACACATAAATTTAAAAACTCTCATATCTGTCACATAAAAACATTATAAAAACTACAAATGTAAATTTAATAAAAGAAAACTAATGAAAAGGGATTGAAAACTTTGGGTTTTAACGATAAGGACAAAATAAATGGTGAAATAAATAGTAACATGATTGACTTTTTAATGTAAAAATGTGATTTTTCGTTAAAATGAACAGTACCGAGAGTTTTTCGTTAAATTTATCATTTAATAACCCTCTAAATTCCCATATATTGCAAATTTCATCCTCGTGCCACAATGTCGTCCTCATCCATATCGAGGTCAACTATCATTTTTATAAACACCAGCGCTTATCATGTCCTATAGGCCTTATTAATTTAATCGCGGGTCCAAAGCGGAAGAGGTCACCAAAATACGATTAAACTCTTACTAATTAGTATTATTCAACTTGATTAACTCATGTCTGTCTTAACTTATGTGATTTGTCCCACAGAGTTGTCTAAACAAAAATATATTACGTTGCCAACGCTTGTCTGACTGGACGTTGACGCGGCACTCATTATCCATATTTGTGACGAACCACGCCTCTTTTTTTTTCTTTTTTTTTGTCGAAGAGTATATATTATTAAAGATAAATTGGAATGTTTACATCCGACACCAGAATATTAAACAACCAATCCGGCTCAAAGCGACTCCCCCCCCATACGCATGGCAAAAGAAGCCACATAATGCGCAGCCTCATTACAAGCACGATGAGAGAACAAAAACTCAACAGAACACACTTGTTGTCGAAGATGAAGAATATCCCATAGAATACCCTCCATTGATGCCTCTAGAACCAAGACACCATTCAGCATCTCCACCAAAACCTTCGAATCCGTCTCCAACTAAACACGCTCAAATCCCTTTTCCACACAAGCCCTCAAAGCCAGTCGCATCGCTTCTGCTTCCACCATCAAACTAGAACCACACAATAAGTCTCCCATACCTTCTGCACATTGAAAAATGCCAGCAAAATCCCTTGCAACCCATCAAATACCACCCCTATTCGTTTACGTACACCAAGCCTCATCACAATTAATCTTAATTAATAGTTCGAAAATGAGGCTTAAACCACCTCTGCTGCGTCACTTCCATACGAACCTGCTGCGTCACTTCCATACGAACCTGCTGCCTACACCTTCGCAGATCAGTAACCTCCTGACTTTCCGTTATCTCCCTCCAATGCAGATGCAATAGATCCAACGCAGCACGCGGGTCACACGTTGCCTTGTCAAAGACTACACTATTACGGCATTTCCATATCCTTCATAGTCCACATACTACCCATCGGAACAACTAGTCCGACTCCTTCTCCTCACCATATTTAGTGCATAAACCCTTCCAACACTGCATAAAATAAGCACCCTCCACCGTCCCTACGTCCAGCTGCAACGGAGAAACGAACCAAAGCACACGTGCAAACGAACATCGAAAAAACAAATGAACTAGTGTTTCCTCCTCCTCTTCACATAAAGGACAACAAGTCTCTAGTCGAATACCTCATCTCCTTAAATTGGAACGAACTGCTAAGACATTTCGACATCCCTTCCAAATAAAATGACGCAGCTTAGGTGGAATCCTTAAACGCCATACTTCCTTCCACATAGAATCCTGAGTAGTATCACTGCTCGTTTGACCAGTACCCCTACGCCCAAGCTCCCAATTCATAGACATTTCTTGAGCAACTAAATACCCAGACTTCACTGAGTAAATCCCATTCCGAGTATAATGCCAAATAAGACGGTCATCACAACCAAACTGACTTAGGGGCATACATAAAATCAGCCGAGCCTCCTCTGAATTAAAACACCGTTCCACCAGCTCTGTCCTCCATTTCCCTCCTTGAGCCACAAACTCCGAAACCATTATAGGCATGTCATCATGTCTTGATAAAGGCTTAAACGTTCTAGGAGTAGGTAACCACGGATCCGATAACACCTTAACACTTCTGCCATCCCCCACTCTCTACCTAAGACCCGCTTTTAAAACTTTCCTACCTTGCAATATGCCCTTCCATCCCCACAATGTTCCTCTACCCACCGCCGCATCCAGAAAAGTAGAAGAAGGAAAATACTTAGCCTTCAACACTTTAGCAAGTAAAGAATCCGGTTTACAGATTATCCTTCAACCCATATTTGCAAGCATTGCCACATTAAACGCAATGTTTTCCTTGAACCCTAAACCTCCCAATGACTTCTTTTTTGCTACTCTATTCCACGCCTCTTTGACTTGGCTAAAATCGCACTTCATCAAAATTTCTGGACATATTTCTAACGTGGAAATTAATCACTTATCTTTGATGTGTGCAAAAACCTAGGGCAGCCAGGGGCAACACAGTGGAATAAGGATCATCTCCGGATCCTCTTTGTGAGGATCCTGGGATCTTGAGGATCCTCAAATCGTGTATGTTCATCGTACATCGTACGGTCAGAAATCATTTTAAATTAAATATGAATAGTTCCTGACGAAAACTGATTGCACGATAGATGATGAACAAACACAATTTGAGGATCCCCAGGATCCTCATAATTATATCAAATCATCTGTCTGATTTATTTATTTTATTAATTAGAGACACCGACGAAAAATAAAATAAATAAATTAGACAGATGATTTGATATAATTATGATACAACCAACTTTATTTCCTGGCAAAATTAAGTATTTCATAATCTAATATTCATAGAATAATGGATCATCTAAAAATGATTATGGGTGACTCGCAATAGCATAATCGGTGTTTAAGCAAAAAAATTAAATTACGATAAATGAAAATTAAGAAGAAGTCTGTTGACCCTAAAAACTACCAAGCTTACGTGGCGCGCAGGCCGAGTAATCTATGAGTTAACTACGTCCTTCGGTTATGTGCGGGGCGTGCCAACTCATCGGCCGAGCTCGGCCGAGGAGTAAAATTTGTTGATGTTGCGTTGAGCGCGCGGCTGACTTCTGCGTCTTGCGATTGCGGCCAAGGAAGGAACTCGACTCGGTTTTTAGATTTCAAAGCCTGAAGACAAGGCTACTAAATATGCGAAGTTCACAGATCGTTGTCGTCAGATTCGATCACAGTAATGGTATTCGTCAGAGTAAACTCACGCCGAATTGACACTAAAGTGTAAGGGCACAAATACTCAAAACGGATGTATGTCTTGATGGTGAATGTGGTTCGGCCGTCAGAATGCCGAACTCTAAAGCCAACTTGTGAGTATCCAATCATAAAACAACTCAGCGTCCAATATGCCGAGCTCTAGTAAACTGTAACACCTCACTTCGCCGAGAAGGCTGATGAGATGACCTCTGCCAATAAGGATTCGAAAATCCTTCTCGGCCGAGACTTGGATAGGTAACCAGTCGGCCCCTTCGCAGTGCTGTTTATCCAAACTGAAGGTGCTCCGCAGTCGGCTGATTCTGCGGCGATAGTGCTGTTTATCCAAACTGAAGATGCGTTGGCGGAAAGGAAAATAAAAATCTCAAGGTTGTTGAGAGGTTTAGCGTAGAGCGAGGGTTTGTGCAGGGCAGATTTGTGTGTTGAGTTTAGGAAGTCTTCAGTCATCACTGCTTCTGTATTTATAGGGACTGCGCCTTGGTTAATAAGCTGATGTAGGCTTTTGTCATGTATTAGAACTTTTCCACTGATTGCGTCAAATAAGCCTTACTATTTCCAAAACTCTGAACTTAGTAAAAAATGCAACTAAATCTGATCTTTAGTTATCACATCCCAAGATAATCTGCACGCCTAGATTGGTTCAAATACTGCCCATCAAAATAACCACCATTATTTATATATATATATATATAGCTTTTCACACGGCAGGCCAAGTCCATCTCTTATTTGACGACCTCCATAAATAACCCAGCCAACTTAGGTCACCTATCTCACCATTATCCAATACATATATTGGTTTTAAATGGAACTAATCCATTATATCGCCGCGTGAATCGCACCAAATATCCCAAACCCATTTGAACTGTACTTCTGTTGGACATATGATTTGCTTCGTCATTTATCTTTAAACAACCCGCTGGATATAGCCAATATTAGGCTTAGATAATCTAATATATATTAAGAGATAATATTATGATCAAAACCATAATATTATACCTTAATAATAATTGAAAATTATCTCAACCACTTTATCATCCCACGGTCTAGAACTTTACTCATCCAACGGCCTCGACTGCACGGACCGATAATGTAAATTTGGGTCCAAACATTGCCCCCCAATTTCCTTGAGCTTTGGCCTGTAAGCCGAATAGTTAAGGAAATTAACTGGTTCATAGCCAACAACATCGTCGTACTGCCAAAACAAATTTTGCTTCTCGGCGTTAAAATCGCCTTTGTTCTGCCAATGTCGTGATCTATTCACTGTTTCTCTTCCATGCATATGCATGCATTCTACTTTAACATCTGATGGGTCGAGGTCGAGGGTACAATAAGGCCGAGAAGAAGAACTGGGGTCGAAGGTCGAGTAAGGCCGAGAAGACCTGGGGTCAAGGTCGATAAAACCCGTTCCAGAGCTCGGCCTGCCTATATATATAGATCTAGAAAGGTATCATGATTGTCTGATGTGACCTGCCATATATATAAAATACCCCACCTGCCACCACACGTTTTTCCTTTCCTCTTGATAGTGACATCTTGATTTAAGCTATATATATATAGCCATAACCCCAAATTCTGACATGATGCCGTCTGCCATGCTGCCATGCACATCTCCATCACGTCTTTCATTCCCCCTTTTTTTTATATTCGGCCAAAATAGCCAAACAAGTGCATTCGGCCAAAAAAATTTATTCGGCCAACTAATGATGCTGTTGTTGCCCCTTTATTTTCTTATGCATCCGCCTAAAAAGCCGAATGGTTAAGAAAATAGTTTATTTAATATTTTTTTATTTTTTTATTTTTTTAGACGAAAAGAAAAGTGATCAAACCATAATCAATAGGAGGCCAACGATGCTTTATTCCGAGCCAAGATCTTTGTATATCAACACAGTCAATCAAATTCGAGCCGAATAAAAAATCATCTCCAAATATGTTCGGCTTGACGAAAGATTTTTTATCATTGGTCGCCGAATGTGTTGAACAATTATTATACCCCCCAGGCATAATAATTTCGCCAATTTCGGCTTTTAATTCAAACAACTTAGCCGAACGGGATTTATCCATATCGGCTTTATCACCAATAATCATATCAATTGGCGTGGTTTTGGCGTCTAAGACCATTGAAGCCGTATATCGGTCTTGTTCGTCATTGGAACACTCTGACAAATCATTTTCTGAGTCAATTTTTAACTTAGAAACTTGAACATTTTCTTCTAGGCCTACCAAACTTTCAGTCTCGACCGACAAAACAGGTGGCCTAGGTTCTTCTTCGGCCGTCTCGACAATTTTCTTAGGCTGAATGTTGTTTGTGGCCGGAGCGAAAAATTGCCCCCCGGCCTTTGGACTTAACCATTTTTCAATTGGAATTGATCTGTAATCAGAAACGTAAGGAAAATGATCGTCATCTAGCCAGGCATTAAACCGAGCCCTGTCTTCGTTTACCCATTGCTCTTGCAGGGTAACATGAGCTTTTATTCCCAACATGTAAGCGAATGACTTTTGCATCTCTTTATGGCCACGAAGAACTTTTTCCACTTCCAAAGATCTTTTACTTTCCTCATTGTGTTTTTTCAATTTCTCTAAGAGCTCGTGCAATCGGCTAAATGGAGCTGGATCGACATCTTGATCTATCATGTGAACTTCGTAGTTTTAGCACTAGGTCCCATTGGGCGTGCCAAAATGTTGACCCTAAAAACTACCAAGCCTACGTGGCGCGCAAGCCGAGTAATCTATGAGCTAACTACGTCATTCGGTTGTGTGCGGGGTGTGCCAACTTGTCGGCCGAGCTCGGCCAAGGAGTAAAATTTGTTGATGTTGCGTTGAGCGCGCGGCTGACTTCTGCGTCTTGCGATTACAGTCGAGGAAGGAACTCGACTCGGCTCTTGGATTCTAAAGCCTGAAGACAAGGCTACTAAATATGCGAAGTTCACAGATCGTTGTCGTCAGATTCGGTCACAGTGATGGTATTCGTCAGAGTAAACTCACGTCGAATTAACACTAAAGTGTAAGGGCACAAATACTCAAAGCGGATGTATGTCTTGATGGTGAATGTGGTTCGGCCGTCAGAATGCCGAACTCTAAAGCCAACTTGTGAGTATCCAATCATAAAATAACTCGGCGTCCAATGTGCCGAGCCCTAGTAAACTGTAACACCTCACTTCGCCAAGAAGGTTGATGAGATGACCTTTGCCAATAAGGATTCGAAAATCCTTCTCGGCCAAGACTTGGATAGGTAACCAGTCGACCCCTTCGCATTGCTGTTTATCCAAACTAAAGATACCACCGGTTGCCTTCACAGTGCTGTTTATCCAAACTGAAGATGTGTTGGCGGAAAGGAAAATAAAAATCTCAAGGTTGTTGAGAGGTTTCGCGTAGAGCGAGGGTTTGCGCAGGGCAGATTTGTGTGTTGAGTTGGAGAGGTCTTCCGTCGTCACTACCTCTATATTTATAGGGACTGGGCCTTGGTTAATAAGCTGATATAGGCTTCTGTCATGTATTAGAACTCTTCCACTGATTGCGTCAAATAAGCCTTACTATTTCCAAAACTCTGAACTTAGTAAAAAATGCAACTAAATCTGATCCTTGTGCTTAGTCTTATCAGTTATCACATCCCAAGATAATCTGCACGCCTGGATTGGTTCAAATACTGCCCATCAAAATAACCACCATTATATATATATATATATAATTAGGCATAGGCATACAGGCTATATGGCAGCTTTTCACATGGCAGGCCAAGTCCATCTCTTATCTGATGACCTCCATAAATAGCCCAACCAACTTAGGTCACCTATCTCACCATTATCCAATACACATATTGGTTTTAAATGGAACTAATCCATTGTATCGCCACGTGAATCGCACCAAATATCCCAAACCCATTTGAACTGTACTTCTGTTGGACATATGATTTGCTTCGTCATTTATCTTTAAGCAACCCGCTGAATATAGCCAATATTAGGCTTAGATAATCTAATATATATTAAGAGATAATATTATGATCAAAACCATAATATTATACCTTAATAATAATTGAAAATTATCTCAACCACTTTATCATCCCACGGTCTAGAACTTTACTCATCCAACGGCCTCGACTGCACAGGCCGATAGTGTAAATTTGGGTCCAAACAAAGTCATAATAAAAACGACGTGACGAGCTAATAGTTATTTTTTCATTTTAGTCCAATTAAAAGATATCACACGTTTCTTATATTTTAAAATCCAAGAAAAACTAATTAATATGTCCATTATTTTTTAAAACAATAAAACATATGTTATAAATATCATTGGACTAAAATTAAAAAAAAAAAAAGAGTATATAAGATACAAATTATCTAAGTTTTTTTTTTTCGAACAGTTAAGAAGAATTTATGCTATATAATCTCATTTATCCAATAAGGATTACTTCCAAATGTGTTTGTTTTTTGGCTATAATCCTTATCTTATTTTATCTTAATTTGTGTTTAATACCACTCATCTACCTACTCACAATTCCAATTCCATGTGAGGTCCACCATGAAGGAATAATAGGGACTGTTGCTATGTTAATCTGACTCTGCATTACGTGGCACCCATTCAGCAGTTCCACATATAATATCCGTTAATCCTATTTTTAGTCGTTAAAAGACCCCTTTCGAATCTTTTACTCAACTTAAAACTCCGCTAATTCCAACTAACTCGCTAAATCCATACGAAATCTTTCGGACGGTTGGAAAATTAGTTACTATTGAGACGTAGGAAGTTAAGCTCCCCATATCAGATTTCATGCACATACGAAGTTATGTGACGATAGTACTCCAATTTGACCACAAAGTGGGACGTGAGAAGGTTAAGAAAACCATAGAATTCGATTTTTTTTTTTTTATCTAGTGATAGATATTGTTAGATTAGCGAACGAATGAGTTCAACCCATGATGTTATGTAAAGACTAGCACATTTCCACCACTGTGATAAATGACCATTTGCCATAGAATTACATTAATACGCAATTGGTTTAAAATACTTTTACATGCAAGAATCCTAGATGAGTAAGGAGTTTCTCACCAGTAAAAAAAGTTAAGACAATTACAAATTTAGATATAGATGTGATTGGTTTGAAATACCTTCACGTGCGAAAGTCCTAGATGAACAAGGAGTTTCTCTCCACTAAGATACTAATTCCCAATCTCAGTGAAATATGGATATGTTGTAACAGAAGGAAGAGTATCCAAAAATAGATAGGATGTTTACGGATACACATTAAATAAGGACTCTTTAAAACTATATATAGCGGTAGCAAATCGAAACTTGACCAAATCAGAGTATAGATAAAGTTACAGGAGCACCGATCTTATTTCTTCACAGGATTGATATAAATACTATCGTAAGGGCACGCTTTGTTCCATCAGAAAAATAATCTTTTTCTTTCAAACACAGAGAGAAAAAAAAGCAAAAATACAATGGGAAAGGGAGGCAAGTCGACTAACGGAGATGCCAAAGATGGCGAACAAGACAACAAGGCTGCATGGCTTCTTGGTGTTAACAACCTCAAGATCCAGGCTTTTACTCTCCCGAGTCTTGGTATTCATCATCTTACTCACTACCATTGATCTTTTGATTCCGCAATTGTTTTTTGTTGTTTTTAGTTTTCTTGTCAAATTATGCATCTTCGCTTTGGCTAACATCTTGCTCCCTTGTTTTCTGGGGATTTCTTTAATTTTAGGACCCAATGATGTTCGAATTAAGATCAAAGCCGTCGGCATTTGTGGAAGCGACGTCCATTACCTCAAGGTTGTTATTCCTTCCATGTTTATTTCCCTGTTTTGATGTTTATTGATTGTAACCTCCCTTGTTCTAAATTTTATTTTTGGAAAATTTTCAGACCATGAAGTGCGGGGATTTTGAAGTTAAGGAGCCAATGGTGATTGGCCATGAGTGTGCTGGGATCGTAGACGCAGTCGGGAGCGCCGTTAAGCATCTGGTTTCTGGCGATCGCGTGGCATTAGAGCCCGGCATCAGCTGCGCAAAGTGTCACCAGTGCAAAGGAGGCCGCTACAATCTTTGCCCGGACATGAAGTTTTTCGCCACCCCGCCGGTTCATGGTTCCTTGGCGAACCAGGTAAAATATTCGCACAACTACAAAATGTCAACTTTTATTATAAGATCTGAACATAACGTTGTAGTGTAACAGTGTTTTATACTATGAACCCGTTTGTCTTTTTACAGATTGTGCATCCTGCGGACTTGTGCTTTAAGCTTCCGGAGAACGTTAGCTTGGAGGAAGGGGCAATGTGTGAGCCCTTGAGTGTTGGGGTTCATGCCTGTCGGAGAGCCAATGTCACTCCGGAAACAAATGTTCTCATCATCGGAGCAGGGCCGATCGGGCTGGTATCCGTGCTATCTGCTCGTGCTTTCGGGGCGCCGAGAATTGTCATTGTGGACGTGGATGATCAGCGTCTAGCTATGGCAAAGTCTCTTGGTGCCGATGAAACTGTCAAAGTTTCAACAAAAGCCGAGGATTTGGATGACGAAGTTGCCAAGATTAAAAAAGCCATGAAATCCGAAGTGGATGTGACCTTTGATTGTGTAGGTTTCAACAAAACCATGTCGACAGCTCTCGCCGCCACTAGTCCTGGAGGCAAAGTCTGCCTCGTCGGAATGGGACACAGCATGATGACTGTCCCTCTCACTCCTGCTGCTGCCAGGTATAGATTTTGTCCACTACGTGTCCGTTTTTCCTATCTTTTTCTCGATAAGGATCGATTCCCTTCTTGTCCTAGTCAACAAATTTATTAGGGCGTTATAGAAATTTATTAGGGCATTATAGCTAGGTCATGGAGTGCGTTTGCAAATTTGGTCTTATTTTTCCATCTTATCAACCCCTTCTTGTCCTATGTAACAAATATATTAGGGCATTGTTGCTAGGTCATGGAGGGCGTTACAACTTTAGTATTATTTTTCTTTCTTTTCTGGATAAAGATCGACCGTTTTCTTGTTCTACGTCAACAAATTTATTTAGGGCACACTATAAATCAAAGTGTGAGTTTACAAATTTGGTCGTATCTAATTTTTTCTTTTTCTTCTGATGTGTTTGAACACAGGGAGGTGGACGTGGTTGGAATTTTCCGATACAAGAACACATGGCCGCTTTGCATCGAGTTTCTGAGAAGCGGGAAGATTGACGTGAAACCGCTTATTACTCACCGTTTTGGATTTTCCCAGAAGGAAGTGGAAGATGCCTTTGAGACCAGTGCTCGTGGAGGCAATGCAATCAAAGTCATGTTTAATTTGTAAAGACAATGCAAGTTTTGTTATCTAATTACTTGTTATAACTCAATAAGCAAGTTTATTGGTCCAAAGGAGGTCAATAAACAAGTCCAATCTCATGGTTTTATGCATAATGTTTTATAGTATTACTTATACGGACTTCCCTTTTGTTTGTTTTTTTTTTTTTTTTTTTTTGGTTGTTCTATAACGATAGAGTTTAACAAAAAGATCCCCTTACAAATTTACCAAATCTTTGGCATTATTATAAGGAAAATGTTAGAGAGACCCGTCATATTAGAAACATATTTTGTGAATCCAATCATCACCCGTCGTATATTTTGTGAATCCATGATGTGGCAGTTGATAATTTAATTTTCTTTTTAATGAATTCAATTATCACCTGTCACATCATAGAAAAAAACTTGTGTGGGGCATGGCTTGCTGAAAAACTTGTGTGAGCCATCATAGAGAAAAACTTGTGTGAGTCATAGCTTGCTACTGGACTTTGCTAAGTGGTACTACAATCCGTACTACAATCCACTCAAAACTCGTCACGTAATAAGTCTTAAATATAATCTTTTATTATTCTTTTTAAGATTCTCATACTTATTTTTCTTATTAATTAATATACAATCAATCTAATGGTTAACTTTTTATTCTTTTCCCCATTTTTTCTTCTCAAATATTCCATCCGTTTGTGTTTTGCTGGACTCTTCACTGCTTTCCATCTGCCATTTTTTTGTTCATTTCCCCATCTTTATTCACTTGCTGAAGTAAGGTGGCTTATAGTGTAGGGATATGCACACGTTGAAGTTTGTTCAGTTACTAAATGATAATTTCTATGTATCACGCTATAAGCTACTACTGCTTTAAAATGCGCACGGCATGCTTTCTTTAACGTGCAGAGCTCTTGATCCAACCAAGAGAGGGGAAATCGGGACTCAGGGTAACATATTAACCCTAATATTAGACTAACATATTAACGAAAACAAATAAACAAAATTAGACTAACATATTAACCCTAATATGCCTGTATTTTAAGAAAAGCAAGAGAAAAAACTGGGAGAGAGGAAGAAGTGGAAGATCAGAGAAGAAAGTGAAGAGTTAACTCACTGAGGGAACATTTGGGAAGAAGTAAAAGGGGAAAAGAGCAAAAAGTTAACTATTAGATTGATCTCATGGTGTATATCAGTTAGTAGAAAAAATGATAATCTTAAATATAAAAGAATGAAACATATTATATTTAAAACTTGTTGCATGACGAGTTTTGAGTAAATTGTAGTGTCACTCAGTAAAATTCAGTGACAAGTTAAGCCTCACACAAGTTTTTCTTCTATAAGAGAAACACTATCCAAATCTAATGTGACGTGGCTGCTGCTTTCAGCAGGAACCAAGAAAAAGAACAAGAGAACTTTTAAAACAAGATGGTTCGTGTCCCCCACAACTTACCTACTCGATCAAGAAAAAGAAAAAAAACATTCTTACCTACTTGTTAGCTCTACCTACGACTCGTTAGATCAGATTTCTGTTAGGTTTTTGGGATGCCAATTGCCATGGCTAGAAATTAAGTCGGTTTGCTAAGATATTGTTGCCATACAATTGCCATGGCTAGAAATTAAGTTGGTTTGCGAAGATATTGTTGCCATACATTAAACAAATCGCGCCTTATTATGTGGATGGTTGTAGTCAGGCAGCTGCGGTTGACCACCGTTTCGATTAATTTTAGACATTTAAAAAAAATGCCTCTAGATCATCTAGGTCGTGACTCTTACTTAAACAGAAAATATATTACTTTCATTTTGCATTTTATTTTTTTAAGAAATTGTAAGACTTGTTGGATACTTAAATGAACACTCATTATATGTTTGTTTCCTATGTTTTCAATATATTCAAGTGCTTTATAATTTATATGTCATTCTATTTTGTAATTTATGTATTCTCATACCATTATATATTTTTGCTACATGTAAATAGACATTTATTTATATGTTGTATAATAAATTTAGTACCGCCTAGACGCTAGCCCTCTGCCAGCCGCCCGATTAGCGCCTAGTGCCTTGTAAAACTTTTGACTTTGGAGGAAGATCAAGGCTAAAGGTTGACTTGGATACTAAGAAATTGTGATGCATAAACAGATCACATGTTATCATGCGTTTTTTTTCTTTCTAATTCATCAATATTGAGGGATGAAAATTCGTACTCAAGATCTAACAAGCATTAATTAACACTCATAACCACTTAAATTATAAATTTCTTGCTGCATCACCATGCATATACTTTTCTGTGTTCCGCTAGAAGAAAAACGAAATAAAATATGTTTATAGTTCGTTTTTTCCTGGTAGAATATAGTTTAGTTCAAAGTATAGAAACCACAAAGTCAAGGAAAGGAGGGAAGATCTTTTGCCCAAATCTCCAAAATTGTATAAAACTCAAAAGTATTTACTAGGGTATTGCTTCAAGGACAAGGCTGTTTGGAATAAATTGAACATTCAACTTTGAGTAAACCTACTAGCCAAAATTCAAGAGCAAATTAACCTACTACATGGTACATACTCAAATCAAAACATACATAAAGTCAAACCTACATAGTCAAGCTTATGAATTGTCGCCGAGGTTTTCCATTTGGATAATGTTTTATATATTCACTTTCAGCCTCCTTTTGGATAATTTGATAGGAAAATTCATGCAAGAAGCTTACGAAATTGGATGCACCGTCCAAGACTCGTGGAGAAGAGGCACGCATGTGGGAGAAGCTTTCGACTTGCTTTGCAGTCAAACCATGTGTGGGATGGACCAAGTTAAATGTGGATTATATTGGATAAGATCAAAAGATGACGCGGTTGTAAAAGAGGTGTCTAACACTACAAACTAGGTTTAACGCAACTTCTGATTTCGGAGTCCGATTTTGGCCCATAATACCATTCTGGTAGCGAAACGACGAGACACATCAAACTCATCGCTTTGCTGTGATGTACGATGAATTGCGGGCGTTTGAATTCGTTTGAGGGCGATTTTGGCACATAATACCATTGTGGGATCTCTCCTTTAGTCTAACGTTAATGCATAGATGAATGCTCTTAGTCTTTATATAATCTCTACAATCGTATAGTCTTCGTATATAAGTCCAAGGCCTCCCAATGGGTCTGAAAACAAGACCCTATAGTATAGGGCCTCATCAGAGTATGTATAAAATCCTCACAATTGAGGACTTCATAGGGACTAAGCTATTGTGGAAAGAGTGGAGCCCATTAGGGGTTTTGAGTGGAAAGAGTGACCCACCCACATGAAATCTGTTGTGCAGTTGTTGCTCTACATGCTCCATACATAGGCACGGTTCCCATGTACTCGCTAGACAGCTGCTGTCTCAGCTGCAAGCGTGGGTTCCACAACACATGTTCATTTTAAATTTTTATAAACCGTTGCAATCAATGGTGCAGATTGATTGTGGGTTTTGGTGTCTTTTTACTGTTCGAGATCAACGGTTTCAATTATATAAATCTCAAATTTATGGTTTTTTTACATTCCTTGTGAGGCTACCGTGACATTCCGAACCAATAGTACGACCGAATGCCACAATGTCATCTCCCTTACTCTTCAAGAAAGTTTGACAGCCTTGCTCAATTTTTTTTTGTTGAATCTTAGCAGTAGTTTTCTTGATAGGCCCCCAAATTTTGGTTTGCAAGTCTATCTCATGACATTGTAATGGGCTATCTTGGCCCAGAACTATTCCGTAATAGGCTAACGGCCGTTTAGCTAATGTGTTTGGTTTAATGGTCACCATGCCGCACCAGGCGCCTTCAGTTGAAAGCACTTTTGTTAAATAAACGTCGAAAATTTTATTAAAACTGAAGTGCTTCATAAAAAGGCACGTAAAACAGCGGAGCCATCTCCATCTCTGCGCTTGAATGTTTCTCCCCGGCCCAATTGACCCTGTTTAAGAATAAGAACCCATTAAAGCAATTGACCCAGCGGATCCACCGGCGGATCCTTTTCTAGTTGCAAATCCTGTATTCCTAAAGAAACACATGCTATATACGCTTACCAAAGCGCTTTTGGTAATCATTCTAAGCCCTGGTTTGGTACTAAGGTGATTCTGAAAAAAAAGCTGGTATCAAAAAAAGCTGGCAGCTTTTTTGTGTTTGGTAAACATTCAGCTTCAGTTTTTTTTCACAGTTTTGGGTGAAAAAAAACCAAAAACAGGAAGCTGCAAAACCCAGCTTTGAAAAATCGGCTTTTTTTCACATCTGTTTTACATAAAATTTTACCACACACTATAATACTGCTTTTTTTTTTTCAAAAGCACTTTTACAAAAAAGTTTACCAAACACTTAGCTGTTTTATTTCACAGCTGCTTATTCTAACAGCACAGCAGAAGCAGTTTTTTTTCAAAGCACAGTAATACCAAACCAGCCCTAAAGGCCTTCAGACAAGCCAAACACTTCGAAGGTCCTACGTGTTGTTAACAGTAATACATCATAACTAGAAATATAACAGAATCGTGTAGGGGGCATTTGTTTGACATCGTCAACATCAAGGTCTAAAATATCGATGATATTGGAAATATTGGTAGTCCAAAAACACGGAAATATCGGGATATTATCGATATCAATAAAAATTGAATAAAAACCATGGAAATTGTAAGAAAAACTTGGAAATTTTTATTGAAACGTTGCAGGATGTTTATTTAGTCAATTATCTATTAGTTTATCACAAAAAATTGGAAGGAAATGCATTGCATGATGGATTTAATTGATTTAAGTTGATTATATAGTGAGCTGGCAAACATTGTGAGAAATTGTATAAAAACCATGGAAATTGTAAGAAAAACTTGGAAATTTTTATTGAAACGTTGCAGGATGTTTATTTAGTCAATTATCTATTAGTTTATCACAAAAAATTGGAAGGAAATGCATTGCATGATGGATTTAATTGATTTAAGTTGATTATATAGCGAGCTGGCAAACATTGTGAGTGTAGAAAATATGTAGTAATTAATGAAAGAAGTTTAAACACACCATAATCATTTATATATAATGAATTAGTACAATATTTTACACTTTATACATTGCATGATAAGATACATGAGTGACTTAGTACCACATAGAGTTCCTATGAGGTTCAAAATTTTCACTATCTTCATGATCTCTATGTGTACAGTAAGTGTATTTTAGCATATTTTCACAAAAACATAAATAATATGGTGGTCAAGGTGTTGAAGGAGTAAAATGGGAGGGGTTCGAATCCCCTTTGTGTTTTTTTAAATATAGAAATTTATCCTAAATAATAAATATTAGCTTGCAAGCCTTGCAGACATCTTAACGACCATATAAATATCACAAGCTGAATATGTAATCACAAACACATCTGTAGCGAGTTGGATAAGGCCCAGGTGCGTGGTTGACAAAGGGAGGGGTTCGAATCCCTCTATGCGCAAGATTGAGACTTTTCAACATTTTTCAAGTATTTTTGGGTTTCATCTCGCGATATTATCGATAATATCACGATATACTTTATTTTCAGAATTGTTATTCTTAGGACTGGACCCAAAGACACATATATTCTCGGAGTACGTGATGTTTCGCATGCTTGGGTGAGACCCACTCTCAATTCCAGTTTTGGTTTTCAGTACGGGTATTTTAACTTACTTTTCTTTAATTATTTGTTTTTGTCGTTACAAATGTTTTTGGAAAAGTATTTTTGCTTCAGTTTTAAGTTCAGCACGAGATGTTATTACTTATCTATTTTGACGTTATCGTATTTTACGTACATATTTTTTACCTTACGTCAATATGCGTTTTCGACTTTATATTTTTATAAAGTATGTTTTCTACTTGTACACTGACCGGTAAAAAGGTATGAGCTTGGAGGCATGAAAGATGAAATCATTGCAACCTGATCATGACGGGATGGCATTTTCCTTTTTGTGCAACCGCTTTGACTTGATTTCTTCGTTACGTACATATTTATATATTATTCTTCTTCCTATTTTCGAGTATTTCAGTTTAGTAAATGATTTTAAATTTCAAGAACGAAATTCTTTTAAGGGGGGTAGATTGTTACACCCACCCCCAATTTAAATTGTATTTCACTAAGTTTGAGTTTATTTTGCTTTTAAAATTGTTTTTGAGTCTTAATAGGTGTGCCACGGGGCCCACCTTTGTTTGTTGTTCCCTGGGTCCAAGCCTAACTCCCTCTCTCTCCTCTTTCCCTCCTTCACACTCTCTTCCTTTTCCTCTTCTTCCCCGAGTCTCTTTGTGTTCTCTCATCTTCTCGTCGAACACACACACACACCCAGTCACCGCACACCCTTCATAGTACTCCGTCAACGGCATCATCATCACCATCTAAACCTCGTCTTTCTCTCCCTTTCTCTCGGTGCAGCTAGGACAGTGGAACCCAGGAACTCTCCGGCGAGTTCTCTTGATCCTTCTCCGGTTAGGTAAGCCCCGGGTTACCTCAATTCATCTTGGATGTTATGTGGTTGAGATATACTAAGTTTTATCTCGTTTTTTTAACAAGGTTTTAGAACGAGATCGACCCGGGGGAAGGCACACCCAGCTCCGGCGAGGCCGTGAGTGTCGAGGAACTTTCTGAACACCTCCAACCATTTCACGGCAAACGGAAGGTATAAAAACATTCCTCTTGTCTTGTGTTTCATTTTGATACCTAGATTGGAGTCTAGGGTGCTCTTTTACAGTCGGCCGGAGCTGTAGAAGCTCCGGTGTTCTTCTCCGATTCGCACCAGGCCTAAAATATCGCGATATTATCGATAATATCGCGATATATTGACGATAATTAAGTGGATAAGTGTGAAAATATCACCCTCTCACAAAAACGATATTATCGGCCAAATATCGCCAATAATATCAATATTTTAGACCTTGGTCAGCATTCACTGGACATGACTGGACTAACAGTCCGTGTAGTCCTGTGTTTGGCGTAGCAAGGGACTAACCTAAATGACGCTAAGTCGGACTCGCCTCAACTCCGGACCTTGCTAAGCGTCGTTAGCTAGTCCCGACTGAAACCTTGGTATTAGCTAGGACTATGTCACTGCCTTTTGTCTTCTCGGAATCCCTCGAGCCACCACCACAAGCTTGCATCGCAAAGGAGTGCAAAACTATCCAGAACCCCCAAAAATCTTAGAATCAGAACCACCCAAACGGGAAAACTCGCCATGGCCGCCGACAAAATTAGGGGAGAAAAGGATTTGGCCGGATGGATTTAGATGAGAAAACAAAGGAAAGAGAGAGAGGTTGTCGGACGGGAAATCTCACCATGGCCGTCGACGGAATTGGTTTTTGGTGGGAATTGGAAATTTGGGGAAAAAAATTAGGAATTGAGAATTGAAAGTGAGGCATGTCTCCATTTTGTAATTATCAATCTGTGCACTTTGACTAACTTGGGGAGTACAGATGAAGAAACGGAAGGGGGAAGGGAATACAGAGTTCTAGAAATGAAAAGAAAAGAGAAGAAAAAAACGAAAAAGAAAAACAGACACAGAACAAAAGAGAGTTCAAGAAAATAAATATAATAAGAGAAAAGAAAAGAAAAAGAAAAACAAATAGAGTTAAAAAAGAAAAAGATTTTTATTTTTATTTTTTATTATTCTTCTTTTTAGTCCGACACTGTACCAAACACTTTATTAAGTCAGTCCAGTTTAATCTAGTGTAAATCAGTCCAGCTTAGTCCCTTGAGCTAGTCCAGTCCAGTCCGAGATAGTCCAGTACAACAAACGCACCCTTAGTGCCTCGGAAAGGGATCCTCTCCGGAGCCCTTTCCACCTAATCCACCTAGTCAAGGATCCAGGCCATTAGAATTTGATTCAAAGGCTACAAACTGAAACAGGAGAACCCTTTAAAAGTGATAATAACCGTAGCCGTTGGATCAAATTCCAACGGCCCAATACCGGACTAGTTGGATTTGGTGGAAAGGGATCCGGTTCCCAGTGCCTGCTCGTTTCAACCAAAAAAATTACGATCTAATCAACAGAGATTTAACGTGTGCCGACTTTTTATTTATTTTTCAAAAACATGAGAAGTATTACACTCCGAACTCCATAAGTAACTCCGATCACTGATAAGACCAGCACATCGCAATGCATACAGATCATCCGCTGCAAACAGAATGTGTTTATAAACTCACTCTTTTATGAATACTTGTCCTGCAGTCAAAACTTCGAACGAGCCAAGAAGCTTCTTCACGTTCATGGCACCCAAAATAGCGGACTGCGGACAGTGCTAATGCTACTAATTCCTAGCTCTATAAATCCTCCAAAAAAAGAGAGAACTCAATCCATTCCGACCCGAAAATAGAAAACCCGTAATTCATTCCTCAGAGCTAACACTTACGAAAGAACTCAGAAAAGAAAAATAAAAAAATTACAGATACAATGTGGCCAATATAAATAATCTCCCTTTTCTCAGGCAGTGACCGCATCTGGTTCAGTCCATTTCCATACTTTCACTTGACCGGTTCCATCACCCGTGAAAAACAAGCCACCAGGGCCTACCTGAATCGATCTTATCTCCTGTTTTGAAAAAATTTTACCCCTCTCCAAAAACCTAGACCATAGTAAAGAAGACAATTGCAGCAAAGTGAGATGCTTGAAAAATGTTTTCTAGAACTAACGGATAAAAGGACTACAGCAGAGAGATTGTGCTGAAAACTCACGATGGCAAATCATATACACGGACAGTGTTGTCATTGCAAGCGCACAGTAAGACTGGCTTGGCTTCTGAATCATGCATCCCACAAAGTGTAATCAAACCCTGCAGCAAGATTATAAGCATTATTAAACTTGACCTTTCATGTCACCTTAAAAATCATAAATAACCTCTAATGATAACAGGTCCACGAAACTCAACATTAAACCCACCGCTAGGTGAACATCAAGCATACCAATTCATTTATTATGGGCAATACAATGATGGTTATGGAATCTAAACACAAAATACATGCGTAGCACGCATACAAAGGTGGTTCTATAATTCTACCCAAACCTAGTTTTAAGCAAATAGAACTTGCATTAGATACTCTAAATGTACGGCCAGAGTGTTTGCCTTGAATGTTCCTCTACCCTATGTTTGGATGAGGAACTTTGAGTTTTCCACGGATCCGAGGCTAAATTTGTTAGGAACTTAGGATTGTACTACAAAATTAGATAGATGAACTTGATGCAACACAATTGAGAAGACTTTCAAATGACACCTGTCATGATGTCATTTTGAAAGTCCTTTGGTTACTGTATTTGTAGTGCATTTGTAGTGTTTTGGACTTTTAGTAGTAGCTTCTTGAGTAGTTCATTGGTAGTACCCTTGTGGTGCATTTTTAACAATTGAGTCTGAACTTCCTGGGTACTTTTTCATCCCTCATCCAAACATAGGGCTAAAAAAATCCTATAACATACCTAGCTTATTCTTAGTCCACACAGGAACAGGGATTAACTGAAGAATGAAAAATATTAAAACATAAACTTACATTTTCTTCCGTGTGAGTATATGTTGCTTCCAAGTTTCCACTTTGAGTAGCAACCCAGACCTGCACAAACAAATGAAGTGGAACAATTAAATAAGTTTACCGGTCTACTGCAACACACAGTTACACACCCACAAAAAAGAGTTATAAATCATAGAAAACACACCTTTAATTGTCGATCCAAGGAGCATGATAAGAGAAACTGATCCCAGCAAAGAACAGACATGACAACTGCAGTATGCTCTGTTAGCGTTTGTATACACTGCAAAGTTTCCAGGCTCCAGACCTAAAAAGAATACCAAAGACATGACTAGGCTACTGGTGTGGAGCAATTTAAGGCCTCAAATGTTCCATCAGCAAGAGTTTATGCTTATTACAGAAAACATGTGATACTGAACCCGACTTACCCTTATAGAATTATCCATTGAACCAGAGTAGAGCCTATTTGCTCCAACTACTAACGAAACAACTGCAAGGGTGTGACCTATCAGTGATGCAGCTGGTTCGAAGCAATTAGTCACAGCATTAAACTTCCATGCCAATATAGAACCATTCTGCATTGAAGGACAATTTTGCTAAATATTAGAAAACATGTCGATTCCACACATGAATGCACAAAGGAAAACAGAGAGGGAAAAAGCAGATGCAAGGGACTTCACTAAATTAGATGCAACTCACATGAAAAAGATATGAAATAAAAAAGAAAAACACAAAGTTTGCTCCTTCAACAATACATTTTGCAATTGGATGGTTCACATAATATAGTTGTAAACAGTGAAATACCTCACGGCTGAAAGCCCTAACAAGAAATATTTTGACCAAGAATGGGGACCAAACATACATTAAGCCATTATGGCAGTAAAGGAATTACCTGTGTACCGGCAAAGAGCAAATCATTACCCACAACCATGGCATAAACTTGTCCGACAGGCCCACTAAGACTCAGTTCCGAGTTAGTTTGGGTGTTCCAGGCCTACAAAACATATCCATACACAAATGAGACAAAGTATCCTTAAAGTCATCCTATAAGCTTACATTAAAAGAGAATCCTCCTGCCCTACCTTTACAGCTTCTGGTATGCCAACAAAAATCCAAGGACCTTCACTGATCATACAACCTACTTCACCGCCAAGATTAATAACTCCCAGGCACTGCAAAATAACCAAATAGAAGCACACGAATTATTTTCCTAGCCCCTTGGAATGGCAATCAGACATGTGAAAAAATATTGTCCAACTATCTAGAGTAAACCCAGTGGCAATGACCATCTGATTTAGGAAAACTAAAAAGTCAATAGATTTTGAGACATGGGAGCAAATCTCTAGAAAGCTCTTCAGTCCACCATGTCAGGAGCTCTCTTCTATGCATCCTCCAGAACAAGCCGTGTTTCCCTTCCACATTTTTCGTCATGGCCATTCATGAGTTTGCACACTCTGCTTGCTGATGTGATCACCATCAATTAAACTATAATTTGAGCGACAGCTACATTCAGTGATGTGGTATGGAAACTACTTTGTACATACAACTTGCACTCATTGTTTAAGGCTTCTACTGATCACTAAGAGCTTTCTTTACAGAGTCATTAGCTGGCATACAAGATACAACTCTAACATTCCTATTACACAACGACCTTATAAACTACAATTGGTAGGAACTACAATGCCTACCAAATGTACTAAACTAAACCTAATCCAAAGAACAGAAACGAGATACGCTTCGGGAGTCCTTTACCCATCTATTCAAACATTAAACTTTCCCCCGTCACAAAAAAAGAGGAAGAAGTATTGAAACTTATCTATTTAACTGTAAATCCTCAGAAACTATGCATTGAATATTGTTAAATAATTGAAAATTGGAGTCCCAAAAGTGGATAACTACCTGACCAGATGCGCAATCCCAAACCCTTACAGTTTGATCCTTACTCCCAGTATACAGCTTATCAGACCCAGAAGGCAGTGCAATCCCACTAACAACCTGTTCCCAAAAACCTCCATCAGTTCCCAAAAGCATACAAAGTAACCCAATTGAAACAACGAGAACCCGCATATATAATCCAAAAAAATACCTTCTGATGCCCCTCAAGCTGCGTCAACAAGCTGAAGCTATCCCCCATACTCCAAGAATGCAAGAACTTACACTTGTCCCCATAGCTGCAATTCCCCTGAACCCAAAAATTACAGACTTTCTCCATCTTCCTAACAAACACCCTATTCGCTCCTCCTGTACGGCCCCACGTCGAAGAAGCCCCGCCATTGAAGTTATTTGGACCCCGATTCCAGGACGATGGACCGTCGGTGTTAGCGGCGAAGGCGTGATGGCGCTTAGTGGAGGCCGTCCCATTGAGACCTTGCTGCGACGGCGGCGCCGGGAGCTCTCTGTGGAGAAAAGGGCAAGGGTGGCGATTGCACTTGCCCGCCCTCCAATGGTAGCATACCTTCTGGTTCTTTGACGCGTCGGATTGCTGCCCACCCAGTCTGTGGAAGACCCGTTTGCTTCCCCCTCCGTCTACATCCATTAGCTACGGATTCGAATCTCTAAACTCAAAAGCTTTGATTTTCCCCCTTTTTTCTTGATTTTTTTCTGGGTTTTTTCAAAATTGATTGAATGGATTGGCTGATTGGAATCCGATCATGGAGTTGGAGAGATTCGGAAGCTCGGAATTTCTTGCTCTCTCTCTCTCTCTCTCTCTCTCTCTCGAGGGTGGGGGATTTAAATTTGGGAAACCCTAATTTAATTTCGGGAAGCAGAGTTTGATTTGTGAGACACACACACTCTCTCTCCCTCTCTCTCTCTCTCTATCAGTCTGTTCAGTGTGGCTCGCTCGCGCGGTAGGGGGAGGGAGGCGATGGACAAAACTGGAATTGCGTCGCGTCTACGAGGAAGTTGAATTACTGAAATGCCCTGGTTCTGATGGGAAGGCACGGCACGGGAGTGCTCTATCGTTTCATATTTTTTACATAATATTTTATAATATTAGTACGTAAATTAACATTAAACTATGAGGTGGTAGATATTCTCATTTTGAAAGAGTCTCCTTAGCATTTCTCAAGGCTTAATTGGATTAATAATCTCGTGGTGAGATTGCAGTCGGAAGATAGCTCATATGATAAAATTAGGATTTAAACACCTATGATGAAATCGGTTGGGATTTAGATCCAAAATTGAAAATTTCGTCAACTCTCTATTAATTGTTAGCACATAAAGCTCACATGTGAGGCTAAAAGATAAAGTTAATCTCACGTGCTAACAATTAGTGGAGAGTTTTGTTTTAGCCTTATATTTGTAGCTCACGTGCTAGTAATTAACGGAAGGTTGACATAATTCAATTTTGAGCCTAAATCCTTATAGACTTCACCACAAAGAGTTATTTTCTCGTATCACCATGAAGACCAATAATCCAATTACTCATTTTTCTAATATAAATTATCTTATTGTTTGTCCAGAAAAAACTATTGAAGGTCCCATCATGATTACGCATTTGGTTTAAACTAGAAACGAATCCTCCCAAATCACTTCCTCCTAATCCACCAAATCAGGGAATCCGTACAATTAAAAATTGATCCAACGGCTACAAACAGGGGTCCACTTTAAAAGTTATAATAACTTCAGCCGTTTGATCAAATTTCAACTGCACGGATTTCCTGATTTGATGGATTAGTAAGAGGGGATCCGACGAGGATCCCGTTCTGTTTAAACTCCATATTAGATCAATTATAATTAAGTATTGAACTCATTATCAATGAGAGTCCAATTTGAGTCATCTCATTCATAAGTGAAAAGAAATATCATATATCATAGTGTTCTCTAAACATATCAGACTAGTTGGACGAATAGAGCACCCTGTCTTCATTGTTTTTTTAGTAATGTTAGGTAGACCAACTTTTTAGACTGAATTTGCAAACTATATGATGTGTCACCAATAAAAAATTAACACATTAATCAACACTTAAGTAATAATCTAATCATAAATTTAAATGTTTGTCAAACTATTTACAAAAACAACACACACTTAAACCTCTATAATTTGAAGATGATTTACGTAGCTTATGAACAGTCAACTTTATACTAAGGTTTCATAAAGTGATCAACACGAAAGTATTCCATATGTTTCCACCACATTTGTTAAAACCCAAGGCTCAACACTTGTTCTTATTACAGTAAATATTTGAGTTAATAATTTTTAGGTTAGACTTTATTGTATTTACAAGACTAAGGGCTGGTTTGGTATTACTGTGCTTTGAAAAAAAAAACTGCTTCTACTGTGTTGTGAGAATAAGCAGCTGTGAAATAAAGCAACAGAGTGTTTGGTAAACTTTTTTGTAAAAGTGCTTTTGGAAGAAAAAAAAACAATATTATAGTGTTTGGTAAACTTTTATGTAAAACAGATGTGACTGTGTGAAATGACCAAAAAGGGTATAATACTAGATGTGCCATTAATTTAATTTTTGTCACAAATAAAGGTAAATTACTAAATATACTTTATGACAAACTACTTCAATTGAAATATTTTAGACTGAATGACTAGGATTCATTAGTACAATACTGTTAATGTACTTGAAAGTAGTCTAATTAGATGCATTCATCAAACTTGCCGCTATGTTCACCAGTAGCAACTGTGTTCGAGAACATCCTATCTAACTTGTCCTCCATCTCACAACTAATGTCCTTTTTTTGCAATCTTCCATATTCTTTGCTTATCTACAAGTAAAAAAGAATCTGGTTAATACATATTGCATGATATCATAATACATATTAAAAGATAAATACACAAACCTGGATTTTATTATTCCACCTCTCCTTAGAGGCGTCAACGGTACCTTGCTCGAATTCCACCCTAGGCCAGTTTCTTTACCAACTAGCAAGATACCTATTAGGCAGAATATATTTGGCTTAAACCGATATGCAGAGAAACTTTCTAAAGGTTTCTTGATGTTTCTCTGGGAAGCCTTACAAGATTTAACTTTAATTATCCTCATGGTTGCTGCTGCGGTCTCTATGGGTGTTGGAATTGCAACTGAAGGAATGCCGAAAGGTATGTATGATGGCTTGGGAATAATAGTTAGCATATTGTTAGTAGTGTTGGTGACTGCAATTAGTGACTACAAGCAGTCTCTGCAATTTAAAGAACTGGACAAGGAGAAGAAAAACATAATGGTTCAGGTGACTAGAGACGGACGTAGACAGGAGGTCTCTATCTACGATTTGGTGGTTGGAGATATTGTTCATCTTTCCATCGGTGATCAAGTTCCAGCTGATGGTATTTTCATATCAGGCCACAGCTTACAAGTCGACGAATCAAGCTTGTCAGGCGAGAGTGGGCCAGTGGACATAAATCAAGAGAGACCTTTTCTTCTTGCAGGAACCAAAGTGCAAGATGGTTCTGGTAAAATGCTGGTGACATCAGTTGGTATGAGGACCGAATGGGGACGACTAATGGTTACTCTGAGTGAAGGGGGAGACACTGAGACACCACTGCAGGTGAAACTTAATGGAGTTGCAACCATTATCGGAAAAATTGGTTTGGCTTTCGCGGTGCTGACATTTATAGTTCTGACTTCAAGGTTTTTAGTAAACAAGGCGGTTCACCATCACATGAAACACTGGTCTTCCAAAGATGCACTAAAGCTTTTGAATTACTTTTCGACTGCCGTCATTATAATTGTTGTTGCAGTCCCAGAAGGGCTACCTCTGGCAGTGACATTACCAATTCAGAAGCAAAGCTTTATCCTTTTCGTGATCATGATTCATACGGTTACTAATTATATATAACCTTCTTCTCACAACATTTTTCCACAAAAGGAAAAGAACCGTTGCTGCACTTAAGGGGAGGTTCAAGGTCACGCCTTTTCACTACAGAATATATACCTAAACCCAAAGATAAATCAGAAGCAGAGTTCACAGACCAATTTAGAGCAGTTCACAGACCAATTGAGATAATGACAAACAAGAAATTAATCTAAAAAAAGTAATCAACAACTATAAACATGTTTCCTCCCAACCTTCTAAAAAAATGAATAGAGAAGTAATCAATTTTTCTTACTTCTCTCTCAATTTTTCTTGTTTCCTCCACAAACCTTAATTTGTTCTCCGATTAATTTTTTCCACAAACCATATCACCTTCCCCAATTAATTTTTTCCCGACCCTCCATCCCCAATTTTTTTTTGTTCCCGACACCCATACACTCATTCCTTTGCTCTTCCCACCCCTCTTTCAACCACTCTCCCATCCCCAAATTTAAAAATCCAAACAAATAAATAACGAAATTTTAGATAAGAGAAGCTTACCAGAGGAAGGACGCTGAGCCGGAGAACGCGACCTGGAGAACGAGAGTGATCGCTGGGAGGAAGGATGGCTTCTTTCAGATCTGGTGTAGCAAGCTGAAAGCTCCAATCTTTCCGTCAAGTTTTAGGATCTGTATAATAGCAGAAAACAATTAAATGAACAAGGAAAAAAGAAAGACTTGCTTAAATATAAAGGAAAACTAATGAAAAAGACTTGAAAATTTTGAGTTTTAACGATAAGAACAAAATAAAGGGTAAAGTGAATAGTAACATGATTGACTTTTTAGTGTAAAAATGTGGTTTTTCGTTAAAGTAAACAGTACCGGGAGCTTTTCGTTAAAGTTTCCTAAATATAAAGGAATTTTTTTTAAGAGATGGCTTCACATCTGAAGGATTTTTCTGAAACAAATAAGGGAAGTGAGAGTGAGAGAGAAGTCTCAAAAGTCAGTCTTCAGTGGGTTTTGCGAAAAGTAGGCAGATTGTCTGCCCTCTCAATCCCCTCCTAGATTATGTGGTCACGGTTAAGCCACGTCAACATTTTATATTGATTTTTTTATAGAGATAATAAGACAAAAAATAATAAGAGTATAAAATGTTGACGTGGCTTAACCGTGACCGCACAAATAGGAGGGGATGGGGAGGGCAGACAATCTGCCTCCCTGGGAAAAATGGGGAAGATAGCGTGAGAAGGGTGAGGGTAGAATTGGAAAATTGGAAAGTGCATTAACTTGTTACTGTTCACCCGTGTTTTGTTGAAACAAGCTGATTTTTGAAAGCTGCATTTCCAGCTTTGGGCTTTTAGTTTTTTTTTTTTTCACCCATAACTTTGAAAAGAAGCTGATTTTAAGTGTTTACCAAACACCTAAAATGTCCCAACTTTTTTTCATATCCACATTTTTTTTTAAGTTAAGGTAAAGCCAAACTGGGGCTAATTCACGACTTTCAATTGCACATAAATAACGAGGAAAATTTAATAATTCAAGATAGCGTAATAAACGACGTGCCTTGAAATAATGTTTTATTCTACAAGTTTTTAACGTAATTATAGTTTAAGTAGTTAACAATGCTTATCCCAATACTCAAGCTCGTGTATAAATCTCATCTCTCCCCCACTTTTCTTCCCTAGAAGAATTAATCGACCTTCCTCAGTTTACCCCTTCTAGTAAACAAATAAAAGGAACGGAAAGCCGAGTGGATGAGGAAGTTTTCGATTTCATCGCGCCGCCGCTGCAAACTGATGTCTGCAACCGGCAGATATCGAGCCAATTGCATGCAATATTTCAGATCATGAACATTTTAGTTGACTGCATGCATACACGTCTCAACTACCAGGGCACAAGTTTACGAAGTACAGTAAATTGTAGTTATGGTCCCTTAATTTTAACTCAATTGAAGCAATGGCCCCTCAACTAAAAATCCATTACCATTGGTCCCTCAACTTATCAAAACGTGCAGCTATGGTCCTTCAACTAAAAATCCATTACCATTGGTCCCTCAACTTTAATTCAACTGGAGAAATGGTCCCTTAACTTTAACCCAATTGTAGCAATGGTCCTTCCAATGTAACTCGTTTTGACAAAAATTTTGACATAGTTGACAAAAAGAACCATAATTATACACTTTGATAAGTTGAGGAACCCTAATTGTATAAATGGTCATTCCAATATAACTTATTTTGACAAAATTTATGAAAATGACTATAGCTACACATTTTGATAAGTTGAGGGACCAATGGTAATGGATTTTTAGTTGAGGGACCATTGCTCCAATTTGATTAAAGTTGATGGACCATTCGTACAATTTACTCTTAGGAAGTATCCTGGTTTCTTGTCATTTGGGATTTTCCAGAATAAGAAAGAATACTGAACAACTTTCTTCTGCATGCGGTAGGCCGGGGGCTGAGAGGATATGGAAACTACTACGTACATCATCGATCATTGATAGAGATTTTTACCACCTACAAAAGTAGGGATAAAAACACTTAAAAATACTTGCAAGAGAACAAGGTAGTTGTAGTATAGCAGCTCAAGCAATGTCGTTTTCCACAGGGATTGAATGAATAATTTGTATTTAAACTAATTCTTAATTAACTATTTAAAACAAGATTTGGAAAATATTGATTTTGGAATTTAAAATAATAAAAACGAATTTAATAAAAACAACTAAATAAATTGACAAAGATAAACTAAAGAAAATATTTTTGAAAATAAAGTTAAAAGCCTAGGGTTCCGATGACACGCTAACAATCCTATGTAGTTTTACCAATTACTTATGAATTGCACATACGACTTTGAAGGTTAGGTTTTCCTTATGCATATTCTCCTCGTGATATTCAAGCAAGAACGTATATTTAACATGCAATTCGTCTGTGATATTCAGATCAAATATAAACATGCAAGACTCATTAAGTTTTATATAGAGACTGTTTGAATGGGGTTCTGGGTTTTTTGTTTTTTTATTTTTTTAAATACTTTTATTTAATTAATTATTTTAATATTTTAAATTTGGGCGAGGTTTTTTTTTTTTGAAATTTTAATTTTCACGTGGACTCCTTAATAACATGTGACGTCCAGTCATTATCTACATGGGCACCACGAGATCAGTTAACGGGAGACTTAACAGTCAGACTAACGGATGTATGAGACTGTTCCAAAATTAACACTTTAGGTATGATTCTGGGACGAAAAAAACTTCATGTACTAAATGTTGAAAACCACAAAATTTGAGAGTAGTAAACTGAGATTTACCCAAAAGAGTATTACCTTGGATTTTTCTAATAAGCTATCAACATATTTAAGCAGGCATTCGTGAAAGTCCAAACTTCGGAGCATATCTAAGAGCATTCTTGTTTCTAGTTCTAAGAAAATTTTTGTTATTATTTACAACTGTTTAATTCTCCTTCACATGTAATTAACAATACGCTTTTTAGCCAAAATAGTAATTGAGATTGGCTTAACTCCTCATTTTGGTATCTAAGATTTGAAATCGATAGAAATGGTCCATGAGTTTGCCAACCATCAATCGTTTTGGTTATTCCGTGAAAAATCTCCATTAAATAAGAATAAATTGACAAAAATACCATCAATTTTTTTGTCAAATCATTTTGGCCTGCTGTTTATTAAACAAAGGGTATTTTTGTCATTTTGATCCTTATTTAACAAAAAATTTCATGGAATAACTAAATTAAATGATTGATGATGAACAAACTCAGGTACCATTTGTTTTTTATTTCAAATCTCAGGGACTAAAGTGAGGAGTTATGCAAATCTTAGGGATTATTTTGGCTAAAAAGCCACATATTTATGAAAAGAACTATTTTTTTTTAATCAAATGATAAATTTGTTAGATTAGATGTTAGATTAAGGGGCCGACAGAGTTTGAATCCACGCCGTTGTGCAAGGGTAATACTCATCTTCACCACTTAAGAGAACCTTTGAATTTGTGCTAAAGACAATACTATGAAATGAGATCAAGATCAATAACAACATCGTTAGATCGTTGATCAAAATGTGGTGTTTAAAAAATATACGTCAGAGAGAAACATGGTATGTTGAAATTCTGAGAATGATTTCTCTTATTAGAGTTCAGTCAAATATAGATTCATCATAATTAAACTCTAAAATTGGAGACGGAGTTGACTTATAACATAATTACAAGGCTAGCTAGCATAAAACTATACCTCCAACTCAACACATCCCTCATTAAGGAATCAAGATCCTCTCCGTATCTTTAAGTCCGAAACAAACAGAATGAAAAATCAGGGCCCTTCAAGGTCGAAGAGAGAGATCCAGACCCTTGGTTTGTGTGAGGTGGACCAGTAAGATAGAAAAACGAGGGTCGTAGTATTTTGAATGAGTGACTCAGATCTCTGAACCCACCAGGTCCGAACACAAAGATCCAAAGAGGATCTCAATTCCTCATTAAGCAGTTGGACTAATCCCAATATAATTTATAATACTCATTTTTTGTTCAAGAAAATTTATATGAAAGTCTCTATTACAGAGTGATTTATTAAAAAAAACTCTCTTTGATGACTATTAACTTCCTCATGTGTTCATGTTGGATTCAAAATTGTCACAAGTTTCCTGAAAAGGAAAGTTGGTTACTTTCCTATCTGGCTGAATAAATGGAAAAGGAAAGTAGTTAAGAATAGGCGAGTACGTCGTATTACAACCAACCCAGCGAGTAGACACGGATAGACCCGTATTTGAAAAAAAATATGAATAAAATAAAAAGAAATCCAAGGAGAGAGAGAGAGAGAGAGGGTTGGAGCAGGGAGGAGCCAAACATCGCAAACAAGAAGAGTTTAAAGCAGCCTCGGAGGAAGCCAAAGCCAAAATCCAAGGGGAGAGAGAGAGAGAGCGAGCCACAGGACAGAAGAGAGTTCCGTCTTGCGGAGCTCCACCACTGCTCCAACGGCCTCCTTTCGTTTCTCTGCGCTTTATCTCTCTTCAAGCAGGTACCTTTCCCTCTCTCTCTCTCTCTCTCTCTCTCTCTCTAAATGTATATGTTTGAGTGTGTGTGCATTTGGGGTTCTGGGTTTCGTATGTAAGTGCTTTTTTCTGGAAGTACTTGGAAAATTGGATCGGGGTTGTTTTGTTTTCAACTGGAATTTAATGGGTTGCGTTTGAATTTTGTTGTTTTTAGTAAAGTTGGGAACTTTTTAGGTTGATGGAATTTGGGTGTTTTTGGGATTTTGTTTTCAGATGATTAGAGCTTGTTATTGGAGATTCTAGATTGATCTATACGTAAAAATGCTCAAACTTTTAATTTTCCTTTGTTTCTATTTTTGGGTGGTTTGTGAAAAGTGGGAGATTTGTGTCTGAATTGAACTTGAATTCTGTTTTGTGCTTGATTCTGGAGGTCGAAAAGTCCGAAAAGAAGCAACCTGTTAATAGAAAGCAAGGAGATTTTCTATTTTTTTGCTGTAAATGGAATTTGCTCCAATGGGTATCGTTTGTGATTGCTTTTTGGTTTTGAATTTAATGCTTGAGACTGAATTCTGGTAATTGGTACAGCTTGATTTCTATCCGGATCCACGTGATCCGGTCATGTCGAAAAGGAGTTCCCTGCTGAAAGCTTGTACTTTTGTTGTTGTTAAGGTTCAAGTGTTCTAGAAGCCTTATTGAGAACTTTGTTTACTATCCCAGGAAGCTTCTCTTCTGATTTGACTGAGAATTCAAGATATTGAGTTCAAACTTCAGGTTTCTCATCTGTTGGAAAAGGATTTTGAAATATTCTGCACGAAAGCCGGAAAATTGAGATTTGTGGGCCGAAATTGTGATTAGTGTTCTGGGTGGTTGAGGAGCGGGATATTGGTATGGCTGTTGCCAAGAGCAACAGCAGCAGTGAAGCATCAACAGGGCTGTGCAATTGCTACAAAGTCGCTAGCTTGACTTCCTCCATCTTAGATGCAGATGAGACCTCAAATCTAAAGGATCGGTACATTCTAGGAGAGCAATTAGGTTGGGGGCAGTTTGGTGTTATTAGGGTGTGCACCGATAGGTTGACCGGAGAGGTTTTGGCATGTAAGTCAATTGCTAAAGATCGATTAGTGACCTCAGACGATGTGCGAGGCGTTAAACTTGAGATTGAAATTATGACCAGGTTATCTGGGCACCCAAATGTTGTAGATCTTAAGGCGGTGTATGAAGAGGAAGAGTATGTTCATTTGGTGATGGAGCTTTGTGCAGGAGGGGAGCTTTTCCACCAGTTGGAGAAGCACGGACGATTCTCTGAGTCTGATGCCAGGGTTCTCTTTAGGCATCTGATTCAGGTAGTTCTATATTGTCACGAAAATGGGGTTGTTCACAGAGATTTGAAGCCAGAGAATATCCTATTGGCCACAAAAGCCTCCTCGTCTCCAATCAAGTTGGCAGATTTTGGTCTTGCAACCTACATCAAGCCTGGTAATTCCATATTTCCTTTATATTGACTGGCTAATTTTTTTCCGCTAAAACTTTGAGTTCAGATTTTTGACAATGTTTTGTCGAAGCAGGGCAGAGTTTGCATGGGTTAGTTGGGAGTCCGTTTTATATAGCTCCTGAGGTACTTGCAGGTAGCTATAACCAGGCTGCAGATGTCTGGAGTGCGGGCGTTGTTCTCTACATTCTTCTTAGTGGAATGCCGCCATTTTGGGGGAAGACAAAGTCACGGATATTTGATGCTGTTAGGACAGCTGACCTGAGATTCCCATCTGATCCCTGGGATCGAATTACTGGATCAGCTAAGGATTTGATTAGAGCAATGCTCTGTAAAGATCTTTCACAAAGGCTCACTGCTCAGCAAGTTTTAGGTAGGTCAAATGCACGCACAAAAACACACACACACACTCACCAAGAGTTTATTGAAATGCTGTAACAGTTAATAGTCCATGAATGACGCGTTAAGAAATCTGTGTTTGTGAGTGGCGAATGAAAGAAGTTTCGTAGTGTGCTTGACTAATATGTGTTCGTTGTGAACTTTCCCCTGTAGATCATCCTTGGATGAGGGTTAATGAACCGTATCCTAAACTACCGAGTCAATGTGAAAATGGAGGCCATGGAGAGTGTGATGTAGCCGGCAGCTCATTCTGTATGTCCAGGAGTCAAGACATCAGCTTTGGCTCTGCATCACCTAGTGTATGTGATGCCCAATCACCTACATTTACTTGTAGGTCATCTTTTTCTGCTTTCATGGCGGAACCATTTACTCCCCAATTAGCATCTGGCGGGTTTTCATTCTGCGGCGATGGTGATTCTAATGGTTTGGAATTCTCCTCCCCTATTCCCTCCATGCCAAGCTTTTCATTCTTCAGCCCTAGTTCTTTGGTCGAGGAAGGTAGTTGTGCAATAGAGTTCTCAGCCAGCATATCCAGAGTAGACACAATTCATGGAGGTATTTTGAGTTACATTTTGCTTCTCCCTGCATCGGTATCATAGAAATCTCGTCTCAATCATTTTAATGTATTGTAATGCAGAGACAATCTCAGGGAAGCTGCTATTATTGCCAGATTCTCTTTCATTCGGACTTGAAACGAGACAATTGGTTAACAAACCAGCCGAAGCTATAAGGACAGGTGGAACAACTGGATCTAGGACATCAGCCATTCACAGCAAGAGGAACCGTACTATTGGACTTGGTGAGCACGAGCAACTAGATGTCATGGTGACCGAATCAATCATTCGTTGGTCATCATGCACACATTATCCTACATCTCTGAGATCTTCTCTTGTCTGTTAACCGTATGGACCTGAAGCAGTAAAAGATAGGGCGGAGGGCCCTGATGCTCATATGAAGTCTGAAGTCTTTCAGCTCGTGCATTGTATCAAGCACATATGTTACCGTTTGGCTTGTTCCTAATGCTTAGTGCCACTTTTCTGTTTAGTTTCAACTTCAAGTAGCTGGTCGTATTATGAGAGATGGCTTCATGATAAGGGAGAGTGAATTTCTGCTTTTACGAGTAGGTAGGAAGGGCGATAGATGGAGGTGGAGTGTTCCGATGAAGTTTTGCTACGATGTCCAGAAACTGACAGGCTTCTGTAAGCTTAATGTAATATATCGTTCATGTCTGTTTCCATGTCTGTGTTTCCACTCGGCTGATTCGTGATGTTTAGTGCCATTTTTCATGTTGGTAGCTTAAGAAGAGTGCTATGTGATGTATGCCTAATGAGCTTCTGCCCTTTCGTATAAAGTGATTGTTCACAGAAGTGCTTTCCAAGTCTTGTGATTTATCTTTCTGCCCTTTTTTTTTTTATCCACCTTATCAGTTTCATGGTGATACAATATCGAGCGGGCCGGACACGAGATCTCTAGTGCATGAGTAAATGCTCTTTTCAAGCGAGCGAGTCAACGACAAGCCTTCCGTAGATAGACATTTTTGTTACAGATACAACTGAAATTTAAAGATATTTGAACTTTGGTTTTTTTGTTAATTTTTCTTTTATTTAAATCAAAATTACATATTAGTATAACCCTCTTTGCCAACCAAAAGAAGGTGAAAGACTATTCAAAACAAAATTTTGCTATTTTTTGTTTAAGCTTCACCTACAGATGATTTTAACATGTCTAATTTTTTTTTTAAATATACACGAAATATACATTTTAACATCTCTATATTTTTTTACTTCTCAGCTTAAATATTCTACTAAATATATACTTAGAGCTCAATAAATTGTTAATCCGCTTCCAAATACGTTAAAAAGATTTCCTTAATGCTCACGAAAAATATTTCGAGAAAATACAAAATTTGCATTAATTACAAAAAAAACATAGATTAACATTCACGGTTTTCAGTCAGTTTTGTAAATTCGTACATAAATCATCGTTCAATCTATTTATTTTCACCTTCACGACATTGTGAAATTTTAAAAATTAAGATGAGACTTTCCGTTGAGATTTTCAGTGTAGGTACAAAATGCAAACCTCAATGCAAGGGTTCCATGCCTCTGTAAGTTGGTCGAGGAGTTCACCTAATCCGATTGGCGGACACAAAAAAAAAATCACGGATAAACACACCACTATCGATTGATCTTAACTCACATCTCGTAATTATTTGCAAATTGGTGGCAGCAATTGGTGATGGAGGGGACCACTAACACATTTCTCTGCTTAGACTTGTCTATGTACACGTCTCAATTGCACAACCAGTCACCACATCAGAATTTAAATCTTCCAACATAAAAAGATAAGGTTTTTAGAATCAAAACCAGCCTCAAATTTTGCAGTGGGAAATTAAAAAAAAAGAAAAAAGAAAAGTTTTCAGTTAATCTTCACAAAACACAGAAGAAAGGTACCCGCCAAAAATGGGGTGCTGCAGGATAAACACCTCCAACCTTCCAGCTCTCTGGAAATTCCCGACTCAAAACCAGAATCCCAGAACCAAAACCATCATCTCCTTCTCTTCCCCTTCTTACTCTCAAACCGAAGATCGAAAATCGAAACTTTATACCGTGAACTTCAAGACTTTGAGTGCCTGCAAGCTTGGCATAGCCAGGTATCCTGACTTTGAATACAATGCTAAAGGTGGAGCGGGAACCGGGTCTGCCACAGAGGTCACGGAAAGCAACTCGAATGGCGATGTTTTGGTGTCGTTTGACATCGGAAGGCTCTATATCCCGCCATTGGAGAGTGCAACAACAAAGTTCTTGGGGTTGCCATTGCCGCCCTTTTTGAAGATTGACATTGTCCCTGAGTTCTTCAGTGGGAGCATCAATCCAGAATCCGGCCGGGTAAAATGCTTCGACAAAAGTAATTCTTAGTGTCGCATTAACTTACTAACTGGTTAGCAGCAGAGCGATGTTAACTGGTTTGTTTCATAACCACTGTTTGGTACTTTATTTTGCAGGTTGATCTCGAATTCAAGGCGGAGTTTTGGTTTTCGGTTGGGAGTATATACAAGGCTCCTCCGCTGCTGGTGAAGACGGTATTGACATCCGAGGAATCGAAGGGAACGATGAGAAGTGGAAGAGGGGAGAGGTTGGATAAACAAGGAAAGTGCAGACTTGTTGGGGTGGCAACCGTTGATCCTATCGATGACTTTCTGATTAACTCCTTCCTTGGCCTTCCCACGGAATGCCTGGCCGACTTGAACGCTATTATTTCCTTCTCTAGTTCTTAGTGGTTTCACGAGAGACGATCGTCGTCCCTGCAATGTAGTATTCTTTCGCGTAATCAAAGTCAATGTCGAACGAAAGCAAAACTATGTAGAGTCAGATTTACGTTCATATGCAGCTGAATTCGACTGTTTAACAATTTACGTTCATTTTCTCCATATGCTATATAGTTGTAGAACTCACTCGTGTGCTCCGTCATTGCTCGCTTGTTTTCAACGATCGGAGATGTCTTGGGTTCGAGTTCAGCTATCCTTCCACCGGAGCACAAAGCAAGTTGATGCGCATTTTGAACGTACTGTGCTTAATCGGTGAGCAACCACCAACGTTGTCCTGCGCTTCATCGAATGGTCCAGTGCTGCAGTGCATCCTGGACCTGGCGCTCACTAACTGCATCCAATGCACTGGTGGCCTGCAGCAAAGAACTCCAATAAATGAAAACCTAAACTGGGATTGTGCTTGATTAGCAAATTTTAATGCCACAAAAAGGAAAGGCTTTGACATTTCCAAATTCATTTGCAACGATGATCGGGATGGGAATTGAATTTGTTCAACTTTTTTAGTTTTTCATAATCTTAAGGGGTTTGTTCGTCCTATCAATTTTTCAAAATCATTTATTTGTCATATCGCCCTAATTTTTTTATCCAAAATATTTCAAAGTTATTTCAAAACTTTTAACTCCCCACACTTCTTCAAGATTATTTCGGATAATTCACTCTTTTTTATTTAAGAACGAGATGGATTGCATTGAATTCTTAAAGCTTGCCACTAGTTAAATTCCATGTTAGGGAGCCTAATATACTTTTTTAGTAGTTCAACATAAGTCTTTGAATCAAACACGACATGTTTTTCTAACAGTCAAAGTTTTAGAGTTCGTACCAAAATAAAGAAATAGAGAACTTGTGAAAAGAAGATTAAATGTCCGAAATCAATTTATTCGTCCACCTCCCAGTAAAAAGGAAGTCAAATGTTCGGAACCAAGTTTGCGTGACATTTCAAAAAAATTATCAATGCTAAAAACCCTTGACTTTTTAATTTTGTACCTATAAATTGATTAATTTGACCTATAATTTATAAAGATGATCAAATTTTCATCTATAAATTGATTGATTTAGGTTTACCTATGAAGAATTGAAGATGACCAAGTTTTTACCATTAAAGTCGTCATTGTTTCACGGCGTCACGGGCGGAACAGGGAGTCGAAAAAGGAAACAATAAAAAATTGAGAGCGAGAGATACAGCATCAGCACGTCCAGTTCCCGCCCACGTGTCTCCTCGAGTGTCGCCAAGAGTCGAGACGAGGACCCTCACGAGATTCTGGTCTCCGCCCCATCGCCTCGATTCACCACCCAAATCACCTCAACTCCTCCTCTCTCGCTTCTCCACTCAGCTCCTCCTCCGCCACCTCCCTCTCCTTATCCTCCTCCTCCGCTGTCTCTCTCTCTCTCTCTAACCAGCTCGCGGTTCCATGGGACGCAGCCAGTCGCATCTCCGCACGAACATTCCTCGCGCGCTCTAGAAACCTCTAGAAGATTCTTCCGCTGTTGACTTTCTGCTTCCGAGAGTCCGATGGCGCAGCTTCGTTGCATTCTTCTCCTCGCTTTCGTCTCCTCTCTGCTTCCTGCTCTTCGCGCCAGTGATGGCGATGCTGATCCGATTTACAAGTATCCCTTCCTTTCTGTGATTTTTGCTTGATTTCTGAAAATACCTGGAATTTCGCTTTCGTTTTCTTTCAGTTTTTCCGAGTTCGTATCAGTATTTGATTTGATTTATTTGTAAAAATCGAGCTCATCGAGTTGTTTATCTGAAGTATTTTAGTTTAGTTGAATGCTCTCACTGTTTGATTGATGAGCTTGGTTTAGTTGTTTGTATAGCCAAATTGATTAGAAATTTGATCCAGTTTTCGTGTTTTCGGGGTTGAAAACTCAGAAATCTGGACTAAGTTTCGGGTATTCCGTACAACGAATCAACGATGAGTGTGATGTTTCTGTTACTTGATGGATTTAGATTGTCAAGACATTTATGAAAATTTAATGCTAGGGAAAAATAAAAATTGAAATCTTTTATAATTAACTAGCATTAATGCAGATAATGATGAAAGTTCTTTATTTAGGAGCTTTAGGCGAATGAGTTTGGAAGTACTTTTAAAATGATTGAAACGCTTTTGGTGAGAATGTCTTTGAAATCTATAAGCAAAAGTTCAAGTGGATCTTGGAAAAGTGCTTTTCTGCAAGAAGCACATATTTGGTGCTTCTCCCAAAATGCAATTAAAGTGCTTTTGGAACCCAATATCAATTTCACCAAAAGTGCTTTCGATCATTTTGAAAGCACTTCCAAACGAGCCCTATAATGGTTATGCTATTTGATTGATGTGATTTCACAAGTACAAAATTTACATTCACGGAAGTTCATTAGGTGTTCTCTTGTATTGTATTCATCTATATGTTGCTTGTTTCGTGGCTGTTGGGTGATAATCATTATGATTTTTATGGGTTTTCCAGGTCTTGTGTGGCGGAGTGCGAAAAATCTGGGTGTGTAGGGGACACATGCTTTCAACACTGTAAATTTTCATCGGATGGGAAACCTATTGATGGTCCGTGGTACATGCAAGAGCCCCTCTATTTGCGCTGGAAACAATGGGACTGCCGCAGTGACTGCAGGTACCACTGCATGTTTGCAAGGGAGGAAGAGAGAGAGAAACTCGGCCATAAGCCTGTCAAATACCATGGGAAATGGCCATTTGAGCGTGTTTATGGCATCCAGGTCTTCCGCTGATATTTAGTAGAGCACATTAGTTGATTACTAATCTAAATAAGTTAATTTACTTGCTGATATGGCCTAACCATTTACCGAACTTGTTTAGGAACCGGTTGCTGTTGCTCTCTCAGCTATCAATCTTGCCATTCAATTTCATGGCTGGATATCTTTTTTCATCCTTATATACTACAAGTTGCCGTTGAATCCAAACAAGAAGACGCACTATGAATATACTGGTATGTGGCACATCTATGGGATCTTGGCAATGAATGCCTGGTTTTGGAGTGGTGTATTTCACAGCCGGTAAGTGGTTTTGAATTCCTTTGACACCGTAATGATTTATACATACAACCGTGATCTGCTCCATAATGTCAACTTAGGTGAAAGATAAATATTTTAGAACTTTGCACTTCTTAGACCTCGCAACCTATAGATTTAAACAAATTAATGGTCGCAATTTATAACAGCAGGACAAGATTTAGTGTAGTGTTGTGCATATGGAATTAGGGTATTCCATCGGCCAGAATTTTTCTCTGCTAAATTTCAACAGCAAGATTATGCTATAGCATGTGGTACTGACCTCGTAATGAATACAAAACTTTTGCGCGTTGATTGTGTCTGGTGTGAGGGAAGAACATGATTTTGATATGATAACATTAATTGTTTTCAGACCGTTTTTAACTGCTGCTTTGTTATACAATGTAGAGATGTCGAGTTGACAGAGAAGCTACATTATTCTTCTTCTGTAGCACTACTTGGATTTTCACTCATTGTGACCCTAATTCGAGCTTTTAATGTGAGAGATGCTGCTGCAAGGGTCATGGTTTGTGCTCCGCTGTTTGCATTCGTGACCACACACATACTGTACCTGAACTGCTATAAACTTGATTACGGTAAGACATTCTGTTGCAAATTCGAGCCAAACTTTTTGTTGCCTTTAATACAACACTATTTTCTGCGGCAATGAGCTGATACAAGTTTTGCAGGTTTGAACATGAAAGTGTGCATGGCCATGGGCATCGTTCAGCTTCTTACATGGGCAGTTTGGGCTGGTGTTAGTTGCCATCCATCGCGCTGGAAGTTGTGGGCGGTAGTGGCAGGAGAAGCCCTTGCCCTGCTCTTCGAGATATATGACTTCCCACCTTACCGAGGCTTTATTGACGCGCACGCTCTCTGGAATGCAATCAACATACCTATTACATACCTCTGGTGGAGTTTTGTGAGGGATGATGCCGAGTTTGTTACATCGGCTCTCCTTAAGAAAGCAAAGTAGTAGATCTGAATCGAAAAGCATGAAGTGATCAAATGGTGGATTGTATCAAAGACTCAAAAGTACATGACATGCTCAGCGCAGTTGGTTCGTAAAATGTTTTTTTTTTTTTTTCTCATGTGTATGCGTTTCTCCGAAATGCTTACCGTGATGTGGTTCCCTTTGTTTTTGCATTTCGCAACGGTATCGGTCAAATTGTTTCCGCCGTCTACGGTGGGCTACTTCCTCTGATGGAATCCGGATTTCCAGGTCGTTGTGTTGGTTTTTTTTCCTGGAAACTTTCTAGATGTAAGATTTGAATTCTCAAGTTACTGCATTGTGCTGTAAATCTTTGTCGAATACCATTTTAGGATGTTGTATGGTGATTTTGTTTATGCAGTGCTGGCATAGCTTATGGAGAAAGGTACCAATGAAAAAAAAATAGTAAAAAGTTTTTGCTGATAAATGTTTTTGCTATAAGCGCTTTTATTATTAACGTGTCAAAACTTTAGTCACATCGAATTGCTTTTTGGAATAGTACTTGGAAGTCCAAGAGGTGGTAGAAGTGTTTTTAAGTTTTTCTATCTATAGTGGAGTTTTTAAGAGTTTTTAAAATGAGTGAAAGTGTTTTTAGAGAAATTAATTTTGGGTCACAAACGCATTTTAAGTGCTATTTAGAAGCACTTATCCCAAAAGCACTTTAAGTGATATTTTAAAGAAATAACATATATTTACTTAATTTTTGCAACATAAAAGAAAAAATTAGGAGGTACGTTGTGAGTTCCATTCTTGACGCTGATGAATCACATGATGGTGGTAAAGGGAAGTTGAAACGCTTCTGTAAGTCTTCCCGACCTTCAAAAAGACGAATGAGGTGAAGTCCCAATATGGTTTTTTTTTTGTTTTTTAAAATAAGAAATTAGGAAAGGTATTGCATTGTTTATATTTGGAGCTTGAGCTTCAAGTGTTCGACGGTTTAAAACTTTTGGCACCAAAGGCCAACAATACGTATATGATTGGGCCCCACTTTAGGGTTTTAGGAAAGCAGACGCAAGTACTCTGCCACTTCATCAGCAACCAGATCAAATTTACAGCAGCGGCGCCGCCTCTCCTCCGCCGCTTCGGCGTTCAGACGCCTCTTCAGTCTTCTCCTCCGGCCGGTAGGGCGGCGGTATGTGAACTCACCCTCCTGAAGCTTTCTAGAAATTTCATCCGTTTTGGATTTTGGGATCGGTTTAACTGTGTCGTTCTGATGCCGCAGATGGATAACGGAAAAGGGATTGAAGACCCAGAGAAGAAAAAGAAGAAGGAAGAAAAGGTAATCTCTTGAAAAATTGCTTCTTTTAATGTTATAATTGCAGAACCGGATGAATAATTACGTGAATTACTGAATTTTCGAAAGAAAGTAATTTCGATTTTTGATATTTGGGCAGGCAAGAGAGAAGGAATTGAAAAAGCAGAAAGCTTTAGAGAAAGCTGCCAAGTTGCAGGTAATAATGGTGAAATGTATTTTGGTGTAGGTTTTCGATTCATTTTTTGGTTTTGTCAATTACGTTTTGTTGTGCTGCGTCTGCGTGGTGGTGTCGAATCGTCCTAGAATGTCAATGCCTGACTGATAAAGGATAAGGTGTTATTTGATGGTTTTAGGCACAACAAGCATCCAGTTCTTCATCTAAGAAGAGTGAAAAGAAGCATGTAAAGCGTTCCAACGAGGGGGAGGAGAATCCAGAGGACTTTATCGACCCAGAGACTCCTTTTGGCGAGAAGAAACGGATGTCGAGTCAAATGGCAAAACAGTATAGTCCAAGTGCAGTAGAGAAATCGTGAGTTTCATGTTTTCTTTTCACGACTTCTCCCAACAATTTTACTTTGTATTTATTTATTACGTTATCTATGCTTGACGATTTAGGTGGTATGGATGGTGGGAGAAGACGGGATTCTTTGTGGCAGATGCTAAGAGCTCCAAACCTCCTTTTGTCATTGTGAGTGTCATATTGCTCCGTCAAATTTGTTTTTGAGTTTGCATTGACATGGATACCAATAAACAAAATAAAATTAACTTGCATATATTACAGGTTTTGCCGCCCCCCAATGTGACTGGTGCCCTTCATATTGGCCATGCTCTTACTGCTGCTGTTGAGGTGATTCCCAAGCTTGTTCTTTGGTGACTTCCAAAGTATGTTTTCTAAAAAAGAAAATAAAACTAATTGGATGTAATTTTGTTATATGCAGGACACTATAATCCGTTGGCGAAGAATGTCTGGTTACAATACCTTGTGGGTGCCTGGAATGGACCATGCTGGGATAGCGACACAGGTGTTCATTTAACAATTATTGAATATTTACTATAGTTTAGTTTTTGAGTATTACCAATTTAAGCAAAAGTGATTCTGCACTCCCTTCATTCCAACACTTCACACAAACTCAACAGCACCAGTTTATTATGTGGCTGGATGGGGGTCTTGTAGGGGTCATAGCTTTTAGTGCCTGATACGTAGGCTGCTCTCTGGGGATAGAACTTCCGCATGAAGGATGTCAGATCTTAAATAGCAACTTTTATTCTCATACATGTCTGATGTCCTCAAGGGCGCGTTCTTTCAAAATTAGGCCATGGTCAGGAGTGGTGTTTTATATTTTATCTTATTCTCAGTGTTGTAGCTTTTCATAACAGAAAAAGAAACTAGAATGGTGTCTTTGCCAAAATCTCAAAGATCAATCAGATACGTATTTGGCCTTATTATGGCTGTGGGAGGACCAGTTAGGGTCCAGGTTTTCCTCCTAACAAAACTAGTGGACTTGAGTAAACAGCACATGATATGTTCTTTCCTATAGGTGTGGTGCTTAATAGCCCGTGCTTCATGAATTTATTAACCTTGTCATGAAAACCCTACATATGCATCTATATATATATATATATATATATATATATATATATATATATATCTGGATTATGTTCATGTCATTTGTTATTTGTTTTCTGGATTTTAACATTTATGTGCCATTTATAGGTTGTTGTAGAAAAGAAGCTAATGCGAGAAAGGCAGTTAACCAGGCATGATATTGGTCGCGGGAAATTTATAGCTGAAGTGAGTTTGAACTGAAACTAGCTAGTATTAGATCCGTTCATAATTTTGATGTTCTAAAGTTAATGGATCCATTCTTACCTTTTCATAATTGTTGTTGGTAATTTTGGTTGTTGAAAGGTTTGGAATTGGAAAAATAAGTATGGGGGCACCATTTTACAGCAGCTACGTCGTTTGGGTGCTTCTTTGGACTGGTCCCGTGAGGTAATCAGTTGAATTCTGGATTTGTTTTTTGGAGCAAAGTATTAGTTGTCTTGTTAAATTTCTTGTTCTCTTTATTAGACCTAGTCATGAAAATCTCTCTCTCTCTCTCTCTCTCACTCTCATGTATGTGTGTGTATTATTATTATATGTATTACTAATTTCTTTGATTTTTTTTCCACTGTTTCCTTCTTAATTGTAGTGCTTTACAATGGATGAGAAAAGATCAAAGGCCGTGACAGAGGCTTTTGTAAGGCTTCATAAGCAAGAGCTTATCTACAGGTATGCTAGGCACAGGAGCTGTGTTGTTCTAGGTTTAACATTATGTCATGGTGGAGGCTAGCTTTTCTGCTTTTTGTTTGATTTCATATATACATTTTTTTTTTTATTTAGTTAGCCAGTTGAGGTAAGGACTGGTTGATAATACTAACGACCAATGGACTTCTCCAATCATCTACTCCTATAATTCATCCTCTCTATGTCCTTTTTTATGCACTCTGGTTTGTACATATTCTGGCTTTGTTTTGCAGGGATAATCGCCTAGTGAATTGGGATTGTGTCTTGCGGACAGCAATATCTGACATAGAGGTCAGCCTTCTCCTTTTAGTGGCATACTTTCCCAAATTTTTCAGCATTATGAAATTTTTTTGGGTCTATGTAGGTGGACTATATTGATGTAAAAGAAAGGACGTTGCTAAAGGTTCCTGGATATGAGAACCCTGTTGAATTTGGCGTGTTGACTTCATTTGCTTACCGTCTGGAAGAAGGTTTAGGTGAGATTGTTGTGGCCACTACTAGAGTGGAAACTATGCTCGGTGATACTGCTATTGCTGTACATCCTAATGATGAAAGGTACCGGCATCTTCATGGAAAGCATGCCATTCATCCTTTTAATGGAAGAAGGATTCGTATAATATGTGATGCAATTCTTGTTGATCCAGAATTTGGGACTGGTGCTGTGAAGGTAAATTTAACGTATAAGTTGTGAAAGATTATGTTAAATTTATTTTCTGGTTTATGTTTCAGGTTATAAAAATTTGTTGATCTTTCTCTTTTGCCTCATGCAGATTACACCGGCCCATGATCCTAATGACTTTGATGTTGGAAAGCGCCATAATCTTGAATTTATCAACGTCTTTACTGATGATGGAAAAATAAATCAGGATGGTGGAGAATTTGTAGGGATGCCACGTTTCAAAGCCCGAGAGGCAGTGACTGAAGCATTAAAGAAGAAGGTATCTGTTTACAGTACTGCATGTGTACCTTACGGATAGATGGTGATTAAAAAAAAATTAATTCTAATTATCAACATAGTATTTCATATTCCTATGCAATTGTTAAATGCTTACCGAGTAGATGAATATATTGGTTGTTAGTGGGGACTTCCTGGGCTGACTGCAGTAACACCTTTAACACTATCACTGCCACCTCCTCCCACATTTCTTTAACATCGTTTTCAAGTCGATACTCCTTCAAAACAATGTCTTATGAAATGAAATTGTTTGCATCCCCATAATTCCAGACATTTCGCACAATTTAATATACCCTACTTGTAACAATGTCACTTGTCAGCATCCCCAGTTTTGTGTTACACGTGCATCAATCTTCCTAGTTGTTGGGGGTTACTGTCTGTTTGAATTCATTTCTGTTTACAATTTTATGGATGGTTCAGTGACCCTATTCTCCTTGCATTTAGGGCCTCTTTAGAGATGCTAAGGCCAATGAGATGCGCCTTGGAATTTGCTCTAGAAGTCAAGATGTTGTGGAGCCCATGATAAAGCCCCAATGGTATGTTAAATGCAGTGGTATGGGAAAAGAAGCCCTTCATGCTGCCATAGATGATGAGAACAGGAAGCTTGAGATCATCCCGAAACAGTATACTGCTGATTGGAAGAGGTGTGGTTTTTTTCTTTCTTTGCCTTTTTGGAATTTCTTGTGTATGCATTGTAAGGAATAATAAGATCATATTTCCAGAAGGTATGTTCTTTTTTAGAGCATTGCCAAGAAAGTAAGTTCAGGTTTTGGACAAGTCAGTGGATGAATTCTAATTGTTACTTGTGTCTTTGCAATTTATATAAATGGAATTCTGAACATAAAGGCTAAAATTTGTACTTAGTTCTGGTCTCAATTGTACAGATGGCTTGAGAACATTCGTGATTGGTGCATTTCAAGGCAACTCTGGTGGGGTCACCGTGTTCCTGCGTGGTATGTTGTTTATGAGGGTGATAGTCCAGACAATTTTGGAGCATCAGATGAGCGATGGGTTGTTGCGAGAAATGAAGAAGAGGCGAAAGGACATGCCAGCCAAAAATTTGAGGGGAAATTTCAATTGATGCAGGATCCTGATGTGCTTGACACGTGGTTTTCCGCTGGTCTCTTCCCATTGTCTGTGTTAGGCTGGCCTGATGATACAGAAGATCTGAAGGCGTTTTATCCTACTTCGGTTCTTGAAACTGGTCATGACATTCTCTTTTTCTGGGTTGCTCGTATGGTAATGCTTGGAAATACATTGGGTGGCAACGTACCTTTTACAAAGGTGGGAACTTTTTTTACATTATTTATGTAATGGCTTTCTGTGTGTATTGCATTTTGCCTAAATTATAATTTCCAGTTGCTTGACTATGAAACAATGGCATGTTATACTTAACATAACTGAGTGTTTTTCTACTTGGTAAAAGCTTGAAGGAAAAGAAATTTTGTGGAATCCTACTACATTGTTATTACGAGATTCCCAGTTTACATGTTTATATGTATACGAGCTTGTTAAAATGTCCAGTGGGCATTTGTTAGAGACACATGACTTTTTCACCATCTTAATTTTGCAAAAATCGTTCTGAGCATGCAAAGATGGTTTTGATTTTACATTATAGTTTGATTATTGAAGTGTGAAGTGACAGGTGGAATTTGGTTGCTTTGCAGGTCTATTTGCACCCAATGATTCGTGATGCACATGGGCGTAAAATGTCTAAGTCCTTGGGGAATGTCATTGATCCTCTTGAAGTAATAAATGGTATTACCCTTGAAGGTCTGCATCAGAGGCTTTTAGAGGGAAATTTGGATCCCAAGGAATTGACTGTAGCCAAAGAAGGGCAAGTAAAGGACTTTCCTAAGGGTATTGAAGAATGTGGTGCAGATGCTCTCCGTTTTGCTCTTGTCTCTTACACTGCTCAGGTTAGGATTCTATCTTTATATTTCTGGCAGGTAACTGTTTTCTACCATGGATCTAGTAATCTACCTGACTGTCTTTTCTTGTCTTTTCAGTCTGATAAGATAAATCTGGACATCCAAAGGGTTGTGGGTTATCGTCAATGGTGCAATAAACTGTGGAATGCAGTACGATTTGCTATGAGCAGGCTTGGGGATGATTTTGTGCCACCCTCAGATGTAAATCCAGATGTGCTTCCATTTGGTTGCCAGTGGATACTCTCAGTACTAAATAAAGTCATATCCAAAGCTGTTTTGTCATTGGAAGCGTACGACTTCTCGGATGCAGCCACTGCAGTGTATGCTTGGTGGCAGTACCAATTGTGTGATGTCTTTATTGAAGCTATCAAGCCTTACTTTTCTGGCAACGATCCAAAGTATGAGTCTGAAAGGGGTTTTGCACAAGCCACGCTATGGTTATGTCTTGACAATGGTCTGCGGTTGCTTCATCCGTTTATGCCATTCGTCACAGAAGAACTGTGGCAGCGCCTTCCGTCACCAAAGGATCACAAGAGGCCAGCCTCAATTATGATATGCGAATATCCTTCCACTCTAGAGGTTGGTTAGTTTTTTTAATTTTTTTTTTCAAACATAAATTGGATGATCCTGACCAGCCTAAAGCTAGAGGCAAATGATCATGCAAAAAGTACGCTTGCATCATTGTACTTCTTAGGCCGTAAAGGATTACTCATAGGAATGGTGGTTTTCATTATGACCCTGTACCTTTGGGATAATGTTGCGGGGGCAGTTATTTGGCTGTTGACGTGAAGTTGGTATGTTTAGTAACCATCTTTCTAACTTGTCATTTTTACAGCGCTGGACAAATGAAAGGGCAGAGACCGAGATGAATCTTATAGATTCTGTAGTGAAATCTCTCCGTTCACTTGCGAAAGAAAGTCATGAACGGTATATCTTGTCAGTGCGGTGTGAAATATTTTGATTTGTCATGTCGTGAATTGATCTGATTAGTGTTTGTTCTTTCAGGCGACCAGCTTCTGTGCTTTGTCGAACACCATTAGATAGGGAAATAATATGCAGCCGTCAACTGGAGATTGAAACTCTCGCCAATTTGTCATCTTTGACGGTAAGTCATGCGTTGTTTTATAAAATCTGCTCTAGCAACAGAACGAGGCAACAAAATTATAGGACCGACTGCTTTTTGACTGACCATTGCTTTATGCAAATTCAGTTAATATATTTCTTATCCGTTCAGGTAATCAACGAGAACGATGCTGCTCCAACTGGATGTGTGGTGGGTGTTGTAAACGAAAACCTTTCTGTGTATCTCAAGCTTCAAGGAAGCCGTTCATTAGAAGCCGACCTTGAGAAGATCCGGAAGAAGATGGAAGACATTACATTGTAAGCTTTGCTGTTGAAGTTACTTGGTGACTGAAAGCTCAGGTTACACTTTGAAAACTGTTTTTATTAACTTGCAGGCAACAAGAGAAGCTATCGAAGGCGATGAATGTAGCCGGCTACAAACAAAAGGTCCCGGAAAAGATTCAGAAAGCCAGCGCAGACAAGCTTGAATCACTCGAGAAGGAAAAAATGTCTCTCGAAGAAGCAAGCCAGCATATGGAAGCACAGATATCGACCAACGAACAGTAGTGACTTCCAATTTGAAATTCGATCAAGAACTATTTATTCGTATTACATTACTCGCGTACTCTTAGATAATTTACCGAGATTTTGTCGCCGTCACTGAATAATTAGTTCAAAAGTAATTTTTCTCAATTATATTATAAATTTATACACGGTACATCTTCGTGGTACATATATTTGACTTTTATTTTTCTTCTTTTCTCCCTATACGTGCTTCCGTACTAGTCAAAATTTTGTACGGAGAAAAAGCACTTTTACAAGCCAAAGATTACTACAAAATTTAACAGTTACTCACAGAAGCAGCTTTTTGGCGTTCTAGAGAGTGGAGACTACACTAAGCCAACACTGAAAAGAGATCAAATGGAAAAACTCCATAATGGCACGTCAACATAAGCATCCAAGTCATCATAAACACCCACGTCATCATCCTCACTGTAATGAGGTGGAGGAAGTAGCATTCCTTCCGCCATATTTGCCAGCAGTCCCGGCATCCCAAAAACCGCTTCCTCATCCATAAAATGCACTTGTTGCTCCGACGCAGACGTGCACTCCGATGGAGCCACAGCAGAAGCACCACAAGCCTCATCCGACTCTTCCACCGGCCGAAACTGTTCTGCTGCTTCCGCCGCGGCAGTTTGAATGTCCTTCGCGTTGGCGGAGGCCGGGACTGGCAGCCGCCACGCAGAGTCGGCAAAGTTGAGGCAAGCCGACATCCCCTTCAGCGCAATGGCCGCCACATCATGAGCGCGCGCGGCCATTTCGGCTGTGGGAAAAGTTCCCAGCCAAATCCTTGTCTTTTTGTTGGGCTCCCGGACCTCGCTCACCCACTTGCCGGAGTTCATCCTCCGGACACCTCGGTACACAGGGTGCCTTGTCTCTTTAAACTTCTTCCGTCCAGCCCGCTTCTTCGGGTAAGTGGACGCCAGCGGGACCTCCTCGTCCGACAAGTTCATGAACATGGGGTGAGCACTGTTGGCGTCAGAAGCGGACGACGATTCCGGCTGCAGGTCCACGTAGTAATGAGAGAAAGCATCCATTTCTAGGTACGAGAGTAGTATAGTTCGTTTAACACAAACGATGGGGAAGCAAGTGAGAATCGAACTCAAAACTTCAAACGCTTAAGCGACCTCTTAACTAACTAAACTACAAGCGATTCGAGCTTTATAGTTGGAAAAGTCGTGTGGACAATCTAGTACTTCGCAGTTTTGGAGTTGGAAACTTAGTACTGATAAAAAAAGTGTGGATAATCTCAGATTGTTTGTTCTGGTTATGTAACTTTTTTCTTATGAGTAGATTTGGTTTAGATATATATGAGTATGAGTGTGATGTGAGTACAAAAAGGTGACTGCGCAAATAAAAAACGTGCACACGGAGCCAGGCTGGGGCTGGGTTGGGCAGGCATGGAGTCCACGGAGTAACTGCAGGACTGGGTGCCGGCTGGGGGATATTAAACCAATAAACCCAACAGCTGTCGTGGATTGTATCCCTCCCTCCGCTTTTTTCTCCTTTTTTTCCCAAGTTGCGGGCGTGGATTGTAGTTTTGTTTGTGTGTGCCAAGTGTGTGGATTCTGAGTGTTGACTGGTTTTTAATATTTAAGTGAATGAATCTTGTTGCTTTCAAGGTCAAAGGTCGTGTCACTCACTCATCACTCAATCCACATGAATATATGTATGTACTTTCACACCTGCTGCACTGTATATAAACAGGGAATAAACAGCTTCGTCGGATCTAACTTGTTTCTTTCTTGATCTTTTTTATGAACGAGGACCATCGCCCGGATTTTTTTTCTATATATCTCGTAATCGTGTCTGTTTATCGTACATCGTTTGGTCAGAAATTATTTAAAATTTAAAATTTAAAATTCAAATATAAATAGTACCTAACGAAAACTGAGCACACAATGTACGATGAACAGACACGATTGTAGGATCCCTAGGAAAGGGATCCGGCGAGGATCCTTGTTCCTTTTTTATGGAACCGGATCCCCTCCTGAGCAGAGGGTGGGGATCCTCTTGACCAGCCCATATGGGCTCTTGAAATTTGATCCAACGACTACAATAACTATAACTTTTAAAGGGCTCCCTGTTTGTAGCCCTTGAATTAAATTTCAAGGGCCCAGATGGGCTGGTCAGGAGTATCCCCACCCTATGCTCAGGAGGGGATCCGGTTACCTTTTTTATATCAACTTGTTTCTTTCTTTACCTTTTTATATGGAAAAGGATCCTCGCCGAATCCCTTTCCTAGGGATTCCGTGATCTCACACGTTCATCGTATATCGTGCGATCAGTTTTCATTAGGTACTATTCATATTTAATTTTAAATTTTAAATTTTGAAATAATTTCTGACTACACGATATACAATGAACGGGTGAGATCATGAGATCCTAGGATCCCTAAGAAAAGATCCGGCGAGGATCCTTTCCCTTTTTATATCAACTTGTTTCTTTCTTTATCTTTTTATTTGATCATTTCATATAAGGATATAGGCTTATTTTTAGAATGGTGCTATCCACACACTAACTTTTACTCCTTACACACCTCTCTCAATTTTCGATCTTCGGATCGAAAGAACTGAAGAAAATCAATGGATGAAAATTAACAAGAGTGTGTTGGAAGTAAAATGGGGTGTGAATAACACTCACCTCTTTTTAGTTACGTTTCTCCGAGTTTGATTTTAATTTCATTATGTTTTTTGTTACTAAAAAATTATTACTTTATTCCTTGAAATTCAAAGTTGCTCTATTTTGCCGTTTGGAACTCACTTTTGATCCTATTTTGGCCTTTGAAACTTGAAAGTCGTATTTATAAAACTCAAAATTTGCTCTACATTGCCTTAGATCTGTTAATTTCTTATGTGGTTTTGATTTAGATGTGCCAGGTTAATCAATTTATTATTTTTTTTTTGCATCTCTTCAATTTCTTTTAAACTTAATATTCTCTTATTCTTGAATGTTAACGTATAATGGACATTTATAATCAAATTTATTGCACATGTGGCATAGTCTTATTAGATGTTGGTCTCACATATATTTCAAGAGGCGACTTATAAGTTTTAGGAAGAAGACAGAGTCCACAAGTGAAAGTGAAACGAATTTTGAGTTTCAATGAGTAAAATGGTGACTTTTGAGTTATAAGAAGTAAAATGAGATCAAAATAGAGTTCCACTTTCAGGTGGCGTAGTTAAAAATAAGCGATATTCATCATTAACTTTTCACTTTCACCAAGTAAAAAGAAAATATATCTTTTGGGGTCCAAGAAAATACTTCAATAAAGAAAAAGACCAAGGGCTGGAAAAAAGTCGAAATTGAAAAGATCCTAATAATTCAGAATGGGAGTCAGGCCGTCATATTATTAAGGAAAAATTAGAATCCCTGCACTTTTCTAATACTTTTTAGATTAAAAATTAGTTATATTTTGAAATTTGATTAGGATGCCTAAATAATAGTCATGTCAGCATTTTTATATTTATTTAAATTACATGTAATTATTGTGTTTTTTTTTAATTTAAAATGTTAATTATTATATTCCATATATATCCATTTAGGTTGATATATTTCTGTATGTGGCCTTTTTTTTAGGAAGTCAGTTTCTTCTCCCATGTTGGAGGCGTATGATTTCTTCTCCCACGTTAGAATTCTGTGATCCTCATTTTTGAATTTTGAATGGACTTATACATTTCAATTAGTGGTTGTTTTCACTATTTTATATTGATATCATATGAGATAATTAAACGTATTCTCTATTTTTGAAGACTTGAGGCTGGTACGTTTAGATAATATATTTAAATATACCGAATACGTACCAAGAAGATATGATTTTGTGCCACCCTCAGATGTAAATCCAGATGTGCTTCCATTTAGTTGCCAGTGGATACTCTCAGTACTAAATAAAGTCATATCCAAAGCTGTTTTGTCGTTGGAAGCGTACGACTTCTCAGATGCAGCCACTGCAGTGTATGCTTGGTGGCAGTACCAATTGTGCGATGTCTTTATTGAAGCTATCATGCCTTACTTTTCTGGCAACGATCCAAAGTACGAGTCTGAAAGGGGTTTTGCACAAGCCACGCTATGGTTATGTCTTGACAATGGTCTGCGGTTGCTTCATCCGTTTATGCCATTCGTCACAGAAGAACTGTGGCAGCGCCTTCCATCACCAAAGGATCACAAGAGGCCAGCCTTAATTATGATATGCGAATATCCTTCCACTCTAGAGGTTGGTTGATTAGTTTTTTTTTTTTTTTTTTCAAACATAAATTGGATGATCCTGACCAGCCTAAAGCTAGAGGCGAATGATCTTGTAAAAAGTACACTTGCATCATCGTTCTTCTTAGGCCGTAAAGGATTACTCATGGGAATGGTGGTTTTCATTATGACCCTGTACCTTTGGGATAATGTTGCGGAGACAGTTATAGTATGTGTAGTAACCATCTTTCTAACTTGTCATTTATACAGCGCTGGACAAATGGAAGGGCAGAGATCGAGATGAATCTTATAGATTCTGTTGTGAAATCTCTCCGTTCACTTGCAAAAGAAAGTCGTGAAAGGTATATCTTGTCAGTGCAGTGTCACTACTACAAAAGGGGATAACAGTGGCGGTGTGAAAACCGACAAGAAACCTCAATTACTGTCGGATTTTTGGTAAAAATCCGACATTAAATCGTGCAATGTCACATAGAGGAACCGATCAATGCTACCGTCACAAAAGGGTATTGACGGCGCTTAGCCCCCTTAATCCACCACCAAGAAGCAAAGTAATATAAAATAAAAAAGAACAACAGCGTCGCTTAAAAGTGACATCGAAGCTTGCGTCGGATACAAGCGACATTACGTACTGACAGTGACTGTGGAATGGAACGGACTGGTGTCGATTAGGACCGACACCGCTTGATAATTGAATGAATAAAATAACCACTATAATGTCGCCTATAAGCGACACCACCTAATAATTGGTTTTTTTTTCTCTCTCTTTCCAAAACTCCTCTTTCTTTTTCATCATCTTCTTCACCCGCTCTAAATCCTCACCTTTTTCATCGTCCTAATCCCTACTTTTCTTCACCCAACAACAAACGCCTATAAACCCATAATTTTTTTTTTTTAATGTACGATTTTTTTCGTATTTTCCAAACACTTTTATAACACATGAAATAAATTTTCTGAAGAGCCACGTAATTGATTGCAGGGAGGAAGAAAAAATTTGTCAGATTTCGTGTTTGATGTGAAACCATGAAACCAAGGGAGGGAGGAAGATGAGAAGAATAGTTTGGATCGATCGCCGCTTGAGCCGTCTCGCTAAGATCGGAACTCGAAGGCTCGAGGAGCAGCCCCTAAAAGGGAAGCCGTAAAGACAGCGTGCTCGTCACTACAGTGTTGAAAGAGAAGGGAGAGAGGCAGACGTTTTGATGTGAAATACAGTTGTTGTTGCTGCGGTGGTTGTTGGGAGAAGAAGGAGTTGCTTTGCTGAAAAGGCTATGAGGGCTGTTGAATTTGAAACGGCGATAGCTGCTACTGCTGCTGTTGTGGCTGCGAAGAAGGAGCTGCTTTGCAGAAGGAGATGTGTTCTCTTCCTTTATATTTAGAATTTTGTGTGGGGGTCTACTGTGGAGTGATGTGAAATTTTCAAATTTCAAAATGTTTGAAATTTTTGTAAAAGTTTTTGATTTTGTGAACCGCCTTTTAAATTTTTTTAACTTAAGTATATATGAATGTTTTAAAAAGGCGCCTACAAACTTTACACACAAGCGAATGAAGTGTCGACACCAGGTTTAAAATATTTTAAAAACAATAAGGACAAGTTTGTGTGGCGTCGAAATAAGGACAAGTTTGCGTCGGTTAAAACCGACGTGTCCCTGACAGACTTGACAGTCGTAGCAGACGGCCTCGAAATAGCAAACTTGTGTCGGTTCAAACCGATGTAAGCTTGCCATGTCAGTGCACTTGGATGTGGCGTCGAAATAAGGAAACTTTTGCGTCGGTTAAAACCGACGCCAACACTGATTGAAAAAGCTCTTCCAGTCATTTGCCCCTACACTCATACTTTATGTCGCTTAAAAGCGACACCAGTATTTAAAAATATTAAAATGTATGTTTACGTCGGTTTAAAAGCGACACCAGTATTTTATGACGCTTATAAGCGACAGTAAATTCGATGTCATGTTCAATTAGTGTCATAACTGTATAGTCCGCCACTATATTAGATTAAACCGACACCACTCACTGACACTATAAGGCCATTTTGTAGTCACATGTGAAATACTTTGATTTGTCATCTTGTGAATTGATCTGATTAGTGTTTGTTTCTTTCAGGCGACCAGCTTCTGTGCTTTGTCGAACACCATTAGATAGGGCAATAATATGCAGCCGTCAACTGGAGATTGAAACTCTCGCCAATTTGTCATCTTTGACGGTAAGTCATGCGTTGTTTAAAGAACGTGCTCTAGCAACTGGACGAGGCAACAAAATTATAGGACCGACTGCTTCTTGACTGACCAATGCTTTATGCAAATTCAGTTAATATATTTCTTATCTGTTCAGGTAATCAACGAGAACGATGCTGCTCCAACTGGATGTGTGGTGGGTGTTGTAAACGAAAACCCTTCTGTGTATCTCAAGCTTCAAGGAAGCCGTTCATTAGAAGCCGACCTTGAAAAGATCAGGAAGAAGATGGAAGACATTACATTGTAAGCTTTGCGGTTGAAGTTACCTGGTGACTGAAAGCTCAGATTACACTTTAAACCCTTCCACATTTGATTGCTGACGACTGTTTTTATTAACTTGCAGGCAAAAGGAGAAGCTATCGAAGGCGATGAATGTAGCCGGCTGCAAAGAAAAGGTCCCGGAGAAGATTCAGAAAGCCAACGCAGACAAGCTTGAATCACTCGAGAAGGAAAAATCGTCTCTCGAAGAAGCAAGACAGCATATGGAAGCACAGATATCGAGCAACGAACAGTAGTGACTTCCAATTTGACATTCGATCAAGAACTATTTATTCGTATTACATTACTCGCGTGCTCATAGATAATTTATTGAGATTTTGTCGCCGTTACTGAATAATTAGTTTAAAAGTAATTTTTCTCGATTATATTATAAAAGGACTTTTAACGAAAAGCTTCCGGTACTGTTTATTTTAACGAAAAATCATATTTTTACATTACAAAATCAATCATTGTACTATTTATTTTACCTTTTATTTTCAAAATTTTTCTATTAGTTTTTCTTATTATAAATTTATACACGTTACATCTTCGTGGTACATATATTTGACTTTTATTTTTCTTCTTTTCTCCCTATACGTGCTTCCGTACTAGTCAAAATTTTGTACGAAGAAAAAGCACTTTTACAAGCCAAAGATTACTACAAATTTAACAGTTACTCACAGAAGCAGCTTTTTGGCGTTCTTGAGAGTGGAGACTACACTAAGCTAAAACTGAAAAGAGATCAAATGGAAAAACTCCATAATGGCACGTCAGCATAAGCATCCAAGTCATCATAAACACCCACGTCATCATCCTCACTGTAATGAGGTGGAGGAAGTAGCATTCCTTCCGCCATATTTGCCAGCAGTCCCCGCATCCCAAAAACCGCTTCCTCATCCATAAAATGCACTTGTTGCTCCGACGCTGACGTGCACTCCGATGGAGCCACCGCAGAAGCACCACAAGCCTCATCCGACTCTTCCACCGGCCGAAACTGTTCCGCTGCTTCCGCCGCGGCAGTTTGAATGTCCTTCGCGTTGGCGGAGGCCGGGACTGGCAGCCGCCACGCAGAGTCGGCAAAGTTGAGGCAAGCCGACCTCCCCCTGAGCGCAATGGCCGCCACATCATGAGCGCGCGCGGCCATTTCGGCTGTGGGAAAAGTTCCCAGCCAAATCCTTGTCTTTTTGTTGGGCTCCCGGACCTCGCACACCCACTTGCCGGAGTTCCTCCTCCGGACACCGCGGTACACAGGGTGCCTCGTCTCTTTAAACTTCTTCCGTCCAGCCCGCTTCTTCGGGTAAGTGGACGCCAGCAGGACCTCCTCGTCCGACAAGTTCATGAACATGGGGTGAGCACTGTTGGCGTCCGAAGCGGACGACGATTCCGGCTGCGGGTCCACGTAGTAATGAGCGAAAGCATCCATTTCTGGTTACGAGAGCAGTACAGTTTGTTTAACACAACCGATGCTGAAAGAAGCGAGAATCGAACTCAAAACTTCAAACGCTTAAGCGACCTCTTAACTAAACTACAAGCGATTCGAGCTTTATAGTTGGAAAAGTCGCAAGTGTGGACAGTCTAGTACTTTGCAGTTTTGGAGTTGGAAACTTAGTAATGATGAAAAAGTGTGGATAATCTCGGATTGTTTGTTCTGGGTATGTACTCTTCTGTTTATGAGTAGAGTTGGTTTGGATATATATAAGTGTGATGTGAGTACAAAAAGGCGACTGGGCAAATAAAAACGCGAACACGGAGCCACGGAGTAAATTGCAGGACTGGGTGCCGGGTGGGGTATACTAAACCAATAAACCCAACAGCTGTCGTACGATTACTTGTATCCCTCCCTCCTTTTTTTCCCAAGTTGCGGGCGTGGATTGTAGTTTTGTTTGTGTGTGCCAAGTGTGTGGATTCTGAGTGTTGACTGGTTTTTAATATTTAAGTGAATGAATCCTGTTGCTTTCAAGGTCAAAGGTCGTGTCACTCACTCATCACTCAATCCACATGAATATATGTACGTACTTTCACACCTGCTGCACTGTATATAAACAGGGAAAAAACAGATTCGTCGGATCAACTTGTTTCTTTCTTGACCTTTTTTATGGAATCGGATCCCCTCCATAGGATGGGGATCCTCCTGATCAGTCCATCTAGATTTTTGAAATTTGATCCAACGGTCATAATAATTATAACTTTTAAAGGATTTTTTGTTTGTAGCCGTTTGATCAAATTTTAACGGTCCAAATAGGCTGATCAGGATGATCCCCACCCTATACTCATCAGGGGATCTGGTTCCCTTTTTTATATTTCTTTCTTTACCTTTTTATATCAACTTGTTTCTTTCTTTATCTTTTTATTTGATCATTTCATATAAGGATATAGGCTTATTTTCAGAATAGTGCTATCCACACACTAAATTTTACTTCTTACATACCTCTCTTAATTTTCGATCTTCGGATCGAAAGAATTGAAGAAAATCAATGGACAAAAATTAACAAGGGTGTGTTGGAAGTAAAAGGGGGTGTGAATAACACTCCCCTCTTTTTAGTTACATTTCTCGGAGTTTGATTTTAATTTCATTATGTTTTTTGTTACTAAAAAATTATTACTTTATTCCTTGAAATTCAAAGTTGCTCTATTTTGCCGTTTGGAACTCACTTTTGATCCTATTTTGGCCCTTGAAACTTGAAAGTCGTATTTATAAAACTCAAAATTTGCTCCACATTGCCTTAGATCTGTTAATTTCTTATGTGGTTTTGATTTAGATGTGTCAGGCTAATCAATTTATTTTTTTATTTTTTTATCTCTTTAATTTCTTTTAAACTTAATATTATCTTATTCTTGAATGTTAACGTATAGTGGACATTTATAATCAAATTTATTGCACATGTGGCATAGTCTTATTAGATGTTGGTCTCACATATGTTTCAAGAGGCGACTTACAAGTTTCGGGAAGAAGACAGAGTCCACAAGTGAAAGTGAAACGAATTTTGAGTTTCAATTAGTAAAATTGTGACTTTTGAGTTATAAGAAGTAAAATGAGATCAAAATAGAGTTCCACTTTCAGGTGGCGTAGTTAAAAATAAGCGATATTCATCATTAACTTTTCACTTTCACCAAGTAAAAAGAAAATATATCTTTTGGGGTCCAAGAATATACTTCAATAAAGAAAAAGACCAAGGGCTGGAAAAAAAGTCGAAATAGAAAAAATCCTAATAATTAAGAATGGGAATTGGGCCGCCATATTATTAAGGAAAAATTTGAATCCCTTGCACTTTTCTAGTACTCTTTAGATTAAACATTGGTTATATTTTGAAATTTGATTAGGACGCCTAAACAATAGTCATGTCAGCATTTTTATATTTATTTAAATTACATGTAATTATTGTGTTTTTTTAATTTAAAATGTTAATTATTAAATTCTATATATCTCCTTTTAGGTTGATATATTTCCGTACGTGGCCCCTTTTTTAGGAAGTCAGTTTCGTCTCTCACGTTTGAGCTGTATGATTTCTTCTCCCACATTAGAATTCCGTGATCCTCATTTTTGAATTTTGAATGGACTTATACATTTCAATTAGTGGTTTTTTCACTATTTTATATTGATATCATGTGAGATAATTAGACGTATTCTCTATTTTCGAAGGATTGAGGCTGGTACGTTCAGATAATATATTTAAATGTACCGAATACATATCAAGAATATATGATTTTGTGCCACCCTCAGATGTAAATCCAGATGTACTTCCATTTAGTTGCCAGCTATGATGCATGGACACGGGAGAAGACCAACGTATCCCGTATCTGACACGCGAGGATATGGATACGCAGGGCAATAAGTGCGGATACGCGACTGATACGTATCCGAGTCAACAGATACGTTGTTGACTGATGGGATACGTGTACGTTACGGTTGAGATACGAATATCCTACTTTTCAGATACGTTTTAAACTATAATCAGAGGATAATCACACAAAAAAATCAAGATAATTACACTTAATCCGCACAGAATCGTGATAATTGACAGTTGATTGAGATTAGCTAAACCGAAACAATTCTGTGACCAAAAATCAAAACGATTTTGTATATAAAATTCAGATCTACCTGTTTTTCCTCACGCAAACGTCAGAACCGTCTTCGGCAACTGCTCCTGTCGTCTCCGTTTACTACTGTTGCATCGTATCTTATGCATCTACTGGTGAGAGCTGGTAACTGGGTTTCGGATTCCATGCTTTCTTGAAGCTTTCTTTTTCTTTTTGTTAGAGTCCTCTACTTTACTGATTACAGTTCCCTTTTGTTTTTCTGAAGCCAAACGAAAAGCTTCTTTTGCCCTTCTGTTTTTGCATATTATAATAATATTATTATTGGTAGTCTAGAATAATTTGGATTATAATATATTTATATATGTTTTTATGTTGTTTTGTTGATCTCTTAGCATAAATTTGACTTGTAACTTTTTATGCAACTACTTTGGATTGATTCTTACAATTTACATGTTGATAATTTAGGAAAATGAATCATCCTGATAATCATTCGAATGCTAATGTTAACCCAATTGAGAATGTTGAAAATGATCCTGGTACACTATGGAAGTATGTCAAAAAACTCGAAAGAGTGGAAAATGGAAGAGGAGGTACTGTGTTTCAATGCAACTATTGTGAAAAGTTTTTCAGAGGATCCTACTCTAGGGTCAAGTTTCATTTGTTAAAAATGTCTGGAAATGGGATCGTCTCTTGCAATAAAGTTACTGATGAAGCTCTTGCAAAAATGAAAAAGTTAGTTCGAGAATGAGGGACTCTTTCTTTTTATTTTTTAAGCCGTTTGGATGTTCTTTTTAGTTTTTCAAGTTTGAAGACTAATTCAGTTGTCTAGTGGATTATCTTTTTAAATGTTTGAAGTTTATCGAAATAAATTTGAACTTGAATAGTATATTTGAATGCTTATTTTATAATATTTAGATATATTTATATATTTATATTATTTTTAATTGTCGTATCATTGCCGTATCGTGTCTTTATTTTTAAAAATTTGACGTATTCCCGTGTCGTATCGTATCGTATCCTCGTATCCGTGTCCGTATCCATGCATCATAGGTTGCCAGTGGATACTCTCCGTACTAAATAAAGTCGTATCCAAAGCTGTTTTGTCGTTGGAAGCGTACGACTTCTCAGATGCAGCCACTGCATTGTATGCTTGATGGCAGTACCAATTGTGCGATGTCTTTATTGAAGCTATCAAGCCTTACTTTTCTGGCAACCATCCAAAGTATGAGTCTGAAAGGGGTTTTGCACAAGCCACACTATGGTTATGTCTTGACAATGGTCTGCGGTTGATTCATCCGTTTATGCCATTTGTCACAGAAGAACTGTGGCAGCGCCTTCCGTCACCAAAGGATCACAAGAGGCCAGCCTCAATTATGATATGCGAATATCCTTCCACTCTAGAAGTTGGTTGGTTAGTTTTTTTTTTCATACATAAATTGGATGATCCTGACCAGCCTAAAGCTAGAGGCCAATGATCATGCAAAAAGTATGCTTGCATCAATGTTCTTCTTAGGCCGTAAAGGATTACTCATGGGAATGGTGGTTTTCATTATGACCCTGTACCTTTGGGATAATGTTGCGGAGACAGTTATAGTATGTGTAGTAACCATCTAACTTGTCATTTATACAGCGCTGGACAAATGAAAGGGCAGAGATCGAGATGAATCTTATAGATTCTGTTGTGAAATCTCTCCGTTCACTTGCAAAAGAAAGTCGTGAAAGGCATATCTTGTCAGTGCAGTGTGAAATACTTTGATTTGTCATGTTGTGAATTGATCTAATTAGTGTTTTTTTCTTTCAGTCAACCGGCTTCTGTGCTTTGTCGAACCCCATTAGATAGGGAAATAATATGCAGCCATCAACTGGAGATTGAAACTCTCGCCAATTTGTCATCTTTGACGGTAAGTCATGCGTTGTTTAAAGAATCTGCTCTATCAACAGAACGAGGCTACAAAATTATAGGACCGACTGCTTTTTGACTGACCATTGCTTTATGCAAATTCAGTTAATATATTTTTTATCCGTTCAGGTACTCAACGAGGACGACGCTGCTCCAACTGAATGTGTGGTGGGTGTTGTAAACGAAAACCTTTCTGTGTATCTCAAGCTTCAAGGAAGCCGTTCATTAGAAGCCGACCTTGAAAAGATCAGGAAGAAGATGGAAGACGTTACATTGTAAGCTTTGCGGTTGAAGTTTCTTGGTGACTGAAAGCTCAGATTACACTTTTAAACCCCTCCATGTTTTGATTGCCGACAGCTGTTTTTATTAACTTGCAGGCAAAAGGAGAAGCTATCGAAGGCGATGAATGTAGCCGGCTACAAACAAAAGGTCCCGGAGAAGATTCAGAAAGCCAACGCAGACAAGCTTGAACTACTACAAAAGGGCCTTATAGTGTCAGTAGGTGGCGTCGGTTTAATATAATATAGTGGCGCATAAGACAGTTGCGACACTAACTGAACATGACGTCGGATTTACTATCGCTTTTAAGCGTCATAAAATTCCTACGTCGATTTAAGCACATATATTTTAATAATTTTTAAATACAGGCGTCGCTTTAAGAAAAACAGTGTCGCTTTTAAGCGACATAAAGTATGGGTGTCGCTTTAAAGCGACACAAATTATTTTTTAAAATATTTTAAAGAAACCCATCACCCAAACCCACGGCAAGGATCCCAACCCTTAACGTCGATTGCGCCTAATCCACGATACTCGCGTTCCCATCAAATCTCACGTAAAGAAACACAACCCACTTATCAAAGCTCCCAAACCTCTCTATATAAACCCCTTCCACCTGACCTTTCCGACACTGTAACTTGCTTTCTCAATTCAAATATCTGATCCCAAATCAAACCCTAATTTCATTTCAGCAGCAATGATTGGACATGGCAAGGGAGGCAAGGGGCTGGGCAAGGGATGAGCCAAGAGGCACAGAAAGGTGTTGAGGGACAACATCCAGGGCATCACAAAGCCCGCTATCCGCCGTCTGGCTCGTCGTGGCGGCGTCAAGCGGATCAGCGGCCTCATCTATGAGGAGACCCGTGGAGTGCTGAAGATCTTCTTGGAGAATGTGATCCGTGACACCGTGCGTGACTTACACCGAGCATGCCAGGAGGAAGGCAGTGACGGCGATGGACGTCGTCTATGCGGTCGAGAGGCAGGGCATGACTTTGTACGGGTTCGGGGGTTGGTTTGTTAGGGTTTCAGATTGAGGATTTATGTAAATTGGTTGGTTGGTGTGGTGGTGGTTGGGTAGATTTAGGTGACGAAGTGCAGGAATTTAACGTTTTTAGTTTGGATTTTAATGGAACATGAATCTATTTTCATTCCAATTTTGATCTGTTTTGTTTCCATTGAAGTTGTATTTGGATTTTTTTGTTTTTGATTACTTTGATATTTTTACATTAGGAGGATTTTTACTTTGATATTTGGATTTTTTTGTTCTGTTTCTATCGAAGTTGTATTTGAATATTTTATTTATTTAATTGTTATCTGAATCGACACACGATTCTATATTATATAGTTTATTTTATTAGCTTACATCGCTATAAATCGACACTAGTTTCTATATTATATAGTTTATTTTATTAGTTTACGTCGCTTTAAACCGACGTTAGAGTCAGTGTCACTTTAAACCGACGCTGTGTAGTGTCGGATTAAGCGCACAAAGCGACACTGATAGCCTTTAGAAACGCTAGCATTAGTGTCGTTATGCCAATCCGACATTACATTGTTAAATGTCGGATTTATGCCAAATTTCCGACATAAATTGGGTTTCTTGTCGGATTTAGCTCTGCCGGTGATAGCTTGTATTAGAAGCACATATATCGAGAAGGAAAAAATGTCTCTCGAAGAAGCAAGCCAGCATATGGAAACACAGATATCGACCAACGAACAATAGTGACTTCCAATTTGAAATTCGATCAAGAACTATTTATTCGTATTACATTACTCGCGTACTCTTAGATAATTTACTGAGATTTTGTGGCCGTTACAGAACAATTAATCCAAAAGTAATTTTTCTCGATTATATTATAAAGGGTTTTAATCACAAATGGTCCCTGACATTGATCAAACACATCATTTTGGTCTCTGACATTGAAAATCAATAGAAATGGTCTATGAGATTGTCCACCATCCATCATTTTAGTCCTTCTGTTAAAAACTCCGTTAAGTGTCCCAAAGCTTTTGGCTGGAAGTTTGGGCAATTTTTAAAGTTTGGTAACTCAATCGTTTCTTAACCAAATTCGACCCATAATATACCAAAATGAAGATAGGAAAGTGTAGAATAAGATTATACCATTTGGAAGTCCAATGGTTGACGGAGATGGCCGGAAAATAGCCTCAAAGTTGACTGGTCCGAGTGAAAACTTGAAAACTCGCCGGAAACAGGGTAAACTTTAAACGTTCATAACTTCTTCAATACTCAACGAAATCAAGTGATTCAAAAACAAAAATCATACTTCTCGATGAGACGAAGAGAATGGTACCTTTTTCGATGGCTAACTCGCCCTGGTTTGGCCGAAAAACGGCTCAAAAGTGGCTATCTTGGTCTTGTGTTAGCCACTTTCGAGCCGTTTTTCGGCCAAAAAAGAGCTAGTTAGCCGTTGAAAAAGGTACCATTCTCTTCGTCTCGTCGAGAAGTATGATTTTTATTTTTGAATCACTTGATTTTGTTGAGTATTGAAGAAGTTATGAACGTTTAAAGTTTTCACTTGGACCAGTCAAATTTGAGGCTATTTTCCGGCCATTTCCGGCAACCATTGGACTTCCAAATAGGTATAATCTTATTCTACACTTTCCTATCTTCATTTTGATATATTATGGGTTGAATTTGGTTGAGAAACGATTGAGTTACGAAGCTTTGAAAATTGCCCAAACTTCCGACAAAGAGCTCTAGAACACTTAACAGAGTTTTTAACGGAATGATCAAAATGATGGATGGTGGACAATCTCAGGGACCATTTCTATTGATTTTCAATGTCAATGGTCAAAATGATGTATTTGATCAATGTCAGGGACCATTTGTGATAAAAACTCTATTATAAATTTATACACTGTACATCTTCGAGGTACATATATTTGACTTTCATTTTTCTTCTTTTCTCCCTATACGTGCTTCCGTACTAGTCAAAATTTTGTACGGAGAAAAAGCACTTTTACAAGCCAAAGATTACTACAAAATTTAACAGTTACTCACAGAAGCAGCTTTTTGGCGTTCTAGAGAGTAGAGACTACACTAAGCTAAAACTGAAAAGAGATCAAATGGAAAAACTCCATAATGGCACGTCAGCATAAGCATCCAAGTCATCATAAACACCCACATCATCATCCTCACTGTAATGAGGTGGAGGAAGTAGCATTCCTTCCGCCATATTTGCCAGCAGTCCCCGCATCCCAAAAACCGCTTCCTCATCCATAAAATGCACTTGTTGCTCCGACGCAGACGTGCACTCCGATGGAGCCACAGCAGAAGCACCACAAGCCTCATCCGACTCTTCCACCGGCCGAAACTGTTCCGCTGCTTCCGCCGCGGCAGTTTGAATGTCCTTCGCGTTGGCGGAGGCCGTAACTGGCAGCCGCCACGCAGAGTCGGCAAAGTTGAGGCAAGCCGACCTCCCCCTCAGCGCAATGGCCAACACATCATGAGCGCGCGCTGCCATTTCGGCTGTGGGAAAAGTTCCCAGCCAAATCCTTGTCTTTTTGTTGGGCTCCCGGACCTCGCACACCCACTTGCCGAAGTTCCTCCTCCGGACACCGCGGTACACAGGGTGCCTTGTCTCTTTAAACTTCTTCCGTCCAGCCCACTTCTTCGGGTAAGTGGACGCCAGCAGGACCTCCTGGTCCGACAGGTTCATGAGCATGGGGCGAGCACTGTTGGCGTCAGAAGCGGACGACGATTCCGGCTGCGGGTCCACGTAGTAATGAGATAAAGCATCCATTTCTGGTTACGAGAGCAGTACAGTTTGTCTAACACAGACGATGTTGAAGCAAGCGAGAATCGAACTCAAAACTTCAAACGCTTAAGCGACCTCTTAACTAAACTACAACCGATTCGAGCTTTATAGTTGAAAAAGCCGCAAGTGTGGACAGTCTATTACTTTGCAGTTTTGGAGTTGGAAACTTAGTAATGATGAAAAAGTGTGGATAATCTCAGATTGTTTGTTCTGGGTATGTACTCTTTTTTTTATGAGTAGATTTGGTTTAGATATATATAAGTGTGATGCGAGTACAAAAAGGTGACTGGGCAAATAAAAACGCGAACACGGAGCGACGGAGTAATTGCAGGACTGGGTGCCGGGTGGGGGATACTAAACCAATAAACCCGACAGCTGTCGTACGATTACTTGTATCCCTCCCTCCCCTCCTTTTTTTCCCAAGTTGCGGGCGTGGATTGTAGTTTTGTTTGTGTGTGCCAAGTGTGTGGATTCTGAGTGTTGACTGGTTTTTAATATTTAAGTGAATGAATCCTTTTGCTTTCAAGGTCAAAGGTCGGTCTTACTCACACTCATCACTCGATCCACATGAATATAATATATATATATATATATATATGTACTTTGCTTTATTTTAGTATTTTTGGAACTTCAAATGTACTTTCACACCTGCTGCACTGTATATGAACAGGGAATAAACGAGAAATTTTTAATTGTAACGGAAACACAAGTGGTACACCATGTGTTTTAATAGGAATTGTGAGAAATTTTATTTTTTAGGTTATTAACTTTTTAGCGTACATATCCCACCATTTGTTTAATGACACGTGATGTACCACCCCGTGTACCGATTACACTGAAAAATCTCTCGGAATAAATAGCTTCGTCGGCTCAACTTGTTTCTATCTTAGCCTTTTTTGTATCAACTTGTTTCTTTCTTATCTTTTTATTTGATCATTTCATATAAGGATATAAGCTTATTTTGAGTTACGCTTCCCGAAGTTCAATTTTAATTTCATTATATTTTTTGTTATTAAAAAATTATTACTTTTGATCATATTTTGTCTTTTGAAACTTGAAAGTCGTATTTATAAAACTCAAAAGTTGCTTCCCATTACCTTAGATTTGTTAATTTCTTATGTGGTTTTGATTTAGATGCGCCAGGCTAATCAATTTTTTTAAAATTTTTTTATCTCTTCAATTTCTTTTAAACTTAATATTCTGTTATTCTTGAATGTTAACGTATAATGAACATTTATAATCAAATTTATTGCACATGTGGCATAATTTTATTAGGTATTGATCTCACATATGTTTCAAGAAACGACTTATAAGTTTTAGGGAGAAGAGAGTCCACAAGTGAAGGTGAAACAAATTTTGAATTTCAATAAGTAAAGTGGTAATTTTTTAGTTATAAAAAGTAAAATGAGATCAAAATAAAGTTTCATCTTCCGATGACGTGGTTAAAAATAAGCGATATTCACCATTAACTTTTCACTTTCACTAAGTAAAAAGAAAATATATCTTTTGGGGTCCAAGAAGAGAGAAGCTAGTAGGAAGCTACTGCTACTGTACTACAGATCACATGAAGACAAGAGGCGGCAATGACGTGGCGAGAAGGGCAAAACTTTCTGAAAAATGACGTCACACAGTCTCCAAAACACGGTTGACGGTAAATAAGTTAACTGAAAAAAATGCTTTTAGAATTAATTGAATGTTTATTTAGTTTCTACAGAGCGAATCCAGTGGCCTTCCCGCGTTAGGTTGACGCGTGAACCACGTGCCACATTAATCTGTCTCCCCCAAAGACAATAACATCTGGTCCGGGAGAAATTTTTCATTATAACCGAAACACGAGTGATACATTACATGTTTTTATATAAGTAGTGAAAAATTTTATTTTTTAAGTTATTAACTTTTTAACACACAAATCCCACAATTTGTATAATAACACATTATATACCATCATGTGTTCCTGTCACACTGAAAAATCTTTCATGGTCCGGGTCGCACCCAGAGATTTTCTCAAACTCAATGTTATCCTTGAAACATGTTTTGGGACCTGCCTTCTTTCTTCTGATAATTTAAGTTGGAAGTAGGAGAGGAAAGTGAGGATGTCAATTTCTAGGAGATTTTCTTTCTTCTAGTATCGTTTTAACTCGTTTCCTCATGTGGTTTTATCTTACAAAAACTCGATCATACTCAGTCATATGACATGCATCAACGTTAAACAACTTGATATGCGGCCTAAAAATTTAACGGTTGTAATATTATAGTTAACAATCAAAGATCACTTGTGTACCAAGACGGTCCAGCCTTCCTCATCAATCGCTTTTCAAACCTTTATTTTTAGTTAATCAGTCAGCTTCTAGCCACTATATACAGGTGCATACTATAAAATTAATCGTCTGAGTTGTGGGCAACTAAAGATAACTAAGTCTGTTCTCTCAAAATTTCCACATGGAGCCCATTCAACCCGTGCCTATGCTTCGTCCTTGCTTTTTGATCAATTTATCATCTGCCATTTTTTTTCAAGTTAAGTCGGTTTCTAACTACTATATTACGGTTCATATTATAAATTAAGGCATCGTCAAATGGGTGGAAAAGGCCACGAGCCCAGTTAGGGTTTAGGGTTTAGGGTTTCCGATATAAACTTGGACTCATTAAAGTATTACCATATATAGAGTCGGTCCATTGGGTAGAAGAAAAGGCAACATTGGTTTTCGGGGTAACGGGGCATCACTTGTCATACCCTATCATATACCCTTATTGATAAGGGCGTGCATCAATGACGGACTTATAAGTCAAGGGTCGGTTTTTCTTCTTTGGGCCGTCAACTAGTTTCTAGATGGATAAAGAGGAGGTGGTCCAGGGTTTGAACATGGAAGTTTTTCTTGAGTTGAATTGATTTTGTTGGTTGATTCAGTTAAAGTCGGTTTGTAGAGACAGGCCTGGTGGACCTGTAACACACCTAGATGGAGTGGTGCTTTATGGGCAGTACTTTTAACTCAAATTTTTTTGATTTTGTGCGCACTTTTTATTTATCTTGATTGTTGTTTTTAGTTTTAGTTATGTAATTTAATAGATACGAAATTAAAGTGTTAAAAATCATTTTCCATACTTTACATGCATATAGGCTATATCGAAAATTTTGAAAATATGCTTCTCTCTAATGCAACTGAGATTTAGGACTCAAACATAAGATTTGAGTCTAAACATGAGTTTAATCATCTCCATTACATCAGAGACTTATAACTTATAATTGAGTTTCTGATCAAATGAGACCCAAATTTGGGAGAGAATGACACACCCCGATCTGGAGTGTCCACCTGGACTCCGGATCGAGCTATGCTGACCGACACCTGAAAGGTGACGAAACCATAAAGTGTAGTGATGTAGATATGTGAATAAATTTAAACTTAAAAGTGTATAAATACAAGAGTGCGTTGTGAGCGAGAATGAACCCAATTCACACGTGATGACAGAGCATAAGTACAATACAGTAAAATAAGGTGAGAAATTATATCATCGAAGGTAACCGTCTACCCCAAGATTTGCCAAGAATTCTCGTCAATAAAAAAGCTTAGCTACTAAAATTTGAAGGGGCGAAAAAGCAAAGGTGAGTGGGTCTGAAAATAAAATTTTAATAAAAACCTTTGAAAACGTTGTAACCCCTCGCCGTAAAACAGTTATAGTTTCCAAAATATACATACTACGTATAGTGTGAAAATACTTACCGCAGCCTGCAAAACATAAATAAGGCATGACATCCCAAAATCACCAAATCTCAATGGTAATATAAGTACAAATCAGGTGCTCAACAACCTATGCTAGCACACCAGTCGGAGTCGCCTAATACGACATGTACGATTGAACTAATTGCTCATCCATGTTAGCACACAAGTCAGAGTCTCCTAATGCGACCTGTACGACATGACTAGGTATAATAATATATGCTCTAATGCTACAATCACGTGAACACTAGCGCGATTCGTTGTCACATACGAGTCGGAATTGCCTATTACAATCTGTACGACAGGACTAACACCTACTTGGATCCAAGACGAGCATGCGGTGCTGACGTGAACATCACGTGAAAGACTAGCCTAGCCCTAGGCTGAGCACTAACACTAAAGTGCAGCAATGATGAGCAGACTATATGAACATAAGCATGCCATAATAATTCCACAATTCAAATCAACAATATAAACTTACATGTGCATCCTATAGAATTACTTTGACATTTCACAATAGTATAACATCTATTGTAACATTATTTAATGGGTAAATTACCCTTTCATATCTTAGGTTTGGGTTCTATTTCAATTCCTTATAACATCTTCAAAACATTTCACTTTCATTCCTTAAGTACTACTTTATTTCAAAATAATACCTCTGTTACATTTTCCATTCATTGATTCGTTAAGTGTTGACGTGGCCGCCAAATGTATTACACGTGGCAAAAAAAAATTTAATTTTTTTAAAAAAAACCTTAATCTTCAAAAAAAATAAAAAATCAAAAGCTGCAACACATCCCTGCAACCCACCCCCGCCCATTATTCATTCCACCCAATTGCGACCACTCCAAAACTACCCTAAACCTAGCCTCCAATATATTAAAATGAAGATCACAGAACAAGGGTTCGAATTATAACCTTTGTTTCCTCGGCCGTGGCCGGAGGTTGCCGCAAAAAGGGGTCGAAGCTGTCGGACCTCCACCGGAAAACTGAAAGCTTTCCCCCCGTGTTGTTTCCTGCACCAAATCGTCGCCAACTCGTACCAATAACTCAGAAAACAAACAAAAACGACGATAAAAACATGATCTAAAGGTACTTGATCCTTACCTAGTCGGAGATGGTCCAGAGTTCGCCGCTAGTCCATCGGAAAGGGTGAACATCGGCCTCTGCTACTGTGCAGAGATGGAAATCTCAGTCTAGGAGCTCGGGTTTTCGTCTATGGTACGGGTTATGACGCTCGCCGGAGGGAGTGGCGAGTGGTGGTGGTCGTTGGTGGCGATGGAGCTCGCCGGAGGAGTCGTGTTTTGCCGGTCTCTGTAGCACGGAGGAAATAGAAAGGATGTGTGAAATATCTCTGCACTTGAGAGTACGGGCGAGAGAGCTGAGGGGAGACGGGGAGAGTTAGAGAGAGTGATGAGAGATGAGAGAGGCGAGGGATAAGAGAAGAAGAGAACAGGTGGTATCAAATGACCTGAGACTTGAAAAAATGAGAGTGTGTCCTGGGAGATGGGAGACACGGGGGTAAGGCAATGGTGGGGTGTGGGCCCACACGTGGCTCGCAAAACAACACAAAATATCTTTCAAAATGAAAATTTTAATACGTGATTTACGATCGTAGTAGTTTCGTATAATTTTAATCGTTGTTTCGATTTCGATTTTATTTGCGTCTAGGCATTTGTACTATCGAGTACTTTGAAAATACGCTAAAAGAACATTTCGTACGTCTCATTGTACGTTGGTCCTTTGGATAGAAGAAAATGCAACATTGGTTTTCGGGGTAACGAGGCATCGCTTGTCATACCCTATCATGGAATTGGATCCCCTATTGAGCATTAGGTGGGAATCTTACTGAGCAAGAAGTGTGGACTGTTGGATGAAAATTCAACAGTTACAAACAGGAGGGTCCATTTAAAGTTATAATAATTATACTTGTTGAATTTTCATCAAACGGCCCACACTTTTTGCTCAGTAGGATCCCTACATAATGCTAGGGAGGAGATCCAATTCCCCCTATCATATAACCTTGTTGATAAGGGCGTGCATCATGAATGACGTACTTAGAAGTCAAGGGTCGGTTTTTCTTCATTGGGCCGTCAACTAGTTTCTAGATGGATAAAGAGGAGTTGGTCAGGGGTTTGAACTTGGAAGTTTTTCTTGACTTGACTCACTCAAGTTTGATTTTGTTGGTTCATTCAGTTAACGTCGGTTTGTGGAGACGGGCCTGGTTGCCCTGTAACACATCTAGATGGAGTGGTGCTTTATGGGTAGTGCTTTTAACTCACTTTCTTTTTTTCTTTTTTTTTCCTTTTTTTGAAATTTATTTTGCGCACTTTTTATTTATCTTGATTGTTGTTTTTACTTTTAGTTGTGTAATTTAATAGATACGAAACTAAGAGAGTGTTAAAATCGTTTTCCATCCTTTACATGCATATAGGCTATATCGAGTTTTTTTGAAAGTATGCCTTTATCTAATGCAATGGAGATTTAGGACTCAAATATAAGATTTGAGTCTAAACATGAGTTCAATAATCTCCATTACACCGGAGACTTACAACTTATATTTGAGTTTCTGACTAAAATGAGACCCAAATTTGGGGGAGAATATATGATTTTAGTCCAATGGAGCCCATGCTAATAAGGAAAATGTTATTCATAAAAAAATAAAATAAAATAAAATAAAAGATTTGTGTTTTAAGTTCAATCATCTTCAATACACATGCTCAAATGGTCAAATTAAACTCCAATGCTTTCCCCTCTGATGTAAAAAATTAAAATCCGAAATTTCAAAATACAAGAATATATGTCTAAGAATATAAGTCCTTGCATTGGACAAAAGAAATAAAAACTTCAAAATATAAGAAAATAGGTTTAGAATTTGAATCTTTGCATTAGAGATGCTTTTAAAGCCTCAAAAATATTTCGACCAAGCTATTGGTTAAAAACTTTGTTTCTTTACCCTCCCTTAAAGACTTAAACTAACCTCATAATTTTCTTTGCCTAGTTTCCATTGCTTGAGACTATCTAGAAATCAACTTGAGCCCAACTGTCACATTTCAGCCCGGGACGGATCACTTCTCGGGCCTGCTCCACCACCGTAGCACGATATTGTCTGTTTTGGGCTTACCATTCCCTCACGGATTTGTTTCTGGGAACTCACGAGCAACTTCCCAGTGGATCACCCATCCTAGGAGTGTTCTAGCCATTTTCTCCCTTAACTTCGGAGTTCCTAAGCCAGTGAGCTCCCAAAAGGCCTCGTACTAGGTAGGGATGACAATATACATTTAAGGATCACTCCCATGGGCGATGTGGGATGTTACAATCCACCCCCCTTAGGGGCCCGACGTCCTCGTCGGCACACTTCCGGCCAGGGATTGGCTCTGATACCAATTGACACATCCTGGCCCGAGGCGGACCACTTCCCGGGCCTGCTCCACCATCGTAGCACGATATTATCCGCTTTGGGCTTACCATTCCCTTACGGTTTTGTTTATGGGAACTCACGAGCAACTTCGTAATGGGTCACCCATCCTGGGAGTGCTCTGGCCCCCTTCTCGCTTAACTTCGGAGTTCCAACAGAACCCGAAGCCAGTGAGCTCCCAAAAGGCCTCGTGCTAGGTAGGGATGAGAATATACATTTAAGGATCACTCCCCTGGGCGATGTGGGATGTTACAATCCACCCCTCCTCAGGGGCCCGACATCCTCGTCGGCACACACGCCGTCAGGGTTAGGCTCTGATACCATTTGTCACATCCCGGCCCGGGGCGGATCACTTCCCGAGCCCGCTTTGGGCTTACCATTTCTTCACGGATTTGTTTATGGGAACTCACGAGCAACTTCCCAGTGGGTCACCCATCATGGGAGTGCTCTGGCCCCCTTATCGCTTAACTTCGAAGTTCCTACGGAACCCAAAGCCAATGAGCTCCCAAAAGGCCTCGTGCTAGGTAGGGATGAGAATATACATTTAAGGATCATCCCTCTAAATGATGTGGGATGTTACAATCCACCCCCCCTTAGGGGCCCAACGTCCTCGTCGGCACACTTCCGGTCAGGGATTAGCTCTGATACCAATTTGTCACATCCCGACCCAGGGCGGATCACTTCCCGGGCTCGCTCCACCACCGTAGCACGATATTGTCCGCTTTGGGCTTACCATTTCTTCACGGATTTGTTTCTGGGAACTCACGAGCAACTTCCCAATGGGTCACCCATCTTGGGAGTGCTCTAGCCCCCTTCTCGCTTAACTTCGGAGTTCCTACGGAACTTGAAGCCAGTGAGCTCCCAAAAGGCCTCGTGCTAGGTAGGGATGATAATATACATTTAAAGATCACTCCCATGGACGATGTGGGATGCTACACCAACCCTCTAGTAAATATTGTTAAAAAAAAAGAAGAAATCCTCTAGTAAATACGACAAAAAATAAATAAATAAAATACTAGAGACGAGCGATAACTCAACAAGCACTAAAGGTAGATTCTAATTGTTCTCAAAAGGGGGCTCAAATTGGTCTCTATGGCTCAACAAGTACTTAGGGTAGATTCGAGTTGTCCTCAAGAGGGCTCAAATTGTTCTCTATGGGGCCTTGAGCAATGTAAACTTGCAAAAAGTTTGAATACTACTAAAAGTATAGGGCCATTTGTATATCTTCTTACAGTTATCAAGGTCAATACTGTAACCTTGAGGACGTACAGAACTTCAAGAATCACGGATAACGAACAATGTCTTAAAGAACCATCCCCAGCTAAGTGGTGTGGTCACTGATCACCCATCCATTCAAGGGTGATCATCAGGATTCAGGAGTACGTCGACCACTGAAATGTATAGATCAACTGGACAGAGTTAGTGCTCTTTTCCTCCGAGCCAAACAGCCTACATGGAGAGACTCCATACCCAATCAACATTCACTTGACTATTTGAGAGATTGAATGCTCCTTTTATTCTTGACTAAAATTAGAAAGAGAGGTAGGGTTCGTAAACTTTTTGTTTCTTTTCTTATAACTTTTGTAGCCGCTTTAGCAACATTTGTCTCGTCCCCCAGGCCCCAAGCTTCGTAGTACTCTCTTGTTTTTTCATATAACTTTTCGTAGCCACTTTAGCAACAGTCGTCTCCCAAGTTTTGAGAGCAACTTTGTTACTGCATAATTGCGTCTTCAAACTTATATGATACAAATACATCGATAATGTATCAAGCAAATTTTTTTACATATAATATTAAATTAGTGATACACGACGTCATGATAGTAGTGTATACGTCATAATTAGTAAATTTGCATATAATACGCATATTTAAGCATGTAAGTATGTACTTTTTAAAAGAGATTATATTCACATACTCAAATTACTTACCCACAACCACAAGCTTTTAATTTTTTAATATTTTTCTATCAAGTGTAAGTGGTGTGTAGAGGAGTTGGATCCCATCCGGATCCAAATTGTGGGGATCGTATGGATTCTCACATCTTAACCATTCATTGTATATTGTGCGGTCAGAAATCATTTTGAATTTTAAATATAAAATTAAACACAAATAGTACTTAACGAAAACTGGCTTCTCGATGTAAAATGAACTGTTAGGATGTGAGGATCCGGAAAGGATCTTCATCCGTGTGTAGAATATTAAATTTTTTTTTTTTTTTAAAAAGTGTGAGGGAAGTAGTTTGGGTGTGTTAATATAATCTCTCATTTTTAGAATACTTCTGTGTTCCATACATGTTTTAATAATTCGTTATATGGTTAATGACAAAAAACTACCTCAACTATTGGTGTCACGACACTTTCATACCTCATCTTTAAAACGTGACAATGTCATACCTCATCTTTATAATTTGGTCCAATGTTATACCTCTGTTAGCTTGGCCGTGAATTTGTCAGTTAAATGCTGATGTGGCTTGATCCGGGGCCCAGTTCCTCGCCTAGATGGATCCCACGTGGCACCACACCCAATGTTTTCCCGCCAAATGGCATCCAGCTGGATTCCTAATACACGTCGCACCACTCACAGGACGACACGTGGATATTCCATTAAAATTAAAAATTTATATTAAAATTAAAAATTTTAAAAATTAAATTTTTTTTGGAACGTTGTAAAGTGTGCCTGACACACCCCGTCCCGAAGGAGGGCGTGCTGGCCGTCACGTGAGAGTGACGTAACCATATACACAGTTCGGAAGCTTAAAAATACCATTGTGAATTCTGTCAGAATACCGTTGGATTCCTCGTGGCCAACAAAGCTCTGCTCTAACTCGAACCTGGAGGGGCGCAAAACAAAATTGAGTGGGTCAGTAAAACAAGTCTTTTCAAATCTTTTCTTTATCAAAGTTCTAACCCCTCACTGTAAAACCTGTATACTTTCCCAGAAAATAGCATATATAAATATATATAGCTTCAAAAATCTCAAAACACCATTCTTTATCACTTTTCAGAAAATATGACATACCATGTGCCAAAACATAATATGGATGCATCAACATAAATCAGGTGAAATAATAAATCAACCGGAGACCCTGCAGTGGTTCTGTACGGCTGATTCTAGAGCTCAATATCCAATCCAGCCGGAGTCACCAACTGTGACCTGTACGGCACTGCCGGAGTCGCCAACTGCGACCTGTATGGCACTACGCTGCACATGAGTCGGAACTACCTGTAGTAGTCTGTACGACTCGGATGGTGTAATAATACGCTCTAGTGCTTCTCTCATCAATCATCTGTGCACATAATCTAAGGTCACCTACTAGTCGGAACCGTCTCTAATGGTCTGTACGACTAGCATGTCGGAACCACCTCCAGTGGTCTGTACGACTAGCATCTACTTGGATCCAAGGTGAGCGTGTGATGCGGGTGAATAACATAAGCACTAACACCGGGGGTGCAGGTTATGAGCTCGAAAACATCTCAACATCCTCACAACAATAATGAATACTCACCTGATACTCACCTGTGCGCCCACAGCACCATTTCATATATATGCATCATATAACAATTCACATAATTCATGTAATTTCTATGCATGGCATTTCAAATCACATATTCATATAAATCTGTGCATGGCATTTCAAAATATACTTTCATTCAAAAATCGATTTCTGGGAAAACGTTAAGTATATATATACTAAAATAAACTGCCCACTCACCTGGAGTTCGCCCTACAACTCCCTAGCACCACATCAAGGCGTCATGACGATCGGCGCCTAGAACAATCATCAAATCATGCCTCAGAATCATATCGATAGAATATATCACATATATAAAACACGTCACTATGAAGTTCGATCCGGAAGATCTGCAACTCAGATTTCCAATCCGTAACTTCCAGAGGTCCACAATAAATCTCTAGAACAACATCCTAAAATTTCGTTATGATCCGACGGTTGGATCTCCGCCCATTTCCAAAACCGAATGGCGGTTAACTTTTTATTTTATGAACTTACAAATCCAATTCGGGAAGATCCGTCCATCGAATTCCCGATCCGTAAGTTCCTACAATCTTCAAATATTACGTACTACTACGTACCAAAGTTTGGTGACGATCCGACGGTTGGATCGTCGATTCATCTTTTGGCCTAACCATGAATCGTATCGAAATTAAGTCCAAATGATCAACCAACGTTAAGCCACTATCAAAACTGAACTCAGGACATCCAATATAGCTTAAAAATAACATTGGCGGCCCACTGGCCACGCGCCGCCGTGGGTGGCGGTCGGCCGCCCCGGCTCGCCGGAAAATTCAACTTTATCCAAAAATTACCAAAATTTGCAGAATTGAAGATCTCAAAGAGTAGAACAACTTTCATACCTGTGACCAAGACCAATTCGGCCTGGAAAGGCTCCAATTTTGCCAAAACCGTGAAGAACCGTAGAAATGGGTGTTTTCAATTCGACCTCCAAAACTACTCCGATGCTCCAACTAATGCTTGGGCTTTGTTCCAGGTCCTAAGGGAATGCTAATGGTGTTAGCAATTGAAAGAAAACGTTTCAAGATTTGAAGAATTTGTACACTAAGCCACCGCACACACACCTTATGGTTTCATCCAATTTCAAGCCGAATTCTTTGATGTTTGGGGTGTAATAGGAAGAGGGAAAATCATAGAGGGTTTTCCAAGTGATGGTTTGAAGTAACTCACCGGAAAAATGAAGAAATTTGGACGAACAAGGGTGGAAAACCCACGGGTCGCGGGTTGAATACCCATTTTTGTTCTTCTTCCTCTGCTTCTCGCCCTCTCTCTTTTCCTCCTTTCCCCTTCTCTGATTGGTCCTTCTCTTCCTCTCTCCTCTCCCCATTCGCCAGGTCTCTCCTTTCTCTCCCGGAGCTCTCTTCTCGCTTCCTCCTGGTTGGGCAGATTTGCCCAATCATCTTCTTCTTCCTTTCTTCTTCCACCAGCCACACACACACACACACATAAACTCATATAATCTTATTCCTTTTAATCCTAGCCATCCATTTCAGATTTCCTTTAATCTGGGCCATCCAAATGGCACACCAAACTTTTATAATAAAATTCATGAAATGCCCAAACTTCAAACATCAATATCTTTTTCGATATAACTCCAAATCACGAACCGCTTGCGCCCACGCGTCCGTAGCGACGAATACTACGAGGATATGTCAAGAAAACAAATCTTAGATGGCACGACACAACGATTAACCTCGAACAATGTGCGTGCCTCAAGGGCATTTTCGTAAAATCACTTAATAAATTATAAAATCAATATTTTCCAGGACGGGCTGTCACAATCTACCCTCCTTATACAATTTCGTCCTCGAAATTCATACAACCAAATCAAACCTCTAATAATCATAAAACAACTTGGTTACATCTCTCTCATCCAATCTCCTGACTTCCAAGTAGCTTCTTCCACTGAATGATTCATCCATAAAACTTTAACCAAACGCACAATCTCATTTCTCAAAACTTTCTCTTTCCAATCCAAAATAGTCACTGGTTCCTCATCCTAAGTCAAATTCGGATAAATTTCCAATGGTTGAGGATATCTCACACGTGAAGGATTTAAAACATAATGTCGAATCATCGAAACACATCGTGCGCTTACGACAACTCTAGAGGCAACTCAAGCCTATAAGCCACTTCACCAACTCCCTCGGTGATCAAATAAAGTCTGATGCACTTAGGACTTAATTTACCTTCCTTTCCAAATTGAATCACACTTTTCTAAGGAGAGAACCTTAAAAATACGAAATCATCCACAGTATACACTCGATTAATGGCACATCCATCTGCTAATCTCTTTTACCGCTCCTGGGCTACTTTCAGGTTAGACTTAATCACCTGAACAATCCGAGTAGACACATCCAAAATCTTAAGACCCACAAAAATTCTTTCGTCTACTTTAGACCAATATCAAGGTGTACGACAAGCTTTTCTCATAAAGTGCCTCAAACAGTGACATACCAATGCTCGACTGAAAGCTGTAGTTGTAGGCAATCTCCATCACATCCACCCGCTTAATTCAAGCGTCACCAAACTGCAATACTGAGGATCTCAGCATATCCTCCAAAATCTGAATGGTCATCTCTGATTGACTATCTGTCTGAGAATGATAGGATGTACTATTGAGTAATCTTGTATGCAAAGCTTCGTGCAACGCTAACCAAAACTCAGAAATAACCAACATACCCAAAATGCTCAATGTATCCGTAAGCCAAAATCCCATTTCCATAAAACAAATAATTAGTTGTTGCACTTGTCTGGAAAGGTTGTTGTTCTTCACTAGAGTAAAATGTTCTGACTTAGTAAGCCGACCATCTACCACTTCAAATTCCATCATAACCATCTTGTGTACGAGGAAGTTATACACATAATCCATAGTAATGTTTTTCCCATTTCCACTGAAGAACGGAAAGTGACTGTATCAATCCAAAAGGCTTCTTTCTTTCCACTTTAACCTACTGACAAGTGATCCTCCTGCTAACATACTCAGCTATTTCTCCTTTTTTACCCAACCAATGGTAAAATGATCGAACAGTATGATACATCTTAGTACTTCCGGGATGCATTGCATAAGCTGAACAGTGCACTTTGTCCAAAATTATTTCCTTTAATTCCATCTCATTAGGCACCGACATCCAGGTCTCAAGAATAAGTACGCCATCTGATTTTCGAACTCTGTGATCTTTCTTTTCTCGATATTCTTTGCCTCAATTAATTCCTGGTTTCTTAATCAATCCCCTGGGCATCGAGTATATGATCAATCAGAATAGGCCTAACTTGAAAACTAGTAAGCGAGGTTTCATCTCGTTCTTCTATTTCCAACTTTACTCCAGTAGATCTCAAATCCGCTAGAAGAGGAACATAACAAGCATACAAGGCATTTATTCTCATGAGCGTCTTCGTATTAAGTACATCAGCCCAAACATTTGCACGATTACCCTAGTCGTGCAATCATAATCACTAAGCAACTCAATCCACCTTCGTTACCAAAAATCAAGATCCCGCTGAGTAGACAGATATTGGAGACTCATTTGATTCGTAAAAATCTTGCCTTTCTCACCAATAATATAATGTCTCCATACTTCAAAGCAAGGATGATAGCCATAAATTCCAAATCATGAACAGGGTAATTCATCTCATGAGGTTTCCATTGTCGTGAAGAATAAGCAATTTCCCTATCTTTGTATCAATACACATCTCAAACCACTCAAAGAAGCATCCTTATAGACCTAATAATTTCCGTTATCATCTGAGAGTGCTAATACAAGTGCATGAGTAAGGAAATACTTCAACTGTTGAAAACTTTGCTCACAATTTTCATCCCACTCAAACTTAACCTCTTTTCTCGTCTATCTCGTCAAAGGCAAGGTAATGACTGAAAAATCCTTCACAATCCGTCCATAATAGCCTGCTAAGCTAAGAAAACTCCGTACCCCAGTCCCGTTTTGGGGTTGTTCCAAATTATCCACCGCTGTTACCTTTTAAGGATTCACTTGAATACTTCATTCGTCAAACTCATAAGATTCGTCAATCCGAATGGCATTACCAAAAACTCGCAAGGACTATAACGAGTTCTGAAAACTGTCTTAGGGACATCATCACTGAAATCTTCAATTGGTTAATAACCAGACCTTAATTCAATCTTTGAAAATACACAGGCACCTTTAAGCTGATCAACAATCATTAATACGCGGTAATGGATAACGATACTTAATCGTTACCCGATTTAATTGCTTATAATCAAAGCATAGCCTTAATGTCCACATTCTTCCTCATAAATAAACTGGGGCTCTCCATGATGACATACAAGGTTAAATGATACCTTTATCAACCAATTCCTGTAACCGAATTTTCAATTCTTTTTGTTCATCATGAATCAATTTATAATATAAGCTCTACACCTGGAGACAAATCAATAGTGAATTCCACATCTCCGTCTAGTGGCAATCCAGGTAAATTCTCAGGGAAAACGTCAGGAAAATGTTTAACCACCTAGACCTCTTCTACACTACTCGGAGCAACATCTCATAGTACCGCATGAGCTAAATATCTTAGGTAGCCATTCGATAACAGTCTCTTTGCTCTCATAGCAGAAATAACGGCATACCTCACTCCACTTTGCATCCCCCAAAAGTAACCTCTGGTCATCCAAGTCGATGGAAAGTAACTGATTTCTCGTAGCAATCTATCTTGCCACGATCATAATGCAACCAATCTGTGCCAAAAATCACATCAAATCCACAATATCCAACTGGATAAGATTCATAGGCATAACAACATCTTTCACCATCACTGGACACTCTGAATAACACCATACTAACGTAGGATGACCTACTTGTTTACTCGTTTAACGAATCCAACAATAAGTTATGGATATTACGGTCTGCAGCCCGCAATAACGATAACTCACTGTTGTCTCGATAAGTAAGCAATAATCCCCAAAGGTGTAATATTACCATCTTGTCTCTCATTAGAAATACATATACACGCCTCAATCGTGCTCCATCATTACTCTCTTTGGCAACATCATCAACACCAAGAAATATATCAGCCGGAGTCAGCTAGTATGACCTGTACGACTGAATCTATAGCTCGTCCACCTAGCTGGAATCATCTAAAATGGCATGTGCGGCTGTACTCATAACTCATCGATCACTGCTAGTATATAAGTCGGAGTCACCTCTTGTGACCTGTACGACTCTAATCCTGTACACCACGGCTCATCTAACCATAATTACTAGATCCAGGTACCTGATGGATCAGCGCTAGTGGTGGCAAAGAAGACTACGGAGGCATTTACTGATTCTGGGGACAATTTGCAGCTCTATGTTCCATTTATCCACATGTAAAGCATCCATTGCTTTCTTGTCTACACTCTCCAAAGTGTCCATTATTGTACCTATGGCACAAAGGTACATTCCCTCTATCTGAATCACCTTGTCTCTGAAATCTGGAATCACCAGTGAATCCACCACCATACCTCTGACCAGTGGCACTAAAACCTCAGCTGGAAGAACTAGAACTAGCCTTATTTCCTTTTGAAGCTCTGAGTCTTCGATTCTCAACAATATCTGTATGGTAACGAGACAACTCCGTAAACTTTCTATAATACTCATTTGTCATCATCTTTCCCTGTCTCAAATTGTAAACTATCGTCTCTCACCATCAATATATGCCGGAGGACTAAACCTTTCCTTAAACAATTCTTTAAATAACTCTCGATCAACTGTTTCCTCTGGTGACATCATACAAGACTCCTGTCTCCACCAGGATGCAATTTCAATACTCAGAAACGAGGTAGTCGTCTTGACCTACCGTCAAAAGAAAGATTTCCTTAACTTGCATAATCTGAAACACCTTTTCCAAATGATTAAGTCATCAACCTGCTCCCTCAGGTCTTTCATTTTCCATAAAGTGATTCAGCATCAACTTATAACCAGTCCCAAGAGAAAAATCCTTTGGATAATAGACTGAGTCACATTAGTACTAGCTTCCCATAACTGAGCTAAATAGGGAAAACTAGACTCAACTAAACGACGTGGCTCTCTATGAGGCGGTATTGTTCTGACAGAAGACACTAGAGAATTCTCAAGATGTACAGGACTGCAACCTAGGCCCTGATACCAACTGACACACCCCGTCCCGAAGGAGGGCGTGCTGGCCGTCACGTGAGAGTGACGTAACCATTTACACAGTTCGGAAGCTTAAAAATACCATTGTGAATTCTGTCAGAATACCGTTGGATTCCTCGTGGCCAACAAAGCTCTGCTCTAACTCGAACCTGGATGGGCGCAAAACAAAATTGAGTGGGTCAATAAAACAAGTCTTTTCAAATCTTTTCTTTATCAAAGTTCTAACCCCTCACTGTAAAACCTGTATACTTTCCCAGAAAATAGCATATATAAATATATATAGCTTCAAAAATCTCAAAACACCATTCTTTATCACTTTTCAGAAAATATGACATGCCATGTGCCAAAACATAATATGGATGCATCAACATAAATCAGGTGAAATAATAAATCAACCGGAGACCCTGCAGTGGTCCTGTACGGCTGATTCTAGAGCTCAATATCCAATCCAGCCGGAGTCACCAACTGTGACATGTACGGCACTGCCGGAGTCGCCAACTGCGACCTGTACGGCACTACGCTGCACATGAGTCGGAACTACCTGTAGTAGTCTGTACGACTCGGATGGTGTAATAATACGCTCTAGTGCTTCTCTCATCAATCATCTGTGCACATAATCTAAGGTCACCTACTAGTCGGAACCGTCTCTAATGGTCTGTACGACTAGCATGTCGGAACCACCTCCAGTGGTCTGTACGACTAGCATCTACTTGGATCCAAGGTGAGCGTGTGATGCGGGTGAATAACATAAGCACTAACACCGGGGGTGCAGGTTATGAGCTCGAAAACATCTCAACATCCTCACAACAATAATGAATACTCACCTGATACTCACCTGTGCGCCCACAGCACCATTTCATATATATGCATCATATAACAATTCACATAATTCATGTAATTTCTATGCATGGCATTTCAAATCACATATTCATATAAATCTGTGCATGGCATTTCAAAATATACTTTCATTCAAAAATCGATTTCTGGGAAAACGTTAAGTATATATATACTGAAATAAACTGCCCACTCACCTGGAGTTCGCCCTACAACTCCCTAGCACCACATCAAGGCGTCATGACGATCGGCGCCTAGAACAATCATCAAATCATGCCTCAGAATCATATCGATAGAATATATCACTTATATAAAACACGTCACTATGAAGTTCGATCCGGAAGATCTGCAACTCAGATTTCCAATCCGTAACTTCCAGAGGTCCACAATAAATCTCTAGAACAACATCCTAAAATTTCGTTATGATCCGACGGTTGGATCTCCGCCCATTTCCAAAACCGAATGGCGGTTAACCTTTTATTTTATGAACTTACAAATCCAATTTGGGAAGATCCATCCATCGAATTCCCGATCCGTAAGTTCCTACAATCTTCAAATATTACGTACTACTACGTACCAAAGTTTGGTGACGATCCGACGGTTGGATCGTCGATTCATCTTTTGGCCTAACCATGAATCGTATCGAAATTAAGTCCAAATGATCAACCAACGTTAAGCCACTATCAAAACTGAACTCAGGACATCCAATATAGCTTAAAAATAACATTGGCGGCCCACTGGCCACGCGCCGCCGTGGGTGGCGGTCGGCCGCCCCGGCTCGCCGGAAAATTCAACTTTATCCAAAAATTACCAAAATTTGCAGAATTGAAGATCTCAAAGAGTAGAACAACTTTCATACCTGTGACCAAGACCAATTCGGCCTGGAAAGGCTCCAATTTTGCCAAAACCGTGAAGAACCGTAGAAATGGGTGTTTTCAATTCGACCTCCAAAACTACTCCGATGCTCCAACTAATGCTTGGGCTTTGTTCCAGGTCCTAAGGGAATGCTAATGGTGTTAGCAATTGAAAGAAAACGTTTCAAGATTTGAAGAATTTGTACACTAAGCCACCGCACACACACCTTATGGTTTCATCCAATTTCAAGCCGAATTCTTTGATGTTTGGGGTGTAATAGGAAGAGGGAAGATCATAGAGGGTTTTCCAAGTGATGGTTTGAAGTAACTCACCGGAAAAATGAAGAAATTTGGACGAACAAGGGTGGAAAACCCACGGGTCGCGGGTTGAAGACCCATTTTTGTTCTTCTTCCTCTGCTTCTCGCCCTCTCTCTTTTCCTCCTTTCCCCTTCTCTGATTGGTCCTTCTCTTCCTCTCTCCTCTCCCCATTCGCCAGGTCTCTCCTTTCTCTCCCGGAGCTCTCTTCTCTCTTCCTCCTGGTTGGGCAGATTTGCCCAATCATCTTCTTCTTCCTTTCTTCTTCCACCAGCCACACACACACACACATAAACTCATATAATCTTATTCCTTTTAATCCTAGCCATCCATTTCAGATTTCCTTTAATCTGGGCCATCTAAATGGCACACCAAACTTTTATAATAAAATTCATAAAATGCCCAAACTTCAAACATCAATATCTTTTTCGATATAACTCCAAATCACGAACCGCTTGCGCCCACGCGTCCGTAGCGACGAATACTACGAGGATATGTCAAGAAAACAAATCTTAGATGGCACGACACAACGATTAACCTCGAACAATGTGCGTGCCTCAAGGGCATTTTCGTAAAATCACTTAATAAATTATAAAATCAATATTTTCCGGGACGGGCTGTCACAGTGCCTGGTTTCCCCCCCAATACCTAAATCCCGTGATACCTGTCGATCAAATGCCCTTTCCCAATTCCTGAAAAAACAAGAACCCTAACCCTAGTTTTCACGGCTCCAAATCTCGAACTATCAGATTAGAAATTCAGTGAAAAACCCAAATAATCCAGTCGAATCGCTTCCCTGACTTCGTTGGCTTCGAAGAAAAATCGAAGGATTCGCCATGGGGTGGTACGTCCGTGAGGATCCTGACGAAACGACACCTACCTATTGTAAGTTTTTTGTGCTTTTGATGATTTCAAATGTATAGTGGACTTATTTTTTGGAATGGGTTGAATGTGGGTTTATTCTTTGTTAATTTGAAATGGTTCCTGGGCATTGTTTATTCTTGTTTGAAAATGTGGATTTATGCTTTGTTAATTTGAAATGGTTCCTGGGGTGTTGGAATGGGTTGCATGTGGGTTTTGTTTATTCTTCTAGCATTGTTTATTCTTGTTTGAAAAGGTGGATTTATGCTTTCTTAATTCGAAATGGCTCCTGGGGTGTTGGATTGGGTTGAATGTGGGTTTTGTTTATTCTTCTAGCATTGTTTATTCTTGTTTGAAAATGTGGTTTATGCTTTGTTAATTCGAAATGGTTCCTGGGGTGTTGGAATGGGTTGAATGTGGGTTTTGTTTATTCTTCTAGCATTGTTTATTCTTGTTTGAAATGGTTACTGAGTTGTTGAATAATGGGTTTGTTGCTTTGTTTATTGTTGTGAAGATAATGTGGTTTGTTGCTTGGTTGTTTGTTGCTGGAAATGGTTAATGTGCTTTGGCTGTTTGCATATAGAATGATGTGCATTGGTTTTTGTTGTTGGCTTTTAAGATGCAATTAGTTGCATATAGAATGGTTTTGTTGTTGGCTTTTAAGATGCAATTAGTTGCATATAGAATGGTTTTTGTTGTTGGCTTTTAATTAGGGTTTGTTTTTCTGAATTTCAGTTTTTCCAGAACTGTTCTCCATTGAAATACATCATGGTGGGGAGATAAGTTATGACATGTACGTTGGGGGAAAAGTGACATATATAGATAGCTGTGACAAAGATCTCATGTCACTGATGGTGATAGATGATATGGTGGAGGCACTTGGATACAGTGAACGGTTCATGAACTATTATTTCAAGATTCCCAACATGGATCTTTCCAATGGTTTGAAGCCGATTCAAAGTGATTCCGATGTTCAGTCGATGTGTAATTTGTTCCAAAAGATAAAGTGATTGAGATGTACATCGAATAATTGACGACAGAAGAAGCCGTAACCCAAGAGCAACAGTTTCTGAAGTCCATAGAAGTCACAGGTCCAAGTAAAGTGGTTATTGAGGAGATGAGTAGTTCAGAGGGGGATGTTGGGCCAACACCACTTAAACCAATAGGAAATAGGGGCTTGCTAGCTATTGAAGGGCCAGAAGTTGATTATGGTTGCACATCTCAAGTAGTGCAAACATGTGTGACTGAGGTAGAAGAGATAAATGTTGATTCTGCGAATGGTCAGAAAGAGAGTAAAGGGAAATCTGTGGCTGAGATAGGAGAAAAGGATACTGAGGTAGCAGGAGGGGATACTGAGGTAGGAGAGGGGGATACTAAGGTAAGAGAGAGGGATATTAAGGTAGGAGAGTGGGATGTAGGAGAGGGGGATGCTGGAGAAGAGAATGAAGTATTCTTTGATGTACCTATTAGTTTGGAGGGGAATGTTGAAGAAGAAAATGAAGAAGTTGCTGAAGATGATGATACTGACTTTGAAGAAAGTGAATATGGGAGTGATGCTGATAACCCGGTGTTTTCCAAGTCTGATGGTATTGTGGAAGAAAGGGAATATGAGCACAGAAAAAAAAGGAACTCTGACCAAACAAATGAAAGGGATTCTGAGCAAAGAAGTGCAAGACAATCTGAGCAAAGCTGGGAAAGAGAAGAAGACCAAAGGGAAGAAGAATTTGAAACTGCAAATGTGGAACAAAATGTGGTTGATGAACCAGAATATAACTCTGATGCTCTTGATAGTGTACACTCTTCGGATGATGAAAGAGGCAAAAAACATGAGCGATTTCCAGAGTTCAATGAGAAAACAGACATGAAGAATCCCACTCTTAGACTCGGGCTTGTTTTCAGGGATCATGTTCAATTCAAGCGAGCTGTCATCATGTACTCCCCAGTGAATGGATATGGAGAAATCCATTTTCCTAGGAATGAGAAATTGAAAGTCACAACAAAGTGTACAGAATGGTGTCCTTGGAAGTGTTGTGCTGGAAAAATGTATGGTTCGAATAACATACAGATCAAGACCATACTTGATGAACACACATGTGGGAGAACTTGGGCAAACAAGAACATGAAGTCCCCTTTGCTGACTGATTTGTACATGGATAGGATAAAACTGAATCCCACATGGCCCGTGGAATCCTTTTTGGCAACTGTCAAATCAGAGTGGAATCACGGTTGTTTAAAGATGAAGGCTTACAGGGCTTTAGATAAGGCTTTAAAGATCATTGAGGGAAAACATGCAGAGCAGTACACAAAGTTGTGGGACTTTGCTGAGGAAGTGAAGAAGACTAACCCTGGAAGCACAGTGAAGGTGAAGTTGGATAAGAGAAGGTTCCAAAGGATATATGTGTGCTTGGGGGCTTGTAAAGAGGGGTTTAAGTCAGGGTACAGACCATTGATAGGATTAGATCGGTGTCATTTAAAGAGTGTCTATGGAGGTCAGCTACTTTGTGCTGTTGGCACTGACCCAAATAATGAAACATGGGTTATAGCGTATGCAGTTGTAGAAATGGAGAATAAGTCCAGTTGGATTTGGTTCTTAGAGTTATTGGCCGTTGATGTTGGGATTGTTCATCAAGGAGGATGGACATTTATCAGTGATCAGCAAAAAGGGTTAATTCCGGCTATCCAAAAAGTTCTCCCTCATTCCCACCACAGATTTTGTGTGAGACATTTGTATACCAACTTCAGAAATCTGTTCAAAGGGAAAACATTGAAGGATGCTTTGTGGTCAGTAGCCAGAACAACAACAGTTCCCTACTTCAAAAAAGCAATGGAGGATATGAAGAAGCTCGATGAAAAAGCCTACGATTGGTTGGTGAAGAAGCCTCCACATCATTGGAGCAAGTCCCATTTTGAAACACATCCCAAGTGTGACATGTTGCTGAACAATCTATGTGAAAGTTTCAATGCTGTCATACTTATGGCGAGACAAAAATCGATTGTCACCATGCTGCTCCTTATTCATACACTCTTGATGAAGAGAATTCAGATGAGAAGAGATATAATGGTGAACAAAGGTGGAGATCTCTGTCCTAAAATCAAGAAGAAGTTGGAGGAAGCAAAAATTCAAAGTGGCAGGTGCATTGCACAATGATCAGGGGGCGCTAAATTTCAAGTTGATGCTGGAGGAGGGGAGCAATATGTGGTTGACTTGGTTGAGAGGACCTGTTCTTGCAGAAAGTATGCCTTGACAGGAATCCCATGCAACCATACAATGGCGGCCATAAATTTCAAGAGAGAAAAACCGGAGGACTATATTGATGCTTATTATTTGAAGGCGCGGTACATGGAGGTGTATTCTCATTTAGTAATGCCGATGAATGGGATGTCTTTGTGGGAGGAAACTGATAACCCACCAATATTGCCTCCTACATATACAAGGCAACCTGGAAGGCCGAGGAAGAAGAGAAACAAGGAAACTGCTGAGAGGGACAATGAAGGTGAACAAACTCTTTCAAACCCAACCGATGATCCTCAAGGTCCTCTTCAGCCCCTTAAGCTAGGAAGGAAAGGGCAAGGCACTTTGAAATGTACTATATGCAAAAAGGAAGGTCATATTGCAAGAACTCATCATAGAAATCTTCCTCCAAGGGACAAACAGGTAAGGGACAAACAGGTAACATTTTCTAACATGGCATTATTTGGTTTGATCTGGGATCTGTGAAATGGGTTCTCATTAATGGGGATCAGATTCTGATCTTTGCATGTTTAATCTAAATGGGTTGGATGAGTTGATGTTATTATGTGTTTCTGAATATGCCTGATTTGAAAGTTGATGTATTGGGTCTGTTAGATATGATTGGATTTAGTGAATGTTTCTGTTATGTGTTGTGATCTTTGATCTTGCTTCTGTTTGATATCGATTCGGCTATGTTTACTTGCTTGTAGGGGAAGGAAAAAACATAAAAGAAAAGTTAATGGTTGGTATATAATGAGGTGGTGGTAACTTTTTGTGATACCGATGAGTCATTTCTAAGAAATTGGTTGTATAGGACGTGCTTGATTTGGTGATTTTGAGCTTTTAATCAACAAATTACAAAGTTGATGTGATTATGGTTGCTCTGTTTTGTTTTAAACTAAGGGGATCCGCCATTTGAATTGTATTGTTGAGACTCTTAATCCTTTAATATCATTTTCTACTTTGTAGGCATCCACATCCGCTCAAGGACTAACTGCACCTAAAAAAAGGAAGAGGACAAGGAAAACAAAGGTGAAAACTTAACCATTTCCTTAGTTGTAAAACATTTGGATTTAGTTAAAAAGCTTGCTTGGTCTCTAAATGAACTTTGGATTTAGGCATCACAATCAGTAGCTGAATCGCCTAGAAGCACCAAGCAGAGAAAGACCAAGCAATCCACTAACTGAATCATCCAAAGGCACCAAGCACAGAGATACCAACCAATCCAGCCACGTTTTTTGCACAGATGGCTGTTTTTTGTAAAGGAATTGTAAAGTTCTAACGGGTTTTATGCATCCAATTTGTAAAGTTAGAACAGGTATTATGCATCCAATAGGTCTTTTGTGAATTGAATGGATGATGTAGCAGGTTTTTATGAATTCAGTAGGTTTTGTAATGTTGGTTGGAGATGCTAGATGAATTCTGTTCATTTTTTGAACAGATTTAACAATTTCTGCATAATTAAGCAGGTTTTATGCTTAATTTGGTTTATTTCATATTTTTCTTGCAAATGATGAGTAGTTTGTGCTTTTGTTGTGGTTATATCATTATTTTTGGGTGAGATTTTTTAAATTTGAGGTCAAGGATGATAATCTGTGCTTAAGGGTGATAATCTGTGCTTAAAATGGTATATATCACATGCTTTTTTTTTTTTGGCGGGAAAATTGCAATTTCAAAATTTGAAATTCAAATTACCAAAAAAACAACAAATATGTTTTCTGACGTGGATGCCATTTGGCGGGAAAACATTGGGTATGGTGCCACGTGGGATCCATCTAGACGAGGAACTGGGTCCCGGATCAAGCCACATCAGCATTTAACTGCCAAATTCACGGCCAAGCTAACAGAAGTATAACATTGGACCAAATTATAAAGATGAGGTATGACATTATCATGTTTTAAAGATGAGGTATGAAAGTGTCGTGACACCAATAGTTGAGGTAGTTTTTTATAATTTACCCTTCGTTATATTGTACTTTTTTTAACTCTCCAATGTAACACACACGTATTATATATGTACATACGTGCTTTTCATGTTTAATATACGTTATATTTTTTGATAATACAATTAAAGTTCACCTTTTTTTATACGTATTTTTTAAATATTATTGAAGAATTAGAAATTACTTAATATTTTAAATAATTAAATTTTAAATTTTAAAAAATAGCCCAAATTTCAAGAATATATTTTTGTAGCAAAATTATCAAACAATACACATATTTTTTTCCTAACTATAAAATCCGAACGGTGTAAATCTTCTCTCCTTATATTTTTTAGGGTTAATCTTAGTTTACTATGATTTGCAACATTTAGTACATGAAGTTTTTTTATTCTAGAGTTATACCTCAAGTCTTAATTTTGAAACAGTTTCATACATCCGTTAAGTTTGCTGTTAAATCAACCGTTAAGTGGTAATGTGTCGCTCACGTTGATAGTAACTAGACGTCACGTGTCGCGTGTCACGTGTCATGAGGGCCCACAAAAAAATTAAAAATTATATATAAAAAAAAGAGAGTTTCTGGGCTGTGCTAGACTTCCTGTCCCCCAGACTTCCCGGCGGTGGCGACTCAAATCCCGACAACCCCGAAAGTATCACCTCCCAGAAACTGTCACTCACCAGTCCTCCCCAAAACCCACAGCCGCTGCCCACCACAACAGCCACCACCTCCACCACCAAGATCCAACAATTTTGCCACCCTCCAACAAAAACTTCAACATCCCACCGAACTCGCAACTTCAGTCAACCCTTAGGACGCGTAGCTCAGATCAGCGGTGCTCGTGACCATGAATGGGTATTTGTCGTGTGTTCCTCTGCCCCGTCGGAAATCACAGAGGAGCAATACTCAGATTCTTTACCCATTCGCAGCTTTCTTTGACTTCCGAGCCCAACCCATTGCTGAATTCTGAATTTATCACAACTCAATTCAACAAGATTGGAAATTAATTAAAAAAATGGAAATTGAAAGATGGAAGATGGAAATTGATTCAAAAGGTTAGTCTTTTATTATATATAGATGAACTCCACTTGATTGGCGGTCAGGGTTGTTCCATCTTGGAGGCAAATACAAAGGATCTCGGAGAATGGATATGACTAGCTTTCATGGCCTTCTCAATTTTCCTCCTGGTGTGCCTGGTGCCCCTGGAATTACACATTCAAAGGGTGGATTTGGCTAACTTCGAAGCTAGGATGCAAGCAAGGGCAAAACCCACATACACTGCAATTGACGGCGATGAAATCCACCAGTAGGATTACGAATTAGCGTTTTTCGACGGTGAAGAAGAACTGAACGTTGGCTTGGAGGGTGTGGTCGAGTTCGGAGCTGGTGCAGAGGACGAGGTTGGTGTAATCTAGGGCTTGGAGCTTGCGTACGATGATGGAGCCAACGATGCCGTTGTTGCAGCGTGAAATGATGAAGGAGAGAGAATACATGAGGGGCAGAGAGAGAGGGTAAAGAAGAGAGAGAATTAGTGGGTATACAACCCTGAAGTGGGTGCCCGTTGCAGAGGGAAGAAGGAAGGGAGGGTGGGTGCCGGTTGCAGAGGGAAGAAGGAAGGGAGGGGGTTGGTGGATGTTGAAGACGGGTAGGGTTTTTTTTTTTGTACTTTTTAATATTGAAGTAGGTCCATATTGATATGTGTCGTTCAGTTATTGTCCACGTGAGCACTACATTTTTAGTTAACAGAAATTCTAACGGAAAACTTAACGGATGTATAAAACTGTCCCAAAATTAAGACTTGAGGTATAACTCTAGGATGAAAAAAATTTCGTGTACCAAATGTTGAAAACCACGATACTTTAGGGTAGTAAACTGAGATTAACCTTATTTTTTAATATAATTTTTTGTAGCCACTTTAGGAACAGTAGTCGTCCCCCAGAACAGATCAATTGCATCTAGGATGTGCTATCCACACATTCTATTTTACTTTTCACATACCACTTGATAATTTTCGTCCATTGATCATTTTCAATTCATCTGATTCGACGGTTGAATATTGAAAAAATGTGTAAAAAGTAAAATAAGATATGTGGATATCAAGCTATTGCATCTATCTACTATGCAATACCAGCCGACAGCATTAGCAACTTTTCAAAGCGGCTCTTGGCAGGGTGTCGTTAAGTTTTAACCTACAGCATCTTTCGGACCACCACTTTTTCATACCCTACTTTTTAACACTTCAATTTGATCGACATTTTATGTCGAGAAATAATAAAGACAATCTTCTGTCTGCCTGAAAAAGTTCCATGTCATCATTTTTCACTGTTTTGAGTGAGATTTGCGCTAATTAAAATGCTGGATTAGGATGCAAATAGGCCCTTAATTAATAGTGCATTTTGGTCATGTAGCGCATTATATGGACAAAATAATTGGTTTGGCCAACTCTCATCATTCATTTAAGATATGTATATATGGAAAATTTTAATGAGACTTTCTAAAAAATAAGGCTCTTCGTAGATTTTCTGTTATTTCATATTTAGGCATAATGTTTTATAATGTTGATATGAAAACTGACGTTAAACTATGAGATGACAAAGAGTTCATATGACGAATCCCATTTTTAAAAGAATCTCCTTAGCATTTTTCATATATATATATATATGCACACACAAATATATATAAAGTTGGGCAAGTGCTTAAAACCGTGCGCTCAACCCTAGATGTTTATGGGTTTGGTTTAATTATATATCAACCAGAAAGGATGCAGCTCCAGGCTCAGAGACAGATCAAGTCAGAGATGGAAGAGGAATTTCATTATTTAAGGGAAAAAAAAAGCATCATTAATATTCTGAGTGGACACATTTGGAGATAACGCAGTAAGCTTTCTGTAACTAGAAAATGATTCTCTCTATACGTACATGCATATATAGTATATCGATGGCCTGTGAATAATACATGAAACTGAACGTATCTTTTGTCCGAGAATTAGAAGATCATCGGAGAGAGACTGGACTCTTGCTCCGGAAGGAATATTATTGCTATATATTTCTTGGGTTGTATCACATGCATTCTTATCTTTTGGTTAATATTCATTATAGAACTTTTGGTTAATATTATCCTATAGAAGAGGCTAGTGGTTACTTTGTTATCTTTCAAGCTAATTTGTGAGAGTTCCACACATTAAGATCCATACTTCGTTCCCAAACTTTTATCCTTACTTGTCCACCAGTAGATTTCGGCAGATTCGGCATGCAAATGGTCATTTCTTATTGATGACTCCTCTCGTTTTAAATAAATACAAAAGTTCATATTAACCTCTTCTTTTTTCAATTTAGTTTTTTTTTCTCTCTTTCATTTGAAATGTAAAAGTTTGAATCTTTTTTTATACTTTCTCCCACATATTTTTCTCTTGAAAATGAGAACTAAATCCAGAACAGACCCTTATTTTTGTATGTCAGTTCTAGCCACGCATGCCACGGATGTGAGTTACTTTATATTGTTAGGCATGGAAATCTATTGATTAGTCCCCTCTAACATACTATAGACTGCTTTTATATCCGCCTCTAATAAAATCTATCTTTAGAGCCATTTTCTAGTAGTGGCAACACAATCGAGCCATACGGCTAGAATTGCTGGGTTTTGTTCCGGTTGTAGTGTACAACTTAATTTATGCATTCTAACACTACTACAAAATGGACTTATTGTGTCACAGAGTGATGTCACTTTAATGTAATATAGTGACGGACAAGACATTTGCGACATCTACTGAACATGACGTGGTGGTGTATATAACTTGGTGGCAATACAACTGATATTTTTACTTTTTTTTTGTGTGTTTTTGCTCTGGTGTTGTTTGGGCCCAAAATATTGGTTTGGGCCGAATTGAGAATCATTCTCGGCCCAGAAGATTTTACCTAAAGGTTACTATGGATCATGGGCCGAGATCAACCAAGTTCTATCAAGAAAACGGGGTACCCGGATAAGGATGAAGTGAGCGAACTTCTATGGTTAGTAGTAGTCCTGATAAAACAAGGAGTCTCGGTGAAGCAAGGATGTTGGGACATGGAGACGGATGTGGCCTGGCATAAGGCCAGGTTCAGAGTCTCGGTGAAGCAAGGATGTTGGGACATGGAGACGGATGTGGCAAGTAGGACTGGTCGAGATAGGGTTGGATTAGGATGAGGAGTCCTAATCCGAGTGAGGTTTTAATTTGATCAAAGGAGGATCTGTTGCTATAAATAGAGAAGGTTGTGCATCGTTCACATCCTTTCCAACTCAACACACAAATCTGCCTTGCGCAAACTCTCGCCCTACGCGAAACCTCTCAACAACCTTGAGATTTTTATTTTCCTTTTCGCCAACACATCTTCAGTTTGGATAAACAACACTATCGCCGTAGAATCAGCCGACCGCAGAGCACCTTCAGTTTGGATAAACAGCACTGCGAAGGGGCCGACTGGTTATCTATCCAAGTCTCGGTCGAGTAGGATTTCCGAATCCTTATTGGAAAAGGTCGTCTCATCAGCCTTCTCGGCGAAGTAAGGTGTTACAATTTACTAGGGCTCAACACATTGAACGCCGAGTTGTTTTATGATTGGATACTCACAAGTGGGCTTTAGAGTTCGGCATTTTGACGGCCGAACCATATTCACCATCAAGACGTACATCCGCTTTGAATATTTGTGCCCTTATACTTTGGTGTCAATTCGACGTGACTTTACTCTGACGAATACCATTACTATGGCTGAATCTGACGACAACGATCTGTGAACTTCGCATAATTAGTAGCCTAGTCTTCAGGCTTTAGAATCTAAGAGTTGAGTTGAGTTCCTTCCTCGGCCGCAATCGCAAGACGCAGAAGTCAGCCGCGCGCTCAACGCAACATCAACAAATTTTACTCATCGGCCGACGAGTTGGCACGCCCCGCACACAACCGAAGGATGTAGTTAGCTTATTAATTACTCGGCCTGCGCGCCACGTAAGCTTGGTAGTTTTTAAGGTCAACATTTTGGCACGCCCAGTGGGACACAGTGATAAAACTACGAAGTTCATGCCAATTGAGACACGATCAGTTAAGAAGAAAGCAGTTATGGGAAAATCAACGACTGATTTGTCAGTACAGCAGACACAAAACCTCATTGTTACTGCGACACCAGAGTCCGCGAACGTGACATGCCGGGAAAATGAAGCTGGTCTCGGCGGTCAGCCTCACGATGCAGAGGTCTCTAACAGAACCACATGCATTTTCAATGACGTGGTAGTGGAGGACTGCGATGAAAATGGTGGTGAAGGCGCTGATCCACCAACAAGGTCGTTTCTCCGGAGACGACTGGATGAACAATCTTGGCAAGTTGAACAGATATTCAGCCGAGGAATAGACAATCTGCGCGAAGTAATATGTAGTACCAATGAGACACACACCAGATTGCTTGAAATACTGGTTCATAAAATCTGTGAAGATAGACCCTCCGATCATTCTCGGCAATTGACACCAAGGAATAATCCTTTACCAATAGTACAGGCCGAGCCAATGCCTGCTCGACTCAAGCCAATTGACTTGGAAAAGAAAGGAGGATCAAGCAGTAGATCGGATGAATCCGACCAGAAAGTAGAAACGATATCCATCGATGTGACCGAGATCCAGAGGATGATCGATTCGGCCTTGAAAAAGAACCGAAATTCCTAAAATTCATCCCCCCATACCCTGCCTACGTGGAAAAATTTGAATATCCTAAAGGCTTTAAAATCCTAGATTTCAGTTTTTTTGCTGGAGAATCATCTTTATCCTCATTAGAACATGTGGCTCGGTTCACCGCGCAATGTGGAGATGTTAATAGCGATTTCCATAAACTGCGGCTATTTAATTTCTCATTGATAGGCTAAGCTTTTGCATGGTACATCAATCTCCCACCGAACTCCATCCAGAGTTGGGAGGAGTTGGCCGAAAAATTTCATGAGCAATTCTATCGGCCGAGGATGGAAATGTCGGTTTCATCACTAGCTAGAATGGCTCAAGCATCCGATGAATCGCCAATGGATTATCTCACCAGGTTCAAGTCGGTGAGAAACTGGTGCCGCGTACCCCTTCTTGAAGTCGAATTTGTTAGACTGGCTTTGCATAGGCTGGACGTGGAGTACAAAAAGAAATTCCTAGGAGCAAACTTCCGAGACATGTACGAACTAGCTCAACATGTTGAGCAATATGACTACCTACTCTGAGAAGAAAAGGTCTCAAAATCTTCATCCCGAGGAACCATTTACAAAAATCCCACGATTAGCTATGCTTCGACTGAACCTGAAGAATATGCTAGTGTTGATGCGGCCGAGATAGTAATCGATAAACCGTATATTTGCAAAATATTGACTTATGCTAATCCCAAGGATGTCAAAACTCGCTCGGCCATCGAAGAATCTACCACCAAAACATCAAAAGTTTACACTTTCGACATTACTAAGGCCGACGCCATCTTCGACCAACTACTACTTGCCAAGATCATCAAACTTCGGCATGGGCATAATATTCCTAAGGCTGAAGAATTGAAGGAAAGAACATATTGCAAGTACCATAACTCGAATAAACATACGACAAACACCTGTGTCGTATTTCAAGATACCGTCCAAAGCGGGATTGATAACGGCAAACTCAAGTTTCCAGAAAAGAAAATAAGCATTGACACCGACCCGTTTCCTACGGCGATGGTTAATATGGTAGATGCCCGTCTACCTAGGGACAAAGGGAAAGAGAAGGCCGAGTTCGTTCCATTACAACACTTCCCAAAGCAGAATTCTCGGCCACGGCTCAAGATAGATTTATTTTCGAACGAGCCACCTAAAGTTCTTTTAGGACCGGCTATCATCTAGTCTATGACAGACTCCAGCGCCGAGGAAGAAGATAAATCGACGATTCTATGCACCCGGTGTAAGACAAATGTCACCACCAGGCCAAACAAAAGGTTGTTTCAAGCTACGATAAAATAATCACCTTCCATGGCCGCAACACATCAGAAGACGCTCAATGCAGGCCAGCGCTAGGGAGTTTTCGACAGACTCAGCCCCAAAATGCAGCCGACCGAACTACCCCTAGTCAGACGACGCCTTGACTTCGATACACCATTCTATAACGAGGATTATTATGCATGAAGTTCTAGCAACTCGAACTCTTCGGCAAAGCAGAAAACCTTCAAACCTCCTGAACCGCGCGATCAACGTTGGTACACCTATCATTCCCCTAAAGGTGTATACATTGCATTGTCCAAATCACATAAGCGTCAACGCCAAAGAATAGATTGCATGGCTCGCCGACAAGCAGCCCAGGAAACTTCAGCTCCCAAGTGGCAGCCGAAGAACAAAACTAATAGTGACGACAAGCGACGACCTCCGACCATCATGATAGAGTTGCTCCTAGAAAGACAAGTGATCAATCCTGATGTGGAAGCCACATTTAAGGAGGCTGACAAGCGAATCAAACTTCTCCTTCGACCTGGGGAAATGAAGGCGCGCTTTGAACATTTCAAGAAGGAAATCGAGAGTAAACTTTCCCCGTCACCCATACAAGAGCCTTTGATCAAAGTTAGATGGAACCTACATCCACCGTTCCTCGGAGAGGCATTGGAGTATATGCGAGAGTTCCACAAAAAGCATTCGGCTAACAATTTATACGGTTTGCCGAAAGTATGCCAAGATACGATTGATCTCGTTCTGGCCTGTCCTGATGCCGAGCGAATTATCCAAAAGAATTCAGACCTAGGGTTGAAAGCTAGGTTCCAGCACATACGAAATGCTCGAGTCCTCGGCTTTGACGTCGACCCATATACCGATATCGAGACGAGCGAGCTTCCCTTCTCTCTTGAGGATCTCCAGCACTTACGATACCACTTCGAAGTTTTTTCAGTCGTTTCCCTTTTCGACCTTACGGCCGATGAAACGAAGTGCGTGGCACGCTTAGATGCCCACCTAGACGTCAAGGACGCCCGTACCATATATCAAGAGCAGGCTCGTGGCACGACGCAAGCCCTAGACCTTGGTTTAGTTCCCAATGAACCTGAGGCCCTTGACCAACAAAAGAAAATTCTCAAAGACGCCTTGCAGGAACATACCCCAGCAACGGTCGACGAGGTCAACCCAACTATTATCCATGACAAGAATCCTGAAGAGAAAGGCCCGGTAAACGAATGGCCGACAGAAGTGGAAGATACCGAGCCGATGGGTCATTCGGTCATTGACAACATGGAAATCAGTATGGTCCACGTTCTGCCTGCAGATTTTCAACCACGCATGTCCCAACCGAACTTCCAAGACGACGACGTAGTGGCCGAGAAGGCTACTCAAGTAGACTTCGTACTCACTACCGAAGTCGAGTCGGCAACAAAAGAAAACAACCTCAAAGCAGTTCTCGTCGAATTATTTCCTCGTTCGTCATCAGCTAATCTCCATCACCAGAAGCCGTTGTATGTTACCGCTCATATCGAGGGATACCCAGTATCTAAAATTTTCGTTGATTGTGGAGCGACGGTCAATATCATGCATGTAACTATCATGAAGGCGTTACGTCGCTCTCACGACGAGCTTATTCCATCAGGGATCACCATGAGTAGTTTTGTTAGTGACAAATCCCAAACCAAGGGAGTCCTCCCTTTAGAGGTGACCGTCGCAGGTCGCAATCACATGACTGCTTTCTTCATAGTCGACTCCAAAATCGAGTACAATGCGTTGCTCGGACGGGATTGGATTCACCAAAAAAGTTGTATCCCTTCATCGCTACATCAAGTTCTCATCTTTTGGGACGGCAAGACAGTTGTGGTTCACCCAACTGATCACCAGCCATTCGAAGCTAACATGATCCAAGCACGATACTACGATGATCATGTCGGCTACATCACTTTACACGGCCTTAACAAAGAAGGTCGGTCGACTTAGATTTCTACTCAAAAGGTCATCGAGGTTGGCGCTGAAACTGTTCACCAAGATTCGGCGAGACTCGGGTTGGCCAACTTTATCACCTATCCTGATGTCTGACACCAGTCAGGCCAAACGTCGAGCCGCAGTTTCATTGACCATGGAACGAGTGCTGGCTCATTGGTATGTTCTCCCTCAACAGCCGAATTCGGGCGTCAACCTCGTGGAGTTCCTCGTCGAAGGCGAAAATGGCCATGTCCTCTCTCTCGACAAGATCCAAGCTGCCCCGGTCGAGCTCGAAGATAGCCGGCCCCAAGTCAAAAACCTATTGGACGAAATAAATGTGGGGACGGCCAATAACCCTCGGCCATTATTTATTAGCGCTTTGTTACCCTAACATTACAGGACTGAACTCTGTAAGTTACTTAGCGAGTTTAAAGATTGCTTCACTTGAAGTTATCATGAGATGCCTGGTCTTGACCGAACCCTCGTTGAGCATGAATTACGCATCAAGCCTGGTTGCAAGCCCTTTCGCCAACCTCCTCGAAGGTTCTCAACCGAAGTTCAACTTGTATCGTGCCAGTACTGAAGAAAAGCGGTGCCTTACGCATTTGTATTGATTTCCGTAATTTGAATATGGCAACTCCCACGGATGAATATCCCATGCCGATCTCAGATTTGTTGATTGACGCCGCAGCTACTCATGACATGATGTCTTTCATGGATGATCATGCCAGTTATAACCAGATCTTTATCGCCGAGGCCGATGTTCATAAAACTGCCTTTCGTTGCCCGAAGGCACTAGGAACATTCAAGTGGGTCGTTATGCCATTCGACCTTAAAAACGCTGGTGCCACATACCAGCGCGCCATGAACGCTATCTTTCATGACCTGATTGGCACAATAGTTGAGGTGTACATCAATGACGTGGTGGTTAAATAAAAAAGCCGCCAAACACATCTAGATGATCTTCGGCAAGCTTTTCTTCGTATGCAACAACATAATCTCAAGATGAACCCGGCTAAATGCGCATTCAGCGTATCGGCCGGTAATTTCTTAAGATTCCTTGTGCATCATCGAGGAATTGAGGTGGACGAAAACAAGGCATGCGCAATCATCGCTGCCCCACCCCCGATGACAAAGAAAGAACTACAGTCCGTGCTCGGTAAGATAAATTTTCTCCGCTGTTTTATATCTAATTCGGTGGGAAAAATGAAGGCGTTCTCTACGCTTTTGAAATTGAAGGACTCGGATCGATTTGAGTGGGGTGATGAGCATCAAGCGGCTTTTACACAAATCAAGGTCTCCCTTACCACGCCGCCGGTCCTCGTACCACGTCGACGCGGTAAGCCTCTTAAGTTGTATATTTTAGCGGCCGAATAGTCCATTGGCTGCCTTGTCGCGCAAGACAACGATGCCGGCCACGAACAAGCTATCTGTTATCTTAGTCGAAGTCTGAATGCACCTGAGATCAATTAGTCACCTGTCGAGAAACTTTGCTTGGCTTTGTTTTTCGCCACCACAAAACTTCGCCATTACATGCTTCCATCAGTCACACAAGTCATCGCTCAAACAGATGTCATCCGTTACATGCTCACGCGGCCTATAGTAAAAAGTCGAATTGGGAAATGGACAATGGCATTATCAGAGTTCAGTTTGCAGTACGTACCTCAGAAAGCCATTAAGGGCCAAGCTTTAGCCGATTTTTTGGCCCAACACCTCTCCCCATATGGTGTCGGGGGCAATGATGTCGAAATCGGCATGGTTGAAGCACGTGATAACTACTGGACGATGTACTTTGATGGATCTAGTACCTCAGCCTCGGCTGGTGTTGGCATCGTCGTTCAATCCCTTAGCCACTGCCGTTGGTATTTTTCTCTCAAGCTCGATTTTGATTGTACAAATAATCAGGCTAAATATGAAGCTCTTATCAACGGCCTTCACATCCTTCATGACTTACGAGCGACCCGTGTCCTCGTCCTTGGTGATTCAGAACTCGTGATTAACCAACTCAACGACATTTTTCGTTGCATGAGTTGTACTTTGGCACCTTATCACATGGTTGCCAACTATTTGGCTGAGTCGTTTGAGAGAATTACATTCGAGCACATCTTGCGTGTTCGAAACATTGATGCAGACGAACTGGCACAAATAGCCTCCAGAGCACAACTCCTGAAGGGCAAACTAGGCCAGGCAATACCGGTAAGACAACGATCTTTCCCGGCCTTGGTTAATCAAGACGTTCTCCAGCGCAATCACGTGATACGTACACGGGTAATGTCCTTACCTTCGTTGTTGGACCGACAAGACCCTATAGATATTTGCGCAGTCGAGGCAATGCCAGATGACTGGAGGAAGCCCATTATGCGGTATCTTGATAATCCTAATAGCAAACACGACCGTAAGACAATGGTTTATGCCACAAATTATGTCAAGTATCAAAATGAATTATACCGAAAAGGCGAAGATGGCCTACTGTTGTCATGTATCAGTCCGGCCTGAAAATGCGATGGTTGCTTCGACGACATGGTTATTTTTGGCCAAGTATATTAAAAGATTGCATTGAGTTCGCACAGAGATGTGTGCAATGCCAAATTCATGGTCCTATACAAAGAGTCTCTGCCGAATCACTACACTCGGTCACTAAACCATGGTCATTCAGAGGATGGGCTATGGACGTAATTGGCAAAATCACACCATCCTTCAGGGCTACTAAGCATGCATGGATACTTGTGGTGACCGATTACTTCACCAAGTGGGTCGAAGCAAAATCGTATGCCGAATTAACGTCTAAAGAGGTTTGCGACTTTGTGGAAGAACAAATCGTGACCAGATTCAGGGTACCAGAAACGATCATAACTGACAATGGCACAATCTTTACAGCCGAGAGGTTTAAAGAGTATACGGTGAATCTAAAAATTCAGCTTGAACAGTCCACGCCGTACTATCCACAGGCAAACGGACAGGCCGAGGCATGTAATAAGGTGATGATCGGTATTCTTGAGAAAATAATAGGGGAAAGGCCTGGCATGTGGCATTTGAAGTTGAATGAGGCTTTATGGGCATATCAAACATCGCTCCGGACAGCGACTGGGACAACCCCGTACGCACTAACCTACGGGCACGACGCAATGCTACCAGTCAAATTAAGCATAAATTCGTTGCGAATAATCGAGCAAAGTACTTTGTTCAGCGTCGAATATAGTCAGTCCATGAGGTAAGAGTTAGAAGATTTAGAAGAAGCGCGACTTGATACATATAATTTACTGGTAGCGTAGAAAAAGATTGCCGAACGACCCTATAACCAACGGGTTAGACAGAAAACATTCGACGAAGGAGATTTAGTTTAGCAAACTGTGTTGCTTATGGGAATTAAAGATCCTAGGTTCGGCAAGTGGTCACCGAATTGGAAAGGACCGTTCATCGTCTATAAAGTCCTCGGCAAGGGGACATATCACCTTAAGGATCGAACCGGCGCAGTTCACAAGTTACCAATCAATGGGAAATTTTTAAAGAAATACTATCATACTACTTGGGAAATGAGGGAATAAAAAGTTTATTTCATTAAGGATTGTCAGAAAAGTACAACTTGATCCGGTCAATCAGTACATATAAGTAAATCTAGGGTGACGGAGGAAGAAGAGTTTCGAGGACGGCCTTCAGCTCCAACCACCTCATTTCGCCCATTGTGACCTCGACTTGACGAATCCTCTTATCCATTTTAAGCTGTTCGACCTGCTTCACGCTAGCCGCATAATCAGTTAGGCAGGATTTGCCACCCGACTCAAAATCCTTCGCAAGTTCAGAAGCCACGGTCGATCTTTGATTTTAAAGTTCGACGATCTAACGGTTAAGGTCGGCCAGAATGTCTTTCTTTGCTTTCATGGCTTCAACTTTCGGGCGGAGAGCTTCAAGAACACCCGATGCAGCCTTCAAGTCGTTTTCGGCCCGAAAAGCTTTCTCAAAAATACCGAAAAACTCTCGAGTCTGCTCTAAGGTCGAAGATGCCCAGGTAATAGCTTTAATACTCAACTGGCTATCAACCGCGAGGTCGTTGAGACATTTACCGATGGAGTCGAGGCCCTTGTGCTCGAGGATTTGTGAAGCTGAAAGAGACAGGAGTTCTTGCAGCTTGACGACAGTGGATGAGTCGACCGAAGACCCAGTCGTGGCCGTCGAAGGACCAGCAGTTCCCGACGTAGTTGAGAGAAGAGCGTCGAATTCGACCTCCCATGAAGGCTGGAAGGAAAAGAATTGTCAGGATGTGTTGAATCATCAGACAATAGGAAAGAGGAAAATGTTAGACCTGCTGAGAAGAGACTTCGGCCATGTTTGCTGGATCGTTGCTCGAACCTAGAGAGCTCAATGGCCGAGCCTAGTGTTTTAGACTACTTCTCAATTCACGCGGCCGATGAAGGTTATCTACATTTGACGGCCACTGAGGTGGCCAAGAGATATAGATAACGCCCTTCGGCGCATAAAAATTTCGATGAAAAGAGAACGCGGGCACCTGACATTTAAGAAGGGTGTTTACGTAAGCGGATGTAGCTTCCTGAGGAGGGATGCCGAGGTATTGATCCTGTTGATGGATCGACGTTTCCGTAGTTGCTTCAGGCTCGGCGGCAAGGCTTTTCTCATGAGTGACCGCATGAGGGTCAACCTGACCGATCGCTTCGACTACCGCAGAAGGGTCGACCTGACCTACCGCTTCGACCATCGGATGAGGATTGTTGAGGAGAAAATCAGTCAGTCGGGGGCAGCATTCTGGCGAAGTCTTGTCGCTCTCATCATCCTGGAATAGAGGTTGTTAAAGTTGTTTGAATTTGTTTGAGAGAAAATGAATTAACAACCACACCATTATACCTCCATGATGATTGTCGACTGTCTCGGAGTCTTGGAAGGAGTTCTTCTCGTCACCGGGGTTACTTCTTCCAAGATAGGGGCCACGACTGGTTCCAAAGTGGCCGTTCCCTCAACCGGTGGAGAAGCAACCGGTTTGGCCGGGGCCGGAGGTGCCGTGTCCTTGGCTAGCGGGGCAGCTGCTGGCTCGACCGTGACTTGAGGCACGAGTTGAGCCTCAGGTACTTGGCCAGTTTGGGCCCGCCGCACGACCATAGGGGTACCGATGGAGGGAGAGGCGTCAGGGGTGGCCGATCCTGTCGTTTGGCTAGAAACGACATGAATTTCCCGTTCCCTTTTCTTTGCCAATTTCTTGACACGTTTGGAGGGATGAGGGGCCACAGCTGCCGTTTCGGTCTGCTGTCGAGGTCGCTTGCTCGATTTGGAGGAGGGAATCGACTTTTTCTTGGCCGCAACTACGGCCACCACTTCTACCCTTTTTGGCATTCGGCTGCCTAAAAAAATGAGTTCAAGTCAGTAAAACTGACGATTTTTCTTTAAGAAATAAAGTAAAAATAGCCGTATACCTTGGGTCGCTTCTTTAGGCAAGGGAGCAGGGGTCTTATTTGGACGGTCGCCGAAGATTCTGCTAATAATATCTTCAATCGGAACGCCAAAGAAATGTTGGGTGCACTCTTCCCACCAGTCACCAAAGGTATCGGTGCTGAGAGATTCAGGGACGATCAGTCGAAGGCGAAGCTTCTGGCATCGTTCTTGAAACTCCCTCTTCACATCTTTGCATTCCTTTTCCGAGGAATCAGAGAGGCGTCATCAGCTCAAAAGAGTGCAGAAGGTGAGAAGGGGGATTGGGCAACCTTGGAGGTAGCCGAGTTGCCGGGCGGTGAAGTTTAGATGGTAGACCTCCCAACTTGCTCGGCGGGCATCGCAGCCGAGAGGAATGTCACGAGCAAGCATGAGGAAGGTCTCGGCAGGCGTCGCAGCCAAGATTGACAGAGATCGGCGTCTTCATCCGTGCTCCATGCTGACGAGGGGAGTATGATCGATGAAGGATATTCCCGACGACGGTAGATCAAAAATTCATCATCGGAAAGAACATCGAGGTTGAAGAAGTATTTGAATACTTCTTCGGCCTTGTGGGGGGGCGCTGGTCGAGAAGCCAATTGAGGACCAAACGCCTCAGTAGGCAAGAAGTTGGCGATTTCTGGCCGAAGGGTGACGAAGTAAACCTGCAGCCCGAGTTGGAAGACCTAGAGGGGGCCGTTCTGGTGTGGGTCGACCTTGTGGATGGTCATCTCGGCCAAACAGCGAATGAGGTGAGCGAGGATTGTCGGGCTAAGAGCCAAAGTTTGGCCGCTAGCCAGGGCTTCTGCCACTGGCATGTTCTCAACCAAACACTTGTTTGACTTGGTACAAAAGATGTATTTGTTGTACCAATAGAAGAGGAAAGCATCATGCTCTCCTTTTCGCAGATCCTCTTCTCCTCGGCCGGCGAAATAGAGGTAGAGGGTGTTGTAATTGAAGAAGTTCTTGTGAAGTTTCTGAACCTCTTCCTTCGAAGGTGTTTGACCTTCGTCGCTCAGTGTCTCGAGGGCCCGCTTGTCGAAGCGCTTTCAAGTCAAGGTTTGACAGGTACCCAGAGAGGGCAGCATCAATTGGAATGCCGGATGAGGAAGTCCCCAAGAGGGCCGTGACATCGAGAATGGTGGGACCGACGGGGCCGAGATGGAGGACCATGGTGTTGGTAGCCGAGCACTAGAAGCTTATGGCGGCTATGAGAAGCTCCTTGTCCATAGTGATCTCCAGTGATGAGAGGTGAATGGCGTCGTAGATGCCGAGCGTTTTCCATTACTCGTCGAAAATCTTCCCCATTCGCTCGACCCAGGCTGCCCAGGTTGCAGTGGTCGAGGGCCAGGAGCCTTGAGGTTTTGCCAAATCCCATTTTGACCACTCGAAGCCTTGTAACAGGTATTTCAGGCACTCGGCCTTGAAAATTTCAGTGATGGGGGATGGCACAGCTGCTTTGAAAAGAGGACCGAGGATCTGATGGGAGGTGTTCATGTCGCATTTAAAGTGAATGGTTTTGATTGCGCATTGATCAACGATCTTCTCGCATTTCTTGCATTCCTTGGAAAGCTGGGAAGTGAAGGAGGCCATTGCGAATATTTGGAAGGTTTCTGGAAAAAAAGATTTTCCGGGATGTTCTGGGAGTAAGAGCAAGAGAGATTTCAGAAAATTGGAAAGCGTAAGAGTGTAAATGAAAGAATTTTGATATTTATAGGCGTTTTAAGAGGGAAGTTCAAGCGTTCGATTTTCAAAATCGTGAGTTGGAATTGATTCGAAAGGTTGTTGATGATTACGAATGTTCAGAAGATCCAGGAGAATGGACCAAGATTTTTGGGTTTAAGGACACACGATTGCATGTTACGGCGTATTTATTGCAGAAAAGACGTTTCGGCTATGCACGTTTTCGAGGGCCATGATTAAGAGCTGCTAGGTTAGTCAGAGAGTCGACACGTGGCAAGATGCTTGGAAAGATCAAGTGTGAGATGATGTTTCATAAATGCGCATGGTTTGGATTCTCGAGACGGTTTAAGATGACTTAAAGATGGTAAGAGTTTTCGCTTCTTCAAGGCCGAGGATCGACCAAGGGTTATTGGTCGACGACCTCAGAAGCAAGGGGGCAATGTTTGGGCCCAAAATATTGGTTTGGGCCGAATTGAATATCATTCTCGGCCCAAAAGATTTTACCTAAAGGTTACTATGGATCATGGGCCGAGATCAACCAAGTTCTCTCAAGAAAAGGGGGTACCCGGATGAGGATGAAGTGAGCGAACTTCTATGGTTAGTAGTAGTCCTGATAAAACAAGGAGTCTCGGCGAAGCAAGGATGTTGGGACATGAAGACAGATGTGGCCTGGCATAAGGCCAAGTTCAGAGTCTTGAAGAAAGTAGGACTAGTCGAGATAGGGTTGGATCAGGATGAGGAGTCCTAATCCGAGTGAGGTTTTAATTTGATCAAAGGAGGATCTGTTGCATAAATAGAAAAGGTTGTGCATCGTTCAAATCCTCTCCAACTCAACACACAAATTTGCCTTGCGCAAACCCTCGCTCTACGCGAAACCTCTCAACAAACTTGAGATTTTTATTTTCCTTTTCGCCAACACATCTTCAGTTTGGATAAACAGCACTGTGAAGGCAACCGGTGGTATCTTCAGTTTAGATAAACAGCACTATCGCCGTAGAATCAGCAGACCGCAGAGCACCTTTAGTTTGGATAAACAGCACTGCGAAGGGGTCGACTGGTAATCTATCCAAGTCTCAGTCGAGAAGAATTTTCAAATCCTTATTGGCAAAGGTCGTCTCATCAGCCTTCTCGGCGAAGTGAGGTGTTACAATTTACTAAGGCTCGGCATATTGAACACCGAATTGTTTTATGATTGGATGCTCACAAGTGGGCTTTAGAGTTCGGCATTCTAACGGCCGAACCACATTCACCATCAAGACATACATCCGCTTTGAGTATTTGTGCCATTATACTTTGGTGTCAATTCGGCGTGAGTTTACTCTGATGAATACCATTACTGTAGCCGAATCTGACGACAACGATCTGTGAACTTCACATAATTAGTAGCCTTGTCTTCATGCTTTAGAATCCAAGAGTCGAGTCGAGTTCCTTCCTCGGCCGCAATCGCAAGACGCAAAAGTCAGCCGCGCGCTCAACACAACATCAACAAATTTTACTCCTCGGCCGAGCTCGGCCGACGAGTTGGCACGTCCCGCACACAACCGAAGGACGTAGTTAGCTTATTAGTTACTCGGCCTGCGTGCCACGTAGGCTTGGTAGTTTTTAGGGTCAACAGGTGTATATATACATTTTAGACAGATATGATGTTTTGATTCCAAGAATTACAAAAATAATATCCCTGTAAGAATCTTTTCCACAGGGAAGAGAAGGACAGGGCCACGCTGATTGTCAGTTCACAGGTCCGCCAGATATAGAGCGTTTACACTGCCACAAGTTGCAGCAATATATAATATGAATGGTGCTATACACATACTCATTTTTACTTTTCACATATTCTTGTTAATGTGTTTTTTAATTTTCTTCAATCATTTGATCCGACATTCGTAAATTAAGAAGGATGCGTGAAAAGTAAAAAGAGTTATAATATCTCTTCTTGTACCTCAGCTAGTGTAAATAATAAGTTTTATGTTAAAGTCTGCTTACCAAATACCTACCTAGCTACATAGGACTATATAGTACATATATTCGCAAGGGATAATAACTTCTCTTCTCTTCCTTTATATTGCTGATGCTGATCTGAAAACAAAACCCAATTTTCAATCGCAATTCTGGGTACCAAGTGTCTCTATAATATTGATCCTATTACTAATATGGTATGCGCATGTTTACTTGCTAAGAATTAGAATTGAAATCATTTTGATGTTTGCATATGACAACAATTTCACTTCTTAACTTTTCTACATGTTTACTAACCCATGAAATTAAAAAGTGCGAGTATACCCTAAAAATCCATAATCAAATATCTAAAAATTATGATCCCCTTCCTTACTTCATCTATTTCTAAATCTCTAATTCCTTCCTTTTCCCATTTCCATTAAGCATGTCCATGCCCTCACTTCTTAACTTTCTCATGTGTTATAAACATGGAATCAGAAAACTATTAGTTTCCTATTAAAATCCTTGAACATACCTAAAAACAAAGCAAAAAAATCAGATGAACTAGGGGACTAGTTGATTCTACTCCCCTTCCTTCTCTTGTTTTTAAGCTCTCCCTTGGATAAAGTTAGGGTTCCACAATAAAAACCAATTGGCTGCATAGGAAGTCGCTTAATTTACTTATAAGTTAGCCCATGCAAAGTGTATTCTCCCATTAATGTGAGATTAATTCTCAATATCTCTTTCTTTATTTCGCCTAATTAAACCCTATCATTAACAAATCCAATCACCAAAAATAGTAATTGAGAATTGTTTATGTAATTTTGGTAATGCATAGTGTATTTATATGATCATATGATATGCCCTGAATCTTGGGCACAAATTTTGCCTCTTGTCTAGCAACTTTGACTTATAACCAAGACAACGTTCAGGTGCTAATCACAAATCCAAAAAGGAAAGTAGCACATTCAGGAGCATTTCATGCCATCAATCAACATGTACACTACTCAAAGAAACAGCAAACTAGTATATGCAATGCATCTAGTTAGTTGTGATCACATGATAGTAGTAGAAAAATTCATCGCCTAATAACCATTAATTTCCCAGAGCTAGTAATTATACAAGCTTTAACACAATACTAATCAGCTGCAAGAACGAAAGAAAGCAGTACATGTGATGAAGCAGCTAAACTAAAATAATTCCAACAAAAACACACAAAAATAACTAATTAATTAATATATTGCGATTCGTGAATCATACCCTTAATCACTGATGGTATCCGTTACAATGCAAGCATTTATTTTACAATGCAAGCATTGATTTCACTTATTCTTTCCTGAGTCCGAATGATGATACAAATCGTGAGCCCAGATACTGAAAATCTGATTAAATAATTAATTAATAGTTCCAAAGATTTTCTCCGTCGGAATTTTCAGGCGAATTGTCGGAAGAGATCCTCGGCGGACTCACCAGCATTCCCTCCGCCATGTCCACCAGCAGATTCGGCATATTCAAAAGCGCCTCCTCATCCATAAACTCCTCCTCCTGCTGGCCCACCACCCCACCAACACCCTCATTATCAACACCACCAGGCTCCGATCTCCCTCCGCTCTCCCTCTCCAGGGGAACTAACATATTTGCCCTCGACTGTGCTGCCCTAGCGGCCGCAGATCGTATGTCACTCGCGGCGGAGGAAGCCGGTATCGGGTACGTAAGAATCGAGTTGGGGAAGTTCAAGGGAGTATCTGGCCCTTTCAGCGCGATCGCCGCCACGTCGTACGCAGCCGCCGCCATCTCCGGCTTAGGGTAAGTGCCAAGCCATATCCTTGTAGTCTTACGTGGCTCCCGAATCTCGGACACCCATTTCCCACTCCGACACCGGATTCCCCGGTAGAACGGATGCCCCCTCGGCGAGCCTGATGTCGAGCCTCCCGACGGGGACGGAACGCCCAGTATCGAGGATGAGAAGGAGGAGGAGGAATCGTCAGGTAGGGTTGACGTGGGAGGGTTAGGAGGAGTCGGAGGAATTTGTATAAAGGGATTGGAATTGGAGGTTGTAGTTGGTTGGTCAACTGGGGTTTTGGGCACGTTGCTATACGGATCGGCCATAAGTATAATCTACATACAATTTTTCTGTGCATGTATGTATTTTATATATGTGACTTCATGACCAAATGCATGCCACGATATAAATATTAATGAATTGTAACGGATATGTGAGATGATCATCCTATTTATATGGGAAAAATGGGGGTTTGTTTTGTTTTTGTAAGAAGCGTGGGAAAATCGCGGAGCTTTTGCTGGCTTTTTAAATCTTTTTGTGTGACTAAATAGGACTCATCATGATTAAGAATTCAATTAATACTTTATGAGTGAGAGATGGTGTTGAAATGAGGCCACAGAGGGAACACGTATTAAGCCCTGAAGCAGTCTCCTATAGCAGCTAGAGATTAGCTGTTGTCGACCTGGTCATTTAATCAAGATCTTCCCTTTGAAATTTAATTAGTATTAAACTTATAATGTAAGACGTGTAGTGGGATGTGGGGGGTGATATTCATAATTTAATTGCATCATGCTGACCACTTTCTCAGCATCTACACCACACTCTTTGCTTTGCTTGACTGTACGGATGTCATCTGCACCATTAACAATTGTCTAGTTTTCTTTTTAACATAAAAAAGAGAATAGAGTGTCCAAGAGGTGAATTTTCTTTAACATAATAAAATGTTATTTTAAATTACATTATTACTAGTTCATTGTGAGGTTAAATTTACATTCTCCTCTTTAGTGTAAGTGATATTGTTTGTTCATAAAAAAGAAAAATAAATAAATAAAGTGGATTTTTTTTTTCTTTTGACATAAGAAAAGGTGAACATATTTTAGTGGGACACTAGCTACTTTTCTGTTGTGAGAATATTTTTGTTCACCATCCTTAAGTGATAGTGATCTTTATTATTAGAACTAAATTCATGCACCACCGTAATAGGCGAAGATGCACAAATTCGATAACCTATTAATGAACAACTAACAGTAAACAACCAAGGACCAGGGGTGGTAGCCAAAGACCGTCCGACAGTCAATTTAGTAAGAAAATATATGAGACTCAAGCAGTAGCCAAGAGAATAAATGTGCAACAATTGCGTTCCAGAAATGAACTCTAGAATGGTGTATCTATACCAGTCGAGATAGGGACCTTTTAGGACATGGAATCCGTATTATACTGTGAGTATCGCAAAGGATATCTAGGAGTAGTTATTGCATTCTCTTAGAGTATGATTACTTACGGTGTACAGATTTTAAGGATTCCAAGAATATAGGAAACCTAGTTGATTTCTTACTAGACCAGTTTTCTGTGTCTTGCAAAACAAGCATGATACATCTCAGCGAAGTTGTTGGAATTTGCATATTGTTTCACAACACACCTAAATTTGATCCAGTAAGGAATCAGTCAGGTGTCCTTTATTCTGGGAATCCTTACGATCGAAGGATTGGCGTGCACCGCAAATAATCATACTCCTAAAATGATGCAATATCTACTTTTAGATATCTTATGGGATTCTCCCAGTTTAATTTGGGTTTCATATCAAAAAATGTCTTAATCTTGACTGGTATAAATACACTCTTTTAGGATTCTTTGTGCATCTCCACCCTTCACGATAGTAACACTCATCACCTTGTTTATTGTCGTTACATAAGTTTAAATTTCTAGATCTGTGTAATGGATAGACATAAATTTCAAAATTTAAATTCATCTAACAATGATGAATATAATTGTGAACATTAACCCCACTTGAAAATGGTGAGCAAAAATGCACCGTCATCTGGTACCATTTTCTACTTACCATCTCCATTCATTGATTGCTAAGTAGACGCTACTATCACTTAAAAATTAAGTATTTAATTTTTAAAAATGATTATTTCATTCACCAAAATCCTAAAAACAAATATTAAATGTCAAAGCTTGGCCACCGTCCAAGTCTTCTTTTTTCTAATGCATGTTCATGTGCTTCCAAGTTTCAACCACTAAATTGTAAAAAAAATAAAAAATAAAAACCAGAAAAACTCGACCCACCAGATTAGTTTTGGACCCACATTGACGAAAACAAACCATGATACGAAAAATCTAAAATTCGTCATAAAAAAAAAAATTGTGGCCAATTCCGTTGAGCAGTTGTCAACCAATCCACTCATATCTCTATCACTCTCCCCCCATCCCCTTATTTCTTTTTCATTTTTTTTTTGTTCTGAAGGGGAAAACCTGGGCAACCGGTGGATGACTTCACCACCACCAAAACTTGTAGCATTTTATATATCTATGAGCAGTAACAGTTGAATATCAGAGTGCAGAACAAACAAGACTACAAAATAATAAGAATATTATTATAAACGAGAATGCCGAAACGGCTATAAAACCCTAAGAGGCTACATTGTGACTAACTTGTTCTCAATTGAATAATAAGCATGCTATTTATAATAAACTAACCATAAACCTAATGTAAGAAATCGAAACCTTAATGTTAACGGGCTAAGCCCAGAAAACCAAACATTAAAGTAAACCTAAATATTAATATTTTCCAACACCCCGTCAAACTCATGGCGGTATACGACATAGGTTTGCAAACAAGCAGATGCAGATTGGCTCTGTTAGGTGGACAAACAAGCAGGCTCAGCAATGCGGACAGACAGGCAGGCAGGCTCCGGGTGCAGTTTCGAACGGGTCATCTTTCTATGAAGAGATGCAACGGTTGTTTCAGCGAGTTCTGATTCAGAGGGACGGTGGTGGTATGGTGCAAATGCTCCAGATGCAGTTTAGACTACCAACAACTAATATCGAAATCCAAAAACAAACAAACTGATACGAGCAAACAGAAGTAGATTAAATCCCGAATGATCAAACCTGCTATGATATCAAGTTGAATATCAGAGTGCGGAACAAACAAAACTACGAAATAATAAGAATATTATTACAAACGAGAATGCCAAAACGGCTATAAAACCCTAATAGGCTACATTGTGACTAACTTGTTCTCAATTGAATAACAAACATGCTATTTATAATAAACTAACCATAACCATAAAATGTAAGAAACCGAAACCCTAATGCTAGCGGGCTAAGCCCAGAAAACCAAACATTAAAGTAAACATAAATACTAATATTTTCCAACAGTAACAAAATTCATAAGTGAAAGACTTAAATTTCAGATGTTTTTTAAAAGTGGAATACGTGTAATCTGTTCCAGAAAATAAAACTCCATTGACGTCTTTAACCTAACTAGTCGCTCGCTGCCCAGAGGGAGGAAGTCGAAGAGTGAGAGAGAGAGAGAGAGAGAGAGAGAGAGAGAGAGAGAGAGAGAGAGAGAGAGAGAGAGATTGATGGGTGAGTGGCCTGGCCTTATTAATCCGTTTTCTTTTCAATTCTCAAATTCATTAAAGGTAAAAGTTCAAGAATAGAATTTATGATTTTAAAGCATTAACTTTGTAGTTTAATCTGATAGTGGAAATGATGAGTGGGAAAGACAAGTAGAAAATGCAAGAAGAAAAGGTACCTAGCATCCCTCTATATTTTACTCGATTTTCTTTTGATGCTGCTTGTTAGACTAAATCTAGCGTTTCTCCATGCGATTGAAAAATGAAAGAGTCAGGTCTTGTATGTATGATTGTAACTAAGCAATGTTTAAAACTTATTGTATAAAAGATAATTCAATTGAGCTAAAAAATTTCATTATCATCATTTACTAAGGTCAAATTAAACACATTTAACATACCCAACCTCAAATAAGTGCATGGTAGCAAATCACAAATTAAGACGGGATAATGAAAGTGATGGCATGTTATGTCCAAATGGCCTACGATTATCCTTCACATGGCTAATTTAGTAGCCAAGTCATTATCCACAGTGGGGATGCAAATTTCTTCCTCCTTGATCTTGAACAAAATTGCACCTACAAAATAAATAATACATTTGGTTATGGCCACAAGCCTCACGCACCCACGATGAATTGGGGGGGGGGGGGGGGAGGGGGGGCTTTGGCCGAAGAACCTCCGATGCCAAAGTTAGAATTTAGAAAGAAAGAGTGTTTAGAGAATTTTGGGATTTTTGCAAGAGTGTTGGAATGATCTTTTGGTGAAAATGGGAGCCTATTTATAGGGTTAGGCTTGTCCCTTTTTGACAAGAAATGGCCGGCCTTAATGGGGTTTTTTAGGTTGAAATTTTGATTTAATTAGCCAATTTATTGGCTAATTAACCCTAAAGGAATAAATTGGTGGTTACCAAATTGATTAATTTGCATAAATGGGATAATAAAGAGGGAAAAATGAAAAAAGGTAAAGAGAAAGGATGGTGACCGGTTTTGACTAGCTTTAGGGTTGAATTGGATGTATTTTGTGGTTAATTGGGTGATAAATTAGTGATTAATAGATTAATTAGGAATTAATCCATTAATTAGCCAATTAATCTCCATTTATATGAAATAATTTGTAGGTTATGAAGTAATTACCTAAGATGAGGATGGATGAGATAACTTTGAATTTGTTACCTTCCTTGGGCACTTTTGACTTGGTTGAGGGATAATTGCCCGCTGCTCGCATGTAGGAATCCCAGTATGCCTCAAGGGTATTTTTGTCCTTTTTTATCCAAAATTTCATGTGTCGCCTTGTGAATATTTTTGGCTCCACACACAGTGTGTCAGAAATACGACACAATGTATCAGTTGTATTATGACCTTTAATATGATAGACCGTGTTTTTAGTATACTAAAAAAATCTCGTCTCACCTGTTAATTTACCAACTCCTAAATTGTCTTTGTCATCACCTTTCAGTTTTATGTAAGAAAAGAAAAGAAACAACAAATGAAAGAGTAAATTGTGGCTATGGTCCCTTAACTTTAACTCAATTGAAGCAATGGTTCCTCAACTAAAAATTCATTACCATTGGTCCCTCAATTCATCAAACGTGCAGCTATGGTTCCTCAACTAAAAATCCATTACCATTAGCCCCTCAACTTTAATTCAACTAGAGAAATTGTCCCTTAACCTTAACCCAATTGTAGCAATGGTCCTTCCAACATAACTCGTTTTGACAAAAAAATTTATGTAGTTGACGAAAATGACCATAATTACACACTTTGATGAGTTGAGGGACCCTAATTGTATAAATGGTCATTCCAACCTAACTTATTTTGACAAAATTTTGACGAAATTGATGAAAAAGACTATAGCTACACATTTTGATAAGTTGAGGGACCAATGGTAATGGATTTTTAGTTGAGGAACCATTGTTCCAATTTAATTAAAATTAAAGGACCATTGCTACAATTTACTCCAAATGAAAAGAAGAAAAACCTATTAGGTTGTCAAACCAATTTCTTAAGATGTATCTCTAAATCCACAAAACACCAAATCCCATTTTTCATGGGCACAAGAGACCCACATTTACACTATCAACAATTGAAAAAAGAAAAAAACTACATACCTCTTCCCTCTTTCTCTGTCCGACCGTTAAAAGTTAGTTTCCTTATCTAAAAGTTAGTTTCTCCGTCTAACACAGATCTCTTCTCTCATCTCATCCATGGAGACCATTCAATCATCAAGCTTCCCAATTTTCCGCACCAACCCAGTTTTCCTCACCCCCAAGCCTCTCAGACCCTCCAAGGTTTCCGTCAAACCTCCACCGCCGGACTTTGATTTCAGGTCAGATATTTCAGTGGACTCAAGAGCCACAATAGCCAGAACTCACCCTGAACTGCTTGATTTGGCTGAGAATGGGAGCTTGTTCTTGATCGAGAAGAGCCAGTTCGGTCCCGTGCCGGCATGGAGGGCAGAGTTCGTCGAGCCGGAGGCCATCTGGTTGGTCGGAACCAATCATATTTCTCAAGACTCTGCGGTGGAGGTCGAACGCGTGGTCCGGGCAGTGAAGCCGGATAATGTGGTGGTGGAGCTATGTAGAAGCAGGCAAGTGTGACTTGGAATTTAATCTCAAAATGTTACATAGCAATCGTTATTTTTTAGTTTAATTGTAGCAATGTTCATGAACTATACCCTGAGTCGCATTTAGTCCTTTGGTTTCAATATGAGATTATGTGCTTCGAGTTGTATCGTTCAAGGATTGTTGCTGCAATTATCCCTTATTTTTCAACTATATGTACATAGTTTAATCAATTATTATTTTGTAGAATAATTGTAGTGACGTTTATGAATTATTCCCTGAGTCACATTTGAGTCCTTCAATTTGAATATGAGATTATGTGCCCCAAGTCATACAGTTCAGTAAATATTGCTATAATTTTGATTATGTACATTCAATCATCCATATATCCATACTCCACATCTTAACTGAAATTGTTGCAGAACCCAATTTCAGAGCTGGGATTATGTATGCTGATGCCTCCATGGATGGTGAGGCAGGAGGCCAACAATTAAGGTCTAATATGTTCTCTCTGAGTGGAACTGGGTTTTTCGGGGCCGTAGGTCGAAGCATAAACTTGGGTAAAAAGCCAGTTTCTTGTGTATCAATTAATAGTTTTATGTGTAGATGAAATTATTGGTTTAGTTTTATGTCATAGGGGGTCAAACTGCTCTAGCGTTACGAGTACTGTTGGCTGTTTTCTCATCAAAGATTTCATCCGACACCAATCGTCCTTTCGGTGATGAGGTAGTTGATTACAATTAAATTTTATTGATGATAAAATGTACTGCTTGAAAATGAAATCAGGTGTGTGACCATGTCCATGTGACCTTTAATGGGCTGCAGTTTCGATCTGCTCGAAAAGCCTCTGAAGAAGTTGGTGCTCAAATTGTGTTGGGGGATCGTCCAATTGAAATTACAGTATGCGCAAATCTAAACCCTACTGTAATACAGGACTATATATAAAAGTTTTTCTACTACGCCGATAACTGCATTTTTTTAATACGGACGTGTTGTTGATAGTGTCGATATTCTTGACATTACATGCGTATTTACAAAGTTACAATTATTGATAAGTGATTAGTATGGTTTTTAATATGTGATCGATAAACTTGACCACAAGTTAGTTAACTGCATTGTAGAAAGGTTCATGAAGTATAATTTTGGTAAATTGTATATAATTTGTTTTTGCAGCTTGAAAGGGCTTGGAATTCTCTGACTTGGAACGAGAAACTGAGCTTAGTGAGCTCAGTTGTTCGAGGGATAACATCACAGTCTGATATGTCGAAGAAGAATCTCAATGATGAATTAGACAGGGTAAAGTTTCATTAACAAGATTAATTAATATTACAACATAAAAATAAACTATGCAACTGTTCAATACTTACTAGATCTTTATTAAGTTAATTATTCAAACAAAACGTATATTTGATTACAATGTAGGAATCAAGTACAAGTGATAGCACATTTCAGCTTTATAAGCAGTTAAGTTCTTCATATCCTTCACTCCTACAACCTCTTATACACGAGCGAGACACTGTAAGTATCTCAATTCAACCCGGATTATGAACATTCTATAATACAATGCAGAATGAAAGTTACCAAGTGACTTTTGTTTTTGTGTTGTTGCATATTTCAGTACCTTGCATGGTCTTTAAAGAGGAGCAAAGCTGTGAATAAGAGTAAGAGAGTAGTTGGGGTTATTGGAAAGGGACACATGAATGGTGTGATATATGCCTTACTAGCTGACCTGGGAGACCTAAGGTTTAGGGACCTTGTAGGACAGAGGCCTACAGGTACTACTGATGCTTCTTCTAATGGTTGGATTGTGAAGTTGGTCCAGGACTTGATTAGAGATACTGTCATTGCCACCCTCCTGTGGGCATTATATGAGCAGTTCATAAAAGGTGGGTTAGAGAGTCCATTTTGATCTGAAATCCCAAATGGCTGAAAAAAGAAAAAATTTGATCTTTGTTTTGTATATAGATTTGAAATCTGCTCGGCTCCTTTCTATTTAAGGACTCATTCCTCCTTACACGTAAATCATAACTTCTGTAAACGTGTCAAAATGTGATTGATCTGTAAGGAATAATGAATCCTTACATATTAGAAATCAAGTATCTTCTTATAAATTTTTTAAAGAACTGATAAGGAAAGGGGACTGAAGATTGTTGCTAAAAAAGCTTATAATTTATTTTTGTATTATTGCAATTCATATTCACCTCAAACAAATTAAAATAGTAAGATTGATTTATTTACTGCTTAAAGCTGAAGGTGAATATTATGTTGCCCTTTGGAGGTGGCAGGGGAGCTTAATACAACAATTAAGGATATAAACAAAAACTGAATTAAAAAACCAAGTAATTTATAGGAAACTTGTTACATCTCCAATTAAACCTTCCTGTTTAAGGCTTTCCTACTCTAGGGGTGAAAGAGTGATTCGACTTGGTACATATGGCTTCACTTCTAGGATGACTTCTGGAATTGACGTTATTGCTGACGCACTCTTTAATACAAGTGGATCCTACATGCAATTAATAAGAAGGCCCACTTTTATTAAAACGTATGTGTCAGCAATAACGTCAATATTGTGAGCAAACCATGGGATTGGCCATTGGTATTGTCTGAAAAATGGTTGTATTTGCATGGATAGGGTTGATTATCATAACACTGAGAAATTGAGTTACAGAGAGAGAGAGAGAGAGAGAGAGAGAGAGAGAGAGATGGATAGAAGCTTAGAGATGAAGGAATTTCAGAACACTTTATATTTCACACTCTGAATTATTACAAGCCTTTACAATGTGTTATATAGTATCCACAATACATGGATTATTACAGTAATACCCTTTGTAACTAACTCTCTAACAGTATTAACTAATTGAGTGATGGTAATTATAACCAATAGACAGTCGACAAGTGTCAATTGGTTAATAGAGTATGCGACAAGGATGTCATTAAACGATATCCATGAGTCCATGACAATTTAGCCAATCATAATCTAAAGGTGGTGAAAGTTTAAGAATGCAATCAATGGCCCTGGATTTCGTTCCTTCTTTCCGTTGGATTTCAACCACTAAAAACATTTCACCTTTGTTTAATGCATGAACATCCTCTTCTGATATAGATGTCCACGTATACGTAAATGACTGATGCTAATATTGTAATTTGAAGTAAAACAGAGAGGCAATATTGTCATATTACTTGGTTAGAAACAATGGACTGAACTAAGACAATGGTTTTCAAATACCACGAGCCAGTTGCCTTATCCTGGTTTCATTTCTGAGATTTTATATTAATGTACACATTAGCTTTAGTTTATGGTAATATATTGTGAGCCAAAGCCAGCCCTAATAGACAACCAATTGGCAGAGGTATACTCAGGTTCCCTCCAATTTGAAATCAAAAGTTTGAGACGTTGAGACTGTAAAGTGTAACAAGATAATATCAAACAAATTTTACCAGCTTTTACATTTAAAACACGAAACTCAGAAAGAAGTGAAATTTGACCACTTTTCTTGCTACCAATGCTTTTGCTATAACGGGCCTCACTTTTAGTTTTTCACAATTTTACTCAATAATCTTCTGAATTTTACTGACAAAAAAAACCATAATATTCTGCGTTTGATTTTCTTGTTTTGAGTTTTTCGGTTAATTTAAAGAGGTAAATAGTATAGCATTTAGTATCTAATTTGTTTAGTTAAAAAAAGTGACAAAATTAGTTTGTTTAGTAAAACAATTGATATATTACCTTGATGAATAGGATCTTCCTCTTCAAAATATTGAGTTTTAGGTTCAAAACAGTCTATCCCCTTAATGTAACTTAAAATATTATTATTGCTTGTAATAAAAAAATAATAGAGTACATACTTTAGCGAAAAAATGAATTTTGGTTTCAATTAGCACGTGGTGATTGACGCTAGCAAATTTGCATATTGCAAATGATTGGTCATGAATCGTTATAGGCATCTAAATGGAAATCGTAAAGTCATTAACCCCGTTAGGTCATTAGACAGTTAATAATTAAACTGTTAATTTCAAGAGATTTTATTATTTCTTTATATATACAATGGATAATAGATCACTTAATCAAGCTAGAACTAGTAGATGTTCAATACAAACTCCTAATTTTTTACCATTCTTTATTTAATACAAACTCCTAATTGTTTACCATTCTTTCCACGTTAATATAACTACTACATGTATTCATTCATAATTTTTTTGAAGATGTTTAACTAAATAACACTAATAACACCTTAATTCAAGATGTGAGAAGTAACTTGGCTGACTATAAAATGGATAATTCAAAATTATATAAATTGAACTAACAAAAATGCTAACTGCATAAATGTATGAATTGTCTTAAATTAACTAAACAACACTCCCTGAAAAAAGGAACCAAATTTTGAAATTTTGAATTGCAAATAAAATGATATGCATTCAGGTTGAAAATTGGAAAAATAGTTTTCATGGAAGGCAATTAAATTGAAAGATTGTGAAATCTTCTTCACAAAGAACTCTATGTAAGAATCTCCTATGTTTGGTAAAATAATATAAATGTTTTATTTCATACTAGATTTTACCATTAATTAGTGTGAAATGTTAAAGTGGGCGATGCATATACATCTTTTGTAACTTACAATGTAAACTGCATGCATTTGTCTGAAAAAAAATATAGAGGTAATTTAGATAAAGGTAAACACTCTCTCTTTAAATTAAGCAGTTTTCTTACACTTGTTGCGCCTTCATTTGATGTCACGGCTGACTTAACCAGCCCTTGCATTATATAAACCCCTCACTACTGAATAGTTTGGTGCAAGAGAAGTTTCATTCCAAGCAATGGATGCTACAGATAGTGCTGAGTTTAGGCAATCTTCTTCCATTTCCAAACCCTCTTTCGTTGATATGATCAATATCTTGGTTGTCGACGACGATGCCACCACTCTAGCTATTGTTTCAGCAATGCTCAAAACATGGAGCTATCAAGGTATGTAGATTGAAGACTACTACTACTTTAAAATTGTTTCAAATATGTAACCAAAATCAAAACAAAAATGTTTTGAATACGATTTTGCGCCTGTCCTTTTAGATATTGTGTTTAGGTTTAAGCGTATGACAATAATTTCTAAGAATTAATATTTGTTGCTCAATTCAAAGACAAATTCCATTTTGATTGGCCACCTATGTACACAACAAGAGTGGAATTTGGAATTTTTGTCATGAATTGGCGCCTTTTGTATATTATATAGTTTATATTTGAAAATTTCATCTAGATTATTTTTAATTCAATAAAATGACATTTTGATTTAAATATTTCTTAGAATAATTGGTTAATTCTTTTGTTTTGTCATATCATGTTTATTTTGTTTAGTTTCATAAGTTACTTAGGCCTTCAAATGGCTAACTCGTTTTCATATGTTTGACAAAAAAAGATCTTCAAATGGTTCACTCTTTTGTCTAAGCCTAAGGCCTTTGCATGCCTTTTGATATATCGATGTGTTATGTTTTCTCAGAAAAATTACGGAAAAATTATTTTCTGACCCAACCTTTTTTCTATAGACACTAGATCTAGCTAGATCCCATCTTATACAATATAAATTTGATCAGATTTTTTGCTGCATGTGTTTTTTTTTTTTTTTTTTTTATCATTTTCAATCAATGGATGTAAGAGAATTTTTTTAATTTTTTTTAGTTTCAGGCTTTCTGCCGATTTAATTTTTTGTAAGAATTATCATAAAAACCTATATATATTTGTTTTGCAATTAGAATTTTTGGCTGTGCAACTTTTTAAGTTAGTAAAAAGGATAGTTGATTGCTTTTTTTTTTTTTTTTGGTTCAAAAGAAGGGGTAGTCAATTGTTGGCTTCCAGCAAGTGGCTCTTTACCAAAGTGGTGAAAATGTGTTGAGCTCTTACATGACGGCATTAGTTTAAATTATGTTGGTGACTAATATAATATATAATCTAATAAAATCTATTGTTTGACAAAAAAAAATATATATATATATATATATATATTTGTTGACTTCCTATTTTGTTATCCATTCCTTAGTTGCGTATATATAAGATTTTAAGGTAAATCACATGCATGCTTGCTTATGAGGGTTCTAATACCCATTCTCAATTAGATCGCTTTACTACTTCGTTGAAACTTCAACACTAATATTTTTTTTTTCTTGCCACACTTGATTTCAGTTGTCGCTGTTAAGAATCCTATGGATGCTTTGGCTATTCTTCGAGCACAAAAAGGCGCATTTGATCTTGTTGTTACGGACCTCCATATGCCTCAGATGGATGGGTTTGAATTACACAAGCATGTTCGTGATGAGTTTAAGCTGCCTGTTATTAGTGAGTGTCCTTTTTAAGTGAAAAAATTAATCTCTTAAGTATACTTTAGTTTTAGTCAATACATGTCCAACTCATTTTGTTTAATTCATTTCTTAATGCAGTGATGTCCGCAGATGACAACGAGAATGTGATACTAAAGAGTTTAGAGGGCGGATTTGCCGATTATATGGTAAAGCCTGTGAGCAAAGATGACATTAAAAATGTATGGCAGTATGCTGAGGCAGCTAAGAAAGGTAAATCTGTTGTCATAGAGGAAATAGAAGGTGCTCCAAGAGAAGCATCTGGTGAGGTGGACTATGGAAGTAACTCTGGGATGTCTTCGGATACTGATGAGGAACAACATGAGAAAAAGGCCGAGGCAAAGGCGAAGAAGGCAAAAAAGAGAGATAGGGAAGGCGATAATGAGGAACGCATGGTTGCACCAAAGAAGCCAAAAGTGGTGTGGACAAACTCACTTCACAATCAGTTTCTATTGGCCATTAGACACATCGGTTTGGACAGTATGTGACATTTTCTACTGCCAATTCTCATTTTTTCTTTCCTAATTTTAATTTTTGTGTTTAAGTACATACTTGCGTTGTACTGACTAATGTAATTGGTTTCATGCAGAGGCAGTGCCAAAGAGGATTCTCGAGTTCATGAATGTGCCAGGCTTGACCAGGGAAAATGTAGCTAGTCATTTGCAGGTCATTTTCACATTTTCATCTATTTTTATGCCGTTTTCTTGTTTTATTTTGTTTACAGACAATATATACATACATATATATATATATATATATTAAGCTAGTGTAACCTACGGGGAGGGATATTTAAATTTGAGTACAAAGGGGCGCGCACACTATTATGATCAACGCCTAATTAACTCATTAATGTTTGGTTTCCGTTTCTCTCAGTCGTAACAGAAAGATTAATTAAAGAAAGAGAACTTATGTGTGTGTATGTGTGAAGAAGTTCAATTCTTGCAAAATAACACAAAAGAGAGTTTTGCATAGTAACCATGTATTTGTCTAAAGGTTTACATATTAGAAATACTAATGGAATGGTACGTATAGTATTAAATCATTTTTTTTTTGGTTTAACTAATACGACACCTTCCTCATGGCCATTAGGTACCCAAAATAGCAAATGATAATCTCATATTTTGCAATGGTCGGGTACTTAGAAGAACTAGTACAATTTATTTGGCTCAGGAAGGAATACTCAAGTTTTAAGATACCCGGCCGTTTGCTATTTTCGGTACCCAATGACCAAACCCTAGTAGCAAAGAGAAGTACGAATTTGTTGCACGGTAACAAGTATTCCAATATTTAATTATTTATCACAAAACATTTGTGTGGGTACGTATATGAGCTAGAAAGATTATACCTTAATGACCAAATTCTTAATGATGGTGTGTGCATATTTATGTGAATTTGCAGAAGTATCGCATGTTCTTGAAACGAGTTGCTGAGAAAGCTAGACTTTCCAAGTGCTTGTCTGAGAGGGTGTTCAGGTCAAGCTTTGCATTTGGTCATCCAGGACTGGTCTTCAACAGTACGGAAGCAGGAGACCAATATTCACAGTACCTGAAATTACAACAGCAAATGGGAGCATCTCCAATCAATGCCTCTGCATTTCAACCATCCTCAGCTGGGATTGATGGAAATACCATTAATCTCCTTGGCTCGATCCAATACCCTAATTATCAGCAATCTTCATGCAGCAGCAACACCATGAGATCCATGCCTCAACTTATCAGTTCGGGGCAGTCCCGTCTGCTGAACCATATCACTCAAGCTGATCTTCTCCGCCATCAACCATGGCTTGGAAATGTGAATCATCAACTGCTTTCTCAAGCAAGTCGCCGCCCAGGGGTTTTTGGAATGCAACAACTGATAAACAATTTTGGATCAAGTGGAGGCATGTCTTCTAATGCTGCCAATATTACTGGACTTACCACCAATAATATTATTACAAATAATTTGATCCAAATGTTCCAACAAGCAAGGCAGCATGAAATTTTCACCAATAACAACCCATTCAGTTACAACTTTGGCACACCTGGAATTCAGAACAATGTTACTAAACAGCAGCTGATTGGTAATATTTCAGGAACCCAAATGATGAACCCTAATGGCAGATCTGAGCTACTGGGAATACTCAATAATTTCAATGGGACTGGTGGATTTTCATCAAATGGGTTTAACTTCAACAATGAGACTATCAATGGCTTGACCAATAGGGTTCGAAACGTGAGTCTGAGTGATACTACTGCACCAATGGCTACCTTAAGAGGTTCTTCATCGTCTTCCGCTGGGATTGGGACTAGCACTACTACTTCTAGTGCATATCAGTTTCGAAAAGATTTCAGTAAGAACAGAGAAGATCAGCACCAAAATGTGTCAGTGTTGCCACCGCCAGCAGAGAATACCGATGATAATAGCACTACTACTCCTACATTGGTCAACAAGAATAATATGTCTCCTGGACAAGAAATGGACAAAGCTCTTGATGAATTGATGATTAGTAATCTTTTCATGGACCGGCAGAACAACTATCAGCCTCCTTCTTCTCAGGTACATATAAAATCCTAAACCCTAATGATCTTTCTTTTCTTTTCTACTGTTTTCTCACCAAATTGTCTGCTTTAATGTTTGCAGCAACAAGGTGGAGATCAAGATCAACTTCCTCCCGACTTCTCTAGTTTCTTATATCCAGTTGAAGTGCCGGACGCTACTCCGAATCAAATGAACCCTGCTGTTGCGGACCAAGGTCTGGACACTGCTGTGAACAAAGTTTCCGACCCTACTCCTGACCAGGTCCCAAACCCTAACTCTTCTGGCACATACTTTGTCGAAGAAAATGCACCTAATGAACAATCTTGGAGCCAGGCATGCCTACTTCATTTCATAGTTTATCACATACTCTCGTGTGCACACGCACATTTACCCGATCATTATATATACTAATTATAGTGCTTACTCATTTCAACCCTTTTGTGGACCAGGTTTCAAACCCTAACTCTTCTGGCCCATACCATGTTGAAGAAAACGAACCTAACGAACAATCTTGGAGCCAGGCATGCATATTCATTTCATATTTTAAGCACATACACACGCGCACGAACACACAAAGGATTCCATCACGATACTAATTATATTGTGGTTGTGTGCAGCAGCAGGGAGGTGATCAACAAGTACTCAACCCTGAATTCAGCGGCAATGTCTTTGAATCAGAGGACTACAACATGTTACTTCAGACAGCACTCCCTTTTCCGGCAAGTCAAGAATTCAATTTATAGCTATCACTTATACGATTTTGACATGGTATCTCTGATAAGTTTTGCTAATCAACATCTTGGTTGTTTCACTTGTTTGTTTGTTTGTTTTTTTTTTTTTTTGCAGGATTGTGACAATGATTTCCTGAATGCCTTATTGAGTGATGGTCTGTAGTCTGTATTAAAGGGAGTTAAAAGCAAGCAAGAATGATCCAAATCCATTCCTGGGGAAATTTGTTTACTTATTTTGATTGGATTTGGATTATAGAGCTGGCTTGCTTCAGTGTAATAGTTATAATAGTTTGCTGAACAAATTGAACTTTGGCTATGTAATAATTATGTAGTTTGCAGATAAGTTGAACCTTTGGCATCTAGCTAAGGTGAACTTTGGCTATCTAGCTAAGTTGTATTTTGCAAATAAAATAAAGACCTAGTATGCTTTCCTTTTTAAGATGTTTGAAATGTTTACTCTATTTCACAAGAAAAAAAAACCTCAAAGTGTGTGGCTGGAATGCCTCCTTATTTCTCTGACTCGTGTGATGAAGATAGAAATAAAGATATATCTTCGGTTACACATTATCATGCCTCTAGCACAAATATCTTCACTCATGAGAGAAGATTTGGGCTATGATGGCAAGGCTTGCATGTATAGCAAACAAAATTGGGTAAGGCCCATATTAGCCAAATCTCATCAAACTTATGCCAAAAATTATGGTCTAAAAGTTTGAATAAAATTTGGTCAACTCTTGCATGGTTAGCTTCCTAAAATAAAAAATGGCAGTCTTGGTCCAATGAAAATACAAAGTTTTCGAATGGGAAATGTTGTGATCAGCCAAACAAATCTAAAAAGAGAAACCAAATGCTAATTAAAAGTCTAGGATTGCCATCCTCATCAAATTTTCTCAATTTGCCAATAAAAAAGTAGCCGTTGGAAAAAACTTTCCAAAGCTATACAAATTTCTTTCAATACAAATAGCGTGGGTATATCTTTGCCTTATAAAAAATTAACTCACAACAAATATTTTCTAAGATTTTCTTCTTCTAAAGGATTGAAAAAAGAATCTATCAGGGTGAGATTTTGATCCTCCTCTAGATTTTGATTCATGATTTCTGGTCGTTGTGCAGCTTGCAAGTATCTGAGAAGAAGATGTCCTTCCGATTGCATTTTCTCTCCATATTTTCCTCCAAATAATCCTCAAAGATTTGCTTCTGTTCATAGGATCTATGGTGCCAGCAACGTTGCAAAAATGCTCCAGGTACATAATCCTACTACTCTAGAAACATAATCAATTCAATTATATTTTTGCATACATACACATAATAGATTTCTTTCTTTATTGTTGTTATAAGGGATTCATGCGCGTGGCAACATAAACTTTCCCGCTTGGACTTATTTTTGAGAAAGTTTGAATAGCAGTCGATTCTTAATTATGAACTTAAGAGAAATTTATCTTATGTTAGTGAGGTGATTAACTTTAGTTTTTCCTCTTATGATTCCTCAGCAACTACCAGACCATCTGAGAGCTGAAGCAGCAGATACTTTGTGCTATGAAGCCGAATGTAGAATACAAGACTCAGTGTACGGTTGTGTTAAGACTATTTCCCAATTGCATCAAGAAATTCACAACGCAGAATGTCAATTAGCGAAAACACGAGCTGAGATTGCCTTCATCAACTCTGGCGGCGGAGGAGGAGGACAAGAACATCAAGTGCATCAAATGCAAGAAGTTCAGTCCGACTTAAGTTTCTTTCCGGAGCAAACCGAAGTTGAGGCAACCCTATTTGGTTCTTCCTCCAAAGCTCCTTGGTTTATTTGATTCTTTATTGTATGCAAAGAAAATAAAGGTTACCAAAATATTGATATTCATTTCATTTGTTGATTCAATCCAATGCAAATTAGCTACAAATTGCATTGTATCGTTTTCCATGTTGTGTACTGGATGTTGTAAGATTAGTTCGGATTCATGAATAACCAAATACACTGCCTCGAAACATTACCTATCTTTTTACAAGACGATACTCCAATTACTCTAATTTAGATGGCGGGAGATACAAAATTGGTTGAATGGGGGACATACACATTACTCCGAAGCAACATTACGTGTATGATTTTAAAATGGGCTACTGTTAAAAGATTTGAACCTCAATCATGAGGTAGACACACAAAGACTAAAATCATAATTGGTTAATGTATTATCAATTGTTACAATTCGACTTTATAGTTTACTAATTGTTACAGTTTAATTAGCACGCAAGATACTTCAATTTATCCCCACGTATAGTACTCGTGACAATTTAAATTACACGAGTTAAATTACGACAATTGAAACTACATGAACTATCGTATAACTCCACGGACCAAAATCATGATTAGGATCAAATTGAAATTTTAATTTTCTAATTTCGACCCAATGAAATCCGGTCCAGGAACTTAATCAACTGAAGCCCAGAGACCCAAAGTGAAAAAATAAGAGCCCGAAAAAGAAAAGGGTTAAATATCCAATTTACCCCTGATATTAATTTTTATTTTTCTAAAGTCCCTCCAAGACCATGCCCCTAGGGGTGCGCAAACAGGTCCTGGACTCATGGGTGGGGGAGGATCCAAAAAGTCAAAACACAAAACGGGGTGGGAGGGGGTGGGTCTACGAAATTAGTGGGGCAGGACGGGTCCAAATATAAGAAAGAACAGGCCCTCGACCCGGCCCGTTTGTAGGATGGGATAAGGAATTGGATTAATATGATTTAATAAATCCAAAACTCTCGAACGGCGAGTTGTTTTGTCCTCTCATTTGACATTCAATCTCCCCTTCTTCCATTCATTCACGACTTGAGCTTCCGTCGAGTCCTCATTAGCAGCCATCCATCACCATCTTTTTGGCGAATTGCGACCACCATCACCATCTTTCTGGCAAATTGTGATCACCATCACCATCGTATCTCCCAATAGCGACCAACCCATCACGCTGTTGTGAACAACACCATCATCATGCGAATCAAAACCGACCACCATCATCTCATTGCCTCCCAATTTAAGGTAATATAATTTCTGAACTCTTAATTGTTAACTCTCTAGGTTTAGGGATTTAGGGTTATCTGCAATTTCTGATTCTCGCTGATCAATTTTCTATATTTAGGAATTTAGGGTTTTCTGCAATCTCCGACTTTATGGGGCATTTTTTAAATGTTCGAATGGGGCATTTCTTAATGTTTGAATTTGAAATTTATGTATTGTGTAAATTTGCAGACATGCTGAACGTGCCAAGGATCATGTTGGCTAGAAGGTTTTTTCTTATTTTACATATTGTGTAAATTTGCTGACATGGTGAAATCTGAAGTTTTTAACTCAAAAATTTCGTTGTGGTTGTACTTTCAAATTGCTTGTGATTAAATTAATTTCTGTTGTGCCTTTTAACCCTAAAACTAGCACTAATTGTGATTAAATTAATACCTCTTGGTTCCTATTATTATATGCTGTAGAGATGGGATATTGGTTAAGATTTCTGGTGTATGACTGAGTTTTGAATTTGGCAGCCATCTCGTAATCTGGTGTTTGAGTATCGAATTTGGTTTCCAATAATTTGTTCTAACAAAAAAAAAAAGTAATGGGACCCGTTTAAAACGGGCCGGGTTAGGTTTGGTTTCTAAGTTCAAAATTCTTATACCTGCCCCGCCCTGCTCCGTTACATTTTAGAACGGGTCTGGTCCTCCGTGTCCATGTCATCAGAAAGGGCCAAGATTACAAATAACAAAAAGTACAGGGCTCTTTTCTACAAATATCCAAAAACGTCGTTCTCTTTTTCCTCCACTATTTATTTATTCCACTCACGTGAGATTTCGTTAAGGTCAAATCGAAGTAAGTATCACCTACCTCCTTCACATCCATCGCTCGCTCGCTCGCTCGCTCGCTCGCTAGGGTTCCAGTCTGAAGCTCCGTTGCTTCCAAAGAGAAGGTACGAAACTCTCTGAAACCTGAATCTTCATTCGAATAATCTCAATTTTCCGTTTGGTTTCCGAGAAAGTTTGAAAAGAAACCAAATTCTTTCGTGATCTGGTTATTTTATGCGTTTCTAGCTCAATTTGGTATCTTTCGTGCCGTTTCTCGGAAAATAAATGGAGATCTGACATGTAGGCTTTCTGTAGTGGTAGATCTGACTGTTGTTGTTCGTTTCTGGTTTCTTTGCTTAATTTATTTGAATTTGTTAGATTTTTGGGGCTAATTATAAAATTGGGGATTTTTTTTGTTATTAATTTGGATTTGTGTGTTCTTACATTATTTTCTTTGGTTAAATTTGAGACCGAGATATTGTTTTAGTGTAATTCGTAGCTGGATTTAATTTTTCTTTAGCTAAATTAGGTTATGCACACCTGAAGTTACACAGTGAATTTGTTTGTAGGCATTGCTTTTTTTTTTCTTTCAGTATTTATGATATTTCTTGTGATTCGGAACTTGGTTAATGTAATTGTGAATTAGCGGTTCTTGTATAAGAAAAGACCCGTGCTTTGTGAACGTGACATGGTTATTATATCTTACATTTAAACACCGTGTTCTTTTTCGCAATTGAAAGAATGTTTGGCGTCGGGTGGTGTTCTCTGAAATTATGTGCCCTTTGTTTATCTAATAATTTAGTGTTGCGTTTTCTTGTTGTTTGTTATCATATGCATACTCTATGATAGACTGGTCTTTTGCTGCTCACGTGCAATATGAAGTGTGAAAGATTACTTTCATAATTGCTGACAGATTATTCCCATTTATGCCAGGAAATGAGGCCGATTTTTTGCGGGAATTTTGAATATGATGCTCGACAGAATGAATTGGAGCGGCTGTTTTGTAGATATGGGAAAGTTGATAGGGTCGATATGAAGTCTGGTGAGTACACTTTTTAGTTCTCTTCGTCTCTGTATTGTGCTTATTTCACTTGTGGTACCAACATTTAACCCTCTCCCACAAATGATGCATCTGTTCTCCTAAAAAATATTCAAAGCATCCTCTACTTCACATGGCAAAGCACCATGAAGCTGGATAGTCAACTCAGATTTTATATGAGATTTCGTCCTGTAGTTTTGATCCTGAAAGAGTTATGAATAATTTTATTTTATTTGAACTAGGGAATTGAAACCCAAAATGAGGACTGACTCACACGGGCGAGCCATATATTTATGCTTCAAAATTTTACTGCACTTTTACAGCTTGGATGTGTGGTAAGATTTGAGGTGTGAAAGTGATTTTAGTAACTTTGGTAAATAAATAATTTCTAATTCTTTTGGGATCAAAATTAAAGGATGAATTCTAATACAACATCTTCAAAATTTTAAATTTCTTTATTTCCGGAATTGACACGAATGATTGTAAACATGTTCTAGATTCTGAATCTTGCATTCCTATTTCACCCAGTTTTGAGTTGGGTACTTAAAAGCAACTTTGTCTAGATTTATCATGCATTGAGGTTCTTGGTATACTGATTTGATTTTTGAGGTTTGAGGGATGAACATCACTTTAATTTGTTCGTTTGTTCAAATTCTTGTCTGGGTGAGGGGTCTGTTGGAAGACAAGAAAACACTGGATTGAAATTGTGCATGCATGTAACCTGCAGTGAAATAAACTTTTAGTAACAATCATTTAGCCCTCTACGAGAAGCAAAACTGGTTCTTACTGCTGAAAGGCAACTCAACTACGGCATGTCTGCATCTGTAACCGTGGCACCTCCAGTACGCTTTTTCATCAGCAGTCCGGCCGAAGAATCATCCGGTCTGCATTTCTCAGTGGCAGCAGTCTTCCTTGTTGAGTTCCTGTGGGGGTTCCGGATACGTTTAAGAAAAAGCATGTATTTTTTGACGCATAAACCCCCATACTCAACATTTTCTTTGACGCAGGATTATCTTGGGATATCCATAATCCTCCAGGCTAGTGGATGGGCTCTTCAGAATTCCGTTTCTTGCTTGTGATGAGCTTCCTCTTCTTGTTTTCAAGAAGAGTCACTCTGATCTGCAATTGCACTACCGCCATCCCACGTTTTCCAGTCACAATTGCCTTTCATTCCTCACGACCTTCGCCCAGCCCTCAATCACAATTGAAACACTGCCAATCCCATGGAAGGGGCAGCCGATTAGATGGAGAAGGCACTCTCTTTACATTGACCCACCATGAGACATCCACTTTTGGATTCTTGTCCCTTGACATCATTTAGTTCATAACGCAAGGTCTGTTACTAATTTTATTGGTCACTTAGTTTATAGATTTCCCGGAGGTTGCCTCACTGTTTAATTAGGATAGAATCTAGGTGGTTTGTATATTGTCGAAAGGAGCAATGCCGCCTCTTATTGAAGAATCCTTGTACGGGGGAAATCTTACCTTTGCTTGGCAAAAATACATGGCATTTGTTGTCAGTCCATAATGTTGTACTTTACTTTTTTACAGGGTTTGCTTTCATCTATATGGAGGATGAGAGAGATGCTGAATATGCCATTCGGGGACTTGACCGAAAAGAATTTGGTCGAAAAGGACGCAGGCTACGTGTTGAATGGACAAAGGTAGCAAATGTAGGCCATTTTTATCACTATTTAGTTTTGTCACTGTTTGTTAGTTTTTTTTTCAATTGTGTCCTGGTTTTAGCACTTTTATGTTTTGTATTGTAGCAAGAACGTGGTACTAGAAGACCTGGTGCATCAAGAAGATCTTCGACTAATACAAGACCTTCAAAGACCTTGTTCGTCATAAATTTTGATCCATATCACACAAGGACCAAGGATTTGGAGAGGCACTTTGATTCATATGGGAAAATCGTCAGTGTAAGGATCAGAAGAAATTTTGCATTTGTTCAATATGAGTCGCAAGAGGATGCTACCAGGGCATTGGAAGCTACAAACATGAGGTGGATATCCCGTTCTCTCACTCTCTCTCTCTCTTCCTTATCTTTGTCCATCCCTGTTTTTTCTTAGTTAATGGGTCATCTTGATTTAAAAGTTCAATTTTGGCTGATAATGTGTATTTTTGCAGCAAGTTGATGGATCGAGTTATATCAGTGGAATATGCAGTTCGTGATGATGATGAAAGAAGAGATGGATTTAGCCCTGACCGGAGAAGTCGTGATAGGTCTCCAGACAGAGGCCGTGATAGAAGAAGGTCCCCAAGTCCCTACAAAAGAGAGAGAGGTAGCCCTGATTATGGTCGTGGCCCTAGCCCTGGCGCCTACCGGAGAGAGAGGGGCAGTCCTGATTATGGACGTGGAGCAAGTCCTTATAGAAGGGAGAGAGTAAGTCCTGACTATGGCCGTGGGCGCAGCCCGAGTCCATATAGGAGGGACAGGTCTGATCATGGCCGCATCTCTAGTCGTAGTCCTAGAAAAGAGAGGGTGAGTGCTGACCGTGTTCATGATCGTAGCCGTAGCCGTAGTCCTTATGGAAGAGAGAAGCTTGGGGTAGACAATGGCCATGGTCCCAGTCGGAGCCCATATAAGAGAGAGAGGGGTAGTGCTGAAAATGGTCCCAGACGTAGTCCATATAAGAGAGAAAGGGATAGTCCAAGGGATAGTCCTGAAATTGGCCGTCTCCCAAGCAGTAGTCCATATAAGAGAGAGAGGGCCAGTCCTGAAAATGGTCGTGGCCCCAGCGGAAGTCCTTATGAAAGGGGGAGGGCCAGTCCGGAAAATGGTCGCATTGCAAGCCCAAATTCTCCGCCTGAAGCTAGGGACAGCCCCAACTATGGAGGGCCTGAAAGCCCCATGAATGAGAGATATAGCAGGTTTGAGTTTCAATCCCACTAACCTTGTTAATAATCTACTCTTAGCTTCTGTTGTTTGAACACTTTTCTTTTGTTAACCGCAGCCGTTCTCCACAAGCTGAGGAGGAATGATCCTGAAACTTGACTTATGTTGTTCCCTTGAAAACTACCGCGGAATCAAATCGTAATGCTACTTTTGTAGTTTCTTGTAGACTTTCTTATTTGTAGCTTTTTAGATACTTTCTATCCGCAGTAGTTTCTGCTCAAAACTTTATGGTGGAACTTATTATTGCTGTTGAAGGAGAGTTACAATTACTGAATTGGATGTCTGGTATTTCTTGATTTCGATTTCTCGATTGATCTGTGTTTGAAGAAGGTTATCGTTGTTTGCATGTTCGTCGATTGGTCCTGATTGATTTATGTTTGTTTCTTGGCCGGCCTTGTGGGGATTTTGTTTAGCATGAATCTAAGTGTCAGGTATTAGGGCTTCGTCTTCTATGTCAACGTAGATAATTATTTAGTTTTTAGTTGTTAGGGTTTTTACTTTGTGTGTTTTAGATGTGGGTATAAGGGAAAGGAGGAAGAAGAATTAATAAGAACAGAATTAAGAAAGTAAAAGCCACTTGAGATAGGTTTTGACTCTTAACTTTCGTTTTGTGTAATTTTCTTTGTTCATAATTTTTAGATTTCTCAGTCATTCTTCACTCTTCCATGGCCATCTCTTTCATATATTTTCTCTATTCTTAATATATTATATACAATATATATAAATTAAAAATGAAATGATTGTCGATATATTCAAGCGGTTAAATATTTTACAAGTTTTTTTAGTTAAAATGGTTTTTGAGATTGATATAATTTCACACTTTGGTTGGTCACAATGAAAATCATTAAGTGGTCTTTAAATTTGTCCACCGTAAATTATTTTGATCCTTGTGTGAAAAATTCATCAATATTCTCGTTAAATTGACATGTGTATGACCACGTGACTATCTTTTTAATGATTTTTTTGTCAAACTAATCTCTTCACTTAATGAATATTGACTGATATTTTATGAAACGACCATAATTATTTACGGTAGACAAATCATGGACTATTTCTATCGATTTTCTTTGTCATGAACCGAAGTGATGAGTTATGTCAATTTCAATGATCATTTTAATTAAAAAGCCTATTATATATTAAGCAATTAAATGAGTATATATTCTTCCAAACCTAAATTAGGCCTCTAGGCTCTAGGCATATACATAGTAAGGGAAAGGGATCCTCTCCGGATCTCTTCCTCATAATCCATCAAGTTCGAGGATTCGGACTATTGAAATTTGATCCAACGGCTACAAACATGGTTCCACTTTAAAAGTTATAATAATTTTAGTCGTTAGATCAAATTTCAACGATCCGGATCCTTTGATTTGATGAATTAGGAGGAAATGATTCGGAGAGAGATGCCTTTCCCATAGTAAGAGACTTGTAGTTATCGGGAGTTGAATTGTTATTTATTCTTCTTTCTTTTTTGATACAAGGGATTGTCACTAACACTTCAAAAAGTCATCATTTACTCCCTTTATTTCTTTGAACAGTAAGATATGCATCATGACTTCAGTTTCTAAAATGCTTCGGGCCTAAACTTTTAATCGGACTATTGTAGCAGTAGCACCATAGGATTCTTAAAAGCAATGGAGGATAATCGAAAGATAACCGCACTAGTATTTTTACATATCTTTCTACTTTCCAGTTTGAAGATTCAGAAATGGCAAGATTGTTAAAAAATGTCTTGCAACGTTTTTCTTCGCAAAAGAGTCTTTAAAAAACTTAAAGATCGCAGTTTTGACAAGTCATAGATTTGATCTGATTTCCGAAGGTATACAAACATTAACATAAAGTACATAAATTCTTGTGTCGTTTTCGCCGCACCATGAGAAATGGAATTGGTATCTCATTTCTTGCATCTGCTAAATTTGTTATCATCCTTGTTAAACATTGTCCAAATCATCTAATCAATCTGTCAAACCCGACCAAGCAAATGACTCACATTTTCTGACGTGGAAAACATTCAGATAACTTAAAACATTATATACATGGACTGCTGACACGTGTAAATTAATTTCCACTGTAGCAACTTTGCATGTTATGTGCGGAGAGATTTTCAGTGTAACAAGAATATAGGCCGATACACCAAGCAAGTGTTATAATACAAGTAGTTGAATACTTGAAAAAAAATTTGCAATTACTTATATTATGACACTTGGTGTATCAGATCATATTCTCGGCAGACTAAAAATTTTCTTCTTATATGTGAACACGAATCTAATTAATCCCTCACTAACACATCTGTCTCTTCCCACACTACCAACCAAATGGGAAAATGGCTTTCGGTGAAGTAGACAATAAGCAACAAAGTGGCATAAAAAATGGCTTTTAGGGAGAAGCCAAAGTCAAAAAAGGACTTTTAAGATGCTTCTCTTCAAAATGCTTTTTCTTAGTTCAAAGCAAACATAAGAGGGTTTAATTAATCTGTTTGAACTGAAACTTTAAGAAGTTTATCTAGATAACATCCCTAATTCTTTGACCAATCAATGCTAACACATAAAATTAGATCCTAATCAAATCTTGCACACTCATAGGATTTGGATCCTTAATTAGTTTGTTGGGTACACCAGCTTGAATGTGAACGTATGTTTGGATTCTGGTGATAGGACTCATGACTCCTCATTAAGCTTATCTTCTCTTTTGGATCTACTAAGACATATATCTATCTGTTTCGACTAGGACATTTTAGTTAAGCTGTTTATACGATAGCTTATTTGTCATCGTACTATTAGTCCAAAGTAGCCAAATTAACTAGGTTAATTTCCTTAACTCTTTTCTCCTTTGTTTCTCCTTTGTTTTTCCTTTTTAAAAAGAAATTAAGAGAAACAAGATGGGATGCAACAACCTTCTCGTTTTACCTTCTCGACTCTTCTCTTTATTCTGTAATGTTGCTTAATACCCATAACCGATGACTTTCTACATCACCCTTAAAGTTCGATACTACAAAAACCCAACAAAATCAGAAAATCGTTAAAACCTATTCGATTAATTTTGTCACAATTTGAGTGTTAAAGTGAGAAACATGATTCGTTTATTTATTGGATAATTGTTAGATGATGAAACAATTTCAGATGAAGTAATGATCTTTAAAGATTAACCTAGAAAATAAACATTTTAAATTATTCTGCAACGTTGCAAGATAAGAAGAAGAGTTGAGAAAGTAAAATAAGAAAGTCTAGATAAGATTTTGCTTATCATTCCTCAAGAAGATTGACGGCAGATTGCATGGTAATGAGTTCACTGTTGCAGCTTTTTTTAGTCTTGTCGAGAGATCAACGCAAAAGAATCAAAAGTTGAAACTTGGTCATTAGTATCAAGGTCTGAGCGATAGCTTTCTGTAACTTGGTGGTTTTAGGTTGCTGTCACTGTGTTGTTGTCTTCGAATTTTTTGATTCTGATCGATACTTTAGTTTAGCTTTGAAAGTACAATTAATGGTCAAAAAGTGAAAGAAATACGACTCAATTGATCAGTCGTGTTTATTTTATGCATGTGTTTAATTCGTCTAAATTAACAAAAAAAAATTGAAAAACCATCACTCCTAGCTCACATAATTATAAAGGAGTTAATTAGAAATTATGCGACAATTGTTTGAACTGTCCATTTTTCTGTTGTTATTGATGAGAAATGTTGGTGTTAACCAATAGTCCAAGTTCTTTTTGCACATGCCGAAGAATTTTGGGGCATCCATGTCTTTTGTCGGCAAAGATTATTTGTGTTCTTAAACTTTGCATCCAAATTTTCAGCACAAAGATATTTAGTCGGTGCAGGATCTAGCTAGAGCCACACTGTCATCATTACGGCATACAATTTGCTTTCTGAATTGGATTCATTGAGCTCTGTCGTGAGTTTCTGCCGTGAGTAAGCTCGATCAGAAAACACGTATAAGTTTCTGCTTGTTGAAGCTGTCCTTAATTTGCAGACAAGAGCAAGGCAGTTTTCAATGTTTTTCTGAATGATATGACAACAAAATGACAACAAAACTAAAAGTAAAAAAAAGTAGAAAAACACTTTCAATAATTCTAATTGGACTCAGGGGAATGATATTTATTATAGGGTATGTCAACAATATGTCAGCTTTGTTTGTAGGTTTAAACGATGATTTTGTGATGTGATCATGTTCACTCATAACAACCTACCTTGATAGTGTAATAGATTATTTACCATGTAAACACCAACCTTGTTACAATAATAACGTCATTGTGTGTTATCAACTATAAACCTAACATATTATGAAGTCTTGAATTGTAAACTTGACGATTATAGTGTAACCTTACATCTGATAATTCAGACGTTAAATGTTAACGTCGTTATTGTAAAACCGTAAAACATAATGCAAGAAGTTCAAAAATAAATTATGATGTTGAATAATTTCATAACATTACAATTTTATTACAACAAAGAATATCAATACTTTTTATATTTACCCCTTAAAAAACCCTTTATTCAAAGTATTGCTTTTCTTACAAATGTTAAGAGCACAAAGGGAACATGGTATTTTCCTTCTTTGGGCTCTTCTTGCCAACAGCTAAATGTTATCAAGTCGGCATGTATCTCTTCATTTTTTTTTTCTTTCACCAAACTTTGGCTTTTGCATACTTTTTTTAGTCCGATTTCAATTTTTGCTGTTTTAATGTCTTTTCTTGGTCCTCATTTAGGGAATATATTCTAAACCCTAACGCTCACGTCGAAGGTTCCACCGAAAGTGGTGGTCTCCTATAAAAATGACAACAAAAAATGGACATTCTAAATCCTAATGACTACAAACAAGGTCGACATAAGCAATTTGATTAAGTTAAAAAAATGATTAGTCCAAAAGACACAAAGAAGAACTCGGTTTTATTTTAGTCAAAGTACATATTTGTGAACGGAACCAATAACAAAGCATGCAGACTTCTTTTTATTTGTGTGTTGAATGTTCTACACGTTTTTATGACTAAAACCATTTTCTCTGTCTTTTTCTATATAATTTGACCTATGAAACAAAAAGGTCTTTAGGCCTTGCGCGTAATTCTAATAATACGTCAAATAATAGGATAATGCTAGCGAGAATAAATTTACAGACAAAATTTTGGAAATTAAATGACATGAAAGCCGATAATTGGTTTATTACTTAAGTGTTAAGAAACATGCTTATTCTTATAGATGACACATTATTTAGTTTACAAATTGTCTATAAATTTAGTCTCTCTAACATTACCCAAAATAATATAGTGTGTGTTACTATTTTATCAAAATTATGATTTGTGAATTTGATCTTTCATTTATTAACATATTTTTAAAATATAATTTTTATCTTTATTATAATACATAAAATTCATAAAATTTCTGCTTACAATGGGATTCATAATTGTGTCTTTTCATAAGGAGTCAATTCGAACGTCTTACCTAATTTTCTAAAAAGTAATGTTAGAAATATCAAAATTTTAAACCAAATTTGCAAATCAACTGATTTGTTATTAATAGGAGATAAACAAATTAATTAACCTTAAATAATAATCCAATCATTAATAACCAGATCATTGATTGCACATTTAATTTTAAATTTTTATCCTCCCTACTATTATCCTTTTCTAAAAACAGTAAGAGAGAGAGAGGACGGACCAACCCACCAAGCCAAGCGTGTGGAAACCATGAGTGCCATCCACTTGGCAATGCTTCATTCTGACTGACGGTGTCACTTCTAGCAAAGGACTTTCAACGGCTTACCAGAAGAGAAGCACAATTAAAAAACGACATTCAAAGAAAAATTCTCAACAAAAGCTGACTTTTCCCACTGGGTTGTGACCTATGATGGAGTTGAACCAAATGGGGTTCAGTGCATGCATGAAGTTGAAAACACAATTGTCTCGTCCTTCAACAAAAGATGCCCTAGATATGGAACTGCTGAATCAAAAGGTTCCGTATGGAGACCACTCTGGTCTTCTAATGTGCATGGCTGCAGTACATGGCCGCAGTTGAAACATCCTTGATTTGACTAATGCATGCTCATTGCTCACAATTCATGTTGCGGATCGGAATGATTTCCATGCAACCGCATTGCCATGGATGGTATTCCACATCAATTAATGCATTGTCATATAAAAACAATAGAGTATATAATAGTCCGTGATTAACTTAAACTGTTTCCGTAGAGCATTCCAAGCATAGGTAAGTAAGTTTTTCCATTTCGTGTTGCAAATTCGGATGAACAATGACGGCTTCTTTGGACATATCCGCAAGACCAACAACAAAAGGGTTAAAACCGCAGAAGTGCATGGTTTGAGCCGTTTATGTAATATCCATGAAGCAAACCATTTTTAGGCTGGCAAAGGGTATTAGTTAGATTAATCCCATTAATCTTCTCTGGCCTGTACTTAAAATGTTTTCTGCAATTTCTTTGTGTCAAAGAAAGCATAGGAATGGTGGGCCCAGACTGATGGGCTTTTTGGATTCATTGTATAAATTGAATCCATTGTATAACTGGCCAAGACTACTATCCAACAAGTAACAAGTCTTGTCCTGGCTCCCCGTCTCCAATGGCCTCCCAACCAGGAAAAAAAAATCGTTTAGAACTTTGACTTCTAATTATATTAAATTATTCTGGTTGTTAATCTTTATCTGAATGACTAATCTTAATTATATATATGCAAAACTCCGTCTCTGGTTTTTTATCCCTTTCGTAAGATTCAAAAAAGTTTTAATTTAAGATTTGAAGATAAAATGTAGAAGACGAAACAAACCGACAATATATTTATCATCAACTTTATTTAGCGTTTTGCTCCGGCTTTGAGCCCCTTATAATTAGAGGTGACTAATCAATTAATTTGGTTGTTAATGGGTACTTGTTAAGATTTATTTAGTTTAATTTTACTTTACATCATTATCACCACAATCAATCACACGTCTATAAAAATATGATATCAAATAAAACGGATCTTGACGAGTATCCATTAACATTCCGATGAATGATTTTCCACCTCTACTGATAACAAAAAAAGAAGTTATTTTTATAAAATTAAAAAAAAAAAAATATATATATATATATATATATATATATATCTTAGTTCTTGAGAATTTGAAAGTGGATTTTACACCCATCTCTCACTATGTATTTTTCTGGCCGGTCATCACAAGGACACAACTCCAGTCCTTCCAAAAAAAAGAGTGCCCCACTAAATTCGAAGCTCCTTAACCCCTATAAAACCCCCACAATCTCCCCCCTCTCAAAATCCACACCCACAATCTCTCTCAACTCTCTCTCTAGAAAGTAACTTACAATGTGCAAAGTGACATCTCCTCTCTGCTGCAATGGCAATTCAGACCACCATTACCTTGTCTCCATCAACGACTCAAAGGAACCCAAAACCCTAACTTCTCCATTGATATCCAAAACCATAACACCCCAACCAGAACAAGTACATAAATCACAGTTCAAACCCCACAAAAAATCCCATTTTTCTTTGGCTTTAAAAGAAGCGAATTCCATAGCTGCCATAGCTTTCCCAATGATACTCACCGGCTTATTGCTTTACTCAAGGTCAATGATCTCCATGCTCTTCCTCGGCCGCCTCGGCGAGCTCGCCTTAGCGGGCGGTTCCCTCGCCGTGGGCTTCGCCAACATCACCGGTTACTCCATCCTCTCCGGCCTCGCCATGGGAATGGAACCCATCTGCTGCCAAGCTTTTGGCGCCAAAAAACACACTCTACTCGGCCTCTCTTTGCAGAGGTCGGTCCTCCTCCTACTATTTACATCCTTACCCATTTCTGTTCTCTGGCTGAACATGAAGAAAATCCTTCTCATCTGCGGCCAGGACGAAGCCATCGCCGCCGAAGCTCAGTTGTACCTCCTCTGTTCTCTCCCTGATCTTCTCGCTCAATCTTTTCTCCACCCTCTGAGAATTTACCTCAGAAGTCAATCCATCACTCTGCCTCTCACATTGTGTGCAACCCTCGCGATCATCCTCCACATTCCCATCAACTATTTACTCGTTTCCCACCTCGATTTGGGAATCAAAGGTGTTGCTCTTAGTGGGGTTTGGTCTAACTTCAACCTCGTAGCTTCCGTGATCGTATACATCATCGTCTCTGGGGTCCACAAGACAACCTGGGGAGGGATTTCAATGGATTGTTTCAGAGAATGGAGGACTCTTCTAAATTTAGCAGTGCCCAGCTGCATTTCTGTGTGTTTAGAATGGTGGTGGTATGAGATCATGATCTTGCTCTGTGGGTTGTTAATAAATCCGCGAGCCACCGTTGCTTCAATGGGCGTTTTAATTCAAACTACCGCTTTAATCTACATATTTCCTTCTTCCTTAAGCTTCAGTGTGTCCACGAGAGTCGGCAATGAAATCGGGGCGAACAACCCGAAAAAAGCGAAACTTGCAGCCATTGTAGGGCTCTGCTGCAGCTTTATGCTAGGCCTTTCAGCTCTGGTGTTTGCAACAACGGTGAGGAACATTTGGGCAAGCATGTTCACACAAGACAAAGACATTATAGCGCTAACATCGATGGTGTTGCCGATAATCGGGCTCTGCGAGCTCGGAAACTGCCCTCAGACGACGGGGTGCGGAGTTCTGAGAGGCACTGCAAGGCCGAGAGTCGGAGCAAACATAAACTTGGGGTGCTTTTATCTTGTCGGAATGCCGGTGGCCGTGGGGTTGGGATTCTTTCTTGGGTTTGATTTTCAGGGGCTGTGGCTCGGCCTCTTGGCGGCGGAGGGCAGCTGCGCTCTGACCATGTTGGTGGTTTTGGGTCGCACAGATTGGGAGTTTGAAGCTCGGAAAGCCAAAGAGCTGACCGGGGCTGCTGCTGCTGAGGTGGCAGTTGGTGACAACGAAGATGTTGAGGAGGACAAGCCAAGCAAAGCTGAAATCAAGGAAGATTGTTTATGTTTATTAGGTGAGTTAGATTACGATAATAATAATAAAAACGATAATTATAGCTCACATGTTTAGGTTGGCTTAGTTTAATCCCTTTTTATTTTTACATTTTTGTCACCTAATTAAGCTGTATAGTAGTGGGTTCATGTAAATGGAGGAGTTTAGATTGTTCTTTTTTTTGGGAGGATATTTCTATTGACAGGAGGACTTTCTATCTCCAGGAGTGTTTCTTTTGGTACACTTCCACTGAAATTCAACTAATGCTGAATTTCATAGGAAGTAGCAAAATTGCTGGGTTAGGAACAAAGATCCCACCCTCTTCTGTATTTTGTAATCGGATACAAGAGAAATTCAAAGAAGATTTATTCTAGTAGAGATCCAAATTTTCCTTTATTTTATTGAAACATAAATGCTACTGTGACGAGCTTTATACATTACAAGCTACAAACCCTACATAGAACAATTCTTTATGCTTTCATGTATTACAGTGTGTTAGCTTGCGATGTATATCTCTATTGCATGAAAGTTGTTTGTACCATACTTCGTTAATTTCAAAACTATCGAGCACCGATCAACTTCATACTTTCAGAGGAAGGATTCGTGTACAAGAGTCTGTCTCCAATTAGTGGACCAATCATAACGTGACACATGTCAACGTCATAATAAAACTCCTAGAATCTCATGTGGAAGTAGCCCAATTTAGGGTCTTGTGTTTGTTTTCTTATCTCTCTATCTCTTTATATATGACATTCACCAAGTGATCGAGGCAACCTCGCAAAAGTCACAACGTGACACATGCAACGTCATAATAAAACTCCTAGAATCTCATGTGGAAGTAGCCCAATTTAGGGTCTTGTGTTTGTTTTCTTATCTCTCTATCTCTTTATATATGACATTCACCAAGTGATCGAGGCAACCTCGCAAAAGTCACAACCTTAACACTTTATGTTATTCTAAAGTCAATATAATTTTGTGTATTAACAAAAATCTTAATTGGAATTTTGGGGGGGGGGGGGGTGGTTTTAAATAGTTTTATGCAGTTCTACCTATTTGCACCATTAAAAGTATGGGCAATTATTATTAACACAAAAAAGTCGTCCTCCAATCATCATTTCATTAGAAGTGCATAATAATTTCGAGAGTGTGAATAAAGTATTTTGCCAATTTAACAACAAAAAATATTCTCTAGTTTCAATTGTTCAGCATCTCTTCAAGAGAAACTTTAAATTTTTGTTAAACTAGCAAATGAACAGTGGCAAAAAAATATTTTAGTTACTCAGTTTGATATTCATCTCCAATAACACTATCTATTTTAGTAAACTTTGAATATTTTACAGTAAAACCTCTATAAAATCATAAAGTTAGAACCAAGATAGTTTTATAACTTTAGGGATGTTATTACTTAATAGAGGTGTAGTTAAAAATATTATTTATTTACTTATTTATCCTCAATTAATGATGTTATTTCCTAAGGAAAGGGATCCTCTCTGGATCCCTTCCTCCTAATCCTCCAAATCAGGGAATCCGTGCCATTGAAATTTGATCCAACGGCTACAAACAGGGGCCCACTTTAAAAGTTATAATAACTTCAGCCGTTGGATCAATTTTCAATGGCACGGATTCCCTGATTTGGTGGATTGGACTTTCCATTTCCTAAATAAGATTCAGGAGGATGACAGTATGGAAGTACCAAAAGTTTCATGCCAAGAAGCTGTAAACATATTTGAGAAGTTAGAAACATTTTAGCTTTAACAAATAGATGTCAACGCTATAGCTTTATATTTTTTTAATATTTAACAAGTGAATTGTGCTCTCTAAATTTAAATAGTAACTGTTCATTTTACTATAATAGAGAGCCTTTTACAGCATCTCTTGAAAATGAATTTTTTTTTTATAAATTTAACTCTTTAATATAGAATTTTCAGTTGTTACAGCACCTTATAGAGTCTGCTAATAACCATATTCAACTAATCTATGGTACGATGCTGGCTGTTTAACTATTGTTCCTAAGATCCATGTTATGTATGTACCTTTAAGGTTACCTAACCAAAATAACAATTCTAATAATTATGTTAAAAAGTAAATAACAAAAGGGGTGAGTTACTCTGATTCAGATTATCGATCTCAACCTTTACTGGAAGTGCTGCAAATTTGTTATGATCTTAGGCTTAGCAAATGTATCTGGGAGTAGAAATTTCAAAGAGTCAACTGATATGGCCGGACTGAAAATTACTAGTCAGCCAGCTGCAAATGCAAGACCTGGTCTATCAATCCCACTCCCACACGTATATATGCACGTTTTTGGGCGACATGATGATGTGTTAGTAATTTAATTTGTGAGTTAATCACATGCAATTATTATAACATACAGTTTTGAGCATCTTACTAATCCTGTTGACTTAGTGATAAATAAGCAAAAAAAAAAAAAGAAAGACTAAATATAGAGGCATGTCCTCAACCACATAAAAACTACAACTTGCATCTAGGGGTGGAAAAAATTCCCAAAAATCCCAAACCAAACAAAAAAAATACCGATCCCAAACCAAAAATGTCCCAAACCGATTTTCCCAAAATTTCGGTATTCCCATACCGAAAAAATACCGAAATTTCAGTACGGGAATCGGGATTGTCTTCCCAATATTTCGGTATTCCCATACCGAACCGAAAATATATATTTTTAATTATTTTTTATATATATATATATATATATTTACACATATATATTATTTTTTTAATTATAGTTAGAGTTAATTTGAACCGTTGGATTGTTTCATATTAATCTATGCCGTCCATTACTTGTTAGGCTTTCTCCCCGTCGAGTTCGATTTCATTTCTTTCTCACTCAGTCTCTCAGCTCAGAGCCATCGAGAGAGCCCTCTCCTGAGTCTCCTCCTCTTTGTCTCGACTCTCAATACCAACTTCGGCCAGTCACCGGCCCACCACCACACGGATCCACCGCTGTCTCTCTTCGACGGTGGAGCCTTTCTTCACGATAGTGACGACACAGAGCCACAGCCACCGGTCTCTCTCTTGCGATTCTCTCTCTCAAGAGTCTCTCACGCGATTCTCTCTCTCAGATTCAGACACAGGTAAATAAATATGGGAATTAATTTAGGGTTTGTGAAATTTAATTTACGAGTTCTGGATTAGGTGTAGTTCGTCGTCGCCTTATCTTGATAAAATCGTCTCTTTGAGAGCTGGGTGGGTGTAGTTCGTGTCAGCTGATTCCTGCAAGGTGGAAGAAAACCCAGAAACGCAAAAACCCAAATCTTATCTCATCAATCAGGTACATGCAAATTTTCGATTTTTTTTTCTTCAGAATTTTTGTTTTGGGTATTTGAATGAAATGGGAAAGATGGGATTTTTGGAATGTGTAGTGACGGAGAGCAGCTGAAACACGGCCAACGGCGAGATATGGAGGTTGTTTTGCAGAAGAAAGACGTTGTTGATTGGGCTTACAGAGGCGAAGGGGCTGCTAATCTTGTTCTCGCTTACACCGGATCCTCCCCCACTTTTGTATGTTTCACTCTGCCCTGAGCTTCAATCCTGCATTTTAATTTTTAATTTTATTTTTAAGGAAAAAGTTGAAAATTTGTAGTAGTTTGTGAAGGGAGTTAGAATTGGGTAATGATTGTTCTTATTGTCATGCTTGGGAAATTTTGTGTGTTTCTGTATGTAGATTGGTAAAGTAATGCGGTTGTAGAAAGCTCAAATTAGTGGGTCAAAGGCCTCAAACAGTCCCACGACATTAACCGCCCACAAACTTCTTTTGTGGAAAGAGGCATGGATGACATTGTAGCTACCTCTAACAAAGAACTTGCCAGCCAACTCTATGTGAAGCACATCATGAGCCCTTTATTGGGTTCTGCGTACGTTGATGCTGGGGTATGTGAAAACTTGAGTTTATACATGTACAAATGAATAATGTTTGTTGAACGGAAGCTATGTCAATGTTTTGTCTTTCTTTCCTGGATAATTATGCATGAAAGCTTTAAAACTATGTCAATATAGTTTGTATATTTAGTTTTTCTTTGAACTTGTGCATGAATGATCTAAGAGTTTCATATATTATTGTTCTATAACCTTCAAGTTGAATTTTGGCAGATGCGTGTCCCTGTTTCCAGGGAATTCTTGGAGTTAGTTGAGAAGAACGTAATTAGTTAGCGTCCTGCTTCTCGAGTTGATGCCACTAAAGTTGGCACACAAAGTGATATTGTGCTTCTCATGTCTGATCATTCTCTTTTTCCTCATGGTAATTAGCATCTCCCTGTGATTTACAACTTTTACATTTAGAACTCACTGTTCTGCACTTGTCTGTCAATCTTAGCAATTCGGGTTAACAAGGTATTCTGTGTGATGGTTTAATTTAGCTCCAAAGTCGGATGGCTTATTTAGCCTATTATCCAGGTTTTCTTTTGCATGCCTGTCTTCCTTGCTTCCACTTGAAATTGTCACTTTACTTTTAGATTTCGCGGATAAAGTATGGGTTAATATAACACCTGGCACCTACACTACAACTCAGAAAAGAAGGAAGAGAAACCTGGAGATAGCATTCTGCTTAGCATCATAGGAAATTTGTATCTTATTCAATGTAGACACATCCATCTATTTAAATATTGTCTTGTGGCATATATGATAAGAAATTTGAGTTTTTTTATTGTTTGTTTTAAGTGATAGCTTATTCTGCTTTGTTCTTTTTAGTTACTCAAGGAGTTGAACCCTCTATATTTGTTGCATGCATTTGTAGTAGAATAGGCAGATTGGCTATTGTGAGTAGGGGATATATGCAAGGATTTTGGTTTGATTTTATTTCTACACATAATGATTTGATGAGCACTGCACAACCAAGTTATTATAGCCCAGCCAAATTTTGATCACTGCACAGCCAAGATATGCAGTGCAGATTGGGTATTCTGCACATTGCATAGCCAAGTTATTAATATTGTAGCCCAAAAGCCCAAAAGCCCAAAAATATTTCAGGATTCCCGAATGTCCCGAAATTCCGAAACTATTTTGGGATTCCCGAAAATTGGGATTCCCAAAAATTTGGTTTGGGATCGGTATTGAAATTGGGATTCCTGAAAATTTCGGTTTGGGAATCGGGACAAGGGTTTTGGTATGGGATCCCATACCGAACATCTCAACTTGCAAAACTGATCCCTAAATCACACACATCTCCGAGTCAGTTTCAAGACACTGAGTCTGACATGACCTAATATTCCTTTTCCAACCGCTCTTTGTTGCCCTTTTTCGTTACAAATAATCACTTAACAGAGTATTACAGAAATTGGATTTAAGAACTGCAGGGAATCATACGCCATTATTTCTTATACCTTAATCGAAGAAAGTTGAGTTCTATCGTAAAAACAATTGACAATATGATAAGTAGTTAAATATTTTATAAGCTCTTACATAGTTTGGTCCCTCACCGATGTGGAACTTTGTTCTCACATTCTCACACGCCCTCTCATGTGTGGCGAATTTTCAAGCTTAACACATAAACAACACAAATTGGGTGATACTTCACACCTGAGTCAACCTACTCTGATACCATGAAAAAAAATTAGGATTCCAGCATAAAAAGAATTGGCATATGGGAGTAGCCCAACTCTTTATAAGCCCTCGCATGGTTTAATCCATCACCGATGTGAGATTTTGTCCTCACATTCTCACGTTAATTAGGTAAATTTTCCATGATTACATTGTCACATGCAAGGAATGAGTAACAAGCAAAGGTTAATGTTTTTTAAATTAATTTCCCCCAATCCCCACACAGCTTACAAATTTTTTTTTGGGTAAATCTCAGTTTACTACCCTTAAGTTTCGTGGTTTTCAACATTTAGTACATGAATTTTTTTTCGTCCCAGAGTCATACCTAAAGTGTTAATTTTGGGACAGTCTCATACATCTGTTAATCCGACTGTTAAGTTTCCCGTTAACTGATGACGTGGCGCCTATATGGACAATGATTGGGCGCCACGTGTCATTAAAAATTAAAAAAAAATTCCCACCCAAATTTAAAATATTAAAATAATTAATTAAAAAAAAAGTATTAAAAAAAAACCAAACAAACAAACCAACCCAGAATCCCTTCCCCACCCGACATCCCTCCATCCCCTCCACCCCCTCCACGGCTCCACCCCTCCATCCCATCCACCCCTCCACCTCACCCAAGCTCTCATCTCCTCTCTAGCCACGTGTCATTTCTCCCCGAAACTCTCGGATTCTCTCGAGCTATGCCCTCCGCCTTCTCCGTGGCCCTTCTTCGCCTTTCTTCGGCCAGCCGCTCGAGCGCCAGGTCCAGGCTAGTTTCTTGATCACCGCCTACAACCTCGCGGCTATTTCCCATTCCAATTTCCAGATTCTATTGTCTCTCCAGGGCCAGCTGCACGACCTCGCCGACGTCGACACCATGACTGCTGCCCACTTTCTTCACTCTCTCATCTCGACACTCTGTGCTCCTCACCTAATTTTCCTAGAGCAGCAGTTTACGGTGTAGAGAGAAGGAAAAGAAACCTCGGCCTGGGTTCAAGCTTGGGTTTTATCTGGGTTTTCATAATTCGAGGTGGTCTGGGTTGTTCATCGTGAAAAATGGCGGAAGGGGATGGTGGTGCTCACGGTGTAGTGAAGCAGAGAGGGAGAGAGTTAGAGGTGAGAGAGAGCCGAGAGATGAGAGGAAGCTGAGGGGAAGAAAGCTCGAGCGAATCCGAGAGTGGAGCTGATAGAGGTTCTGGGTTGGTTTTTTTTAATACTTTTATTAATTAATTATTTTAATATTTTGAATTTGGGAGGGAATTTTTTTTTTGAATTTTTAATGACACGTGGCACCCAGTCATTGTCCACATGGGCGCCACATCATCAGTTAACAGAAGACTTAACAGCTAGACTAACGGATGTATGAAATTGTCCCAAAATTAACACTTTAGGTATGACTCTGGGACGAAAAAAAATTCATGTACTAAATGTTGAAAACCACAAAACTTAAGGATAGTAAACTGAGATTTACCCTTTTTTTTTTATTTTTTATTTTATAGATTTTGGATTCTTTTCTCTGCTTTTTTTTTTTTTTTTTTTTAAATTTATGTTGGTACATTCAAGTTATTCTATTTTTTTTTTTTTTTTTCTAAAAATAGGGACAACTAGTGGCAAGCCACGATTATCCACCTCTATTTGTAGAGCCCATAACATAACAAGTTATTCAATATGGAGCTGAGCAAATAACGACAACTAAGTTTGACCTTACAATGGTTTACAAAATAATGGTTTTGATTTGGGAAAATGATCATCTTCGGATCCCTTCCACCTAATCCATCAAATCCGGGGATCTGGGCCATTGAAATTTGATCAAACGGCTAAAGTTATTATAATTTTAAAGTGGGTACCTGTTTGTAGTCGTTGGATCAAATTTCAATGGCTCGGATCCTTGAACTTAGTAGATTAGGAAGAAGGGATTCGGAGATGATCCATTTCCTTTGATTTGAATCTTGGTTTCTGTTATTTGCCATTGACTTTTAACCTTGCTTTATTATTATTATTATTAATTTATTAATTAATAGTAAGTATATATTTTGCTGCAACAGATCAACGTCAAAATGAAATTCATCAGATGTTGTAACGAAAGGTCAAAATTTATGATAAAGAATTATTAAACAAAGAAATTTAGATTGGTTGGGAACGCGTATAATTATGACTTTGATTTCTTTAAAATATCTTCAATAATCATACACATATTAAATATATAATATTAAATAATATAATATATATTTATAATGAAGGAATTAGGATGCATGCATCAAATAATTAGATGATGAATATTTCTTGCCCTAGTTGCAGATGAAATGTCATTTCGATTCGAAGTACCATGCCGGCATGTACGTAACAAGCTACTTAGTTTACTAGATATACATTTAGTAATTCCGTGCTTAAACAATTTTTCACTTGGAAATTTGAATTGCTGGAGTACCCTTTACTTCTGGAAATTTAAATAAAATAAGGACAAATTAAACTGCTGGAAATACGTAGTTGACCCGAGTGTTGAATTAATTCTTGAAGCTAATTCAGTCTTCCAAATATTTTAGTTCCTGCAGGTTGGTCAAATGAATAATAGAGATCCCCATGCAAATAAATTGTGTGCTTGGAAGATGCAACCAAATACAGCAGCTGTACGCTGTGCACCATGATGGTTGACATTGTTTTAATTTCTTTATTCTGCACTAGTATTGGTATTATGTAACTTGTCTATAATAAATATATCCACAGAGGCTAGCTAGGATTGTATATAATTGTACCTATATACCTACTTGATTAACAATACTTGATATTTTCTTAGAGAAGAGATCATCTGCGAATCTCCTCCACCTAGGCCACTAGATCAAGTGATCCGGGTCTTTGAAATTTCATCCAACGGCCCACTTGTTTTGACCCTTTAAAAGCTATAATAATTTTTTGTTGTTGGATAAAATTTCTAAGGTCCGGATCATTTGATCCGGTGGCCTTGGTGAAAGAGATCCGAAGATGATCTCTTCTCATTTTCTTATGCGATAAAATCTTCCCTTGATTGATATTGTGACATTTGTACTCATTTCAAGATTGGTCAAGTCTACATCGGTCAGCCTTATTGCAAGGATATATTTTTCATCGAGAACACGACCCGGTACATCAAGTGTCATAATACAAGTAGTTGGATACTAGAGAAAAAAATAGGAAAACTAACGAAAAGTCCAAAAAAACTTTAGTTTTAATGAAAAATGACAAATAAAGGTGTAGTCAGAATAGTACCAGGAAAAGATAAAAATGTGGTTTTTCGTTAAAAAGTGAACAGTATTTGGAGTGTTTCGTTAAAACTCCCAAAAAAAAATTCCAACCACTTATGTTATGACACTTAATCTACAGGATCATGTTCACGGCACATTGAAAAATTTCACCATTGCTAGGTCTACGTGTCTGGTTGTATGGTTTTATGAAATTACTTTTATTATTAGCTTTTGTAGTCTTATTGTAGTCCTATGTAAATCCCTATATATTACCTCCATATTGAAAATGACTATACAACAGAAAATTAAAAGACTATGATCGTTTCTATTGTAGAATGACTAATTTCTCCCTTGACATTGCTCGTGTACACTACTACAAAAGTACCCATTAGTGTCGGTTTAAAAACCGACAAGAAACATATTTTACTGTCGGATTTTAAGCAAAATCCAACAAAAAATGGATGCAGTGGCGGATATAATAAGCGACAAAATTGCCCGCGTCAGGAAATGAATTTTCCGACAAAAATTGTGTCGGATATAACCGACAGAGAATATATTAATAATGAATAAATAAGAGAATTTCTGTCGGATACAATCGACAGAAAATACTAAAACCGACAGGACTTCTGTCGGATTCAACCGACAAAGAATTTATGAATAAGAATAAATAAGAGCATTTCTGTCGGATAAAACCGACAGAAAATCTATTATTAATAAAAAAAATATAAACCACTTCTGCATCCCAAGAACCCCTCGAAGAACCTTCACTCATCAGTACCGGTGTACACACACATACATTCTTTCAAGATTAGTGCATAATTTCAATTTCCAATCTTCGAGTCAACGATAGATCGCACAAACAAAATTCGAGCAATGCAATTCTGAATTCATCTAGATATGCAAATTTGAATCAGAAAAGCATAAAAAACGAACGATCGAAATCGATATATGCGCGATTCAAACCGAAAAATCAAAAAGCAAAAGCAAAAAAGCAGAACTAATGAAGAAGAAGAAGAAACTTACAGTGAAACTGAACTGCCGGCTGGCCTGCAAACACAGGGAGATCCTTAAACCAATGGCTATGGCGGTCTCTAGAGAGAGAAAGTCGTGGTCGCAAAGTTTAGAGAGAGAGGGTCAGTCTGTATCACAACAACCACCGTGCCCTGCAAAACACAAATACCCAAATCAGATACCTCACAACCGAAACCAAAGATTCCGACTTTACAAAAATTGCTCAATAAATTTGTAAGATTATTAGAACAAAACCCACATGATTCATCTCAACAATTTGGAAGAAACATCATAAAATTCCTCTCGTTCACTGCTACAGTTGTGCTCTTGATTCATCTCAATGAGGAATTAACAAGGTCTCTCCTTTATGTTGCTGCCTTTCTTCCTGTGTATGTATTTGGGCTCATACAACAGCTTCCTTTGTATGCGGGAAGGAGTAGGGGAGAAGAGAAAGAGAAGGAAATGAGGAGAGGAGAAAAGGGGAAAGGAAGGAAGAGATGGAGGGGTTATATTTTGGAATATTTTCATTACTGTCGGTTCAAACCGACCGAAACATTTTTTAATAAAAAATCGACCGAAACATTTTCATTACTGTCGGTTATAACCGACAGAAAAAAATGGCGGCAAAAATTCCCTCCAAAATTTTGTTACGATTTTAAAAAATAAAATAATAATTGTTTCGTATAATAAATATTTAAATAATATGTATTTAAATTAAATACGTTTTTAAAAATTAAATAAATAATTGTTTGGTTTAATAGATAATAACCCATGTAAAATATGCGATAAAGAAATAAAAAGATAATTGTACAATGAAAATGTCATCACACAAACTAAATATTGTCTAATCAATACTTGAAAAACATAAATAAACATTCTACGAAAAAATCACAAAAAACAAACATTCAGAGATCAGGTAACAGAACAAAAGTTTTTTACGGTTATAAACGAAAAATCACAATTTAACGATTATTTTAGCTCCGATTTTGATGATTTTTTTACAGCTACACTCCTCGACCCTATAAGAATGCATTGAACGAATTCGATCTTCAATTTAAAATATTTACACTAGTGGATAATTTTATACTTAATGGAAGTATAACATTAACTCTTAAGCGTTTGTTAAATCTATCAATTTGATAGGATATGCATTCTAGGAAACTAGTTTCAACGATCCAACCATCAAATATGTTTGTATATACCCCGAGATAGCATGTGTAAAAAAATCACAAAAAAAAAAAAAAACATTCAGAGATTAGGTAACGGGACCGTGAGTGAAAAAAAATATTTAAACCATTTGTTTATTTATTTTTAATCAATATAACATTTTAAAATATGAAGCAAAAGAATTGAAAAACTTACAAATTGAGGGGAAGAGAAGAGAGAGATTGAAGATGAAGAGAAAACGAGTAAAATGAAGATGAGGAAGAAAACGAAATCTGAAAGAACAACAAATTGAAAAGCGTTTGGCGTAAAGTGAATTTCTGTCGATTATAACCGACACAATACTAAAATAATAACCGCCAGAATACTAAAGTAATAAAATAATCAATTTATGTCGGTTATAACCGCCACCATTAACTTAAAAACCGCCACCAATAACTTAAAAACCGTCAGAATCTGTCAAAAATATTTAAAATAAAAAATACTGTCGGTTATAACCGACAGGAGTTTTATAATATCCATCAGTAATTATCTGCCAGGAATTTATGTCGGATATAACCGACAAAATTTTTCTAATATCTGCCAGTAATTATCGGCCAGGAATTTATGTCGGCTATAACCGGCAGGATTTTTCTAATATCCGCCACTAATTAAATAATGTGTCGGATATAATTTATCCGACAATATTTTTCTATATCCGCTACCATCATCCGCCACCTAAAGCTAATATTGTAGTAGTGGTAATCTCTATATCTCTCCTAAGAGAGTGGGCATGCATATTAATTGGACTATGAAATGGTGCACCAATGTAGTATGTGTATGTTGTCTCCCTATCCTTACTCACGAAAGACTTATCTTTTATTCTTCTAAGGAAATAGATAACCTATAATTAATCATGAAGTGCAAACTAAGGGCAGAGGCAGTTTTTTTTTTCTTTTTTTTTTTGACAAAAGATAAATATTTTACATGATTATCTAAATTATTAAAGATGATTAGGACTTAAATGCAGAAAAGAGTTTTAAACTCGGGCGCAACTCTTAAAAGGCACGAAGGAGATAGAAGGGCATTGCCCATGGCGTAAGTAGTGATTGCATGGCACAAAACTTTGTCCTCATGTAACAGCTTAATGAAAGACAATGGAACGGAATTTTATGGACTGTGCAGCTCTAGAAAGGGGTGCAATGCAACAAGTGTCCTATAATTTAAGATTAGTGATTGCATGCATGATCTGCATGGTTTGTTAAACCTTGGAGTATATTTGCATGGGGCATGGGGCTTATACTAAATAATTATATCTTCCCTTTTCTCACTCTCTTCACGGAATGAGGATCCTTGCCGGATTCTCTTTGCGAGGATCTCGAGGATCCTCCAATCACATTCGTTCATTGTAAATCGTGCAGTTAGAAATCATTGTAATTTTTGTTACTTAAAATTGAATGTAACCAGTACCTGACGAAAACTGATCACATGATGTACGATAAACGAATATGATTAGAGGATCCCCGGAATCCTCACAACGAGAATCCGGCAAGTATCCACTCTCCTCTTTACGAACAATTTAATTAAGGCCGGCACTCTTTGCTGCGTTGAATGCATGGAAAGAAAACTCTACAATATAAAATAATTGAGTCAAAAGAATATAATAAAAAACTAAAACTAATTGGCATTGTTATTTCTTCCTGGCTGAATCTTAGTGATGATTACATGTACATATTCTGAATATTCTCAGTAGTGTATAATTGAAGAAAAACAATAATACGAAGAGAACACAAAATTTACCAAACGATTATATATGCCTGCCGAAATGTTAAACACAGAGGTTACTGGCTGCGGGCTGCCGCCCTGGCATGTGGCATCTAGCTATTTGTTTTATGTGTGTTTATGTTTTTTTTTCTTCTTTTGTATAATATGCAGTCCCAAATTCCATTAATATATCGTATCAAAATTGTTGTTGATGATAAAATTTCATATAATCCACGTGAAATTAGCATAATTAATTTGTTATGACTGCCCAAAAAATGAGATCTCCTGGTAATTACCCAATTTTTAGGGTTCACATGCAACATGCACGAAGCTCCTTCTATACACTACTACAAAAAATACTTTGCGCTACGAAATAAGTTTGCTGTGCAAAGTATGATTTCGTTGCTCAAAACCTTGCGCGATAAAATTTTTGTCGCGCATGGTTCGCCATGCAAAACTCGTGAAAATAGGGTTTGCGCAACAAAATATTTCGTAGCGCAAAGATTTTTGGTTTTCGAAATTTTATATTTTGTTGCGCAAGGTTTTTGACTTTTTGTTTTATTATTTCTCTTATTTTAATTTAATTATATTAATTGTTTGCGTGACGAAATATTTGGTAGCGGAATATTTTTTGAATGTTTACTTTTTTAATTTAATTTAATTGTATGACTTTATTTTTTTAACTACTTTAATTTAAATTGATAATTCAAAATAGAATTACATATGAAAAATGGTGATCAAATTATCCAATATATATAATATATTTATAATGTACACATAAATTAACAAAGTACAATAATAAAATCCTAATACAAGCCTATTGTGGTGGTAGTGGCGGGGGATATGGTCCAATAGCGTCCTAATCCTCAATTTTCGTCGTCAAAGTCTCGACGATTCCCTACGGAAAAACCAAAGATGGTCAAATAACCAAAAAACAACATAAAATAATACCAAAAAATCGGCATAATCTCCCTTAAAACTGACATACCCCAAACTCCACCCCTCACCCTATACTCAACCCCAAACCCCACACCAAACCCAAAATTAACTCCAAAGCACATATTAATGAAAAAGAAATTTAAAATTTGGGGAGAAAATACCTTTTGGCAAGATTGAGAGTCAGTGAGAATGAGAGAGAGGAGTGAGTGTGAGAGAGTTAGAGGAGATAATGAGAGAGAGAGATGAGAGAGTGAGTGAGAGTGAGAGATAGAGAAGAATGAGAAGAGAGATTAAGGGAGAGGAGTGAGTGTGAGAGAGAGGGTTGGATTGGGGAGAGGGAAAGAGAGAGGAGAGGTAAGAGAATAAAGAAAGACATTAAAAATCGTATCACTTTGCGAGACGAAGGATACGAGTTTGCGCGACGAAATATTGATCGCGCAAAGTTTAAAAAAAAAAAATTCCTGCGTCTCATTTTTGGTGCCTGCCCAAATTTTTAGGGTTTTGCACGACGATGTGTGTTGATCGCAAGTTTTGCGCGACGAAGGATTGGTCGCACAAAGTCTTAAAATAATTTTTTTTTTAAATCTCGCACCCCATTTTTTGCACCCGCCCAAATTTAAGGATTTTGCACGAAGAAGTATAGGTTCGTCGCGCAAAATTTATAAAAATAATTTTATAAATAATAAAAAAGAAAATAATTTTATTTTACAATTTAAAATATAAATAAATTAAAATAAATAGGGTTTAGGCGACCAAATGTTGATTCGTCGTGCAAACAAAATTACCAAAAATTTTAAAAATAATTTAGTTTAACAATATAAAATTAAAAATTAAATAAAAAATAAGTAAAGAAGGCTAGGCGACGAAATATTGATATTTTAAATTTTATAATATAAAATTGAATAAAAAAAGAAAATAAATTGGTTTAGGTGACGAAATATTTGGATTTCGTCGCGCAAAGGTTTTAAAAAATAATTTTTTATTTTTGTAAAAACTTTGTGCGACGAAGTTTAAAATTTCGTTGCGCAAAGTCATTTTGCGTAACGATATATATTTCATCGCGCAAAATTTCACCATGCAAGACTTTGCGTGACGAAGTTTAAAATTTCATGTCCAGTATAAAAAACTAGCGATATGTGATATGAGTTTGGCTAGGATTAAAAACTAGATTTGTGTCCAGTATCTATATTATATAGGATATTTGTCACAAACGGTCCTATATGTATTGCAAAATCTTAACTGAAGTCTTTTATGTTTTAAACTCATTAGTTTTGTCTTCTATATATGCATTGACTCACTCATCAATTTTTTATGTGTCATTGCCACTTAGTACTACGGTCTAATGTTATTTATCTTCACTTGCAAATGAGAGGTCTTAGACTCGATTCTCGCCAAAGGCCACTACTACAATATTAGCTTTAGGTGGCGGATGATGGTGGCGGATATTAGAAACATTATGTCGAATAAATTATATCCGACACATCATTTAATTAGTGGCAGATATTAAAAAAATCATGTCGGTTATATCCAACATAAATTCCTGGTGGATATTTACTGGCAGATATCAAACATATCCTGTCAGTTATAACTGACAATATTTTTAATCCTTGTTTAAAAATATTTTTGACAGATTTTGGTGGTTTTTAAGTTAATGGTGGCGGTTATAACCGACAGAAATTGACTATTTTATTATTTTACTTTCTGGCGGTTATTATTTTAGTATTCTAGCGGTTATAACCGACAGAAATAAAATTTTTATTATTTTAAAATGTTATATTGATTAAAAATAAATAAATAAACACATTTTAAAATTTTTTTTTTCACTCATGACTCTAAAGTCTAATGAACTCAATTCCCACGAGCCATAAATTTTCTGAGAGAATAATAACAACAGACTACAATCTGAAGCTCAATCATTTTTGTAATAAGGATTATGCTCCCTCATAGGCAGGCAACAAGATACAAAGAAATTCAAACAATTTTTTTCAATGCGTCACAAAGCACATTGTCTGGCACATAAACATACATGAACATCTGTTGTACTCTATCATGTCTGATTTTATTATTTTAAAATGTTATGTTGATTAAAAATAAATAAATAAAATTTTGGGGGTATTTTGCCGGCCATATTTTTTTCTGTCGGTTATAACCGACAGTAGTTGAAAATTTTCAATCGGTTTTTATTTTAAAAATGTTTTTGTCGGTTTTAATCGACAGTAATGAACATTTTCCAAAATAAAACCTATGAAGTAGCAGAAAAAGGAAATGGAAGCTGAGCCATCCAGAAGAAGACAGAGAGCCCCAAACCCTCTCTCCGATTGCACCAACACCATTTCCTTCACCGCCATCCTAGCCACTGCCACCTCTTCGCAATCCTCGTCCTCCTTCACCGTCAAGCTCAAACGCCAGAATCCCAAGCTCGCCTCCATCACCAATAACTTCCTTTCCGCTTTAGACCCTAAGCCCTCGGTAGTTCTACCTCCGATACCCTCCACTCTTCCTCGCTCTTATCCCGTCTCGTCCTCATCTTCTGGTAATTTCTCTACTCCGCTTTCGATTTCTCCGTTTCTCGCCTTGGGTTCGGGTGTGATTTCTGCTTTGTTCTGGTTTTAATTTCAATTTGGGAATCTAGGGTTTCTGGATTTTTCTAGAAGAACATGAGGTCGCTTGGAATTTTTCTGTTTCGATCCTTAATCGTAGCTTAAATCTATTGATATTAGTTGAAACGTGTTTCTCTGTGTTTGCATTTGAGTGCGTATTTTGAATGCTTTGTTTGAATACTTGAATCGAACTTGATGCTATGCTTCAATAGTGGGAACTTTAACGAAGTATTGTTCAATTTCATCAGATGGTCAGTTCATGGTGGTCGCAGAACCTGCAGATTTTGTGCATATATATAGCACAAAGGCAAATTACAAAGTGCGGCAAGAGATTGATTTCTTTGGGGAGATATCCGATGTATCAATGAGTCTCGATGACGAGTCTCTGTATATAGGAATCTGGGACCGAACCATCTGGAGAGAAAAACCGACGACGAGTCAGGATGAGGAAGTAATCTTATCTCTTGGTTTCGTCGGCTTTAGGGTTGATTTTTGTTTCTGTTTTCCTTTGTTTTTGTCCATTGTATGAGAGGTTTCTGTTTTCTCTTCTGTTTTTCTGGGATGGATTGTTGTGTTTTGTGTTGGGAAGAAGGTTGGTGGAGTTGGCCTTTCTCTTCTGTTTTTCTGCAGATTCTAATTTCAAGCAGGAGGGGAGAAGAATGCTCAACAAGAAGAAGGGTTCTACTCTCATGTCCTTTTTAAATTTTTTTTATTATTAATATATTTGATGTCGGCTTTAGCCGACAGAAAATGCTTTAGTTATTCATTATTAATGTTTCCTGTCGGTTATAGCCAACACAAGTTCTGGCAATTATATATATTTTCTGTCGGTTTTATCCGACAGAAAATGCTTTTATTTATTCTTTATTAATATACTTTCTGTCGGTTATATCCGACACAAGTTATGTCGGTTTTAGAGTATTTTCTGTCGAAAAATTCATTTCCTGACGCTGGCAATTCTGTCGCTTATTATATCCGCCACTGCATCCATTTTCTGTTGGATTTTGCATAATATTCGACAGTAATATATGTTTCTTGTCGATTTTTGGACCGCCAGAAATATATAATTTTGTAGTAGTGGGCGTATTTAAACCACATTATTGTTAGTCCATTGTGAGGCTTAGCCCACTCCTCCACCCTCTTAATATAAATAATATCGTTTGTTAAAAATAAAATAAAAAACCCTGTTAAAATTTTGTTAAATAGCTGACGTGGCATATTATGAGGTCCACAATTTAATAACTTGATGCTATAAATTTTTTATTCATAATAAATTCATAATAATGGGCCAGTAACTTCTCTACGTGGGTGAGGTTCTTTCTTTTGAAAATTATTTTCTATTTTTTAGTTATTTAATTTCAACGATCAGTTAGTTGATTGCTCACTTCTTAAATATAATTCTCACATGTGTCATGATTCAAGAACCGAGTACGTAGTACATAAGCATGCATGCATGTGCTAATGTTTAAGGTTTATTGTCGAAACAATACACGAAGAATAATAATGCTGACAAGCTGGCCCAACTCAATGCAAACAAGTTGGCTAGCTAGTTAATCTTGCTGTTTAATATCACCATGCATCTGCTACACCTACATGCATTGCCGAATTAATACACTATTATATTGAATGTACGTACGTATGAGCAGAGGGGGATTCCGAGTTTGAACTTTGAGGGATCTCAGTGTTAAATACAAGTTTGTAGATAGGACTACAGAGCGGAGCGCGCAAAAAAAAAAAATCAGTTCGTTCACTGAGACATTTGGTCAAACACTTGGTGGGCTTGTTGTGTTAGTCAAATTAAACCATGATGGGCAGATGTTAGCAGATATCGGCATATATGCCGAAGCACTCATCAATGAGTGAAATGGAGAGAATTTGTCGAGTGTTGTCGACGCAACCTGTTGAGATATTCCTAGCATGCATTACATAAACATTTATTAAGCACAAAATGGACCGTTCCCAAACATTTATAGGGTCATCAGAAGATCTTTGCATGTATATTTTCCGGACCAGTGGTCGTAGGATCACCTTGATCCCTATTTCCATCCGCCCGTGCATACGGGTGTGGATATTTTTTTGGTCAAAGTACGAGTATAGAATTAAGTTGATACTATGTAGAAATATTGTACTTAATGTATTTTACTTATAGGATTTATAGAAAGAGGATCCTCGCCGGATTCTCTTTGTGACGATCCCGGGGATCCTCCAATCACATCCGTTCATCGTACATCGTGTAGTCAGTTTCTGTCAGGTACTGTTTATATTCAACTTTAAATATAAAAAATTACAATAATTTTTTACCGCACATGTACAATGAACGGATGTGATTGGAGGATCCGACGAGAATCCTCCTGGCGGTTTATATACATCATAAGTCTTAAGCTTCAAGGAATAGAATTCTTTGGAAAAGTAAGAAAAATTAAATTACATAATGATTGTGAAACAAAGAATCCAAACTAGGGTTTTTTTCTATCATAATGTATCTGGATTCGGAAACATTAATTTAACGTAATAGCCTGCGATGTGATTGGAAAACTTTGGCCGGCAGGTTTTTGCGGAATGGAAGAGTACACTCATTAAACCACTAATTCAACCGAAAAATGGAATCATGACACTAAAATAAGCACATTGTTGAGTAACTGAGTTAACATATACCATAAGGAACAAATCGAAGTAGAAAAAAGCTATCTTTGAGTGCGATCATATGTGTGACTCAAAAGCTTGTAAACTTCAGAATGGAATTTACAGCCTTCCAAACTATTGCTTGGTTGAATTCCATGTCTTGGTTGAATTCCATGTCAATCTCCATATTCACGATTTAAATTATAAGAGAATACTCTCTAATATTCAAATTCTGAAGCTAAGATTGTTCAGTGGTACACTCATCAACATTTTTATATTTATATCAGCATAAATCGAGCAAACAATAAAGAAACTACAAAAAAATCCACATGAACTGAGTTAATTACCTTAGTAGTGATATAATTATCGAAATTTAAAATGAAAAACAATAAAAGATTATGTTTTATGGGGTTAATTAACATTTTATATGTCGGAATTATGATACCATTTAAAAATATTAAATTGGCTGATTTCATTCATAGGGTAAACTGTTTATATATACATCACAAATCTTGGATTTCAAGGATTAAGAATCCTTAGAAAGTAAGAAAAACTAATTTATAATTTTTTGGACAACCGACAATGGTGTTAGTGAGTTAAACTAATTTATATTGTCAAACTGTTCTTTGAGGCTGTTAGGTAAATTTCAAATTTGAATGGTTATTATCAAAAGTAATTGAATGATTAAGAGAATTGTTGTACGTGGAATCCTTTACTTGATGCAACCATTAGCCTGTAGTTGCATATACACTTGCATGTCCTAATCCCAACCCGTGAACAGTTTAGCTTGAATAGAATAGTTTAGCTGGCTTAATTCATTCATTGACGTGATTAATCACTGATTAATACTCCATCGTGTGGGATAATGGATATGAGCCATCATGAAGGATATTAACTGATTAAGCTCAAAGATTATGTCATATATTCAACTTTTAAGATATGGTACGATATATATAAGACCTACTTTTGGACATTAAGCTGTCTAAAATCATCCTATGTACTTATTATTCTATTAATTATTGGTTTTAACATTCATATTACTTTATTATGACGATGACATGATTGGGCGAAAGTCCCAAGACATGTAATATCATTTGAAATTTTCTCTTTTATCTCTTAACTTAATTTAATTAATTATTTTAGCCCTCATTGATTGATTACCTTGATCGCATAGACATGAGAGATTTTTCAGTGTGCTTTAATAAAGGTTGGTATACCAAGTGTCATAATACAAGTGGTTTGATATTTGAAAAAAAAATTTAACCACTTGTATTATAACACTTAATGTATTGAGTTGTATTCTCGACATATTGAAATAATGCTCCATAGACATGACTTTAGTAGTGAAAGTCTCTATCAATCTTTAATCAGATGACGTGTGTTACCTATAAAAACCATGCATTCTAAGCTTAAATTATAATGGATTCCATATCTAGTATATATCTACCAAGTTGTCCCAACATCCTACCGTAAGGTCATTGTGGGCATACAGTGGAACCAACTGCTTGCTTCTTATTTCCTTCAATTATTATTGTATATGGACATTGCCCATTTTCATGTAACGATGCCAAAATCTTCATGACCAAAAGGGCACATCAAGGCTCAAGTCATGTCAATTTTTTTAATAGCGATTTCATTTTCAGTTTTAAATATTTTAAAATTGAAAAATTCATTTGATCATTATTTTTTTCATTCCTAAACGAAAGCCGAAAACCAAAAAGTAAAAACCAATATTTTTTTTTTTTTGAGTACATTGATATACTTTTACACTATGGGGAGGAGGAGTTCAGCTAAGCCACACAATGGGCAACCTAATTTGGTGTCGAATTCGCCATCCACGAGATTCGAACCTAAGACCTCTCACTTCCAAGTGAAGAGGAATACCACCAGACCGTAGTACTGAATGACCAAAAAAAAAAAAAAAACCTATTTCTTGTTTGACAAAAGAAAAGGGATATAGTGCCGATTTAGTCTCTGAACTATCATCTCAGTGAAAATTAAGTTCCTGAATTATTTTTTCGATAAAATAAGTCCCTAAATTCATTAAAAATTGCTAATTTAATCCCTACTATTATATTCAAAGTTATTTTATCTAATTTTTCGTTAACTTAAGTTACTTACCGTCATTTTCTCGCCTATAACACCTTAACATTTCATAAAGGTTGTGAATCTAACGTCTAATTTACTCTCCAAAATTTAACTCCATACATTATTTCTTTATAAAAAATTACCAATCTACCATCCAATGTGTATCACATGCAAGTAATGTGACTTAAATTGAATATAATATCTTCAAATATAATATTAAGGATGAAATTGGCAGATTTTTATAATTCAATGACTGAATTTTCTGAAAAAAATAGTTTAGGGATAATTTTAACGCATGTGATAATTTAGGGACTAAATTGACAGTTCACCCTATAAAAAAATTCACTCTCTTGAGTTTTCAAAATTTGGCTTTCATCTAAAAATTAAAAACTAAAAATAGTTATCAACTAGTTTTAAACTTTCAGTAAAATAAAAATGAAAAACTAAATAACTATCCTTAAATTAATGTCTAACAACTAAAAGTTCAATCACTTTAATCATTACTAAGATAAACTTAAAGAATGACAAGGTGACCCTTTTGCATATTCACGCTTTGAATCTCATTCGTTGTAGTTTAAATTACTAAATTTTGAACGGGTCTATTGTTGTCAAAATTGGGCACGGCGCGACTGAGTGGAGTGCAAGATGCACGGGATCAGAAGAGAGTGTTGTGGAACCCTCCGAAGCAGACATGTCGGCGCACAGCTTGCACCTGTAGGGTTTCGGGGATCGACCGTTATACACACTCACAGTCACAGGGTTCAGGGAATAGGCATGGCTCCCTGTCCCTGGAGTATACAACATCATTAACATCCCATGATTCATCTTAATACTAATTAATTAGTGTATAATCATAGCACTGCTTGATAACTCTGAATAGCCACAGTTCCGTGTCAACTTCAACTTGGTGCTCTTTTGGACGACATGAAAAGGCAAAGGCCATCTTTAAACCTTTCTCTCTCCCTCTTTAGACTAATTTCAGATTCACTTCCTTTTTGGCACAGATTATTTTTTTATTTTTTTTTGTCAACAACAAAAAAAAGTAGAAAGATGGGTTCCAACTCTATTAACAACACCAGAGAAAATTAATAATTTATAGGCAATATAATAAAATTACAAACAAAATAATTTTTTTTCTCTCTCTTGTAGCCAGTTAATCTTATTAGTTGTCTCCAATTTTTCTCTCATCACCCTCTCTATATATCCACGTTTCTACCAAATAAAATAAATTTTAATGATGAAATAATTACTTAAAAACAATCGCTAAAGATATATATGAACAGCTTCTTTAGTGACTAAAAACCGTTTGAAAGTCGTTACCATAAAACTTTAACGACCAAAATCATTTATATTTTTTCTCTTTTAAATTTTATTTTATTTTAATAATGATATAGATAGCATATATACATTTGCTAATAAATATATAAATATAATAAGTGGGTTCTGCCAATTCTTTTTTCTATTTTGGAGGAGAAAGTGGAGGAGCTAGATGGCTTCATGTGGGAACTGCTACTGCCTTCTGCCTAATGCATAGTATATATCATATACTATGTAGACCAATTAAGGAGCCTAATTACAAATTACTCATGTCATTTTTGAATACGTATGATATATATATATATATATATATATATATATATATATTAGTCTCTTGTCACAAGTCTACGTGTAAACAACTATGAATGAAATATTATTGATTTTCTTCAAACTTGTGATTTGACGTCTATCACATTAATAGTATCAAAATTGTAACATCAAAACACGTCTACGCTTAAAACAAGGATGCAGATCCTCTCCTGAGCATATGCCAACGGAGCCTAGGGATCAACTGATCCCAGCCCTTCAAATAGATCCCACGACCAAGAAGTTATCTTGGCTTTTTCAGATTATTTCGCACAACCCAAGGCAATTTTGTCTTCTCTCTCCTCTCCCACGCTCCCTATTCCTTCATTTATCACTTCTTCTCCTCTGAAACTTATCTCCCGCATCCCCTTCCTCCGAAAATTTCGAAGCAAAAAAATCCAAATCCCGCATCCTATTTCAATCACTTTTTGGCAAAAAATGCTAGATGGGTTTTATTCTTTGACACAAATCATGAACCGGGTTCGATTAAATTTGTGATTTTGATTATGGGTTTTGTGTAATCGCAGCTTTCACTGAGCTCTCAGTTTTGGGTGAGTCTTTGTTTTCATAATCCTTTAGAGGTTTTCGGAATTTTGAGATTTTCTTTCTGGGTTTTGTTGATTTGGCTTGCTTAGTTGTGAAGCGCAAACAAGCATATTGAGAAAGAGAGAGAGAGAGAGAGAGAGAGAGAGAGAGAGAGAGAGAGAGAGAGAGAGAGAGAGAGAGAGAGAGAGAAGAGAGAGGAGAGAGAAGTGGATTACGTGAAATAATCTGAAAAAGCTAAGATAGCTTCTTGGCCGTGGGACCCATGTGAAGGGTTGGGATCAGTTGATCCCTAGGTTCCGTTGGCATATGCTCAGGAGAGGATCTGCATCCGTAAAGCAATTATGTGTGAAATATTATCGATTTACTTTTAAACTTGTGATTTGACCTATATCACATATTAATATTATTATTAAAATTGTAGCATAAAAAACATAGTCGTCGAAGTCTTCATTGATCTCATAAAATATATGATATATAAGCCCATGTATATCCTTTTCAACGAGCCAAATGAGAGATTTTTCAATGTGACCGGCAGATGAGGTGGTACACCATATGTCATTATACAAATGGTGGAATATATGTGTTAAAAAGTTAATAACTTAAAAAATAAAATTTTTCACCACTTACATAGAAACACGTGATGTACCACTCGTGTTTCCGTCACAATTAAAAATTTCGAGCCAAAGGACCCTAAGCTAGATGAAGTAGCGATGAAGAACTCAATGATTCCTCCTTAAAAGGTAACTCAATCCTATATATTAATCAAACAAAGTAAAAGATATATCCTGTATCAGAAGGATTTAAATTATACAGTGAAGCAAACGCACATGCATGCTGACGCACTAATATCATTAACATACTAATTAGGACTCATTTACTAATTACTTTGGACCTTTGAAACTCCAAATCAAATGTTGAAACAAATAACTAATAAACGTAGAAAGCAGCTAGTGGAAGAGCATATCATCAACGACTGATGAAGAATAGGGCGATGCGCGGTGGGTAGTGCGCTCTCAGAGAGTGTAGGACCCTTCGTTTTCAGGTTTAAAAGTTTCTACATCGTCTTACTCTGAGAAGATAATATCATCTGATCCTATATTTTACGTATAAAATATAATCTATGACTAACTCAAAGACAGTCACTGACGGAGTCTGATTCAACTCACCCAGCAGACGCCCAACCCACCACAACATTTCAAGAGTCGTGAAGCCAGCGTCGACCATGATTATCTACTTTTTCACGAGCGAGGGGAGTGGGTGGCTGGCTGGCTGGGTACACTGAATATATAGTTAATACCGGCCTAGCTAATAGTAATATAGCTATATATATAGAGTCAATGCCGTCGTTCGTTGTTTTGCCCGTTGCTGCATGACTGGACAATTGATGAGCCAAACCCGTAAAATGCAGTGCTTACTTTTTATTTTATGTTCACATAATTAAGAAAAGTTGGCAAATGATTTACGTTTATAGATTGAGGTAATTAAAAGATGATGGGTTTAACTTTTTAATACATAACTAGTGCGTCAAAAATCATGTTTTACACGTAGCAACAGCAACACTCATCGGCTTTTCTAATTAGACAGATGTGTATGTTGGGAATTTGGATTTGTTCAAGAATATAAATATAATAACTTAGGTTTCATGCAGTGCTTTAACTCAAGTGCATTGCTGCCTGCTTATATAATAGGGTGAAGTGCCGATTTAGTCTTTAAACTATCACCTGAGTGAAAATTAGGTCCCTGAATTATTTTTTCAGTAAAATAAGTCCCTAAATTGATTAGAAATTGCTAATTTCATCCCTACTATTATATTCAAAGCTATTTTATCCAATTTTTCTTCAACTTAAGTCACTTGACACACTTTAGAGTGTAATACCTTCATTTTCTCGTCTATAAGTACTTAACATTTCATATAGGTTGCGAATTTAAACTCTAATTCACCCTCAAAAGTTAACTTAGACTATTTCTTTATGAAAAACTACCAATTTCTCCTCCAAAGTTAACTCCATACACTATTTCTTTATGAAAAACTACCAATCTACCCTCCAATGTGTATCACATGTGAGTAACGTGACTTAAATTGACGGAAAATTGAATATAGTAGCTTCGAATATAACATTAGGGATGTAATTAGCAGATTTTTATAATTCAGGGACTAATTTTTCTGAAAAAATAGTTTAGAGACCTAATTTTCACGAAAGTGATAATTCATGGACTAAATTGTCAGTTTACCCTAGATAATATGTTATTTACTAGGGTAAATCTCAGTTTAATATATTGAAGTTTCTTGGTTTTCAACATTTAATACATGAAGTTTTTTTCATCCCAGAATGGTACATAAAGTCATAATTTTGGGATACTTTTATACATCTGTTAAGTTTACTGTTAAATCAGCCATTAACTGGTGACATGGCGCTCATGTGGGCAGTGATTAGGCGCCACATGTCATAGAGGCCCACAAAAATATTAAAAAATTTTAAAAATAAAAAATTCTGGGTTGTTCTCTACCTCAACCCCCGACCCCCTCCCTCTCCGCACACCCACAAATCACCTCCTAGGGTCGTGGGCTTTCGACTGGATATGGTGGTTGACGTCAGAGTCAACTGAATCGCAAGATCGCCAGGATGGACTCGAGAGACCGACGAACTCGTCCTGTCGTGAACAGCAGCCAAAAAACGGAAACCCTTGGTGGGAAATGGTCGTGGGATGGCGGTGAGTCGTTTCCAGATGGTGGCGTCGAGTTAATCGGTCAGAGAGCGCCAGAATTAGCTTTGGAATCGCTGCCCGGAAGTGGGTCAAAAGGAGAAGGGTTCTTGGGGGGAAGGGCGAATCAGCGTTGTCTTCGGATTCGGAGTTGGTGACGACGGAAGACGCCGAATCGATGACCGGCAGCGGTGCTGCTGCTAATACTTCTGCAACTTCTTGAGATGCAGATGGACGGGATTCTTTCTTTTATTCCAGTTGAACGGGAGGTAAGAGAAGGGAATGAGTTGCAGATCTGGGGAAGGGAAACTCATATGCAGCACAAAAAGGGAGTGGATTCATTCCCCCGCCGCCCCATGTGCAGTTGAAGGGAGGGAGGGGGTCGGGGGTTGGAGGTTGAGGTAGGGGACAGCCTAGAAATTTTTTTTTAAATTTTTTAATATTTATGTGGCCCCTATGACACGTGACGTCTAGTCACTGTCCACGTGAACACCACGTCACTAGTTAACGGCTGATTTAACAGTAAACTTAACGGATGTATGAAACTGTTCCAAAATTATGACTTTATATACCACTCTGGGATGAAAAAAAATTCATGTATTAAATATTGATAACCAAAAAACTTCAAAGTAATAAATCAGGATTTAATATCACAAATACGTATGACTTTATACATGAAAGGCATGATTTTTCATTGCACGGTTTCTTAGTTAAACTCGATAGGCACGACTCTTTATTATTATTACTTAAAAATATTAATAAGCTTGTTTTAAATCTTTCAAACTAATAATTATTAATATAAATAAAAAGTCTAACATATCTTTTGCAATGCGTACAATAACTAGGGTTTGTACGTAGGGACTGAAAATAATTAGTGTTTGTAAATATGAGGCTATTCAAAATAAAATCACACCCGGGGCGGATGGACTTTGGGATCAAAGTATGTAGTTCGGAGTTGGGAAATATACATGTGAAGTTTTTTGAAGATCTTACGAACGTTTGGTACGAATCATTTTGATCCTACTAAATGTTTGATGTAATGCCTTCTAGGTATATGTCGACAGTTTGCGTCGACAACACTCAACAAAATCTCTCTATATCATTCATCAGATTGATTTGACATATGTCAATATCTGTTGATACGTACGCAACATGGTTTGACTGACTACAAGTCTACAACAAGCCCACCAAGTATTGAACACAATATCTATGTGAATAAACTGAAGAAAAAAAATTGCATACTTTTTCAATTTAAAAACTTCTATTTAATATTGAGATCTCTCGAGATTTGAATTTCGAATTCGCCATAACTATGAGCACACTAATGAGGGTGACCATAATCATGGGGATTGGGAAAAATTAAACAATATTTTTTTGAACAAAAAAAATTAAACAATTAATATCTTTAAATTTTTACGATGATGGATCAGTTTCCTCTCAATCGATTGGCATCATATCTAGGAATCTGTCACACGACTTGGTTTGGTTCCGCTAAGGAGAACAACTTAGGAGCCGAAATTCTTTCTTCCCATTAGACATAAAGATCAACCCAAATCCTGCATCTTTATCTTTATCTTTATCGATCTGTGATGATAATCACAGGGAAAAAGATTGGAGGAGTGATTTGTGAGCTAGGATTTGCTCGGGAAAAAGAGCAGTAATAGAGAATCACAGATAATGGTCACTATCACTGACGTCACAGAGTGGACTAAATTAATAAAGCGCCCAAAAAGAAAAAGCAAGGAAGAATATAATTGATTAGGGTTAATTTAGTGCCTTAGTAACGGGGAAACTGGCAACAGCAGAGGTCGTCGCACCCTCCATGGAGACAATTGAAGAACACCGTACGGAATGAGCGCGTAGGCTCAGCACCCGAAGCAACCCGATCCCGAGGCTCCGAGATCCAGGCTGAGGCTCGGTCGCTATTCATGTAATCCCAGGCAAATCCAGCTCTCCAGGCCCATCATTCCCTTTCAACTTGCATTGGAGTTGGAGCTAGGGCTTCTGCCTCTGTTTGACTTACCCTAAAAGTTTAAATTATAAGAAGTTCCGTTTTGATCTCTATATTTTAAATGTTGGATTTGTTGATAAAAAATAAAAATATAGATTACAATTTAACAAGATATTGAGATGAGAAAATCTACTTTAACGATTACAGTCTTATCTTCATTATAATGGATAAACTTTTTATCTTTATTGTATTTTATCACAACAACTAAGGACTTGTTTAGAAAATGTTTTTAAATGACTAAAAGTGTTTAAAAAAAATTATTTTTGCATTCCAAATGCACTTAAAGTGTTTTTTCATGATTACTTTGTATTTTTATTAAGTATTAGTTTCAAAAATATTTTCTTCAAAAACGCTTTCAATCATTTAAAAATAATTTCCAAACTAACCCTAAATATAAAATACGTAAAAATTAATAAAAGAATGAGTTAAATCACGACAATTAAATCTACACAACCAAAATGGAACTTCGCCCAAACTACAACAACCATACTCTGGCCTAATCAATATGTCACAGTCAAATAATCATTACGATAAATGTAGTATACTATCTTATGAGCAAGCTAAATACTAAACCCTAATTTAGTTTTCTTCATTATTTTAAAGACAGCAAGTATGTTTGAACTTTGAACCAATTTAATTGTCAGTCATATACAGAATTTGAAGTTGTACAAAAGAGAGGAAGAATCTGGATTTGCATGGAGATTTGGGGACATACAAATACAATTGTCAATATATGTTTGCGTTCAGTGAGATAAGTTGATTCACTTTCCGTTAAATTTTACTGGATCAACTGCGCATGCATATATGCATATCTTATGTAGGTTCAACGTCATTGTTGCCGGCTACTGACAAAACCACCATCTTAAACGGAATGGAGAGATAATGCATGGATCTATCGAATTCTACCAGGATCAGATTAATTTAATTTAAACATTTGCAAATTAAACTACAATTAGCTTGGCTTGCAATGTTCACGAGGTTGATTTTGAAATGTTTAAAAAAAGTATAATTTGACTGTGAATTAAAGCCATAGCTTCATGCACGCTTAAAGTCCAAAAATGGACACCCACCAACTAAAATATCCTCTCTCTTTCTCTCTCACCACGGGTTTAGTGCATATATTATGTGCCGGCTAGGACTTTAACTTCATGAAAAAAGTTTGTGAGCAATGCTGTCACTGCATACGTTTTACATGTAAATTGAAGCTCGCCATCTAATTATTATTAATTAAGACCCGGAATCCGGCCGGAATAACAACAGTTCCCATGGTTCTTTAATTGTATTTGGGGGAGGCTTTTTTTTATTTATACAACAATACATATATATTAAGGAGGCAGGGAAATAAATTAGTTGCGAACTCGCCACTCACAAAATTTAAATTTAAGACCTCTCATTTACAAATAAAGATTAATACCACTAGATCATAGTACTAAACGACAAGAAGAGCTGTTTGAGTAAAAAGAAAATCATTAGAGGACTGGTCGATGGAAGTACATTCTTTCTAGAACTATGTTACATTTCTTTTTGTCCTAAAAAAGGAGAGAACATTATATGTGGAGAAATATATTATGGCCATGAAAGGACTTCACAAGGGATGGGTTATTTTTATCCTTTCTTCATGTTGATGCGAGAGTTGGGCTTATTTACCTGAATATATATGGAAACCCTTAACAATTGAAGTAACACATAGGCACCTTGGGAATTGCTTTTGAAGGAGTTGAAAGTGCTTCTGGTAAATGAAAAACTCTTTTGATTATATGTAGGCCAAAATAACTTCAAAAATCACTTTCAACTGGTTTTTTTTTTCAAGAAGCACTTGGACCTGTTTGGGTAAAGTTTTGCTAAAAGTGTTTATACTATACACATGCTAGAATTTGGAAATGTTACTTAAAAAAGAATCTGATAGACGCTTTTCCAGAAAACACTTCTAATAAGTCATAAATATTTTTAAGTTTTGTTGTCAAACTTAGATAGAAGCGCTTTTATCTGCCAAAAGATGATTTCATTCAAGCAATTACACATGTCAGCATATTCCTAGTAAACATGTTTATAAACATAGTACTTTTTATGGAAGCAATCTCAAACGAGCTCTGGATTATGTGAGTCTACGAGGCAGTGTTGTAATTTTCCAATTAAGGCCCAAGTGTCCAAGACACTTTTGCAGATCAACTGAACTATATGCTTGATAAAACTGGGCCTAACTGATACAGACTTCTTTTCTGACTTCTGTCTCTAGTTGGCAGATTGACACGAAACATCATTACCTGACTGAGCCCAAACACACACAGCCCGAGTCCAAGCACTTATGGGAACCCAATTTTTGGGAGAATTTGAATTCTGAAATATGTCAGTTACTCTATCCTCCGCAGAAAATGATAGAGAACCCCATGCCTATGCCTTACACGTTTTACATTCATTCAACCTCCTCCCTCCCATACGATCCGAAACGCTCTCTCCGTCCCCCTCCGTTGCATACGAGGCCAACCAAATCAACTGAGAAATCTCAATGCCTTTTTTTCACTACTGCATCGGTGTCTTCAAAATTCGGGTAAGGTGATAAAGCTTACTTCCCATCTTAGAGAGAACAGAATTGTTCTTAGCTTGATGTCAGCTATTCTGGTAAAGCCTGAGCGTCGAATACATGCATGTTCTTTTGTTCCTTCATTTGGATAATTTTTATACAAGTTGCTTCTAGAATTTATACGAAATGAATGAAGCATGTGCCCTTTTATCAACTTGGTGAAGTGATTCTTCTCGTTGTTGTTAAAAAGTGATCCTTCGGACTCGGGTGAAGGAGGCATGCACACTGCTCTAGCCAAGCTAACCAATTGGTCTAACCCGCATTTTGTTTACAGTGTAGAGTTGATTATTGTTCTACTTGGACAATTGTATCTCGGAGTTCTCTTGCAACGTTTATGTTATGTTAATTGGTTGATATAATATTGCCCACCCTCTTTTCCTTTTGTACGACTTGCAACTAAAGTGAATCAACAGGGGATGACCCCAAAAGCAAAACAAAGAGAATCCACTGCAAAGTGATTGTTACGATATATTGAATTTATTTTTTGAACTCAAAACATTCACAAATTCTTGGTTTCCATTTTAGTTGCAGGAGAGGTTCCGGTGTAAAGTGGAGCTTCTGCATTAGCTTGGTTTGCAAGCTGTCCAAAACCAAGCACGGAAAGCATAGGTTGACACGTATGTATTTTTTTCTATATCGAACGATATTATAATCTAATCAAAACTATAACGCAAGGAGATTCGCACTTCACTATTAGGAGACCTCCATCGGTCTATTTTTTTTCCTTATTGTGATAACTTAATTGCATTACAAAGGAGACTAAATTGAAATCGAAATTGATTTATTTATCATTGACTTACCGTAGCCTTCAAGTTTAATTGAATTTGGGGGTAAAAAAACATGAATTCTGAGATTGGAAAAGGTGAAGTGTGTTAAATAATCATAACAAAGGGGACATCTTCTCTTAATTATTATAGTTATTTACTGAAATCATGACCTCTCTTGAATTTTTTTTTTTTTTTTTAACAAACGATAGTATTACACTAAGGGAACGGAATGGACTTAGCCTCACAATGGACTAGCAATAATGTGGTTCAAATTCGCCTTTGGCAAGAATCGAACTTAAGACTTCGTTTATAAGTGAAGAGAAATATCACTAGACCGTAATACTAAGTGGCAGCTCTCCCGAATTTATTGAGACTTAATTTTCATTGGATGGGTTGGTTGGTTAGTTCTCATTATACATAGATAGATAGCCTTCATCAATACCTTAACCTTTCTCTTTGTCAGTTTGTAGCCCCTGCAGGAAGCAAGGTATGATTCTTCATCAACTACCACATTTTCATATAGAAAATGAAATCCTTCCCCCCTCCACCTCAAATTTATGATTGGGCTGCTTTACCCTGTCAGGGAAAATAACTTCCTTTCAACCCTCAAACCTGTCAGGGAAAATAACTTCCTTTCAACCCTCAAACCAATCACATGATAGTGCATGATAGGTTTAAGATATTGTCGCGGAGGCATCAGAAGTGTAGGTTAGTTTCTCTGCTATTGGGGGGATGGGGAGGGAGAGTGAAGTTTTGAGAGACAAATTTTAAATCATTGGATTTAAGAGAGAGAGAGAGAGAGAGAGAGAGAGAGAGAGAGAGAGAGAGAGAGAGAGAGGGGGAGAGAGAGAGAGATGTAGATCTGAAAGTTTGGACACTAAATTCCTCTAGTAACAAATATACAGATAGCCAACTTTATAGAGTATAAGAAGAACCAGAACCACAGAAAATGGAAAACGAATTCAAGGACAACAGAATTCGAGAAAGAACATATTGATAATAAATCCCTATCGTAATAAGCCCCATTTATTTCTGATGACCTAAATGGCAGATTGAAAGGGGTTGAAAATATTTTCCTAAGTACAGAAAAGAATGTAGAAGATATAGCAAACCCATCGGAGACGACAATATCAAAACACATCCACACACACACAAACAATACATTGTATATGGCGGCTTACTCAAACGATTCCCAGTTAAACTTGGGGTACGGAGATTGATTGGCGGCTTTGGATGTTGAAGAGGTTGGGATCGATGCCGGGGCAGAATCGAATGTCTCCCACTGTGTGGTCACAACTACCGGCCCTGATGCCGAATGCCTTGATGGTTGTTCTTGCTGTTGCACTTGCTGATTATGTGTCGGTGGATAGTCAACCAAATTCCTCGGTGGATGCTCTTGAATTGGTGCTAGTCTATGTCCATTCCCATTGGAATGACCATCTGAATGCCTCTGCTGAACCTGCTTTGGAATCTGACTTCCATTGCTGCTAGGCGAGGAGTTCTTAGCTTTCAATACATCTAGAGTTTCGACATACTTCTGCACGCGTTTTACCTTCAAAACAAATTATGATCACATCTTAAAGTTGTACTTGAAGATGTCAAGCAAAATTCAGGACCATAGTAATCAAATGTACCTGCATCTTCCTCTGCAGTTTCACATCTCCGTCGCCCATGATTCCATCCAATTTAAGCAACTGGTTCATCAACTGCTCAATTAAAACAAGCACATCTTGCTCTGCAACTTTTTTACCTTTCGTGATTATTGATTCAAGAGCCGACACCTACAATTCCGAAAACCAAATTTCAATTTCCAAAACACAAATTTTTTATATATATATATATATGCATACACTTCTTTGACAATACCTGGCCAGCGAGCCTGTCTACTTCCAAGCTGATTTCAGAAATCGATTTCGAAGCCTTCTCCATCTTAGCATTGCGACGCATCTCAAGATATCGCTTTTCTTGGCTAATAGGGTCCTCAACTAACACCATTTTCGACCGGTCCTTCACCCCGGACATGTCAAGAAACGCCTTCGAGTCCCTCTCCTTGTCTTTGAATATCAATTTCTGATCTTCATGGTGCAAACCTGTCGGTCCAACCAACATTTTCTTCAAATCCCCTGCACAACAAAAGTTACACAATTTTACACACCACAAGTAATTAACAGGTAGTAAAACATGAATTTCTTAATTCCAGTTCAAAAATGTAATTTGCACAATGCTAAAAATACCATTTTCGGAACACAATAAAGTTACAAAATTGAGAATAAAATTTACCAAAAGAAGACTGAGCACTGATGCTCATTTCATGGTAAATGGACCCATATTTGACCCGAACTCTAATTGTCGGTGGAGGCGCCGAGTTCAGATCAGAGTCCGGATTTCGCTTCTGAACCAGCATTCCTCCCGGTCTGAGCTCCCACTCTCCCTGCCCCGACTCAGCTCCTCCGCCGCCCGAACTTCGATTCAGCTCGGCCAGTGACACCCCTGTAGTCTTCGTCTTCATCCTCATCATTTTTACTCTCTAGTTTTCCACGAGAGATCTCTTAGATTTTTTATCTGCTTCAAAAATTAGAAACAACCCAATTGAGAGAAAGGCTTGTAGAAGAAAACCCTGGTTTCAGAATTCTCACGCTCTGACCCCAGCAGCATCACACCAACCGCTGAAAAGCCACAGCTTTAATGGCGCCTTGAGAAAGAAATAAACGCAACTACTCATTCACCTCTAAAGTTCAAGCCTTGTGCTTGAAGAAAAACATGGAAAGATTCACCGAACCGGGTCCGACCCAGGAAACACAACACCCACAAGGACTCAGATCTTCAGCCAAAAAATGCAGCCTAAGTGAAACAGAGGAGAAAAATTTCCCGGAAAAAAAAAAACTATTTTTCCTGCGAAAACAAAACCAACCCAGTAAGCTGAAACCCGAGATTATCCCAAAGTGGCTGCCGGGAAAATCAATGCAAAATCAGAACCTGATAGTTTTGTTTCTCTTCTGGTTCTTGAGAACTCGAGAGGAAGAAAAATAAAAAAATAAAAAGAGTATAAGAAACAAGTGGCCAGCCAGCTAGCTAACCGAGCTGTTGGAACCACATTTTTATATATGAATGAATGATTAAATTATAGCGATAATTATGCGTAAATAATTATATACTTAATTAACAATACACTTAATTATTTTATGAAAATCATTGTAAGAAAATAAAATACAAAAAAAGAAAATGAAAAAAGCCGCCAAGGTTCGCTTTAAAAAACGCGGAAACGAAAATTTTTGGGGTCATATTGTCTGCCTTCCCAGTTTCGATGCTCTCCTGTTTTATGTGATCACGGTTAAACTATATTAACATTTTATATTTTTTTTTTATAGAGATAATAAGATAAAAAAAAATAATAATATAAAATATTAACGTAGTTTAACCGTGACAACATAAACAAAAAGGTATGGGGAGGGTAGACAATCCTCCTCCTGTACTTGCCAGGCTTAAAAAAATAGCCGTACTTTGTTTGGACTTTTGACACGTGCCTGATTCAGGGTACTTCATCATTTGTCTTGCTAATTAGGGAGGATTTTAAGTCCAACACGTGGGGGATTAACATGGAGGGTCGGCGCTAAACTTTGGGGTTAAACCGTCGGTGGGTGGTAAGTCGTCGCAAACGTGTCTCAGCTTTTACTATATTTTTGGTTGTGCAATTGTAAAAATATGCTTTCCAAGATCCGTTGCTTTAGCTATTATTTTTGAACAAATGATATTATTTATAATAAGAAGAATGAGTGGACTTAACAATAATATGGTTTAAACTCGTATTTGACGAGTGGCTGTTTTAGCTATTATTTACTTTATTTCATAAGTAAATTTGGGTTAAATAAGGGTTTTTCATAGCTTTATTTTCGAGAGCGATTAAATTCATATCACAGTAGCGTTGTGTGACTAATTCGTGAATTTTTTCCACCATCAGACTGGTCATGGAGGACTAGAAAGCTTTGCTCTAAAGGATCACTGAAGTTTCTGTTATCAAGTAAATTTTGGGTTAATTTTGATTTCATAACTTTATTTTCTAGAGCATTAACTTCAAATCACAGCAACGTTGCAAGACCAATTTGTGAATCTTTCCACCATCGGACTAGTTATGGAGGACTCCAAAGCTTTGCTTTGAAGGATCACTGAGGTTTATGTTTCTAACACTCGGAGCCAACTAATGAAGCAGCCTATTTGTACTTGGCCTAAGTTTCCTGTTACTATTGTTAATTTGTTAGTGACTTGTTGCTGGAGGAGATACTGTGACCTTTTTTGGAGGTCCTTCCAGTCGTTGTACCTGTTTATTTTTTGGTTTCAATAATTATTATCGTTTTCTCGTGCAGATTGCTTGTTTTTTTATTGATTATATAAAACTATATATACATTTTTATTAATACCATATGCATGACTAATCACATAAAGGAAGAAACATATCCAACTCTTATGGATAACAAAGTTGAAGATGCCAAAACAAAGAAAAGGTTCTTTGCAATCCCATCATAGTTTTGGGCATTTCTTTTTACAACCTTTTATTTTGTGACCAATAAAACACCTAATTGCACATAACTTTATAAGAAAATAGACAAAGAATAATCCCCATAAAATAATAAACCAGACCAAGTCAAATTCTTTTTCTAAAATTGTCTTCTAGAAATTGGATATTAATTTTTTTTTATAATTTAAAAGTAACAAACAAAAAATTAGTAAAACCTAGAAAAACAAATATGAACATGAACTGTTTACGTCACATGATAAACTATTACAAGGATTGGCGGATCCAGAATTTTAAAATCGGAGGGTCTCAATAACAAAGGTAAAAAAATTTATAGATTAAAATAACATTAAAAGTTAAATTATAATACATTTTATTGATGAATCATACGTAAAACAACATTACAAGCTATAAAATCTAATTCAAGCATCTACGACGAAGTTTCATAGTCTAAAAATGTTCCATGTGCAAATATGCTCTTTGAACCTCATCTTGAATATTAGGAGGATAATCCTTCATTCGAATTCTTTTTCCAGGGTCTCTCTCAAGATTTTTCAAATTAATATCACACTCATTTTGTCTTGAACTTGAACTACCCAAATAAATAGATCGTGCTATTGGTTTTGGCTTTAAAAATCTTTCCATATTTCTTATCTATACACTACATATTAATAAAAAAAACACAAAAACATATACCAATTAATCAATAAACAAAATTCCAATAATTAAATGAGTATACAAAAATAAAACATATCAATAATAGATTATAAAATCTCCATCAATATATAATATAATTTAGTTGAGATTAGATTAGAATACCAAAAAATCTTATTTGAATTTTGAACCAAATGGTGATGGTGTGGAGATTTAAAACAAATTGAGATATGATATTGGACTAAAATTAAAATATGAGATTGGGTGGGATTTTAGGATTATGAGAATTGGAAAATTGAGGATTGGATATGTGAAAATTGGGGGTTTCAGGTTTTGGATGGGGGAATGGATGAGTAAGATATGGGGATTCAAGAAGAGTGACTGGAGCCTCGGGGAATTAAAATAAAATGGAAGCAAACAGCAGCATTTTGCCGTTGTTTAAACTTAAAAAAAAGAAGAGTTTTAGTCATTTGGCCAAACGTGCGTTTTGGGCCAATGTTGAAATGGGCAAATTTTCTTTCTTCCTCTGCGCGGTCTTCTTCCCCATCATGACACCGCTGTGGCAACTGTACAGAGTTCGTCTGAGTACGAGGGGTCCCCGGAAAATTTCAAGCAACAATTCAGGCGTCTTCGACAGGTCCTGGGACCTCCCAGGTCCCTTTGTAGATCCGCCACTACGCACCGATGCTCCCATACGCGCAGCCAACACGAGGGAGTTTCCTAACACGTGGCGAACTGTAAGCCATACAAAGAGTCGCCGCCAAGTATGAACCGTACGATTTGTTAAAGTTGGAAGTCCATGCGTTACGTAGCTCGATGGGGACGGTGCAACCTATGAACATACGACATATTAAACTGGCATCCCTCTAATATTTCCAATAATGTTTAGTAGACTAATATTTTAAATTATATTTGTAAATTATATGATGTATCAATAATAGTAATTAAAAACGTCAATAATAATAATTAAACATGTTAATTGACATTTAGGTAATAATTTAATAATTAATAACCACGTTATATGATTATAAAATATGTTTTAAATAGATAGAGAAATGCAATAGGGATTCTCTCTGAAGTGAAACTCTCCTTATACTCTCTGGCACATCATATGTTTTGCACAATATTTCATAACGGTGGCACGAAAATTGACTTAAACTATGAGATGACAGACTCTATAGGATGTCTCATTCTAAAAGAGTCTCTCAGCACCTCTCATAAATAGTTTTTTTAGCATTACCCAATTACGATGATCTTAAACTTTTTCTCATTAACTAATATGTCTGCTCCTAATTTGAAATAATTAATAATTAATTAGGCTATTTGCAATTTCCTTTTATATATATTGGTTTTGGAAGTAGCTTCCAATAAGGAGTAATTTTAATTTTTAGTTAATTATCAACAATTCTATTTTAATACATAGGTCTTGTCTTTGATTGGGGACATGATACCGACCATTCGGTGTGTATAGAATTTGGGTCATCGGGGACTGCCTTTGCATTGCATCGCAGTGGTTTTACATAATTCTGTGGGACTGATGTCAAATTTCGAGGCACGTGACATCCAGACAGACACGCATTTCTTGTTTTTGTTCTTGTTCTTGTTGCTTGTGTTTGTTTTAAAACAAGGATGAATTATATTTTTAACGTGCATGGCTTCGTTGGAAAAAGATTTTATTTCCACTGATTTGAGAAAGTTTACATAAGAAGAATATAATTACGTGAGATTTGAAAAAAAAAAAATAGGTTTGTTTAATTAGTTCTACAAGATACATGTTTACACTCAACTCGTATTTATAACAATTGTTTTATTGTTGATGCAATATATCTTAATATATAAACACGTAAATTATCAAGTAACCACTCTAGTCACATTGGAGCATTTCTTTATTGATATCAATTGAAGTTTTCATTTGTTGCTATAAAAGAAAAATGTATATAACAGGTAATACTGTTTTATATTGATTTATTTTAACAAACGATATCGTTAGTGGGTTAAACTTTTAAATGTTAGGAAAGAGGAGGATCGGTGAGGATTTAACACCACCGAAATACATACATATTATTATTTTTCACCAATACAATAAAACGTTATCTAACCATTTTATATTGTTTAAGAATAAAAGTAAGGTGAGAATTTGTTTTCAAGGTGTTCTTTACTTTTTTTTTTCTTTTTGTGCCCCATGATTATTTTCGAATTGAGGGGAATATTTTGTTTAATTAAGATTACGATTTGTTTCCTTCATTTTTTACGTTTGAGTTTGAATGACTCTTTAGCTATTAATTAAACTATCTTATGGTGTTTAAATAACATATTTAATTTTAGAAAGAAAAAAAAAATCTGAATGACCATAGTCATTTATATCTGGAGTTGTTAATACTTGCCACCTCATAAATTTATGAAGTAGATTATTTTGAGATAAATAGGGTTATATTGACAATTAACTTTTTCGTCAAAAGGGTTATATTAACAATTGACCAAATAGACAATTAGTAAGGGAAAAAAGCAAAAGAACAAAAAACCTACCCCAAATTGTGATAAAGTTAAAAAAAAAGTTAAAAAGTATAGACCACGCAGTTACATGTGTAACCAGCAGCCAAATCCAGACAAGAGCATGACGTACTAGACAGTCATATGTAGTAGGGCTAATATTTGGTCTGCTAGCTAGAAGCTAACCCTAATAATTCATTATAGAGAAATGATAAAGAGACTTACTCAAAGTAAGACTTTTTTATAAATTTTCTATTACTTATAGTTTAATGTTAATTTTATGCGATTTATTTGTCACCTCATGTTTTAAGCACAATATTCATAGAGGGTCCTCTTAACATTTGTCTCCGATAAATGGGGAGGACTCATTTAGTGAGGAAATAGTTGGTCAGCATGTAAAATAAGTATGAACCGACGATAAATTACTTGTTACCTAAATTTATCATTTATACAACTAATTATTTTAATATTTTACTTAGTTACGAAGTCATAGCTACCACTAATGAGTTATAGTCTTGGATCTCGGTGACTTTTTGCAACATATAAAGTAGCTATATATATTTCGACCCGTATAAACTGGGAGGCTTGGATGACATAGCAAAGTAATCATTGACTGTTCATACATGTACTTACCGGAGTTAGCATAATCATTGACTGTTCATACATGTACTTACCGGAGTTAGCAGAATAATGGGGAAGCTTTTAGGTCCCGCATGAAACCCTAGGTTGGTGGTGTTCCAAATTAGATGGAGGCAGGTGGAAAGTGCATGTCTAAAGTCTAAACTCTCATCATTTTTGCTAATTGGAATGATTTGGGTTTTCATAAAACCCTACTAATACGAAAAGTTGAAGTAAATCTTACGATTTACGTATTTGTCCATTTTCTTAAACCCTACTACCAGAAAAGGGTCCATTTTTATAATATAAAACATGGTTTTTGTATAAATTAAGAGATACGATTTTAGGAAACCAAAGGATGGTGGAAGGTATCTTTATTGGTTGGTTAGGGTTTAATTTGAAAACGAAAATCTAACAACTGGGAAATAAAAAATTGGATGCCAGGTTTGTTTCTATATTGACTGCTCGAAACGGAGTCGTTTCAAAATTTCAATGAGGAAAATTCTTTGTTTTTGGTTGCGGAAAATGGCATTGCGTTGGAAAACGATGGGGCACTGGATTTGCACCTCACTCGCAAGCAAGCAAGCAAAAAGTCTGGCAATGGCATCCCCTAAAATGCTTGCTACAGAAGGCAATCTCTCCTTCTCATGCGTGGCACCTTATACACGCAATGGGTTGCAAAGTCTGGCTGATTTTCTTTGCAATATTTGCCTGATTATGACGTTGTGAAAGTTAAGTTTTGTGGTAAGCTATCAAATTCTGACACCTTAAAACTCAAGATTACATTTTTATTTTTTGTAACTTTTTTGTGTTTTTTTTTTTAATTTGACGATACATTTACATTGAGAAGTTTGAGATTTGGGTCAAGCCATGTAATGGGTTAGTCATAATATTTGGTATCAACTCGCTATCCAGAAAATCGAACCTAATAACTCTCACTTATGAGAGATTTTTCAGTATGACCGGCTCACGAAATGGTACACCACGTGTCATTATACAAATGATGTGATATGTGTGTTAAAAAGTTAATAACTTAAAAAATAAAATTTTCCACCACTTACATAAAAACACGTGGTGTACCATCCGTGTTCTCAAGTAAAAATAAATACCACTAAACTGTAATTTTACGTGACTTTTTTTTATGTCTTGATATAAAAAATAAAAAAAAAAACTGTAAGGAGGGAGATAATCATTTTGGTAATGTCATGTTTTTGGAAGGGACATCATCATTGAAGAATGAAAGTGTAATTGGGCTATGGCCTTGTGTCCCTCATTAGACCTCTTTTAGGATAATTAATCATTTGATTCTTTGTTTAATTGGGTTGAATATTAAGTTAATTATGCTGGATCTTTGATCCACATGACCCAATTCAATTCAACGTGTTAATTCCTTGTTCAGACGTTAAAACATTAAAATATAAAAAGTGAAAATAAAGAAAGAATTACTGGTCAATAATCGTATTGTCTTCTTCTCAATCGTTTTGAACTGTTGATTCCAGATGTATCATAGGTACCAAATGAGCCTATTTTCTTTTCTTTAATCGATTACAGTTGGTCACAAGAGTTTCTAGCAACATATAGAACTTAGTCCTACGCTACTAAATTAATTAGAAAGTCTAGGTTAATATGTTTAAGGAAACAAACATGCAAAGCAAGGGTTAGCTTTTTTACAACCATCATACTGTCATAGTGTTATTAATTTACCAATGTTGTAACACACATATCTATTTATTAAAAAAATATATATCCTTAGTTCATAAAGCATCAACATTATTTTTTGTTTATAGTATAATACGTAAATTAATAACATAGCATGTGAAAGCTTAATGCTTAATTATTTTATTCAAGTTAAATCAAATCAATTCAACCTACAAATTTATAATTTTGTTTGACAATGACGTGGTTGTATAGAGACATCTTTGACCTATGGTTGTATTATTAGTTTATTACAGATCAGCACTCAGCGTCCAATATATTCATCATGAGGTAGTGGGAGCAATGGGAATACTCAGTACACATAATAATAGGTGGAAAAAAATTGACAAATATATAGCAAATGTGCAGATAAAACGGAAGCATGTGGAAACCACAAAAATAATATGTTGCTTGGTTCCCAGAGACACATGCGCAAACATGCATGGCCCCAAAAATAAGGCACAAATTGAAACATGCATACCTGTCAATGTGGCAATTTTTGTCACACATTTCCCTCCAAACAAAACCAATCCAACTTAACAAAAACCTTATCTTTGAGAGAGACCAAAGAAAGTGGCTACAGGCCAAAATCCTTATCTCTTACTGTGGAAATTGCTGAACTGAGAAAATAGCAATGGCAGCACTGAGCTGCAAATTTCATCACCGTATGGTCTGCAAAAATTATAGACATGCCAAAGCGAAACCTTCCATCTGTTGCTCAATGCAGCCGTCACAAAACAACATGGTGTTTATATAATGTGAACTATTGAAAATTAAACTAAAATTTGTTGCTAAACGTGATCTCTATGTCTTGAGATAGGTAATTATAAACGAATCAGCGAAGGAAATTGGAAGGGCGGCTGTAACTGCAGTGACCAGAGCTAGAGGAATGGAGGTGGCTGGTGCAGTGGACTCTTATCTCGTAGGAGAAGATATTGGGAAGGTATTTTCATTCATTTCTTAATACATTTTCTTTTTCTGTTAGTATTGTCATCAACACTCTCATCATCTACTCATCACCAGAGTTGTTAACAGCGATCCCTATTTCATACACTCTACTTTTTTAAGTAGCATGTTAACATATGGGGATAATTTGATCTTTCCTTCTAACAAATTTTAGTTGTGTGACATGGAAGAGCCTTTGGAAATACCGACAACGAATGATCTCACAATGGTCTTAGGTTCCATTTCACAGGTAACCAATTCAATGGTTCAACATGAATAAATAGATACACGTATGTGTTTATTCTGTCGATACTTCTCATTCCTCTGTGACAATTGGCAGTCTAAAGCATTAGGAGTAGTTGTTGATTTCACTGAGCCTTCCAAAGTCTACGACAATGTTAAACAGGTAATATAATTACACAAGTACTATATATGACACATTAAAAACCCTGATTCCGTTTTCTCATTTGATTGATTATTTCTCTACTAGGCAACAGCATTTGGCATGAGAAGTGTGGTTTATGTGCCGAAAATTAAATTAGATACAGTATCAGCATTATCTGCATTATGTGACAAAGCCAGCATGGTGAGCACAGGGTGAGATGTACTTCATACAATAAGTTTTAAGAAGTTTTTTCTTTTTTTTGCTTTTCTTCCTCTTTTATCACAGAATTAAACCATACATTTGTCACTGATATGGAGTTGCAACTGTGTTTAGGGTTGTCTTATTGCACCGACTTTGTCCATTGGATCGATACTTCTCCAACAAGCTGCAATTTCAGCTTCCTTCCACTACAACAATGTAGAAATTGTGGAATCAAGAGCATCTACAACTGTAAATTCGGTTACTCATTCGTAAAAATGGCAAACTCTCACTTTGTTAAATGTATGAAACCATATAATTGTATGTCCTATGTAACTCATAACACATATTTAATGTCCCCTATAGCTGTTTGCCCTTGAATATGTAACATCAGAAGCCTAGTTATCCTACACATGAAGATCATATGCTAAAGTTGTATTTGGGGTACGGGATTTTCCGTCATCAGATGCAACCCAAATTGCCAACAACCTGTCTAACCTTGGCCAAATCTACAACAGAGAAGATATTTCAACCGATGTTCTAGTAAGCACAAGTACAAATTGTTGTCTTTTGGTTCAAGTTTTATGCCTTGGATTGGAACTAATTACTATACTTTTATCGTATGTGCATAAGGCAAGGGGCCAAGTTCTGGGAGATGGAGTTCGAGTGCATAGCTTAGTCCTTCCAGGGCTTCGGGCTAGCACACCAGTTCATTTTTCTCGTCTCGGAGAGGTTTACTCTCTGAAACATGACAACACAGATGTGCAATGTCTCATGCCAGGCCTTCTCTTAGCAATCAGAAATATTGTGCGCATAAAGTTAACCAATTTATACATTTGTATCGCATCGCATCTGTTATAATTTTCAAGCATATCCTGCTTCAACCGATACGATTAATATATCTTCCGTCTTTGTTTCTTTATTGCAGAACCTGGTGTATGGCTTGGAGAAATTTTTATGAACCTTCAGTCTCACTGATCTTAAAACCCAACCACATAATTTCGACTTCCATGTAACTTAGAAAAGAATGAAGATTTTCTTAACTAACTTTATTTGCTCCATTGCTCCTAGAAATTCGGACTATCTCAAAATCTGTGTGACCGGTCCCACTCTTGCCAAGTCATCATTTTGAGAGAAGACTTTTTGATCATGGACTAGAAAAATACTATTGGATGAAAGGCCCGTTGACTCGCACTCCATTAGAAAACCTTTTGGCTATTTGACTAAGACTAGATATTTGTTGATATTTAGATATTTATTTAGTAGGTAGAAAGAGGCCGCATCACCACTCCATATATATGGACCACATACTTGACCTTCCTTGAGAAGGCTTGGCTGCCTACAAAAGGAAGGCATGGGCATCATTGTAGGATCTTCCATGGCAGCCCTACCCACATTATCACAGAGACAATAAAGCCTAATTACCCCAACCAAAATTGCAATCTACAAACCCTCCACCCTGTTTTTGGCAAATATGGACATCGTGCTTTTGGAGACTGGACCCGTGCATTTCTTGTTGTCGCATAGCTTGTATGATTTATTGTGCCTGTTATTGTAGTGCTGCTCCAAAGCTGCCCAATGCCTAAATTAGCATATGTTGCAGTTGATCTTCTTACCCGAACCAATGTGTTTGTCATCTTTGTGAGCCACCAAAAACAGTTGAGTTGGATGAAGTGAGCCACACAATTCACAAGCAAATTCCTCAGCAGCCTTTTCCATTTTCTTTTCGCAAGTTGCAGCCCTTTCCATTTTCTTTTGGCAAGTTCTTAGATGAAAGAAGATTAATTTCGGGAAAGCCTTATCAAAGACAGTAGAATTAGTAAATACCCCAACCAACATTTACATGGTTCATTGATTGAAGAGGTATACATGCAACAACCATCAGGTTTTGTGGATTCTCAAAAGGGCCGTCTCTGACAGTTTGGGGGTCTATGCAAATTTCATAAAAAGACCCTCCTAATTATTTAAAAATAATAATTTCTTAGACAATATATTCATACAAAGTTCAACTATCAATATTGAAACTTAATTGAAATCAGCATCTCACTCTTACTAATTGAATAATCTCCAATTACCATGAAATCATGATTTAGGTTCATCTATGAAAAAATGGAGCACAACTGAAAGAGAGATATGGAAATACATTTATGGTGGAATAAAGTAATAATCACAAATTAGTTTTTTGTTTCTTAAGAAAAGTAGAAGAAAGTAATACACAAGTTTTTTATTGTTAGAGAAAAGTAGAAAATTAATATATTAAGTATAAGCTTCACTTAATCAATTGTAAAATCATATGATGATATTTTTTATTTTCAGTTAAATTTTTTATATTATAAATTAATACTCATATGTAATATATAAGAGAATAAAAGATTTTGGGGCCTCTAAAAAATTTGGGACCCTTGACCACTGCACCTTTTACACCCCCAATGCCCCTCTGATTCTCAATATCCTTCACATGTCTATAAGTTACGTCATTCTCTTTATGGCCTTAAGCATGCTCCAAGAGCTTGATTCAGTGTCTTTCATATCATCTTGAAGACTTGGGTTTTGTGGCCTCACAAGTAGATTCATCATAGTTTACATAGTGTAATGGTCCTACAGTTATCTATTTACTTATATATGTTGATCACATTTTGGCCACATGCAACAATAGTCAACAAATTTCAAGTTTTATAACGTAGTTAGGCAAACTTTTCTCTATGAAGGATCTCGGCCCCTTTGCATTATTTTTGGGAGTGGAACTCACTCGCACATCTGCACTTTTGCTTCTACCTCAGTCCAAATAAATTTTGGATCTTCTGAAATGAACCAAAATGAGTGATTACAAACCCCTTTCTACACCATCCCATCTAGTCGCTGCCTCAGTTTGCATGAGGGTGGCCCTCGGATGCAGTGAATTTCAAAGTGTTGTGGGTGCTCTCAAGTATCTACTCTTAACCAGACCTAAAATTACATTCGTGGTGAATCAAGTATGTCAGTACATGTATTTTGAATTCCAAAGCATTGTTGGTGCTCTCCAATATCTACTCTTTACCAAACCTAACATTGCATTCGCAGTGAACCAAGTATGTCAGTACATACATTCGCAGTGAATCAAGTATGTCAGTACATGCATTCTCCTACAACTTCACATTGGGCTGTTGTGAAACGGATACTCAGATATTTAAAAGGTGATGCTGATCAAGGTATTGTTTACACATCGAGTCCTCTCACTCATACGCATATGCTGATGCGGACCTGAAGAAAATTGAGGTTCCGTTTCTCCTTTCACCTATGTTAGGGTTCTTTAACCTTCACATCCTCACACGCTCCCTCATGTGTAGCGAATTTTCCAAACACATGGACAACACAATTTGGGTTACGTGGAGCATGTGTAGCCGTTGGGCTTCACACATTGGCCAACGTGCTTTGATACCATGAAGAAAGTTGAGGTTTCATTCCTCCATAAAACTAATTGGTTATATGGGGAGTAGCTAACATCTTATAAGCCCTTGCAAAGTTTCTCCTTTCACTAATGTGATACAATATGCCGGCCATCCTGATGATTACCGAATATCGCCAACTTGCCTACTCTTCCGCTGCCTTGTCTTGGTTCAGAAATTTATTTCGTGACTTGCGCCTTTCTCTCGCATTTCTACGATTGTGGTCTGGCGATATTAGTGCAATTGTCGTTGCCTCCAATCCACTACGTGAGGGAGAAAGTAACCAGACTTGAACTCGTCGTTGGCTATTTTGCTTCAACTGATCAAATTGCAGACTTGCTAACCAAGGGTTTGTCTTCCTCGTTTTGCATTCCTACTGTCCAAGCTTCCCGTTCACCAACGTCCGCTCAGGTTGCGGGGGCGTGATAAGCCAAGGCTGTCTGAAATTGTAAACTCCAGCTCATTCCAACAGCACCACAGTCCATCTCTATATACAACTCCTCCACAGCCGTTAAATTCTCTCAGTTATTGTGTCTTGTATATATTTGAATTATTTGTCGTCGGAGATAAGTATCTCATGTAACAACCTGGTCGATCACTTGTTCTATATTCATTGAGTTGATAAGCCAAGGCTGTTTGAAACCTCACTCAAGTATTCAATGAATTGATTTTACAATCCAAAAACCTTAAACATGATTTACAATTCAAAACCCTAGTCTGATACCTTTAACCTTTTGGCACCCCTGCTCTCTCTCTCTCTCTCACTTTTTTTTTATAGAGTTCAATTTTATATTCTACCCTCGTAGCTTATTTTTCACAACCGTGGTGATGGAAAATTGGAATCCAATTGCCATAGAGAGAGAGAGAGAGAGAGAGAGAGAGAGAGAGAGAGAGAGAGAGATTGTCCTTGTTAATTGGTGGGGGATAAATGACTTATTGTTGGGGAAAAAAAAAATTAGGGGATGAAGAAGATGCATAGGGTTTTTCGTTTTTTGTTTTTTCACGTGTACTGCAATTTTTTTATTTATATTTTTAAAGGCTTTTTATTTTTATGTTTATAAGCAATTAATTATAAGGGCCAATTTTTTCCCTTTGCATCAAAACATTGCCTGTAACAGCTCGTCTCGGAGTTTTCGTACGACGGACGTGAAATGACGAAAATGCCCCTAGGCATAAATTAAGGTATGTGTGTGTATCTACTTTGGGAGATTGATTGGTGGTGTTTGGGCCACACACACACTCACACACATTCACAGTCCTTCTCTCTCTTTTCTCACTCCCGTGGATTCTCTCTCTCTCTCAGATTCACTCTCTCTCTTCTCTCTCTTGTACGGACAACCTTCATTCACCATCATCCACTCACAGATCGAGCTTAGGGTCAGTGTCTTTGGATTCCTTGCGAACTGAGGAGTCGAAACATACCATTTTCAGGTAAGGAAACCTTCGAAAACCCCGAGAACCATAACCCCCGATTTGAGGTACTATTCATGCTCTCGTAAAATGTTGATTTTTAGGAAAATCTAAGCTCATAGGGAGCTTAAGGAGGTCATAAGGAAGCTCGGAGTGCTTCGTTGGAAGGAATTGGACGTCGGGATCGAGAGTTTCGAAGTTGGCCGATTTTCTTGGAATTTTTCCGGCGAGATCCCGTGATTTTTGGAGCTTCAAAGAGGTATAAATGTGTTCTCCTTGTTGTGGGCTTCATTTTGATATAAATTTCATGAATTTTGGTTGAGAAATGAAGAAGATATGAAGATTTGAAAATTTTCCCAGAATCCAGCAGAAATTCAAAGTTCAGACGGCGGCGCTGACGGAGGCGGACTGCGGCGACCGGCGAAGCCCATCGGAGAAGAAGGGAGAATATTCCGTCAAAGTTGACGGAATATTCCTAACGACGTCAGGTAACACCGTTAGTTTTAACGGAATATTCCTAACGTCGTTTACTGTTTCCGTCAGGGTTCCCTGCGTGTGGCCGTGCACTTGCCGGCGCGTGGCGGCGTGTAGGTGATCGGAAAATTATTTTAAAAACATGGGGATGTTTCTGAGGATGAGTAGGTCTCAGTGGTATATTCATATACCCAATTTGAGTAATATATGAGAAGTTATTAGCTTGTGTTGTTTATGTGCGTAATTAACGTTATTGCAGTTATTTCTCATATAGGCGAGGCTTATCCGGAGGACGAGCGTAGCCAGGCTAGGCACGGGGGTTACGACCCATCTACATACTAGTGAATGGGTTTTTGTTTTCGATATATATGTATATACTTGACGTTTTTCCCAGAAAACGTACTTTAAAGGAAATGTGATTTAAATGCCGTGTCATACATGCATCATATGTTAGTATATACATTATCATGATATGTATATTGTTGCATGGTGCTGCGGAGGCCCAGGTAAGCTCCAGGTAAGTATATTATGCTGTAAATGGTTGTGATATGAATGATGATATTGAGATGTATATTGAGCTCATCAACCTGCACCTCGGTGTTAGTGCTCCCGCCTAGGGCAAGGGCATAGTCCTTCACGTGATGTTCACCTCCCGTACCACACGCTCACCTTGGATCTAAGTTAGGTGCATAGTCCTGTCGTACAGACCATTATAGGTGGTTCCGACTCGTAGGTGACCCGCGATTTATCGCACAGTCTTCACGTGATCGTAGCACTAGAGCATATTATTTACACCCAGTCTTGTCGTACATACCACTATAGGTGGTTTCAACTCATGTGCAGATATATTGCCGTACATGTCACTTGAGGTGACTCCGGCTAGATGGAGCGATGAGCTATATGAATTAACCGTACAGGCCACTGCAGAGGCTCCGGTTAATATGTTATTTCATTGAGATTATTTTACCTGGCTTACATTTGTTATATTGTGATATTGGGCATGGCATATACATGGCATACACATGTGGGTTCGGATATTTGTATTGAGCATGGTTTTGAGATATATACGTATGTATACTATTTTCTGGGAAATTATACAAGTTTTCCGGCGAGGGGTTAGAGCTTTTGAGCTATGAAATGATTTTAGAAAACCTTGTTTCTGACCCATTCAACTTTTTGTTTTGCGCCCCTTCAGGTATTAGGTGAAAGTTTGGTTGGTGGCTTACGAGGATACAGCGGAGGTTCTGACAGACCATCATTCATGTAGAACCACCTTTGGGTGTTGTTTAATTAGTACTTTTGCTTGACTGGTCTTAGGCTAGTTAAGCTATGTTTGTGTATTTTACACTTATTCTCGCACTAGCACGTTATCTTAGTTAGAATTGTTAGTTGCTTGGTTTTAATTTGTTCGTATTTCCCTTCTTAATCTTGCTTCCGCAATGTGCTTATGGTTACGTCACGTTCATGTGACGGCCAGCACGCCTTGATTTAGATCGGGGTGTGTCAGTTTGGTATCAGAGCTCTAGGTTTGCAGTCCTGCATATTTTGTAAATATTCTAATTGTCTTGGTGTCTTCTGTCAGAACTATGCCGCCTCGTAGAGAACCATGTCGTACAGCTGAGCCTAGTTTCCCCGACATTGCTCAGTTAGGGGAAGCTATTGCCAATGCCATTCAATCTGTAATCCGCCCTCCTCAGCGGACTCCTTTGGAATCAGTGTATAATCTTAAGTTGCCTACTTTTGTGGGTAATGAGGGCCATGAAGGGGCTAAGCGTTGGCTCAATCAGATTGAGAAGACGTTTCGTGTAATCCAGAGTCAGATGAGTCTTCCTGAGGATAGGTGAGTAGACACCACTACTTGGTTTTTGGGAGAAGAACCTGTATCTTGGTGGAGACAGGAAACTTATGGATGGACGCCCGAGGAGATTGCAAACTGGGAGAATTTTAAGCGGTCATTTTATAAGAGATTTATTCCTCCAGCATATTTAGATCGTAAGAAGCAGGAGTTCACGGGCTTGAAACAGGGGAAGTTGACTGCTAATGAGTATTATACGAAGTTCACCGATTTGTCTCGCTATGATCCCGAAGTTGTTGCTAATTCAGTGGAGATGCTTCGACATTTTAAGTTGGGTACTAAGAAGAAGTGGCATTCGATGTCGACTATCTACCCCTGTGATACTTACCAGGAGTTCTATGAGATTTTGTTGAGGATTGAGGACTCTGAGAATATGCCCAGTGAGAGTGAGGAAGAAGAAGAAAAAGATGGAAATCAAAAGAAGGATAATAAAGGTAAAGGTCATTTATCTCAGGGACCTCGCCAGACTCAGAGTTTTAAGAAAGGTAGAGCTAGCTCGAGTTCTTCCAGTGGGGGTTTCAGTGCCACGGGCCAGAAACGAGGAGGTAGATTTACTGGAGGCCCTAGATTTCAGAGGTCGAGAGATTCAGGTGTTGCTAATGTTCCCTTATGCCGTAAGTGTAATAATCGACATTTTGGAAAGTGTCGACGAGGCAACAGTGGATGTTGTACTTGTGGGCAAATGGGGCATATGGCTATGCATTGTCCTCAAAATTAGCAGAGACCTCAGCAGCCTCCTTTACCACCGCCAGTTTCGACTTAGCAGTTTTCAGGACCGAGTGGTTATGCTCAGGCAGGTCGTGGTGGCACTTACCACTATCAGGGGGATCCAGTTCCTTATTCTTCGAGGCAGTATCAGTACCCTCAGGATCCTTACCAGCAGAGTGGTCATGGCCAGTATTCCGGAGGATATATGCCTTATCAGTAGAGTGGCTATGGTCAGCAGTTTCCAGCTAGCGGGTCACAGTGGTATTCCGGAGGATAACCCTAGTAGGTTAATGTTACTACTAATAGTGCTGGATCATCGAGGTAGCATAGTCAGTCTGGTCAGGGACGTAACTCATAGAGTGGAGGTGTTCATGCCAACAGAGGTCGAGGAGGAAGGTAGCAGGCCCATGGACGTATTCATAATATTTCACTGCAGGATGCTCAGAACAATCCTGACTTAATCATGGGTACGTTAAATATTCTTGGTCATTTTGCTAAAGTGTTGATTGATTGTGGTGCTACGCATTCTGTGATTTCTCATACTTTTGCTCAGTTGACTCAACCTCAATCTACACCCCTTGGGTATGAGTTATAGTTTGCAATGCCTAGAGGGGAGAGGTGTTATGTAGATTTTGTATATCTGGAATGCTTTGTTTTGGTAGAAGATGTGGTTATGCCAGCTAACCTCACTCCGTTGGACATTGTGGACTTTGATGTTATTTTAGGCACTGATTGGTTGCATTACAATCGTGCAAAGATCGACTGTTACGGGAAAATGGTAACCTTCCATCGTCCTGGATTACCTGAGGTTACATTTGTAGGAGATCGTAGTGGGGTGAGGCATGGAGTTATTTCAGCTATGAGAGCTAAAAAGTTACTCGAAAAAGGTTGCCAGGGGTATTTAGCCCACGTAGTGCTGAATGATGATACTCTTGTTAGCATGGAGAATGTTCGAGTAGTCAGACATTTTTTTGACGTATTCCCTGATGATTTGCCTGGATTGTCGCCAGATCATGACGTAGAGTTCACTATTGACTTGCTACCAGGTACGAATCCTATATCTTTAACTCCTTATCGAATGGCTCATGCTGAGTTAAGAGAATTGAAGACCCCGTTACAGGAATTGGTTGATAATGGTTTTATTCAACCTAGTATATCATTGTGGGGAGCTCCAGTCTTATTTGTTCGGAAGAAAGACGGTACTTTGAGGCTTTGCATTGACTACAGGCAATTGAATCGGGTGACGATTAAAAACCGTTATCCATTGCCGCGTATTGACGACCGCTTTGATCAACTTCGATGTGCCTGTGTGTTTTCCAAGATTGATTTGAGGTCTGGCTATTATCAATTGAAGATTAAGAGCGAGGATGTTCCTAAAACTGCTTTTAGGACTCGTTATGGTCATTATGAGTTTCTCGTGATGCCGTTCGGGTTAACTAATACACCAGCAGCTTTCATGGGTTTGATGAACCAAGTATTCCAGCAATATCTTGACAGGTTTGTCATTGTGTTCATCGACGATATTCTGGTATACTCTAAGTCTGAGGCAGAGCATGCTAGACATCTTAAGTTGGTGTTGAAGAAGCTGAGAGAACATCAGTTGTATGCTAAGTTCAGCAAATGCCAGTTCTGGTTGAATCAAGTGCCATTTCTTGGGCATATCATATTTGATCAAGGTATCTTTATAGATCCTCAAAAGGTAGTAGCGGTGGAGAATTGGGAGCAACCGCGAATCGTCACCGAAGTTCGAAGTTTCCTTGGTTTAGCGGGATATTATCGACGATTTGTTAAGGATTTCTCGATTATTGCCTTACCGTTATCGAGATTGACGAGGAATGATGTTAAGTTTGAGTGGGATGATAAATGTGAGCAAAGTTTTCAACAGTTGAAGCACTGTCTCACTCATGCACCTGTTTTAGCACTTCCTGATGATAACGGTAACTTCGAGATCTATTGTGATGCTTCTTTGATTGGTCTGGGTTGTGTGTTGATGCAGCATGATAGGGTAATCTCTTATGCTACACGACAGTTCAAACCTCACGAGAAGAACTGCCCTATTCATGATTTGGAGTTGGCAGCTATTATTTTCACTTTAAAGATTTGGAGACATTATCTTTATGGCGAGAAATGTAGGATCTTCACAGATCATAAGAGTCTCCAGTATCTTTTCACTAAGAAGGAGTTAAATCTTCGGCAGCGAATGTGGATTGAATTATTAAGTGATTATGATTGCACGATTGAGTATCACCTAGGTCGTGCAAATGTGGTGGCTGATGCACTTAGTAGGAAATCCCAAGGCTGAATTAATGCCTTATACGCGAGCTGTGTTCTACTTCTTGTAGATTTGAGGTCCACTGGAGTGGAATTGGGAGTGGAAAATCATGAAGAAGCCTTACTTGCTAGCTTCCAGGTCAGGCTAGTTTTGATTGATAGAGTGCTCGAGGCTCAGATTAATGATGAAGAAACTTAGGAACTTATTCGGTTAAGAAATAAAGGAAAGAATAAAGATCTTCGAATCAGAGAATCAGACGGCATGCTTATGCAAGAAAGTATGATGTATGTACTGAATAGTGCAGAGTTGAAGAAAGTAATTTGGACGAAGCTCATTGTTCAGCTTATGCGATGCATCCAGGAGGTACTAAGATGTATCATACCATTTGACCATTTTATTATTGGCCGGGTATGAAAAGAGAAATTGCTGAGTATGTGAGTAAATGTGCCATATGCCAGCAAGTTAAAGCCGAAAGGAAGAAACTGTTTGGTTTGATGCAACCACTTCCCGTTCCACAGTGGAAATGGGAAAACGTCACTATGGATTTTGTGTACAAGCTTCCTCAAACTCAGAATGGCTATGATGGAATTTGGGTAATTGTCGATCGACTTACTAAGTCAGCGCATTTCATTTATGTGAGGGAAAAGTATTCCTTAAGTCGATTAGCTGAGTTGTTCTTATTGAAGATCGTGAAGTATCATGGCGTTCCAGTTAGTATTATCTCGGATCGTGATCCTGGATTTACTTGTAAGTTCTCGACAACATTCCAAGAAGCTCTTGGTTCGGAATTATTCTACAGTACAACATATCATCCTCAGACAGACGGTCAATCAGAGAGGACGATTCAGACCTTAGAGGATATGCTTAGATTTTTTGTTTTACAGTTTGGCGACGCTTGGCATAAGCGATTGGATTTGATGGAGTTCGCCTACAACAACAGCTTTCATTCAAGTATTGGTATGTCACCATTCGAGGCACTTTATGGCAGGCCTTGTCGTACACCCTTGTGTTGGTCAGAAGTCGGCGAAAAAGTTTTAGTGGGCCCTGAGATAATAGAGGAAACTACTCAGAATATTCAGGTTATTAAGTCTAACTTGAAAGCGACCCAGGATCGTCAGAAAAGCTTAGCGGACAGGCGTGCCACTGATCGAATGTATAATGTTGGTGATTGGGTATTTTTGAAGTTATCGCCGTGGCGAAGTGTAGTACGGTTTAGAAAGAAAGGCAAGCTAAGTCCTAGGTACATCGGACCTTATCAGATCACCGAGCGAGTCGGTGAAGTTGCTTATAGACTTGAGTTGCCGTCAGATTTATCCACGGTACATAATGTGTTTCATGTCTTGATGCTTCGACATTATGTTGCAGATCCTTCATATGTGATACCTCATCAACCTTTGGAGATCAGTTCAGATTTGACTTATGATGAGGAGCCAGTGACTATACTGGATTGGAAAGAAAAGATTCTGAGGAATAAGACAGTGCAGTTGGTTAAAGTCTTGTGGAGGAACCATTCAGCGGAAGAAGCGACTTGGGAGACAGAAGATAGGATGAGAGAGATGTACCCGAGATTGTTTTATGAGTACTAGTGGATGATTTTGGTTATGTAAATTTCGGGGACGAAATTTTTATAAGGTCGGTAGATTGTAACAGCTCGTCCCGGAGTTTTCGTACGATGGACGTGAAATGATGAAACTGCCCCTAGGCATAAATTAAGGTATGTGTGTGTATCTACTTTGGGAGATTGATTGGTGGTGTTTGGGCCACACACACATTCACAGTCATTCTCTCTCTTCTCTCACTCCCGTGCATTATCTCTCTCTCTCTCAGATTCACTCTCTCTCTTCTCTCTTGTACGGACAACCTTCATTCACCATCATCCACTCACAGATCGAGCTTATGGTCAGTGTCTTTGGATTCCTTGCGAATTGAGGAGTCGAACCATACCATTTTCAGGTAAGGAAACCTTCAAAAACCCCGAGAACCATAACCCCCGATTTGAGGTACTATTCATGCTCTCGTAAAATGTTGATTTTTAGGAAAATCTAAGCTCATAGGGAGCTTAAAGAGGTCCTAAGGAAGCTCGGAATGCTTCGTTGGAAGGAATTGGACTTCGGGATCGTGAGTTTTGAAGTTGGCCGGTTTTCTTGGAATTTTTTCGGCGAGATCCCGTGATTTTTGGAGCTTCAAAGAGGTATAAATGTGTTCTCCTTGTTGTGGGCTTCATTTTGATATAAATTTCATGAATTTTGGTTGAGAAATGAAGAAGATATGAAGATTTGAAAATTTTCCCAGAATTTGGCGGAAATTCAAAGTTCAGACGGCGGCGACCGGCGAAGCCCATCGGAGAAGAAGGGAGAATATTCCGTCAGAGTTGACGGAATATTCCTAACGGCGTCAGGTAACACCGTTAGTTTTAACGGAATATTCCTAACGCCGTTTATTGTTTCCGTCAGGGTTCCCTGCGCATGGCCGCGTGTGTGGCCGTGCGCTTGCCGACGCATGGGTGATCGAAAAATCATTTTAAAAATATGGGGATGTTTCTGAGGATGAGTAGGTCTCAGTGATATATTCATATACCCAATTTGAGCAATATATAAGAAGTTATTAGCTTGTGTTGTTTATGTGCGTAATTAACATTATTGCAGTTATTTCTCATATAGGCGAGGCCTATCCGAAGGACGAGCGTAGCCAGGCTAGGCACGGGGGTTACGATCCGTCTACATACCAGTGAGTGGGTTTTGTTTTCGATATATATGTATATACTTGACGTTTTTCCCAGAAAACGTACTTTAAAGGAAATGTGATTTAAATGTCGTGTCATACATGCATCATATGTTAGTATATGCATTATCATGATATGTATATTGTTGCATGGTGCTGCGGAGGCCCAGGTAAGCTCCAGGTAAGTATATTATGCTGTAAATGGTTGTGATATGAATGATGATATTGAGATGTATATTGAGCTCATCAACCTGCACCCCGGTGTTAGTGCTCCCGCCCAGGGCCAGGGCATAGTCCTTCACGTGATGTTCACCTCCCGCACCACACGCTCACCTTGGATCCAAGTTAGGTGCATAGTCCTGTCGTACAGACCATTATAGGTGGTTCCGACTCGTAGGTAACCCGTGATTTATCGCACAGTCTTCACGTGATCGTAGCACTAGAGCGTATTATTTACACCTAGTCTTGTCTTACAGACCATTACAGGTGGTTTCGACTCGTGTGCAGATATATTGCCGTACAGGTCACTTTAGGTGACTCCGACTAGATGGAGCGATGAGCTATATGAATTAACCGTACAGGCCACTGTAGGGGCTCCGGTTAATATTTTATTTCATTGAGATTATTTTACCTGGCTTACGTTTGTTATATTGTGATATTGGGCATGGCATATACATGGCATACACATGTGGGTTCGGATATTTGTATTGAGCATAGTTTTGAGATATATACGTATGTATACTATTTTCTGGGAAATTATACAGGTTTTCCGGCGAGGAGTTAAAGCTTTTGAGCTATGAAATGATTTTAGAAAACCTTGTTTCTGACCCACTCAACTTTTTGTTTTGCGCCTCTCCAGGTATTAGGTGAAAGTTTGGTTGGTGGCTTACGAGGATACAGCGGAGGTTCTGACAGACCATCATTCATGTAGGACCACCTTTGGGTGTTGTTTAATTAGTATTTTTGCTTGACTGGTCTGAGGCTAGTTAAGCTCTGGTTGTGTATTTTACACTTATTCTCGCACTAGCACGCTATCTTAGTTAGAATTGCTAGTTGCTTGGTTTTAATTTGTTCGTATTTCCTGTCTTAATCTTGCTTCCGTTCACGTGACGGCCAGCACGCCTTGATTTAGATCAGGGTGTGTCATTGCCCGACGAACTTTTTGTCCTGCAAAATATCTTTGTCGCGCAAAGCCTCTGACAAAATTCTAAATGCTGATTAGGTTTACTCGACCAATGTTTTTTCATCTGATAAAGACCCTATGAAATATGGTCCGGCAAAATATGATTGGGCAAATTTTGATTTCTAGTAGTAAATGGTACTTTTTAAGAGTTTTGGTTAATAAATAAGATTCTATAATAAATAGTTTAGGTAATATATAAACAATCCCCAATATATTTGTGTTAGGAGTTGAAATTTCTTGAATTAGTGCCAAGTCGCACCGTTAGGGTGAGAGTGCTATTGTATACACATGATTCATGTGAAGTTGTGAACAAGTTGACGATGTCTTGCTGTTTTAGATCATAATTAAAAATTATTAATCATATATGTATATGGGGCAGATGACATGACGTTTTGACACAAATCATAATCCATTATGTTAATGTTGAGATTTAATTATCTATAATATGCAATCCTTTTTATTTTAAAAAGACAATAAAAAATGAGGTGTCACAGATTCGTCCGATATAATTTAAAATTTGTGTCAAAAACATGATGTCACAAATTCACTCGACATGTATGTATTAAGCCTCTTATAACTTATTAATCATATATATTTGTTAGACTCATTTTTAGCCGTGAAACACAAATTTTTATATGATATCATGTGTTTGGCACATCACTAGAATATTAATAAATGATGTAACTAAAATATGGGAGCGGGGACCCTGGTTTCCTTTGACTTTAGAATCTCTTTAACCTAACAATATTACGACCATAGTTTCTTAAAGCATATGGTAATTAACGTTGGAATGTGTCAAAGGTTTGGAAAAACAAATCTTTGTCGAAGGTTTACTATGATAAGTGAAAGAATATAAATGTACAGATGTCATAATTGTATTGGACAAGGTCCATGTCAGCTAAAAACTGTTGGAGTTGCTGCTTTATATATAGTAGTGTGTAATTCTTTCTCTAACTAATGAATCGAATCCTTATCCATTTCCTCTCTTCTGCTTCTCTCACTCTCTCTCTCTCTCTCTCTAAAATATGTGTTCTTGAACCCTTAATTTTCTTCAAGTGTGTTAGTTTCTCAACTGTTAATATGGTATCGAGCCAGCGGTTCTGCTGTGGTTCGTTGGAGTTTTGGGTCCTCTGACGGCTTTCTAGGTTGTTTCTTGGAAGCTGCGATTGGCGATTGGTCACTGGCTATTATTGGTGTTTGGTGACTGGTGATTTGTGGTGGTTGGCGACTGCAATGGGTTTTGATTGGCAATTTCAATAGGTTCTGTTTCTGGAGAATTGAAGCTTGAATCAGGTGATATGGTTCTTCTATTTCTCTTGCGTTTCTTTGTGGAATATGGATTCTTGGTTCTGGGTTCATCCTATATCTTGTAGTTTTGTATATGATTTTCTGAGTTGCTTAGTAGATAAAGTTGTGGGCACGAAGCCATTGATTGATAATCTTAAGATTCTTGTATGTTTGATTGAAGGCATGAAGCCATTTCTATGAAGATTCTTGTAGTTGTTTGATTGAAGGCACGAAGCCATTTCTGTTAAGATTCTAGTAGTTGTTTGGTTGAATGCACGAAGCCATTTCTGTTGCAAGCTAGTATATTGGCAAGATTTATTGGCACAAAGCCATTTATGTCTGATTCTTGAAAACTTCTGTAATTGTTTAAGGTTCTTTTATAACAATGGCATCATCATCATCAGTGAAAATATAAAGGTTGATGGGAATGTTAACTATAAAGTTAACTGATAAGAATTTTTCGAAGTGGGTGTTTCAATTCAAGTCTGTTCTAAAAGGATACAAATTGCTTGATCACTTTGATGGTACTGCGATTTGTCCACCAAAGTTTGTTATATGCACTGACCATGGGGTTACAAATGAAGTCACCAATGTTTTTCTTGAATGGGAGTCAATTGATTTGGCACTGTTGAGTCTGCTTATTGCAACATTATCTGATGAATCTACAAAGCATGTTTTAGGATGTAAAATTGCACATGAGGCGTGGATTAATCTACAAGATCGATATTCTTATATCGCTAAAGCAAGGGTGAACACACGTAAGACAGAATTTCAAACTATACAAAAAGGGGCTGATTCAATTGAACAATATTTTTCTAGGCTCAAGAATATTAAAGAATAGTTGCTTGCTGCTGGGGAATTTGTTTCTGATAATGATTTTGTTGTTGCTGCTCTGTCTGGTTTACCAAGGGAGTATTCGACCATAAAAACTGTGATACTTACAAGAGATACTGCAATTTCCTTGAGAGAGTTTAGGGAACAGTTACTTTGTGCAAAAAGAGAGAATGAGTCTATGGTTAATAGTCTCTCAAATAATTTTTCTGGTTTGTATATGCAAGGATCTGTTGGTTCATTAATGTCACAAAGTTCTGGTGTGTCACAGAGCTCTGGAATGTCACAGGGATCTTCAAGTCATTCTGATGGTGTACCATTTTCTACTGGTGGTTCCATTACAAGAGTTCAAAATGGTAACCCTAGCTTTGGGATGCCTTCTACATCTTATCCACAACATGGTCCACCTGTGCAATATCCTGCCATTCCAAATGTAGCTTCTCAAACATATGCACCTATGTCATTTCCACAACAGGTGAGTTGTTTCGGATTCTAACAAAGCTACTTACAAAAGGTGCAATGTCTTCAGCAAAGAATTTGATGGCATTGCTTGGTCAAAATGTGAAGTCTACATTGTGGCATCAAAGGTGTGGTCATCCTAGCAATGAAGTACTACAATGTTGAAATTTTTTTATATAGTTAGCTCTATTGATGATAATCAACATCTGTGCTTAGTTTGTATTTCTAGGAAAATGTCCAGATTACCATTTATAGAAAGAAAAGAGTCTTGTATTTTTCCTGTTCAAAAGATACATTCTGATCTTTGGGGTCCTTTACCTACAAAGTCCATAGAGGGTTACAAATACTATGTGAGTTTTGTTGATGAGTTTACCAAATATGTATGGATATACCCATTGATCAATAAATCAGAAGTCTTTGATGTGTTTCAGAAATTTTATAGTCTTGTTCTTACTCAGTTTAGTACCAGTATTAAATGATTACAAACAGATGGTGGAGGAGAGTATGTTAGTAACAGATTTGATCAATTTCTAAAAAATAAAGGTATTGTTCATATGGTTTCATGCCTATATACCCCTCATCAAAATGGAATTGCGGAGAGGAAGCACATACACATTGTGGAAACTGCAATAACATTGTTAACCACTGCACATATGCCTCAAGAGTTATGGTATCATGCATGTGCTCATTCTGTCTTCTTTATAAACAGAATGCCATGTAAGGCTTTAGGACTGCAGTCACATGATCAACAATTATTTGGGTGCAAACCACAATTGCAGGGTTTAAAAGTCTTTGGGACAGCAGTATACCCTTATATTAGACCTCATACAGAAAATAAGTTACAACCGAGAGCTTCATTGTGTATGTTTGTTGGATATGCTATTGGTTACAAGGGAGTAGTATGTTATCACATACCATCACACAGATTCATTATTTCCAGACATGTGATACATGATGAAGATATGTTTCCATTCAAGTCTCCACTGTCTGTCTCCAGAAATCAAATCTCTGATCATGTCCAAGTATCCACAGTATCAAATGTTCCACTTATAGTTACTTTACCAAATCAACCAGTGCCTAGAAGATCAGAGTCTGAATCTTTGAATTTGAATCATAGTAGCATGGATATGACTTCCTCTCACTCTTCAATCGGTTCTGATAGAAATTTGTCTACAACAAGGAGTTCTTCTGCTACGTAAGCATCTGAAACAACTCACTCATCAAACTCACCTTCATTTATAACCCCAAAGTTACATGTCCTAGATCCTACACAATTAAAGGTACTTCTTCCTTTTGACTCACTTACATCCAGTAATTATGTACAATCTGATATGCCTCAGCAGAAGATACAAACAAGATTGCAAACTGGAACTATTTCAAGAATGAACTATGCAAATTTCTTAGCAACCTTCCCTGAGTTACAATCACTCAAGCTTGATAGTCAGGATACTTGTTATAATGGTTTTTCTCTTCTTGGACACAGTACTGATATAGCAGAACCAACTTCATTTCAAAGTGCAGCAACCAATAGTCATTGGCAAGATGCCATGCAAGAAGAATTTGATGCTTTAAAAAATCAAGGTACTTGGGTGTTGGTACCTCCACCAACTCATAAATCTATCATTAGCAGTAAATGGGTGTACAACAAAGTGAAGAAAAATCTTGATGGAACAATTTCAAGGTACAAAGCTCGATTAGTAGCATAAGGATATACTCAAGAACTTGGCTTGGACTATTTTGAAACGTTTAGTCTAGTAACAATTGGGAGTTGAGGCAGCTTGACATTAAAAATGCATTTCTGCATGGAGAATTAAAAGATAAGGTGTACATGAAGCAGCCTCAGGGTTTTGTGGATCCCATACATCCACAAGATAAGGTGTACATGAAGCAACCTAAGGTGTACATAAGGTGTACAAAGCTCGATTAGTAAAGTCTTTATATGGATTGAAACAGGCACCAAGAGCCTGGAATGCAAAATTCATAGGCTATTTACCTGCTATGGGGTTCTAGATGTCACGATCCGATAATAGTTTGTTTGTGAAGCATGATGGAGTGGATGTGGTTGCTCTTTTATTGTATGTGGATGACATTATCTTGACATGATCTAATTCTGTGAAAGTTCAAGTTGTTATTCAAGAACTTAGTGAAGTCTTTGAACTTAAAGATATGGGAATGCGGTCTTACTTTCTGGGATTACAGATACAATATAAGGAGAATTGAGATATATTCATCAATCAGTCCAAGTATGCAAAAGACTTAATACATAAAGCTGGAATGGATAGTTGTAGGCCAACTACAACTCCATGCAAGCCACACTCTCAAGTACTAGCATCTGAAGGAACACCTTTATCAGATCCAACTGTGTACAGAAGTTTAGTTGGTGCTCTACAGTACTTAACCTTCACTAGACTAGATTTAGCATATGTTGTTAATCTAGCATGTCCGTACATGACTACTCCCACAGATGTACATTTCGATCTTGTTAAAAGGATCTTGAGATATGTTCAGGGTACTATTCAATGTGGTTTAACTTTTTTAGCATCAACAGATCGGTCCATAACTGCATTCTCAGATTTTGATTGGGCAACCGATCCAAATACAAGAAGATCAGTTACTGGTTTTGTAGTCTATATGGGAAACAATCTAATTTCTTGGCAATCAAGGAAGCAAGCTTCAGTCTCTCGAAGTTCTACTGAAGCAAAATACAAGTCTTTAGCTCATTGTGCTGCAAATATAGTATGGATTAGACTTCTGTTGAAAGACTTACATCAAATCATTCTAGATCCTCCAGTGCTTCATTGTGACAACCTATCAGCTTTAGCCTTGTATTCCAATCCAGTTTTCACACTAGGATCAAGCATCTTGACACAGACTTTCACTTTGTCAGGGAGAAAGTGCAAAGGAAAGATCTCATTGTCCAATACATTCCAACCGAGGAACAGACAGCAGACATTTTAACAAAAGGGTTACATGGACCACCATTTGTCAAACATTGCTGCAATCTCAAGTTGGGTTTCCCCAATTGAGATTGAGGGGGGATGATAAGTGAAAGAATATAAATGTACAGATGTCATAATTGTATTGGACAAGGTCCATGTCAGCTAAAACCTGTTGGAGTTGCTGCTTTATATATAGCAGTGTGTAATTCTTTCTCTAACTAATGAATCGAATCCTCATCCATTTCCTCTCTTCTGCTTCTCTCTCTCTCTCTAAAATATGTGTTCTTGAACCCTTAATTTTCTTCAAGTGTGTTAGTTTCTCAATTGTTAATATACTACACCAATAGGTTTAACCTATAAAGCAGGAAAATTATTTTCCTACTAAAGCTATAAGCATGGTGTGGATTCTTACCCAGCTATTAGGATTCTGCAACGATGGGCAATGCATCTCTCTTTTGCACTATAGATAGGCCCGCAGAGATGAAGAAGATGACTACCTATGGAGTTGGTTGATAAAGGAAACCAAGATGGAGACCACTCGCGTAAAAAATGAAGATGACGATGATATGGATGACTTGTTGGACATCTTAATTCCCAATATATAAATACAATTTTCCATAAATCATGTTAATTAAAGTCTTGTACCAAAAAAACAAATCTCTAATTGAAAAATTAGAAGCGTAAATTATGGAGATACAACTTTGAGTACAAATGATTGAAAAGTTCACCAATAATTAGTGGCTGAATCATATACATGGGAGAATAAAGAAAATTTGCGGAGATGGAAATATAGTCAACGAGTCTAAAGATTTTATTTAAGATATGCTTATGCTTCTTGGTTTAAATATAATTTAATCATATAGAATTGACATGTGAGAGATTTCATAAAACCCAACATCAATAAACTTGTTTCAAATTGGAAGACTGCTAGGTTGTATATTAGCTCACGGAAACATCTTTTTCTTTTATTTTTTTAATCTAAAAGATATAAATAAACAAAAGCAAAGATAAAAAAAGTAAGTGAAAATTCACTTTCCTCGTATAATTAACCAAAATTCCTTCCGTCACAAGACTTCATAGTTCACTAGAGGAACAAAAGCAAGTAGCCGCGAAGGACAAAACACAAGCCTTAATTAATAATTGAAACATATATAAACAATTATCAAGGTCGAACAGCATAAAAATCTGACCATGTGGGAACATTTTGCATCCTCTTGAGGTGTCCATAAATATAATATTATCAGATAACATGCGAATCAGTCACGTAAAATTCTGATTGATCACATTCACACCTTAAGAATAAAAACATGAATTAATTCATCTGCGTGAGAAAATAAATGAGTATGCTAATCATTTTGTTAATGGTACGAGAGCACCACTTTGATATTTAGTTTACTTTAATTTTTGGCCATGTGCAACTTGCCAACTTCCTGACAAAATATAAACAGATTTTGCTGCAAACTTCATACCAGCTAAATCTAATTAGTTGATATTGAATTATAATAATCTCAGCGTATATAAGACAATCAACTAAGCTCAAAAATTTCCATTATATCCAGATTGTCCCACTACATCTTTGTATCCCAACCCTACTTAAAAAGAACGAGTTTTCTCTTCTCATAGCAAAGACGTAGGTTTTAAAATCATTCCTAATTCACAATTTGTTTTCTTTTCTCGTTGGTGTAACACGGTCATGTGTGTGTGTATTAATATAGGAGAATATATCTCTCTCCACATTGGTTTGGTGACTGATTAATTCTCTTTTTCATGCCGTCTCAGTATTGCATGAGGTGGCATAGTATTTTTGATCCCTAGATCAACATGTACGTCAAAATAGAGCTAATGATCCTAAAAAATACATTTGTGGGAGTTCCAACTCGATTTGAGAACTTCTAACACTTAGTTGCCCTCGCTTTCCACAAGGAAATTGTGTGTGTGCGCGCGCGCATTCGATGTACGTAATATAATATATCATCCATGTCTCTCATCTGTAGGATTGGATGCTCTACTGGCACTACGTACCATGAACTAGGCTATGTTTGTCTACACGCTCACAGCTATAAACATGTGGGAATGTATATAATACTATATTAAATAACATTATCAAATATAATTCTGACAAAAAGATTTATATTCCTTTTAATACCGTGTAGTCTATGTCTCATTTGTCACAACAGCCTTTCGCATTTCTTAAAACCCATGGCAACGACTTTATCTCCACCGTATACATGAAGAATATGGTGACTCCAATATCATCAATCTCTCCTCCCCTTCCTCATCAACATCTCATCTATCACCTCCTTCTCTACCTCTCCGTACCATACACATAAATTTGGTTATATAACATATATATACATACACATATATGTATTATGGGGACTGGTTTCTCCTTCTTTTCTGGGGATATTCCCAGTTCTTCTCCTTCAACGAAACCTGGTCTTGGGGACTTACCAGAGAGTTGTGTTTCATCCATTCTTATGTTCTTGGATCCGCTGGAGATTTGTAAATCGGCTCAGATTAACAAGGCTTTTCGTGCCGCTTCTTTGGTTGATTTTGTATGGGAGTCAAAGCTGCCTTCAAACTATAAGTTTCTCGTCGACAAAGTTCTTGGTATTGAAAGTTTGCCCAAGAAAGAGTTATACGCTAGGTTGTGCCAGCCCAATCGTTTTGATGGTGGCACCAAGGTACCCTCAAACCCTTTTGTTTGATCTATTAAAAATAAATATTTGTAGATGTATTTAGTGCTGCTATACCAAATAATTAGTCAGTTAATATATGTATATGTAATAATGTAAATGGTTGTTTTGTTTTCCTCACAGGAAGCTTGGTTGGATAAGAGTTGTGGACAAGTTTTCTTGGCCATTTCATCAAAGGCTTTGCGGATAACAGGAATAGACGATCGAAGATATTGGAGTCATATCTCAACTGAGGAATCGAGGTGATCAAAGTTTCAATTTGAGTAATTTTTTTCTACAAAAAATGAATGACCCCTTTTTATTCACTAACCATGATTAATAAGCAGTATTGTATTAATCTTGGTATAGCTCCAACTAATAGGATCTCAATGGTTAGGTGAATGTGACAATCTCCTTGCACAAATTATATATAAATTCCTCTTTTCGTAAATTCAAAATATTTGAGAATATCGCTCTGTTAAAAAACAAAAAAATTGGTATATAGCACCAAAGAATAATGACTATATCTCAAGGTGGGCTCCTTGGAATTAGATTTCTCTCTATTCATCCTTCATATCTAAGCTTACATGATTTGATTCTTAATCAATAACTTGCCATGCATTTTGGTGGCATCATCCTTACAAGCCAAAATATGATACGTACGAACCTTATGGAATCTGTCTTCCCATAGCTTGAAAACTTGTATAATTTGCATGCTTACGCAAAGAACCCCATATTACACGTCTTGATTAACCCTCTTATATATCAAACATGCCCTATAAATCTGATTAAATAAATAATTAAATGGGTTTTAGTTTGTTTTCTGACATTTAATATTATAGGTTCCACACAGTTGCATATCTTCAAAAATTTTGGTGGGTTGAAGCCCTAGGTGAACTGGAGTTTGAGTTCCCCCCAGGGAGCTACAGCCTGTACTTCCGGCTTCAGCTAGGCAAAACTCGTACGAAAAGATTTGGCCGGCAAGTATGCACCGTTGATCAAGTCCACGGGTGGCACATCAAGCCAGTCCGATTCCAGTTATCGACCTCCGATGGCCAGCACGCTGTATCCGAATGTTATTTGCATGAAGTAGGCAGCTGGGTTCATTACCATGTGGGTGACTTTGTTGTCAACAAGCCTAACATGCCAATCAAGATCAATTTTTCAATGGTCCAGATTGATTGTACACACACCAAAGGTGGTCTCTGCTTAGACTCTGTGTTAATAACCCCAAGCAAGTTCAGAGAAAAGTTAATGAAATGTACGTAGTACGTCTGTACGTAGAGAGAGAGATATGTATGTATGTATGTATTTAGAGAAGCAACCCCAACCGAAAGCATGCAATTTGTTCTGTTTGGCATCTTAATTTAGTGAGGGGGTGGCTCAGATAACATGTTTAAATTTGAACCAAAGTAATGTGCATGTCTTTTGCCATATTCTTATTCTTTTGTGTTTCAATGTGAATGGCTTCTCCAAACCAACGCGTGGGAATGGCTTTTTCATATTCTTTGGTATTTTGGAAGAAAATAAATAAATAAATAAACTCTATAATTTCTTGATTACAAGGGACTTTCATAGAATAGAATAGATACACCGTTATCAGACATTTTAAAGTAAACTATATAATGTCATGTAAAGACTGACTGACTAACGCATGATGAGTTATTAAAACTAGATATTATAGTAACAGTGAACTTATTTCATATAGGTTGTCCAATCTTCTGGTTTCATGGCAATGTAGACACTGACCGACTGACACGATCATTTGGCCTACCGAGCGACATCACATAAATGACTGGTTTACTACACAATCTGACGAGTCATTTGTAAATATTCGTACTTGATCCGTGCACGGTTAATGCATATACACCAGAAATACCGCTTCAGCATAATTTAAATGGTTGAAGACTTAAGAAAGGAGAACACTTGAAATTGTATAATTTGCAGAAACCAGAAGTGAAATATGTAAAATATCATATAACTGGGAAATTTAAAGCTGTTCTCAAGAGTTGTTTTTGATCCAATAGATTACACTTGCAAGACATGGAGACACATAAACACCTTCAAAAAACACAAAAAATTCCTACCCAACTGAACTACCCAAGTACAAGTGCACGATGTCACAACAATACTGAGACCAAATCGAAACGAAAGGGGGTGGAAAACTGCTATTTTAAATTGTCCTGTACAAAGATATATGCTGGCCACATACCCAATGGGAGCGAATTTAGGCCAAATTATGTTAGCGTCACGCCTTCCAGCCATACATGGTATCGTCAAGATCGCTGTTAAAGAAACCATTTTCTGTGAATTCACGGGCAATGTCTTGTACCAGATCCTCCTGCAAGTGAAGGTTTGAGGGTAAATCCGGGGCTCTCTGGTTGTAGGCATTGTTACCACCACCGCCTCCTGCGGAAGAGTCACTGTTTGCAGTGGCTTTGAAGCTGTTACTCCTGCTTGGAGCAGGGCCGTGACTACCAGACACATTGGAGGTGGATGGAGCTGCCGCTGGATTGTTGCCTCCAAAACTCAATCCATTCCTTCCCACACTCCCATTTGCGCTTGGACTGGGAAGAGATTGTTGTCCTCCCCCGCTGTTATTAGACATCTCCTGTAGCAGTTGCTGGAGCATCTGTTGCTGCAAGGCCTGGTTGCCTTGGGAGCCGGTTGAATGATTTTGTTGTAGCAAGCTATTGGAACTAAGTGACCGCTGCTGCAGCTGCTGCGGCTGTCGCGAGGGTAGATGGGGACTTGACAAGGCACTACCAGGTAAGCTCTGCATGGATCCCGGTATTAAAGCAGAGGCACCTTGGAATGTTGAAGATGGGCTGTGATTGGAATTATTGAAGGAAGAAGATGCCTCCTGTTGAAGAGAGTTTGCATTTGAATTCATTGAGTTCTGCCTCAAGAGCAGATTCTGGTAATTAGTTAGTGCCAGAGCAGCTTGCGCTGAACCGCTCATAGCTCCACGACCAGCCATCTGGTGGTTGTTCATTTGGTTATTCAGTCCAGGATGCAATGCCATTAGCTTATTGAGTGTGTTCCTGTCGGTGGGCAAACCCTGAGCACTTGCTAACTGCTCCATTTCCTGCATCTTTTGCATCTGGAGCTTGGCCGCGGTGGCATGCCGAGGATAAACCTTCAAGCCCTCTGCAATTATCAACATAAGTTACTAAGAAAATAAATCATTATAAAAAATGTCAGTCATAATTGTTGCTAGACAATTTAATACGCAACTGATTCAACCAACCAACAGACTACGTCAATGGACCACTGTAAAAGGGGTGAAAGGAAACAAGAAACACAGCAGAAAACAAAAAACTAAGCAACCAAGTACCAAATTCTTCACCGCATTAAAGATTGACTTGAATTAAGGCCAATACTGAACTAAAGAAACAATGACAAAACTACTTCCTACAGGAAAATAGGTTGGAGACGACAGGTCTGGTGATGGGAGAATGTTAGAGGCCAAATCTCCATTTATATAATCAGACATAATACTCGAGATGTATATTTAGCTCAAAATTGAAGATTCCACAAGATAATGCTTATCGCAATATGACCCAATAAAGCTACAAATAGTAGCAAGTAAAGTATCAGTTGTGTAATCATGTCATGGTTTGTTTAAGAAGCTCGCTAAGATAGTGCTGTGCATGCATGTAAAGCCAAGACGGTACTAACAATCAATATCCATGCAATGCAGCAGCAGAGATTTACAACATGGCAATATGGGGACAAGGGAAACTAACCAATTGGCCCAACTTTGTTCTCCCTGCAGAAGTCAACCAAGTCCTTCATGCTATTGACAACCTCTGAGATCTGTCAAAAGTTTTCAGTAAGCAATTAAGACAAAACTCGGAATAAGAAAATATAACTTAAGTTTATTTCTTAAATCAGAACTCATGTCCATAAATGCAATAGCATATACCTGCAAACACCTCACATATCTTTTGGAAAAACCTAAGTCATTTAACGACTGCAACTCCAAACTCTTTGCAAGCTGCCGTCCAGCTGTCAGTACCCTGAAGAAAACAATCAACATCAGGGCAGCTCTTCGGAAAGGAATCAAAATCTAATACCCAAGTACTGAAAAAAAAAAGGAATTCACTGATCCATTCATAAACTCACATATTGCTGTTTGTTTGTAGATCCTGCTGAGAGATCCCGTCGGATCCACTTTCAGCTATTGTGCTTTGACATTTCTGAGCAACTTGAACCAACTGATTCACCTGAAGAAAAAAGCATGCTTCATAAGTGCGAGATATAGACTCTGCCCAATTTTATCTACTTTTCTTTTCTGCTAACATTGTGATGTATTTAATTATAATGAATCACTGAACAGAAAATACAAAAATTAGAAAGATATTCCCAGCCCAACTAAAATCAAACTAAGATGGTTCGTAGGAATACAATCAGATCAAGGAATAACACCATTATACCAATTTAATGTCTTAACAGATTCCCAAAAGACCTTTACACATGCATTACAGTCTAAGAGTTAAAAATGTCATTACAGGTTCCAGAATTGCACATTTCTCATAACACATGAGCTAAATCACTGGATATCACTACCGATCATCATATTCTCACAATCACCAAACTCAAAACTGAGAAGTACCAATAAAAAATAAAAAATAATGATTACAATGAAAAAGTGCTTCTAGCTAATGCATACATAAAGTATAATGCATGTCAACCATCCAAATATGAGAAAAACTTAAATTAAGGCAAACATAGACCAGTACCTGCGGAGCAACCAACCTACGAGGAAGAAGTTCTTCATGTCGTCTTGCACAGAATTCCCAAGACAATATCTGATAAAGGATAAAGTAGAAGGTTTGAAGCAGGTTATTTTCCAAGTCACAGAAACCAACGGTCAAAATTAAGAATTCTTTTCTTACCTTTAAATCTTGCGAAAATATGATACGAAGCTGACCCTCCCGCACAACACGAAGTTGCTCATATACACTCTCTTGAACTGCTTTCCCATATTCCAACATCATGACACCAGAAGGAAATCTACATTCACGTGGCAAGTCCAAGAACAAAAGCTCATCTATGACTCCACTGCCAAATTTGATTTCATTAAGTCTAGGAAGCACTTCAAATGTCGCCTCTGTAACCATGATGTGAAACTAGTTGGTTAGTTTCAGTTTAAAATACTATAAATACTTTAAATATTTCAAAGAGGTGATGCCATATGAGATCTCTATACATTTCTAAGTTACTTGGGCACAGAAATGTTTTTCAGGAGACTAGTGATAGAAAATGATCAACTGTAAGGGGCATCAGAGCAGAAACTTAAAAAGACAATGAGGGTAGTGTCCATCTATGCAAAAAGCATAAAAAGTGGAGCAAGAAGCACCTCAAGACAAATAAGAAGCAAAAACTAATTGTTTCCCCAAAATCATTGTTCTAGTTTTGTAAAAACCCTTGGCAAGGTCCCAATAAACTAACATAAAACTTCAGATTTTCTTACCAAAACCCCTTCCAGATTTAGAACCACAAATATCACATTGCCACGCATCCTGACCAAAAAGAAAGAAAATATTCACATGTGAGAACAGTTGACGTTAGACGTTAACTATGCAATTATATAAATAAGAGTATCATTTGTAGATACAGACACAGTCACTTATGATTATACAAGAAACTAATCACATGACTGGACAGAAGAGTTAACTAACGCATATACTGACCATAGCAGCCTGAGGGAAAACACCGAGTGCGTGATGCCCAACATTATCATATAATGACAGGCACCATCTTTTCTTCGCACGAGGAGAGTAATACTCTGTAACAAACTTCCTCCAATAAGCAATACTATTGTCCTGTCACCAAAATCCACAAATAATTAGATAAACCTAAGAGTTTTATAAAACGTTCTTGATGTAAAAAAATGTCAATAAAAGATCCCACTGAATTGAAATTGGTCCATCAATCTAAGAAATAGTATGAATGTATAAATAACATATTTATAACAAAAAGGAAGACATGTCTATAATATAAACCCGGCTAAAATGGAACTGAAGAGGGAAAAAAAGTTGCACAACGGAGTGCATTAAACAGGGGAACTCACAGCAGGTCGTTGCCGCTGGTGGTATAGATATTGCATCAGCCTACGAGCACATACGCCACCATCATAGGGGCGCTTAATGGAAGATACCGGCTGCATTGCTTGTTGTTGAAATTGCTGTTGTCTCAACTGTTGTTGTTGTTGTTGCTGCTGCTGCTGCTGCAACTGGGCCCTCTGGAGTTGAGGCATTGACTGGAAAATCTGTTGCTGTTGCCGTAATCTCTGTTGCTGAAGCATGGCTTGTAACTGGGGATTTCGACCTTGGAGTTGCATTGGATCCTGTCTTTGCAGTAACTGTTGTATCACCTGTTGCTGTAGAATATCTTCCTGCTTGATATCCAGACGGGGTTTTTTCTCGACATGGGCCAAATTGTTTGGATCCTGAATAAAGGTTCCAGGTACTCGCGCCCCCATGGGAAGGGAAACCTGACCAGTTTGGGATGTTGGTAAGGAAGTAGCACTAGAAGGCCCTTGCTGCCGTTGGTTCTGGTGTTGCTGATTCTGCTGAATTTGTTGAGAATTCTGGTCATGCTGAGAACTCTGTTGCACTACGGAAGACCCATCCACAATCGATGACCCTGACATGCTAATATTGTTGGAAGAGAAGGACATAGGTGATGCTGGTAAGCGCATGTATGACTCGTTATTGATGCTTGCACTTCTTTGCAAATGGGGACCTCCAGAAAGTACAGAGTTTGCATCTGTGACCAAAGAACTTGCCCCAACACTTAGACCTGAGTTCGCCACACCGCTCAAAACTGCATTATTCATGTCCCCAGAAACCGGACCAAGATTTGAACGCCCAGTTCCGGGAATGGAATTAGAAGAGTTCCCGAAAGATGAGCTCAAGTGTGAGTTAACTACAAGCTGAGACTGCCCATCCCCTTGGAAGAAAATTCCAGAACTTGGTGAAGACTGAGCTAATCCTCCAGCCACCCGAGAAGGCACCATAGGAGGCACCGCCCTTTGGTGGCCAGAGTCTAAGTAGCTCTCCAGAGCCAGGCCTGACTTAGTATTTTTACAATAATTAATATGCTCAGCCCACTCAATAGATACAAAAACAATAGAAATAAGCAACCCCTCTTAAAAAAAAAGGCTCACAAATACAATCTGGGCACTCTCACCAGAATAAATACAAACAATTTCAGAACCCCCACCTCACTGTGTCACTAATTTCACCAGTTATTCGATAAATATGCTACCCAAGATGGTTCACAATATTTATTTTCTGTATGAGCTTTCAACAATTTCTCATGGGGATCTAAGATGAACAAGAGGAAACAACACTATCAGCAGTAGGACCAGGAAAAAAAACTAAAAATTATATTTCAAACCAATACCGGCCAGATAAGTAAATTTTAACAACGAGCAAGAAACACGAAATCCGACTCAAAGCCAAAGCCCCCCTAGGGTTTCAAATGTTGATTTTCTACTGAGCCCCACAAAAACCCTAATTTCCAACCAAGCTACCCTTGAAACAATGACATTAGCTTATCAGCCCTGAATCCCGTAATTTCTAGAGGATCTAAACCCAACCCAGTTCAACCGAATCAAAAATTAACAAAATACAATTGGAATAATCAATTGTTTAGCTCAATCTTTATCAATTAAACTGATAATTACAGACTAAAGACGAACTTAAACCAGCTCCAGCTCAAATTTTGAACAAAATTAAACTAGAAAAATCGTAATCAAGCAGAAAAACAAGAAGATCGAGCAGCGGAAACGAAATTTCGGAGACTAAATAGAACAAAAAAATCAGTAATCTCTTTGCAGTCCAGAGATCGATCAGAGCACAATTTAATTCACCAAATTAAACAACTTGAAATAGCAGCAAAAATCGAAGCAAAAAACAGAAAAATTAATCGAGATAAATGTACGGCAGCTACTGACCTCAGGAATCGGGAGCTCTAAAAAGCCGAAACGTTGCCTTAATTTGAAAAACCAAAAGCCGAAATTTGCAGAGAAGTTTTGGAGAGAGAGAGAATTTTTAGAGAGAGAAAAGAGAAACGGAGAGAGGAAAGCACTCCGAGGGGCGCTGGTTTTATACTAGCGCGAATCGCAGAGGAGGAGTGACCGGCTGCATCGGTGCCCTACCCTATATCACCGGCTTCAATCGGTGAAAGTAGGGACACGTGTCCTCTCATCGGTTGAAGATATAGTCGGTGGTAGATCGCGCGATGGCGACACGAAGCCGAGGGCCACGTGGCGAAATGTGATTAGTCGATCTCTAGGTTACTCATTATGGGCTGTGAGGGCCGTACCTGGATTAGCCAGTAGGAGCTGCGATCGAGTGCATCCGGCTGTAACTGAGTCGGTCTACAGTCTTTGCCCTTCTCGGTAACGGAAACCAGGACAAATATGACAATTCGCAAGGTAATTGTAGGAAATTGGACACGTGTGGTTATCTTATTGGATCAAATTTATTATTGATTTAACGGTTAAAGTTATTATAACTTTTAAAGTAAGCTCCTGTTTGTAGCCGTTGGATCAAATTTCAATAGCACAGATTCCCTAATTTGGTAAATTAGGAGGAAGGAATCAAGAGAGGATCACTTTCCGCTGCTATCCACTCACTCTTTTTTTTATCGTATACATCATCTCAAATTTTTATTGTCAAATTAAATAAATTACAAAAAATCAAATGACAGAAATTAACGAAAAATATTTACGGTAAAAATGAGTGCAACGATATAACCAACTTTACCATATAGGGTTAGAGTATAGAGACAGACTACCGTCTGATTTTCCCACGTGTGGCTTCTGTTCTGTTTAATTTCGTTAAAGATTGCCAATTGACTAATTTAACCCCGGGGACAGAAACACAGACAATGGTGATCCTAGGATGTTTTCAAGATGATGTTTCTGTTACCCAACAAAGTCCAACAAATGTAGGCGCGATGTCGTTTTCTTGAAGGCCCAACAAAGTCAAGATTCACACCCAATTGTAATAGGCCCAACAAACTTCACATTTTCAAGTTTTTCTTATTTTTTTTATCATCAATACTATAATAGGCCCAATCCGATTTAAGGATAAAATGTTCGAAACATAAGTCAATACATCACTTATCATAATATAAGCAAAGATATCAGATGATATATTTTTCTGTATCTCTATTATAACATGTATCGACTTGTCTTCTGAGTACGCTGAAAAATCTCACCAGATTCAAGAGTCTCTTATAAAAAAATGGAGCATGTTGACACCCATGACTTCAAATTTGTTTTGAAACAATTATTTTTGCAATTTCCTAATTATTTTTTGGTAAATATATAATTTACCAATATAATGACTAAATTACAACTTGAAATTTGTAAATTGTATACCTTGCACAAATAAATGAGGAAAGCATAACAATTTACCAATGATATTTCTTTTCTGTGGTCCAAAAAGATTTTTTTATCACTATAAAATGAATTTAATTTCAAATTTAAATCACGAAAATTCATACAAATATTTATGGAGCAAGCTGCTAGCGAGTGTAATTTTCTCTTCCATGGCTCAAGGCATTACCTCCTTTTTGCAGATGCAGCATTTCTGAAAGAGGGAGAAATAATTATTAACGAAATTAAAATATTTTTTCAATTGTTTAATCATCTTTCAAAATAAAATAAAAAAATCTTGAACGTTTTAAATACCTTATCATTCTCCAACCATTTTTTAATGCACATTTCATGATACTGGTGCGAACAGGGCAAAGTGGTCATCACATCGCCCCTTTTATACTCCATCATGCATATAGAGCACCTACAAAACAATATAATATTATTCATCCAATCAAGCCAAAGTAATCTCTTTTTTATCACAATTTAGCACAGGGGCGAACCCATGCTGATAAGGCTTTCCACTTTACAAGGATCGAGGAAACATCTATTGCACGCAGCTTTATTTCTGCTTTGTAAAGAGGTTGTTTACAGCCTCGAACATGTAACATTTTAATCACAAATAAATAACATATCCGTTGCGTCAAGGCTCACCCTCACAGTTTTGCATAAAACACAAAAATTAAGATCAAAGAGAACTGGTCTGTCTTACTCTTTGTTACTATCTGTCGAACCGACTTTTTTCTTTGGTGGCTTGTACTTGTGAGATGGCAACATGGAAAGAATCTCTTCAGAGAGCCCTTGGTCAACACTGCCGTTGGTTTCTTCTAATGCTTGCAATTCCTGGTACACAGTACTGATTAACACTAATTGGGTTCTTATTTAAGTAATTAAAATCTTCAATAAAAGAAAGAATTCGACTATGCCACTAGAACTATAGGTCTTATGCAATTCGTCACACGCAAAAAAAAAATGTGTCAATGCGTTACCTCAATCAAAATTTTGTCGCAATGATATGATCTCGTGCCAAATGCATGCAATTTTTTGAATGCAAAATGAAATATATTGCTTTAATTAATTTTTCAAGTTGAATATATTTTACGGAAAACTCAAAATATCCTCTAAATAGAATAACATCATAACTCATAAAAATATAATGTTCATATATTATTCAATTTACCTCATAATTCATGTTATCTACATCGACATTATCTTGGATTTCATCCTGCATTTTTAGCAAATTGAAAAAAATGTTAGCCAATTAATCAGAGGTGGATTTGTCCGGTCGATGGAGTATTTAGAGAAGGAATATCGTTTGTAATATAAAAAACATAGAACTCTATATACCCTATAGTGTTCTTGCATGGAAAAATGCTGATAGTCGTTCTCCAATTCCTGCATCTGCAACGCGTGAGCTAAAGCTTCATCTTCAAGCAACTGTCGATTAAAACTTCTGCTGGGATATGAGGAGGACCCCAAGTGACTGCTTTGTGCAACACCAAAGGGTTGAAACCTGTTCGCACCGTTGCTTCTATTTGGTGGAGCTAAAATCACTACCGGTACCGGCTATATAGCATGTTTTATATAATCAAACAGAGATTAGTAGATAATTACTTTCCGCCCGCCGGCCAGAACAAATTAATTAAGCTGCATTACTCTTAATCTTGACTTAAGTACCTGATGTGGAGGAGGACCTGTGGCTAGGGGAGTGTTGCAGTGATCACCAAAAATGTACCTGGAAAACCCTACGGCCTCGGGTGGGTATTCGTGTTCATCTGAACGGCCACTTGGAATTCGATTTCCCATCACGACGGTATAAATTATTACAAAATGACCCCAAAAAAATACGAGATTTGTCAAAAATCATATGCCGTGATATTCCAATCAATTAATCTCCATGGATGAACTTAGCATATATATTTAGCAGCTGGGTCTCTTAATCATCAGCATGGGTTGATCTTTAGCCGTTAATGCAAAGGGATATGTCGTGAAAAGTTATTAATTAGATCATGCGTGGTATTAAGAGACATGATAAAGATTTGGTGCACTAACAATATACATACACACTAGGACTAAGGTACTTTTTTCGGGGTTATCCTACAAACTTGATCAAAATTTATTTACACTAAGAAAGTGCGGGAATAAATTGGTTGTGAACTCGTCAATCACGAAATTCGAATATAAGACTCTTACTTACAAGTGAAGAGAAATATCACTAAACTGTAATACTAAGTAGCAACTTGATCAAAATTAGTAGGTGACCTATTTAGGATTTGCATGTTAGCGTCCTTAGCTATATCGGTTTACTTTGTTTTCTTATTCCCCAAGCTTCTATTCTTAAGTTTGTGGAATGACATTCATGATTTTTTAATTTATACGGCTACATTACTTATAATAAGGGTTGAGAATTTGGGCAAAACCAGACAATAGGTATGTCATAATAATTTCGTATTAAACTCGTCATCTATTGAAGTCAAACTTAAAATATCTCACTTGCTCAATTTAAAACACAAATTTCAATTGCTCAATGATACTACTCCTGCTTTAGTATTACTCGTATTTTCTTTGTAGATTTATTCACGTCCAATTATCATGATATCCTAAGTCTGCATGAATCAAATTGCATATACATATATTTTGAAATTCTGGGTTCTTCATATTATGGTTGCATATCATATATGTTAATGTTTTTTTCATAATTATCGAATTTGAAGTTTTGGGTGCACTAGCCACAAGTTATACACAGATAAGGTGAAGGTGTTTTTTTATCGTTAAAGATGAGTTTCATTTACAACAACAAAAAAGTAACATACACATATAATACAAATCAAGGAGAGAAGGAAAAGATGATAATTAGCATGGACTTCTAAAAAAATCTTTTGGTTTGAAACCCCCAATGTGGAGGCACAATCCACCAAAAAGAAACTTGTCATCACAAATAATCATTGACTCTGTAACTCCGATTCCGCCTCCAAAAATGGCGTCAGCCACGGAGGAGAAATAACATGATTGAAACCCAACTTAGACGCAAATAGAAGTCCTTCCCTCGCTGCAATCAATAATTCCACAGCTGGAGAGTAAAAGGTCTTTGTTTTGATCAAATTATACCAGAGACTCGCAGAGTTAAGTATAAAGTCAATTATCGATGTGAGTGCCACGAGCTTCTGGACCTGACCATTTTTAAGAATTGGACTTGGCTGCTGTTTACATCCAATTCCAGCTGGATACGTATCCAAGTTTTGATTTTTTTTAATCAAACTCGGACACGTGTTCAGCCGGGATTGAGTGTAAGCAGCAACAACGAAGTTAAATCTCATTTTTAATCCAAAATTTTTTTATCCAAATTTACAAAGGATGCATTTTGTTATTTTGTAGTTTGCACCGTTCCACAAAACTCTATGATAACAAATCATCTGTCTAATTGTTTCCTTTTTTTCCTTTTTGTCTTCTTGGATTGGGCGAATTTGCCCATACAGCTTTTGTATATGATTGTCGACAGATCGTTAACGATCGATGGTCGTTTGCATGCCACGGCGTTGTATGCTAAAGGACAGAAGAAGTAAATGTGTTAAGTTGACAACTCCACTGCTCTTGGTTTCTGTGGATCTAGTTCAATAGATGGTTATGATTTCAGAAGACCCGAATGACTGCATTTTTATGGTTACGTATGAGTGTTGTAGTGAATTGGGTTTTATTTGACTTGGTAAAGACGAAACATGGACTTATGTTCATAAACACGAGGGATTATTATGGAAGCTTTCCTTTGAGTTACGATGTCGTTCGAGTTGAAGACAAAGTTTTTAGTTTTTTTTTGTTTTAGTACATCGATATTTTTACACGGGAATTGGACGTTCGGCAAAGTTACATAATGGACAACCTAATTTGGTATCGAATTCACCGTTCATGAGATTCGAATTTAAGACCTCTCACTTCCAAATGAAGAGGAATACTACCAGATCGTAGTACCGAGTGGCAGATAAAGTTTATCCCATTGTAAATGGAGCAGACTTTTGGCTTTTGACAGGACGACCCCTTGCTCACCTAAAAAAGTTTAGATCTAAATTTCCACGGCCATCGGCCCCTTGCTTCGGCTTGGGGCTGGTGGCAAGCCCTCCCCTTCCCTCCTAGCCTCTCCTCCTCCTCCCTTCCGTCCTCCTCCCACCCCATCATCTCCTCTGTTTCTTCACGTTTCTTTACTTCAGTCTTGCCCCTCCCTCTGCCTCCTCTTCCTTCTATTTCCCCGTCTTCTCTACTGTGTCTCCAACACTTCTCTGTAGTTTGGTTAAGTCTAAACATCTGTGTTTCTTAATGAAAATGAGCCGATTTTGTTGCTCCTAAACTAAAGGGTGTTAGTCATGGGTGTTCCCTGTTGTGGCTTGGCTGGGTGCCCGCGATGGTTGGTGTGCAAATATGAATTCGTAGCTTCCTTTCGGTGGTTGGGCTTTCATGGGGCTTGCCATTGGAAACTGTTGCTCAACCTTTTGACGGGTTCGTGGTGGTGGCGGCCTACGGCGTCGTCATCAGTGGCTTTGGCCTCCACGAATGTCGTTGCTGCTGTCCTTGCTAACACTGTGACTCACACTGCCTGATGGAAACTGTGACAGCTATTGGTGCTAACAAACCCTATGCAGGCTTATGGGTTCGCGTTGGCGTTACGAGGCCAATGGTGGTTCGGGCTTAGAAGCCCTTTACCACCAATCCCTCTGTGCGTTGTCGTGTCTACAACTGGCGTCTCACGTGCCTCTGCTAGCCACGCCTTCTGCCAACTCTGAAGCTACCTTTCTTATGTGGACACGTCATCGGCCCCAATTTTAGCTTTTTAGTTTAGCTTATGCTTTTGTTTATCGTACATAAAGCGAGTTAGGTACTAGATGTTGTTTGTGAACCAGGATCCTTGCCGGATCCATTCTTAAGAGATCCTGTAATTGTGTTCGTGTATCGTATATTGTGTAGTCAGAAATCATTTAAAATTCAAATATAAATAGTACCTAACGAAAACTGACCGCACGATATATGATGAACGAACACGATTACGGGATCCCTAGGGAATGGATCTGGCAAGGATCTCTGTTCGTTGTTTGTGTCGATACGGTGATTTGTGTGGCCTCGTTATTTGTAATGGCTTTATGTCAGGGCTTCGGTGCTAGGTTTGTTGCGTCTATCATCCTTGTGACAAATCAGTAACGTATCTTCCGATTTTAGTGATATGTATAGCAGTCGCATAGAGGTTTCAAATTCATTAATTTGTGTTTTGAGCGATCTTATAGATTAAGAAATTGACCACTGAAAAATGTACTCTTCTGACACTCTATCGCTTCTGTAAACAAAACAAAAAAATAGACTTAAGCAACCTTCAACTTGGTTTCAGCCTATTGAAATGGCCCACATCGACCATATCAATGAGAAAAAAAAAGTTTAAATATCCTAACCCCACTCCAACCAACACCGAGGCATTTTGTGATAAAACTCAACACCTGACGGATTGTGCAGATGGTAATTACCAAGTTGGGGATATTATTGGTGTTGTTGGAAGCGGACCCTCGGCCAGCCTCTCTAATAATTCTACATGGTAATAGAGTCAGGGAAATGATGATGGGTCCCTTGGCCCCGCGTGTACGGTGAGTCCCCTTGGCTACACGTGATTGTTGATGTATGAATCTCGCACATGGGATCCAATTACTGGGTCCCACGTAATGGGATGTGTTGAAACGTCCTACATTGACTGTATCAAAGAGAAAAAAAGAAGCCAATGGTTTAAATGCAACGAAGTTTATATTTTATGACGGTATTTGATTTTTTTATCATGCAACTTGGTACCGTTTAGCCTCAATAGCCCGATCTCGATCTTATGATCTTAGGGCCATCTGCGTCCTTGCGAATTGAATTTCCCTATTCGAACTCCTTCCTTCCAGGAACAAGAGAGGGGTTAAGTGAATCAGTTATACTTGCTTATCTTCTTCCCATATTACTTATCTTCTTCTCAATTCGGAATGATTAGTATTTTTATATGATGAACTGGTCGCGAGATTACGAAACATTGGTGTAAAAGATTCAGTGGGATCTGTGATCTATGCAAGTGCAACACTAGTTGAGGTTCCTTGGAAAATGCAGCTACATACACCAGTTGATATGTGAGATATATTTTAATGACAATATTTGATTTTTTTTCTTGCAACTTGGTACCAGGTTTTATGTAGTGCAATACTAGCCGAGGTTCATTTGGAGCATGTAGCTACATACATACACCAGTTGATATTTGCTATATATTTTCTTAATGACAATATTTGACTTCTTTTTTCTTGTAACATGGTATTGAGGCCATATAGAAACGAATACACAGCTAGTGTTCTGGATTAGTTGTATTTTCAATTTGTTAATGAAATATTTTAATTTTAGCTCTCATTCGATTACAATTTATAACAACTTGCTTATGGTGCAATTTAACCGGATCCACACACCTTAGTGTAATATATTAGTGTTTCTACAATGATGAATATAATCCAACTAGGTAGACTAATGGGATGATGACATTAAAAAGAAGGCTTATTATTTGAAATGCTATATGAAACTGTCATTTAGTCTAAATTTACCATTTGAAGCTGGTTTTGTCTCATCTTGCCCTTTGAAACTAACATTTTCAACTCTTTTGGCCTCACTTTACTTGTTACACTTCTAATTACCTCTAGCCTACACTCTAAACCAATCTAAGTTCTATTTTTGACAACTCTAATTCAAACCCCATGAGTTAAGGCATTTTTAAAATAAAAAATTTTGAACAAACGATATTATCTACATTAAGAGGGTGAGCTTAGCCTCGTCATGAGCTAATAATAATGTTGTTCGAATTCGCCTTTAACAATAATGAAACCTAAGTCCTCTTACTAAGTGGCAAAATAAATTATTAAATCAATAAGAAATTCCGCACCGTGCCCTCTCGAGCAAGCAAGCAAGAAGAACCAGATTAACCCGCCTATACTTGGCAGGTCTATTTCAAAATCCAAACCCCAATGTGTTAGTAAATTAGACAAACACCACCACCCCACATGCCGCAACGTGCATCATAACCTTATTTATCTAAGCCCCTCACTGCCTCCACCTCCCTCAAATCTAAACCCTTTTAAATTCCAAGGGAAGAGAAAAAAAATTGTCAAACACTTTCCACCACCACCACCACCGTACATCCATGGCTTCCAAGGACGACCGCCTTCCGTACCACCCAACCTCCAAGCCCTCCAAACCCTCTCTATTCCTTTGGAAAAAACCCAACGTCTACACCTTACCCGTCGTCCTCTTCCTCTGCATCTGCTCCTACTTTTTCGGCCTCTGGCAACACGGCGGCCCCACCGCGGTCACCAAAACCATCTCCACGCCAACCTTCAAACTCCCATGCAAATCCCCCAACGAAATCCACACCACAACCACAACAACCACTGCGTCAGCCTTAGATTTCACCTCCCACCACAGCCCCAACTTCAGCATCGCCACGTCCTCCGACGCCACCACCACCAACGTGTTCCCGCGCTGCGACGCGAAATACAGCGAGTACACGCCATGCGAGGACGATAAGAGGTCGCTGAAGTTTGACCGGGACAGACTCATATACAGAGAGAGGCACTGCCCCGAGAAGAGCGAGCTCCTTAAGTGCCGCATCCCAGCACCGCACGGCTACAAAAACGTGTTCCCGTGGCCGAGAAGCCGGGATCTGGCTTGGTACGCCAATGCGCCGCACAAGGAGTTGACGGTGGAGAAGGCCGTGCAGAATTGGATCATATACGAAGGAGATAGGTTTAAATTCCCTGGGGGAGGCACCATGTTCCCTAACGGTGCGGACGCGTACATTGATGATATTGGCAAATTCATCAATCTCAAAGATGGCTCGATTCGGACCGCCATTGATACAGGCTGTGGGGTAAGCAAGCTTGCATTATCCTCATTTGTTTATTTACAAATTAATACGATTAGATTTACTAATTAAATTATTTTCCTCATTTGTTTCTTTACTACTTAATTACGATTAGATTTACTAATTAAATTATTATGATAATATTTTGTCTTTCATTAACGTATTTTAATACTCCTAGTTGTTCCTATTGAGAAATTTTTCATTGTGACCAGAATTCGGGTGGTACACCACTTGTTTTTATATAAGTGGTGGAAAATTTTATTTTTTAAGTGATTAACTTTCTGACACACATATCTCACCATTTGTATAATGACACATGGTGTACCATCTCATATTTCGATCACATTGAAAAATATCTCGTCCCCATCGTCAGCCAAGTGATTACTTGTTTAGTCTAACACATTTGGATAAATAATTGTTTTTAATTCGAATTATTGAATAGTTATTTTTTAGAAGAAAACCGGTGATGGTATGTGAATTAGGACAAATTTGGATAAAATATGAATTTAGCTGTGGATTAGTTGGTAATTGATAGTTACAACTAAACAACTTTAATATCCTAGTGATAAAATAAGAAGGAAAACAAAATAGGAAGGGGAGGGGAGGGGCGGTTTAATTTCCCAAGTTAGGACATTGCCTCCCTCCTAATTTTAGCTATTCAAATTTACAGATTTACTCCCAACTTGAGAAAGGAATCTCGCGCGATTTGGAGTAAATTCAATTGAGATTTTAAGAGATTTTAATTCTTTTTACAAATTCAGGTATATCGTTTAGGATTTAAGTGATTCTCTAAAACTCTAGGTGTACTTAATCCGGATTTTGAAGAAGTGTATACCATTTCAGTATTCAATTAGAGATTGATTTTGAAGGGTTTTTAAAAGTTGGGGAATTCAAAGGAAATGGAGAGATTTCATAGTGTATTTTAAGCATTCTTGAATATCACCTCTCCCCCTGAAAATTTGAGGAAATTCACTCAAAATCTACATAGAGAATCAATTAAACTCCATCAAAATCCATGAATTTATAAATCCATTAAAATTCCTCAAAATCTCAATTAAACATACCCAATCCTATCATCAAGTCCAAATATTATACATAGTTAATGCTTACTATGTATAATTTGGTCAACCATGAAGCCTAAATTATTGGTTCCTCGATTCAAAATAAAACATTTCGATTTGGAAAATAACTTCACCAAATCTGATATCACCGAACTGATGATCTGTAATTTATGACAATTCAATTTTTAAGCAAGAAAATTTTATTCATTGCTTAAATGTCACGGTGTAATATATATTCTACGTAATCTTTATCCTGATATCTGGATGAAGTTGATCTTGTGCTACAATATTTTTCAAGAATAATTTTTTACCTTGTTTCGAAGTTGTTCTTAATCTTATGCCACAATATTTTTCTAGAAACAATTTATCACACTTATTTTCTCGTTCTGCATATATTAAAAATAACTTTATTTTCTTAGCAAAGTCATCATCGTTGTTCACGTGGCAGCCACGTGATGTTAATTTAATTTCTTATTTTCTCAACGTGCGTGCATGCAACGCAGGTTGCAAGTTGGGGAGCGTACCTGTTGTCCCGCGACATCCTCGCCATGTCGTTCGCGCCAAGGGACACGCACGTGTCGCAGGTCCAATTTGCTCTCGAGCGCGGAGTGCCCGCCCTCATCGGAGTCATTGCGTCGAAAAGACTTCCTTACCCTTCTCGAGCCTTTGACATGGCCCATTGCTCCCGCTGCCTCATTCCCTGGGGCCAACACGGTAAAACTTCTGAAGTCACTTTTAACCTTCAAATTTTAGTCGAATCTTTTACGTGACCTTTACACGATCATATAGTATTATTAATTTAAAGGGTACGTAAATCTATTTAATAATATCATAACATATCAATAAAGTTATCAGTTTATATTACAACGCGTGAATTAGTAATTACGTACTTACTCAATTTCGCACATTTTGAATTGGTACAGATGGGGTTTACTTAACGGAGGTGGACAGAGTTCTGCGACCGGGCGGGTACTGGATTCTATCGGGGCCGCCAATCCGTTGGGCAAAATATTGGAAGGGTTGGGAAAGAACCAAAGAGGATTTGAATGAAGAGCAGACTTCCATTGAGAATGTAGCTACGAGCCTCTGCTGGAAAAAGTTGGCGGAGAAGGACGACATTGCCATTTGGCAAAAACCCACCAACCATTTGAGTTGCCAAAACAACCGCAAGTTCGGCAAGGCTCGCAATTTCTGCCCCACCAATGATCCTGATACCGCTTGGTATGTGCCCGCTTTAGTTTTATTTTTTAAAGTTACAGATGTTACGGTCTTATTGAGATTAGTGTCATGTGCACGTTTTTAATGAATTTCATTAATTTAATTAGAAAGAAAAACATAACTGAACTATTTTTTGTTAAACTCATCCATTTCTTTTGTACAAAAATGTTGAAGGTACACAAAGTTGGAGACTTGTTTAACCCCATTGCCAGAAGTTTCAGACAATGAAGAAGTTGCAGGAGGGAAGTTGGCAAACTGGCCACATAGGCTCAATGCAATCCCACCAAGGATTAGCAAGGGAACTGTAAAAGGTGTGACGGCTGACGTTTTTAAGCAAGATTCGGAGCTGTGGAAGAAGAGAGTTTCGTACTATAAATCGGTGAATAATCAGCTCGGAAACCCTGGAAGGTACAGAAATATTTTGGACATGAATGCACAGTTGGGTGGATTTGCTGCTGCCCTAGTTGATCTCCCTGTCTGGGTCATGAATGTGGTTCCAGTGGAGGTTAAGTCTAACACCCTTGGAGTCATCTATGAACGGGGATTGATCGGAACATATCAGAATTGGTAAATTCGTAACATTTTATTATACATCTTCTATGTGACATACATCTAAATTTTCAAGGCTAACACGCTTGAACTTGTTTTAAATTCGCAGGTGTGAAGCAATGTCTACATATCCAAGAACTTATGACTTCCTTCATGCTGATTCAGTGTTTAGCCTCTACAAAGATAGGTAAAACCTAAACATTTTCCAAGTCATTTGCATATTATTTATGTGTGACTAAATACCAACATGTACCAATGTGTGTCACATTATTCGAGTTGCAGATGCGAAGCGGAAGACATTTTGCTGGAGATGGACAGAATTCTGAGGCCGGAGGGGAGCGTGGTCATCCGAGATGATGTTGATGTGCTGGTGAAGATCAAGAGCATCATCGACGGAATGGAATGGGACAGCCAGATTGTAGACCACGAAGACGGTCCTCTCGAGAGGGAGAAACTGCTGTTTGCCGTGAAAAAGTATTGGACAGCTCCTGCTGCAGCTGAAGATAAACCTTCCTCCTAGCAATGGCGTTTTGTTTAGCTCTGTTTTGTACTTAAAAACATTCATGATTCTTTTTGTGAAGCATTTGCTCCTCCAGCTGATAGCGGCTGGTTTTTCATTTAATGAAAGGTTTCTATCCAAATCTCAATTTTCTCACACTAGGTACACTCTTTGCTACCCAAGGTACGTGATATGTTATCCAAAGGTCAATTTCCTAGCACCAAGTTAAACAATTATGATGCTGGGGTCAGGATTCTCTTTAGATGTCTTTCATCCGGATCCTTCAATTCGCTACGTTCTCTGATGGGTTTTGGCTCCAATTACCGACCCGCCACGCCCACATGTCGTCTTCTTGCCTCCGATTGCCCAAAACTGGAACCAAGTCCTCCCAGATAGAGAGAAGAGAGTCGGAGAGAGAGAGTGTGTGAGCATGGGGGACAAGATGAACATGAGAAAGCAAAAAAAAAAGGTTATTATTCATGCTCGTTTGACGTTCGGTTGAACAGACACGATTGAAGGATCAGGAGGATCCGAATGAAAGGGATCTGGAGAGGATCCTATTCAAGATGCTAGATTAAAACTTTACTATTTTATGTAACATAATCTAACAGTTTGGATATGGTACAAACACATACTCAATACGACACATATTCAATATGAACACATAAAAAAATCATCATCGTGGATCATTAAGTGGCACATTTGCACATTGAGCGGTGTAGCACTATTTCAAGTGTTTACTACACCATCTAATTGGTCCAACACATCACCTGATACATTATTTGTGAATTTTATGCTTAATACGCGTTGGTATCCTAAAAAAATAGCAAAATTTAAGAGATTTTGTCGATGTAGATTTTGGGTTGTATACCATTTAAGTGGATCATGAGACATACGTGATTTTCCCCCACACGAAAATTGTTCATCTAACCTAGTAGTAATTAGTTGATTCATACATGAAGCCACCTCTTCCTAACCCAATTGCCAACTATAAATGGACTTGATTATCTTACAAGATAATCCATAGTTAATCAAAAAGCTTATTCCTAAACCCTAATCATGGCATCCTTCAAGTCTCTTATCAACTCCTTCAGCTGCTTCCAAGCTGCTACAACCCTTGTGCTGTTGATTGCCCTGAGCCTCTCAGTGCACACTCAGAAGGCTGATGCTCAGAGCAGCAGTTGCTCGGCCGAGCTGACCAGCCTAAATGTGTGTGCACCTTTTGTGGTGCCTGGCTCCACCAACACCAACCCGAACTCTGACTGCTGCGGCGCGCTCCAAGCTGTCCATCCTGAATGCCTTTGCAACGCTGCCAGGGTCGCCGCTCGCCTCCCCGTCCAGTGCAATCTCTCCCCCATCACTTGTGGTTAGTCAACTAAAAGTATATGTTTAACTGATCATCGTACACTAATTACTATTTGTAGGATTAATTAATATCATCTTATACGTTTATCATGTTTTTTTTCTTTTGCAGACACCAACTGATGTGCTACGACAATGCTGTCAAGGGAATAATGTTGAAGTTTCACCATTTTGCTTATGTAGGTTTTTTTTTTTCTTTCTTTTTTTTCCTTCCCTCGAATGTATGCTCTGATCTGCGACGATGATACGGGGATCAGAGAGAGAACTTAATGTTGTTGAATAAAATGAGAAAAATGTTTCAACTTTGTGGAACGATCTGTTCTTAATAAATGGCACCAATATATGACGGTATCGAGAACATCTGATTACAGGTCTACATATAACCGTATATGCGGAACAATCGATCATTAATTTCACATAACATAAAAAAAGCTCTTCGAAGTTGAAAAATTATAGTGAGGCAGCAAGGGTACCTCAGTGAAAGCAAGTCATGTTTGAGGAATTGTCAATCTTGCGGAAGGCATCGTTCATTACCTTACCAGATAGAGAGGGGCTCAAACCTTTTCTTGATAGAAATATCGCCATTGAGGAAAATTCAGACTCACTCTTGGTATCGATTATGAGAAAACTTTTGTCCCGCCGCAGATTCGTGAAAGTAACTCTTATTATGAATGCTTATCTCTATCCTTGCAGAAACTGACCCTGCCAACCAAAAAACAAGTCAAGCTTGTAGAGCAGTCACTGGATTAAGAGTCACCTTCATCTCCTTGGTTCAAGCCATTGCCCTTCCAGAGTGAAGACTCTTTCCAGGCCTTACCATAAAAAAACCAACTTCAAATATCCCACAAAAACTTTTACACCAATGTATAGTACTACTCTCTCGACCAGGTCATCCTAAACAAATACTACAAAATCTTTTCCGAAATGAGAGAACTAGAGATGACGCGTTACGGCTAACATAACAATCAAGGGTCACCTTTGGATGTTGTCGTAACGCTTTGGGTACGAAGGTTGTCGTGGTTTAGGTTTATGGGTGGATTGAGTCGGGAAAAGTCCCCAAACTCGATCAATATCAAGATGTCGTGATCAGTTAGGCTTGGTTGATTTTGTCAGAAAAGAATCCAAAATATTCGAGTTACTTTATCTGCACTAGTTTGTATACGAATGTGTGAATTATACCAAGTACTCAGTAAATTATAGACCACTTCAAATCTTCATTTTCAAGAAGGATAATCAACTCTGCAAATATTTTCGCAAGTTCTTAATCCGTTGCTTTGTTGCTTTCCGTCCCAAGCCTATGTTTGCTTAGTAAGTACGCTTGAGTTGTGCGAAATGTTGCATTTTTCATTGGGAATTTTAATGAAAAGCGCCTGGTACTGTTCCCTTTAACGAAAAACTACATTATTACACTAAAAAGTCAATCCTAATACTATTCACTTTACCTTTTATTTTGTTCTTATCGTTAAAACTTAAAGTTTTCAAACCCTTTTTATTAGTTTTCTTTGTTTTCATTTTGTAATTAGCCTAACCCCACACTTTGGAAAATATAAGGGAGAGTGAAGTCGGAAAAAATGTGAAGGACAGAGAGAAGACGTTTGAGTGGAGAAAATTTATATTTACATTTTTTATTTATTAAAATTAGAGTTATTCTATGTTGACATGTGGGTAGAAAAAAAACAATTTGTACAAAATGACATTACTGCCAACGGAACAAGCTCAGGAGTCTGCTGACCAGCGCATGTGGATAGTTAGATTTTGATCCAGCGGTTACAATTATTATAACTTTTAGAGGAACCTCCTGTTTGTAGCCGTTGAATCAAAATCAAACGACTCACGTGCGCTGATCAGGAGGTTCCTGAGCTTGTGCTCAGGAGAAAATCCAACGATTTTCTTTTATGATATAAGATTAAAAGTATTTTTATTTTTTAATTGAAAATATTTTTATTTATTATTTTATTTTATTTTATTTTTTGGTTGAAAAACAATATTTTTATTTGTTAATAAGTAGTTTAATGTCATTAGGCGGGCCCATCTTGCTGGGCTAAAACGCTTATTGCTAATGTCATTAGGCGGGCCCATTTTCTGGTTGAAAGACAATATTTTTATAAGATTACCTTATTGTTAATAGGAAAAAGATCATCGCTGGATTTTCTTTGTAAGGATCTAAGAATCAAGCAATAACGTTCGTTCATCGTATATCGTATAGTTAGAAATCATTTTAAATTTTAAATTAAATATAAATAGTATCTAACGAAAATTGACCTTATGATATACGATAAAGGATCATGATTGTTGGATCTGGATCCCTACGAAGAGGACCTTTACTTGTTAATAGATAAAGAGGAAAGTGGCATTAATATTTTACCCTGCCCAACGGTTCGTACCCACCCAAAAAAATAAAAATAAGAAATAAAAACCCAAATAAGCACCTTCATCACTGCAATTTGACCTCAAATCTCTCCCATTTGTTCAATATCTCACTCCAGATCCCCAAAATCCGAATCCGACCGTTAAATCTAGGGGCTTTCTCTTCAGCCTGAAAGAGGACTCTTTCTCGGGCAAGCAGATTTTGTAGTGACCTTCAGCTAAATGTCTGGCAATTTGGAAATTCAAATTCTAGTTTTCTAATCTCTTTCAGATCCTGATACTACCCACATTGGATTCGGCATTGGAAATTTGATGGGTCACTGTCAAAATCCGAGCTTGTTGCTCCTTCTATTGCAATGGCGATTTCTATGACGAACGGAAATGCAGTCGGGTGCGCTCAATTCAGCAGCAATCACTGTGCGTAGATTTATACATGGTAAAATTTCATTTACCCACATGCAGTTTACTTTCACTACTTCTCCTGTTTTAGTAAATTTTACTACTTTTTTCTTAGATGCAAGCCAAGCATATGAATACTTCTTCATGGTAATCTTAAACCAAAGCATATGAATACCGCTGGTGCAAGTGTGCAACTCGATTTTTCGTTGTCGAAGTTTACAGTTATGTATCTTGTCCTGCCAACAATACTATGCAGTAAAGTCTATAGCCATACTAGTAGGAATATATGATTAGGGATGAACCAATCCGATTTTAGTTACCGGAAAAGAAAGCGGCTAATCGCCTTTATTTGCCATTCTTTTTAAGAAAAACTAATGAAAATGGTTTAAAAACTCTGAGTTTTAACGAAAATGACAAAAAGGTGTTGTAAGTGAATAGTACCAGGATTGACTTTTTAGAGTAAAAATGTGATTTTTCGTTAAAATGAACAGTACTAGAAACTTTTCGTTAAAGTTACCTTCTTTTTAGTGTTTAATATTATCTATGTAGTAATGCAGGTCCATGGAAAGGGAGGATGAAGATTTTGGTAGTCTTCATGAGGGTGTCATGGATGTCGGACTTAAAACGGCAAATAGGTTGGACTTAAATGTAGAGCAAGTTTTTTGCAGCCCAAAATTTGTATCTATCAATGCTACTCAGCCTAATATTTCTTCCATAGGTGCAAACAGTATAGATTCAGTTTTAAAACTTGGTTCAGAATTCGAATCTGATGAACATGCTTACAAATCTTACAAGAACTATGCCAGGTTGGTGGGTTTTAATGTTCGAAAAGACTGGGTCAATAGGAGTAAGGTACATGGCCAGGTGGTATCGAGGAAGTTCACTTGTTCTAGAGAAGGTTATCGACAGAATGACAAAAGAGATGCTAATGTAAAGAAACGTCGCAAGGAAACAAGAACTGGTTGCTTGGCGCATGTTATCATTACTCGTCAACCTGATAGTAAATACCGGGTTACACAATTTGAAGAACAGCACAATCATGACAATATAAATCCAACTATTGCTCAAATGTTACCACCACAAAGAGAATCCTGTGTTCCTCAAGCAGCTGACTCAGTAGAAGATTTCGGGCCACTGTCGAAATTGGCATTTGACTTGATGAGTAGACGACCTAGAATAAGGGAATCTGCTGATAGTTTTGCCTTTGATTTTGACAATCATCTTCAATCTGAAAGGACTCGAGATACGAAGGAGGGAGAGGTGGGATGTTTGCTGCATTACTTTCAAAGGCAGCACTTTGAAAATCCGTCCTTTTTTTATGCAATACAGGTTGATACTGATGATAAAGTGAGTAACATATTTTGGGCTGATGATAATATGGTATCAGATTATGAACATTTTGGGGATGTGGTTTGTCTGGACTCAGTTTGCAGAACAGACACGAAGTGTCTGCCATTTGTACAGTTTATAGGCGTAAATCATCACAAACAGGTAGTTATTTTTTCTGCTGCACTTTTGTATGATGGCACTGTTCAATCTTTTGAGTGGCTATTTCAAACTTTCTTGGAGACAATGTCAGGGAAGAAACCAAAGGTCATTCATACCGATCAAGATCCAGCACTTGTTGAGGCAATAAATTCAGTCTTACCGGAAACAGACCATCGCATATGCACATGGCAAATGTGCCATAGTTCTCTCAAGCACCTTCACCACGTAGTAGAAGATACTGAGGCTTTTGCCAATGATTTTACAAGCTGTATATATGACCACAAAGATGAGGACGATTTTGTTCGTGCGTGGGGAGATATGATGGATAATTATGGCCTTCGGAAGAATGACTGGTTAAAGTGGATGTTTAGAGAACGAGAAAAATGGGCTGTGGTATATGACAGGAATACTTTTTTTGTTGACATGAAGGGGTCACATCTGGTTGAGAGTTTATTCAATGATTTGAGAAAATACCTAGACTCTGACCCAGATGTGCTTCGTTTCTTTAAGCATTTTGAAAGGGTGGTAGATGAGCAACGTTGCAAAGAAATAGAAGCTAGTGTTGAAATGAACCGTTGTATTCCAAGACTGATGGGAAATGTGATTTTGTTAAGGCATGCAAGTAATGTTTACACTCCAAGAGCATTTCAAGTATTTCAGCGAGGATACGAGAAGTCTTTAGATATTGTTGTTAATCAATGCAGTGAGAATGACTCATTGTTTGAGTACAAAACCAACATATTTGGTAAAAGTACAGAGCACACAGTTACATTCAACTCTTCTGATGACACAGTCATTTGCAGTTGTAAGAAATTTGAGTCTGTTGGGTTTCTGTGTAGCCATGCTCTTAAAGTGCTTGATCACCGCAATATAAAGGTTCTCCCCTCCAAATATATCTTGAAAAGATGGACCAAAGATGCAAGGTTAGGGAGTGCAAGAGTGAGTGATGCCATCAGTGATAACCCTAAGCTTATTGTGGGAAGCCGTTACAAAATTCTGTGCCACCGGATTCTTATGTTACCAGCCAGGGCTTCTGAATCTGAGGAGGCTTTTCAGTTTGCTGTTAGACAACTTGATCAAGTGATGGAAGGTGTGGAGAAAATCTTAACATTAAGGCCTGAGGATGCTCAAGCTTTCACTTCAAGTAGCACGGCTGCAAATGTTTCTGATACCGAACATGCACAGATTTTTCTAGATGAATTTGCAATCGATAATCAGGATGACAATAGAGTAAAAGGAGCCAAGGAAAAGGATGGAGCCGTTCTAGACAGAGGTCCATTAACAAATGTTAATGGCGATTACAATGCATCCATACAAAATACTGGTTCCTGCATTTCAAGTCCGCTATTGTATGCCTCACCTCAAGCTGCAACGGAAAATGCAATTATCCAGGCAAGTCCGGGCTTGCATATATTGCAACTATATGAAACAATAAAAGTGCCATCACATGTGGTGGTCATGTTTAGGTTCCGTGCTCTGATATTCTATATGTAAAGCTTTGATCTTTTGTGTTCATGTTTTCTTAGCTGGTTTTGATCTTTCCATGTTCGTTACACAGGGTTTGTACAATTTTGAAACGAACCAGGTGGTTCAGTGCATGCACGAACAAGATAACCTGGTGATAAACCAGCAAACTGATCCTAACATGTTCTTTTCTAATGAACACGATTCACCCGGTCATTCTCAACTACTGCCGGTAGATCTTATAGACACTTAACTGTTCATGTTTTATTTTTGGAGGTATCGTTGTATGAGAGTTGCATACTCGTTGGCATGCAGGAACCTCTGATCAATGGCGTGTACCAAGAGCCCGTATCATGCACCCCTGAAGTGAGGCAGGTAAGTAGAGAGTAAAGGTCAAAGACTGAAATAAACCGGTTCATATTTTGTTTCGTATAAAAAAATGACAAAGTACATGAATGTTAATTAGTTTTGGTTAATGGTTTCCTGCAGGCAATGGATCTTGATGTCCAAACTCCATCGTCGTTCTTGGTTTTTGATGGCAGATAGAGAGCTTCGGACGCTCCTCTGTTAAAATATGTATGTTCTATGTTGTATAGTGTACTCTGTAGAGTCTCAAATGTCTGAAATGCCTATCTCGATGTCCAAACTCCATCGGCGTTTTTGGTTTTTGATGGCAGATAGAGAGCTTCAGACGCTCCTCTGTTAAAATATGTATGTTGTATATGTACTATTACTCTGTAGAGTTTCAAATGGCTGAAATGCCTGTTTTTTGATTTCTAAACGTAATAGATTTTGAAGAGTCTCAAATGTCTGTAGAGTCTCAAATCTCAGAATGTACTTTTAACTGTTAGATCTTATTTTTGTGCTTTCGATCAAAGATCATCAAACGGTTAAGAAATTCGAAATATTTGATATTCCAGAGCACCGCAGAAAATCTCGTTGTTCAGAACCAATTTTGCGTCGAAGAGTTGAATTTAGCCCAACATTTAACAAATGGATCAATGTGCATATTTTAGCCCAACTAGAGATGTAAAACACAGGATTAAAGGCCGACATAAAATTGAAAAACACTCCAAAAGTTCTTTGTATTGAATATGAGAATTTTTCAAGTGTGTAGACAAGATAGTCGGTACACTAATTATCGTAATCATCAGTCAAAATTTTCTATTTTAATTTTTCATCTAAATGTATTATTACACTTGTTGTATCGGATCTATCTTTTCCCACATTGAAAAATAGGAAAACTAATTAACAGGGTTTGAAAACTTTGAGTTTTAATCAAAATGAAAAAATGTGTTGTAAATGAATAGTATTAGGAGTGACATTTAAAGTAAAAATATCATTTTCGTTAAAAGTAAACAGTACATGACTATTTCGTTAAAACTTCTTAAAAAAAATCTCTGGCATTTTACATGCACTGGTCCCACCCATCTGTGCGACAAAACTCAACCTTTGTCCATCTTTCCCAGTAATTTCTCCAAACTCTAAAACACCTGTCCATAAATCTCTGCTTTCTTCTCTATCACTCACTCACTTGTCACTCCAACACTGCTTGTTTCTGCTTTTGGCTTTTGGCTTCTCACCCACGACCCCCTAACAAATTCCCCAACTTCGTCGTCTCATGTACTTCTTCTTCCTACTGCAATGAGAAATGGGCTTTTTCGGGCGACTCTTCGGCTGCAAACGCTCCAAAAACAATCCTTCTCCGACCACCAAGCACACCAACAAGGAAAAGAGTCAAAAGACTACTACTTCTGGGTCTAACAAGCACAAGCTCGGTGCCTCCGCGTCAGCAGATGCTGCTCAAGGATGGGCGGGCCTGGACGCCAACAAGCACGCGATTGCCGTAGCCGCCGCTACGGCAGCCGTCGCTGAGGCTGCTCTCGCGGCGGCTCATGCGGCTGCTGAGGTCGTTCGCCTCACTAATGGTGCTCCACCCGGGACCTCCTCCCAAGTTAGCCATCCCGCGGCGGCCCCGTCAATTGTCCGACGCCATCTCGCCGCCGTGAAGATACAGTCGGCTTTCCGGCGATACCTGGTTAGTGACTTCCCACTTTTGAAATTCTTTTCCGTTTCTGCCCCTGAGTTGTAGCTGAAATTACCTTTGGAACTGGCAATTTTTCATTTTTCCAATGATCTTCCATTCCTTTCGTCTTTCGTAACCCAATTTCAAAAGGTTTTCTCGGGAAACAAGCTGGACTGTCTTTGAAGTTTAAAGCTTCGTAAACATAGATTTTCTCGGGAAACAAACAGGGCTTAACTCTGTTTCACATATCTTCCTCCATAAAGAGAAATGCTAAAGAACTCACCCAAAGTTTGACTCTCGTCTCATGATCTTAGACAAAATATTTTATAATATTAGTACGAAAATTTACCTTAAATTGTAAATAATGTTCGAGAATTCACGAGAGTTGCGCTGTGGAGACTGTATTAGCATTTTTCCAAATTAAAATTTAGATTTCCGCCGACACGGTTGCTGTTGATGCGTCAACTCGCTGGGTTGCTGTCCGAGTGTTCGAGCAGTGATTCTCTGTGATATCCGCAGAGTTGTTTTACTGTACATAGACCAACTGTAGATTCGTACGTGTAATCCGTACTTAATTGTTATGGAGGATTTATTCTTTATTTCTTACGTAAGGGTTATGATCGTCTTTCGCACTTGTATTTGGAATGTCCAAGATGACGTGGGCGCAGCTGATTAGAGAATTAAGAACCATCCTTCGTCCTCGACGAGAAGAGATGAGATGCTCCTGGATGTCTTTCATCAAGATTACCGGATCAAGTGATTCGGATCTTTAAAATTTTATTAAACGGTCAAAAATTATTGTAACTTTTAAGGAGTTAAAATATATGGGTTATTAGATGAAATTTCAAAGATCCAGATCATTTAATTCGATAATTCGATGATCTTGAGGGACATCTCTTCTCGTCCTGGACAATCTATGCTATTCTGCTTTTAGCCTGTTACCAATGCCAGAGTATACGGGGAAGGACAAAACTGTCATTTTGTAGAAATTTGACCTAGGTATGGTCTTCCAGCTAGGCTGGTGGGCCCATTCCATCCTTTCTGCTGATATGATAGCTTTCACTTGGAGAAAACTGCTCCCGTACTTTCCGACCTTGCTTTTTCTGTTCCACTTGAGTTCGAATTCAAACTTAGTGGGGATTTGATCAAGTTGGAATTCATTTAACTTAATCCTTGATTAATTAATTGAGTAAGTAGCGTAGATTAGCTGGATGAAATGGCAATTGGGATGCTGTTATTTATGGCCCGTTTCAGACTGTTTCTGTAGAAATCACTTTTGCTTATAAGCTCTTTTGTTGGAAACGCTTTTCTTGCTAGGTGACTAGAACACTTCCAAACGAGCCAATAACGTCAGTCAGAAGCGCTTTTAGACTTTTAGAATCAAGCATGCGTGTAATATGTGACTTTATTTAACGTAGATGATGAGTTTTTTCTTTTATATTCTTGTTCTTTCTTGTATTTGATTGTTTGGTAAGGATGCTTTTGTGAGTGATATCATTATTTCTTCCACAAGCCTCTCCCTTTCTAAAAGTTGTATGCTAGAAGTCGAGTTGAGTTGCTAGTGTGTCCTACCTAATTTTCAAATTCACCGGAACCAATGTCGCGGTTAAGAACTTAAAAAAATTGTAATTGTAATACATACGTTTCATACATTCGATTTGTATTTGGGAAAACTAATGAAAATAGCTTGAAAACTTTGAATTTTAACGAAAATGACAAAATAAATGGTAAAGTGAATACTACCAGGATTGACTTTTTAGTATAAAAATGTGGTTTTTCGTTAAAGTGAACAGTACCGGAAGCTTTTCGTTAAAGTTCCCTTTGTATTTTGTACCGTATTTTGTTAATTCGTAGTATGCTGCAATATTGATGGCCCGATTGTCCGAAACTTTGTGAAACTGTGAAAAGGCAAGAAGGGCCCTAAGAGCACTCAAATCACTGGTGAAACTTCAAGCTTTGGTGAGAGGCCGCATTGTGAGAAAGCAATCGGCAGACATGCTCAGGCGTATGCAGACACTGGTTCGAGTCCAAGCCCGAGCGCGTGCTAGTCAATCACTCATGTCTGAAACACTACATTCTAGCAGTAAATCCTCCCTATCGTATCACCCGGTGAGCAGAATTTTCTTCTCCACTTACCACATTCCATTTATTGATTCTTTTGTCAAGTTTAATTTGATTCAGATTTTGTATCGTTATCATGAATCCGCCATTAGTGTTGTACCGGTTCACCCTAAGGACAAATTTGACTACTATTCACCATGTTGAGTCCAACTTTGCTTGGTGCGACGTAGTTGGTATTCATTTTCTTTGATGTTTACTTGCAGCTGCCAGAAAGCCCTGACAAAATTGGATACCAGCACCGCGTTTATAGCAGCAAATTTGACGCGCCCTCAATACTGCAGGTATTTACTTTGATCGCTGTGTAGGATTTCGTTCAGGCCTCCTGTCTTTTATGATGTTTTAGATGTAATTGTGGGATTCCTTTCATTCAAATTCAACCCCTCTGAATGATGTTCAATCTTATCTTGAGACATTGTTGAACTTCCTTTCTTCGATACTTATCTCGATTTCATTTGTAAAGTTTAAATGAAACTTGGATTTTAATCAAATTACTGCACACCGTTATTTTTAGAGATGCCGTTCAAATTCAAACATAAGGGACGCCATAAATCTAGACAGAAGACGGCTGGCATCAGGTTGGTTAGACCAGTGGATGGAAGAAAGTGCATGGGACAACCGCCGAGATGGTTCACTGAGATATGAGCACTCAGATGATGTGAAGGTTGACAAAATTCTTGAAGTAGATACTTGGAAGCCTCACTTGGGTTCCCAATGTAGACCCCAAACCTTTCAAACAGCACATCGCGTTGTGTCTTCAGATCATTACAACCCAAACTTTATGACATATGACTCTCCATCAAAACGCTCGACAAAAGGATCAAACCTCAATCCAAGTCAAGCTTCTATCGACGCTGTTTCACTGCGATATCTGAAATATCCCTTGGCAACGGATGAAGCAGCTTTTAGGACAGCCCCGAACAGCCCACAAGCATTTTCTGCCTCCACTAGACCTGGAAGCAGTGGTAGAAGAGCTCATCACTTCACGCCAGCAAGGAGTGAGTGCTCGTGGGGCTTCTTTAATGGGTATGCCGGTCACCCTAACTACATGGCTAACACGGAATCATCCCGCGCTAAGGTCAGGTCACAAAGTGCCCCTAGGCAAAGACTTGAGTTTGAGAAATACGGTTTGACCAAGAAGTCTGTTCCGGAGTTTTGGAATGCAGGAACTTATTCAGATACGAGCTTCGCTGAAGATGGTGACCTCCGAAATAAAGCCTTTTCCAGCCCCAGCCGCCTGAATAGAGTTGGAAGCTCCAATCCGCGGTGATGTTGCGTCTTCTTCTTTTATATATGTATTTCTGCGTATGGCAGCGATGTTTGTGAGTTTAATTACTTGACCTTCGATGTACAAACACTGCTCTTACTAAATCAAAGTTTGGGACTATGGATGTCCAAAGATGAACATCGTCTCCGAAACTGAGACTCTACCTTTACGGATTCAAACTCCGTTGCAATGTAATTTTGATTTGTGTGCTTGTATACATATCGAACTTTTAATCTGGTATTGCTTGTAAACCCACTCTAGTCTCTAGAATAATTTCCTTTTTGTTATACAAATTGGCTATCTTTGCAAAGCAGAGGTAAAGCTAAGTACGATATACGTTTTCTCCAATCCTTGCACAACAGGGAGCCTTAGTAACTCGGGGTCACCTTTTTTTTTATACCAATTGGTTGTCTTGCACCAAAGAATAACTTGATTACACCAGAGATATTTCCCGGTCTCCCCATCTCACTCATCATGTAGGTAGGCAGTGAGGATATATCCATGTGCAATAAAGAAGTGTTCCTTGACACTTGAAATCACGTGATGGGGATATATATATATATATATATATATATATATATATGATATATGATACGGACAGAGATCCTCCTCGGATCTCACTGTCTTGAGTCCAAGGACTAGACAATCTGGACTACTCAATTTGAATTTGACGTTCTCTATTTACTCATTCTGCTAGCTCATCTCACACAAACCATAAGCTTCGATCGCTCTTTCACTCAAGGTACAAAGAATATCCAAATTCATATGATAATCTACCAAGTCATTTTCAACACAAACATTCTTTCCAATTTTCATGCATGAATCGAATCGCACTGTACGTTCACGGAGAAAATCCTTTCACTTTATTGCTGGCATTACGAATCACTAACCCTTTCTGTCCTCTGTGGGTTTGTGAGTCTGTGACAAAATGCACCAAATGTGAATAGATATTGATTGATACATATTGCCAACCAAATCAAATCAAATCATAATTAGCAACATTCTTTATTATAATTGGTCGTGGAATAATTTTGGATCCCGTGAACCAAAAGCTTCCCGTTTTGGCTCATTATGTTCCCAATTTTTGTTTTGCTACTTTGCAAAAGGTAAGATAGTTTTGTCTTATCAGAGCACCGTTCACTAATAATTATTCGAAAAGTTTAAATTGATCATAAATAAACTAACAATGTATAACAAAAGATGATATTACATTTGAATAATTGACCATTTAACCTTAGTTTAGCTAGCCAAGTTTTGTTTAACATAACCATTACGGAGTGGCTCAGTAGTTAGGGACGACTTTCAGGTCCCTTTTTCACAGGGCAAGTCCTGGATTCGATTCTTGACACTAGTGGATCATGCAATATTGTCCAGAGAGAGGCTTAAATGCCTCTGATTCTTCCTAACCTCCGAAATAGTAAACTTCTATGATGAAGTCACCAATTAATTTCCTTTTTATTAAAAAATAAGTTTTGTTTAACATAATTATTTCCATAATTTGTACAATCAGTAGGATCTATGTATAGAATACTAAAACCATCACTTATTCATATTTTTATCAACCTAACTACCGAACCTAGCTCCCTCCTCTGCAGCTGAATGCCGACTCTTTATTTTGGTCAAATTTGTGACTCACAGTATGCTGCACCATCATGTAAACATCATTAGACATCCATCCCAAACCAAAACCATAAACAAAAATTGGGAGAGAGATTTGCATACACGGGATGTCATTATGACGGTATCTCACCAAATCATTCAGTTCGACATAATAGTATTTGACTAACTTGAGATATATTGACCAACTTGAGATACTGTCACAATAACATATCCGTTGCAGAGACTTTCTTCTCGACAAGTGGCTATGTGAGGCTTACAAGTTGCAATCGGTATTAGGATCGATGTTAAAGCCCAAAGAGACTTGACAAAAGTCGGGCAAAGTGGCAATGGCATAGGCATTTGGGTTGTACGTTGCAATGAGGCCCATCAAGCATCTACATGCAAATCTCCGGTTTTCAATGGTGTCGGCAATAACCTTGAGACTGGCCATAGCATTGCAGCACGGAGACCCCAGAAATGGGTCCGGTGTCCCGTACGTGATGAAAGTGTAGCACGTGGCGACAAGCGACGTCACGGAAGCGCATTCTTCGGTGCTAGACACCAATGTCACCGATGAAAACAACAATGTTAGCATCGCTCCGATCATCATCAATTTTTGGCTTCCCATTTTGCACAATTTCGTCAACCTCTACCTCACTGTACTAGGTTTCATGTAGCCAAAAGCACCTAGTGCGTTTTTATATTGATGTGATCGTTGGGTTGGTGTAAAACAAAGAACGTGTGGATCTTCATGAATGCTGAATGAGCCGTACAATTGTTGACCCAAAAAAAAGTCAAACAATTAAATTCACGCGTTAAATTGGTCTGTTAAAGCAAAACTGACAACTTGGTTTCGTGGTGTAGTTGGTTATCACGTCAGTCTAACACACTGAAGGTCTCCGGTTCGAACCCGGGCGAAGCCAAATCATTTTTCATCTTTTTTATGTTTTCGGAACAGTTTTTTTGCCCAAATAATTTTTGGATAAATTACACTTTACCATCTCAGGTTTTGGGGTCGGTTACAAACTCATACATCTTTAAAACATTTCCCTTTCATACCTCAAGTATTATTTTATTTCAATATAATACATCAATTACATTTTCCATCAATTAATCCGTTAAAAACTGACGTGGCTGTCAAATTTGTGCCACATAGCAAAAAATAATTTTTTATTCTTTAAAAATACTATAATAATTTACTCAATTTAAAATAAATAAATAAAAAACTGAAAACCCAGAAACCCTGCTTCCCCGAACCCTTCCCCTTCCTGCAACCCAAACACCCCATCCCCCACCTCTTCATCACCGGCCATCAGGCTCCTCCTCAACGGCGACACCATCCCTCACCTCTTCATCACCATCATCCGCTACGTCCTCCCCTCCAAGGACCACACCGTCCGGAAGCTCCTCCTCCTCTACCTCGAGATCGTCGACAATACTAACTCCAAGGGGAAGGTGTTGGGCCTGAAAGCCCCCGGCTCCATCATGCTCCCCACGTCTTCCAACGACGCCATTAAAGCAGCTCAATCAACTCATATTGTCAAAAAAAAATTCGATTTTTCTGATTAAATTTAAAAATTTGGGAAATTGGGTTGTTGTGTTATCAATCGGATTTCAAGATAATATTTTGAAAAATTGGAGCTTGGGGAAATGGGTTTCCGCAAGGGATGAGAGCGGAGGAGAGTGAAGTGTACTGCGGGAATTGACTGCTTGGGAAGACTTGGGAGGAAAGTGAAGTGTACTTGCGGGGGAGGTGGGGTTGGGGTGGGATGTGCGGGGGGTTGGGTTGCAGGGAAGGGTTGGGTTTTTTGGATGGGAGGGGAGGTGAGAGATGGGAGGAGAGGGAGAAGGGACAAGGATTGTCTGCCCTCCTTGTTCCCATCCCCTCCTTTTTGTGTGGTTACGATTAAACCACGTCAACATTTTATATTACTATTTATTTTTGTCTGATTATCTATATAAAAAAATAATATAAAATATTGACGTGGCTTAACCGTGACCAATCAAAACAGGAGGACACGGGAAGGGATGGAAACAAAGAGGGCAGACAATCCTGGGAGAAGGGGTCGGGGAAGGTGGTTTCAGTTTTTTTTTTTTTTTTTAATGGGGTAAATTATTATATTTTAAATGTATTAAAAAAAAAAATTGCCCCGTGGCACAAATGTGGCAGCCACGTCAGCACAAATGTGGATCCCATATTTGCTACGTCATCACTTAACGGTTTACTTAACAGATTTTCTAACAGATGTATGAAATTGAAATAAAATTATAAGTAAATGTATGAAATTGAAATGTTTTAAAGATGTTATAAGGAATTGAAATTAACCCCAAAACCTGAGGGGGTAAAATGTTATTTATCCATAATTTTTTCCCCTCCATATTTAGAAAGGTAAATTACATAAAACTACCTCGACATTGGGCCAGTCAGTTTCATACTGCATCTTTAAAACATTTCAATATCATACCTCATCTTACGAATTTGTTACAATTTCATACATTCCGTTAGTTTGTCTGTCAATTCTTCTGTTAATAGTGACGTGGCTTGAGACGGAGCCCACTCTTCATTAAAAAATTAATTAGAAATTAAAAAATTAAATCTTTTTTTTTTTTTTGCATGGGGGACCTAACCCTTACCCCCTCACCCTTTCTTCCCCATCCATCCGTGTCCCCCCAACCTTCCTTAAACGCCAAAACCAGAACCCCATCCCGCCCTCTCTTCCTCCATCTCCACCTACCTCCCATGGCGCTCCTCCACTTCCCCCTTCTCCTACACACCCATCACCCTCACCAAATTAATCATTGTAACCAACTTCAAACAAAATACCCCAATTCCACCCAAACTCTAACCCTAAATTTCGAATTCGCTTGTTTCGGAGAAAGCTTCGGGCTTTGCTCAATGGTTTGTGGGTTTTGGCTCAGGGGACGAGAGGCAGCTGTGCTTGGGTTTTGGGGTCGAAGAAGAGCGGGTTCGATTGGGTTTTTCTGGGTTTTGGTTTGGGGTTTGAGAGAGAAGGCGGGGAGCGACGTTGACGTGCCGCGGGGGCCCAAGGGGAGCGACAGCGGACTTAGCCAGAAGAAAAGAGAAGAGCGGGGAGAGAATCGGCGGAATCGATCACCTGCAAAAAATATTCTGGGTTTTTTTGTTTCAAAATTTGTTTGTTTCTGGAGAGAGAAGATAAGAGTGGGGGAGTGGGATAAGTGGCCGCGGAGGGTGGGGGGGGGAGATGTTAGCGCATGTGTGATCTGGGTTTGGGGTAGTTCTGGTTTTGGGTTGGGGGAAGACGGGAGCGGCGAAGAAGGGTGAAGGGTGGGGCCCCCATGAAAAAAAATATTAAATGATTTTATTTTTTTAGTTTTTAATATTTAATTAATTTTGTAATAAAGAGTGGGCCCCGTCTCAAGCCACGTCACTATTTAACGGAAGAATTAACAGACAAACTGACGGAATGTATGAAATTGTAACAAATTCGTAAAATGAGGTGTGACATTGAAATGTTTTAAAGATGCAGTATGAAACTGTGACTGACCTAATAGTTAAGATAGTTTTATGTAATTTACCCTATTTAAAATTTGAAATATTAACAAGCAAGAGAACTTTTAATTGAAAACAATTTAATGGAGAATAACCGCAATTACAAACAAGACCATATGAAAAAATATTGAATATCCAAATCCACGACAAATACATTGTAAGGAGAAAACCAGTTTATAACTTTCTAAAACAACTAAAATTTTACATAGGAGTGTTAGTTTTCTTCACAACGCCATCTCGATGTGGGAACACAGCTGAGGTAGTGACACCAACGGCAACGGTCATTTCCGTTCTCTCCGCGGTAGAGCATCGACAATGCAACTGTGAATCCGACGATGAGGAGAACGAGAGAGAGTATCCATAGCACATATTGGCACGCCTTGTACTTGGACTTGACGACACTGATTCTGGCAGGAATATTCGGGTTCTCCAACCACCCAAAGCGAGGGCGGGGCATCAAGATAAAGCCGATGAGGAAACCAGTAAGAAAACCGCCAATGTGAGCAAAATTATCAACGTGTGGTAAAATTCCAATGGCGAGGTTGATGGCAACGATGACCAGAAGTGTGAGAAGGGCTGCAACCTGTGGAAACAAAAGCAAATTAGTGAGTGCTGATAACAATTCCTGTACTAATTCCATGTTGAGGTGATTAACCTTGTTGGTATAGATTGTCCAATTGGTAATTAGTTCCGAAAGCATTGCTCCAAGAAGCCCGAAGAGAGCGCCGGAGGCACCAACCGAGATGTTTTTTCGAATAAAAAGCGAAGAAAGTATGCTCCCTCCAAATCCAGACAATAGGTATACAATTCCAACTCTCACTGCCAAATTACGATTATATGACATATGAGTAACTAATACTATCATTTCTACATAATCATTCTCAAACGAGCCCTCAGCTTTGACGTGTATTTAGAAGTAGGAAAATGTGAGACATACCAAACCCGAATTGCCGCTCGAGGCGGATTCCGATGAAGACGAGGCTGAGCATGTTGGCAACCAGGTGGATTATGCCAGCATGCAACCAAATACAAGTGACAAGCCTCCATCCCTGATGTTTATGCACAACTTTTGTCCACTCTAAAGCTCCTAACTTCTCTAATCTTCATTCAAAAGTAGGAGAAATCATGTATTAGATATAACAAGGTAGCTTAATTGAAAACATAAACAACAACCGACGCCGTCGTATTATCTCACTAAATAGAATTAGCTGTATGAATTATAGTCAACAATACCGTTTACATAAACAACAAGAAATAACGCCATCTTATCCCACCAAGTATGGTCAGCCGCATAATACCTAGTCAACTATACCGCCTTAATTAAATGAAATCATAACATAAAAGATTGGTTGCATGAAATTAAATTCAAAACAGACCAAATGAGCTCTAAAAGTATGTGCAACTTAGTCAGTAACTCCATTGGAAGAGCCAAAAACTTCTGACAACATTAATATTAATATGCATGGTGTAAGAAGCTGACATTTTGGGATGCTTGAAATCTTGTATCCGGCCGTTAGCTTTCACAAGCTCGAGGTTGAGCATCCAATGGCTACTAATTTGTACAGTTTGCCAGAACTTGCTACAACCGTTGAAGCATTTCACATATTTTCTTAGGGGTTTCTCAGCATTGAAACTAAATATGGAAATTTGCACAAACACCGCCCTCCTCCCGCTTCTTAAATTTAGTTACTGGAGTTCGTATTTTGTCTTAGAAAATAAATCTAAGTCATAATTTGATGGTACGTAATGTAATGGAAAGCAATGAAAGTGTTACTGTTACTTCAAAAAGATCATCCTTCAGTCTGCTCTTATAAGAACATATTGAACTTCCAAGAGCGCAAGATGACTTTCCTCGAGTGTCAATAGCAACTCTCTAAATGATAATCCCAATTTTCACCAAAAATCAAATCACAAATGCCCCAGATTACCAAAAGGTTTCCCATGCTGATATCCCAATTCAGCTAAATTATTATCACAACAACATGCAAAACTTGATCACCAAAATTTCAAGTGGATCCAAAAGACCAGAATTTCAACCACCAAAACATAAACACCAACAAATAAAAAAGCAGAAAATTGGAAAGTGGGTATGAATTCACTAAAGTAGAAAACCAGAGAAAGTAAAGTTACGTGGAAGAAGAAGGGCCGAAGAGAGGGTTCTCCTTCAAGGGCTGAAACGACAACCTCCCAAGAAACCTCGCCGTGCACTTCCCCTCCGCCGCCGCATAATTGTTCTTGGGACAGTTATTGACGTACATGGCCACCAGAAACACACCGATATTCGCCACGACAATCATTGGCACCAACCAAGAAGTCCATTGGGCCTCGTCGTCCTCCACCGCGTACGAGAACGACGAGCAGCTCTGCTGTCTTCCTCGGTTTTTCACCCCCCTGTTTTCCACATCTTCTGCAGGCATCTTGTTTGGTTTTTCGCGACCAAAAAAATGGTGGTTTTGGTTTTTTGGGGTTCTCTGGAACTCGCTGGAAATTGGGATTTTAATGGAGTTGGTGGGAAGGCGTTTTAATGGAGTGGGAGAGTGGAAGATAGTGGTGGGCTCGCCATTTTCTGGTTTCCAACTGCGCCGGTCTCCATCATTGGCTGTTCCATAAGCTGCTGAGCCCAATACCTGCACATGTTTTACGGCCAATAGTTGCTCTCCACATCACCAGTCAGGTGCCATCGCACCCCTGGTGAATTTGAAAGGTAGTACGTGGCTTGAGTGGATTGGTTGTGTTGGGTGTGGGACACCATGCAACTGTGGACTCTCGTTTTCGACCGAATGACCAATAACTGGAAGTTACCGTTTCGTTTTCGTTTCTTCATATAAAAAGAAAAGAAACGGACGCATAACACTTTGCTTTTTTTTCTTTTCTTTTTTTTTTTTTTTTTTTGGAATACATCGATATTTTTACATTAGGAGGATGGAGAGTTCGGTTAAGCTACATAATAAGCAACCTAATTTGGTATTGAATTCGTTATCAATGAGATTCGAACCTAAAACATCTCATTTTTAAATAAAGAATATTACCAAACCGTAGTACTAAGTGATCATTTTGCTTTTAAATGTGATGGATTGCTTGTACGCGTTTTAACGTGGAAGGGACTACCTTCTGGGGTCCAATTCCAAGCAGAAACTAATGGAGAAAAGGAAAATATCTGCAATTAAAGATTGAATTATTTTGTTTGTATCTGTCTAAAAAAATTAGTTTATCCTCTAAATCTGCGGAAAGCAAGTAATCTGGTTTGTTGTTTCATGATTTTCCTACCATCATAATTCAAAAGTTTTCCACTTTATTCCCTACCTTTAAACATGAAATATATAGCTAGCTAGTGCTGCATGATTCTTCTTCTTTTCATTCGATGATGACATATTAGGGAAGTTTTCTAATAGTATTATTATCATAGTAACTTAATAATATATCAAAAATATCGACAATATACGAAGATGATATCTCGATAAAATAAGACTATTAGCTACTTCAACTAACAATGTTATTTGAAATTTGAGAGCGATGGAGGGTGAAACAGCTAAATCAATCTGCAGGAATCATGCTAACCATTTTTATTTTTTTTTTAAAAGTTATGTTGGTCGATCAGAATTATGCGGTGGTGGAGTTTGTTGGGTAGATCTGAGGTTCTTTTGTTGCTTTGCTTACTTTATTTATACCCTACTTCCCCACTTTTAAAAGAAACCCCAAGACTAAGATGTTGGAATTTATGGTTAGCCACATGCATAGATTACAACCTAATACAGGGGACGAAGAGCACACAAATCTGATGAAGTCATTATTGAATGATCGAGGAAGAGTCTTCTACTCAATGGGAACCTTATGTTCTCACTAGAATAGGGCTAGTTACTAAAAGAACGTGTTCCTCTTGAGCAGGGACCAAACCATTTTATAGACGTGTAACCACAATCGTTTTTCCACCTATCACAGAAACTACTTGGCAAAACTGCACACCCATTTACATTCCAATGTGGGATATCCACTCACCAACATGTTTAACCTTATTGTCCTACTTTTAAAGGAAAGAAGACTTATTCAAATATTAACTCTAACTGATTCCAGTCTGACACACCCCGTCCCGAAGGAGGGCGTGCTGGCCGTCACGTGAGAGTGACGTAACCATTTACACAGTTCGGAAGCTTAAAAAAAATACAATTGTGAATTCTGTCAGAATACCGTTGGATTCCTCGTGGCCACCAAAGCTCTGCTATCTCGAACCTGGAGGGGCGCAAAACAAAGTTGAGTGGGTCAGTAAAACAAAGTTTTTCTCAAAAATCATCTCATTATCAAAGCACTAACCCCTCGCTGTAAAACCAGTATACTTTCCCAGAAAATAGCATATATAAATATATATAACTTCAAAAATCTCAAAACACCATTCTTTATCACTTTTCAGAAAATATGCCATGCCATGTGCCAAAAACATAATATGGAATCATCAATATAAATCAGGTGAAATAATAAATCAACCGGAGACCCTGCAGTGGTCCTGTACGGCTGATTCAAGAGCTCAATATCCAATCCAGCCGGAGTCACCAACTGTGACCTGTACGGCACTACACTGCACATAAGTCGGAACTACCTATAGTAGTGTGTACGACTAGGATGGTGTAATAATACGCTCTAGTGCTTCTCTCATCAATCATCTGTGCACATAATCTAGGGTCACCTACTAGTCGGAACCACCTCTAGTGGTTTGTACGACTAGCATGTCGGAACCACCTCTAGTGGTCTGTACGACTAGCATCTACTTGGATCCAAGGTGAGCGTGTGATGCGGGTGAATAACATAAGCACTAACACCGGGGGTGCAGGTTATGCTCTATCAACATAAATCACATCAAACAATTCAATGAACCAAATATAACTCACATGATACTCACCTGTGCATCCGCAGCACCAATTCACATATATGCATCATATATCAATTCACATATCTCATATAAATTCTACGCATGGCATTTCAAATTATACTTTCAAATCACATTTCACTTAAATAGATTTTCTGGGAAAAACTCATTTATATACGTATATACGGAAAACAAAACTGCCCACTCACCTGGAGTTTGTTCTACAACTCCCTAGCACAACACATCAAGGCGTCATGACGATCGGCGCCTAGAACAATCATCAAGACACGCCTCAGAAATCATATCGATAGAATATAACTTATATAAAACATCTCACTACGAAGTTCGATCCGGAAGATCTGCAACTCAGATTTCCAATCTCTAACTTCCAGAGGTCCACAATATATCTCTAGAACAACATCCTAAAATTTCATTACCATCCAACGGTCGGATCTCCGTCAATTGCCAACACCAAGTGACGGTTAACATTCTATTATAGGAACTTACGGATCGGGAATCCGATTTACGGATCTCCCGGAATTGGAGTTGCGCCCTCCTTCGGGACGGGGTGTGTCACAGTCTCAACTAAACTCAAAACCCTAATGAGATAAGTTTAGAGTCCAATAGGGTTCCGACATAAGATTGATTAATCCAATTGATTTTACTTTTCAAGCATGCCAATCATTGTAAAACAAGTTTTACTTTAACCTTTTAAAGCAGAACTACTTTTATGTAATAGTGATACTTGCAAGATCAACAAATCTTAAAATCAAGAGAAGGACTTTCATGCAATCAGACACTCTCAAGCGTACGGACTTTCATGTAATTGAGATACTTGCAGATCAACAAATCTTAAAACTAAGAGAAGGACTTTCATGCAATTAGACACTCTCAAGCGTATCTGTTTGTTTAACTTACTGCTAAAAATGCAGACAATTTGTCACTCCTTTATTTACTTACTCAGCTGTAACAATGATAAAATTTCCATGAAAGAACAAAGCAGACTAGATCCAGGACAATCAATTATCAATCATCAGAGATTATCAAGTTCAGCGCTTGCCCTTGGCCCGACTGCCACCAGCCTTGGGGCCCTTGGGTCCTGCACCCTTTGGCAAGTTCCCTTTGCCTTGAGACTTTTGTGACTTGGCCTTTACTTCTGCCTTCTGTGCCTTCTTTTCGTCCTCGGTTTTCTTAATCCTCTCCTTAATCTCACTGCAGAATGCATAAATGATCAAGTGATATATATAATTATAAACTACTAATCATTGCTCCTTAATTAAGCCTATATTTGTTTATAAGATTGATTAATGATGACATAAGTTAACATCTAAAACATATACTTACCGAAGTGCTTACCTGGGAATCAGATCGAACATATCTTATACCCTTGTTAGGGCATATCTTAGAACCACGAAAATGACATAGTTCAGTCCTAAAATCATTGCAACAATAATTACATTAATTAACGCAATTTTTAATGGAAAATACAAATTCACTGAAACAACCAACACATTAAACCCTAATTAATACAATAAATGTTTGTGGAAAATGGAAAATACAATGCACCCAAACCTATGAAAGTATATACTTCACCCTTTTTGTTAATATTGTTATTATTTGTCCATCATAGTTTTCTCAACAACCAACCAAATCGATCAATAAACTGCACATGCAAACGTACAGGCAGCTTCATCTAATTCTTACCCACCGTCATGAATTAACATAAACCAATAACCAACACATGATCTTCATCAGCTGCTTACGCATTCATCATATAACCATAAAACCAAATGCAGATATCTCAGTTCATTCTGCTTGCCTGGACATATACGTACACGAACATATATAAATATAAATATATATATATATACACGTATATAAATGTAAAATAAATGAAAATTAATAATAATAACAGCGAGACTTGAGAATTTGAGAGAAATATAAATTAATTCCCGAAAATAGTATGAGCAAATATATTATGAAATTTTCGATTCATATATTGGGAAGGGTACAATGCTTGGCTACTCAAAAATGATAAAGAGTAAGGGGTGTGCTATCCACACACCCTATTTTACTTCTCACACACCCCTTGATAATTTATGTCTGTTGATCTTATTCAATTCATCTGATTCAATGGCCAAAAATTAAAAAGGTATGTGAAAAGTAAAATGGAGTGTGTGAATATCACACCCCAAAAGTAAAATCAATACTCCTACTCAAATTTTTCGTCTTCAAATCACAGAACCTTGTACTTATGATCAGAACCGTTCATGATATAAATCACTCTGTAAATATTATCTTCATAAAAAATGAATTAAAACTAAGGTCACTTAACAAATCTATTATAGTAAATACATAGAGGATTCATAATGTTTTTATCAATTTCGTTCAACTATCTTTATACAGTTCAATAACTAAACAACATTAATTTTAATTGATTTTTTGTATAGACGATCTTTATAGAGTAAATTATAATATGAATATTTCTGATCATAAATAAGAAGTTCTATAAATCGATAGTTAAAGAGTAATTTTTAGTAGGAACTCTTAATTATTATTTGAGTAGTCAAGTTTTGAGTCTTGGCGTTTGACCAGGAAGGTCAGCCATACCTGGAGACAAGAGGCCCACGTAATTATTTTGAAAAGCTAAGAATTTTAAGGGCCCTCGAATTTTCTTCCGTCAAAGCACAAACAATGGCAGGCGGTGCCGACTTTGAAACAGTAGGCTGGGCTTCAGAAGGGTTTTCCTTTTTTTTTTTTTTTTTTTGTCAACTCGAATTGTGTAAAATGTGAACCCAACAGCGTTCAGAGAGGAAAATAAATTATATATTCGATTTTAAAGAGAGAAAAACATAAGGGTATATTTGATATAAATCAGTTTAATTAGCAAATCTTACTAGATTATGGTCATCTGTATTTGTGTAGCTTAATCTTAAATAAAAAGCAAATTGGTACAATTATGGGAATTTTCGTACTAAATAATTTAAAAAAAAATACTTATAGTTTTTATTTGTTAGGTTTACATTGAGTGTTGAACTTAGGTTTACACCATCAATAATGGCGCCATTGAGTTAGAGTCAGTGTTCTAAAAAACACCCTAGGCGGCCGCCTAGGCGCTGAGCGCCTAGCAACCGAGGCGTTTTTGGTCAAATCGGGTTGCGCCTAGGCGGGATAGGTGGGCTAGGCAGTCCTAGGAGGTTTTTTTTTATTAATTGTGTGCTTTTTTCTTTTTTTGTTTCACGGTGGTATACTTATGGAAATGGTGTATCTAATTTGCAAATGATGGATTTACTACAAGTTCATCCAATACTTATGGAAATAGTGTACCTAATTTGCATTTTATCATTATTTTATTATCCATAAAAGTATAGTTTTTTTTTTTTTTAGGTGTCAATATGCACTTATTTACAAAATATACAATAAATTTATCTAAATCCGCCTAGGCCGTCTAGGCATTAGGCTCTAACCCGCCGCCCGACTAGCGCTTAGCGTTTTTTAGAACCTTGCATTTATGGTTAGTGTGTGTGCGTGTGTTTGTTTGGGTTGTAGTAAATTTGAGATTGATTGCATGTTTGGGTGTATAGGTGGGACTGCAAACTAGGTTGCGGCAATGGAATCCGCCTAGGCGCTAGGCGCTAGCCCGCCTCCCGACTAACGCCTAGCGTTTTTTAGAACCTTGGTTAGAGTTGGTATGGACAACACTCATAATATTTGGATACAAAATTCATGCTTCACCATAAGTTTTTTTTGTTTTGTTTTAAAGGATAGTAGCTGGTGGCTTCGTCACGATAATTTACTTTGTAGGCCGGAAAGATTCACAGAAGCATTTCAACCTCCATATGTCCACTATCGTATGATTTACCAGCGTTAGGAATATGATGCACCATAAGTTCACTTGTAAAGTGATAATAGGGTTAAGAATAATTTTTTATAATAAATAGCAAAAAGTAATCATGAAAATTAGAAATGGAACTATAGTGGTAAAGAAAAAAATTTGCAGTAAGATAAGAATTAAGGTACAAAAAAGAAAAATGAAGTCAATTAGACACGCACGTGGATATGTTATCGTAAAATAGAAACCAATTAAATATAAAACAATTGTGATTCTCTTTAAGTAACGGTCTTTTAATGAAATTTCATATCTTATACGACCACATCCATTCTTATCTGAGAAAATGAGAAGGTCAATTATTGCGATTAACAAGAGAAAGTTCAATGTATTCGACTAAAAATTTCAAGTTCATAATTTTTTAATTAATAAAATAATTCTAATGGAAAAAATAGTACAAATTGATTTTTGTAAAAGAGATTGATTGGATTTGGATATGGTATGTATGAGAGATTTTTCAGTGTGATCGATATATAGGATGATACGTCATGTGTTACTATATAAATGGTGAGATATGTGTGCTAAAAATTTAATAACTTAAATAATAAAATTTCACATCACTTATATTAAAACACGTGATGTACCACTTGTGTTCCCGTCACAATTAAAAATTTGGGAACTTTAACGAAAAGCTCCCGGTACTGTTCACTTTAAAGAAAAACTATATTTTTACACTAAAAAGTCAATCATGATAATATTCACTTTACATTTATTGTCCTTATTATTAAAAATTAAAATTTTCAAACCATTTTCATTAGATTTTCTTAAAAATTTCGGTATGCAGATCGTAATACTTGAAAGATGAAGGGTATATTTGTAAAATAAAGAAGCTATATCCGGTAATAAAAAGCGGTGACGTCATACAGAAACAAAAGTACACCAAACCCTGCTGTCCAGGTGGGCGTTTAGATTTAAGGAATCCGCAACCCTCTCTACTCAAATGACCATAACACCCTCCAAAAGCGCCCCGCCTCATTGGTCAAAACAGAGTCAATGCACCGACAACCGATGTAGCGTACACACCGAATCAAAACCCCGCGAAAGGCTAAGTGCACAAAAACGAGAGCACCGCACGCGCGTGAAAGCAGATTTGGGCGGATTTCACGAAACCTGTGGGCCCCCCGCCACGCCCCTTTCCTTTTCTGCTTCTCTCTCTCTCTCCTCTATATAATAATATTATAATATGCGTTTATTGAGAGCTAGAGAGAGAAAGTTTTAGAGAGAGAGCGAGAGTTTGGTGTGCGTGAGCGAGGAGAGAGGAGGAGGGAGAAGGTGAGGAGGAAGGAAGCAAAAATTTAAGGCATTTGGGGTCTGAAATTTTGGTTCAATCAAGGCATAGAGTTCGAGAGAAGAAAAAGGACAAACAAAAATAATTTAACAAAAAAAGGGTCCATTGACTCTTTTGGATTATAATTTTTTCTTGTCTGAGAGAAGGAAAGAGACTTGTAAGTCAGCTGCAAATCTTCAACTCCCTTTGTTTACTGCCATTAATTGTTTTATTTTATTGGTTTAATATATATTTTTGTTTGTGGACTTCAAAGAATCACAGTTGCAGAGAAAATATATATATATATATATATATTTTTTTTTCTTTTCTGTTTTTGTTGTTTGTGGTCGATTATCTGTTTTCCTTGTGAGAAAAGACATGATTTTTTCACTAACAATGTGAAAAATATGATTTATTGTTTGTCTTTTTTTTGTAATATTTGCCTGTCTTCTCTTCCACAGATTGGCATCAGAGGGAGAGAGAGAGAGAGGGGGGGGTGGGAGAGAGTGAGGGGTGTTGTGAAAATTCATTAAAACACATTTGGTTGGATAGACAGGGGGAGGGTTTTATTATTTTGCTCGCTGTCAAAGTTTAAAGGTTTAATCTTTTGGCCGTACTGGGTTGGTTTGCATGCCATCCAACTATATATCTGTAACTTTATAGATTGTAGAGAGAGAGAGAGAGAGGGAGGGAGGTCCACCGAGTCTATTTTTACGCTTGGATTTGGTAATTATGTAATCCAAAAGTCGTAAGTGTAATAGTGTGAATAAGATAAGCTTTTTCTTTCTTCCCTTTCAACTTTTTGTGCTTGTTTGTTATCCTTTTCGGCTTTTCCTTCTGCCATTTTAGAGACCCTTTTGGAGTTAACCTTTTCCTTTGTTGGGTATTTTCCAATCCTGCCAAACAATTAGGGTTTGTTCTCAAGGTATTATTTGGGGGAAGGAAAGAGATGGGAGAGGAAAGGGGATTGTGGTTGTGTGTGAACTGGGAAATGGGAATCAGAAAATATAGGGGTTTTCTAACTTTTCTGTCCTGTTGCTCTTTTTCTATCCTTTATCTGTAAACACGTTTTAGAGGGAGGGAGAGAGAGAGAGAGTGATGCATGGGGGTTGACAAAGGAAGCAGATTTTTCTTCTGTTTCTACTTGGAATGCAATTCCCACTTTTTTCAGTCTTTGGCTTAGTCTGGCAATTTCTTGGGTAAAAGGTCAAAGATTTAGAATAAAAAAACTCATAAGTATATACCCTTTGTGAAAGTGAAAGTGATTTATTTTCATGGCTATGAAACCCTGCACAGCCAGCTGAGAGAGAGTCTAATGGTCAACAAATTCAGAGAAAAGCTTATAGAGTCTTAAAGGGTTTCAAAGTTTCAATATTTTCAATCAGTTTTTTCACAAATTTTGATGAGTTTGGGAGGTTTGATCAGTAGCAGTGGGGGTGGAAATAGTGGAGGTGGGAGGGCAAGAGTTGTGGCTGAAATTGCTCCACATGCCCCCTCCTTCATGCCCAGTGGCACCATTGCACACCCACGCTTCCACCCTTCTTCCCCAATCCCCAATTCAATGCAGATTTCCTCTTCTGCCCTCTCTCTCCCCATTGTATGCGGCTCTCTCTCTCTAGAAATCAATCACCTTTTCCCCTGATTCATGCTTCAAAACCCCATTGTTTGTTTTGTTTTCTGGTTTTTTGATGTTGTTGTTGACGATGTTTCTGTTTGTGTCTGGTCTGTTGATGGTGTTGATGATGTTCCTGTTGGTGTTTGGTTTGTGCAGCAGAAGATGGACGGTCACAGTGAACTTGGTTTCGCTGAGAATTTCGACCCCGGGATCATCGGAAGGCTGAGGGATGATGAGTACGAGAGCAGGTCGGGGAGTGATAACTTTGAGGGCGCATCTGGGGATGATCAGGACGGCGGCGGCGGCGACCAACCGCCGAGAAAGAAAAAGTACCATAGGCACACTCCTAACCAAATCCAAGAACTTGAAAAGTATGTTTTCTTCTTCTCTCAAATGCTTAATTTTTGTCAGAAAGTTTTTTTTTTTTTTTTGGGTGCTTTGTTTGAGATTGTGGACTTGATTTGTAATAGGGTTTGCTTTGTTTGTCTGTTGTTGTTGTGTAGCTTTTTCAAAGAGTGTCCTCATCCGGATGAGAAGCAAAGGTCGGAGCTCAGCCGTCGTCTCGGCTTAGAGACGAAGCAAGTAAAGTTCTGGTTTCAAAACAGAAGAACTCAGATGAAGGTCATTGTCACATTACTTGGCTACTTTGTGGTTTGTTGGTAATTTAATTTAGTATTTTGTTAGATTTGGTGTTTGATTTTGTGAATGATGGAAATGTTGATTTGTAATTTTGAATCAGACACAACTTGAACGCCACGAGAATATAATTCTCAGGCAAGAGAATGACAAGCTGAGAGCTGAGAATGGTGTGATAAAGGGTGCTATGTCAAACCCGGTTTGCAACAATTGTGGTGGTCCAGCCATTCCTGGTCAAATATCGTTTGAGGAACACCAACTTAGGATTGAGAATGCTCGACTGAAGGATGAACTGAACCGCATATGTACTCTCGCGAACAAGTTCTTGGGCAGGCCCATCTCGTCCTTGGGCAATGCATCCTCCGGTTTGGAACTTGGGGTTGGAAGAACTGGGATGGGTGGTATGAATGCTGTAGGCGCTGAGTTGCCACTGGGGTTTGATTTAGGAGATGGGATTTCAAGCTCTTCCCCTATGATGCCTCTCGTTAAGACCTGTTCAGGCATGATGGGGAATGAAGTACCGTTTGAGAGATCTATGTACATAGATCTTGCATTGGCAGCTATGGATGAATTGGTGAAGATGGCTCAGGTAGATAGCCCCTTGTGGATCAAAAGTTCAGATGGGACAGATATATTGAACCTTGAGGAGTACCGGGCATTTTCTTGCATTGGTATGAAACCTAGCAGCTTTGTAACTGAAGCCACTAGGGACACTTGTGTCGTAATGCTAAACAGCTTGGCTCTCGTTGAGACATTGATGGATGAGGTATGCTATCCTTCTCTTTGTTTCATGAAGCTTTTGATTATTTATCCTGACTTATCTGTTAGACTGTTAGCATGAGGATTGATAAAATATTGATGTTGTTAAGATTTGAACATTGGAGTTCATAGATTAAGATGATATGTTTAGTCTCTTGATTAATTTTGACTATATTCCAAAAAATAGAATAATATTTGAAGCTGAAGTGTTTGAAACCATTTTTTTTTCTTTGAGTAGAATCGATGGGCAGAAATGTTTCAGTGTTTGGTTGCTCGAGCCTCCACCATTGATATGATATCCAACAGCATGGGTGGGACTAGAAATGGTGCTCTTCAAGTGGTATGCATCTCATTGCTCTTCTCTCTTATCCAACCTTCTCTTTCTCCTGATGAAAAATTGGAACTCATTACGATCTTGTTCTGTAGATGCACGCTGAGCTTCAAATGCTATCCCCGTTGGTCCCTGTTCGTCCACTGAAGTTCCTCCGTTTCTGCAAGCAACATGCAGAGGGTGTTTGGGCTGTAGTTGATGTTTCTCTTGACATCAATCAAGAAGTTTCCAATACAAACCCGTTTTGGAACTGCCGGAGGCTTCCTTCCGGATGCATTGTGCAAGATATGCCTGATAATTGCTCCAAGGTAATTATAGCCGATGCCCTTCTTTACTTGTTACATTTAACTTTCCATGCAATCTTATGGTTATTTATGATTATTGAGTTGGCCTTTGGCTGTCCGTATTTTCCTTCTGCGATTTAAATATGGTTGTTGAGTTACATAATTCGAGTTTGTTGAGAACACAACAAGGTGAAATTATTATCGGCAGTTAAATTCCCAGACCTACACTTGTGCTTCCAAGAGTTTACGCTCTCAATATCGGAGGGGGATTGTCTGCCCTCTCACTTCCCATCCCCTTCTCCTCTCCTGTTTGTGCGGTCACGGTTAAGCCACGTCAACATTTTATATTCTTATTGCTTTTTGTCTTATTATCTCTATAAAAAAATCAATATAAAATGTTGACGTGGCTTAACCGTGACCCCACAAACAGGAGGGGATGGGAAGGGGATGGGAAGTGGGCGGGCAGACAATCCACATCCCTCAATATCACCCAACAAAATTGCTTTCCCTTTGAAGAGATTGCTCCTATTGTAATTTACCTAGGACTTCGCCTAGAAACCGGTACTCTTTATTAGTATTTTACTGAAGAAGATGCTTCTTCCTTTTTCTTAATATATAGTCTTCGAATTTCGAAGCCAGGGTTGCTCATTGTCTGTATTTAATTAGCTTACTGCTGCTCTAAGAGATGAGAAAATCAAGAATGCTCCCAGTTTAATAGTAGAGAACCGTCGTATCTATTTCCGCGTCTAAAATATAAGGGCCTGTTTGGTATCCTATTTGAAATTTTTTATTATTTCTCAAAACATTTCTTAAGAACATATTTTGAAAACAATTTTCTTTAAGACTTGAAAACTTGATTGGTTTGTGATTTAAAAATTTTAAATTTTACGACTTAAACTAGACAAAGAGATCTAAAAAGAGATGGTCGCAAGAGAGGGAGAAAGAGGAGAGAGGAGGAAAGAAAGTAAGAGATGATTGAAGGAAAGAGAAAGAAGAGAGGATCAAACGAGATAGAGAAGAAGAGGAGTGAGAGAGAACCGAGAGAATGAAGAGAGGGGATTGAAGGAGAGACGAAAAAGGTAAAAAAAAAAAGGAGATAGAAAGAAGAAAAGAGAGAGATAGATTTGGAGTGAGACGGAAGGGGGAGGGAAAAGAAATGAGTGAGTTTAAGTTTAAAAACTCTAAAAACTCACTTTTTATGTTTTTAGAGAATAGACTATATTTTTGAGTTAGTCTTGAGTTCAGTTTTTTAAAATAGTCCTACCAAACAAGTTTTTAAGGCCTAAAACTTGAAAATTGTTTTTGAGTTTAAATTGAAAATTGTTTCTTGTCAACTCATCTCTAGGTGATATTATGTCGACCCTCATTGTCTTTCTCCGATCGTTCCTTCTCTCTCACTCTCTCTCCCTCTCTCTCCCTCTCTCTCCCTCTCTCTTACTCACAGATACACACATTCATGCACATGGCAATGTTTTTGGTTGTTGAAAAAATGTTTGAATTCGCACTTGGCAATATGCGACAATTTTTTCTTTGCTAAGTGTGAAAGCTGAAAAGGGTCACTTTGGTAAATTCATGAGGTGGCTGCATGGCCTGATTGATCATAAAACAAGGAGCAGTTAAAACTCAGGTTTATTTTATTTTATTTTGTAGGTGACTTGGATAGAACACACTGAATATGATGAGAATGTCGTCCACCACCTCTTCCGGCAATCACTGCGTTCGGGTATGGGCTTTGGTGCACACAGGTGGCTTGCCACTCTGCAAAGGCAATTTGAGAGCCTGGCATTCCTCATTTCGTCTGCCAACTCCAGTGAAGATCACTCAGGTCACCCCACTGCCTTCGATTACATTTCTCTAACAAATACGCGATGTCTCATATTTTGTATTCTGACAAATACGTATGTTGAACAGGGTTAGGTGTCAACGGTAAGAAAAGCATGCTAAAGCTTGCACAGCGTATGGTGGATAACTTCTGTGCTGGGATTTCTGCCTCATCTGTGCGCAAGTGGGACAAACTTTGCTTTGAAAATGTTAGTGAAGATACGAGGGTTATGGCCCGGAAGAGTATGAATGACCCCGGCGAGCCACCAGGGATTGTGTTGAGTGTTGCAACAACTGTTTGGGTTCCGGTATCAAGGCATAGGGTGTTTGAGTTTTTGCGAGATGAACAGTTTAGGAAGGAATGGGACATTCTGTCCAGCAATGTTCCAATGCAACGCATTGTCCAAATTGCGAAGGGCCAAGGAGGTGCCAATGGTGTTTCTCTTCTTCGTGCTAACGTGAGTCTTCTAATTACTTTTCTACTCTCTCTTCCCATATAAACCAGTTCTCTTATTTTCTGTGTTATTTTCCTGATTTCAGGAGACAAATGCCAACGACAGTAACATGCTGATATTGCAAGAGACGTGGACTGACCCTTCGGGCTCACTTGTAGTGTATGCACCAGTTGACACTGAATCAATAAATGTCGTGATGCGCGGTGGAGATTCTGCTTATGTAGCTCTTCTGCCATCAGGGTTTGCAATCCTTCCCGGTGGCCCACCCGGCTATGAAGTGGTCAAATCTGAAGGCAATGGCAGTGATGGCAGCAACGATTGTTTGCTGACTGTTGCATTCCAAATTCTGGTTAGCAGCCTTCCGACAGCCAAAATCAACATGGAGTCGGTTGAGACAGTCGGCACTCTCATATCGTGCACCATTCAGAAGATAAAATCGTCTCTTCAAGCAGCATAGTGTTTGGAAGACCATGCATGCATGCCTACCTGCTTAGCTTTTGTTTTTGCGTTTTGCGTTTTGGAAACAGAAATATATGATACATTGGAGAACATAAGAGGATTAGAAATGGATGTGATATATAGTGAAAGAGGTCGAGATTGGAAGGTTTTGCGAACAGGGGTTTCGAGTCAAGAACGAACCGCTTTTAAAGAATTTGTGTGTGGTAAATTGCTTAGTTGGGTTTTTGGTGTGGTTTTGAACTTGGAAGAACAATAGTTCGTTGGTTCGGGTATTGACTCTGTGGACCCGAGGGTTTGAAGGTAGCCTCAGCTCGGTCTGAGTTTTAAAGAAATACTGTGACATTGTTGGAAGGAACCTTTCGTTTCTGCTAATGGTTATATTTTGGATTTTGGATGATAAATTTTGCTTGGTTTGCTTTTCCTCTAGTTTTATTTTCTTATACTCTGGTTCTCTAGTTAATTTTAATGTTGAATGCTAGTCTCTTTTTGTCTAAACCACCACAAAGTAACCCAGTTGTTAGTGACGAATTTCAGGTTCGTATTCCACATGGTATGTCTTGTGCCTACGTGAGTTTTCCCGAGCATAGAAATAGTGGAATGTCGTGGCGAAGCCACGAGCTGGTCCCCTTCTTACGAAAAAAAAAATCTCCTTTTGTCTCTCTTTTACCTTCATCACCAATTGCAGAATTCTAATAAAATTACTTAAACGGACCAAGTTTCAAACGAGGAAAAACAAACAAACTCATTATCAAACAGAATGTACTCTTTGATATGCCTCCGAGCGGTGTATTGCACAATGTTATGTGAACAAGTTAAAACACGTAACATTCCACTATTTGTTTGGACCATCACCGTCTCATAGTCTAAATGAGAGAACTAGGGAGAGTTTCAAACAAATGAAGGCCCAAAATAAAACTGTGGCCCAAGTTTCCAAAATACTATTTTCTAGCCCAATTTTCAAAAGCAGTCCTTCAAATCCAATGCTAACATAGTTTCGCATTCGCGCCTTACAACTTCCAGTAATTCATCATTTCCCCACAACATTTCGAACTCTCTTCCATTTACACCCCCAATAGGCCCACTAATTTCCCATTTTCCCTCGCCGGTCGTCTCCTACCTTCGCAGCATCGTCATCCCCAAAAACCCTCCGCAAAACCCTAAACCCCCAGCCACCCAAAATGCGCGTATTCTTAACCTACTCATCCAATTTCTTGAACCCCAAGTCAAAAACCCTAAACCCCATCACTTTCCTCCTCTGCAATCTCACCGCGACCCGACCCAAATCGCAGTCGACCTCCATCCCCAGAAAACAAGCCAGAATCCGCGACCACGGCTACGACAACTACATGGAAATCGAAAAGAAAACCCGAAAAGTCCTCAAATTTCAGGACCTCATCCTGTCGCAGCCCAACCAAATCATCCAAGTCTCCCGCCTCGACCTCCTCGCCCGCCGCTTCGGCTTCAAGCAGCACGAGGCCGGCGTTTTCGTGCTCAAATTCCCCCACGTCTTCGAGATTTACGAGCACCCGGTTCAGCGGATCCTCTACTGCCGGTTGACCCGAAAAGCCCACCTCCAGATTGAGCAGGAGAAGCAGGCGCTGGTGGCACAAATTCCTGACGCCGTCACCCGCCTGAGAAAGCTCCTGATGATGTCCAACACCGGGCGGCTCCGCCTCGAGCATGTTCGGATTGCGAGGACGGAGTTTGGGCTGCCGGATGATTTCGAGTACTCGGTAATTCTCAAACACCCTGAATACTTTAGATTGTTTGATGCTGAGGAAACTAGGAACAAGTACATTGAAGTTGTTGAGAAAGATTGTAGCTTATCTGTTTGTGCAATTGAGAAACTTAGGGAGATTGAGTATAGGGAGAGAGGGATTGATGCCGAGGATATAAGGTTTTCGTTCATCGTGAATTTTCCACCCGGGTTTAAGATTGGGAAGTACTATCGGATTGCCGTGTGGAAATGGCAGAGACTTCCCTATTGGTCTCCGTATGAGGATATTTCCGGCTATGACTTGAGGTCGATTGAGGCGCAGAAGCGGATGGAGAAGAGAGCGGTTGCTGTGATTCATGAATTGCTGTCATTGACGGTGGAGAAGAAGATCACATTGGAGAGGATTGCTCATTTTAGAATGGCGATGAATTTGCCGAATAAGTTGAAAGAGTTTCTGCTTCAGCATCAGGGGATTTTCTATATTTCAACTAGAGGGAATCACGGGAAGCTTCATACGGTGTTTCTTAGGGAGGCTTATAAGAAGGGTGAGTTGATAGAGCCAAATGATTTGTATTTGGCGAGAAGGAAATTGGCTGAGTTGGTTTTGATTAGCCCTAGGAAGGCGAGAATGGATAGCGAATTGGTTAGTTACCGCAGAGATTGGGAAGATGATGAGATGGGGCACATTGGAAGAGAACGCGTTGTGAATGCTTTTGAGGATTTTGGAGGTGGGGATGATGTTAGGCGGGAGAGGGATGTGGAGGGTGGTACAAGATCAGATAGTGGTAGTGATTATGACTCTGATTGATGACGATGATCCTTTGTGGTGAAACTATGGACAAAAAGGATTTCCATGAAGCTGAATGACCGAGATAGAACTCGTATTTGCTGCTTGAATCATCACAATCGTGGAAGTTTCAGCGCGATGGAGGGCAATCCACAACTGCATCATCTAACCTAGGTATCTGTGAGACACTGCGATTGGCCGAATTGCTTATTCGCGGACAGCACCTCATATGGAACTGGATCCTTGGATATTGGAGGGCAAAGTTCTGATGTCAGTAGCCTTTAGGCTTCTGCAGAACTTGACGAGATCCCGAAATTGAAGCTTTTGAGGTGAGTTAAACTTTGATTGTAGCTATCTTTTCACTACCATTGCCTCTTTACCTTGTGAATTCGAAAGAAACCATTTTTGAACCATTTGAAGACATTGAACTTAAGCACGAATAAATGGAAGAGTTTTGGTTTGGGAGAATGTCCTTGCAGGTTTCTGAAATCAACCAACACCATCACCACTGCAATGTTGTATCTTGTTTTTACTGATAATAATAGATTGCATCGGGACGGATTCTTCTGCATTCAAATGGATCCAAAAATCCGAAATTTTGGGTGAATGTGTGTTAGGTGAACAGAAACATCGATTGTCTCCATACATGAGTTAAGCCAATTGGCCAAAGCGGTATCAGTAAGCATGTCCCCTTGCATCCAAGTTCGAATGCCACGTCATAAATTGCGGTAGTTTAGATGTCAAACAAGAACCCATTGATGGTCTCGTGGCCAATTGGTCCAATTGGATCCACCAGAAAAGCCCATTTGGTTGGAATTTATTTGTCTTGAATTTGGACCAACCCAATTTATATTACCCACTTGTAGTTGTAGGTAAAGATTCAACTACAATAAACAGGTAAATAAATAAAAACAAAGACGACGACGACATTGATCAATTTTACATATTTTTGTATTGTGTTACGTAGGGCTAGAAAACATAATTGTTTCTCAAAACCGTGTTACGCTAAGTGTTGGTGTCGTCGTCGAGTTTGATTCGCGTTGGTGTCGTCGTCGTCGTCGAGGAGTTTGGTAATCAAAATTTGTATGTGTTCAACTTAATGTAAACAATACACAATATTTGGTTGAAAGTGAAATATAACCTAGTTTTTCAAGCACTAGTATTTTAAAGACACTTTGCAAAGAAAATTGTGTTTGTAAGGGCTGGTTTGGTATTGCTGTGCTTTGAAAAAAAGCTGCTTCTGCTGTGCTGTGAGAATAAGCAGCTGTGAAATAAAGCAGCAGAGTGTTTGGTAAACTTTTTTGTAAAAGTGCTTTTGAAAAAAAAAAAGTAGTATTATAGTGTTTGGTGAAGTTTTATGTAAAACAGATGTGAAATAAAGCCGGTTTTTCAAAGCTGGGTTTTGCAGCTTCTTGTTTTTGGTTTTTTTTCATCCAAAACGGTGAAAAAAAGCTGAAGCTGAATGTTTACCAAACACCAAAAACTGTCACAGCTTTTTTTCATAGCAGCTTTTTTTAAAATCACCTCAATCCCAAACTGGGGCTAAGAGCAATCATCTTCAATCTAAGGCCCATGAAAGAAACTTCTATGAGACGGGTTTACCGTCATCATGATGTTCAGTGCCAATAATATAACGATATGCTGAAAAACAATAACATTTAGCATTATGACATCAGAACAAGACGCTACTGTGTACTCGTATCTTGTAAGTTTTCTAGTAGAGAGCGAGGCCCACAAGCGCAACGGGGCCCACATCCAGACCAAACCTTCACCTAGTTCCTTGCGTACGCGTCGACGTTAATTGCTGAGAAAAATCTTAAGTCTTACACTCACACCTTTCTCACGTGAAAGCGATCCCCATTCCCTTAGTTACGAATGCCCTCGTCCCTCAACCGTCCGATCTCACCTGATCGATTTTTACAAACCGGCCGTCGTTGTCGTGAGTGTGTCCCACGTGTCCGTTTTCTGCCCCAATCATCTAGTTGGCGTTATGTGCATTCACTTTATCTTTTTGGTCCGGTTCTGCACGCATGATAATCGTGACCGGTGGACCACCTGATCACTTTTGCCACTTATTTTGTTTTTTTTAATCAAACAATAAATTTTATTAGATTAAATGTAAGATTAGCCACCGATGAGTTTGAATCAATCTTAATTCTTCACAGCCAAGAATTTCCAAAAATTTAATTGAGAAATTTGTAGGGAACCATTTGCTTTATTTTTTACACTCATTATAAATAGGGAACTTTCATGAAAATGACTTGGACTAAGTTTATTTTAATAAAAAATCATGCTATAACTTTATTTAATTAAAAAGACTTAATTTTTAATGAAAAACCCTTAAATTTTAATAAAAATGACAAAAGAACTTAAATTTTAATAAAAAAAGACATAATTTTAATAAAAAGGACAAAAAATTTGACACATGGACTCACGGTACACTGTTTATGAAACTTATGACACTATTTATGAAACTTACTACACTATTTATGAAAACTTACGACATTGTTTATGAAACTTACGACACTGTTTATGAAAACTTACTAAAATGAAAGTCTGAAGGGTCCTCTCTTTCTGCACATAAATCCTTCTCTCCCACATTCTTTAGGGCTGGGTTCGGTTCAAATCGGTTCGGTTTTTTGCCAAAATCGAAACCAAACCGAAATTTCGGTTCGGTTTCGTTCGGTTTCAGTTTTTTTTTTTTTTTTTTTTTTCTCAAAAATTGAAATCTAAAATTTTAACATCTCCAACACAATCATAACATAAGTTAAACTTGACAAATGCACAAAGATGTAGCTACTCTCCTTAACATTAGAGATAAGAACTGATACGCTTTGCAGGGGGGGACATTTTTATTCTTGCACATGAGTAAAGAACCCATTCGTGCAAAAGAAATTGTTGTTTTTAATATTGATGTAAGTTCCTTTGATTGTTTTTGTTCAAATGGGTATGCAAATAGGAAACTTTTAAGATCAGCTGCTGCCTAATCCCAGCAGCTGCATAACTAAACAGTTTTACAAAGACATTTTCGGTCATTGGTCAGGAAAGAATTAATTGGGCCTCCTCACTGGTCAGTTTCTGTACTCTTATATTTGTTTCACAGTAGGGAGGGGTTATAAAGATAAGGACACTTGCTTCCAGTAGTGAATGTACTGACCTACATACGCTTTTTAATTTGGTTCCTAGCTATAAGCTCATTCTCTTTGTTGTTATGTTGATCATACATAAAATCAACAGAGATTTTAGTGAATTCTTCCATCTGGTAACTTAGATGGTTCACTTTTTACTTTTATCTTCATCTAAGCACACTTGAGCTTACAAATTGGGTTTAGAAAGTAATACCCAAAACATATAATTAAATAAAAAATAATAATTTAATTAATTCGGTTCGGTTCGGTTTCTAGACCACTGAAACCGAACCGAACCGAACCAAAAGAATTCGGTTCGGTTCGATTTTTTCGGTTTGGTTTTCGATTTTCGGTTTTTTGAACCCACACCATTCTTCTCCCTCTTTGAACCAGACTGTTCAACATCGACTTTGCCTGTCAAACTTGTAGCTTCACCATTGGCATTACGTCCCACAACTAACTGTCTCCCTTCACCATTGCCTATTTGCAGATACCCATCAACTCTCGAGTTTAGTGAATTCGCGTTACCATATCTACACTACTATCGTTTTGGTTAATTGAATTACCAGAAACTTCAAAATGTTCATTACTTCCATCTAATCCAACCTTTGCCCATCTTTCCATCTCCTCCACACTATGACTAGCTTCTTCACTCCTCCCCTGTCTCCACCCTTTGATATCATCAAAATTCACATCCACTCCACTACTTCCCACAAACCTAAAGCTCTCACTTTCATCCACATGATCAAAGTAATCCCAGGAAGAATCTTTATCCCGCAGAGGAGGAGGCGACGACGGCAGTGGAATATCCTCATCCACGTAAATACTGCTAACCGGATTGAACCTTACAGTCACAGCAGCAGCACCTCCTGACCTCATATAACTCAACCTTGCCACAGGAAGCAAAGCGGGCCTCTCGTTGCACAGAGGCAAGTCCGAAGCGTCGGCCAAAGGCGATGGCGACGGCGACGGCGACTGCAAGGGGTAGAAGAAAAAAAAACCTATTAAACAAAAAGATGGGAGAAAAATGGAGTGTTTGAAGTTGGGGGGTTACCCGTCCTGCGCAAGTTGGATGTGTTAGGTTTTTTTTTTTTTTTTTTTAATTACTCTTTTGTCCTTATTATTAAATAAAGTTAGTGGGTGGTTTTTGATTAAAATATAAAGATTTGAAGCCATTTTCATTAGTTTTCTTTTATAAATAAGTAAACGAGCCATATATTGTATTTTTTTTATTTATTATTCTAATTTATGACTTTTACACGAAAACATTTGGTAAGAAATAAACATTAAAAAAAAGAAAGAGAATCTCCGAGAACACCCAGAACCGAAATAGCAAAAAACAAATGCTTGGCGTGCCTCATGCATCCTACCCCAAATACAAATATTGTCAACATTGTAACCAATAGAAGAAATAGCATTTACAAAAAATAGCATATGCATGAAAACTAACTTCTCTATAAACATGTTCCTTAAAATTTATTTGATACATTCTATTTTTTCTTTCAACGCATAATTTACCTTAAAATCAAAAAAATTGATTGACCAAATTATTTCACGACCTCCTCAATTTATGAGTGAATCCAAATGAGTAAACGTATCATTGATGCTGACAATAATCGATCGATATTTCAAGTGAGTAAACGTATCATTGATGCTAATAAAAATCAATCTAAATCTCCACTCTGTACAAAGAAATTATCAATCTACATCTCGTGAACGACAGTTGTCGATGATTAACAGATTAAAAAGAAAATTATTAGATAAAATCACATTTCATATATTTTTGAGTAGGCCCAAGGCTCACCACACCTTCGTCATTCCTTCTCCTGTCAATTGATTGTCTGTCAAAACCAGCACACTCCTCCCCAACGAAGTCAAACCACCAAATCCAAAAATCCTCCATTTTTCCATCCCATTTGTCGTTCTTCCACGACGGTTAACCTAAATTATCCTTTTCTTTTTCAATTTATTTTCCAAATTCCACACGCTTTCGTATTTATAGGTAGAGAGAGATAGAGGCGGAGGTTGAGAGAGGAAATAAATGGGCAATTCATTCGGGTGCTCTGCCTCCGGCGAACGGCTGGTTTCGGCAGCGAGAGACGGCGATGTAGTCGAGGCCAAGATGCTCTTGGATTGCAATCCTTGCCTTGCCAAATACTCCACCTTTGGCGGCCTCAACTCCCCTCTCCATTTCGCCGCCGCTAAGGGCCACAACGAGGTGCTTTTTCCGTCTTCTCTTCCTCTTTCCTTTCCTGGGTTGTTTTTTTTTTTTATTGGTTATCCGATTTCTGATTTGGGTTTTCTTTTCTGGGTTTGATTCAGATTGTTTCTTTACTGCTGGAGAATGGAGCTGATGCCAATTCCAGGAATTACTGCGGGCAGGTACGAAAGTTGGTGTTTTTTCTCATTTAAATTTTGATTGTTTGTCAGACAGTAATTAAATTTGTGTTTTTGGATCCCCATTAGAGTAAATTTGACATTTGGGTATTGATCTGGTTAGAAAGGTTAGTGATTGGTTTGCTTTTTCGCATAAATCGAACCATCTTAACGAAAAAATTGAAGCTCATGGGGGATTGAACCAATTTCATGCTTAAGTTTGTTAAGGTGACAGATTTTATTCTAACGAAAGTAGATAGGGAAAACGCAGCCGGGATATTTTCCTTTATGTGCAACGGAATTTTCATACCGAGTTTGATACGAATGTTGATTAAGTTATTTGATTTCTGTGTTTAAAGACAGCATTGATGCAAGCGTGCCGATATGGACACTGGGAAGTTGTACAGACCCTCTTGCTCTTCAGATGCAATGTAAGTTTTGATTGTCTCTTTTTTTTTTGTTGCTATTTAACTGGATTCTAATATTTGAGTAATTAATCTTTCATAGTGAAGCTAGATATATCAGTTATGCTTCGGAAAAAAAATTTGATTCGTGATCCAATATTTAGTCATAGTATTTTTCTTTATACTAGGTTGCGAGAGCAGACTATCTTACTGGCAGGACTGCTCTTCATTTTGCTGCTGTAAATGGGCATGTAAGATGTATAAGACTAGTCGTGGCTGACTTTGTTCCAAGTGCTCCTTATGAATCTCTGACCACTCAGGCAGATAGCGACAGAGGTGATGGTGCAAATGCCGTGAACAAAAATGAGCAAAGGTATGTGGTAGCTTCTGTTTTCTTTGTCAAGAAGATTTATTATGAATGTAAATTCTTTCATGATTGGAGCAATAATGGAAAAGGGTAATGTGATGGGATTGCTTTCCATTTCTACGGATTCAAAGCAGCTAAGTCACTAAATTCTTTTTCTGCATGAAGTTTTCCGTGCACTATGTTAATAGATGCAAACTCTGTTTAGCCCATCCAAATTCTTGCTGGAGTTATATCGCCCAGATATTTATATTTGTTTAGGTTTCAAACAAACCGTTATCGGATAGGTTATGCGGGTGACTTTAGATTGTACAGAATCATTTGATCTACACATATATTTCTTGCTATTTATCCATTCTATTCCAGTGCAGTGCTCTATCCAAACTTGTAAATAAGGTAGCGGATTGTGGTATCACTGCTCTCCATATGGCTGCATTGAATGGATATTTTGATTGCGTACAGCTCCTACTTGATCTTCAAGCAAATGTGTCTGCTGTGACGTTTCACTATGGGGCTTCTATGGATTTGATAGGTTTGCTTTTTGTTTAGTAACCAGTATGTTAACTGAAGGAATATTGCTTTCCCATCCTGCTTCAAACTGAAGTGGAAGTTTATTCTTTGTAGGAGCTGGAAGTTCTCCACTGCATTATGCTGCTTGTGGGGGTAACTTAAAGTGCTGTCAGGCAAGAATTTTTTAGTTTTGACGGCGTGTGTAAATTAGTTTCTCTCTCTTGGGGTTTAAACTGATGGTGTCCGTATTTTTTCAGATCCTCCTTGCAAGAGGTGCCAGCAAGACGACTTTAAACTGCAATGGGTATGGGTCTTTTGGTTTTCACAATAATGTTCAGTTACTGTTGAAATGATTAATGTGAAGCATATTCTTTCAGGTGGCTTCCAGTTGATGTTGCCCGAATGTGGGGGCGCCACTGGCTTGAACCACTTCTAGCACCCAATTCTGACTCGACAATACCAGCGTTCCCCCTATCTAATTACCTATCCTTGCCTCTCATGAGCATACTGAACATAGCGAGGTAACTCTTCAACTAAGTACATCTATAGATGCTAACGCATGTCAAGTTTCTGGATATCTTGTGCTTGGTGTCGAGAGTTTCACCCAAAGGACGCCACATACTCGTAGACAAATTCGAATCCTTAGTTAAGAAAGTTTTACCATGTGTATTAGTGCCACCACATAGACTCAAGTTCTTTGGAATTTACTGCAGGGAATGTGGATTTAAGTCCATGACAACATCAACCGACGACACAGATACTTGTGCTGTCTGTTTGGAAAGACCATGTTCAGTAGCTGCAGAAGGTTTGTCCCTTAGTGGTTATTTTTCATGTCTTATGTTTTCCTGATACTTTACAAACTACCTTTTTCCCATAGTATAGCTGAATGAGTGCTAAGATTATTTGTCCGACCGCTGTCATATTAAGTGTGTGGATTATAGAAATTCAGTTTTTTTATGTACAAGATATACTCATCCTTTGTTTACTTGTACCTTCAGGCTGTAAGCATGAGCTTTGTGTAAGATGCGCACTCTATCTTTGCTCAACGAGCAACATACCTTCCGAAACGGTGGGCCCACCTGGGTCCATTCCATGCCCACTTTGTAGGCACGGAATCATCTCCTTTGTCAAATTGCCTGGCTCCCCAGCAAAGGAAAATAGATTACAGATGTCACTTGGCCTTTGTACCCCTTGTATACTTCACCCTCGTGACCCAGAGCGTCTTTCTCCAACTTGTGCACCAGAGATCCGAAAGAACCGTGTGGCTTCAGTTTCTTCGGATATGCTGTGTCCTGTCACATGCAGTCCATTTCCTTCTGTCACCATTCCTTTGTGCACGTGCAATGATGGACCATGCCCACCATTTGAAACCCGGGAGGCAGAAACCCAAGATGAATTGCCCAGACGGCCCCAAGCAACATCAACAGACCAGGACAAGATGGAAGGGCCGAGACTTGGAAAAACAACATGCTCAAACATGTTTTGGAGCAGAAGGAGCTGCAGTAGGGAGCATCAGTGCAATGCTGAAATAAATGCTTAACGAGTTTGATGACGATGGTGTGCCTTCTCATGTGTCTCAGTCAAAAGGAATTTTTGATTTCACATCAGCATTGTCGAACGCTGTTTGTTTGATCTCTTCTGGCCGTGAAGTGTATGAAATTATGCAAACCCGTGTTTGCGTCCGGTTTTTGTTCGGCGAGCTACATGGTGGATTTGGGTGTTGGCAGCACAGTGTAATGTTCTCATGTGGTATTTACGGCGGCTGTAAAATTTGTATGTTTGGAATAACATTGATTGTAATTGAATGTGAACAAAGAAAAGAAGAAAAAAGATCATTTCGCTACATCTTTCCTTTTTATTTAACTTGGTTTTGGACCAACTCATAAGGATGTTTTTCGAAACCTTGATTTCAAATTTAAACCTAAATAGATTGTGCACCTAAATCGTAAAACTCCTCCAAAGTTTGAACCAATTCCGTTCTTTGAGAGAGATTGTCACCGTAAATTCTTCAACTATTTACCCTGCTTCTCAGCTCATTGGGTGTCTACTCTAAGGATCTCTTCCAGTGACAGACTTTGGTTGTTGGTAGCTTTTAAAGTGCTACTTGCACTATTTGGTCGGATAATGGGAGTGTTCATAGCGTGGGTGGCTTGTCTACCCTTATTTTCTGTCTATTCGTTTGGTTTGTTGGTCCTTATTCTAGGCGGTGGCAACGTTGTGACGATGGAGCTATTGACTTGATGGAGGTGATTGCTTTACTTTTTCAAATCTCCGTTTTTTTCTTCGTTTGTGCTACCATGAGTTGTTTTGGGCCTTTTTAAAGTCATTTTTTTTGTTGTGAATTGGGGTTTTGCTTGTCTGTTTTGGACTTTTTCTTTGAGTTGTTCTTATATTGTACTAACTTTCTCTAAGTAAAGAAAGTTAATTTTGGTCTGCATAATTCAAACACATCATTCTAACCAACTTTGTTATGTTCAAATCAGCATGCTCTTTTGCTTGATGAAAGGGTTTGAGTAACGCTAGAAGAATTATATTATCAGATCGCATTACATTAGCAGTCGGGACCCCATTACATTAGAACTTAGAAACGATCAATTACCTATATGCATGCCACGTCCCAATAGCACGGTGACACGTAGCTATGATGCCTAGCTACATGAGCCGTATCACCAATCAACAATCAACAGATAACCAAAAAGCGACATTGGGACCTACTACTGTCCCAGAAACCTGGTACAACCTAATAAGTTGTTATTATGTGCGTACATAATAACAAACCCTAATACGTACGATCATATGCATGCCCTCTCTGCACGCTATAGAGAAGACCAGCACAGCAGGAGATACAAGTCTCCAATCTTCTCATGACATATTTAATCTTATTTATATGCAGTAGTAATTAGTCATCATCTTCTTCTAGCAGCAGTTTCTCGCTGTGCATTGAAATAGACGGCAGCCACAGGTAGCCCAAGACCGTTCTCCTGCGAGAATTTTCTGGTGTTGAAATTGTCCCTGGAAGCTGGAGCTCTCACTGTTTGTCTTCCTCTCTGCTTGAATAGCAAGAACACGTACCTGTGAATGCCTACGACCGGCTTTGGAGTTTCATACTCCACAGTTTCTTTCCCTGTTAATTATATAAAACCCAAAATATTATATTTGGCTAAGAACAAATCTTCATTTAGCCCTAAACCCTAAATATATATATATATATAGAGGAAATCTTTAAGGGAAGGGATCCCCATTTTTTTTTATAAAAATAGAGATTAGTTGTGGGGTCCACACTACAATGAACTTTAACGATTCGAACAGTTTATTTTTCAAGTTGCACCTCATAGATCATTCTTGTAAAATATTAGCCAAATTAGAAATGTTTAAGACATCTAATTGGGTTCAAAGAAATTAACGAATACTTTGTTATATAAGAAACAATGAAATTTTATCTTGATAATTAGATAGGTAAATGGTTTCGGATTGAATTGAATTTTTGCAAGAATGATCTATAAATCGAGACTTACGAAATAGACGGTTATGATCATTGAAGTTCGATGTGAAGTGAGCTCCCACCTAATCCTCATTTTTTGAAAAAAAAATAGGAATCCCTTTTCATAAAGGGCATATATATATATATATATATATATATATATATATATATATATTATTCATGTCGGCAATGACTTAGTTACTTACCAAATGATACATCAGTGGTCCCAGGAATGTCTGTGACCATCCTGAAATATATAGTTTTGTGAAAGTTAAATAATTAAGGTACAATTTATATCTAAAACTGTAGTATGTGAGCTTGTATGACAAGTAAAATATACAAACCAGTGGAGATGTTCTTTCAGGTATGGATCACTGGGGCCTGGATAATCTGGGTCTGTCATTAGCTTCATCAGAAGTTATCATCCGAAAAAAAAAGAAAAAGGTTAGTTATGTCACACTAACTAGTACTATCAATGCATCATATTATCTTGCCGCAGCAAATAAGCAATCACAAATTATTGGTGAAATTAAATTACTAAGGTATAAGCAGTCCTCATATCGTCACCGCCGATGTCGACGCGAGGTTTTGCAGCAATGACAGAAGGCATGAGCTCATGTCCATTAGCAACTTGCTTGTTTGGATTGTAAACTACATTCAATTTCACACTTGGGGTGAAGATGTCGACAACCTCTCCTATCACTCTTCCTACAGTCAATGTCTCCATCGTCCTCGACATGTATACAAAAAGAAACGGAGTGAAAAGAGTGAAGAAGATGTGTTATCTTAATTTCTGCTAGAAAGTTGATGCAATGCATTGGAAGCGAGACTACGTTGGCTTTTATAGGCACAAGAACGGCCCAGCAGGAAGCATAAATTAACTAATATTAGTTAATATTCCTTAATTAATTACTGTTCAGGAGCAAGAAGTTTATAGATAAATTGATTAAAAGCATTTATTCAGGCATCTGATGTTCAGAGTTTGATTCCCGACGTGGTCTTAAAATTTCTATTTAGGGAAAAGACATGTGAAATAAGCTTTCAAATTCGAGCTATCTTTTGATAGATGTGGTAAGAAGCCATTAGAAGGATGAGTACTTTGTTCAGTCAGAGCAAAGAGATCCCTCTGAAAGCATGAAGTTACATATATTGGTGTCTCTCCCTGTAGAATCTAATGTCATTGCCTTATTGGGTTAATGAGAAGGAAGAATATAACCTTTTTCTACTTAAAAAACAATATCTTGGGAAAATGGGAATTCATCTTTTAGAGGTGCTTAATAATTCTCTGTATGCACATCCTTTCTTTCTAACTTTAGAAATTAAGGAAATATATATATATATAATTCTCTTATCAACAAGCCTGGAAAAAGTGTTGTAATTTCGAATCTCTGGCAACCAACGGTATGGGATGTTCAACGATGCAGCTGCACTCTCATCTCTCCCTTTCCAAATACTATAGCTCTGGCTGCCGATTAAAGAAATTCTCTCCTCTTACCAATACCACACGTGTCACATCGTTCATTGGACATGGAGTGCATTCTGTGTAATTGGACAGTGACGTTATTGAAACCCTAAAACTTTCTTATATGAGAGAAGCTCTCGTGCGGGTAACACCTTCATATGGTGTTACAACTTCATATATATATATATATATATATATATATATATATATATATATAGGGTAAAAGACTGTTTACTACTCTCATGTTTCGTGGTTTTCAACATTTAGTACATCAAGTTTTTTTCGTCTCAGAGTCATACCTAAAGTGTAAATTTTGGGACAGTCTCATACATCCGTTTGTCAAACTATTAAGTCTCCCATTAACTGTGACGTGGCGCCCATGTGGACAATGACTGGACGCCACGTGGATATATATATATATATTTTTTTTTTTTAGGGGTTAAAAAAAAACAATTTCCCCCCCCCCCCCAAAGTTTTTTTCCCACAACCATGTACCTTACATTTTTTGAAAAAAAAATCAAATTAAATAGGAAAAAAACCACAACTTTCTATTCCAAATTTGCAAATTCAATTCCAAACAAACTTTGAATTCTAAATATGCAAATTCATCATTTAAACTACCAACAAAGTCGAATTGTCAACAACTTTCAATTCACAACAAAGTTCAATATACACCCTCAAATTCACACAAAAGTATCAAAAGACCACAACTTTTACAACTAATGGGTCAAGGTGTTCTTCCAAAAACACTAAAGATCTATCCAAAAAACTGTCCAAAACACTAATGGGTCAACTTTAACAACTAATTGAACTATGTCCAAAACACTAAAGATTTATCGAAAAGTTGTTTCCAAAAAAACTAAAGGCATATTCAACTATAACAAAATGAACCCTTAAACAACCTAAAGCATTAAAGCAGCATCATGGAACATTCCTCCTCCTTTTTTGACCTCTTGCAGTAGACTTTGAAGTGGTTTGAGAAGCTTGATTAGCTGAGATGAAGGTTGTGGAGCTTCCTGAGTGCATGGCCGAGATGAGGGTTGTGATGCCTTAGATGTTGAGGCCTAAGTAATGAACCCATATAGCATTAGCACTGACAGATACTACACTTCACAAATAACAAATTCACTTAAGAAATGAAAAATCAACAAAAAATATCAAAATTATACCTCATTTTTCTTGCTTTTTCTTGCTTTTCTAGCAACTGGATGATGATGAGTGGTAGGGTATCTGGCCTTGTTGTGTCCTGAGGCCTTGCAAACACTACACTTCACACTCTTTTGCCTTATCTTGCTTAACTTGAATTCATTTTCTTCACCCTTCTTATGTCTCTTCTTTTTTGGTCTCTCTGGTTGCCTTTTAAAAGTTGGAGGAAGAATGCATTTGTTTTCAGATGGCTCCCAAAATTTCATGCATTGGACGGGTTGAATCAAGTTTTCGTAAGCTTCAAAGTACTTCTCCTTCTTGTACCAAGAGGAAACAAATTCCTCAGGCTGTCTCCTTGCATAATAGATGGCCGAGCAACCATGTATGCAAGGAAAGCATGTCAAATCTCATATTGTGCATGAACAAGTGCACCCATTCAAATCCACCACAAATACATTGCCTCTGCCTTCATCCACTTCAAATTTTTCTCCTCCAGACCATGTAACTATAGTGTGTGAGCTTTTCAGTTTGTACTCCTCCAACTTCTTCTGGATTTTTGGGCAGATAGCTCATTTATCCTTCCTCACTGCATCTCTTCTCAACCATATCCTCTTCATCAATAAAACTCTTATAGTTTCCAACATGGTAATAATACACTTGTCCCTAGACCTTAGGATAAAACAATTGAAGCTCTCACAGAGGTTGTTTAAGAGAATGTCACACTGAGTGTGTGTCTTAAAGTGTGACCTACTCCAATCCAAGGCTGGTCTCTTCTCCAACCATTTATAAGCTTCTTCATTCAGCCTATTCACCTCAGCCATACTCTCCCTAAAATCAGCGATGGTTGTTGCCTTGGCAGCATTCCACAAGGCATCCTTTAATCATTTCCCTTTAAACCCATTTGCCTTGTAGTTGGTGTATAAATGCCTAACACAGAACTGATGATTACAATTAGGCAGCACATTCTCAAAAACTGGTATTAAACCCTTTTGTTTGTCAGAAATGAAACTTCAAGCACGCTGGTTCACAATTCCCAAGTCAGCAGCTAGCAGTTCCAGAAACCAAACCCAAATGTCCTTGTTCTCGAGCTCTACTATAGTATATGCAATAACCCGAGTTTGGTTATTTGCATCCATTCCCACTGCAAACAGTAACTGGCCCTTGAACACTCCCTTCAAGTGACAACCATCCAACCCTACAAGCTGCCCACATCCATTCCTAAATCCATTTTTGCAAGCCCCCAAACAAATATCAATTCTCTGAAATATCACATGAGCATCATCATATGGCAGCACCTTCATCTGAATTGTACTACCCGGGTTTGTCCTCCTAAGCCCATCACAGTACTCCCACAACTTTGTGTACTGATCCATGTTACTCCCCTCAAGGATTTTCAAACATTGTGCTCTCACTCTGTAGGCTATCTTGATGTGGATCTCAACCATTCTTTCCTCTTTCACTGTCTCCATAAATGTAGTGATGGGCATGCTTGGGTTAAGTCTGAACTTGTCCACATACCTCTTCACAAGCCATGCCACTTTGCAGTTAGGATTTTCCCTCCAAATCCTCGGACATTCATGTTTCCCAACATAGGTTTTCACTTGCATTGAATCTTCATTGTACATCCTGGAAGCATACAATCTCCATGGACAGTTTTTCTCACACCTTGCACTAATCTTCCATTTCTCATTCCTTTTTAGCTTAATAGAAGATGCACTATGCTTAATAGAGTGAGACCACACTGCATCTCTCAACTGTGCAGCATCTCTGAACTTCAATCCCTTTTCAAACTTTGGATCATCCATGTCGGCTTTTTCATTAAACTCGAGGTAGATGACCTTCTCATCACATTCTGAACCTAAATCATCAACACTGTGCAGGCCATCTGAGTCTTGTCTCTCATCATCAAGGGGAACATCTTCTACATCATTTGCATCAATAACGCCTTCTGGATGTTGGTTCCCAACCCCTTCACCCCTTTCAGCCTCTCCAACGACACTTTCTACAGCCATATCATCTACTACACGACGATCATCATCTTTTAAACTGTAGTCACTGTCCACAAACTCATTATTTATAGTATCATCCTCTGCATTTACTACCATAAACAATGCATATTTGTTAAAATCCTAAACTTTGCAAAAATAATTGAATACTGAAATTAAAATTGTAAAAATAAATGTTTCAAAAATTTTACCTTCATTCGCTTCTACTTCGGTCCCTTCATTAACTTCTTCAACTTCGTGACCTTCTTCAGTTTCATCACCTTCATCATCAGCATTGAGAGGACCATCTTCAGCCTCATCTCCACTTCCTTGTCCTCCCTCAGTTGCTTTAGCCTCATGTTCATCATCACCATTGTAGGCTATGTCATTCAAAAGACATAGCCGTTTTTCTAAGTCATCTGCACCCCCTTTTGCTCTACCCTTCTTCAATTTTGATCCACTTCCTTTTGTAATCGAAATCGCCACCCTCGATTCCTCAATATCTTCTATAATGACACCTTTTTTTTTAATATGACACTCTCATCTAGATTCATCAAAAGCTTATGTTTCAAGGCAGCTTGCTTCGGACTTAGATGTTCTAGGTACATTTCTATTTCCCTAACCCCTGGAACATACTTGCACATTTCACCCACATCTTGGTCCCGTTCAATAAGCATTAATCTCTCCCAATAAGACATCCCAGGAATCCTATAGTGATACAACATAAACCCATCATGTCCTAACTCCTTAACCATTTCATCAATCTCGAAGAAAGACATGAAGTCTTTGTCTATGTAATCAAACCAAGCCTCAAACCCTCCTGTATATGCACTTTCAGACCACTTCCCACCGTGGTTAATTTTAAGGCTAAATAATTCGGGCATGCCTGCAAAGTCAAGGAGAAAGGTGAAAACAACATAAAATCCTAGAGGCACATGGGGAAAAAGATGAAAACACTAGTAGGACCATGAGGAAAAAAGGTGAAAACAAAACCATGGGGACCATGAATACAATTTCACCTTTTTTCCTAGAAAAAAAAGGTGAAAGCAAAACCATGGGGACCACCATTGAAGACAAAAGCACATGCACAACCCACTACAAAACACAATTCCAAAAACCATATAAAAAAAAAATGGGATTGGAATTCACAGATCCCTAATCCCTAAAATTCAAAATTGAAAAATCAGAAAGCCTAAACCCATATTATCTACACTTCGAAAAAGGTAGGTTACTTACAATAAAGTGGTGTTTCACCCACTTCGATCCTCCTTTTTTCCCACCCCATCGCCAGCGATGGCTTCACGACAATCTTTCCTAGAAACGTGTGCGCAACATACGACGGCATACGAGGTGGAGTGATCGCATGCGAGGTGGAGCGACGGGGAGGTCTAGTGACGGCCCGTGGGTAGGGTTTCGAACGGAGATGGGGGGTCGCGATTTTCTGGGGGAGTGAAAAGTGAAACCACTTTTCACTTTTTCTGAGGGAGATGGGGTGTCGCAAATTTTGAATTTTGAATTTTTTTTTTTCACTGAAACCCCTTCTCTAAAAAAATAATATAAATATATATATCCACGAGGCGCCTAGTCATTGTTCACATGGGCGCCACGTCACAGTTAACGACAGACTTAACAGTTTGACTAACGGATGTATGAGACTGTCCCAAAATTTACACTTTAGGTATGACTGAGACGAAAAAAATTTGATGTACTAAATGTTGAAAACCACGAAACATGAGGGTAGTAAACAGTCTTTTACCCATATATATATATATATTATAGTATTGATGCATGATATTATTATCCGTCATGATCCTCAAGTTTAGTTTTATACACGTTATAACTTAAATGAATTTGTAATATTATCTGACTGTGTGACTGTAACGCTAACCAATACCCTAAAATGCCAGTTCCTTCTTTAAGCACAACTTTATATATTATAATGGCAAAGGTCTCAAAAGACAGAAACCGAAGGAATTTGGACGATGGCAACCACTTGTCCGATGGTATACGATGCATGAATGGGAATTAACCACTCCAAACTTGACATCTCATTCGATTAGAAAGCCTCAAAACGCTTTCATTTTTACTCATTTTATTCTTGCAATTGACCGCTGTCATGCTCACTAGCAACTTTCTCCAATCATCAGCACAAATGAGGGGCAAATCGGAGTCTTTCTGTCCTCGGCATTTGACACGTTTCACATCTTTTGGGGAGCTTCACTTTTCTAGTGAATTATGTCCACGTGTTTTTTTCTTGGACGTTGATTCCATGTCTGGGAGTTGTAGGATTAGCTTCTATAAAAACGAAAAGATTAAATCTTCTGCACTCGTTTTGTGTGTGACTTCTCTATGACATCTATAATTTATTACACTTACTAAATTTATGACAACGAACTTAAGGAGAATTAAATTTATCAACACATGTCAATCAATGATATAGGCTATAGAGAAGCCAATAGAAACCAAGTGCAGAAGATTTAAACTCTAAAACGAAAGAATAGAATCTCATTAGCCTTTAATTTCTATGAATAAAAATTTAATTAAACACCACATTTTCCCTTTTTTTAACTGTTACAAATGGAAGAAATGCTCAATATGTCACTTGAATTAATAATTAGTTGCATCAACTCTTGCTCCGCTTCAAATTTATGGCAAAAAGAAGTATACATGCAACGCAAGGATAATGCTATGTCATTTAGTTTACAAAATTTTATTTAAAAATTTAGTCTTCTTAGCACTGCTAGCGACGCAAATGCCCTCATTACATGAATATATGTCTTCGAGGGTATCGACGTTTTTAACGTTGTTTTATCTTAAGTTATGTTCGAGGATTGAATTTTCTATCCAAATGAAAAACAACAATGTCCCAAATACGATCAGAAGAGTCCCAGTGAAGTCCAATGCATACAAGTTCACCCGAAATTCGTCACAATTGAATATTGGATAGGTTACATGCTGACAGGCGCTTGAGGGGCTTGACATATTGTTCATGATCTTCGGCCCAGGCCAGTTCTTGGGTTGGGTTGGTTGGTTGGCCTGCATAACTCTTACAAACACTTGTCGAAGGGCACAAGACCGCAAGTGAGGGCTCGAGGAGTTTTATTTTGGTTCTTGATATTTCAGACATGGAATTACATGGACACATATTTCTTTGTTTCGTTTCTTACATGTTCGTAAACACATAAAAAGTTAGGAATTAAAATGATTAGTAAATAGTAAACCAACAAGAAGTGGTTGTGGAGGCTTTGGTTCTTTGTATGATTATGCGCAACACTCTTAGATCTAGTTTTTTTTGGTTGAGGTGCTGTTTTCAGTTTGGGGTGATGTCTTCCTATGCAGAGGAAGTGGCGGCGGTGATTGACGTTTGGCAGCTGGAGATTAGGGTTTTTGTTGTTGCTTTTTTTTATTGTTGCCTACTGACCTATGATTGTGCGGGCCTCCTTTTGTGTATTGGGTTGTAGCTCTCCTTTGTTTGGGTCTGTCTTGTATTTTATGTCTTACTTTGTTTATGTATGGTTTTGTAATTTGCTTGGACTTGAGTTCATCTATCATAAATTGTAATTCTCAAAAAAAAAGTATTTCGAAAATAGAAAAGATAAAAAGGATTAATTCCGTGAACCGTAGCCAACCAAACCAAAATAGAAATAGTTTAGGATACTGCTAGGGAAATCAAATTTTTAAGCCAAACGATGTATCATCAATTGAAAATAAACACGTTAATCAATACTTAAATAATAATTTAATCATCAACCATTATATTATTTGATTTGTAAATTTAATTTAAAAAATTTGATCTCTGTATAATTATCCAATAGTTTAATCTTCTCTCATTAATAATACAAAATTAAACATTCACCTACGATCTATTAACACGTCAACGAAAACACACCGTGAGAAACCAAAACCTATCATCAATCCATCGTCCAGAACCAGAACCAGAACCACTCGACCAGGGAATCAATAAAATACGCGGTTGTCTCACAGTCACAGATACGTAAGAACTCACCCATCAGTCGGGGATAAAAGCAGCTTTTGGCGGAAGCACGGCCAGTCGATCTGCTTTTAACCCTTAAAGTGATGCCAAATTGCATAGCCATACTGATTTTTCTTACCTGCTTTTCTCACGCAAAGTCACTTCAGAAATCTTTCTCAATCTTCCATCTTTGGAATTCCTTCACGCACACCAAAGAGAAAGCTTTTCTTTTTTCCATCAATCCCAACCCTTAAAATTCTCCCAAAAGCTAGCAATAAATCCTTCTTGTTTCCTCTTCCAATCAGCTCTCTCAAAACGTGCACGTTTCAGCTCTTGTTATTATTGTTCTTGTTCGATGGACTGGTGCAGTACAGTGCACAGTGCAGACTAGACATGTGGCCATCCGGAAACTTTCCTTCACTGCTTGCTGCCATTAATGGCTTGCGTACTTTCTAAAGAAACCTCGCCTTGCTAGGGTTTCAATTTTCATGCAATATATAGGTGATGTAATCTGCCTCTCATCTGCGTTCTGCAGTGGCTAATCATTAACTACACTACTTAACAAAAAGTTAAAAAAACTAGTGATTATTTCACCCAATTAGGTTATCCAATGCATTCATGCTTATTTTTGTTTTTTTTTAAGGTTATAGTCAAATTGAAATTTGGTAGGATTTTAATAAATTTTAAAATCTGGATGTAGTCGATTAGAGTAAAAACAAGAATTTTAAAAGATTATGAAATTATAGTGTATTCAAATTAAGATTTAAGAAGATTTTAAAGAATATACCAAAATCAAGGGATAGTTGATTAAGAGTTTAAAGAATACATTCAAATCTAGGTAAAGATTTATTAGGATTTTAATGGCTGGAGGATTTTGAGAGATTTGAGAGTGGGTGGTATAATAAATACAAAATGCCATCAAAAATCCAACCCTACCTTATGTGATTTCTTTTCATGTTCATCACAGAAGTGGAACAGTCTTTGTCTCTCATCTTCCTCTATCGTCACAAGGTATTCCTTTCCAATTTGTATAATTCTTGTATAGTTTATTTGTTTCACAGATTACTGCTCCATTGGTAGATATATATATATATATATATATATATCTCGATTACTCCATTCCTTCTCATACATATATAATATAACATATCCCAGCTTCTCCGAATTCATGCATTTGGAGTTGATTATTTTAATTGTTTTTTTTCTTCCTGTTCGATTACTGGAAAAACCATATATGTAGGCAATAAAAAGAGAAAACCTAATATACATGCAATAGATTCGCTAATATACATGCTTTTTTAACCAGTCAACAGGAAATTTGGATATTTTACTTCAAATAATTGAAAGGGGATTGGATAAATTTAATGAGTTTTTATTGTTTGGTAATATATACCCTGTGGTATGTAAGAATTCAAGAATTGTTCTTTTTTATTGGAAATATATTTGGGTTTAGTTCTTAATCTCTGTTTAGTTCTCTATTGTCATTGTTTGGTTAATTGAGGTATTGTGTTGCTTTATTAACGCACTGCATATTATAATGATTGAACGACTTTTGTTAAGTCCTGAATATTTTTTGTTAGGTCATCTCCAACGGATGGCTGGCCAAATGGCTCGTTTTAGCCCTCTGGCCCTCCAAAATTTTTCAAGATATTAATATTTTAATGAACAGTACATGGCCATATTTGTCTCCATCTCCAACCGAGGGCCAAACATAATTTATTATTTAAAGACTACAACTTAAATGTTGTTTAAGTTTCATGTTGTTAAATGTTTTTTTTTTATGTTGTATAATTTTTATGTTGGTTAATGTTATTTAATGTTGTTTCATGTTACTTAATTTAATTTAATGTTGTAAATGGCTTAGGAAGTTATAGGAAAAAAATAGAATTAAAAAAAAATACGAAACAAATTTTGTGAAATAGAAGTTATAGGAAAAAAGGGAATTTAAAATAAAATGAAACAAATTTTGTAAAATAGAAGTTATAGGAAAAAATGGAACTTAAAAAAAATTCAAAGAAATGGAACTTAAAAAAAATTCAAAGCATTCCTGTCGGTTATAACCGACAGGAATACATTCATATTATTTAGTATAAACGTATTATTGTCGGTTAACCGACAGTAATACGTTTATATTAAGTAATATAAACGTATTCACGTCGGTTATAACCGACAGGAATTCCGAGACTTTTTAAACAAATTATGGCTAGCCCGGGGCTAGCTGGCTGGCTGGAAGTATTAAATTTATCAACAAACTTACTAAATTTATGACAACAAACTTAAGGAGAATTAAATTTATCAACACATGTCAATCAATGATATAGGCTATAGAGAAGCCAATAGAAACCAAGTGCAGAAGATTTAAACTCTAAAACGAAAGAATAGAATCTCATTAGGCCTTTAATTTCTATGAATAAAAATTTAATTAAACACCACATTTTCCCTTTTTTTAACTGTTACAAATGGAAGAAATGCTCAATATGTCACTTGAATTAATAATTAGTTGCATCAACTCTTGCTCCGTTTCAAATTATAGATGTCATATATATTTGTTGTCATAAATATATATATATATATATATATATATATATATATATATATATATATATATATCGATTACTCCATTCCTTCTCATACATATATAATATAACATATCCCAGCTTCTCCGAATTCATGCATTTGGAGTTGATTATTTTAATTGTTTTTTTTCTTCCTGTTCGATTACTGGAAAAACCATATATGTAGGCAATAAAAAGAGAAAACCTAATATACATGCAATAGATTCGCTAATATACATGCTTTTTAAACCAGTCAACAGGAAATTTGGATATTTTACTTCAAATAATTGAAAGGGGATTGGATAAATTTAATGAGTTTTTATTGTTTGGTAATATATACCCTGTGGTATGTGAGAATTCAAGAATTGTTCTTTTTTATTGGAAATATATTTGGGTTTAGTTCTTAATCTGTGTTTAGTTCTCTATTGTCATTGTTTGGTTAATTGAGGTATTGTGTTGCTTTATTAACGCACTGCATATTATAATGATTGAACGACTTTTGTTAAGTCCTGAATATTTTTTGTTAGGTCATCTCCAACGGATGGCTGGCCAAATGGCTCGTTTTAGCCCTCTGGCCCTCCAAAATTTTTCAAGATATTAATATTTTAATGAACAGTACATGGCCATATTTGTCTCCATCTCCAACCGAGGGCCAAACATAATTTATTATTTAAAGACTACAACTTAAATGTTGTTTAAGTTTCATGTTGTTAAATGTTTTTTTTTTATGTTGTATAATTTTTATGTTGGTTAATGTTATTTAATGTTGTTTCATGTTACTTAATTTAATTTAATGTTGTAAATGGCTTAGGAAGTTATAGGAAAAAAATAGAATTAAAAAAAAATACGAAACAAATTTTGTGAAATAGAAGTTATAGGAAAAAAGGGAATTTAAAATAAAATGAAACAAATTTTGTAAAATAGAAGTTATAGGAAAAAATGGAACTTAAAAAAAATTCAAAGCATTCCTGTCGGTTATAACCGACAGGAATACATTCATATTATTTAGTATAAACGTATTATTGTCGGTTAACCGACAGTAATACGTTTATATTAAGTAATATAAACGTATTCACGTCGGTTATAACCGACAGGAATTCCGAAACTTTTTAAACAAATTATGGCTAGCCCGGGGCTAGCTGGCTGGCTGGAAGTATTAAATTTATCAACAAACTTACTAAATTTATGACAACAAACTTAAGGAGAATTAAATTTATCAACACATGTCAATCAATGATATAGGCTATAGAGAAGCCAATAGAAACCAAGTGCAGAAGATTTAAACTCTAAAACGAAAGAATAGAATCTCATTAGGCCTTTAATTTCTATGAATAAAAATTTAATTAAACACCACATTTTCCCTTTTTTTAACTGTTACAAATGGAAGAAATGCTCAATATGTCACTTGAATTAATAATTAGTTGCATCAACTCTTGCTCCGCTTCAAATTATAGATGTCATATATATTTGTTGTCATAAATATATATATATATATCGATTACTCCATTCCTTCTCATACATATATAATATAACATATCCCAGCTTCTCCGAATTCATGCATTTGGAGTTGATTATTTTAATTGTTTTTTTTCTTCCTGTTCGATTACTGGAAAAACCATATATGTAGGCAATAAAAAGAGAAAACCTAATATACATGCAATAGATTCGCTAATATACATGCTTTTTAAACCAGTCAACAGGAAATTTGGATATTTTACTTCAAATAATTGAAAGGGGATTGGATAAATTTAATGAGTTTTTATTGTTTGGTAATATATACCCTGTGGTATGTGAGAATTCAAGAATTGTTCTTTTTTATTGGAAATATATTTGGGTTTAGTTCTTAATCTCTGTTTAGTTCTCTATTGTCATTGTTTGGTTAATTGAGGTATTGTGTTGCTTTATTAACGCACTGCATATTATAATGATTTGAACGACTTTTGTTAAGTCCTAAATATTTTTTGTTAGGTCATCTCCAACGGATGGCTGGCCAAATGGCTCGTTTTAGCCCTCTGGCCCTCCAAAATTTTTCAAGCTATTAATATTTTAATGAACAGACATGGCCATATTTGCCTCCGTTTCCAACCGAGGGTCAAAGGGCCAGAGGGCTCGTTTTAGCCCTGTCACAAAAAACCATCTCCAACCGAGGGCCAAACATAATTTATTATTTAAAAACTACAACTTAAATGTTGTTTAAGTTTCATGTTGTTAAATGTTTTTTTTTTATGTTGTATAATTTTTATGTTGGTTAATGTTATTTAATGTTGTTTCATATTGTTTAATGTTGTTTCATGTTACTTAATTTAATTTAATGTTGTAAATGGCTTAGGAAGTTATAGGAAAAAAATAGAATTAAAAAAAAATACGAAACAAATTTTGTGAAATAGAAGTTATAGGAAAAAAGGGAATTTAAAATAAAATGAAACAAATTTTGTAAAATAGAAGTTATAGGAAAAAATGGAACTTAAAAAAAATTCAAAGCATTCCTGTCGGTTATAACCGACAGGAATACATTCATATTATTTAGTATAAACGTATTATTGTCGGTTAACCGACAGTAATACGTTTATATTAAGTAATATAAACGTATTCACGTCGGTTATAACCGACAGGAATTCCGAGACTTTTTAAACAAATTCTGGCTAGCCTGGGGCTAGCTGGCTGGCTGGAAGTGGCCAGCCCTTCGGCCCTCCAGCCCTCTCCAATTCCGTGAGGCCCTCTCAGATTCCACAGCCTTCTGGCCTGGCCCTCGGTTAGAGACGATTTTCGGCCCTCTGGACCCTTCGGTTGGAGATGACCTTACTGCTACTGCTTCCAACATGCTAGTAATTAGAAATGGGAGACGAACAACAAGAAATTGGAAGAGTGAAGGCCAAGAGCAATTATAAAGCTCGAACTGTAGAAGAGAGCAAAGTGTTGTTACAATTCCTCGTTGGGATATGGATTTTTGTGTTTGAATTTGTTCATCTTGTTGGGGTAGTGATTTCAGATTATCATGGGGTTGTGCTGATTTTGTTATTTGTATGCTTCCATCCGCAAAAAACTACGAGTGCTTTGTCGTGGTTAGAATTGGCTTCTTTGGCTGAAGTATATAAGAAATTAGAGCCCCTGAGATAAGCTATTGTGTCATAGCTTGCTTCAACATAGGAATAAGAATGTCAGGCTTCTAATTTGCCAGTTGTGTCACTGAAATGTTTTAGCTTCTAATGGCCCCTTGTGCATAGCTTGACCATGTTTGATTTCAGTGTGTGCTCATGATTTGAAAGACGCTTACATTCCTAGTTTGTTTCAGAACATTTTTAAACTCATTATTAGCACTTCCGTGGAGCTAGTTGAACATGCTCTATTTTTATGTTTTACCAAGTTATAAGTATCTGAGATTAGGGTCTCTGAATTGTTTAAGTGCAATTTGACGTTCTCTTTTGATTTTCTTTTTCTGGGTAATAAATTTCAACAATAACAAGTAAACCAATTGGAATTTAGCATGCTTGAGTTTCTGTGATATATTTTTTATTGTCACTGATTAGTTAGCTATGATAATTGGTTATGTGTGTATATAGGTTAATCATTTGCTGGTCATGGTTTAATTAAGGTGTGTGTGTGTGTGTGTGTTTGTATAGATTAATTGTGGTGTGTGTGTGTATAGATTAGATGATGGTTTAGATGTAAAAAAATCATGGTTGGGGATATCTGTTGTTAACTTTTTTATGATTTTGTTTATATGGTTGGGTAGTTTATATAATGTCTCAATCAAGCATGGAAGCGGAAGGTGGGGAAGAAATGGAAGTAAAGCAAATGGTGGAAGAACAAATTGAAGAAGAAGAAGAAGAAACTGATGAAAAAGAAATTGAGGAAGAAGAACTTTATGAAACCATTAAATATTTATTTATGGCAATTCAAGCTGTAGTCCATGTGCTAAAAGAGTTTATAATTACATTTGGAAAACCTATTGAACGTCCTTTAAATCGACGATCAATTACTATAGAAAGATACAATTATATACATAAAGTATTGAAAGATGACCACCCAGAGGATTTCCGGCAAAGGTAGAGAATGTATCCTGAAGTGTTTGTGAAGTTATGCACTATTATTAGAGAAAAAACACTCTTACGAGATACAAGATTCATTTGCATAGAAGAAATGCTTGCAACATTTTTGCTTATTGTTGCACACAATAGTAGATATTGTCTACTACGTGATACGTTTGGCCGATCACATTGGACTGTTAGTAGAAATTTTAACAAAGTTTTTATGGACTTAAAGTGCCACAAGGTATCAAATTATTATTTATCATTATCATTATTATTATTATTATTTAATTTCTCCTTAATCCATTGAGTTGCATACTAAAATATATATTATCAGGTAAATTTTTTATAGTAGATTGTGAATTTCCAAATAAACGTAAGTTCTTAGCTCCTTATCGAGGAATCCGATATCATCTCCAAGAGTATAATGGTTCGGGTCGTGAGCCTAGAAATGAAAAAGAGTTGTTCAATCTTCGTCATGTTTCTTTAAGAAATGTCATCGAGATGATATTTGGTATTTTAAAATCATGATTCCCGATTTTAAGGATTGCACCTCCATTTCCTTATGTAACACAAGCGGAGGCAAAGAGTATAGATCAGATGAGTTTCATGTTGAACCAGATGATGAATCTTCTTCATCTCCACCGTTGTCAGTTTCTGAAGGGGATCTTGACCAAGATTTTCGAACACAAGAACAATGGCGGAATATTTCTAATGAATGGAGATATAATTTAGCTTTGGACATGTGGAGAGATGCCCATAATGATAACAATGTGAATGAAGGATAATGAGTCACAAATAATTCTAGTGTGGTAATGATGAATTTCTAATGATGTTCTTGTAATGTTTCTTGTGCATTATTTCATTTTATGTTATAAGATTCAACTAATAAATCCTAAGAAATCCATATAGAATTAAGAGTCTTTTAAAATCATTTGAAATCTATCACTTAAAAAAAGTCTATTAAAATCCCGTGAAATCCAAATTGACTACACCCGCCTTAATTTTCACTTGATTTAACTTTGCCTATGTAAGTTTACTTTATGCTACCGATTCTAAACCCGAATAAAGGAGGAGGGGGAGTGCATTAGGTAGTCGACAACCGGCACTTTGTTCTTCATGTCGAATCCCTATGATATGAATCTTAAACAAAATTGTGCTGAAGTTGAGTCATCATCCGAAAGTGACACTCTGTGTGACCAGGGCACAGTGATAAATGAGCAAGGTTCACTGATCTCGATCGGTTCTCGGATGCAGTGTTAAATGAGCAAGGGTGTTGTAGAAACTTCTTTTTGAATGACTCCACTTACAGTTGTTTGGAAGCATCTGCTAATATCAACTTTTCCCAAGGGATGCCAAAAAAGTACTTTGATTTCACTAGACGAGAGAGATCAAAGAAGTTAGGACATGAGGGTAGGATTCAAGAGAGTAAAATGCGTTTAGAAACATGGAATATAAGAACCATAACGGAAAAATCTATGGAAGCAGTAAAATTTTCACTTGATTTAGTCAATTTAAGCAAAAACACACACGATCGTCAAATGTTAAAAGGTGTCAGGTGTGTAGAAATCACTTACGAAGCTTAAATTATGAAATACAATTGTTTGTGTACTAAAAAAATGTATTAATTTAATATAACACGTGAAATAATAATATCACGTATAAATGTTACCTTGGCACCAAATAGTTTCTGCATCAAACTACAAAAAAGAAAATTCTATAGACAAAAAATGGGTGGGAAAAGTTGCTTTGAATTTTTTGGTCCAAAAGAAAAAGGGGATCAAATGTTTGATAGTTTTGGTGGCCTGAAATCTGTTCTGTTGGGGCACTGGCACTGCCACCACCAACCATGCCTTACACTGCAATTATTTTCATCAAGAACAAATGCTTCAATAAGACAAGGCAGATGTAAAAGCATTCTGCCAGTACCAGCCTTCTTCAGCAGACAAAAAACAAACGGACGCCCCCTCCCTACCTTCTTTTTCCTTTTCATTTGGTTGCTGGAATTATTCCAATATTATTTTTTTTTTTTTTCAGTTTTCGACATCCCTGTTCTTTGTAGTTTTCAGTGAGTGCCGTAGCACAATTGAACGTTGGCTTGATCTACCGGGCTCAATATTGAAGACTGGTTATTGTTGAGTATGATCGAACGATTGAAAAACGTGGATGCTCAATGTATGTATGGATCGAAGAAAAATTGTGTGAAAGCTTAGAAGATGTAGGCTTCACCCGAATTGAATCACTCTAGTCCTAATTTTCAATATGAACAATATACTTGAGAACCTTTGTGGTTTGTTTTAGAAAGGCCACTGGATGTAAGTGTGACTCCTTCGGGATTTATAGTAAATTGTTATGATTTTATAAAGTTGATTTTATGAATATTATTTATTTATAAACTGTGATCGATAGACTTGTTTTATGATTATCACATACGTCGCATTATTATCACTCACACGAGCTTTGCAACTTATCTGGGTTGTTGATTTGCCAAGTGCACCATTCCCATGGTGTAGGGAGCGATTGTACAGGTGACAAGCTTAGTTGATACAAGAAGCCTTTGGGGTAGCAGTAAGAAGTCAGAGAGCTTGGAGTGCTTAGGTTACTTCTATATCTTTCGTTGTATATCTTTTGGCAACCCACCAGCGTTAGCTTTGTTGTATAGTTGTATATTTGTGACAGAGGCCCCATCGCCTTGAAAAATATTGTGAATTTAAGTTCAGTATTTCTTGCATGTGTTTCCTTGTACCCAGTACAGTCGAACACTACGCATCGGTCTTGGATGTATATTGAAATCGGAGCGTGACAAATTGAGCCGTGAGGTGAGATTATGGATAAAATCTGTGAGGTGCAGGGTGTGGCATCAAAAAAGAGAAATTCGTGTTCTTGGTTTGCTTCTTGTGAAGGAACAGATCAGCCTCAGACCAGTCCCCCACCCCTCCCCCTATAAACTTGTATGTCTAATCATATATCTCTATCCCAACCCAAAGTGCAAATTAACACCCACATAATACAATGACCAAAATAACCATGCTCCATGTCAATGTCACGCCTGCCTCAGTGACTCAGTCACTATCCACTCCTGGGCCTTTCGGTCAGTTCATTCCATAGGTTCCACACCTATACGCAGCGTCTAGGAGCAAATTTTGGGGGTAGGGTTACCCTTCACTTCATGTCAACTGTACTCTCACAAAATTTCAAGCCCTTTTGTATTTTGGCCTCATATAATTTAATCTGATGTTATTCGATGTGAACTCATAACGATCAGGTTATTGATTCATCAGCGTTAATAATCGAACTTAAAATATATGAACGTGAAATTCGTCTCTCATCGTTGAGACACTAATTGAAAGTAACGATAGATAAATATTCAACTTGTACCACTTGGTGATTCCAGTGCAATTTACCATTGTTTCTCTAACATAGTAAATTTATCCATTTATTGTTCCACATAATAAAGAGATTCTAGGCTTACCAATGTTGGAAGTTTGAGGAATTATTGTTCTTTTCTTGATTAAAAAAATACTTGATATTTTCAAAAAATTACATTTACTACTGGTACCTAAGTTTGGCATGCATGTCGTTTTTTTGTGTTCGTGTCGTCTTTATTTTATATTTTCGTGTCGAACTAATGGATCGTTCAAGAAATTAACATGCCTATTGATCCAACGGCTACAATTATTATAATTTTTAGAGAAGTTCTCTATTTGTACCCGGTGGATCAAAATCTAATTGCATGTGTTCTTGGATCAGGAGAATCCTAAGGATTTATCTTGGAGAGGATCCAATTCCTTGATACTGAACCAATTTTTGAACAAATAAAAAATAATGATAATAATAATTAAATTTGAATTTATCTGTAACCCTTAGGAAAAAGTAGAAGTTGGGTCACATTTTATCCACTGTAAACTTGGAACTTTCTCCTTCACCTTTTGGCGTTGAGCGGCAGGGAAAGCTCCTTCTAGTCCCCGAGCAAGGACACTCACACAACTCGCGTTTCCAACCTCACTCCTCTTACTTCTTTTATTTATATTTCTCGCCCAAATCGTGTGGACCCCACAGTACATGCTAGAGTATCAAAGGTACCAATATTTATGAATTTTGCCCCATCAACCATAAATACATGGTAAAATTGGTACAAATATTTATGAATTTTGCCCCCATCAACAATAAATACATGGTAAAATTTATCAATTGTCTTCTCAACTTGTGATGTTGTTTCTATTTGTCCCTCGACTTTTAATTTGAGCTCCTTTATCTTATGAACGTGCTGATTTGCCCACAATTGTCAAATTTATCGTATTTATTAGGCTTGACAATTTCTTACATGATTCGTCACAAGCGAAATGACGTGAAAATAACAGGTTTTGCGTTAACCCGTTAACGAGTCGGATTATTATCGGGTGACCTGTTAAGAATCAATTAACGATTCGGACACGACACATAAACGACCCGTTTGTCAGGTCTAGACATTAGGCCTAACGGTTTCATACATGACCGATAATCTGACATGAAACGACACAACTCGTTAATAGGTCAGGTCGTTATCGGGTCACCTGTTAAGAATACGTTAAGATAACAAGTTTGATGCAAAACGATATGTTAAGATAACGAGTATGACACGAACACGACAAACTTGATCTATTTGCCAAGTCAAGCATTTTTGTTAGTTTTTTCCAACTCTATTTAACGAGAATAGAGCTATTAATGAACAGAATGGGATAGATGAACATAAGGAAAAATTGATATGTTTTAAAAGATTAGAATGTCCAATATCAAAATATAAATTCTTAGAGGATAACTGAAATAAAGTACTAAGTCATTAGGCATAACTAACTCTGTTCACAAATTTAAGATACTTAAAGATTATAAGACAATAGGCTAGTAGCTTAGTTAATTAAAAACATTCTTGTTTGCACTCAAATTACTTAATTCGAATTATCTTTCATACAATATCATTTGCATCTCAAAAAAGGAAAACGAGAATTGAATCGGACAAAGTAGAGTAGCATAAAAAGAAAGATCTAGTTAAACACCCATAAACCCACTTTAAATTAGAAAATTTAGTCCATACAGATCGCATTCGATTCTTGATTTTGAGGACTTATTAAACTGTAACTTGACTTAAAAGTAGATTAATTAACCTAATAATACCACTAGAAAATAATTAGCCAACAACGACAAAAAGTTATACAAAAATACATTATTCTAATCAATCATTGCAATTACATCCATACATGGTGCCAAAATAGAATAAGGAAAAGAGATGGGGACATGACAAGCACAAAAAACAGAACCCCTATTTTCCGAAGCACATGCACATTTGAAAATACAAAAGAAATGCCTAAACGAGACAAAAAGCCGGATTCTCTGAAGCTGCCAAAGCAGGGCATTACTGGACCTATATGCTAAACATGGCAAACATTGTGAGGTCAAAACATAAATTCAAGAAATATGTGGGTCACAAAAGGGGCTCATTTGCAAATTCAACAGAATCGCCGTTGGGAGAGTACAAGTCACGTGAGTGGCGTGCCTTTCTTCTCTGACCGTATTAATAACACTCCGTCGTCCTTGTCTTCTATCTTTTATGGCCTCCTTGGCAAACACTCAACTCGCGGAGAAAAGCTATGGCGTTCAAGCTTCTTCTCAACGCTGGTGAAATGACGCACTAGCCCTCTCTCCACCGCCATTTTTCTCTGAAAAAACGCAGCTTCCGATCCCTCTTGCTTCTTCTCAAATTGCCCTTTCATGGCGTCGAAAAAGCTTCTGTTTTTAGTAATTTCCTTAGCTTCTGAGTTTCTCTTTCTACTCGCCAATGGAGTTTCCCACCAAAATGACCAAAACCCAGAAATGGAAGCCCTTCTTTCCTTCAAAACCGCCCTCGGAAACACCGCAGTTCTCTCCTCGTGGCGGCCCTCCGCCTCGCACTGCGACTGGGTCGGCGTTTCCTGCCAATTTGGCCGAGTCACCGCCCTTGCCCTTCCGTCCCTCTCCCTCAAAGGCCCTCTCCCTCCCTCCCTCTTCTCCCTTTCAAACCTTGTCGTGCTGGACCTCTCCTCCAACCTACTCCGCGGCAAAATCCCACCTCAAGTCCTCAACCTCAAACGCCTAAACCACCTCTGCCTCACCGATAACCAGCTCTCCGGCGAAATACCCACCCAACTCGCCGAGTTAACTCAGCTAGAGACTCTGAAGCTCGGAACCAACTTTTTCGTCGGAAAAATCCCGCCAGAACTTGGAAGTTTAGCACTGCTTCAAACCTTGGAGCTCTCCAACAATGGCTTCCATGGAGATATTCCGACCCAGATTGGAAACTTGACCCGGCTGCAGTTCCTGGACCTGGGCAACAATGTCCTCTCTGGTTCTCTTCCCTCTGCCCTGTTTCCAAAACTTAAATCTTTAGCTTCCATGGACGTTTCAAACAATTCATTTTCGGGCGCAATTCCACCTGAGATTGGTAGCCTGAAGAATCTCACCGAGCTCTACGTTGGCATCAACCATTTCTCCGGCCCGTTACCCATCGAAATCGGTGAGCTTTCGCGGCTCGAAATTCTGTACGCTGCTTCCTGTTCCATAACAGGGCCGTTGCCGGAAGAGATTTCTAAGCTGGAATCTTTGACCAATATTGACCTCTCGTACAACCCATTGAGGTGTTCGTTGCCAAAAGGCATAGGGAAGTTGCAGAAGCTGAGTATTTTGGATTTGGTCTTCACTGAGCTCAATGGCTCTGTTCCTGCTGAGCTGGGGAACTGTATAAGTTTAAGGACTTTGATGCTTTCGTTCAATTCGCTTTCTGGGACGTTGCCTGAGGAGCTCTCTGAGCTTCCGGTGATGACGTTTTCTGCCGAAAAGAACCAGCTTTCCGGCCTGTTGCCTTCCTGGCTCGGAAAGTTGACGCAAGTCGAATCGATTCTGCTTTCCAGCAATCTATTTTCCGGGAAAATTCCACCGGAGATTGGCAACTGCTCTATGCTGAGGTCACTTAGCTTGAGCAATAACCTGTTGACGGGTCCGATTCCGGAAGAGCTTTGCAATGCGGGTTTGCTTTCGGAGATTGATCTCGATAGCAATTTCCTCTCGGGAACAATTGACAACACGTTTGTCAAGTGCAAGAACTTGACGCAACTCAACCTGGTGAATAATCAGATTGCCGGCGCAATCCCTGACTACCTCTCGGAGCTTCCGCTCATGGTGATCGACCTTGATTCCAATAACTTCACGGGCACAATACCGAAAAGTCTTTGGAATTCGGAAACTTTGATGGAGTTCACGGCTTCGAATAATCAGCTGCGAGGTCCGATATCGAATGAGATTGGTCGGGCAGCCGTCTTGGAAAGGCTTGTCCTTAGTAACAATCAGCTGACAGGCACTCTTCCTAAAGAGATCGGAAATGTCAGCAGCCTTTCTGTTCTAATATTGAGTTCGAATCTTCTGGAAGGGAACATTCCGGCGGAGCTTGGCCAGTGCACCGGTCTTACAACATTGGAGCTCGGAAACAACCATCTCAGCGGGTCTATCCCGGCGGAGCTTGCGCAGCTGAGCCAATTGCAATGTCTGGTACTTTCTCACAACAATCTATCAGGTTCAATTCCTTCGAAAAAATCGTTGTACTTTCGACAAGTAAACATCCCGGATTTGAGCTTTGTGCAACATGTTGGAGTGTTTGATCTGTCCTACAATAGATTGTCGGGTGCAATACCGGAAGATTTGGGCGACTGTGTTGTTTTGGTGGATGTTTTGATCAGCAACAACCTGCTCTCTGGTGCAATTCCAAGGTCCCTCGCTCTTTTAAGAAATCTTACAACTTTGGATTTGTCTGGGAACGGGCTCAGTGGTTCCATTCCTCCGGAGTTTGGTGATTCGCCGAAGCTGCAAGGCTTGAATCTGGGAAATAACCGGCTTACGAGCACCATACCCGGAAGCTTAGGTCGTTTGGGAAGCTTGGTGAAGCTTAATTTGACCGGTAATAAGTTGTCTGGTGCCGTACCTGTGAGCTTTGGGGACTTGCAAGAGCTTACTCACTTGGATTTAAGCTCGAACGAGCTTGATGGCGAGCTTCCTTCATCGCTGTCAGGCATGCAGAACCTTGTGGGGCTGTATGTTCAGGAGAACCGGCTTAGTGGTGGTGTTGATAAGCTGTTCTCGAATACCATGGCTTGGAGGATCGAAAAGATGAACTTGAGCAATAATATCTTTGATGGGGTGCTGCCCCATTCTCTTGGTAATCTGTCATACTTGACGGATTTGGATCTTCATTCAAATTCGTTTCGAGGAGAGATTCCTCCAGACCTGGGGAATCTGATGCAGCTTGAGTTTTTTGATGTTTCAAATAACAAGCTCTCTGGAAAGATTCCAGATAAAATTTGCAGCCTCATCAATCTGTTTTACGTGAGCTTGGCGGATAATAGGTTGGAAGGGCCGATTCCTAAGAGTGGCATCTGCCGGAACCTGTCAGAAAAATCGCTTGCCGGTAACAAGAAATTATGTGGGAGAAGTAAAAATTTGGATTGCCATGCCAAGAGTTTTGATAAATCAGCATTGTTGAATGCCTGGGGAGTTGCTGCTGTTGTAGTTGGAAGTGCTCTAATCTTTATTGTTGCAGCTTATGCTGTAGTAAGATGGATCACCCGAAGCACCCGGCATGATCCTGAAGAAGCTGAAGAAAGAAGGTTGAGCAGTTTCATGGAACATAATCTCTATTTTCTCAGTAGCAGCAGCAGATCAAAGGAGCCTCTGAGCATCAACGTCGCCATGTTTCAGCAGCCGCTACTCAAGCTTACTTTAGTTGACATTCTTGAAGCCACAAACAACTTCTGCAAGACAAACATAATAGGAGATGGAGGCTTTGGAACCGTATACAAGGCCACACTGTCGGATGGGAAAACAGTCGCGGTTAAGAAGCTAAGCGAGTATAAAACTCAGGGCCATCGAGAATTCATCGCTGAAATGGAAACCCTGGGGAAGGTAAACCACCAGAATCTCGTTCCATTACTCGGGTACTGCTCTCTTGGCGAGGAGAAGCTCCTTGTTTACGAGTATATGGTAAATGGGAGCCTGGACATTTGGCTGAGAAATCGGACTGGAGATCTGGAAGTCCTAGATTGGGACAGACGTTTCAAAATCGCAATGGGTGCAGCCCGCGGCCTGGCTTTTCTTCACCATGGATTCAGCCCCCACATCATCCACAGGGATATCAAAGCCAGCAACATCTTGCTCAACGAAGACTTCGAGCCCAAAGTTGCAGACTTTGGACTCGCAAGGTTGATCAGTGCCTGTGAGACTCACATTAGTACTGATATAGCCGGAACATTTGGCTACATTCCACCGGAGTATGGACAGAGCGGGCGGTCTACCACAAAAGGAGATGTCTATAGTTTTGGCGTGATACTGCTCGAACTGGTGACAGGGAAAGAGCCAACCGGACCCGATTTCAAAGACTTGGAAGACGGGAATTTAGTCGGGTGGGTTTTTCAGATGATGAAGAAGGGGAAGGCAGCTGATGTTCTTGATCCTATAGTACTCGATGCGGATTCGAAGCGCAGGATGGTTCAAGTGTTGAAGATTGCCTCTGTGTGCCTCTCTGATAACCCAGCTCAGAGGCCTACGATGCTTCAAGCGTTGAAGTTTCTCAAAGGGATTAATGATGAGTAAAATGTAGAGTTTTATGTCAAGGATGTGATGACAGTGATCATGTAAACTAATTAAGGTTTAATTAGTCTGCTAATCTAATCAAAACCTGGGGTTTCTTAATAAACATCGTTTGGTTTTCATGTGTTTGAAGAAACCATTGAAACAAAGTCTTCTCTTCCATTAAAAAACCTAAATTTTATATTTCAATGCGAATCAACTCCAACTCAAATATGAGTTTCATCCCGACCTCGAAACTTTGTAGGCCTTGATCAACTAGCATTACGGTTTGGTGGCGTTACTTTTCAATTGTAAGTACAAAGTTCGATATCCAGTTATAGTTGATTTATGGTATGCACCAAAATTTGGTTCAAGTTTTAACGATCTATAACCGGTTGGATATTTTAGACACGAATTCAATGGTAAAGTTGAAAAATAAGGTGACAACGAAGTAAAATTTTGGATGGGCGAAAATTTTCCACAGGTTAGTGATCTCTGTCGATTAGGAAAAGGATTTTCGTCGAATTATTTTTCTGAAGATCTTAGAAATTCTGTAATCGTGCCTGTTTATCGTACATCATGTGGTTCGAAATCATTTTAAAATTTAAAATTTAATATAATTAGTACCTAACAAAAACTGATCGCACGTTATACGATGAGCGATCACGATCACGAAATCCCTAAAATCCTGTCCTTTTCCCGTAGATTAAAGGTGAACAGTCATCATTCACGGCGAGCACCTTTAACAAGCAAGTAAGAACATTTAACTGAGGCATGCAGAACTGATTTCATAACCACCATCTATCACCAATCACATGCCACATCCCACTTCCAACTTTTATATTCTTCGGTCAACAAGAACACAATTGGTACATTTTAAAATAATTAACGTAAAATTTCAAATACGGTTCATTTTGACGAAAAATCACATTTTTACATTAAAAAATCAATCTTAATACTATTCACTTTTTCATTTATTTTATTTTATCTTTATCACATTTCAGGTACTGTTCATTAGGTTTTTTTTTTTTTTCCTCTTGTGGGAAGTGGCATTTGATCATCTTGCCATGTGCAAAATTACGCAAAATCAACGGCAGAAAATAAAAACAAAAGTATTATTTCTAAAAGCAAGAAAGAGTAGAAAGTCTGAGAAACTTCTCGAAGGGAATGGGCCCCTAAATGCTCACGTGAGCCCATTTTAACACGTGCCTCAATCCTTGCCACTGGGGTTCAACCTCCAACCAAATTTCCCCCCATCTAATATCCACCGTAGCTTCTAACTAATAATCAATTACACACCCTCTGATTAGCGATGTGGCACTGCTTCAGCCACGGCGTTTCCTTATGACCAACATCCAACGGCTGTGATTTAACCTCGCTATCACTCGGTTGCTGAAGCCGCAAGTCGGTCTCATCCTCCTCTACGCCGTCGCCGCTGGCCTCTCTCGCGCGCTTGGCCCCTAACGCCACCCCGAAAAGCTTCGGTCTCGCCTCTTCTTCCTCTTCCTTCTCCCCCTTGACGGAAAACCGCTTCCCGGGCATCAGATGGAGCGGTTTCAGCACCGGGAAGCCGCTTTCCCATTGGGAGCACGCGTAATTCGAGACCATGCTGAAGATACTGTTGCATAGGGACTTGACCTCTGCCAACTCCTTGGTGAGGTGCATGTTCTCCTTCCTCAGCCTCTCGTTCTCGTGCATGAGTTTCGACGGAGCTCTGTTCGGCGACGAGCTCGACGATATCACCTGCTCGTCGCAGGAATTCGACGGCGACATCATCGGCTTCGCCGTTGGAACCGCCCATGCCGGAGGTGTGATTCTCCGACGTTGTATTTCGCAGAGAAGCCGCTTCTGGCCTCTTTGGAAGCAATCGTTGGCGAATTCCCATCGGTCCGGCCCAACCTTTCGAAATCCCTGAAATTCGAATACAAAACATACAGAAATTAATAAATTCGGACCGGAAAATCGCCGGAAATTGAAGAATTTGAAACCGAAAGATGCTTACGTAGGTGTTGAGCTGGCGGACGAAGCTGGAGAAGTTGTTGTGCTTGAAGTATTTGGGGAGCAAATCTCCGGCGAAGACGGTGGGGTTCCAGACGACGAAGCTAGATCCGTCGTCGTTCCAGGAGATAACGTCGTTGCTTGAGGGATCGTCGACGAGCTGATACGTCTTGGTCAAAAACGGCGTCGGCAGAGCTCGCTGCAACGACTCGCCGTTCGGCTCCACCGGCGTCGGAGCCATATCAAAAGCCGCGCCTCTAACGGAAAAGGAAAATTGAACTGAAAATTTGGAAGACGACGAGGGCAAACCAACCAGAGAGAGAGAGTTGGGTTGCAGAAATGTTGGTGGGAATCGGGAATGGCGGTTCTAGAAGATTCTTAGGGAATTTATAGGGTGGGAAGTTGGGAAGAGAGAGAGAGAGATGATGATGAGAGAGGGAGTGGGAAAAGAGTCAGAGGAACCTACACGAAACTCTTTCATTTTCGAGAAACTTCGAGGTCAGATTTTCGAGAAATTTTTTAATTTGACGGAACATGAGTGGTAGATTAAGTGTTTTTATATAAATGGTGAAAAATTATATTTTTTAAGTTATTAGCTTTTTAGCACACGTATTCCATCATTAGTATATAGACACATGATATATCATTCCGTGTTCCCGTCACACTAAAAAATCTTTCGATTTTATTCAGTTGCGTGTACGCCACTTATCAGAGGTTCATCGTGCGGAAATTGTATTGTGGAAAAATGCTAAATAGATTTTCTCAAAAGTAACACTCTATGAAAGTGACTGCCATATGAACTAAGTGAAATTAAAAAATATTCAATAATCAGTAATCGGATGATTCATGAATCGTTCATTTAAATTAGATTTCGGAATTGGACAAATTATTCATTAACAGAAAGAAAAAAATGCAAGATCTAAATAAAATCATAAATCAAATAGGAAAAATTACAACAGACAACAAAAAAGGATTTATAACTTCTCCTTTAGCATACAATGTTTTATAATGTTCGTATGAAATTGACATTAAACAATGTTTTATATAGTTTCGAAATTCCATTTATGACTTTCATTATATTTACAACGCATGCAAAATCTAAAAAAATTATAAAATGTAAACCACAATACGTACTTCAATATCTAAATTTGTAAATTGCCACATAATATTACTAATTAATCTCTTGTCATAATAATATAATATATTTATGACTCTCTCGATTTATATCCTCCTTAATGTTACATAAGATTTATAAACACTAATAGTCCGGCTTTATATTAATTGAAATTACAAGTATTGAGTTCAGTTGGTTGAAAACATTTGTTTTTGTACTTGAGGTAATTCAATATAAGATATCTTATTGTTTGACAATAATGATTTATAGCATCTAAGTTTAATTATAGGGAGACTTTGGATGCGGTCCCTAACTATGAATATTCTTTGATTGAAACCTTATTGGTTTTGAATTTTTGATCCAAGTCTCTGAAATTAATGTGATAATTTATTTATATGTAAGTTACTATATATTTTTAAATTAAAAATTGAAATTTATAGTTGTTTATGTTAATGAGATTTTAAATAAAAAATCATAATTTGTGGGATTAAAATATTAAAATATAAATATTCCATTGTGTGTGTGTGTGTCTATATATGACCATGGGTACATTCATCAAAATTAACCAAAAAATTATTGTATCAAAACATGGGTACATTCTTCAAAATCACAAAAAAAAAAAAAAAAATATATATATATATATATATATATATATATATATATATATTAGGTGACACACCCCGTCCCGAAGGAGGGCGTGCTGGCCGTCACGTGAGAGTGACGTAACCATTTACACAGTTCGGAAGCTTAAAAATACAATCGTGAATTCTGTCAGAACACCGTTGGATTCCTCGTGGCCACCAAAGCTCTGCTCTAACTCGAACCTGGAGGGGCGCAAAAACAAAGTTGAGTGGGTCAGTAAAACAAGTCTTTTCAAAACTTTTCTTTATCAAAGTTCTAACCCCTCACTGTAAAACATGTATACTTTCCCAGAAAATAGCATATATAAATATATATAGCTTCAAAAATCTCAAAACACCATTCTTTATCACTTTTCAGAAAATATGCCATGCCATGCACCAAAAACATAATATGGATGCATCAACATAAATCAGGTGAAATAATAAATCAACCGGAGACCCTGCAGTGGTCCTGTACGGCTGATTCTAAAGCTCAATATCCAATCCAGCCGGAGTCACCAACTGTGACCTGTACGGCACTGCCGGAGTCGCCAACTGCGACCTGTACGGCACTACGCTGCACATGAGTCGGAACTACCTGTAGTAGTCTGTACGACTCGGATGGTGTAATAATACGCTCTAGTGCTTCTCTCATCAATCATCTGTGCACATAATCTAAGGTCACCTACTAGTCGGAACCGTCTCTAACGGTCTGTACGACTAGCATGTCGGAACCGCCTCCAGTGGTCTGTACGACTAGCATCTACTTGGATCCAAGGTGAGCGTGTGATGCGGGTGAATAACATAAGCACTAACACCAAGGGTGCAGGTTATGAGCTATCAACATAAATCACATCAAACAATTCAATGAACCAAATATAACTCACCTGATACTCACCTGCGCGTCCGCAGCACCAATTCACATATATGCATCATATATCAATTCACATAATTCATGTAATTTCTATGCATGGCATTTCAATCACATATTCATATAAATCTATGCATGGCATTTTTAAACATACTTTCATTCAAAAATCGATTTCTGGGAAAACGTTAAGTGTGTATATATATATATATATATATATATATATATATATATATATATACTGAAATAAACTGCCCACTCACCTGGAGTTTGCCCTGCAACTCCCTAGCACAACACATCAAGGCGTCATGACGATCGGCGCCTAGAACAACCATCAAATCATGCCTCAGAATCATATCGATAGAATATATCACTTATATAAAAAACGTCACTAAGTAGTGTGATCCGGAAGATCTGCAACTCAGATTTCCAATCCGTAACTTCCAGAGGTCCACAATAAATCTCTAGAACAACATCCTAAAATTTCGTTATGATCCGACGGTTGGATCTCCGCCCATTTCCAAAACCGAATGGCGGTTAACTTTTTATTTTATGAACTTACAAATCCAATTCGGGAAGATCCGTCCATCGAATTCCCGATCCGTAAGTTCCTACAATCTTCAAATATTACGTACTACTACGTACCAAAGTTTGGTGACGATCCGACGGTTGGATCGTCGATTCATCTTTTGGCCTAACCGTGAATCGTATCGAAATTAAGTCCAAATGATCAACCAACGTTAAGCCACTATCAAAACTGAACTCAGGACATCCAATATAGCTTAAAATAACATTGGCGGCCCACTGGCCACGCGCCGCCGTGGGTGGCGGTCGGCCGCCCCGGCTCGCCGGAAAATTCAACTTTCTCCAAAAATTACCAAAATTTGCAGAATTAAAGATCTCAAAGAGTAGAACAACTTTCATACCTGTGACCAAGACCAATTCGGCCTGGAAAGGCTCCAATTTTGCCAAAACCGTGAAGAACCCTAGAAATTGGTGTTTTCAATTCGACCTCCAAAACTACTCCGATGCTCCAACTAATGCTTGGGCTTTGTTCCAGGTCCTAAGGGAATGCTAATGGTGTTAGCAATTGAAAGAAAACGTTTCAAGATTTGAAGAATTTGCACACTAAGCCACCGCACACACACCGTACGGTTTCATCCAATTTCAAGCCAAATTCTTTGATTTTTGGGGTGTAATAGGAAGAGGGAACATCATAGAGGGTTTTCCAAGTGATGGTTTGAAGTAACTCACCAGAAAAATGAAGAAATTTGGACGAACAAGGGTGGAAAACCCACGGGTCGCGCGGGTCGCGGGTTGAAGACCCATTTCTGTTCTTCATCCTCCGCTTCTCGCCCTCTCTCTTTTCCTCCTTTCCCCTTCTCTGATTGGTCCTTCTCTTCCTCTCTCCTCTCCCCATTCGCCAGCTCTCTCTCCTTTTCTCTCCCGGAGCTCTCTTCTCTCTTCCTCCTGGTTGGGCAGATTTGCCCAATCATCTTCTTCTTCCTTTCTTCTTCCACCAGCCACACACACACACACATAAACTCATATAATCTTATTCCTTTTAATCCTAGCCATCCATTTCAGATTTCCTTTAATCTGGGCCATCCAAATGGCACACCAAACTTTTATAATAAAATTCATAAAATGCCCAAACTTCAAACATCAATATCTTTTTCGATATAACTCCAAATCACGAACCGCTTGCGCCCACGCGTCCGTAGCGACGAATACTACGAGGATATGTCAAGAAAACAAATCTTAGATGGCACGACACAACGATTAACCTCAAACAATGCGCGTGCCTCAAAGGGCATTTTCGTAAAATCACTTAATAAATTATAAAATCAATATTTTCCGGGACGGGCTGTCACATTAGGCTTAATAAAATTAATAAATTTCTTTGATTAAACTTAACATGGATACATTCTCAAATCAAAAAAAAAAAAAAAAAAAAAAAAATGTACCCATATAAATTTAAAAATGGATTAGAAAAAAATTGAATAGATTTTATATAAAAAAAAATGGTACATTTTACATATAACAAATTGGTATATTTAAGAATGAGTACATTTTAAGATTAAAAATTTGAAAAAAATTACATGAATGGTATATATAATTAGCATGGGTACATTTAGCAAAATTTAAAATGGGTACAAATAAATAATAAAATATGGGTACAAATACAAATAAAACTTTATAAAATATGGGCACAAAAAGAAATTAATATATGGGTACAAATTAAAATTGAAAAGAAAATTGGTACAGATTAAAAAAGGGTTACAAACTAAAAATGGGTACAAACTAAAAATAAAAATATGTGATAAAAAATTTAGCCATAAATATAAATATACTAATTATAACTTTTTTAACATTAAATGAATATATTTAGAAATAAAAAATATTTTATTATTGAAATAATTAATGATGTTATTAATACCAAGGATCTTGATCAAAAAATGAAAATGAATAAGGTTTTAATTAAAGGAATAGCAAAATGAAGGATGAGAACCTAATTTCTCCTTAATTATATATAAATTATCACATAACATATTCGGAAAATGATTTTTACATTCACCGTTATATTTAGCTTTTAAATTGCATAAAGCAATAAAAAATTAAATGGAGATTTGAAAACGATTGTGAATAAGAAGAAAAAAAACACGTGGAGATCATATTTCCCACTTCTATATGGAATGTGATGTAAAGCCCTTTTTTTAGCACTATTCATCAGGAGGAGCATCACCACTTTGTAACATGAGTATCTATCAATTTAATCACAGCAAATGTTCTAGTGCTAAGGGAGCGGACTGCGACTTCTCAATAAACAAAAAATGTGGAAGGTCTCAGGTTCGAGGCTCCAAGCTGGTGAGTGTGCTTGACTGTGGTCACGGGCATGATGAAATTCCCCGTAGCCTCTTCGGGCTCGGAAGGAATGGATAATCGTGATTTGTCACCAGTTGTCCTTTTTCAAGGCATGAAATTAAGTCGTCGACTCATATCATAACACGAGGATTATAAACATAGTCTTGAATATTTTGATAAACAAGATAAACAAAATCTAGTCGTTTGGGACAGCAGAAAGAAGGTACTACACATTCTTAATTTTGACTGCAGATGGCCAAACTGGCGTTCAAAAGTCGCAATCTTTGACGCAAATATTTACCATGCGAGACGCAAGTTAGGCTAGTTGATCATAACAATATTTCCGTCACAATATAGTATGTCCCGGGAGGAAATCTACCCTATTCTGTGAAGATTTTAGTTTGTAATATGGTTTTCTATAACATGTAGTAAACGAGTGTGAATCAATGTAACAACAAACTAAACAGAGGAGGTCAAAGTATATACCAGATAATGCGTTTGATCCTCTCTTCCCCCTTCCCTCCGGGAGGCAGAATTACACAGGTGAAGTAATCAAAATTCCGTTACAAAGCGCAACAACGCTCTCACTCAAATTTCGTGAAAAGTCCATCTCAAGGATTAGTCTTGAAGGTTGAATCAACAGATCAAATTCGTCAAGACATATACAAAATGCAGCACCGATAAAGAAAAATGGTCGCTGAACTGTAAATTGTCCAAACAAAGAGAATCCACCAAGCCGTAAAGAGAGCAACTTCTTTCACAAAGGCAGAGCACGGCGCTATACTACAAATGCATTGGTAATTTTCCGAAGAGATGCCATCAATCTGCGAAAGTCCAAGCAAGAGGAGAGACACAATTGGCGGTCCAAGAAACTGCAGAACTACGAGGCATAAGTAGTGATTGTGCAAAAACACCTTAGCCCTACTGAAATCCAAGTCGGGAACCCTGCTAGCATGCAGCCTTTGATACCAAGATAACAATGCCTCATTCAGATACATTTGTATGTTCGGGCGTAAAGCAACAATCTGCAGTAAACTCGAAGCCAGCAAGCACCAAATCCTAAACTTTCCAAAATCCGAAGGTGAAAATCCGACATTTCCAATCAACATATCTGCACTTCCAGCCTCGCGATCGATGTTCTTGTTCACAAGCATTCCAGCCAAGGGATTAATCCACAACAAAACTGTGAATGCAATCATCATATAGTTCACACACAGAACAACTCTGCCAAACCAATCACATGACAGCATTACCAAATCAGACCTAATCTGATCCGTCCCGAGCCAAAAACACCTCGCACTCTTCACCGCCGGTATAAACAAAAAACCCGAAAAGCATCCCATCAAAACAGCAATAAACATTTTCCCAAACCCATCAACAGACTCCAAATGGAAATCAATAAACTTGGGACTAAACGTGAAGCAAATCACATTTCCTAAAACCAATCCCGCAGCCCCTAAAAGCACACTCAATTGCTTCTCGGACCGCCTCGAAGCGGATTTCTCATAAGCAACTTTTCCAAGCAAAATCAACAGCTTAGAAACACCGGCAAACCCCAGCAGAACCGGAACAAAAACCCCATTAACTAAAAACCCAGAATTTTTATCGTCCGATTCGTTATTCAAGTAAAACAACTGAAACAAAAGACATGAAATTGCAACGAAGGAGAAGCTGAAGGTATTGGAATACTCATTGAAATACAGGCGGGTTTGCAGGTGGGCCTCGTCGAGCTTGAGGCGGAAGATCTGAGCATTGTTTTCATCGAACTCGGGGTTGGATTTTGACTTTGACCGCTTCCTGAGCTCGGGGTTGGATTTTGAGGGCTGCCCACAAGCGGAATCGGGGCCTCCGGGCTGGCGGATGGCGGCGCGGACGCCGCTCTGGACGTTGTCGTGGTGGATGTAGGTGTGGAGGCCGCGGAGGAAGAACATGGGGATTTTGAGGAAGGTGAGGAGGAGGGTGAGAGTGAGGGAGAATGAGAGTTGGAGTATTAGATTCTTGTAAGTGATCAAGAATTGCAGCATTGTTTACTTCTTGTTGGGTTCCGAAAGACCAGAGTGTGCAGGTGGGACAAATTCTTGGGAGTTAGGGAGACAGAGAGTGCGCGGAGGTTTGGGATCTTAAGATCGATTGGCTTCTAAACTTCTGAGGTTGTTGAAGTCAAATGGGTTCCCTCTGCATGCTTGTTCTTGTTGCTCTATATTCTCTGTTGTTGTCGAAAGATTTTTCAGTTTGATCGGTACATCATGTGTCACCATATAAATGATGTGCTATGTGTGTTAAAAAGTTAATAACTTGAAAAACTAACATTTTCTACCACTTTCTTAAAAACACGTGGTATACGGGATAGTACATCATATGTCATTATATAAATGATGTGATATGTGTGTTAAAAAGTTAATAACTTAAAAAATAAAATTTTCTACCACTTTCTTAAAAACACGTGGTGTACCACTCATGTTTCGGTCACAATGAAAAATTTCTGGTTGTTGTCAAGGTCATACTTTGTCTTTGTGGTAATTGGACTCCTTGGAATACCCCACCTTCTCTCTTGGGTTAGCTTAGAGGTGGATAAATTATTCTGTGTGATATATGGATCAAGTCACTTATCTGACCACAAATACAAACATAATCTTTTATATTTAACTATCATCCGCGTAACATTGTTGGGGACCATACTATAAGATAATCAACTCGTCGCATGGGTAGTAGAACAAATGGGTTTCATTGAGCGGACCTAAGAATTTATTCTACAAGTGAGGTTACATGGCATGTCATAATTTGCACATTGGTGCATAAGTCGTGAATAAACAGTACAGATGATTAAAGTTTGGTAAGATCAAATGCAATGACTAAATTCATACATAACTCTTCATGAATTAAGAAATTCCATTTCAATGAATTATGGAAACAAAGCAATGGAAAATTATTATACAAATTAATTAATATTCATGAACATCTTACATAAATAGGGTTTGAATTATGTAATCTCCCCATTGTATATTGATCAATCCACACAACACACATCCAATGATAAAAATCTCTGTACAAGTCAAATTCACCCTACTATATCCTGAAAGATCAGATTTGTCCCGGAATTAAATATCAAGATTTGAGAATCGAAAATCGAGATCCTCTTCGAATTTAGAAGTCGGAATCAGAAGATTCATAAATTTGGTATGTTCAAGGGAGAGATCCGAACTTCTGATTTGCATGAGATGGACCAATGGGTTGGTTTAACAGTCTCTATACAATTTAAAATAAGTGATCCGTATCTCTAGATCGTTTGCTCTGGACGCAGATATCTAAAGAGAATCTCAATTCAAGATTTGGTACTATTCTTGATCGATTTCTTGTCGTCCTTTTTCTCTTCATTCGTTGAAAGGTCCCCTGACCCATCACCAAATTAATGCAACCTTTTGTCTCCAAAAAAATCAAAACTAAAGAAAAATACTTGAAAATTTTGAGTTTTAACGATAAGAACAAAATAAAAGGTAAAGTAAATAGTACAATGATTCATTTTTTATTATAAAAATGTGATTTTTCGTTAAAGTAAACAATACCGGGAACTTTTCGTTAAAGTTCCCAAAAATCAATTACACCATCGCTATCGGGTCCCCCAAATAAAAGAAAACCCTAGAAATAATTAATAATGATAAGATTAACATTAGCAAGAACTAATGATATCTATAGAAATTTTTTTTATTATGACCGGAACATGGAAGGTATACCACATATTTTTATATAAGTGGTGAGAAATTTTATTTTTTAAGTTATTAACTTTTTAACACACATATCTCACAATTTATATAATGACACGTGATGTAACACTCCGTATACCGGTCACACTAAATTTTTTTCTATATCCATGGATGGATGGGTGATCTCAGTTCTTAGTTGATAGGTGCAGACCGTGCCAGCTGAGGTCCATTGTGGTGCTCTATTTCATCTTTTTCATCAACCGTTCTGATCTTAATCTGTGGGACCACCTGCGGCGGGGACACACAATTAATTAAGAAAAGATCAACCCACATACATAATCAAATGGTATTTATCAGTTAGAATAATATTTTGCTACCCAAATATGAGTAGGAGTTTCTAAATACTTTATAAAGATAGCATATGCAATAAATCAATTAAAACTAAAGTCGTTTAATCATCGAATAATATAGAAATAGAGAACGAAATTAGTAAAAACATTACGAACTGTCTATGTATTTGCTGTAATAGATTGACTAAACGACGTTGGCTTTAATTTGATATCGAATTCGTCATCCATGAGATTCGAACCTAAGACCTCTCATTTCCAAGTGAAGAGGAATACCACCAAAATGTGTGTAAAACTGTAAGCAACATTACTAATTTCGGTGTTAATTGCCAACCTGATCTTGTGATGCAATGGACGGCTGAGATGATAACGTCCTCGATCTTTTATGACATCTACCGCCCATTCTGCCACCTAGACCAAATATAATTAGCGGAATAAGTACTTTTTATTACCACTAAGAAAACTACTAAACGAAAATTAGCGGAATAAATCACATAACATCTTACTTGCACCGCATCTCAAAATATCACAAGGTATATTCGATCTGCATTTTTTTTTAACATAAGGGGTGGCAGTGGATCACCCAAAAAATAGCTCAAATAGTTATTACAGAAAATTCGAGTCCTAGAAACTAATCTAATCAATAGATTCTTAAAATAATAATACTCAAATCCATATTCGACTTGCATTTACGGTTTTTGTTTTTTAAACATTTTACGTATACTGTTTTGTTTAGGTGTTGTTTATATATAAAGCCATATATATATTAAACGCATATAAATTCAATTTCTATAATATTGAATTAAGGATCATTTTGGTTCCGGTTCCTAATCAACCTAATTATTAGATTGAAACCTTATTTGTTTAAATATTTTGATCGAGGTTCTTAGCCTCATTTAAGATATTAAATTCATGCATTTAATGTTCCACAAATTATATAATTTAAATAAATTCAAATAATATTTTTAAATATAATAAATACTTAAAAATTAATTTTAGAGTAATATTGTTCTTCACAAAAATTATAGCAAAAAAATAATGTACCTGCATAATTATTAACATATTTTAAACATTAACTATTAATATATTTTAAAAGATAAAATAAATACATATAATTAGAATAGGTACATTTAGCAAAATTAAGGGTGTATTCAATTGGGATTTGATGGGATTTTAATTCTTTTAATGAATCCAGATGTATTCAATTACGATTTTAAGTGATTCTCTAAAATTCAATGTGTATTCAATCAAGATTTTAAGATAGTTTATTAAAATCCTTAGAAATCCGGGTGTAATTAGAATTTTAAAGAAGTTTATAACATTTCAGGTAGATTCAATTAGAATTTGAATTTAAAGAATTTGGAAAAATTGAGGAATTCGAGGAAATTGGAGAGATTTTGTTGTGTGTTTTAAGCATCCATAAATCTCATCTCTCCCTCTATGAGATTTCAAGAGAATTGAATCAAAATTTTACATGGAATCTACAAATCAGTTAAACTCCATGAAAATCCATAGATTTATAAATCCATTAAAATCTCTCAAATTCTCAATTGAATACACCCCTAAAAATGGGTAAAAATAAATTAAAAATATGGATACAAATATAAATAAAAGTTTAAAAAATATGGGTACAAAAAGGAATTAATATATGGGTACAAATTAAAACTGAAAAGAATATTGATACAAATTAAAAAAAAAAGGTTGCAAATTTTTTTTTTTTTTTGAGTACATCGATATTTTTATACTAGGATGAGGGAGAATTCGGTTAAGCCACACAATGGGCAACCTAATTTTGTATCAAATTTGTCATCCACGAGATTCGAACATAAGACCTCTCACTTCCAAGTGAAGAGCAATACCAACGGACCATAGTACCGAGTGGCAAAAAGATTGCAAATTAAAAATGGGTACAAACTACAAAATAAAAATATATGAAAAATTTAGCCATGAATATAAATATGATAAATGTAACGTTTCTAAATATATTTAAAAATAAAAAATGTTTTTATTATTGAAATAATTAATTTCATTCATTAAAATCTAAGGACTTCGATAAAAATTGAAAAGGAATAAAATTTTAACTAATAGAGTAGGAAAAATAGGGATAAGAACCTAATTTCTTCTTGAATTAATTACCTTGTGAATAGTTATGGTTTTTGGAAATTCTGCTGCTGGTTTTGAGATCTAGGGTTGAGTCGGAGGTGTCCGGCAAGTACCGGTCGAGACGAGGAGGACGACGGTGATCCTTCTTCTTCTCAAACATGGCACGCACGAAGGATTCCTCCATGCTGTTCAAAAACTTGACGTGCTTCTCGTTCGTCCACAACCTACTGTTCAACAACTCCATTCTTACTAGTTCCGATCTTAATTCCGCCACCAGCCACTGGCCGCGCTGTTGAATGATTGAAAATTTTGAAGGGGTAGGTTGGTATGTTTTAGTTTTGCAGCTTCGATGGGGGTGTGTGTGTGCACACACATATATATTATATTATATATAGAGCATATTTGATATGTAATATTATTTATTTTTGAAAGCGAAGATATTGAACATGTTTCAGATACACTAAAAAATCTCTTTTAGAGTCTGAAGGAGTATAGAAAGTAAACCAACTCGCTCTCCTCGGGCGACATGTGTTTGGCTTATCAAAATATCACTTTTCAAATATCCTGACTCTCTCCAAAGATATTAATCGTAACAAATTTAGATTTTGTGTGTGTAGGATTTATTATTCTTTGGAAAGATATTTGGAATACTAACTAGTGGACTGCAATTCAATTAATTCATTAAAAAATTAATCGACTAAATGATATTTTTATAAGTAAAAATTCAACACGATATTCTTTTAAGATATTGGAGCAATGCTTCTAAATGCGATATCTTGAAAAAAAAAACAAATAATGAGTTTGAGAAGGAAGACTAAAACGGACAGAATTCATACAAATAACTTTAAAGATTAATGGCTCGTTTTTAAATAATTGAAACCGCTTATAAAAATGGGATTTTTTTTAACTTTAATCCTTTAAGAAGATTGGAATTTAAAATAAACCTGGTGTTAGATGATACATTGATTATAATCCTTTGATATGTCCTTAATTCAAAATAATTAATGTGCATTTTATTTAATGTCTCCCATTAAATATTTAAATTTATTAACATACAAATTTTAATTTGTTTTTATGACCAAAAAAAGAGTTTTTTAATTTATTAATTTTATTTAACATTCTTCAAACTTGAAAGACTCAATTCATGTACCTAAATGTGTGTACCGAAATATATTATATTGAACTAATGTATTTAAATGTTAGTACTGAAATGTGTATACCGAAATATATTATATTGAACTAATGTATGTAAATGTTAGTACTGAAATGTGTATACCGAAATATATCCACCGAAATGCAATATATTAAATTAATGTACCTAAATATATGTACCAAAATGTTAGTATCGAAATGTATTATATTAAATTAATGTACCTAAATATTTATATCGAAATGTATGTACTTAAATGTATGCACCGAAATGTATTATAATGAATTTAATGTACCTAAATGAAGAAGACAAAGTAAATCGAAATATATTGTATAACAAAAATTAGTTTATTTAAATGTTTACAACAAAATATATTACAATAAATGAAATGAAAATAAAAATAAAAATGAAATAAAATTAATACATTAAAAATCAGGAAGAAAAAGAGAAATAATTAAAAAATTAAAATATAATTAATAAATGAGGTTATTAATCTAAAAGTACAAGTTAAGTTTGAAAAACATTTTTCTCTAAAACCGCTCACAATCATGTAAAAACACTTTTCAAACGAACTACATATCGTGAAACGGTTAATTAGGGGACTAATTTGTTTTCTTATTTTCGTTTATAAAAAAAGATATTAATATATTTAGACTTTGGAGAATTTAAAGAGTGGTCCACGTTAGCCTACCTCAAGTGCCCAACAACTAGATTATAAAAAATAAAAAAAATTTCCAACAAAAATGGAGATGGAAAACGAAGGGTCGACGGGGCTAGTAACGCGAGTACGAAGGTTTTCTGCAGTCGAGGAGGTAGAAAGAGGGGAGCACGTGGCTGAAAATATCTAACATAACTTTATACGTTTTACATTTTTGGTCAAATGAACTTTATATGACCAACACAACTTATAGCCTCCGACAGATATTTTGGGCTGATTAAAGATGGTAGGCCTAGGAAGAGTTATATTACGAAAATATCTCCACATGTCCCTTTTAAGATATGGAGTATTTTTGCGCACCACGATAATGTTAACTTTTTTCACGTGTTTACCATAAATCTAATAATCTACCATGTATCATTTTACTTAATTCTAGTTAACTTTTTTCAAAATTGAAAATGGTTACATTTAATGTGAAAGTTAACTAGAGTTAGGTAAAAGGATACATGTGGCTGATGATTAGGAGTATGATGAGCATACACCAGAATTATAATGGTGAGCAAAAATACACTCTTTAAGATATTAACATGCTGACTATACTCCAATTGGGTCCCATGTGGGCCTTGTTGATGTACAATCTAAGTAGAGCGATAATTTCAGACACGACAATTTTGGAATTAATCATTCAGTAAGCATAGGACGATTACACAATTAAATATTGATTACCATGATTAGAACCCGACTAACACTGACCCAACCCCTAGCAACGGGTTGTGAAAATTGAAAGAGAAAAAAAAAAGGAACTCAATCGACATTGGTCGTATGAATTATATGAATTTTGTGTTAGAGGATTGTCGTTTTTATATTATTTGCATGTTGATTCACATGTGGGGTTCACACAAACATCACACAAATATAAACACGCCCCGCCCCTAGTTCTGAATCTTCCAACCCCTTATTATTCAATATTTTACAAAAAGTAATAAACGCACATCATATTTTTCTTCCCACTCACCTTTGTTTAGTTATGTCTTTTATTTGCGTTGTCTATTCAATTCGACGATTATAAATAAAACGGAATGTTGTAGGTGGAGCTGGAAAGATAGAGAAAAAGTTTATTATCAATTTTTATTTTGATTTACATTCTGTTGGGCCTCTAAGGCCCATAGTTTCAACGGAAGAGAAAAAGAGAGCCCATGATGGGCCCACATTCATCAGGTACACGCGGTCACTCGAGGTTGGTGTGGCGAGCTCGTACGGCTTCGGGGCTCTGACCCAAAACCTCACCCAACTTATACACCACCATCTCAAACAACACAAACAAAGCCCCCTCGTACACGCTCCCCATCGGAAGCAACGGCCGAGATTTCATCACATCCCCATCACCACCCGCATCATTCGCCATCGTCTGCGCTGGCACATAGCCCACCACACTAGCGTGCCTCACGCACGATCCGGTCGCCGGCTGGGCCGTCAGCAGGAGGACTCGACCACCGTTCGATCGAGCAACGGAGCAAAGTGCATCCACAGTGAAAAACCCACCTGGGCCGGCTGAGGCAATGAGTAGATCGGCAGCTGTGATTGGGGGAGTGGTCATGTCGAACACCATGTGGGCCGAGAGGCCTAAGTGGGCAAGGCGCATGCACAGGGCTTTCACCATTAGGCCCTCTCGGCCCACCCCATAGAGGAAGACACGGCCGTTTCGAGCCGCTGTGGAAGAGAGCTCGGTGACCAAAAGGTCGAGGACCGGCGGGTACGGATGGGTTGGTACGGCGAAGATAGAGGCTAAGTGGCTGCAAATTTGGGAAGCAAGCTCTGAAGCCATTGGTCTCAGTCTCAAGGATAAGAGCGTAGTGATCAGTGTGAGCTAAATATGTGAGTGAGGTGTTGCCACTAAGTGACACGTCAGCATTTAAACAAAAATATCTCTCGGTCTCGGACATTTTTTTATTTTTATTTTTTTTGAGTTGAGTATATTGTCATTAAGTTAGAATTAGTTTGCCCCTGGCGGAATTCGAACCCCGCCGTCAGGCAATGACGTTATTCATCTCCACCACTATGGTAAAAGGTCAACTGCTCGGACATTGATTTAGGAAAAGGAAATAAAGTTGAACTATTTACAAACAAAAAGATTAATAGAAAGATACAAATTGCAGTCAGATGAGCATATTCTTATCAAGGAACCGAAAACCGTAACCATATGTCAGTGAAATGATCAAAGTCTTAGCTTTGGCTTGATCTTCTAAGCGCCATTCGCCGGAGGTCCGGAAGAGTTTTTGGTCGATGAGGTACCATTTTCGTTGATATCTATTTCTTTGACATCGGAACCAGATTTCTTCTCCTTCTCCTTATCCATGTCAAGCTTCTCATCCTCGTTCTCTTCTTCATCGTCGAGCAAAGAAGCTTTCCGCCTGAGTTCTTTTACTTTCTGGAATTCATCATAATGGGCTCTTCTGTGCTCCCTAAAACTCTTGCTTTTCTCGGAATCTGGCAAAGTCCGACAGCAAGAAGGCAGAATAGACAGCCGCAAGTCAGTACAGGATTGTTGGCAGATGAATAGGATAAATGTAACTGGGCGGCAGAAGAATTTGAAAATATGCCCGATTTTATGAACTGGGCACAAGGGAAATGAGAACTAGAAGAGGATTAAGCAATATCGGAAACAAAAGTTCCGACCATTAACAGAATATAATGAGGGCAAGTTTAGAAGCAATAATAACCTCTAAATATGTTCATTGGGATCTTATATCATGTGTCTTACACGAAGTAAATTAATATCATCTGGTGCAACTTCAATCATATCCATGTATCGATCCAGTTGTATTAGTATTCTAAGCAGTGGATGACTAAAATACAGTCGACTGTATTGAAATATAGTGAAAAGTCGTAAGTCATAACAAATGCTGATCGAAAGGGTTAACTTAAGGGGAAAAAAGAAAAGGAGATGAGTGAAGACCTTCATCATCTTGTTCCATAGCATCGGCCTCATCCTCAGATGATGTCCAGCCAGTAGACCGTTGGGTGCTCTTTCTACTTGATGATGCCACATCACTCAAAGCAGTTCGTATTGCTTCTGCATGATCTGCATCACCAACACAATCATCAAAGGTACCCCCCCGCATAGGAGACAGAGATCCTGCCAAGATTGTAGTGCCATCGGAAATGATAAGTTTCGACATACAAGAAAACGTTTTCTTTTTTTCAGGAAACAAGTATTGAAAACTTACAATGAAATGAAGCATTACCATTTGAAAAGGCATAATCACCAAAACTTAAAAGATAAATAAAAACACGGGATTCATGCATATACAGTTGACATAAACCCACATACCATACTCATCATCGGTCATCATGGGGTGGTATGGCGTCTTCGGCTCAGTAATTTTCTGCCTTACAGGTTTATTTGCTTCAATTTCTCCAATATTAGCCTCGTCCCATCTAACTCGGCCTCTGCCACTCAATAAACAACATCTAAAATCAGTATACCTATAAACTTCAACCATCTCATAACAAACAGAAAGTAAGCAGAATTTTACAAAAACCGAAACCATTTCCTAAAGCATGACTTAATGCAACATTTCTAAGAATTTAACATAAACCAAACCCGAAAAGTATAACGAAAACAGCAGGAGACAATTACTTCATTTTGCTAAGCAGCTGATTCCGCAAAAGCACCCCAACAAGCAACTGATCAACTCAATCGAATTCTCTGAAACAAAATCGCGAAATTCGCTGTTAAATTCTCAAAATTAAGCATAACAACAAATCACAACCGCATTCTAGGTCATCATAACTGCATTAACGATATTGAATTATATACCTACAAAAACCTAAAAAAACCGAAAAATTCAACTCAATTTCTCACAAATTAATCCACGTCCAGTAAAAAACGCACAACAAGAACAACATACAATACAACCACAGATCAATAGCGCATTAAAACCCTAATCAACCTAATCTTTCAAAAACGAAGAAAATGAACCTTTGGAAGCATGTCAATCAACAGCAGTTGGTTAAAGGATCGGAAAATTTCCCTTTTCCTTCATTTTCCTGCGTTTTCCGGGAAAATTTAAGCGCAAAAATCAAATTAAAAGTGGGAAAAAAAAAGAGAGCAGGAAATATAAATAAATTTTGATACCTTCTTTACTTCCTTTGGAGAAATTGAGCGTTCGTTCGAAGCGCTGAATCGAATTTTTGTTTGCCGGTTTTATGATTTTCCGGGTTTACTAAATTACCCTGACGAATAACATTTAATATCGATTGAAGCCATCCAAGGGCTTTCCAGAGTGTGCAGATCTCGGACCGTAAATACAAATTACAACCGCTATGATCTAACCACGTCAGCCAAGGATTTTTGGAATTCGATTCAATTATGACTTGAATTTGTGAGAGAGAATTTTTACCCAGAGTTTAGCTAAATAACGAACAATCTTGATTAGTTAAATTAAGTATTGATCTCGTCATTTATAAAAATCGTTTCGAAACATCTAACTTATAAGTGGATAGAATGTAACTAAACATAAAGCAAATAACATTTGTGAGTTATAATTGACGCAATAAAAAAACAATAATAGGTTTTTTTGTTTTGTTGTTTTTTTAAGAAAACAACAACAAAAACAGTGTGGTGTGGAGTGTTGCCTTTGCATTACGGTATGAATTCAAATTCCGTCGACTTCCTAACCTAACATTTAATATAACAAATCTATCTATTGTTTAACAAAGAAAAAAGAGTTTTAATGAAACACTTTCGTACTGTTTACTTTAACGAAAAACTATATTTTTACTATAAAAAATCATTTTTGGTACTATTTACTTACAACATCTTTTTATCATTTTCATCAAAACTCAAAACTTTCACGGTTTTTTCATTAGTTTTCTTAAAAAAAAAACAAGTAAAAGGTAATTACAAATCTGGGAAATAAAAATATGAGAGAGAGAGAGAGAGAGAGAGAGAGAGTTTGGAGCTTGAGAAGAAGAAGCTGTTGTTTGGGGGCCCGATTGCGTACATAGAAGAGTAGCAGCAGCTCTTCCCTCAGACTGTAAGAATTCGAGATTTTGCTTTCATAGGTGAAATTTGTTGGTTGATCTGGATTATTTTTTTAAACCCGGTTCTGTCTCTGAATTTTACGGCTGAACGGAATTGGGTCGTGTTAATTTTCATTTTTTTGGGTCAAACAGCTTTCTGGATTGGCTTATTTCGTGAGGTTAATTGGAGATCTCTTTTTTTTTGTTTTTTTGGTTATAATTTTGTGCTGTTTTAATGTGTTGTTGATGTTCTTCATCTAAATAAGATGTCAATATTTTGCGAATTGGATTTGGTTGTTGTTCTACAACTGGAAAAGGTTTTGATTTCTGTAACTTGTGTTGATTCCAGCAATGTGATAAGTGGAATTAGAATTGTATATTTGTGACAAGATTGGAGGGCGAGCCTTGGCGCAACGGAAATGTTGCTCTTTTGTGACCGAAAGGTCACGGATTTGAGTCGTGGAAACAGCCTCTTTGCAAAGCAGGGGTAAGGCTGTCTACGATAGACGTTCTCCGCAAAGCGGGAACCTTGTTGGCTTGGGGTCGCCTTGTATATTTGTAAAAAGATTGGCCGTTTTTGTTGAGTGTGTGCAATGTGAGAAGTGGAATTAGAATTGGTGAGGACAGTGAGAAAGTTAAGCTGCAAAATGTATTGAGTGCGTGCGAATTCCATTCAGATTTCGGAATGTATATTTGTAACAAGATTGGCCATTTTTATTCTGTTTCAGGCGGTATTTTGGTAGGGTTGAGGAGGATAAAGTTGTTATCGGTTCCAGAGGAGGAACTTGAAGCTTGGTAGGGATAGAATAGTCAACAAATTACACTAGGCAGAGATGTTTTCATTGTTTTACGGACTATGGAAATATATGTTCAGTAAGACGGAGTTTCACGTGCTCATTCTTGGTATCGACAAGGCTGGGAAGACGGTAATACACCTTCCTGTAATCTTTTAGTTATTGTGCTTTTCGTTGCCATTTTGAGATGCTTTTATCTTTGGTCACGTTAGTGGATTTTATTCTTCAAGTTTTTAACGATTTTTCAGAAACATCAGATGTAATTTTTAATCTGGTTTTACTTTGTAGACTTTGCTCGAGAAGTTGAAGTCAATGTACTCAAACTTGGAGGGTCTCCCTCCTGATCGAATTGTTCCAACTGTGGGACTAAATATTGGTCGTATTGAAGCATCAAATACCAAGCTTGTGTTCTGGGACCTAGGGGGTCAGGTATGTGAAATATATCCTTGCCATTTATCTTATTTCATCTTTCGTATTCTTTCATTTAACATATATTTTCACTCCTTTATTCTAAACCATAAGCTGCTAGCATCAAAATTCAGATGTACTTTTCCTTAGAAAACATTACTAGTTTAGCAGTAGTAGATAGGATCGATATAGTCTCCAAGTGTTGCGAATCAGTCGCTTTCTCTAGTATAAATTTTCATTTTTGAGATGGGCAGTCACAAGGGTTGTTTGTTTTGCTGTCAGCCTGGTCTTCGCTCAATCTGGGAGAAATATTATGAAGAAGCGCATGCTGTGGTCTATGTAATTGATGCCACTTGTCCATCGCGTTTTGAAGATTCAAAATCTGCATTAGGTAGGTGGTGTTCAATTGAATCTTGTGAACATAATTTGCTGCGTTTGTAATATTGTGTCCTATGATAGTATAGCTATAAAATTTGAGGAATAACAAAATTACTTGATGCACTACCCTGATATTACTACTTTTGAAAACCAGAAAAAGTTCTTCGGCATGAGGATTTGCAAGGAGCTCCTCTATTGATTTTGGCCAACAAGCAGGTGAGAGGCTAAATTGTTCTCTGCACAAAATCACAAGCAACCTAGGGATGAGTCTTTCAGAAATTTTTGGCTTGCATGTCTTATTAAAACAGAAGTTTCATAAATTTCGCATTTTCTTCAGAATGTACACGCAGAAGTCCATGTGCATAAGTCCTTGTTGGGTGACATCTATGTAGACGGGTTGTAATTTGTTGTGCATCCTCGTCCCTAATATATGGAATTGTTTTCTTTTTATATTATGTAACCATGTGTTATTTCCTCCGCTATCTATCTTTTTATATTGTATATGGTTTTTATTTTAAATCTTGTAATGTGAAATCTAGTTATGGCATCCGTAATGTTGATTGAAGCTGCTTTTTAATTAAGATAAAAAAAAAAAGACAATATGCTCAATAAATCTCTCCTTTTTGTCACTTCGTTGAAATGTCTTCGCAATTGCAGGATGTTGCTGATTCTGTATCAGCTGAGGAACTTGCTCGATATCTGGATCTTAAAAAGTTGGATGAAAGGGTTTTCATGTTTGAAGCCGTTTCAGCATACGATGGGTAAGTGGATCTTTTCTAGACTCCATTGCTTCACCAAATAGGCAGATAGTTAACTCTTTATTTGCTCCGAACGTGGAAAGGGTAATTTGTCACCTGATGAACCACATTTCACATTGAAAAAAATTCTCAGCACTGAGATGCCGTAAAATACAAAATGCAATAGCTAAGCACTTCGACATTTTGATTGCAGGATGGGGATTAAAGAAAGCGTGGAGTGGTTGGTGGAGGTAATGGAGAGAAGCAAGAGAACTGAAACACTGAGAGCCCGAGCAGGCCCGGCTTCTGCCTAGAATGGCATGTATGAATCGACATGCAGTTTTCTTGCCTTGCTCCGCTTCTGTACCAATTGTGTAAATAAATCAGGCTTTTTGAATTCTAATTAAATTACTACATGATTCAAAGTAAAAAAAAATAAATCAAGATTTCACTTGTTTTTCTCCTAATTTGCTGCTAATTTTGTTCATACTTTTCAGCTGGATTTTCAGAATGTAACTTATTCTGTGAATCTTGTAGTTTGAATTATTGTTTCCTGCTCTATGGATCATTGAGCGAATTACGCTGTTACGAATCAAGTTGCAGAGTATGAATTTTGTGGACATGGATCCTCTCCGGATCCATTGGTCTTAATCCACCAAGTCACATCATTCGAGCTATTGAAATTTGATCTAACGGCTACAAACATGGGCTCACTTTAAAAGTAATAATAACTTTAGCCGTTGGATCAAATTTTAATGGTCCGGATAATGTGACTTGATGGATTAGGACCAATAGATCCGAAGAGAATCCATGTCCGAATTTTGTGTCGATATCACCGTTACAACTTTCTCTCGTAAACGATAAGAAACAGAACCCGTACACACAAAGCACGGCAAAATCTAACGATGCGAATCATGAGAAAGCTTTTGTTTGTTTGCAATGAGTCGCATGCATAAACACATTCGATTGTTCGAAATTCTAGTACATTTACATTTGTTTCGGCTCGTCCACTTTCTGGTAGAGTTGAAACTGCTTTAGTTTTGCAGGACACTTGGTGGTGTGAAAGGAGCTTGCGCGCTTTTCTTCACTGCTGGTTGGGGTTCTCTGCAAACCATAAGGTAAAAAATGGGTCAATGTCATAATTTCATATTAGAGTAAATTGTAGTAATAGTCTTCCAATTTTAACTCAATTGGTGCAATGATTACTTAACTAAATATCCATTATCATTGGTCCTTTAACTCATCAGAACGTGCAGCTATGGTCTCTCAACTAAAAGTTCATTACCATTGGTCCATCAACTCTAATCCAATTAGAGAAATAGTCCCTCAACTTTAACCCAATTGGAGAACCGCTGATCCCTCAACTCTAATCCAACTAGAGAAATAGTCTCTCAACTTTAACCCAATTGGAGAAATCGTTCCTCAACTCTAACCCTATTGTAGTAATGATCATTTCAACCTAACTAATTTAGACAAAATTTTGACGAAGTTAACAAAATTGACCATAGCTACATATTTTGATGAGTTGAGAGATAATCGTAATGAATTTTTAATTGATGAACCATTGCTCAAATTTAATTAAAATTGATGGACCATTTCTACCATTTAACCTTTCATTAAATTCACACCCAAAATCCAAAATTCCAAAAGTAATAGGGTAAAAAAAAGAAAAGAACGCATGCTGGAAATGAGGGCCAAAGGTCTGGTCTTGAACAGAGTACGGTGGCAGATGATTCCAGTGACTTCCAATCCTACCACTGCCGCACGAGCACCGTCATAGAAACCATCTTTGGGGCGCTTCGTTTTCTTTAAGACCAAGAGCGGCTTCTTGAAGGGCAGTTTCGTCCCTGTCAGTTCATGGTAGCCGATAGCAAACGTGTAGGTTTTCGGCGAGGAAGGGCGGCAGAGAAGGCCGATGTGGAGGTTGTGGAGGCGATCTTGAAATTGGGGCTGAACTTCCACCACCCCTTGCCATTCCAGCACCGCCCATTCCTGGCAGTCCTCTTCGTTTGATACTAAGTTGGGAAACAAGAACAGAGAAAGAAAACTGGAAAAAAAAAAAACTGATACAGATTTAGACCCGACCGCACACGGGTTTGGAGCAGCCATGAACTGACTTTGACCGGTTGGATCAAATAGTACCGGGTCAGAACAACCAGTTAGACCGGAACGGGTGGGTCGAAGCAATTGGATCAAACCGGTTTGACCGGATCGGTCGGTTTGAACCGGTTTAATCAGATCGGCCGGTTAGAACCAGTTTAATCAGATCAGTCGGTTCAAACTGTTTCAAATCGAACCGGGTCGGATTGAATCGGCTACTGAATTAGAATCGGTTTGATCGGATCGGATCGAACCATGGTAAACTATTTTCGGTTCGTATTATTTGAACCAAGATGGACCAGAATGTTTATATTTGTATGAGTTTTTATCACAATTAGTCCTTGGAATTTACCCTCACAATTAAGATAATCTCTGAAATTGAAAATCAATCAATGTAGTCCCTGAAAATAGGTGTCACAAATCAATGTGGTCATTCCGTCATAACTTTGTTAAAAATTTCGTTAAGTGCTGATGTAGCACATAAATGTGCCCCACAAAATTTACATATTTTTATCATAAATGGTTCTTAAAATTGACTCACACCATTAAGATGGTCCTTAAAATTAACCCACACCATTAAGATGATTTCTAAAATTGAAAATTGGTGAATGTAGTCTTTGAAAATTGGTGTCGCAAATCAATATGATCATTCCGCCACAATTATGTAAACTTTTTTGTTATGTGCTGTAGTGAGTTTAATAATTAATTAAAAAAGTTGTCTAAATACCTTTTTGCGCAATATATATTTTTTTCTTATAGTAGGACCTACTCTGAAGATAGATCCCTTCCATAAATTCTCAAAGGCAAAAGGCTTAACCAAGGCCAAAGAGGGGGTTTGGAAATAATTTTCAACCAACAATAGACGCATCTCGGTTATAACCTCATTATCTCAAGGCAAACCTCGATGTTCTTTGAGTCACTAGACCACCAAGGAAGCACCGAACAAGCTCTCCAAGGTTAAGGTTGTGAGGATGTTGATCGCCTAAATGTTAATGGTGATGTCCCAGAAGTCGTTGCCAATCAGCCAAGCCGTTACCAAAGATGATCTCGATCCAGGTTCAATTTGGTAAAGGGTGTTGAAGTGTGTAAAGATGAGTGTATTGATGTTTTTTTAGAGAATACACAGCGAATGAGGTAGATGAATGTGGATTGGGATCATAGGTGATTGCAGGACTGAGTTTTTGGGTTCACACCTTTTTATTAACTATTAAATTATTAAACCCATTTGTAATTTTTTAAATTTAATTAGACTTGTATGATTCATTTATGTGTCACATCATCATATAACAGAATTTTTGACAGAATTGTGACGGAAGAAATATATTGATTTGGGACACTTACTTGCATGACTACATTGATCGATTTTTAATTTCAGGGACCATTTTGATGTCGATAGTCAATTTCAAGGACCACTTTGATGTTGCGGGTCAATTTCAAGGACCATTTGTGATAAAAAAGGACTTATGGGAACCATTTATGTGCCACATTAGCACTTAACGAAATTGTGACAGAATAACCACATTGATTTGCGACACCTATTTTCAAGGACTATATTGATTGATTTTCAATTTTAGGGACGATTTGTGATTATTTGAGTTATTCTTCTTATTTGTTGTTGATGAGTTGTTAGATTCCATGGATGGTGTACTATTTTCTTCCATTGGCAAGGACTAGGGTTATCGTTCTTCTTTTTCTTTTTCTTTTTTGAGGTCAAACCCGGACCATTAAAGAATTCATAACAACAATTCAAAATCCCTTTCAGCAAAACCTATAAACAAGGAAGCTTATAAAGGTTGTAAGAATAAGCAGCTGCAGCACAAGGAGGGCATGAATCCCTCCCACCAATGGACACCGGGGTGATCAACACCATAATTGGCCAAACAATCAGCACCTTGATTCCCCTCTCTAAAAATATGAGAAATCTGACTTGATTAGGTTAATTAGGTTAATTGACTAGCTTAATTAGGTTTCCTGTTCTTTCCGACTTGATTACTGCTGGGATCATTGCTGCTGCTATTACCTCGAGCGGCGACGACAATCCATCAGATCGAATGGGCATGCCTTCCTCTCCCATTTCGTTTTGGTTCTCGATAAGTTGTTGGAAGTTGGAGACGAGGTTCTCTTCGTGGGCGCAAGTCAGCCAATATCTGTTTATTGGCACAATAATCTCGGCTAGTTGAGCTGCAAACGGAGATTCCGGCCGTGAAAATTTGCGAATAAAACTTGAGTTCTCCCTGATGGTCTTTGCCTCAGGTTTATCAATGGAGTCTATACATGTTTCCATCTTAATCATAATTAGTGAACAAACACTTTGCCAATGCAACGAAAAAATAACTTGAATACTTCGTACTAAAGTTACAGACACTAGGGTTGCACATACAGAGATGCAAACAGGCGAAAACTTCACCGAGGCGGTCTCTTCCTAAAAGATCAGCACGAGAGAAGTACAAAAGGTTAGGGGTGGCGTGGAAGGGGGTTGGTACAAAGTATTCTAGGAGCTGTACAAGGGTTGAAGTCAGTGTCTCTGCCTCCCCTTTTGGTTTACATCTGATCCACCGGAACTGTGTAAACTTCCACTCCTGGTGTGTCGAGGTTCAGAAAGCGCTGGTTTCTTAAGCACAGGGACCTCCGCTTGACAGAACTGCTCGCACAAATCATCCGTTTGGCAGAAGTTATCTAGACCAACATTTTTCAAGGTCAAGTCGCTTGTTCCTTGAGTTTTTGATGAGCTTAGTTGCTGCTGAAAGTACTCCTCAATATGCGGATCGTAGTCTAATGGGATTGCACCCGTGAGAGTTTTTATAGCAAATTCAATGCATGGATCGGGCCATGAACCCCCAAAAGGCAACTCAGTAGGGGATCCTGACTTCTGTCCAGCATCATCATCCTTTCCAACTTTCCCCCATTGTTCTGGAATAAAAAGGTTGCTGCTTTCCTGCTTCCCACTGCTCTTATTGTCTACGTCCCCATGATGATCTTTTGGTGTAGTTAGTCCTCCTGAAGAATGGTCACCATCAATCCTGGCATTATCAAAACCTATTCCAGTGAGAGTCTCTATTGCAAATGCAATGCAAGGATCTGTGAAGAAATCCCCGAGAGGTAAGTCTGGTTGAACTCCTGGCTTCTCTTCAGCCTTATAATCAGTTTCAAGTTTTCCTGCATGCTCTTCTGGGCTACTTCGGCTCCCCAATGGGAAAACAGAAGCACACCTTTGCTTAGCGTCGCCATTAATTGGTTGTTCCACATTTTGAATATGCTTTTCTGGCTCAACCTCATGATAATCAGGCTGCTGGAATACACAACTAGGCAAATTACCAGGGGAAGAACCTTCAGTTGTATGGCGTACTCCCTCCCCTGACTGTTTAACAGCAAATCGACGTGCTGGAGTACTTGGTTTCACTTCTGGAACTGGACCAGCTTCAACTCCAGCTAGTCTCATTGAAGCACGGCGAGGAACGATAAGCTCCACCTTGTTCTTTGATTTGCAAAGGTCGAGATGGGTCTTTTTCCCTTCATGTTTTATCAGACCAGTTTCCAGGCATTGCTTATCTGGCGGGCCTCCACCTGCAGGAACCGAAATACATTCATTTTTTGTGGAATCACAGTCCTGCTCTTTTTGCTCTGAACCTTTGGATTCTGGAGGATTTAAGCTGCCCACCTCACCTGCAGCATGTCGTGAGTTCATATCAGATAAAAGCTTTTTAACTTAGTGTTGCAGAATAAAAGGTTGGCCTTGGAAATCAGTCGAACTTCCTAAATCATTACGACAAAGAGGAAAATAACTAAGTCAATTTTCAGAGTCTCAACTCCCATTCCCACATAAAAGAAAGAGGAAAGAATAAGGAATATATCTATGAAAGGACAATACCAAGGGATTGTAAACAAGACGTGAAATTTGAACATTACTCTGATCAGAACTGTGCTCAGGAAGGGACGGGCCTTCGGTTGTATGGCGCGCTCCCTCCCCTGACTGTTCAGTTGCAGCTCGACGGGCTCGAGTACTTTTCAGTTCTGGAACTGGACCAACTTCAACTCCAGCTAGTCGCTTTGAAGCACGGCGAGGCAAGATAAGCTCCTTCTTGTTCTTTGATTTGCAGACGCCAGAACGGTTTCTTTCATGTTTTATCATCCCACTTTCCAGGCATTGGTTATCTGGCGGGTCTCCACCAGCAGGAGCTGAAATACATTCACTTTTTGTGGAATCACCGTCTTGTTCATTTTGCTCCGAACCTTTGGCTTCTGAAGGATTTAAGCTGCCTAATTCAGTGCCCACCTCACCTGCAGCATGTCACAGGTTCATGTCAGTTAAAAGATTATTAACTTAGCGTTGCAGAATAAGGGCTGGCCTAGGAAATCAATCAAACTGTCCTAAATCATCAAGATAAAAAAAAAGAAAATAACTTTCTGGCAATTTTCAGTCTCAAATCCCACGAAAGATGAAAGAACAAGGAATATATCTACGAAGGATGATACCAAGAGATTGTAAATAAGACGTGAATTTGAACATTACTCTGATCAGAAGTATGTTCAGGAAGGGGCGGGCCTTCTCCGTTACATGAACAATTAAGTATCTCTCCATCCTTTGTTGTCTCGTTGAAGTTCAAACTTGGGTTGTCTAATTTCTGTTTCTTGGTTACAGCAGCAATCCAAATAAGGAAAGACATCGATGAAAATCTATAAGTATAATTTTTACTAACAATCAAAATTAATGGCAGGCGCAGTAACATTTAAAACCCAGACAATCCATTTTGTAGTAACTTACAGAGGATTTTTCATCTTCCAATTCCTTATCACTGCTGCCACTCGGCTCGACATTTAACCTTCCTGGCTCCTCATTTTCAAGATAGCGATGCACATCCCTGAGAGAGCGGAATACTTTTTCACTTACAGGAGCAATATAATGCTGCACAGAGACAGAATATCATTCAACGGAGGAGTGAACTTTAGGGATGACCCGTGATAAAGAGAATGAGTGGAATGAGCTTGAAACTGAAGGGCCGTGGAAACTCTTAACGAGGCCATACTGCGCACGCACACACACTCACTCGCAGAGAGAGAGAGAGAGAGAGAGAGAGAGAGAGAGAGTTCATTACCGTGTCTCTCCTAATCTTACGAGCCTTTTTCGTCATCTGGATTTCTTTGATCCATCCTGGAGGCAGTCCTTCTGCTACAGTCTTCTCAACTACAACCTAAATGCTTGAATAATTGAAGTTTCCATATCTAAATTAGTAAAATCTGATAATGTTAAACATCTAAACGTAGATAATAAGTAGAAGTTTGAGTCAACGGACATCATCTGAAGGTCGCTTGAGAGTCTCCTCAATTTTCTGTTTGTCTTCATGACTGGTTTTGGGGGCGCTGAGATAGCGAGATACCTCTGCCCTGGAACTAAATCTATGTCCACTTGAGGATTCGTAATAATACTGCAACAAACACAAATTATAAACACCTCTACTAAATCATCTATCGCAACAAATCGTCCAGATCCCTCTCCCCAAGAGTTCAAAACAGTATCAAACTTTGCTCAAACCGATTGAAACGAAAATAGCCTTCAAGTTGCACGTGTAGTTCCCTATAAACAAGGATGTTGAATTAAGGAACTTGAAACTTTTCGAAACTCGACAGCACAAAGCACAGAGAAGCATGTTCCACATATAACACATTCAAATACAGCAAGCAAAGGTGCCAGATTTAATCCTGAAATCTCCAAGCTTTTGCGGATGTGCTCGAATCCCCTTCCCCGCAGTTTAGATTAGTTTAAAGTAGAATATCGCTCGTATCAAAAATCCAAACTTCCAATCCTCCTCCACTCTTTTACAAGCACAAAAATTGGTTCTTTACCAACTTACAGAACGTAAAATTAAGCTTAAACTTAACTAACTACGAAAATTACTCAAGGATCTTGCAGTTCTACTAATTTTCCTAATCAGGGTTTGAGAAATAAACAAATTAATTAAAACATAGAAAGGAGTGTAATTTTCAGACCTTGTCTCTTCTGCCGTTTTTTCTAACTTTGACCTCCACTGTCCATCCAGCTGGGAGCCATTCCTCGGAGTTCTGGTCCGCCATCGCCGGAGACTGATTTTCCGGGCGACCACCGCCGGAGTACGAGCCGCACTCTCTTCCTCTCTCTGAGTGAAAAGCTTCGAAGGTCTTCAGACGCACGTGTTTCCGAAACTGTATCGCGCGAGGCGCAGAAGTTAGAACATGGCAGTTAAAAAGCTGCTGCTTGACGAAGTTGTACCTAAAGGACGGTACTGCCCCCTGTCTTTTACTAAAAGACACTTTTGACGCCAAGTACAATGTTACGAAGCGAAAGTTTTAAGGGAGGGTCTGAGTGGGGACGCAGAGGATTGAAGTGCGCCACGTGGAATGTGCACTTTCTGGTGACGGAGATTCAACTATTCCACCAGCAAACGGACGACCAATTAACCTAACTTATCCATTAGCCAATGACACGTGTTGCTCATTGGATTGCGGAAAAGGATCCGGCGAGGATCTTTTTCCGAGAGATCTGGAGGATCCCGTGATTAAATATAAATAGTATTTAACGAAAACTGACTGCACGATGTACAATAAATGATCATGATCACAGGATCCCGTATTTCCTAAAAAAGGATCCGGAGGATCCTCTTTCCTTACATTTGCTCCCAAATTCACATGCTCTAATAACGTTGAATCAAACATAATAACATATTGTACGGTCTCTCCTTCGTCACATTAAAAAATCCCTTCACCTTCTCAGCCCACCACTACCTCCATGAAACCTATCACCTTCCTCGTTTTCTTCTCTCTCCGTTCCATTCTCCCTATGTCACTTTTCTGTACGCAAGCTTGATGCCGAAGCCAAACGGACGCCGGTGGTTCGAAGACCGTTGCTGAGCTGATCCTACTTTCTTTCTACTCAAACAACGAAACGAAAGAAAGGCAGATTCTCCAAACTCTGCTTTAGATTGTGAATATCGTATCTTAACAAGAAAAATGTGGAAAATTTGTAACATATACTAATTAATATCTCCATTGAGCTTTCATTGTTAAAACAAAAAAGGGATACAATATGCATAAAAGTGACAGAAGTAAAGAATACAGATGAAGAAATATAACAACTAGTTTACAACCGCAAGGTAGGAACGACCCAATATGAAGGTTGCATGGTCTTTTCTAAAAGTCTCTTAGCCTCTCGGGTATAAGGCTGCGAAAAGCTTCGACTTTCAACATTATACACGCAATAATCATCACTTAAGCGATTTTTTGGGTAACTGTTGACATGATCATAAACGTAGTTGAAGTATATGCAATTTGGCATACATCCTGAAAAATTCGAAGCTTTAACAGATATGGAAAAGTTATCACCCAAAAAGAAAGCAAGATCACCTAGGGTTTTTGTCTCAACCCACTCACACTTATCAAAATTCAATTTGAATATCTTAACTAACGTTGTCACACGACCAGTATTAAATTCAAAACCTCTTTGAACCATCCACAATTCGTTATCATTTAAAACCACGATATACGCCTTTACTACCTCATCGAATTCCATGGAATCGCCGGCAACCAATTGTTTATTGGAGATGGAGTGAGTAGTGATATCAAAAGAAGAAAGTCTTCCCCATTCTTCGACAACATAAAACTTATCTCCAATTTGAACAACATCTTGGTATTGGATATTGCGTCTTTGATCAATGTACGTCCATGGTGATGTATCTTTATCCTTGAGTCTAATGAAAGCCAATTTACCGTGCTCATGTATGACCAGAACAATACATTTATCAACATCTAATATTGGGTCTGTAGACATTGTCGCCTTGATCACAAAAGTACAGTTTATCTGAACAGACATTTCTCTTTCAGGCAGACGAGCAAGTGGAGGGAGATCAATGAGGGAATCTTCTCTCTTTTTACGCCCTTTGATCCATAAAAAGGGATTTATAAGGGTTACTACCAAATCCATATTCATAGCTATTAACCATCCTTTTGAAGAACCACACAATCGCTTCTTCGGAAAATTTAGTTGCAAACCAAGGACTTTGTCTTCCATGGGATTGTATATATTCCAATCACGTTTTTTGGCAGTTTGAATCAAGAGTAGTGGAGGATTATGACAACTTGAGTACATCTCGTCAAATTTTCTTTTATTATCTTGTGCTACGCAATGTCATGGCATACAAACAGCATTGAATCGAATATAACCTAACAGTGACGATATCTTCTCTAAAATTGAATCCAAGAGATGCTTAGGAAGATATGCCCGATCTGAGAAAGAAGAAAAATAAAATAAAATCAATAACTGCATGGGACAAACAAAACAAAAACTACTGAGTGCATCTTTTTATTTTCGAAGAGATCCCTATTTCTTTTGTTTTCGAAGAAGATACAAAATAGTATATATCAATCACGCCAAGCATATCGCAGACAGAAAACGACTAAAATGTTCACTGCAAATTTAGAAGGATCTAACCCTAAACTCTGATATCTAATAGCTAAAACTTGATTGGAAAAGAAAAGATCAAAATTAGGATGTCATGATCATAACAAGGTAAATAAATGTACAAAGTAAGGGGAAATATGAAGAGAAAACACACCTGATCCCATGATTTCAGAACTGTGAACAAGTTCTTGCGCAGAAAATAAATTGAAGGGTGCAGGGCTTTTTTGTTGTTGTTAAATATGTAATTCAGTGACTAAAAGTCTTTATTTAATATTTATACATCACTGCGTGTAGTCCATGATGAACTAAAGGAGTAGAAGTACAAGGATTATAAGGATATCCAAACAAAATGGTATTCTACACGAATTAGGATTCGTTATGGTTTTATTCTTTTACGCATTTTCGTTTCTTGTGCTTTTGCTCTCTCAGGATTATATTTTCCTTCGCATTATTTTTGCATACCATGAAAAGAGTGTGATGCTCCTAATTCTCATGTTTTCAGTCTCTAAAACGAAAATCGTGAAAAGTTTTTCTCATTATTTTTTGTTTTTGTTTACTGGAAGAAACTATTAGGTTTATTTGGTTGAAGTGATATCGTTTATTAACTTGATTCAACATGCGAAGTGTCGGAAACAAAAGAGTAGTTGGTGATGGAGAGGATACAGAACTACCGGTTTGTAATTCGTGTTTTGTTACTTAAGCTAAATTTTTTATCTCATTCATCCCTATCAATCTAACTGTTACGTTTAGATGTGTAACGGTTATTATTTAGATGTGCAAATAGCATGTGTATATAGAGAAAAATCATTAAGATCCCTCCATTCTCTAGAAGGCGGGCCGATAAGACTTGTAAAATTTGGATCCTTAATTAAAATGTGAACGTTTGGATTAGAAGGCGCCCCGTGATGGAGTGTAAGTGGCCCAACTACTTAGCAAGCTCTCGATTTTTCTATGAGTGATTCTGTGTAAATTCAAGTTTCGTCTACGAACATTGCACCCAAAATAATTTACTGAACTTTAGAGAATGCCGTTCTTTTACTCTTTTTTTTTATGAATTCATTTTTCTCTATAAACCTAAATTTTATTTCTTTGGACACTCATTTTCAAGTAAAATTCAACCGTCGTGAAGTTTAGATAAGCATGGTAAAGTGAAATTTAACAGTCCCAAAGTTCATCAGTCGCTTGGTTATCACGTTGTTTGTTTCAAACTTCTATGAGCGTTTAAAAATTAATTGTTTTTTCATAAAAAAAAAATTACTAAGAGATATGTGGTAAATTCATATATTGGCATAAATATAAATAAAGAAGTACATATGACTCCAAAATACTTGGTTGGAACAGATGGTTTGCAACACATTGCAACTGCCATGGTTCGAATCTGAAACATTGAGCTGAACCCCGTGCGACCTATTGAAGCGACAAACCAAGTTGAAATTTGGTGATTAAGTATCAAGATCTGAGCTTTTGTTGCTTCTTGCACATATAGCACTTGTAGTTTTCCGACTGGACATGCTGTAGTCCGTCGTGTTTGTCAAGCTCTTCCTTATTAGTTGCTATATAATCACACTTTTCGCAATTGAACGACATCTGTAAAAATGCAGAAGAAAAACATGATGAAATGCAAACGTTAAGCAAAAGACAACCTTACCAAAAAAGAGAGAAGGGAAACAGAGAAAAGTAAAAGAAAACCATAAACATAAACCTTTTGATAGGTAGATACGAAATGCACAAATCGGTGAATAGTTAGATATCACTAATTAAACAACTCTATCAGGTCATATAAAGGCAGCATTTTGGTCTTGAAGAATGCAAAAGAAATGACTATTCTTGCATCTTGCAATATGCATGACTTAGTTTGGAAGGTGAAAAATAATGTTTCCGTTGCATTGCATTAACGTACTGTTGTACCCCAAACCAAAACCAGAGATTTAGCTAGGTTGTATATATGTAAGTCGGCGCGAATCTACTGCGGGTTGAATTTTGAAAAGCTATTTGCCCTAACCAGCTAATTGGTACGTGACAACTTCATCATTCGGTTTTCATGTGCTTAAAAGAGCCATTGAAACAGATTGATCATCATGCTTTGTGTCTGTCTGTGCTCAACAAGCAAATGAAAATAAACTAGCTATGTTTTGGAGCACAAGGAGCTGTGAACGAATATGGACCTATGTTCCAAGTCCTCTTGATGACTTTTTTTAACAGCTCAGTTATGATTTTGTAGACTAAATGACATGGAAGTTGATGATTAGATTATTAATGAAACATCATTTAGTTTGCAAATTTTGTTTACAAATTTATTTTCCTTAGCATTACCCTAAACAAAAAGTAGGGTCAGGACGAAGCGAAATGTAATAGAACATCAGCTCAAGAAGATGTGAAATGTATCGAACATAAATTGAAACGAGTGAAGGGTGCACCCTGCTCAATGTGTGTTTTTAAGTATGTCTATATGATTGTTAAGCTTTAATATGCAACAACTTATTTTTCGTTGTTTTTTTCATTTTATTAATAATAATATCAATGTCAAAGAGTGAAGGAGTCAAGGACACGCAAAACTTGTGGGAAGCATGGCAGAACCGGACGATATGCTGCGTAGCTAGAATGTTACATACCCCAACAGCCACGGGGTTTCTTCAACTTCATGAGCTTCTGGAAAAAAATTGCGAGGGCTCAACTGGCTCAGTAATTGTCAGTGTGATGCTTGTGGGCGTTATATTTTCTGAATTTTTTCCCCGCAAACATTGGAACTATCACGTAACTATGGAGCAGCGAAGCAGACTGAACCACAGATTGAACATAATTTGCAAGTAAAAATAACTACTTACATATAACGGGTCATGTAATGTTTGCACAGAAACTTGCAAGAAATAGTATATACAAATAAGAGTTGGGTATTAATTTTGGGTTTGTAAGAGCATGGCAACTTCGCAAGTGTTGAAAACTAACAATTACCAACATGTAATAGCCTCCAAGAATCCAAGAGTAACAACTACACTTTCCCCTATCACGCAGGGCAATGATGTTCCTCCTTGTCGACTTTTGCGAAAAAAAAAAAAAAAACAATTTACAGCAACTTTTGCACATGAACCACCGTGTATTTGCAAAATTCTGCTACTCTCGTGTAATTGATTTCGGTAACAGAAAACTTGGAATGTCCAAAACTATGTATTATACATTATAATACAAAATAATAGAAAGTAAGACATTATACAATCCAACTCTGAATCAAAACTAATCTGTATTATGAGCAAATATCTGATCTGCTATCAAGTGAAAGCAGATTGGTGCCATAAAGTTAATTGTGAAGCGGATTTGGTCCTGCAGGAACTTGTCGATGCGAAACCGCATGGATCGGGCTGATCTTGTTCTTCATCATTGACTCCATAGATCTTAGGAACATAGGAAAATACTTGAACTTCTGTTCTGTATCTCCATTTGAAGCTTGAGTAGTACTAATTATCGGTCGACAGCTGCAAATTTGAATCACTGCTAACAAGCAAATGACAACTAAAATTGGGATTACGTGCTTTTGAGCTATCATGATTTGCCTGATAAGAAAAGCAGAAGAGAAATGTGCTGTGTTTGTGTTCTTGGTGTTTGTCGACAAGTCCCTTGAACTGCTCTATTAATAAAGGAGCTGGCATTTGCCTGCAGGCTGCCTGCAGTGCCGAAAATATTCCGAAAACTCATAATTTAAAATAGCTACCAAGTCAAAATTCGGAATCGAAATCGGTATTGTGCTGTTACATGTACTTCCACACGTTTATCCCAAATGACAAAAGTTGACTTTCGTAGGAAGCATGTAAGCTGGCCACCATGTGTAGCTCCTATGTTAACAAGCACAGTTGACTTATCCTCCAAGCTACAACTTTGTTATTAAAAATTGAAATGGCTGGAATTGCTGACATGGCACTAGATCACTAAAAAGGCGATCCCAAACCAACAAGGCACCCCACGAGGATCGGGTAAAATTGTCTATCGTACGCAGCCTTACCCTTGTTTCAGGAATCGATTAAATTAAACAGCTGATGTAAACTGTAGAATTCAGGCCGAGAAGCCACCAAAACATAATCCTTTTTTTTTCCAGATGCCTTGATGGCTATACTTTGTTTCTAGGAGGAATTTATGGGACTGAGATGTTAAAATTGTCGATCCATTCGGACTTTTTGTTGCTATGATTGCATCATTTTGAAATACAAACGATGAATTTCGACCGCTTTTTCGCGTGAAGACTACGTGCAAGACTTGTAAGATTCATGCATTGCATTTGCAGCATAAATTTGAAAAAAATAAGAGGCTTGCTTACCGTAACGTTACAGACAAATTCATATGTCAGCAAGCAGGCCGCTCCAGAAAACTAACATTATAAAACAAAATAATGACACTGAGATTGCTCCAGCAGTCAACTGACATTTTTTATTTGTTTGCTCATGTATGAGATTTGACCTAATCCCCGTTATAAAATGTCTCGTACAATTTCTTAATCAACATGTGCAGTCGACTAAACACAGTGGCATTATTCAGGGTACATGAATACTTGCATGGATTGACCAAGAAAAAAAAGGAGTGGTTTGAAATTATGAGGCCGGCGGCATGAAGTTCGGAATCTTGACCAAACTCGAGGGAAGAAAATTGATCATGTAATTTGATGGCAAAAGTGTATCCGTCGATAAAAGTCTTGTGATGGTTTTTCTTGAAGAAGTTGAGGTTCCATTGGCAATATGGGAAGTAGCACAACCACTTATAAGCTCATGTAATGTCCCTCCTCTCATTAATTTGTGTCGAATTTTCAAGCCTAACATGTGGACAACATAAGGACTAAGAACATCGGCAATCAGGTGACTTTCAACTTTGATTTTACCTGCATTCGAAGGTTTGAGACTCATTCATTCATTCATTCATTGTTTTCCAATCTATTTCTATAGCGCATAATCGGACGATCATCCAAAAATTGAGTGCGTAGTGATTCACCAAAGTGGTTCTGCGTTGATTAGTTCCGAAGATCATCATGTTGTGCAAACTAAACACTGGATGTACTCAAGCTTGATTTCTGATCTATACATGCATTGAGTATGACGCAAACAAAATCACTGGATATTCGAAAAAGGTATCAACTACTTTACATCTTCGATTTACAAAATTATGACACGATTACGCAACACATTCAACTGCTAATCGCTCGGTTCAATGAAAGAACAGAAGAGAAAAGAAAATTTCTTCAAAATCTTGAGCAGGGGAAGCAGATTTTCGACCTTTTCCTTCTTGTTCTTTCCAAGAACCGAGTGTATGATGTGTGAGATAAAATTGGCTCAGTTGTGAAGTGGATTTGGTCCACCAGGGACAGCTTTGTGAGCAACAACGTTTATTCCGTTCATCTTCTTGTATCCAAATCCTGCAGAAGAATGAGAACCGGCACCAAGGCGCCGCGCAAAGAGAGCCGAAAACTTGGCTCTTAGTCTTGGTTCCGGATCTTCGCTGCCATGCCAGGACCAAGTGATGCGCCGGCAACTCGAAACATGAACCAGTGCTATAATTACAACAAGGAACAAAATAATAGGAGAGAGTTTATGAATTCTCATGACTAAAAAACTTGAGCTAGAAGGTTTGAACTCAAAGGTTTTATTTATAAGGAAGGATCAGGCATCCTTATAAATTAATTTTTTTTCCTAATTTATATTTTTATTTGGAAGGACATGATGAGGCAACCACTGGTAAGATAGAAGCCAAAACTAACAATCAATCAGTCATATATATCTATATATATATATATATATATGTATATATATATGAGAATGCATGAACACTCATTTTCTAATCATTGTTTAGGGCTCAAAGAAAAAAACAAATGAACATAAATATATATCTAATGAGAAAGGGCAACACATTAAACAAGAAACTAAGATTATTTGTAAAGAATATCAAATTTGAAAGTAAAAAGAAACTCTATCTGATATGTCACATCGGAATATTTTGTTAATAAATTTGATATATGAGAAAATGTGCTGTCAATTTTTTTTTTGAAAAATATTTTATTATGTGGGACCTATTAATACACCAATTATAAATCTTAAAAATTTCTTTCAAATAATTTCTTTCTAAAAATGAGTCCTACAAATATTTTTATAACAAAAAAAAATGAGTTAGAGGGAAAAAAAATCTAACATGCCACGTCAATCATCAAATTAATGTTTGACAATTATTTTTTGATATCTCTATTTAAGATGCTCTCAGCATTTGATAGAAACAAGCTAGCTGATTTATTTGATGTTGAGATATCAAGACAGATAGGTATTTATTAAGTATACCATGAGAAATTTTTTACGGTATTACGAAGAAACAAGATCTGCACTATCACCGTTTATATATATCATGTGTCTTACTTGATGAAAGTGATATGCAACTGCTGACGTCCAAGAGTCTCTTGTTATTGGACTATGATTCTCTCCCCTCCTCCTTCCATCCCTTCCTGTCACATTCTCTATTTTGTTTGCCTTTTTCTATAAAAAATTAAGTAAAGATGCTAACATGACTTAACCGTAACTATTCAAATACGAGCGAAAGGAAAGGGAGAAAAAAAAAAGAACAGAAAATCCTACTCCCCTGTTATTAAGGCAAGTCTCATAAAATTGAGGTAGCTAAAGGACGACGGCATTTAATCAATAGTACACCATTTTACACACAGTACCGGTGAAAAGATATGTCAATGGCCAGAAATTCAACTGCCAGCAGTAGAGTGAAAGGTGATTGTGTGGTCCAATAAATAAGGATAAAGATCCTCTTTGAGATAAATTTATTTTCGTCGTTCATCGTACATTATGTGGTCAGTTTTCGTTATATACTATTTCTGTTCAATTTTAAATAAAAAAATTTAAAATGATTTCTGGCTGCAAAATGACTAATGAACAGATAAGATGAACTGATCCAATAAATAGGATTCAGATAGGACACTGTTCCAATAAATAAAAGGGCTACGATCCTGAAATCATATAAACAACATGAATAACAGCTTTAATTTTCGACTACTATCCTGAGTTGGTAATATTTGATTTTTAGTAAAAAAGAGAGGACGAATTTGAAGAACATCTAGAGCTAGAAAGGAAAGGCCTGCGCAACGAAAAATATGAACAAATCTGTCCTCAGATTGAAGATCAAAAAGACAAATTTTTTATTGAAGTGGCTTATGGCTGCTCCAACGGGGACACTGATTTTCGAGTGCCACGAAAAGTAGGGAACTTCAAAACAATAGGTGCATAACATGTTTCCCGTACTTCGACCAAAAAAAAAACATGTTTCTCGTACATTAGGACACCGAAATCCATATCTAATCGTGATTAGACTCTATGTTCCAGAGGATGCGAAAGACGGGACCTTGAGAAGAAGATAATGTGCATATGGTTGCTTGTCGTGCCGGTAGGTAATGCGTTGTACGTTCGAGTTGTGGCACTGCAGGAGAAAGAAGCTGTCCTCAAAAGGACAAGGTGCTAGAGTGACAACCAACAATCTTTGATTGAAAGTCTTTGATTGTTTACAATGATGTAGCATTGTGAAGGGACTGCCCATGTTGGAGATGTAAGTTCAAGCATCTAATTTCATCTCAATTTACTTGATATGATGTGAAATGCGGGCAGCCAAATTCCTCCGGAAGACAGGCCTATGTCTCGAGAAGATATTCGGCAAAACTATCTGACTAGAAAATCTGGTAAACAAAGACACCGCTAGGGGTCGGATGAACCAGAATATAATGAGTTTCCATGCTTTTATAAGAAATGTCCTACGGTTGACGTGCTTGAGCAACCCCCCACCCACACACACACACACACACAAGTTTCCCTCCATCTTCCCCCAGCGAAAGTATTGGGGCAGAAAGGCAGAAAAATAGCAGCCGATGTGATGGAAAAAGAAATTGTTACGGACCCAAAAAGCGTGTTCCGCATGTACGAATCATCTGTATATAATTCCTTAACCGCACAAAGTACTCACAGAAGTCGAACATTGCTGATTTATTACACCACAAACTAAGCATCCACGAAAGTCTGATTATAACAGGATTATCCTAGGTTATGAAAGTAGTAACTTATGTGTGTGCACAAGATTCACCAAACATGCACCAGCCAGACCCCAACATCTTTAGTACCTCCAGAGAAATGGTTTCGGATTTGCAATTACTCTTGCTTGGCTTCAGCACTAGATGAGGTTTCCTCGGATTTAACAGCTGGGCTATCGGATGGAATATCTTCAGCAGGCTTAGTAGCACCTTGATCGACGGCTTTAGCAGTTTCACCAATGGATTCTCCTTCAGTTGCAGGAGCTGTGCTCTTAATAGATCCGACCTTGATGTACTTGCTCATGAACTTGTATTCCCAGTCCTGCAAGGCCTCGAGTTCAAATGGACCAAGACCAGAGATATCACCAGTCAGATCTTTGTCTTCAAACGACATTTTTGCAAGAGCTCTGCTAGCATCTTTCCCCGCGAACAGTGCATAAGGCCCACCAGGTCCATAAAACATCCTGCAAAGATGGTTCAAAATTAAACAAATTCATATCCATGAAAAGAAGACAGCACAGGCCAAGTAATACGAGCAGCTATGGAACTACTTGTTTCACATCACTTATAAAACATGGATGGTAAAGCAAGGGTGAAAAACTGCATTCTGCAATTTTTATCAACGCCGTCTGATCTCACTAAACAAGTTGGTTTGGAAGAAACATGCTTTTTACCCGCAAGAACTTTCTGAGGCCGGTTCACATTACCCACTTGTTCGCACTTTTAGGAACTATGAATACAACTCTGCAAAAACCATCTTCAAAACGAAAACATGTACAGAAAGAGTTGCAAAATGTACAAATTTTGCACAAGAAACAATTCCAAACACTTCTAATTTGCGTGGACAGAATCCTTCATCCCTTAAGCCAACACTCCTCGAAAATAAACGATGATCTTCGTAGATAATACTTTTGATCAAATCCATTGTAATTTGTAAGTAATAAAAATCACATTGTTAAGATCATAAGATTCAACATACGCCTGCTAGCAGCATCCAAAGTTTTAACCGAAGGAAATCACACAGATAGTAACTACCAGGCCACATAAAACTTCAATCCCTGACTACACAATTTGTTGATCTAATTCTACAGAATTTCCATGATCTTAGAAGCTGGAATTATATAAATACAATCGCAAAATTCCAGATGTCCAAAGTTTTAAACTTTTAAGCCAACCAAGTGTCCGGACTACAAACCCAGAAGCTAAAATTACAAGATAATCAGTAGCTGATCAAATAAAAAGCACATACAATTGAAGCTAAAACACTCGTTGACCACAAAAATACATGCAAAGATTTAACCTTTAAGCATGAATATCAAAAACACAGAACCCAAAAACTAAAACCCCAAATAAAAATTAATAAATTAATAAAAAAAAACCCAAATGGTACCTGCCCTGGGACACGTCATAGATCTGACCCTTGATAGCCATGAGCAGAGGCTTCTTGGAATCAGAGCCGTCGTACTGCTTCAATTCTTCTTCGGTGATCTCGCCGAGCTGGACGGGAGGCGGCAGAGGCTGCATCTCCTCCGAGCTCCTGGCCCGCTGGTGGTTGTCGGACGACCCAAACAATCCCGACGCTACATGATAGATGGCCACAAGCAGAGCTAGCATAGTGAAGAAGGTCGTCGGAGAGAGGCCTGTGTAGGCCACGATCGCCTCTTTCAGTGTTTCCCACAGTTGCAGAGACATTTTTGGGATTTTAGAGAGAGAAAGTGGGATGAGAGAGAGAGACTGAAAAGGAGAGACTGAAAAGGCGATGAAAATTTTATCAACTTGGAGTCAGTTGGGGGCGGTGAGGTAAACGTTGTTTATTGGTTTAGTTTGGTTAATTCGTACCACTGGTCCCACAACCACTCCCACCAACTCTAATTTTCTTTTTTCTGTTTTATTTTAAGAGTAAATTGTAGTAGTTGTCCCTTAACTTTAACTCAATTAGAGAAATGATTCATCAACTAAAAATTCATTACTATTGGTTCCTTAACTCATCAACAATTTTAATCCAACATGAGAAATGGTCCCTCAACTTTAACCCAATTGTAGCAATGGTCCTTCCAATATAATTCATTTTGATAAAATTTTGACGAAGATGACGAAAATGACCATAGCTACACGTTTTGATAAATTGAGGGACCCCAATTGTAGCAATGGTTCTTCCAACATAACTCATTTTGACAAAATTCTGACGAAGTTGACGAAAATGACCATAGCTACACATTTTGATGTGTTGAGGGACCAATGGCAATAGATTTTTAGTTAAGAGACCATTGCTCTAATTTGATTAAAATTGAGGGACCATTGCTACAATTTACTCTTATTTTAATTTGTTTTTCTAGTAACTTACTTCTAAATTCTAATTTACCTCTATATAAAGTTCTCACCTTTTTCCATTGCTCTAATTTAATTAAAATTGAGGGACCATTGCTACAATTTACTCTTATTTTAATTTGTTTTTCTAGTAACTTACTTCTAAATTCTAATTTACCTCTATATAAAGTTCTTACCTTTTTTGTTTGTTCATTATGCTGTCTATCGATTCACATTCACGCAAGAGATATTAATCAAGTGAATGGTACGTCCAAAATATAAATGTTAAATTGACAATTTGAATAACAAATTGGTAAGTGGTGTAAAAATTCGTATTTAGAATTCTTTTTTGTCAATCTAATGGATGCAAGTGTTACATGGATAATTCACAGAGAAACAAAAGTATATATCAATTCAATTAAAAATAAAATGAAGCGGAAAATCGAATTTAAAAAAATAAAAAGTGATATCATTATCACATTTAAAATCAAAATAACAAAAAATATTTCTCTCAATTAATATCATTTGGGTAAAAAAGTTATAATTAACTCTTCAATATTAAAAGTAGAAAATTAGAAAACAAAAATAGAGAAGATGGACCAAAATTATTAATGTATAGCTGCAGCCCGCAGCCTAAACACGTAAAAAATGAAAGCATCAAGTTTGGTCTATGATATTTTTGTATAATCTGTATTTTATAGGCAATAAAAGGGTGAGAGTGAGACCAAAATAATATTAGTTTAGTCTATGATAAGTAATAGTCAAATGAAAAGAGAGAGGATTACGATAACTAATTAGAGATCCATCATATTCATAATCGATAATATTCTTTATGATAACAAAGAAGATACCATTTCAGATCCAAATAAAAGTTAGTCAAAGCACGATACCCTGAAATTTTCTAAAATAAGGAAAGCGTGTTTGGCCGAGACCACAATTCTGACTCCGCCACTAACCCTTCTTCATACGTACCACCTCATGAACCCTTGGTCGTTTCTGTTCCTCATGCACATGATGCACGACGAGTTGTTGTCCAGTCCTGCATGATATAAATCTTGCTGAGACTCAGAGAAATCTTCAAAACACGAGTCGGTGTCATCTCGGACCGGCTGCAAACATAAACGTAAGGTTTATCTAGGGTTTTGATGAAATGCGATTTCATCGTCGACAAATCAAGCGTGTTCCAAAACCAAGGATCACACAGCGTCGAACGCTACTCCTTGCAAACGGCGCTACCGCTAACCTTAGATGAATCAGAGATGTTGGCAAAGCACTCAAAAATCTTCAACAATATGTCAGCATTGAGGTCTTCCCATCTTCCCAAAGTCATAGGCGAGAGTCATCGCATTCCATTGTTTCTTCAAGAAATCTTTTTCGTTTCTTGATCATATCAAGCCAAGCTTAAGTCTTATAAGTTTTTATTAATCAGACGATTAAATTGTTAATGTGAATTAGAAGGAAAGAAAAAAAGTAATAGAATGTGAATCCTCGGTTTTGGAAGGAAGAAATTACAGCATACAACGCTGGAGTTGTATGGGTCCGGATTCTCGCCGGATTTCTTCCATCCGGATCCTCTGGATCCTTCAACTCTCTGGATTCCCCGATGGGTGCTGGCTCCGATTGCCGACCCACCACGCCCACACCGTCATTTTTCGGCCTTTGGTTGCCCAAAACTGGAACCAAGTCCTACCAAATAGAGATAGAAAAGAGTCGCAGAGAGAGTGAGAAAGGGGAAGAAGATGAGCAAGAAAAGCAAAAAAAATTAGTTATTTAATTTTTTGCCGTTGGATGTTCATTTGAACGAACAGAATTGAAGGATCCGGAGAGGACCCTATTCCGAGTTGTAACGGTCAGACGGTTTTTGGTCCTTCGGCACATCTTGCAAGAGTCCTCGGTTTAATTAATTACAGTAATCACATTATGTACAGTATTAACACATTAATTAGAACGAAAAGAAAACCTCTTCATCTTATGTGTCGATGAAGAGGAGACGGAGTTTTATTCGTTCAAAAGGCAATAGTCATCAAAGATTACAAAAGCAAGCTATAGTTTCTAACCCACACTGAAAGTTACAGTCACATTCTCTTGCTGTAATCAACAAGCTAGGGAGCTCACCTCATCTTCTTTCCATAGCCCTTCTTCGTACTTATACCACCTCATGATTCCCTCGTCGTTTTTGGTCCTTTGGCACATCACGCAAGAGTCCTCCATGCATGTTAAAAATCTTCGCAACCGAGAGGCCTTCTCGAGAATAAGCGGATCAAGTTCGTTGACAAGTCTCCTAGTTGCAGGAGGCGGAGGGGTTTCAATTAGAAGGCAATGTGAGATGTTGAGAACTTCTAGGTGTTTTAGGCCATCCAAGATCATGATCAAAACATCCTTTAAGAGCATCGAGCACCGGAGGCTTAGCACCTTCAGTTTTGGAAGATGTTCAACTAGTGTTGAAGCAAAGAAATTATCACAAGGACCCATGATCTTCAGTTCACTGAAATTTTTGCAGTTCCTTTTAATCTCTTCCAAGAGGTACGGGGGATTCGCTATGCTAGGCATTGTTAGCGATTCAAGCTCTTTCCAGCAGCGAATGGCCTTGCAGATTCCAGTCTTTTTTATTCTGTTCCAAGCCGGCATAACCAGTCGCTTCAGCTGTGGGCACCTGTGATTAAAAGAAACCACCTCATGATTCCCACTTCCAACATTTGACATTACGCTAGCATATAAACTTTCGCGTGAATCACTCATAAATCACAGCTTGCACTACAAAAGCATACTATCTGAAAAACAAGAAAGGAAGCCAGAAGTCCAATACCCAAAATTTAATACTATTTGTGCTAATTAACATAAAGTTTTCAATCGATGCATATGTCCTGAAGTGAACTAAATTCTAACGAAGTTCTAATTGCGGAGATGGAACCTATAACGTAAAAGATATAGAGTTTGCTAATATATCTTTTGAATTAGAAAGATATTAAGAAAGAATTGTTTTTGCGGAAAAAGTGAGTTAATAAACGCTTCCAAATGAAATATAGTATATGGTAAATTGTAAATGTTAAATGAATTAACGCTTTTATACGCGACACACGAGATTACTTTTATAGCTATGGAATGTAAACGCGGATATGCAAACATTAACGGAAGGTGGGATTAAAGTTCTAAACTACAATCATAACTGGAAAAGGTAAAAAAAACATTGAGATGCAAGTTTAATGAGTTACCTTTCAGCAGTATACGTCAACTGATCATCGCTCACAAATAAGTTGAAATGGAAAACCAATGTCATTATGTTTCCCTGGCTGAGACTCATTGAAGTCTTCAAAATACGAGTCAATGTCTTATCGGACCAGGCATCCACATAGACATAAGGCTCCAATGGTATTTTGATGAAATTCGATTTCAACATGGACAAATCAAGCTTTTTCCACAGCAGAGGATCACAGCAAGCCGAGCGCCACGCACTACAAACGTGAGCAATGCCAGACGTTAACTCAAAGATGTCGAAAGACTGAAAAATCCTCACTAGTATGTCAGTATCCAGGTCCTCCCATTTTCTCACAGGGAAGCCACCGTCTTCCATTTCACCAGCTTCCCAACCACCTCCAAACAGCCTTACTCCGTCACAATTTCTACATAAACGCGCAAACGAAATCAGTACTCCAAATCTACAATTCACCAAAACAAACTGCAGCCCGACATTTACAATTCAAGGCCTGCGATTTCTAAAGAAAATAACGCTCGAATTAAACAATCGCCTTGAGGACTTGTATCGGAGTCTCACGGTCACAAATGGCAAAGCTAGACACAGATAACTGTCGAAACGAAAGAGCAAAGGATGAAATAACAGATATAACAGAGCACACATACTTTACAGCATCATGCAGATTGCAAACTGAAGAACACATATTTGTTGGCTGAATGGGGATTAATCCGAAAATCCTGTATTTCTGCAAAAAAAAAATAAAAAAAATAAAAAAATAATAACAACAAACAATTAGCCAAAGACCAGTTATTTTTAACCCAAAAAAAACACAGAAATGCTAATTTCATTGGCGCATTTATCCAATTTGCAGCTGAATTAATAATTTAATGCAGAAAACAAAATTTCCATGACCAAAATCAAGAGATCAAACCTTCTTTACACTACTAGATCTCGAAATTCCCAAATCCAATTACAAATTCGAACAATTTGGATTCATGGCTGCTGAAAAATCCAGTTTTGACCAGAATTTTGATGCTTAATTGCACCAACCAGATCTATCCATATCACAATCCATTCACTTCACAGCTCACACATAAACAAAAAAACAACCAGCAGATGATATGATGATACATGCAGAGAGAGAGAGAGAGAGAGAGAGAGAGAAACAGAGGAGAGAGAAAGAGATTACATTAGAGTTCTGGTTCTTGAGGAGGGTTTATCAGTCTTCTGGTCTCGGTGGGTGTTGGTGGGGGTGTGAGTTGGGTGGCCACCTGCAAATAATTGAAAGAAAAAATGTTTCTGTTTTTATTTTTTTGTGTTGCTGTTGTTTCTAAACTCTAGTTATTTCCGAAAAAGGGCCTATTAACTTTACAGCTACCCCTCTCCCGCCCTACCTACTAGAAAGTCAGAACACAACCAACTGTCTGTCTATCAATAATCTAGCTACTTTCTTTTTTGGGCACGTGCTCGTCTCCCGAGCTCTGTGTGTATGTCTCGAGGATGTTCTTCGGATTTTATTTGTGAAGATTTTGAAAATTCTCCAATCATATTTGTTTATTGTATATCGTACGATCAAAAATTATTGTAAATTTTTTATTTAAAATTAAATATAAACAATATCTGACAAAAACTGACCGTATAATATACGTTAAACTGATGTGATTGGAGGATCCTTAAAATCCTAAAAAAAGAAAATCCTCATTCGGATGCCTCAGCCGGCAGAGACCGCAACCTGCGGGAGTTCTCGGTCAAACACAGAATACTTTGCCTCGTTACAACGCTAACATCGTTGTACTTTTGATTATTAATTACACTTTTTATATTTAAACACCATCACCATATAATTCATCCTAATCTATATTTGGCCCACTAATTAACTTCATTTTTGTTTCTGATTATTATTTACGACGTAAGATTTTTTTATGATGGAATTTATTACAAGATTTGGTTCGGGTGCTTGTTTTTAGGAAGAGGATGCGGGGATGATCTTTTTTCTGGAAATTCGGGGAATTCTGTGATTGTATCCATTCATCGTAAGTACTATTTATATTTAATTTTAAATAATTTCTGACCGTACAATAGACGATGAATGCATACGATCACGTGATCTCAGATCCTCAAGAAAAAGATCCAACGATGATCATTTTCCCTTTTTTTTCTTCCTTTTTGGGTCTAATTTGGATTCTTTTTATTTTGCTCTATAAATTTTCTATATTTAAAAAGAAAATACACTGCAATATGAAATTACAAACGGAGAAAGATGGAGACCGGGAATACAAAACTCTTCACTCAAAAAAATACCATTTACGAAACTGATGAATTTCGTCCTTCTAAATCCGTCTCCGGTCGCTTGCTGCTGCCGTATACATGCCAGATCACTTCCGGGAAGGGCTACTTATCTGCGAAACAGACGAGAATGAACGAAAATATTCTCTTGCAATGCTTCTTGCGCGATTCAAGTACTGAAGGCTTTTAGCGGGGTCACTGTGTCATCAAACAATGCGGTTTTCAAATTCATCAAGCTCCATCCTGCGGGAAGGCGCTCGGGAGATTCCAGCATTGCATCTTGCTCTTCTTGCTTTTTTGGTCTGTTGCCAGTGATTTCAGCAACCACTTTTTGTCATGCCTATTTCTTTCCCGACTGCTTACTACTGCCTCCAACCTCAACTTTAACTCGGTACCTCTATCGAGTGTGTTGTTCCAGACACGCTCAGGAATTCCAACTTGCCCGTTACAAGCTGTTTCCGGTACAAACTGGCGAGAGAATCCAATTTCTCATTTGCCAATTGAACCTCCTTCCTTGCTTTAGCAACCTAATAAAGTAATTTGACAATCTAGAATTAGAATAAATAAGGTGGCAGCATAAACTACCGAGAAAAGATATGTCAAATTCAGAATGCGAAACTCATAGTACAGTGGATGATGAAGCAGACAATATCAACTTCGTCAACAGCTCAGAGCGGACTATTTTTCCTCTCAAATTTTCTGTGCTTCCCTCTTGGACAATTTGAAGTTGTTGAAGTTGTTGTCCAGCATATAAAATAGCTTGAATAACTGCAATGAACTGAGCATGCCCCTTGACGAGAAACTGAACAAGCTATGCAAGGCAACCTACATGGTTGCACCAGGCCCCAAATGCAACCAAATTTGACCCACACAATCACAAATTAATGATTTACAAACATACATCTATTCAAAATAGTCGGTTGGAGAAGAAGTTGGCATCACCTCAGGTGGAGTGGCAGTCCAATGAAAGATTCTTGTTATCCCACATTGAATATCAGGTTACTGTCCCAAAGTCATCAGAACTGAAGAAAGTATACTAGTCGACTCTTACAAAAGAATCTTCTGCATCTTGCTGTTCAATATTCTGAGGAGCTTTAGAAGACCCCATAGATTCCTGCAATCTCAAAAACAGCATCTAGAAGAGCAGAAATCATGTTTCGATTACATAAAGGGCGAGATACCTGTACCGTTAAAGGAACTATTAACTACTGGGAAATGCAAAACTTAGATATCAAGAGAAAAGACAGCAGTTTACATGCGGCACATACCCAGTGTCTATAAGAAGCCTTGAACAAAATATGGTAAGAGTATGATTCATAGACTGCAGCAAGAAGCGAGACTCGGACCCATCAGCGTTGTTCTTCAGTACCTAAAGGCATTGGGAATGTCTACCTAGAGTCAAAACTTAGGTATACACGAGAAAGTTTTAAAAGGAGAACGTGGTAGATTTCAACATATAGGATAGGCTTTGAATCCTTGATTAAAGTATTAATATTAACCAAGAGTAAGGTAACCCACAAATCATTGAGAAGTTTCACTATGCCAACCAAGTATGCACCATTTTAATACTTTCCCTGCAATACTTAGTCATTGTGGTAAAAGCAATCTTCTTCCTTTTACACAAATTTTGATCAATCATAGATATGACCACTAAATACTAGTGAAAAATGAACACACAACACAGAATTACCAATTCCGACGCAGAAACGTTGGTTATGGCAACAAAGCCTGTATACCTGAACCAACTATCCATAGCTAGGTATAAGTATTGAAGTAAATTGCATCACTAGTTGAGAAAATGCACTCTTGTCGGCTATTCTAAAATCAACCCTACAGTTGAGTGGAAATATAAGGGGCATGGATTAATACCTTAAAGCAAATTTCTTTGAGCACGACCGAAAAATAGAGTCAGAAACCTCCAATTGCTGAAGTGCATTGGCTGAGAGAGTCATCTCATGCTGCTTGAGAGGGGCCTAAAAGAAGCTCCTAGGTGCAGGAATGTCCTTTCTAAACCAAATTGTTTCAAGCAGTAATATCAGCCGAACTTCGTAAGGCAAGCTGGAAACTTCCTTACGATGCCTGGATTACCATTCTAAATTCAAAGGTTTTCACCTACCTCTAACTTGATTGGGATGATCATGCTTCCAAGTTACAAACTTCCATCATTTTTCAAAAACAAAATAACTTAATTCTCTAACAAGAATCGTAATTTGCAACTCGAAAGCACCAACACAGAAAATACCTTCTCTGTTTGTTTGGAGAGTGGCTCCTCAAGAAGCAACTCGGCAGAAGACAAGCTCTCCTCAAACTCTCCTCATAAAATTATCATCAAACTCTCCATAGATAACATCGTCGGTCGAAACCTCCACTATGTTGGAAGCTAACCAGCTCCTGGAGTCGAGGGGTCGAAGGCAGCAAGGAGCTCCTGAGCAAAAGGGTGTTGTTTGCATCGAAGAAGGAAGAAGAAGAAATGAAGGGTTGGCCTCCAAAGGCTAGATTTTGTTTAAATGTGTGAGTGACAAATGTACACTCCAGATTAGATCACTTCAATCCCAATGAAGGGCTAGGATTTAATCTGGAGTAGTAAGGTGTTTTAGTGTTTAAATATTATCTAAATCACCAACTCTTTTACACAAGTATGGGTGATGGAAATGTACCATACCCTTACACTTTTTCTCTACTTAATGAAGTATGGCTGCTGCATTTTTTGCACAACCTTGAAGTTGAAAACAACACTCCAATATCCTCTCAATTCTCTGCCATTCTATCCCTAAGAAACCGATCCAAAACAATCAACCAAAACATCAAATAAACAAAAGCTAACATGGCCTCAGAGCTTTGTTATTGATCTTACAACTTTCTGGGCGTATTCTGTGCAAATTGAGATCTTTGGGAGCACCAACGTAGTGTCCTCAGCAACAACAATTAACAAACAATCCTGAAAATGAAGGGATCCAGCAGCAGCAGTGAGCTAAAAGCTCCAGTCTTTGATGGGGATAATTATGATTTTTGGAGAATAAGAATGACAACCATTTTCAAATCCTATGATCTATGGGATATGGTTCAACACGGGTATGAACTACCTGAGATGGAGATCGATGCTCTAGAGGAGGATCTCATAGAAACACAACTCAAAACACTGAAGCAGAATCGGATGGAAGATGCTAGAGCACTTGGAATCATCCAAGGTGCTGTCTCAGACACCACTTTCCCGAGAATAGCAAATGAAGAGACTGCAAAGGGAGCTTGGGAAGTTTTACAGCAAGAGTACAGAGGAGACACCAAAGTCAGAAAGGTAAAACTTCAGTCCCTTAGAAGAGATTTCAAGTATAAAAGAATGAGGGAAAATGAGATGTTAAAAGACTACTTCACTAGGCTATTTGATGTTGTAAACAAGATGAAAACATATGGTAAGGAACTGCCTAATGAAAGAATTGTCCAGAAACTGTTGATTAGTTTGACTAAACCTTATGATTCAATAGTGATTAGTTTGACTACTTCACTAGGCTTTTAGTGTGCAAGATGTGATGGCATCTTTAAGAGCTTTTGATCAAAGGCTTGAGAGGCATGCTGATTTTGCACCTGAGAAAGCTTTTCAATCACTCAATGTTGGATCCAGTAGTCAAGCTGGTGCAAGTAAACAAAAACCACAATGGAAGGGCAAGAACAAGAAATGGGAAGGAAAAGGATATCAAAACTCTAGACCTAACCAAGGCAGCTACTCAAATGAAGGTCCAAGAACCAAGCAGCAATGCAAGCACTGTGACAAATTCCATCTTGGAGAATGCTGGTTCAAGGACAAGCCTAGAAGTCATAAATGCAACAGGTTTGGGCACATTATGAAGGACTGCAGATCAAAGAATGTGCAGCAAGTGAACTGTGCAAACCAAGTGGGAGAAGAAGCAAATGTGTTCTATGCTTTCAGTGCAAAAGTGGAGAAAAACAATGAAGTGTGGTGCATTGACAGTGGTTGCAGCAACCACATGACTGCACATGAGTCAGTACTCATTGACATTGACACAAACTTCACTGGAAAAGTGAAAATAGGAAATGGAAACATTGTCAAGGCCACTGGAAAAGGAACTTTGGTTATCAACACCAAGAAAGGAAGAAGATGCATAAGGGAGGTGATGCTAGTGCCGGGACTGGATGAAAACCTACTTAGTGTGGGTCAAATGATGGAGCATGGGTATTTCCTACTCTTTAGGGGAACTGTGGTTGAGATCTATGATGACAGATCTCTATCAAATTTGGTGACCAAAGTGGAAGTGAAAAACAGAAGCTTTCCACTTGTGTTGAAGTACTTAGAAGAAGTGGCAAGTAAAGCAAGGGTGACAGGTTTTATGAAACAATGGCACAAGAGGTTTGGTCACTTAAACATGACAAGCCTAGAAAATCTACAGAAGTATGAAATGGTACAAGGGATACCTAAGATGGATCATTGCAATGAAACCTATGAAAGATGTGCATTTGGGAAGCATCACAGGGATCCATTTGAAGTTGGCAAGGCATGGAGGGCAACAAAGCCACTCGAATTGATTCACACAGATGTGTGTGGACCAATGCAAACAACAACAATCAGTGGAAACAGGTATTTCCTAACATTCATTGATGACTACTCACAGATGTGTTGGGTGTACTTCATGAGGTTCAAGTCTGAAGTGTTCACAATATTCAAGAAGTTCAAGGCAATGGTGGAATTGCAAAGTGAGCACCAAATCAAAAGACTGATAAGTGATAGAGGAGGAGAGTACACCTCTCTTGAGTTCAATGCATTATGTGAAGATGTGAGGTTGGAGAAACAACTCACTGTGGCATATTCACCACAACAAAATGGTATTGCAGAAAGGAAAAATAGGACTATAGTCGAAATGGCTAAGTCTATGATGCATGAGAAGAACATGCCCTATACATTCTAGGGTGAAGCTGTGAACACCTCAGTGTACCTATTGAATAGGTGCCCTACTAAAGCACTGAATAAGAAGACACCATTTGAAGTGTTCAGTGGAAGGAAGCCATCTGTGAAGCATCTGAGAGTGTTTGGCTCAGTGTGCTACACTTTTATCCCTCACCAACTAAGGCACAAGTTGGAGAAATCAAGTAACAAGGGTGTTTTTGTAGGCTATGGTACCAGTGAGAAAGGGTACAGAGTTTATAATGTGTTAACTCAGAAGATAATCCTATCAAGGGATGTTATCTTTGATGAAGATTCAACATGGAATTGAGAAACAATGGTAGAAGAAAAGGACAATGTCTCTCTACAACTTGATCTCAACAAAAGGCAAACAATGGAGCCTATAGAGACCTTAGTTCAAGAAGAAGTCACAGATAATGGTGACATACAAGGGACTCCACAGCAAGCTATTATGAGTCCACAATCAAGTCAATCACAGATAACAACTCCAAGTTCAACTCCAGTGAGATTGAGAAACATGGATGAGATATATGCTACATGTAACTATTGTGTAGTGGAACCAGAAACATATGAAGAAGCTGAAAAAGACAAAGCTTGGAAGAAAACAATGAAGGAAGAACTTGAAATGATTAAGAAGAATGACACTTGGGAAATTGTAAATCGACCAAGTGACAAGCATGTGATTGGTGTGAAATGGGTGTACAAAGTGAAGCTCAACCTAGATGGTTATGTGGAGAAGAACAAGGCTAGATTGGTAACTAAAGGCTACTCACAGAAGCCTGGTGTAGACTTCAATGAAACCTTTGCTCCAGTAGCAAGGTTAGACACCATAAGAACCTTGATAGCCCTAACAGCCAAGAAAGGCTGGAACCTACATCAATTGGATGTCAAATCTGCATTTCTAAATGGAGTGCTAGAGGAGGAGGTGTTTGTGGAACAACCTCAAGGGTTTACAAGTCAAGAGTTTCCAGAAAAAGGTGTACAAGCTAAGGAAGGCTCTCTATGGCCTAAAACAAGCTCCAAGAGCTTGGTACAGTGAGATTGATTCTTATTTCATTGAAAAAGGATTTCAGAAAAGTCCTAGTGAAGCTACACTCTACACCAAGACAAAAAGCAACAACAAGACACTCATTGTCTCAATCTATGTGGATGATGTAGTCTACACTGGAAATGATGCTGCAATGATTGAAGAGTTCAAGGAAGAAATGATGAAGAGGTATGAGATGACTGACCTAGGCCTCTTGCATCACTTTCTTGGCATTGGGGTGATTCAAGAAGCAAGTAGCATCTTTATTCATCAAAGGAAGTATGCTGAAACCTTGCTTGAAAAGTTCGGATTGAAGGGATGCAAACTGGTCTCTACACCCCTAATTGCAAATGAGAAGCTTAAGAAGGATGATGGAAGTGAACCTGCTTATGCTAGTCTCTACAAAAGCATTGTTGGCAGTTTATTGTACCCAACTGCAACAAGGCCGGATCTAATGTTCTCAACAAGCCTACTTTCTAGGTTTATGCAGAATCCTAGCAAGACACACATGGGGACATTAAAGAAAGTTCTCAGATATGTGCAAGGAACACTTGATTATGGGATCAAGTATGAAATGAGGAAGTCAACTATCCTAATTGGATTTTGTGACAGTGACTGGGGTGGCAGTGAAGATGATAGCAGAAGCACATCGGGCTATGCTTTCACCTTTGGTTCAGGGGTGTTTTCGTGGGCCTCTGTGAAGCAACAAAGTGTTGCACTGTCCACAGCCGAGGCGGAGTACGTGAGTGCATCAGAAGCAACGGCTCAAGCTATTTGGCTAAGGTTTATACTCAAAGATTTTGGCGAATTACAGGTTGATGCCACACCACTCTTGTGTGACAACACCTCTGCAATTGCCATGACTAAAAACCCAGTTTTCCATCAAAGAACAAAGCACATCAAGAGAAGATATCATTTCATCAGAGAAGTATTGCAGGACAATACAATCAAACTAATCTATTGTAGCACAAAAGATCAGATCGCAGACATATTCACAAAAGCACTACCGAAAGAAAGATTCAATTACCTGAGGGGTTTGCTCGAAATGACTCCTAGAAGCAGTTTAGAAGGGAGTGTTGGAAGCTAACCAGCTCCTGGAGTCGAGGGGTCAAAGGCAGCAATGAGCTCTTGAGCAAAAGGGTGTTGTCTGCATCGAAGAAGGAAGAAGAAGAAATGAAGGGTTGGCCTCCAAAGGCTAGATTTTGTTTAAATGTGTGAGTGACAAATGTACACTCCAGATTAGATCACTTCAATCCCAATGAAGGGCTAGGATTTAATCTGGAGGAGTAAGGTGTTTTAGTGTTTAAATATTATCTAAATCACCAACTCTTTTACACAAGTATGGGTGATGGAAATGTACCATACCCTTACACTTTTTCTCTACTTAATGAAGTATGGCTGCTGCATTTTCTGCACAACCTTGAAGTTGAAAACAACACTCCAATATCCTCTCAATTCTCTGTCATTCTATCCCTAAGAAACCGATCCAAAACAATCAACCAAAACATCAAAAAAACAAAAGTTAACACACTACCACAATCCCAACTTTCACTTCCACCCCGCTCTCAACTCCACCATCCACATTTTCAACCGAAACACTCTTATCCACCACACAAGCCAAATAGTTACTATCCCCACCACACCACTCCACCTTATTCCCCACGTCCTCCGCTGCCTCCAGCATCCCTTCGTATACAATGCCGACAATCCCCGGCCAAATGGGGCGGGCCTGGTTCGACCCATGTGCCTTATCGCGGCAGTTTCAGTCTGCTTCACCACACTGACCTTATACCCGGCACTCACCAGCCTCCTGACGTGGACATTTGGCCGGAAGTAGGCACACTCGCCGTCAAGAAATTGTGATCCATATGGGCATAAATCCCCAAAACCCTCTCGGCGATTTCGGCGTCTTCCTCGAAGAACCGGTACTTGTAACCGACTTCCACCATCGGAAGAAAATCCGGTGGCGCGCTTCTTCAATTCCGCCACCTGTTACTCCAAAAACGTGAACTTGGCGGGTGGGTTGGAGGAAGGGGATGTTCTGGAACGTATGAGGCGGCGAGGTGGGAGGAGAGGAGGGAGCGCTTGGCGGGGGAGAAGGCAACTGTGGCGATGATTTTGGGAGATGGGGTTGGTGGGTCTTCAGGGTTTGACAGCGGCGATGAGGGGGGAATGAGGAGGAGGAAGGAGATGAGGGGTTTGGGGTTTTGGGTTTGGGAGCAAGGAAGCGGGATATGACTTGCTGCTTTTGCTTTCCCATGGCGGGGGAAGTGGAATCTCTGACGGTGGTGTTGGACTGAGTGTGAGGAGTCCGCTTTGCTGTATGAAGCCCGGAGGTTTGATTTTGCGCGCTCAGCTCACTCGTGTCGTATTTTATTGTCACGCGACTGTCGTTGATTTTCACACCATTTTCTCCTTTTCAAGCCCTGTTAAGGTTTTTTTCGTGGTTTAGATGGTGTATTCAATTGAGATTTTAATTCTTTTAGTGAATTTAGGGGTATTCGATTAGAATTTTAAGTGATTCTTTGAAATTTAACATGTATTCAATTAGGATTTTAAGATAGTTTATTAAAATTCTTAGAAATCCGGGGGTATTCAATTAGGATTTTAAATAAGTTTATAACATTACAGGTGTATTAAATTAGAAATTGATTTTAAAGAATTTGAAAAAGTTGAGGAATTAGAGAGATTTCGTAGTGTATTTTAAACATCTACAAATCTCACATCTCTCCATGAGATTTTGAGGGAATTGAATCAAAATTGTATATGGAATCTCTACAAATCAATTATAAATCCATTAAAATATCTACAAATCAACGTATAGATTCACTTGAAAGTGTTCTTAAAATGACTGAAAGCTTTTTTGGTGAAATTATTTTTTGGTTTCAACAACACTTGAAGTGCTTTTTGTAAGAAACAACATTTTTCAAGATTCACTTGTATTTTTACTAAAAAATGATTCTAAAAGGAGTTAGTGTTTTTAGTGATTTTAAAAACATTTCTAAACGAGAACTGCCAAAATATATAAAGAAAGAACAATGCTATTCACATATCCATTTTTACCCCTATTACTCGAAATCTAGTTATCTACACCTTTAGCTTGCTCTCTTCCTCACTACCCACCCTTGGCCACCACCCCAAACCACCAACATTCACCTATCCATCTCTCCTCCCCACAGGATTCATGCCACACCCTGACACCTCCAACTATTGTCCAAAACAACCGCCACAAGCCCCGCGAACCCAACCACCCCAAAACCCACTTTCCCCGGCCGATTTCATATTCCCAGCCCAGCCCTCCTTTTCTTTTTCTCTACATATGCGGTATGCCCATGCACCAACACTTCAAGTGCGTGGAAGACGAACGCAAACTATCAAAAAACGGAATGCAAAGGGATTATTTGTGGATTAGTAAGTTACGAGCATTCACTCTCGTACACCTTATATCTCAAGTTCAATTTCCCTTCTCTTAATATTGTTTGTATATAAAAATTAAAAACATGCTTAATGCCGACCAATTAATAACATGATACCACATCATAAGAAGGGAAACAATGTATTCGAAGCATCGATCAATAATATCAGTAATATGAAGGGAATCATACGTCAATAGTGTTAACGCGTCCATATTAAATAGTCAAACAAACTAGTTGTTACGTGATGGATACAATAGTGATAATATGTCCATGTTAAACGACCAGACAACTAGTTGTTAGGTGACGGATACAAGTCTTTTTCCGATACGAAACTTTAATGGGATTCATTTTTCAAAACTACTTTTGATAATAAAATCAATTTAGATCTCTCTCTCTCTCTCTCACGCAGTTTCATACTTGTTTTTGAGCTTAAGTGAGGTTGAGAAAGTGTTGGCAAAGCACGAGGGGGGAAGGAATTGAAGGGGATGAGGATAAAAGGCATTGCTTAGACCACGTAATGCTGAGGGGGACAAAGAGACTGTGTCCACACTTTCTCCCATACGTAAAATTGAGGCACAAAAATGTCCAACACTCCCTCCAATCCAAAGACCCTCTGGCCTCCACCTTCTCTTGATCTGCACCTTCGCCACCAATTTTAGTCTATATTTTCATTCAAATTTTCCCTTAAATATACACCCCCACTCCTACCACTCATCTCTTGTAAAATCAATTAAAATTAATTCCTAAAAGTAGTGTAAGTGTGAATAATTATGAGTGTTGATAAACTCACTTCATTGTCTTGTTCCCCACCCACATTATAATCTCACCCATCGTAAAAGTTTAAAATTTTGAAATCCTATTTTTCCACCCACTATAATTTCTAAAATAACCTTCACCACAGTTCCGTTGTTTCTTTTTCACCACCAAAAGGACAAAATAGATGATTGGATGGAACTTCACCTAATAAAACAAAAAAATTTGTAAAAATTTTCTATATCCAAATTCCAAAAATTTCTGAAAAATTCCGAATGCACTACAATGTGATGCCGAAAATTGGATGGAACCTAATCTAATAAAACAAACCTAAAATTTGCAATCACCATGATCGTACTCCAATATTAGACGATATCATTTGCATAGAATAATATCCAGAGTAATCAAACCCTAATCAGGTAAATTCAAGCTTATTTGAATTGATTTTGGGGAAACAATGGCCACCACGGTCGGGATTTCAAATTCAAAGAATAAAGGAATTTCAATTCATAGAGTGCAAAATTTCAATTCCTCTACATTTTAGTTCCTTCGCAGAAGATAGCAAAAATTTATGAGGGCATGTGCGAATGAACTCCGGAGAAAAGTTTCAAGTTCGAAGAGAGTGAAATGGGTGGAACGCCAGATTCGAAGAGAGAGAGAGATTCACGGCGTTGGTCAGATGCCATAAAAAACAATTTTATGACGCTAAAAAGTGCCATCATGTGCATGGCATTTATTAGGGACAAAGAGAGAGAACTTATGTACTAAAATCGTAAACAGGGGACGAGAGAGATGGTGGCGGTTGGTGGAGAAGCCGTAGCAATCGATGTAGAAGGCGAGAAGAGATAAACCAAAGAGAGAAGCAAGAGGGAGAGAGAAACAAAATAGGGGTTGAAAAGTCTTTTTCTAGAAAATTAAACATGTTATTATTATTTTATTAAAAGATGGGTGGGAAAATAGGACAATGGGGTGGGGTTAGTAGCACTCATAATTATTGGTTTCTATTTTGGAAATTCCATAAAACCCCCTTTTTTATTTAAAATTTAGTCTTATTAATGAGATGGGAGAGAGTTCGAAACTATTATATTACATTAGGGAGGTGAAGTTTTGAACCCGGAATGTATGCGTAAAAATCCAACACTCTATCTATTAGAATATTATACTACATGCCATGAAACCCATTTCTTTCAGCTGTATATGTACATACATGATTTACAAGATCGACCAAAAAAGAAATGCATGATTTACATGTAACTGCATATGACTCATTGATCTAGCGGGAAAAAAAAAACCTAAATAGCAAGATAAATTAGTAGATAAATCTATGAAATATATGCAATGATTAACGGTGGTTTAAAAATCTATATATGATGTCATTTCACAGAATATCTGTTTCATGATCATGAGTTGGAAGTTGGACTGCATAAATATCCCATCTACTAATATATCACCTGCATCTGCATGCATTAGTTGGAGGGTCAATTTCTATTTAAGTGCAAAGACGCTTTAGGATTAGTTACGGGATCCACAACACATCGAAGTTCAACGTCTGAATCGTCTATTTTTAATTCTTTAATCATTAGTAATTTTCAAAAAAATTAACATGCACTTCTCCAATTCAACTTTGGAATGATAATAAGAGATATTGGCATATGTGTGTGTATATATGTGTAGACACACACACTATACAGTTTGTTGGAAAATTGAATGGCAGACATGAAGAATTGATTATATGAAACATGAAGAATTGATTATATGAAACAAGTGTTGGAGAATAAGATCCATAAAATAGTTTACAATCAACATATATATGATTGGTGTTGGCTCTAGAGAGTGAATATCGACCAACTTCTAAAAAAGATTGGCGTTGGCTTCAGAGATTGACTACCGACCGAGCTCTAAAAAAGATTGGCGTTAGTACCGGTATAATAACTTGACCAGCTCTCAATGTGAGAAATGGTTTCCCTTGTGACCTTGTCTGGGGCCACTCGTGAGAGGGTATGTTGGAGAACATATAGGATCTCACATTGGTCATATTACAAATAATATGCAATTAATATATGAAAGTTTCACCCTTAATATCATTGAGACCTTTTATGATAGAGAGTTGTTATTAGCACTCCAAAATTCTCATTCTACACTCCTAACTTTCTATATTTGAAAAGAAAAATACACTTGTGAGAAGTGTAGAATGAGATTTTTGAAGTGTCAATAACGCTTCCCTTATGATAAACCAAACACTTAATAATCAGTGGTTAAGTTGAGACAATATTGATAATATTGGTAATGAATATGTTTGGGCTTTGGAAAGTTTATCAACAAGTTGACAACAACAAGAAGGGAGAAAAGTGAGATTATAGAATAGCTAGCTTGCTACCCTCCCTATCTACTTACGTAGTTATCTGAAGGACTTATCCACATCCCTCTTCACTACTCGTTTATGGTTTATGGCAGCCTAAAATTAGGCATCCCTACCACCACTCCACTTGATATGAATGGGAAATGAAAAACTTCTCCTCAGGATTCCATTTCCCAGACCAACCAGGAATTTCAGAAGAAAGAAAAAGCACAGAGGAAGGTAAACTACTGCAACAAGAAGTAGAAAGAAGATCAGAGTTCAGCAAGTGTGAATGGGATTTCAGTCTCTCGACAGTTGTGTCCTCCAACGACTGCCGCGGCGCCGCATCCAACACCCTCGGTGTAATCGAGTTCGACCCATCAAACACCGTCTTAGCCACCGGCGGAATCGCCAGAAAAATCAGAGTATACAGCCTGAAATCTCTATTGCCCAATTACGATAATCAAACTTGTGGAAGTTCAAGTGATACCATGGCGGATTTGATAGACCACGTAGATGCTTGCGACTACACCATTTGCACTCCCGCCAAGCTCAGCAGCCTCCGCTGGCGCCCCGGATCCGACGGCCGGGTCATGGCGTCCGGCGACTACGACGGCGTCGTCACGGAATACGACCTCGAAACAAAACTACCCATCTTCGAGCGCGACGAGCACGGCGGGCGCAGAGTCTGGAGCGTGGATTATTCGCATTCTGATCCGGTTCTCGGAGCGTCTGGCTCCGACGATGGGACACTACAGATGTGGGACCCGCGCTGCGAGGGCGGGGATTGTTTGGCGAGTGTGCAGCCCAGTGACGCGCGAAGTCCGGTCTGCTGCGTGGAGTTTGATCCGTTCGGCGGCGCGCTTCTGGCCGTTGGATGCGCGGACCGGAAGGCCTACGCCTACGATGCTCGGAAAATGGCGGGCCCGGTTATGGTCTTCGACGGACACAGGAAAACCGTGACGTACGTGCGGTTTCTCGACAGCCGTACGGTGGTGACAGCTGCAACGGACGGGTGTTTGAAGCTATGGGACACGGAGGATTCGCGGGCTATTGAGACGTACAAGGGGCACGCGAACAGTCGGAGCTTTGTTGGGTTATCGGTGTGGAGAAACGGAGGGCTAATTGGATGCGGGTCGGAAAATAACCGGCTTTTCGTGTACGATAAGAAGTGGGGCGAGCCCATTTGGGTCCACGAGTTTGGGGCGGTGGCTGCCGGTGGCAGTAGTGGTGGGTGCGGTGAGGAGGAAGGCGCGTTTGTGAGTAGCGTGTGCTGGCGACAAGTTGGTGAGGAGCAGTGCACGCTGGTGGCGGGTGGATCAGATGGGGTTCTGCAGGTTTTTCTGGGGAGGAGGAAGTCACGCACGTCGGATTAGAAATTGTTGAAAATTCAATTAATTGAATATTTATTTCATAAAATTTATAGAGATTGTTCCGGGAAAAATTTTAGCACAAAATTAAGATGCCATTTTGTTATTGTTAAGGTTGTGTGAAATTAGTTTTCTAACATTATATTCATGCAGCTTTGTATGGTCTCAAGAAATATTAAGGGGATTCTTTCAAAGTGTGATTTTTTATAAACTCTCTGTCAACTCACAGTTTAACGTTCATTCTCGTGCCAATATAAAATATTTTTCCAAAAACATAAAGTGGCATAGATGTCACAAAACGTCCTACTTTTGAAAAAATCTTCTTAATATATATATTCTTTTATAAGTTTTCGTGAATTAATAAAGCTAATGCATAACATCCATGTAGTGCGTTTATTGCATGGCATTACTAAATTGCATGTATTTTCGTGAATTTGTTCCAAGTATTTATTTTTGTTTAAAAGTATGAGATTGATATATAGGGTAGCATTTGGTACGAAGATGGGATGGAACGGGACAGAACGGGCGGGACGGAATGGAACGGAACAGAGGTTTCATGCTACGTTTAGTACGCATAGGATGAAATGGACAATTGTTCTATTCCGCGTTTGATACGCGCATAACGGAATAGAACGAAAGACTAAATGACAAACTTACCCATGTTTCTTCGTTGATTCCATCTCAACCTCATGGATTTTCTGCAAAACTTGGATTTTTTACAGCCATATATATGAAGGTGGAGTGAAGGTAAAGCAGATAAATTTTGCATCTCTTCGACTTCAATGGTTATGCAGAGAATAGACTTGATGCAGAGCTGAGATCTCATCTGCACCCCGGCCCTTACTTCCTCTATATATTAACCCCTCCCTACGCGCACCCCCGCGCCCACACCCCACCCTCCCCCCCCGCGTTTGGGGTTATTCTTAGACGCAGATTTTACAAGAAAAATGCTTCTACAAAGCTCATCGACGCCGGTGCCCAATGTTAAAGATCAACACCAGCCCATTAAGATCAGTCGGTACAAAGGAACTAGGTTGTTCTAGTTCAAACATGCACGGAATCGTTCTAGAAGATTCTAGCATGTAATATTAGAGGTGACCAATACATGCTTGAATATGCTAGACAATTCTAGCATGCCAAATAGGTTGGCTATTCTAGAATTATCTAAGCTAGAAATTTGTAGAATATTCTAGAAACTAGAAACTAGTAGAATGCCTAGCCCTCACCTATAAATATGGGTGTGGTGTAACCATGTAAACTACTAATCAAGCAAGTAGGCAACCAAGTGAGAGTAAGAAGCAAGAGTAGTCTTGTAGGAGTGTGAGTGGTCTAGAGTGTGTCTTTAGAAAGAGTGAGTGTCATAGCTTCTCAAGAGTGTCCTTGAGAGTTTGTGTGTTGTAATATTTTGTGTGTGTAATACAAGTAATTTGTTTACTTGTATTGTCTCTCCAACACTTGTGTTAGAGTTGTGTACTCTAAGTTTTTCCCCAACACCGAACTCATGGATGCCGCATTCCGAAGGTTCAACATTTTCCAATCAGCAACCGAAAATGGTACTGCAAATCCCGAGGGGAAAATGAGGCGGTGGAGGATCTGGAGATTAAGGAGGGGGAAAGGAGGCAGTGGAGGATTTAGTAGTGAAGGAGGCCCGGGAGAGAAGAGATAGGAAAGAGGGAGGCTGCAGGAGAGAGGGGGTAGAAGATTAGGTTTGTTTTTGTGATTTAGACAGTGTAATTAACGAAAAAGATAAGGAGCATTTTTGTTTAAAAAATTATAATTTTGTGTTCCACAGAGTGGAACGAGTCATTCCAGGAGGAGGATAGAACGAAAATTTAACTAAAATCCGTTTCACGGGACAACCATCCCACTCTTTTTGGCCCACCAAACGTGGGACGAGCTCGTTCCGTGTCACATCCTAGTCCGCTGTAGCAAGATATTGTCTGCTTTGGGTCACGCCCTCACAGATTTGTTCTTGGGCAAGAGAACCTCACTACCCAAATCGTGTCTTGCTAGGAAGAGATGAGCATGTACATATAAGGCCAGGGACCAACCATCACCCCGCCGATGTGGGATACTACAATCCACCCCCTAAGGAGACCGACATCCTCGTCGGCACATCCGAACGGATGGTGAGTTTGGCTTTGATACCAAACTGTCACATCCCAGTCCACCGTAGCAAGATATTGTCCACTTTGGGCCACTCCCTCACAGATTTGTTCTTAGGCAAGAGAACCTCATTACCCAAAAATGCGTCTTGCTAGGAAGAGATGGGCATGTACATATAAGGCCAGGGACCAACCCTCATCCCGCCGATATGGGATACTACATTTCGTCCCATTGCATTCCGTCTCATCCCACGTACCAAACAGTACCTAGAAGAATCGTCTAGTCGTTTAGATATAAGATAACAGTTGAACGGGCGATTCATGAATGCAGCCAAGTTAGACGAGCCAATAACTCGAACGCGTTCAGTCTATTTTTTGAGCAAGAATCACAACGTTTATCTTTCTTGGGATTTTTGGCCTACATTACTTTTTCCTTCCTAGGCGTCCATTTCAATCGTGCAACTTGCATGAAACCCCGTCTTTTTGTCCTCATCTGCGAAGAGAAAAATTCCATTATAGGGGACCGAACGGCCGCCCCCAAATTGCTAGATCAACCTGCTCTACTAGATTATTACCTTATCCATCAAGAGAGTTTTCAATGTAACCAAAACACAAGATTGGTACACCACTTGTCATTATACAAATAGTGGAATGTGTATTAAAAAAATTGATAACTTTAAAAATAAAATGTTTTACTACTTATAAAAAAACACGTGATGTACCACTCGTGTTTCGATCACAATGAAAATTTTCTCCCCGACAAGAAATAAAAAACAGTAAGCTGGCATTTTGCAGTGACTGAGCAGAGCAGCTTGGATTGTTGTGAGCATAAGATGGCTCACATGGTGTTTGCATGGATAGTTGAAGACAGTTGCATCTTGCATGTTGTCCTTTGCCAATTGCCAACCAGATAGAACGATTGACAGACCAAGGACAAATCTATGTTTGATTACAAATTATTTGACCTTTTTCTTATTAATTGTACACTACTCGTTTGATCTTGTCATTCAGAGATTTGATCGTTACGGTGTACTTGTTTATAGGTACATGTCTATTTTTGTCAAAATCTTGCTTCCAAGTTTCCATTTTTATCATGTTTTTCGAGAAACAAATATATTTGCGGGTTAATTAGGTATTTCAGCCATCTTAAACCTAATCATTGTATTTGGTTTGAGAAACTTTAGGTATGACCAAATTTATAAACCAAAAGATGTGTTACCAATAAAAAATAAGCATGTTATCAACACTTCAGTAATAAATCAATCATCAACTTTCTTGTTACTCAGTTTACAAAATTTGTACAAATTTAGTCTTCCTAAATTACCCATTTGGTTTTTCAATTTTTCATTGTATGGTTTATAAATTATAACAAGTTGTTTAATCCTTGAAAATCAAATGCTAACAAAGGTATGTACTTTTTGCAATAAGCACTTTAAGTGTTTCTTACAAGATTTACATGCATTTTTTCTCAAGATTGGTTCTTGCAATAAGCACTCCAAATGGGAAAGAGATCCTCTCCGGATCTCTTCCACCAAGGTCACCTGATCAAGTGATCCACCAAGGTCACCTGATCAAGTGATCCGAACCTTTGAAATTTGATCAAACGGATAAAGTTAGGGTTAATTACACAAACACCCCATGAGGTTTTTCGTGTTTTCACAAAACCCCCTCAGGTTCTCAGCATATCACAAACACCCCTTAATGTTTTAAAATCATTTCATCAGCCTCCCTTCATTTTTCTTCTTCTTCCCGGGTTCCCCTCCCTCTGTTCTTCTTCTTCGTTTCCCCTCCCTCTGTTCTTCCCCCTCCTTCCCACAAAACCCAATTCCTCCGCTGGCCACCATGAACCACCACCAGGTTCCATCCAACCACCCTTACAATAGATGCCATGCTGCATCTTGAGAAATGGAGATGGTATTGGTACACGACCAAATTATTTATTGTTTCGTTCTTGGTTGCTGTCATGTGTTAGTTTGTAGTTTGTATCGAAAAATAGGAATCCGGCTTCTTGAACCGGGTCATGTTATATGTTACTGTTGTATAATGATAATGTATGTGAGGCTGTGCATTACAGCAGAATTGTTTGTTGCTTAATGGCAATGCAAATTGAATTTGTTAGCACAAAACTCTCTTCCACTTGCTCTATTTGTTGCTTTTATCATCTTTTACTGGTTGGTTGTGCTCAATGGCTTAATGTTAAACACACTCAATAAGAAGCAACTTTGCCTTCACCCACCACTCCAGTTTCCAGCCCATGTCTCTGCCTCCGTGCTCCGACCGACAGTCTTTCACTGGTTGCTGTTAATGCCTGAAGAAGAAGGTGAGGGGTGATGGTGGTGATCGTGATCATGGTCGTGATGGTGTTCGTCATCGTCGCTGTCGTCCTCGTCGAAGGGCTTCTGCTTGTGGAAGATGCAGCACTTTTTGGAGCTTTTCTTCTGCATAAACTCGTTGTCCACCGTCCCTTCCTTCCACGACACCTGCTTCTTCTTCCGATTCAGCTTCAGCAACACAGCTTCCGATTTGTCAATTATTTTTATTTAACTTCGTAAGGGTATATTTGTATTTTCATAACTTATGTCATGACTGCTAGAGTTTTTTTTGTCATGGAGGGAGGTTGATGAAATGATTTTAAAACGTCAAGGGGTGTTTGTGATATGTTGAGAACCTAAGAAGGTTCTGTGAAAACACAAGAAATCTCAATGAGTGTTTGTGTAATTAAAGGCGGCCTCTATAGCCGTTGGATCAAATTTTAAAAGTTCAGATCACTTGATCTGGTGGCCTTGATAGAAGTGATCAGAAGAGAATCTCTTTCCCTCCAAATATACCTTAACTTTTTAATTAGTAAACCTGTCTCGTTTGTTGGGCTGGATGAGATTGAGCCTTAAGGATAAGATTGGATTAGCAGAGACTTATAAGAAAGGGCTTGTAACCCATGTATAAAGATAGGTTAGATAACCCACCTTATGTGAATTCATAGCTCATCAGTCAAATTCTATCAGTCTCACATTTTAATACAACAAACAACGGAGTGAACTCAAGTATTTTTTTATTGCCCACAACACATTCCTTTCAACCAATTAAACGGGGCCAGAGTAACGAGTAATTATAATTAATTGTCTAAAAGGGTCAAAGTCACAACTAAATCCAGGACCGTCAGATTTGAGTCAACGTACTTATAGAGGACTTTACATCAAATCCGACGGTAGGAAACGAGTCCATGATGTTGGATTTCACAGGTTTCAGAGTGCGAAACGTGAGTACAAGTGTAGAGGTAGAAACCTCCTTGTCCTTTCCAATTAAACTGAACCCTCGTCGTCTGGGTTTTGAATCTCTCCCCGTCTCCGCTCTCTCCCACCTCTATTTCCACCGATCGCCGTCGAAGATTACAGACGGTAGGGATTTTCAGACAGAGAGAGAAAGAAGAGAGAGACAGAGACAGAGAGAGAGACAGAGAAATGGTTACGTCGGCGGTGGTGAACACTTACCCACTGTCGAGCTACACGTTCGGGACCAAAGAGCCGAAGATGGAGAAGGACACCTCCGTCGCCGATCGCCTCGCCCGTATGAAAGTCAAGTGTGTTCCCCCTTTTATCAATTTTCAATTTCCCCCTTGTAATTGGTTCCAATAATTTTGAGATTTTAGTCCTTTTGAAGGTTTTCTTGAGCTCTAAAACCCTAATTTTTGAATCCGCAGCTATATGAAAGAGGGAATGCGGACCAGCGTCGAAGCAATTTTACTGGTATGTGCTATGAATCAATTGGCCCTCCTCTGCACATAATTTACTGTTTATTTTGGTGGGCAAAGCTCATAATTTCCTTGTATGTTTGAAATATTTAGGAAAAAGAAAGAACTTTTTCGATTGTATATTATATTACTTAGTTAATTGACACAATATTTGTTAATGATCATTATTTAAGTACCACAACATGCCCTTACACTTCTTGTTTAATTATTTTTTGTGGATAATTAACTAGGGTAAACTGCCAATTTAGTCCCTGAATTATCACCTTAGTGAAAATTAGGTCCCTAAACTATTTTTTCAGAAAAATTAGTCCCTGAATTATAAAAATCTGCCAATTACATCCCTAATGTTATATTCGAAGCTACTATATTCAATTTTCCACCAATTTAAGTCACATTACTTGCATGTGATACACATTGGAGGGTAGATTGATACTTTTCATAAAGAAATAGTGTATGGAGTTAACTTTGGAGGATAAATTGGTAGTTTTTCATAAAGAAATAGTGTAAGTTAACTTTTGAGGGTAAATTAGACATTAAATTAGCAATCTATATGAAATGTTAAAGGCATATAAACAAGAAAATGATGGTATTACACTCTAAAGTGTGTCAAGTGACTTAAGTTGATGAAAAATTGGATAAAATAGCTTTGAATATAATAGTAGGGATGAAATTAGCAATTTATAATGCATTTAGGGACTTATTTTACCGAAAAAATAATTCAGGGACCTAATTTTCACTGAGGTAATAGTTCAGGGACTAAATCAGCACTTCACCCAATTAACTATATTAGGCACAGTTCTTGATAGCATGCTTATCAGAAATTATCAAAAGGGGATTTTTTTTTTTTAGCTGAATGGCTCGTGGCATAGTTAAATGAGGAATTCCTGTTCTGGTCCTTTTGTTTTCATCTTTGGGAATTCCGGATTTGTTTGTTTCGTGGTTTCTGATAAGAGGCTTCACAAACGCTTTGCAATGTATATTGGATGTTCTTTTAGCTTGTTACGTTTTCGTGTTCTGGTCCTCTCATCTTCAACGTTCTACAAGCCCCCAATTCAAGTTTTCATAATTGTCAATTATATCACTGTTGAACATGGAATTGATACAAAGGACATGTCTTGACACTTACATTCTTTCTCTGGGCTCAACGCGTGTCTTTGCTTTGCAGGTACAGGAACATAATCATCCCCACATACTTCTCCTGCAGATTGGAAACACATTCTGCAAACTTCCTGGTGGACGACTGAAGCCAGGGGAGAATGGTATGACCTTATCTTGTATTCCGTCCTTTTCATGGTGCATGCATTTTTACTGAAGTTGATCTTGCTGAAGACTGACCCGTTTTGTTTTGTTTTCTCTCTGGTGGTGGGTCTCTTTATGTTGCAGAAATTGAGGGGTTGAAAAGAAAGCTGACCAGCAAGCTTGGCGCTAATTCACCTACCCTTGTGCCTGATTGGCAGGTACGATTCTCTGATTTACTATCTCTCTGACTATATATGGAAGAGAAATGATGTTAGAAGCTTATACGGTTATCGGAAAACACATGAGAAAATAACTTCGAAGTGAGTTGAAGTGTGAAAATGTATGAAGATGAATGGACATTCAAGGCAACCGAAAAACAAAGTATAACTACTAGACACATTGGCCTTTTATAGGTGCTTCCTTAGTGATCAATTTCATAAAAGTGACCTTGGTTTATGAGAACTTGTAGCATGTCAAGTTCACAATGCCGCCACTTCTATTTGAAATGTTGGAGCTTGAAAATTATGGTTTAGGGCATTTTTATTTTGTCAATTCTCATTTTACTTGCCTTCCCTTGTTGCAGATAGGAGAGTGTGTGGCTATCTGGTGGAGGCCAAACTTTGAAACCATAATGTACCCATATTGCCCTCCTCACATAACAAAAGCCAAGGTAATCTGTCAAAACAAGTCCTGGACAGTTTCTGTTGATGACTTTGGGCTGCATATGATGACCCCTTCCTCTCTTTCCCACGCACTGATTTTTTATTTGCCCAATTTTGGTAATGCAGGAGTGTAAGAAGCTTTTCCTTGTTCACTTATCTGAGAGGGAGTACTTCGCTGTGCCCAAAAACCTAAAACTTCTTGCTGTCCCATTGTTTGAGCTCTATGATAACGTTCAGGTATCGAGATCATATGATCATATGGAATTCTTATGCTCTCCTACATAACATTGGAATTTGGCTTGTGTTTACTGAAGTCTAAGCCTTAAAAAACAGTTGCTGCATCAGAATATTCTCAGGATGATGATTCATAAGTATTATACAATTACTTCGTTATGATTTCCCCTGCTTGCCCATCTCTCTGTTTTGTAATCTAAGATGAAAACCTTAAACCTTTTGTTCCTTTCATTAAGTTAATCCTTTTGTGTAAATATTATCTAAATTTTCCTGTAAACTCATGGTGTCTCATAATTGCAGAGATATGGGCCAGTTATATCTACAATCCCACAGCAGCTTTCCCGATTCCAGTTCAACATGATCAGTTCATGAAGAAGGAATTATGAAGTTACCGTGATATCACTATCCAGTATACTGAAGATCACGCCTGGACATCATTGCATGGATACCTAAACTCAAGACCGGATTTTATTCTTAATAACTGAACTTAAGTTGGTTAGTATGAGATCCTTCAGTTTATCCAGATGAACGAAGCATATCTTGTGGTCTGTTTTGTTCATCTATGTTTGGTTATGATCGTATTTGCTAATGCGTTTTGCATTACTCTTGAAACTGTCTGAACAGTGGTTACGTTGTGCAAGTTCTTGTTTCTTAGCAAGAAGGTTTGTTAGTTAATTTGGACACCGGGAGTCATACAACGTTGTCTGAGTTATGTTTTCAGATTCTCAATATTTGAGATTTTGTACGATAACTTGTTCTGCTTTTCTGTAACGATGGGTAGGAGGAGATGGATGTGCTTACTTCTTAGAATGTACCTAACAACTGTCTTAACTTTGTGTAATGGTGGTTAGTCGATGGATGCGTTCCCATAGGATTCTTATCGGTTTCATTCTGTTGGACAGTGGCATGTAATCATCGTTGTAGAATTCGTCTTTGATCAGTAAAATTCTTCTTTTTTTCGAGAAGTGTTTTTTCTTTATATGGTTTTACAAAATGCTACATGGTGCATTTGTTCCCCTGGTCCAGGTGTGTTAGGCAAATATTGCCGAGACCCGAATTGGTCATAAAAATTGGTGGCAAAATGAATGAATTGCTATTCTTTTTGAGGCTGACATTGGTTTGAAGTGAATCTAATTTGTTCTACCTTCTCCTCTCCATATTTTGAGTGGCTTTCGATCTCGGGCTACCGGGATCCATTAGAGGCATAAACATGACTGCGTCCTGTGTTCTTCCAAATCTTCCTTTCTTCCATTTTCTCTCTTGCACTTTGAGCCTCTGGCCATTGCCCTGCCGAGGCACGCATGTTAGCCAAGAGGACATAAACCCCGGATTCGTCTGTTTCCAACTCAGTAGCCTTCTCTATCACTTCCTCTGCCAACTTAAGGTGACTAGTTTCTTTGCAACCCCCAAGCAATGTTCCCCATATAGCAATGTCGGGGTTATACGGCATTTCTTTCGCCATATGTAGTGCTTCCTCCACCCGACCATTTCGGCTCAGCAAATCGATTAGGCAGCCAAAATGCTCAAGCTTTGGCACAATCCCAAATTCTTTATCCATGGAATGGAAGATTCTTTCGCCTTCTTCTACCAAGCCTCCATGGCTACAAGCGAAGAGAGCAGCGGTGAACGTGAAATCATTCGGCTTCAACCCTTCCTTCTGCATCAATGAGTATATCTTGACGGCATCTTCTGCTCTTCCGTGGGTAGCGACCGATCTAATCATAACATTCCAACAAATGACATCCCTCTTTCTTATCTTGATAAAAAGAGCAAACGCTCTGTTTATGTCCCCGCACTTCGCATACATGTCGATAAGGGCAGTCCCTGAAATGGTTCCGAAACGAGACCAATCTTCTATCAAGCTGTGTGTCCATTTTCCGAACTCTAGGGCACCCAAGTGGGAACAGGCTGACAGAACCGAAACAAATGTATATCCATCCGGAACCACACCTTCCGAATGCATTTGCACAAAAACATCCAATGCTTCTTCATATTGTCTATGCTGGTTGTAACTCGATATCATGCTGTTCCAAGACACCACATTCTTGCATGGCATTGTGTCGAAAAACTTTCTTGCCGTTATAAGGTCTCCGGCATTGGCATACACTCCGATCATCAATGTCCACGAGATGACATCCTTTTCCGGCATCCTCTCAAACAAATCTTTTGCATTGCCAACATCTCTTACTTCGGCATAACCGGAAATCATAGAATTCCATGAAACAACGTCCTTGTCAGGCATATCATCAAACAACTTTCTCGCACTCTGAACATCACGAACGCTCGCATACCGTGAGATCATGCGGTTCCACAATTCTACAGGTTTCACACGCATATAATCGAACACCTTGCGGGCATCATTCAAAGTCCTATAATTTACAACACCAGAGTCGCAGGAATCCAGCTTTTTAACATACATATTGAAAAGGGCATTAGCAACCGCCAGATTTGACTCGAACCCATGCTTTACAATATGGCAATGCACTTGTTTTCCTCTTCCGTACCAACCCAATTTAGTGCAGGAGTTCAAGACATATGGGTAGGTGAAGTTATGGGGTTTGATTCCTCTAAGAGGCATTTCATCAAACACGGAGACGCATTGCTCGAACGGACCGTTGATATCGTACCCTCTGATCATGGCGTTCTGAATCACAATGTCGTTACTGATTTGAGGACCCAGTTGGGAAAATATGAGATTGGGATACTCCATGGATCCAAACTCGGTGCTCCGCCGGAGAAATTTTGAGAAAATTTGGATGCTCTGGTTGATAGAGGTTGTGACAATGAGGGCATGGATTTGCTTCAACTGTTTGAACGTGCATTGTTGTAGTACTTTCGAGAGAGTGAGCTCTAAGGAACCTCGCATACTAATTCACTAGCTCTTTGGCTCTTGCCTGTCCTTTTAATTCCTTTTTTCTTTTTTTTTCTGCGGGTTCAAAGAAAAAAGCAACAGCAGCAACGATACAACATTAGGGAGTGTTTTACAAGTGCGCATGAAAAACAATGAGAACCCTGCATTCGAGATTTTGTATTCGATTTTCTCAATTCCTAATATCATGATAAGTAGATTTAGTATGTGTCTTGTGTGACGTTCTTTTTCTTATTCTGAAGTTTTTTCTCTTGTGATTTTCTTTAAGGAGAGTTTTTTTACAAAGGCCCACTTGTTTTCTTTTTGTTTCTATTTCCTCATGATACCTGTCAGGCAGTGTATCTTTTGTAAGATGCAACTCTTGTTCCCAATATTTACGATTTGAATTGTCATATTTTTACTATCTTACGGTATCTATTATTCCGACAAACAAATAATATCGCTTATACTAAATAAAAATCATTATTATTTTCGAATAAAAATAGAGTATATTGTTTGAGATTATGAGAGAGAATGAAAAAATATGATCGGCTTTGGTCCCCGGTAACCTAGTCATCAATGTTCATTGAGTCAAACTTTACTGATTTTCAATTTGTGATCAAAGTCTCTTCACTTTTTCTTTTTTTTTAATACATCGATATTTTTACATTAAGAGGAGGGGGAGTTCGGCTAAGCAACACAATGAGCAACCTAATTTGGTATCGAATTTTCCATCCACGAGATTCGAACCTAAGATCTCTCACTTCCAAGTGAAGAAGAATACCACCAGACCGTAGTACTGAGTGGCGTCTCTTCACCTTTTTAACATCACGCTTTGTAATAAATATTTTTATATCTATGTCAGCAGTTGATTTGGTATTGAAAAATAGTATTTATTCCCTAATTTATAGCCTAATTTATAGCCTTGTTTTATGATAATTTTTAATAAATTTTGGACGACTTATTTCTAACTAATTAACAAAATTATTTAATTTTATTTATAAAAAAAGAAAAAGAAAAAGATTATCTTCATCTTCAAATGCTACTCAAATGTGCTCTAGGGTTTTAGCTCAATCAAATCTGCCACAAAACCTTAGAATCAAGGTCATCCACTAGAGGCAAGTCTCTTCTCTCTTTTAAGCTTACTTTTGTGCAACTTTATTTTACCACTCATGGTACATATATCAAATTTGTATCCATAAATCATTATCTCATGACATTTACCCATATATTAGTATCGATACCTTGTTATTTTTGTTGCTGCTATTTACGAAATCATACTTACGTGGGTATATTCTTTTCCGTTGATTTGAGAATATATCCATGTGAAGTCTATTCGAAGAAATTTATACCAATGTTACTAAACATAATATCTATTTTTTTTGTTTTGTTTTGAAGAACGTATCTATGTTTTGGGTTTGAAGAATCTACCAAACGCTTTATGATACATGGGTTTTTTGTTTGATTTGATGAATGTACCCATGGTTATTTTTATATGTGCATATTGTTTTTATGCAAAAACATGATTTTTTTTATTTGAATTTTTTTCATGTGGTGGGGAGTATAATTTGTTTTTGAATAGTTTTAAAATCACAAATCTTGCGTTTTATTCAAAATCTCATAAATATAGGCAACTACAAATCCCAATTTTAATTTAAAATAAAATAACTAACATAGAAATACATTAATAATACTAAAAGTTAGAGACTTTGATCAACTGAAAACGAATAAGGTTTCAATCAAACAACATTGGTAACTAGGGACTGCAACCAAAGTTACCCTATAAACAATTGTTAAATAACGTGAAAACCACATATTTTTTTATGATTTTTTTATTATTTGAACTCATATAACCTCATTCTACACTCAACTTATGAATTTGGTGATGAAGGCAAGGGAAGTCATAGCCGTTGGTAATTATTCTTCTCTTTCCTTTTTTTGGTCAATACCCATTGACTTTGTGCTTGATCATATTGGTTTTGTTAACCAAAAGAAATCCTAGCAAATCTAATTTATAGAGTAATGTAATGGTAAAGATTTTGAAAAGATCAAGAGTAGGATTAACTATTATGATAAAGATTAATAAGCCCCAAGGCATCATTTCCATGTACCCATCAAACAATGTTTAGGAGTTGGTCAATGATTATTATTGTGTTCTTTTTTTTTGTGTCATATCCTGTTGTCTTATTTGCGTTTGCCTCTGAAAAATAATCAGTTGTTTAAGCAACCAATAAACTTATTTAATGTGGAAATTAAGCAGAAGAGTAAAGCATTGAGCAACGTAGCACCAATTGCTTTGTAGCAGTGTACACTTAATTGATAGATCATCAAATGCTGTCTTAATCTCTGTCGTTTTCACTTGTGCTAAAAGAATACTATGTAAAGTGGAATTAGGGTTTTGTTTCTTATGTTTAAGGGTAGATGCTATATCACTGAATCTAGGAGTCCTCTTTCGATCTGAGATTTTTATCGTTCATGAGTGACCGAAGATTACAGTTCAGTAGTTCTTCATTTCGATCGGACCTCCATATATGAGAGATTACAGACAACCTGTTTTCTCTAACATGGAAGAACCAGGAAAAAAAGTTGCATCCATTGATGTATGAAGCTGCAGATTGATGACCAATGAATTGTAATACAAAAAAAGGGACAACTTGGTGTTTGGCCAAGTCTTCCGACTTCATAAATCTTTGACTTCACGGAATCAATTTAGTTTTCTGATAACCAGGTTCTTTACATATTTGTCAGAATTGAGTTCTCTCATAACAATTTAAAACTTCCAACCAAACAAAAATACTTCTTTAACAAAGTTAGAACTATGGAAACCCTAATTTATACAGCTCCCGCTCTATAGGCCACAGCACAGCATCTTGATGGAAGCCAAACTTTGGATTGATGATAAATAATTTTAGACTTTGCAGGAATATTTTTTTGATATTATTAACAGTGAAATTTTTACAACGGGATAACACGTGCATAATTAACAACTAATAAACTCCATCGAACTAATCACATAGGTTTCACCTACTGAACATGAAAGGATCAGTCTAACCACCCAAGTCGATCGAGGATAACTTAATCATTTTTGGCTTCTGATTCTGACAGTTTCTTTTGCAGATACAAGGTTAATTCCTGAGGCCACGGAACCCTAATTGCTTTTTTATTGTTGTTAAAAAGCTGTTGCTATTATGATTTTAACTAATAAACTTTGTTATTAAAAGACTGATAAATAATTGCTTTTAGAAAAAGACCACCCCATGAAATCAATGCATCTGGCCATGGATTTACATTAATATATTTTTTAGGTCATTTTAATTTAATAAATTTACATCAAGAAACTTATCCCACAACCCATTTTAACGACAAGGAGAAGAAAACAATAAGAAACTTATCCCTCAACCCATTTAAAATATGTGACTTGAAAAACTAATATTGTGAATGCTGTAGATGATGAGTGTTGCCAATTACTTGTTCATATTCATTTGAATGTCGTTTCAAAAATCATTTTTCCATGAAAAAAAAAGAAAATATGAAGCAGTTTTAATTGAGCAGATGGCGACTTTGGATGAAGTCGATATGTTTTAGAAGTGCATACACACTACCGACCAAATTTCACCTTAATTCCAAGTAGAGCATAAGTGTTGAGATTGAAAGATGGTGAGTTATGCTTGAGCAAAGCAAAAACATAAGAAACTCTAGCAAAGAACGATATATTTATGCGCGAATTATTTGTCTGACTTGAGTATAAGAGTAAAAGACTGATCAAACTTCCTTGCAATGTGAATGTGCATGTTGAAGGAGATTCAACCTGATGATCCACTTGAAATTAGGCACATAAATTAGGTCAATAGCTAGTGATTTTATTTCGTCTGAAAGAGTATATATGCAGAAAATTAGGTGCAAATGGGCACCGACACACATTTCAGTTTTTGACATGTTCATTAGGTCAGTAGCTAGAGATACCGACACACGAGGAGAGACTTTTAAATATAAAACAACTCATACTATTAATAATATTATACTATACCAAAAAAATATATATTATGATTCTCCATTTTTTCAACACCTCCTTATAGAAAAATTACAATTAAAAATCTTTGTACGACAAGTAGAATAACGATTGACAAATGGGGGAGCTGCGGTTGGCAAAACAATATTATTTTCTTATTGTGTGTCTCCAAGGAAATAGAGTCATGCGCATTTATTTTATTTTATTTTATAACAAAACGATATTCCTAATTTCCTATCACTGTTTAAATGTAAACTATTTTATTTAAATATACATACAATTATTATGTATTTTTGTCCTTAACGAAGTGAATTGAACTTAATCACAAGTTGAGAACAATGATTGTTGTTCTTCAGCGTCTTTTTCAATTGATTCCCTTGCTTCTTACGTTATCGAATGTATTATCTTTAGCATGTCATATGGCTTTCTGTATCTGTTTGATTGTTACCCTGGTAATGAATTTCCAGTTTTTGAAAGGAAAAAAACAATGATTGTTGAATAATTGCTTCTTGTTTTTCTTTTTCTTTTCATGTGATCAATTCATTGGTAGATCACAATTTGGACAAAAGAATATTATCGAATAATCCAACAGATTAATTCTTGTCTGGCCTTGGATCTTTGTATCCGTTGTCCATTTCTCCCCTTTGCATTTCTTTATGTAGCCAGTTCCACTCGATGAGGTTTCAATCTTTCAAAGGAATCGATTTGTGATTAATTAAAGAGACATGCTAAGGAGATCGACTCTCTCAAAGTAAGATTCTATGGATTTTTTGCCACCTTATGTTACACAATGTTTTAATTATAATGTTGGCACATGAATTGTGCCAAAAATATGAGGTGATGGAGAGTTTATGGAAAGTCCCACTTTTGAGAGAGTTTTCTTAGCATAAAGAGAAATGCTAATGAGACTTTCTTCAGGTGAGATACTTTATGAATTCTTTAGCATCTTACAGTTTAATGTCAACCATGTGTCAACATTATAAAACATTGTGCCAAAAACGTGTGGTAGCAGAAAGTCTACAAAAAATCTCACTTTTGACATAGTCTCTTTAACATTTCTCAAAATAAAATATAATCAAAACGAACCCCTTTAACAAACCTCCTTTTCAAGGGAAAAAAAAATTTGTAGGTAGGTTAGAGAGAACACAGAGGTGGTTAAAATAATACACAATGACAAGGATTTAGAGAAATGCATGTCAACTAGTTCCCCCAATAGTATCATTAAGCTTGCCTAATAATACAAACACATAAACAATTTTACCAGCAGAGATGTTATCAATTTATTAAACAAAGTAATTAACTTCATGACAGAAACATTATCATTTATATCAATCTAGAAGATTTGTAGACTCTTTGTACTCATTTTTTATGAAATCAATGCATTTTATGCTTTAACAAAGCATATCATTATTTAGTATTACGGTCTAGTGATATTTCTCTTCATTTGTAAGTGTGAGGTTTTAGGTTTGAGTCTCATAAATGGTGAATTCACAATCAATTTATTCCCTACCTCTTAGTGTAAATATATAATTTTATAAAAAAATAAAAATATAAAATCTCCTTAATTTTGTAGCTTTTCTTTGTATTCTTCATTCATTGAAGAAAAATGTTTTGAGAAACACTTTTGGGAAGCAACTCTGTCATGATCTCATCCCAAGTGACGTTTTGTTTATAGCTTTAATTAGGGTGACTCGAGCATTATATGACATCAAGCATGTTGGTCGTTTTCTTGTGTGTTTTTAACTTCAACACAGAGAGCTCTCATAAATCATATGATGCAAAGGTGGCTACACAAATTCATCGACTTAGTTTTAACGAGTAAAACACGAGAGAATCTGTATTCTAACCCATTATTATAAAAGAATGTACTACCAAGAAAAGCTAAAAATTTTCGTGTTTTACCAACTTCAGTCAAAACCCAAAAACCACCTTGAATCAATCTCTGCAACTCTATCCAATCAGGTCGTTCTTAGGTATTTAGAAGTTATTTACATTGGGTTAGGTTTGCAAATTGTATTCTGAGGCAGCAACTAACGACTTCTTAAAGCCCTTGAAGCTTCATATGACCTCATGGTCAAATCTGAACGTACAATAATAAGCATAAAATATACAATTTTTTAATTATTATTGAAATAAAAAATAAATAAAAAAATGGCTCATGGTCGAATATGAACGTACAATAATAAGCTTAAAATATACGATTTTTTAAGACTTTTTATATTAGCACCTAACAAAAGGTTGAATGCATCCCATATTAAAATTTAATATTAAATCACTTATTTACCCTACTATGTAATGGAAATTTTGACCTTATTAGGTTTAAAAAAAATAACAAATTTCTAAATACACCCGAAATCACTTTTAACATATTATTTATCTTCTTCAACTATCAAAGTCCATCTGACCCTTCATTGTTGAACAAAACCCTAACCAATGAAACTACAAACATGTTGATTGAGAAAAATTATTTTTGACGAATGAAACACGAAATCGATGTTTCGGAAGCTTCACATAAGGTAAGACATCATATTTTTTTATTGTTTTAGTGATTTTGACGACATCAATAATTATTTAATCTTGCTTTTGCTGCGTTATTCAAGCTTCTATGTTCGTATTCATCTTTTAGGGATCACATGGATTACATGAAGAATTAAACACCTAAAATTATCACCAAATATTAAAAACTGACGGCATGAGTTTTAATGGTGGAATTGAAAACAACCCACATATGCTTTAAATCCCAGGCGGCACCTTTTGTCAAAATTCCAGTCGGCATTTTTTATCCAAATTAAAAGCTTTATAAGATCTGAGAAATGCGGAGTGTATAGAAAATATGGGGTCAATGTAGAAAATGTAAGATATATATTGAGAATGTGAGGTGTGAGGGTATTATGGGGAAGTATGGGTGTATTAACATAATTTTTCATTGAAAAAGCAAATGTGGGGTATATTAAGTATGCGAGGTTTATTCAACAATTTGTAGGATGTTAATATAATAAGCTTTTTTTAATTATTATTGAAATAAAAAAAATTTTAAAAAATGGCTCATGCTTTGTTAATTCATTTTAAATAGCAGACTTCGAACTAATCATTGCTTTAAGTACCAGAGCAAAATTGAGGTCAGCTGTTCATTCATTGCTCTGCAGCCTACCTCCCCAGTTCTTTCTGTTTCTCTCACAATTCATAACATAGTTACAAGCTGCAAGTTTATTCTTTGTGGAAAAATGGGCTGCAAGCCATCAGATAAGCCGAAGGCAAAGTATAGAAAGGGATTGTGGTCACCGGAAGAAGACCTAAGGCTTCGAAACTACATCCTCAAAAACGGCCACGGCTGCTGGAGCTCCGTCGCCATAAACACCGGTGAGTTTCGCATTTCCCATTTCCCATTTTGTTTTGCAGCCACACCCCCAAATGATCAACTCAGCCTGGTATTAGTCGTTTATGAATGCCTCAGAGCTATATTTCATTGAAGTACTTATATATAGCCCAAATGAGTACTCTTTTATTGGCATATTAGTCTAATGTTTGAGATTGATTGGGAAAAAATGACGAGGAAATTTAGATGAAACTATGATCAAGAATTTATAGTCGTTTGGTTATTGTTAATTAGCAGATGTGTGTTAGGTCAGTTAGGCAACATGTCCACATTCTCGAAACCGATTTCAAGTCCAGCTCCTAGTAAAGAGGAAAAAAACCTACTCTTATTTCTTAATGTAAATTTTACAATTAAAAGTGAAAATGACCTCAGTTAAGAGACGTTTTAAGAATTAATTTATTCATTTACTTTTGGGGTAAACTCTGAGATATATTATCAATCTCTTTTACTAATAGAATTATAATGGAATTGGCTTAAGCATCCCTCTCAATTTGACTGACCGTATTCATCAATAATAATATATTGAAAGCAGGTTTGCAAAGGAATGGAAAAAGCTGCAGATTAAGGTGGATAAATTATTTAAGGCCGGGGTTAAAGAGAGGGACTTTTAGCAAACAAGAGGAGGATACAATCTTGACCCTTCATCGTATGTTAGGCAACAAGTAAGAGAATCCATCTTTTATTTTTATTAAAAATGATATTATTTTCATTTGTTCAAGTGGTTCTAGTTTTTATTCAACCTTAATATTATTGAGGCTAAGCAGTAGAGGATTAGGCGAGCAGAGCTACACATCAGGGTCAATGCCATAGGTGATTAATCCATATTTTTCAATGATCTCAGGTGGTCTCAAATCGCACAGCATTTGCCTGGAAGGACAGACAACGAGATAAAAAACTACTGGCATTCATATTTGAAGAAGAAAGTGGCCAAAGCTGAGGAAATGGAAGGTCAAACCAAATCCCAGTACACAAGTACTTCAAGCTCAGAAATCTTAGAGTGTTCACCATCTCCCCAGAAGCCCACAACATGTTTTAATTCGAGTCACGAATCAGTGCAAAAATCACCGCCATTAGTTTCACAGCTCGATGACTTGTCCACAGATCAGAGCTGTCAAAGAAGCCCTTTACCAAAGATTTTGTTTGCTGAGTGGCTCTCCTTAGACCAGGTTCATGGTGGGAGCTTTGCAAACAACATCAGTGATCGCGGGGCTTTGAAGGAAGGATTTGATCATAGTACTACAAATAATCTGCAAGCAGATCATGCTCTAGGACATGGTTTTGTGTTGAACGATGAGGGAATATTTGGCAGTGGTTTTCATCATGGGATAAGCCATCATCATGGTTTGGATTCGGAGATGATCAATTCGCAGTTTAAGTTCGAGGAACAGATTTCAGGACCAGGGTTTGTTGATTTTGTATCAGGGGGTGATTTGTACAGTGATTTCAACTTGCAGAACGATGCAATGTATTTTTATAAATAAGAGGTCAAGAATTTAATTTCCAAAGGAAAACAGTGAAAGAATAACCTGTAAATTTATTTGAATTTTACATCTTTTGATTATTTGTTTCAACACATGAAATTAATTGAACAATGTACTTAATTTGATTATTTTCTTCCTTCTAAACTGGTGTATCTTGGCAACAAAAACATTAACCTTCGTGGATGAGATCGAAGAAATAAATCGGTGCAACCCAGTATGATGAATTGGAGGTTTCTTCACCCGTTCCGATACCCCAATTAGTTTAAAATCATGAAATTTTCATCTGCATGGATTATGGTGACCCAGAGAATAACAGTGGCAACAGCAATGATCAATGTAATTGGTGTCCATTTCAATGCAATAACCTGTTCAGAAAAATTAGCATTGGATCAAAGATGCAAAGAAATTAATTGGTTTAGTACATTATCTTTCCATTAAGTATGAGTTTCGAGTAAATGTACCTCGAGGAGCGGTGAACACCAGATGGATGAAACAGCTTCTGGAGGAGGAGGAGGAGGAGGAGGAGGGGTCGATGGCCTTTCCAATAGATCTGTAATTTTAAGATTTTAGAACAAAAGAGGGAAGCAGATGGTGTTCATGCATGCCTTAGCGATGAAGGTAGCAAAAGATGAAAGAGATGTTACCTGAATGTCTCCATCTCTCTATGATTTCCGAAAGATTTTCAGTAGCAATGTCTAAATCTTGTTTTCGGTTAGCATTAAGCTTAGACAGATTAACCTGTGTTCTTGTATCGATGTATTGCTTTCTAGTACTCCTAATTACACCATCTGTAGGACTTAAAATTTGGGGTGGTTATGACCAATTTTATTATTTGTTCAATCTTCTAATTAATAATTATTAGAGCGCGATCAGTATCAAATTTTAGCAGCGGGTGATGAAAATTACCGAATTTGACAAAGGAGTACGGTCTTATGATTTTGTCAATAAGGCTACTGTCAAACTTGTCAAATTCCTTCTGCAATTCTTGCAGGTAACAGAAAGCTAGTTTTCTTGGATATGAAGATTCGCACAACGTGATGAAGGCGATTCCCTTCTCTACCAAGTAACTTCATTATAGCAAAGATTAAGTAAAAATCATATAAACACCACAACCTGTTTATGACGGTGAGATTTCTCAAAGCATTTACAGTTCATTTACCTTTATTTTTTCGGGATTTCTATTCAAAAACGGAAAAAGAACGCAAATTGAAAAACAGAGAAGGAAAGAAGAAAAAGGATACTTGAAGCAGTGATGATCGACATGAATGGTCATCCTGGAAGGAGGCAAGGCTCCTCTGGAGATTTCTTTGAATATGAACTCTCCTTGTTGCTTGTAAAATGAAGAGTTTTCGCGCTCTTCGTTCATATAAGACGGTCCTTTGGCAAGACAAAGGCTATCACTTACCCTTCCAACAATTGTAAGCCTGACCATATCTACCATTTAGGGGAAGGAAGTTAAGGAGCTTTATTTATAGAGGGATGAGAGGGGAAGGCAAATGAAAGAAATAACTTGAACATCAAGTTATTCCGTGGGGTAATGGATTTGGAAGCCATGGAAATATTCTTTTCCTTTCCTCTATTGCTCTCAATCTTTGTCAAGCAATATTTCCTCTCCTTCCTTTTTCCATGGAAAGGAAGATAGGGAAGCCATGGAAATATTCTTTTCCTTTCCTCTATTGCTCTCAATCTTTGTCAAGCAATATTTCCTCTCCTTCCTTTTTCCATGGAAAGGAAGATAGGGAAGCCATGGAAATATTCTTTTCCTTTCCTCTATTGCTCTCAATCTTTGTCAAGCAATATTTCCTCTCCTTCCTTTCCTCTATTGCTCTCAATCTTGATGACCATTATTGTTTGTGATACGAATGTAACTTCAAAATCTTCCTTTCCATTTGACCAAAAAAATGGAAAGGAAGATTTTGAAGTTACATTCGTATCACAAACAATAATGGTCATCAAGATTCCACATTTGAACTTCATGATTCTCAAATATATGAAATACTAATAATCAATTTTTTTTTCAAAATGCCTTTTCATTATTATACTTATCAATCACCTTGAATTATTAGAAAACCGCCACTGCAATATCCCACTCCAATTGAGATGTCACTGTGGTAGTATCCTGAACTAAAAAATTAAAATACGTGACAGTGCAAATTGAAAGCTAAAATTCATGTAGCTATATTGTACATAGGGTAAGACTGCGTATGATAGACGGTTCTCTCCCCCCCAACCCAAACCCACCCACAAAGCTGGAAGCCTTGTTAGCTTAGGGTCGCCCTTTATTATCTTTTACATACGATGCGACATTGGTAGTATCACAAGCCTATCACACACTCTAATTCTCAAAGCTTTTCCTAAATGTGCTTGATCATTGAGCAGATACATAGAAACACAAAATTGATCTTTTACAAAATAAATTAAGTTTATTTTTCTCCAAATTTAGGGTATATACACAAACACAAACACACACAATAACTAACAATGACCCCATTATGTGAAGAAACAAACAAATCTAAATAAACAAATGTACTCCAAACAAACCAAATATACAAATCATCAAATGTTTATCCATCGGACCCGAATATTAAGTTCAACCTGAAAAGCAACCAAGGAGCTTCTTAGGAGCATACCCCGTGGCACGGTACTTCGCAGAAGTTTCCTCCGCCTTGAGAAGATCTTCCCCGCGCTTGGCTTCAATCACCGCCCTCTTTTCTTCCGCGGCCTTGTGGATTAAAGCTATCTTGTTCTTCATCTGTTCCACATACTCGGCCTTCTTCTTCTCCAATTGTTCCTGCTCATGCACAAAGTGAAAATGTCAGAATTGGAAACAGAGTGTAAAACACCAGAGATTTTCGTATCAGAATTCAAGCACAAAGTTAAGATTTTAGGAAGAAATGCATGAATTGTTACCTCGATCTTTTTCAGCTCAGCCTCCACAGTTGCCTTCTTGGTGTTTTCCCATGAACCGATGGCAGATAGTTTCTTGTGAGCTCTGTTAGCGAACACATGCACTTTCAGTTCAGTATATCAAATCATATCAGAAAACTAGATTCTTTATTGAATATTCAATATATATAAAAAAACACCATGCAGACGTGGGTTAGGTCAGTAAACAGGATAGTGTGCCCAACCCCTTGCCCCAACTCCGAATCCCCCTCCCCGTGAATTATAGTAGTTTAGAGTAGAATGTCGTCTTGCCAAGAAATGACATATCAAACATGATGATTACTCAATTAGTCTCAATACTGAAGAAAGCCCTTACTTATTCTCTGCCTTTGATTTTTCACTTTCTTCCCATGCTCTGATAAGTGACAGCTTTTTTTCTGTTGCAACTCTTGCTAGCACAGCATCTGAACAAGAAAATGATAATATGCGGATAAGTTTAACCTAGTTGATTCTAATGTGTACAAACAAGCTGGAATCAAAGGACCTCAAGATCAACCCCTAAACACTCACCGCGATCGACGGAATCCTCCTTGCTTTTCTCTTCTGCAGCAGGTTCAGAAGGCTCTGTGGGGGAAGAAAAAAAAAAGAATCATTCAAAACTTGATATGCAAAGAATATAATACAACAAGTAAAAGCAATGGTAACTTGGTCCATCTAATGGAAGTAGGGAGATTTCGTACTTTGAGATTTTTAAGAGACCGTTTGATGAACATTTCGTTTTTTGTTTTTATAAGGTAAATTCTGTAATTTTGTAGCTAAGTTAACACAGCCAGAACAGCAGTTGAAATTATCAAGAGAAATTGGTTAAAAATCAAATTCCAATTGCTGAACTCATTAAATATTAAATATCGACAACATAGTGACAAAAAATTCACGACATATGAATCTAATCAAACTCCTGAATATGAAATATAATTCTGACCAGGTTGAAGATATTTACAACAAAAATACAGGGCAAAATTTTGGGAGATGGAAATAAACTCAGAACAATAAGAGAAAGCCAAGCAAGAAGCCAAGAACTAGAAGCAGGACAGAATCAAATTAATAATTATAAATAAAACCACAAAATTACGATCAATTACATGTTGTCAGACAAGCAATCCTAAGCCATCAAGAAAATCAGATTAATTCCTTTTCGTGGGAAAAAGAATTGATGGTCTGCGATTTTATTTTTCTCACCAACCAAACAGATAAAGTTATCAACTTTAAGAAAACAACAAAAGAATATAGTAAAGTGGAAAAGATTCAGAGAGAGAGGAGAGAGAAATATACTCTCAACAATAGCAAGAGCTTTGGACTCATCAGGCTCAGCCTTGTTTTCAGGAGGTGGTGGTGGAATTTCAGATTTGTCCTTGTGGGACTCAGAATCTTTTGGAGGTTCCACAACCGGCTTCTCTTCCTCCACCGGAGCCGGAGTCGGAGCAGGTGGAGGATCTGAGGGTGACTCGGGTTCTAGCTTCTTGGGTTCCTCTGCCTCTGCCATGTTGATATTGTTGCTAAAGTTGGTTTGGGAGTGGAAAAAGCCTCAGAGTTTTCAAAGGGAAGTTACTGTAGTGTTAGAGTGAGAAGATTAAACAAGCAACTCAGAGAGAGAGAGATTTTTGGGATTGTATAGGTGGTATAGTTTATGGTTGGGATTGTATAGGTGGTATAGTTTATGGTTGGGATTGTAACTGCTATTTCAAAGCGTATTAGCTCATATTAGCTCAGACAACCTTAGCTGGATGGTAGGTACAAGTGGCGTATTATGAGTTGGCATACTTTGGAGTAAGAAGACGGAGTGATTGTCACTTTTGAGAAATTTTTTAATGTGCCGAGAACACGGCCTGATATATTAAGTATCATAATTCAATTAGTTAGAAATTTGTTTTTCATGTTTTCAACCAATTATATTATTACACTTGGTGTATCGGACCGTGTATCTAACATAGAAAAATCTCTCCCCTTTGTCACTCTTCCATGTTCGTCCACACATATGGTATACTCGCGTGAGATGTTTACTTATAAATAATATAAAAAATAAGAGAATTCAGGTAACTTGAAAATATGAAAAATAATAAATGGAAATAGGATTAACTACTCCCTTAGTTGATCTCATTCTTGATTTTGAGTTATCTAATTACTGATTTTAAAACAGGCCATCGTAAGCATGGGAAAATCAAGATTTAGAATGGTTTCATTTCTCTTCATACTCATTCTAAATTAGTAACACTAAGTATCAGCGTGATTGTCACATGAATCAAGAAACACATAGTGTGATAGGTTTAATAAAAAATAGATTCACTTGTGAAAACAATAAAATGGATGTTATACTTTTGCGGTCCTCTCTATGCAGGAGTAACAAGGTACGTAGTGTGTTTTATTGTCAAAAATCAAAATCACATTGTTGTTTTCTAAAACATTGCGTGCTGTGCATATGATTATTGTACTTTATGTATATAAGAATTATACATGTTTTCTATATGTTAAGTGACTCCTAAATAACTTAATTTAATTTAATTTAATTTAATAGTCCTGTAGGTCTAGAACGAATTGAATATGATTTTGGTCCAAAAATGGAAGCAATTAGTAACTATTTTTTTGAGATAGTTTTCCGTTTGAATTCATTCAATATAATGATGAATTTCCATATTTGCACAAGGACCTTGACAACGTATCTAGATTAAGTACTAATAATGGCTTTGCCTTGGTAATTAAAGTTAATGTTCTTTATTTTGTGGGCTTTTGTTTTTAATATATGAGGTATTTCACTACATATGGATGATAGACTAATTCCACTTCTAATGCAGTTCTAGCACCGTATGAGACAATCAACATATTTTTAGCTCATGGATCAAACGGTAAGCTAAAACAAAATTATGCATATATAAAAGTTCGAAGGGTAAATTACAAAAAAATTACCTCAACTATTGGTGTCACGACACTTTCATACCTATTTTTTTTAAATTGACAATGTCATACCTCATCTTACGAATTTGGTCCAATGTTATACCTTCCGTTAGCTTGCCGTGAATTTCTCAGTTAAATGCTGACGTGGCTTGATCCGGAGCCCACTTTTTATTAAAAAATTATTAAAAAATTATTAAAAACTAAAAAAAAAATTCATTTAATATTTTTTAAATATTAAAATAATAAAGAAAAGTTAAAAATAAAAAAATAAAAACAACAAACCCGTGCCCTTCTCTCTCCTCCCCCTCTCTCTCTCCTCCCCCATCTTCTTCTTCCCCACCTTCTGCAACCCAAAAAAAAAAAGTGCAAAAAAAAAAAAAACCAATTTGTCTTCTCCAACCCTCAGTTTGTCTTCCCCACCCCCCCACCCCCTCTTCTCCCCGCACCCACCCTCTGCACCCAACCTCGGCACCCACCTTCGCACCACCCTCCGCACCCAACCTCGCACCCACCCTCTTCCCTTCACACCCATTCCCCCCATTTTCTGCTCGCCCAGGTTCTCCACCCTCGGAATCGGCTTGGCGAAGGTTTCCCGATTCCACCTCTACGGGATCTAGGTTTTTTTTCGGGTTTTTTTTTTTTTTTTTTTTTTTTTTTTTTTTTGGGTTGTAGGTAGTGGGTGTGAGGTTGCAGATAGTGGGTGCAGAGGGTTTAGGGAAGACGGGATGGGGGAAGAAAGAAAGGGGGGTCAGGGAAAATCGTGAACCTTTTTTTTTTTTCTTTTTCTTTTTTTTTTTCCTTCCTTCTGTGTTTTCTGGGTTGCAGGAGGGGGGAAGAAGAAGATGGGGGAGAAGAGAGAGAAAGGGGAGGGAGAAGGGCACGGGTTTGTGTTGGTTTTTTTTTTTTTAAATTTTCTTTATTATTTTAATATTTAAAAATATTAAATGATTTTTTTTTTTAGTTTTTAATAATTTTTTAATAATTTTTTAATAAAAAGTGGGTCCCGGATCAAGCCACGTCAATATTTAATTGAGAAATTCACGGCAAGCTAACGGAAGGTATAACATTGGACCAAATTCGTAAGATGAGGTATGACATTGTCAATTTTAAAAAATGAGGTACGAAAGTGTCGTGACACCAATAGTTGAGGTAGTTTTTTGTCATTTACCCAAGTTCGAATTTGAGTTGAGGCTCCAACTCTTTACTCGTTTTCTACAAAACCAACCGATCGAAAGGCTTCCCCTTGAAATTGATTTTGATTTTAATTGATTATTATTAGGGAATTTAATTGATTATTCCAAAGGAGTACTTTGGTTCCATATATATAAGAGACAAATTTAACAACATCGTAATTAATAGGGGAATTCATTTTAATAACAAGAGATGATCGAAGATTCTATGGTGATATGATATCATCGGTGACAAAATCTTGGTGGACCACGATGTAAAAGTGACTTGCTACCATTCCCTATCAATTTACTTTCCATCCACCCCCGTCTAAACGCCATATATTGTAACCTTTTTTAATTTCCTTTCATGTTCATCAAGGACAACATTTTTTTTTTTAAAAGACGATAGCTTAGTGGTTAGTTGTTAAATTAGAGAAACGATGAAGTCTGAACTCACACTAAGACTCAATGACATAGTTTCTTTTCATCATTGTAATAAATGACCAATTGCGTGAAAGACTACTTTTTGTTCCTTTCATTTCCTCTATTAACTATTTTTTATCTAGAAATATCATTTTTTTTATTTTATAATGTCAAGAAGAATATACATATAGAAGCTTTTAATATAGTTTTTCTTAATTTAGTTGTGAGTGTTAGAGAAAGTACTTTCCTCCAATAGCTTTCTCAGTCTCTCGTGTAGAGATTTCAATTTTGATCAAATATGATCTTCACATTGTGGTTAGTAGTTTACTCATAACTTGTAAGGTTTGGCAAAAGGCCGAAGGAGCACAGAGGTTGGCCCAGGGCACATCCTTACAGTTGTATTGACAAGTATTGAAAATGATAAAACATGTATTTGACCCCAACAAATAGAGGAGAACTTATATGCAACAAGATAATATTGTTAAGTATCGTGTTTTAAGTTATGTTTTTTTATTTAGGCCAAAATAAAGATCAAATTTCAAGCTTATACTTTTTACACGCACACGTTTAAGAAAAAAAAATTAAACTCGAAATCTCGTACTCAAAAGTAAAAGTAATAAACCAATTTAACTCCAAACCGCTTGTTGTTCTTTTCCTTTTTTTATCAGTACGCTTTGTTCCCTTTAGTTTGGCTTTTTACCACGAAAAATTTCAGTTCCAAGAACACATACAACTCGGCAAGCAAGAAAGCGAAGTCCTGTTTGCCGTTGGGAAACGTTAAAGAACCAACTGCCACAGTGCCACGTTGTGGACCCCCTTCCGACCATTGTGTTGACGTGTCGACATCAGAAACATACACTTGTCCCACTTGAAACAAAAGTCCATCCCATCTCTGTAGTCTGTACATATGACTACATCTGCATGTCGTAGTCGTGTGCTGTCTGACTGAATACATGTGTAGCTTAATCTCATGGGTTGTATTAGTTTATGGAAAACCGATTAGATTGATTAAAAACAGACTAATGTCATTTAAAATATTAAAATAGTGCAAATATTTGTATAATCACACACTCAACTTCTCAGGTGAATCCCCGTATGCCTTATGTCCAAGCACATCTCAATTTATTTGTAATTTTTGACTTGCTAACCAACCAGTAGAAATCAACATACACGTATAGGAAGAGAAAACGTGAAATCTTTATTTGTCCACGCACATGCCAAAACACTTGTTTGGCATGGTATTGGTGCTACGAAATTTGTCAGCCTTTTTTTCGACATTGAAGTGTCCTTTACTGCGTTTTGCTTCAATTCTAACCTTACTGTCTTCTATGATTTTCGCCGAGCGAGCTTCTTTGTTCTTCAGCTTTTCCACTTCCCTTTGTCTTTGCTTCTCAACTTTTGTCTGCTCCATCATGCATGCACAAGCTCATAATTAACCACGATTAGCGATTAACTAAGAAAAGAAAATCTAAAGAAGCGTTTGAAAGTGCTTTGCTGACTATTTTTACAGAGAAACACATCTCATGTGCTTATCTTCGTATGTAATTACGGCCCTCTTAGAATCACACTTTCAAACGGGACCTAACTAAATAAATACAAAAAGTACCTCAATCTTCTTCTCTTGGGCTTCGAGGTCTATTTGATCTGCGTTCTTTCTCTCCTCATTGATGGCCAGCCTTTTGTTAGCTCTATTCATCACCGGTAGTGTTACGAAGTAATTCAGCAACTTAATTATATATTATATATAATAGTTATGTATAATCATATGTAAGTATAGTTTGATCTAATCCAGATTAATTAGATGAGAAATGAATAAGCAGAGAGATCTAGTCCGTACTTGTTATCGACTTTTGTTTTCTGTTTCTCCTCCCATGTTTTTATGAAGGATAGAGTATCTTCCTTCTTTTGTAAAAGCTCTGCAGAAGAAGAAAAATTCAAACAGAAGAAGTAAATTTACTTAATTAGCCTTTTGTACTGAACAATCATCATCTTTCTATCAATCAATATACATAGATATATTGCATGACAGATTTGTATATATGTCCAACATATATTATAAATCTTTTCGGTGTTTTATATAGATTTAACATTTTGTATATCATATCTAATACGTTTTTTTACGTGAAAAAGACACCAAAGGCCGACAATATATAAGTCTCTTCCACTGAATTCACTTCATCAATCAATCCGGACTTTTAAAATTTGATCCAACGGCTAAAGTTATTATAACTTTTAAAATGGCCTCCTGTTTTTAGCCGTTAAATCAAATTTCAAAGGTGCGGATTGATTGATGGGGTGGATTTGGTGGAAAGGATCAGGAGAGGATCCATTTCCAATAAATAAGTACATATCTTAGTGGCACTTTCCCTACTTCATACGAAAGTTTGCAAATTTTTGTGATTAATTTTGGCCCACTAATGTGCTTTTGCACTACAAGTCAGTGCCATTTTCTTGTTCATTTTTCTTCTTCCAATTAAAGTTTGGGGTGTCCTTTCAAACCAAAAAAATTGATATACTTGTTGAACACACAAAATTGATATACTTGTTGACACACTCTAATACAGATGAGTCTTGTCATTGTATATATGAGCCACACTTTATTAGAAAGCATAAGCCACTTTTGTGTGCTCAGATAGCATCACTTGTCCAATATTTGTGACAGAATTTGTTTCCAAGAAAAAAAAAACATGCATCTTGAAAACTATATATAAGAAATTTAAGAAAGCAAAAGAAAATTATTAAACGGATCTTTGAAATGAATACATATATACCTTGAGCCATTCTGATTCCCTTGATGAATCGAAGTGGTTAATATTTTATACTTTACCCTATACACTTGATCGATGTAATTAGTTGCCTTCTTGTTGCTTGATTGAGAAAATTGTGAGCAATCTTGGCACCAAATATATATATTGTCGTTGGTCTTCCATAATCCACCCAACAAATTAAAACTCTTTATTGGTTTCATTTACAGCAGGACATAATGTGGTGTATAATGCTTATGATCGAGAAATAAAATACAACACTCGAAATCTTATAATTATTTCCATATAAATTACACCCTCTCCCAATTAATAAATAGAAATAAATAGAGGGGCATGCCAATAGTTATGGATAAAAGTGGTCGCATGCATGTCTTATTATGTATAGATAAATAGCTACACATAAAATTATAGAAACCCCATGCTGCCATGCATGCTTCACAGCTTCAGTCCTTGTATCATCAAATAGAAGAATATCTGTAGTAATCTTCTACAGGAGGTGGAGCTTCAGAAATTACCGAGAGTATAACAAAGACTCCGAACAATACTGTGATGATGGTGGTGAAGTTGACGAGAAAGGCCTCGGTCCCAAATTTATCGAGTCCCGATCTCTCGAGGAATGTGAGCTTCTCTAAGAACCCTAATGAAGCATCGCCGACAGCCAGTACGTACACGATGATTCCAAACACCACATGCCATGGAACAGACTCCCTCCTCAGTGTAGGACTCCCTCCGGGGAAGAAGAAGGTCACGAACCCATATATCCACTACCCATTCAGATCGATATGTCCAAATTTAGAGGAAAATAGAAAAATTAAAAGTATAAATAATAACCCCTAAATAGCCAGTTTCACAAGAATTGTTTGCGCATGTATGTGAGTGACTGTCAGTTGTTGATTCATGTATATGGTTCAATAAGATTGACATGTGTACGTTAACGATAAAACCACTCGCACCAGCGTGGAAATTTGTCGAAAGCAATCATCGTAGTTGGTGTTAGAGAATACCTGAATTCCATAGAGAACAATCACCCCAATTCCAATCCAGGCGTGCGAACTGTACATATTGGCAATTCCACTCTCATTGTGGTTCTTGAACGCAAGATAAATACCAATGATCCCAAGAGCCAATGCGAGAGCATGAAGAACCAAGTGTATCACTTTCTTCATCTTTTTATTGAAAGGCAGTGATTTGTAACTAACAATGGCTGCAATGTTTGGTTGTACGAATCAAGGTTCGACAGTCAGACCAAGTGAAAAACTCAATATACCGCAAGTGCGAAAATATTTTGCAAAAATCACAAACTAGTTTTAATTACCTTCTCCTCCCAAGATAATTAAGCCAAGTAACATGAGAACAGGATGGAGCTGTACCAGAAAAAAAAAAAAGAAAAAAAAAAGGGAAATATTACGAATTTAGAATGACAACATAAAAGCAGGTGTATGATAACACAAATGAAATACCACCACATGTTTGAACATTATAATTCCCATGATCCAATTTTAAGTGCACATCACCAAATGAACACGTAAATTCAGTGTAGTTTTGAAGCTTAAACCGAAATGGAACCAAAACCATTTGGTTCCATATCACACCAAACTTGGATAAGGATGTGAATGTCCACATGCACTCCCCTCCACCCGTGCCTACTACTTCTTCCACTCCCTTTATTGCCTACTACTTCTTCCACTCCCTTTATTAATTTCTATACCATTAATTCCAAGTACCAACCATTTTTATGGAAGCTAGATGCCATACGTGTTCCCATTATTTGATTTACCCTAATAACCCCATAGTAAAATACTTTTTCTTATGAAATTAAAAAAAAAAAAATCCAATTATCATAATCGTTAAAACAAAAAAATGTTATTGGCACGTCGAAAAGATAATCATATTAGAAAAATCACACTGTCTTGAGTGTAGGCATACCATATTTTTGGTAAGAATGGTAAGTGAACTTAACTGTTTCTACAGACAATCAGAAAATCATAAGGGGTTTAAGCGGTCCATGCATGATGCATCATTAGTTTCACCCACAATTAAGCATAAGGCAACCCTAGCTTACTAGTTAACAAAATAGCCAGCCTGCGTTAACACCGGCATGTTAGAAAGAGCTGCACTTTGATCATGTCCTACAATGCCACTAAACTCAATTAGTATAATGACTAAACTGTCATTGGCGCTAAAAAAACGAGTATATTAATCGAGAAGATGCACAACTATAGAGTCAAATTAAGGCACACATATAGAAAATACAAAATAAGTTGTTTCTACACATAAGAAAACCCAGAAATGTAGAGAGAGAGAGAGAGAGAGAGAGAGAGAGAGAGAGAGAGAGAGAGAGAGAGAGAGAGAGACGTACGTTGAAGATGAGGTTCTTGTTGGTAGCTTCCCATGCCAAACCTCCTCTGAAATGAATGGTCCAAACCAACACCAAGACTAAAGCCGCAATTCCGAGCGTGTGTACCACAAACGTGAATGCAACCGCAGGTACCTTTAACCCCATCTGATCTCTCTCCTCCTCCTCCTATTCTTATTTCTTTCTTCCTCTCACTCTCTACGAATTCAGTCAAATATATATTATGGAGAAATTAGGCTCTCATCCTCATTTTTGTATTTTATTGATTGATACCTTATTCATTTTCCTTTGGCTTTTATCCACGTCATTATAATAATAATACAATATTTACATGTCAACATATTTAAATTTTATAATTAAAACCTACTTAACCATTTTCAAATAGATTCATTTAGTGTTAGGAACGTTACATTTGATATATTGGATAATGACATCCATATGCTCATTTTTACCAATCACACACTCCTCTTAGTTTTTTACCATTATATTGAATGATATAAAGAAGATCAATGACCACAATTAACAAGGGTGTGTGGGAGGTAAAAATAAGTGTGTGAATAATACTATTTTTAATATATTTATATTTATGACTAAACTTTGTATCATATATTTTTATTTTTAATTTGCAACCATTTTTGTAATATGTACCAATGTTTATTTTTATTTTTAATTTGTACCCATATAATTAACTTTTTTGTGTCCATATTTTAAAATTTTTATTTGTACCCGTAATTTTTTTTAATTTTATTTGTAACTATAATTTATTTATAATGCACAAATTTTTCATAAAATATGATCCACTTTGTTATATATATGTAAAATGTACCCATTTTCTTTATGTAAAAAATTTATTCACTTTTTCATTTATAATGCATTTTATAATAAAATGTACTCTTTTTAATTTAAATGAACTCATATTTAAAAATATATATTTTATTTAAAAATAAATAAAAAATCTGATCAGATTTCATCCAATTCAAATTTGAGGAAAAAAATTAAAATCCCAATTTAATATTAATCATTGTATGCATGGCTCTTTAGGAAGGATTTAATAATTTGTTATATTGTCACATCTCAGTCCGCATAGTAAGATATTGTCCGCTTTGGGCCACGCCCTCACGGATTTGTTCTTGGGTTTCGGCACGAGAAATTCCTAGGGGGTCACCTATCTTAGGATTGCTCTCGCCCAAACTCGCTTAACTTCGGAGTTCTTATGAGATCCGGAGCCAGTGAGTTCCCAAAAGACTTCGTGCTATAGAGAGGGGAGCATGTACATATAAAGCACATCACTCCCTCTCCGTTGATCAATGTGGGATCTCACATATATATTCCTAATTAATATTGAAATTCAATATTTTCCCTTAGACCAAAATATTCAAATTAATAAGTTTCAATATAAAATTTGGTCATTAAGGACCGGAATTAAAAATTCTCTATTATTATTATTATATTTTTTATGGGAGGATTTTATCTGGTTTCTTGTTCTCTGTCTCCTCAAACTTTTCCACCAGATTATGGCAACCCAATTGGACCGTTGGATTGGGATCACAAACATATCCTGTGATGGATGCGATACTTTGCTGACTAGGTGTACCAAACTTCGTGTCGTTCTTTCGTTTATATGGACTCCTTTGGTTAAACCCTTATCTTTGTTCTCGTTTGCGGGCTTCTATTTTTAGCTCAGATCGACTGACTACTCAAGGAATTATTGTGCCATGATTATTGGCTTTTAAGCCTCTTAGCTCTATCTTCTGCAACCTATTTTTCGAGAGATGCTCGCACCAATCATAGAAATCTCCATTGTTTAAAATCTTCTGAATGTAACAATTTAACATGAATCCGATATTGATTAATAGATTATTACATTACGACATAATTAGTTATTTTGTAGTTATTTTCTTTTTATCAATGAGATTGAGATAAGAAAATCGAACTCATTTAATAGTAAAATTAAAATTACAACTAAATTAAAAGCTATGGGTGCGTGGTAGAAAGGTCTATGAACTTTATCTCATATTTAGTTTTTGTCCCTCAACTCCAATATTAAATTCTCTTGTCCTTTAATTTAACTCTGCGTTGCATAAATAATCATTCTGTCAAATTTTGTTTACTTTTCTGCCAAATTTACAATATAATGGTCTTTTCATACATAAAAAAAAATCTAATTTATTTGAAAAAGAGAAGAGCTTGGCTCCTTAAGTTTAAGGAGGAGTTTCTCCTCAAAATACTCCAATACTTATTTACAAAATTTTGTGTTTATGATTAAAATCGTTCATATAATAAATCATCATATAAAGATCATCTTTGCAAATAATAAAACTAAGATCGTTTAGTCAATCCTTAAGGAGTTCCAAAATCATAAGCACGGAGTTCTGTGATTAAGTCACGATGTATTTTGAGGTGGATTTTCTTCTTAATGCCTGAGGAGCAAGTCTTTCTGTTTAAAAAAAATTATTTTCTTATTTTCTTGAGGAAAATTCTATTTTATCCCTCAACTTAATGGAAAAGTTAACATAGTTAACGAAAATGACTACCAGTGCAACAAATGATATAATACAAGGACAAAAGGAACTTCTAGTAGAGTTCAAGAACGAAAACTAAACTTATGGTATAGATCAGAGACCCTTACTACAATTTAACCTAAAAGCTAGTTGGTTCATATTGACGTGTTAGGACTCTAAACATTTGTTTGGTTGATATCCCCTTGTTTTTCCATATGTTGGTCAATCAACTCATCAAGGAATCAATTTCGTTTAAAGATACATGTGATATTAAGGATTGTCCTTTTATAACAATTCCATTCTTGAATAAAATTTACCTTTGATAAAAGTTGTACCATTAAAAACCGAATCATTGTCAAAAGAAGAAAAAAGACGTTCGGCAAAAGATACGTAATGGTTTAGGTGTAGCAAAGCTCGTGTCTTTGATCCCTTTCGCTTGCAAAGTGGCATGAAAATTTTAAGTGGTTTCATATTCCCATTCGGTCATCGCGCGAAAGAAAAGATGTTTGCTAGCATTATCTAACTTAGGTATTTCTCAAATCGAAAAAAGTTATCTAAAGTCAGTGAAATCAAAATACATGAGATGATGTAGGACAAGATATATGAGTCAGTTTCGACGAAGAAATATAAAGAAAATAAAATGTTCCAAATTTTGGAAAAGAATAATTAAAGTTGGAAAACATTGAATTTAATCGATATGGCGATAAAAAAAGGCAGTAAGAAATATCCTTTTGTCAGAATTTGGCGTATAATATGTTGAGTAATAAAAATAGGATTTTTCGTTTGTCGTCCAATTAATTTTTATTTGCTTTCCTTAATTTACAAAGGCTTTTGAGTTGCCCCAAGGTGCTGGAAATTGATTATTTAAGCCATTGGCTGATTTCCATTGTAATGATCAATTCAATCTTTAATCAAACAACCCTTTGAGATTTCTCTCAAAACTGGTGGATTTCACACTACTAGAATTATGCTCATTGCACACCATTTTTTGCACACCCTTTGCAATTGGTGGCCATAGATATAAAGTTGCTACTCTTACTATTTTTTGGTGGCTTTATAGTGGGATGCCGCTGATATCAGTGGCCTTAAAAAATCAGCCACCAATGATTGGTGTCTGTTAACTAACTTTATTTCTTAAAATTACACCAAAGACTTTTTACATGTTTTTTCAACTTTGGGACCTGTTTTTTTATATCTTTTTCAGTCTTCTCCTTTTTATCTATAAAAAAATTTGTTTTTTCATTTAATAATCCTATTCTACAGTAGTTTCACCCCTAAATAAATACAAAGTTAGACAATCCTAATTTTCAACCCAGCCGTTCTCTCTCTCTCTCTCTCTCTCTCTCTCTCTCTCTCTCTCTCTCTCTCTCTCTCTCTCTCTCTCTCTCTCTCTCTCCCCTCCCTGAGCTCAACTCCTCGCCTCCTCCCTAACCCTTTCGATGGGATCGACGGCTCAGTGTGGGATTTGGTGAGGGGAAGGCATGCGGCTTATAGAGAGGAGGAGAGAGAGAGAGAGAGAGTCGGTGAAGGGAAGGCATGCGGCTTGCAGAGAGGAAGGAGGGAGGAGAAGACGAAAAACAACTGCAGCAAGTTCATGGACAGGGAGAGAGAGAGAGAGAGCGTTCTGCAGCCCGCTAGTAGTTTTCGTTCAGATCCAGGTTTTTTTTTTCCCCTTCAAATTTAGATTTTTTTTCGCCATTTTATGTTTCGTTCAGATCCGGGTCCGTTTGGTTGCCGAGAAATTCACTTGAAAATTTTCTTTTCGTTGGGTTTTAATTTGTTATTTGGGGTCGCGTCTGGGATGAATTGCTTGCCGGCATTTGAATTCGGCTTCTGGGATTGCGAAATTCTTCGATTCGAAGTATTGCTTGTCGGCATTTCATAGATCACATTATGCATTATGTAAGTGAATCGTGCTGAGAACATGTCAATCATATTTAGGTTCTATGCAAGGAAGGGGACATATGAATCCTGCTCTTGATGATTCAATTTGCCATCAAACATTACTTAGGCTTCTAATTTCATACAGAAATTGAAAACCCATTTGGTGAGCCCTTGAGTCAGGGGCTACGCTAGAACATTTGGAATGAGAGTGGTCAAAGCCAATCACGTTTTTGTATTATTTTCGAGTTGAAAATTTAGGTTTTTCTTCATAAGAAGTTCAAATTACACTCTATTGGGTCTGAGACTTGGAAACTCAATATATTTGTGCTATTAGATTAACATAGTTAAACTATATTTTCTTTTGGTGGGCATGTCTAAATTTCTGTATTTGCGCTGTAGGGATGTCTTATTTGGTGAAGTGTTCAAAATCCTTGTGCTCACTGATTTAATAGGTTGAATCTGTATCCAAGGATTCCTTCCAATATGGTCTGAACTATTTTGTTTAATTAACGAAAACTGGTCACTTCTCTCTATGGTGGTCCCTTAGAGTTTATGTTTATCGTGGAAAGCACAGAATACCTTGCTTATCGGGCTGTATCTATGCTACTATCAGAGCTTAAGGTATACGCAACAATAATCATGGTTTTTTTAATATAAGAAGAACATCCAGATCCAGGACAAGTCATATATAATATATGCTTGGAAGCACAAGTTTAATGCATAACATTTTTTAGGTTACATGTGTTCCCAAATTGATCTGTTTTAAGTTTAACTTCATTTCCTTGCAGGAGGAGGTTGATGCTAAGATTGTTGTGGCTGGTATTTCAATAACCTGCAGTCAGAAAATTCACAACCGATTGGTATGTACCTGATTAAAATAATTTACACTTTGCTACCATGCTGGTGCAATAGCAAGGTCTTGCACAGTTTGAAGTGTTATCTTATCAAATCATTATGTACCTATAATTGTTCTATACGACGAGTTTCTTTTCTTTATGGAATACAGGAATATAAATCTCTATATACTAAAACCCAACCGGATATGTTTCCTGTTTTCTTCTCCCTTTGAGCGCCGGCTGTCTTTAGATCGTTAGGAAATAAATTTATACAACTGAGGTGTGATTTGTTAAACTATATCACCTGATCAATCATATGCAATAATCTTGTATATTGCAGTAAGAACAGAAGAGAGATTTTCTAGAGAGAGAGAGATAGAGAGTTAGAGAGAGAGAAGAAGCATCTGTATATTTCTTAATTGACAAGTAATTACATGAGGTTAGACTTATATAGTTAGATACAAGCTAAAGAGTAACTAACTGATATTGTAGGATTATGACAAGTGTCTCAATCTTAAACACTATACTCTAACATCCCCCATCAAGCTTATGCTTTGATGATCCAAGCATGAGATTGCAGCAGTGAGTTCTGAAAAGTGGACCACTCAATCATTTTGTAAGGATATCAGCAAATTGCTCTTGAGAAGACACAAACTGCACTGAGAGCTGTTTCTTTGCTACGCGCTCTCTGACAAAATGCACATCGATTTCTATGTGCTTAGTCTTTTGATGTTGAACATGATTAAAAGACAATGCAATGGCGGATAGATTATCACAGAACAGTACAGGAACATGAGGCAGTGGTATGTGCAAAAAGACCAATAATTGTTGGATCCAATCCAACTCAGCAGAAGTGAATGATAAGGCTCGATATTCAGCCTCTGTTGAGGATCTGGAAACTGTTTGTTGCTTCTTAGAGGACCACGAAATGGGATTGTTACCCAAAAACACCACCAAACCAGTAGTTGACCTCCTGTCATTAGGATCCCCTGCCCAATCTGCATCACTAAAAGCTTTTAACTGTAAATCTCCTCTAGTGTAGGATATACCAAACTGCATTGTTCCCTTATGATATCGTAAAATGCGTTTAACTGCAGTGAAATGGGACACCATTGGATTCTGCATAAACTGACAGACTTGATGTACAGAAAAAGCAATATCTGGCCTTGTAAAAGTTAAGTATTGTAAAGCCCTTACAATACTTCGATACAAACCAGGATTAGAATAAGGTTCTCCATCCTCTTTGAGTAGTCTGTTGTAAGGTAAACATGGTGTATCACAGGGTTTAGCATCAAGCATTTCAGATTTAACCAACAGATCTTGAACATATTTGGTTTGAGACAGAAACAAACCATTTGTAGTGTTGGTTATCTATATGCCCAAAAAATAGTGTAATGGCCCCAAATCCTTGATATCAAACTCAGTAGTGAGAGCATTAATAACCTGTGTGATTGTATCAAAAGCATTTCCAGTGATGATTATATCATCCACATAGAGCAACAAGACCACAATGTCATTGCCAACATACTTCACAAATAATGAGGAATCAGAGTATGTATTGAGAAATCCCAAAGAAGGAAGAAATTGAGTGAATCGTTCATTCCAGGGCCGAGGAGCTTGCTTTAGACCATATAGGGACTTATGCAGCTTGCACACTAGATGAGGATGAGTGGAATCTTCAAAACCAGGGGATTGAGACATATATACCTCTTCTTGAAGAATGCCATGCAAAAAAGCATTTTTTACATCTAACTGTCTAAGAGACCAATTGAAGTGTGCAGCAAGAGCAAGAACTAACCTTACTGTGGTAGGTTTCACCACAGGGCTGAAAGTCTCTCCATAATCCAATCCTGGTTCTTGACTGAAACCCTTAGCAACTAGCCTTGCTTTGTGTCGAGCAATGGACCCATCAGAGTGTCTCTTGATCTTGAAAATCCATTTGCAGCCTACTAGGTTTTTGTGTGCAGGTAATGAGACTAAGCTCCAAGTCCCTTGAGCATGTAATGCATTAACTTCATCCTTCATAGCTGCTAACCACACATGAGTTTTGATTGCAGACTTATAACTTGCTGGTTCAATTAAGGACATATCAGTTTCCCCAGAATCTTGAATATGGGCTAAGAGAACCTTCTTTTTACTAATCCCACTCTTGCTTCTAGTTTGCATGGGATGCAAATTGAATTGGGGAATAGGCAACACAACTTGCAAAGTATCAGTTTTTAATTGTTTGCAGATTAGACTTCATCTGAAAAATGCTAGTTCGAGAGACAGTGGAAAATTGTTCCTTTAACCTAATCCACAGATCTTTGGAGCTAGTGCTACCAATGGCACAGGACAGACCAATAGGAGATAATGTTGCAGTAATCAATTGCATAATGGCTCTATCATGCATTTTCCATACTATATAGTCATCATTCTGAGCAGAAGAAGAAGTAACAGAGGAGTTAATACCAGATTCTCCTGAGAGCAAACATATTGAGATGGACATGGAGTAGTACCATCAACAAACCCCATGATTCCATTGCTTTCAAGCAAAAGCTGCATCTGAAAGTGCCAATTAAGGTAGTTCGAATCATCAAGTTTTACGTTCACCGACGTAGAGATGGATGAGATGAGAGCCGTGACCGGTGATTGAAGCAGCTGAAGTTGCTATGCAGTCACCATCAGGAATCCAAGAACAAATTATCAGTGAGACAATATAGCAAACACCTGCTGTGCAAGATTCAGAAACAACCGATCAAAAAATGGAGATCAATACGAAAACCCTAGAAATTTCAGAAACCAGAAAATTGGAGAAGACGAAGCGTCGAATCAAAAACTGTGATCGATCCGAGACAGAGAATGCAGAAGCAACAGAGGATCGAGACGTCAAGCGTGAGCAACAATGGCTCTAATACCATGTTAAACTATATCACCTGATCAATCATATGCAATAATCTTGTATATTGCAGTGAGAACAGAAGAGAGATTTTCTAGAGAGAGAGATAGAGAGTTAGAGAGAGAGAAGAAGCATCTGTATATTTCTTAATTGACAAGTAATTACATGAGGTTAGACTTATATAGTTAGATACAAGCTAGAGTAACTAACTGATATTGTAGGATTATGACAAGTATCTCAATCTTAAACACTATACTCTAACATGATTCATAACTACTGTCTTTCAGTTTTTATTCTGTAATTTTGTTAGTTTGGATGAAACTGTAATAATTTTGTTTTGGGTTAGTTGTGGTCTTCAAGAGCAGTGCTCCGTTTGGTGTCGTTTTGAACATCACAAGAGCCACCTCCCTCCCCGCCGATTCCAACGTCTCTTCTCCTTCTGTGGCTGATTGTGGATGTTTGTCTTTCTTCTCTCCTCTCTTTTTATTTATTTATGTATTTTTATAGATTTTTTTTGGAAATTAAGATGGACTGCTTACTTCTTTTTTTTCCTATTTGTTTGTTGTTTTTTTAGTATCTGCCACTTCTGCTGGTGCCCCTGGTATGTCGTTATTATTATGTTAATGTTGCTCTGATATTTGTTTGTTGTTTTTTTAGTGCATGAGATCGATCTTTGTTTTATCATTTTTTTCAGCTGGTGTTGCTGTATCCGTTGTTGCTGGAGGCTCTGGCAGGTATGCAGAGTGTTGACAGATTTGGACATTACATTCTCTGTCTGCTGTTATTTTATTACTTTTGTTTTATGATGGAATTACATTACAAGTATATAAATGTATCAACACTTTGGGTAGATGTGGTGACCCATGCACGAATCGTTTGAGATGCAGGGCTATTATAATTGAATCAGACCCGGGTCTTAAAAATGAATGGATTGTTATCTTATATGGATGCTGGTCAACTTATCCCAATGATGCTAATTTAGGATTTCAATTCCAAATTATAGGGACTGATATTTTAGTAATGTAGTTCAATCGAAATCTTTTTTTTTTATGAGCCCTGTCACTGAATTTTTCTGGATTTTTTAAATTTTACTCTTGGATATTCTCATGGCTGCGTTGTGTCAATTTTATTTTGGGTGCAGGCTGCAGCTGATGATCAGATTCAAGTTATTGAGATGATTAAGCTCTTGGAAACAAAGGGTTTGAATACTTTTTAAAGTTTGGTTACAACATTTGTACAAAATTCTATAAAATATCAGTTATGGAAATTTATAGTTGTATTCTTATATTTTAATGATATAACAATTTGTTTTCTCACCAAAAATAGAAAAAGAAATATGATACCCCAATTTAGGTGCCCACACAGGACATCCTTTTTTTTAATATTATTTTGCAACTTTGCCACCGATGTGAATTAGGGTGGCACTGTAGGAAAGGCACCAATGCAATATTGGTAGCCATTGTTACAATAGAGTCCTCTACATAGGCCACATAACTAGTTTAGTGAGTGCTTGGTGGCCATAGAGATTTGCCACCAATGTGAGTGACAACACTTGACAATAGCCACCAATGAAAAGGGTGACTTATAGCCAAATTTCTAGTAGTGTCAGACTTTTGGTTCTGCAAGGATTTAAATTTGTAATCCTTTAGTTTCAAGCTGCATCAATTGGTATTAGAGTAGGGATCAATTTCATTCCCTTAACTAACCACCTAAGAAATCGATATTCAAAATCATTCCATTACCATGTTCTAATGGCAATCGATCGTGGGAGATACAAACTTCTCTTCAGCGTTGCTTGTGGGAGGAAGGCTATATGTTGCAAACCAAAGATCTTCTACGGTGGTTGCACACAATCTTTTGTTGATGAGGAATGCGTTGAAGGATTTGCCTCAAGCCAAACTCATCAATTTGGTGTTAGGAAGATTCCTCGTTTTGAGGGTGGTGAATGCATAGAAGATTTTCTTGATTGAGTTTCAGTTGTGGAGCAATTCTTCGAAGAAATAACTATTCCAGAGGAGAAGATGGTCAAGATAACAGCTTTTTGTCTTAGAGGAAAATATTATTTTTTTGTGGGATAATTAGAGCACCCTTGTCTTGTGGTCTCGGTAGACACTCTAGGGAGGTGGGCTCGATAGCACCTGCGCTGGTGGTCTTGATATAGCACCTTAGTCTTGTGGTCTCGGTACAGCACCATGCATGCCTAGCACTCTACCTAGTGTTGTATGCCTAGCACTCTGCCTAACACTGCATGCTTAGGACTGTATGCATAGCACCCTGCATTCCTTGCATTATGGAGGAGTGGTCTATCACGTGCCAAAGGATTTGCTTCATCCAATGGTGATCTAGTCCTCATTCAAAGAGTCTTCACTCACAAAGATAGGACGAGTGGAGCCGGGTCATTACGTAGACCCGCGTTAACAACGTGCAACTTGAAAACTATGTATAAGAAGTTTAAGAAAGCAAAAGAAAATTATTAAAAGATCTTTGAAGTGTATAAATATATACCTTGAGCCATTCGGATTCCCTTGATGAATCACTCTTACCTAAACACTAGATCCATATAAGGATTCCCTTGATGATCACTCTTACCTAAACACTAGATCGATATAAGTAGCCTTCTCGTTGCTTGATTGAGAAAGTGGTGAACAATCTTGGGACCAAATGTGTGTGTGTGTGTGTGTAATCGTTGGTCTTCCATAAGCCGGCCAACAAATTAAAACTAATTATTGGTTTCATTTACATCACAACATAATGGTGGTGTATTATGCTCATGATCGAGAAACAAAATACAACATGCGTTTTAAGATTGCTCGAAATCTTACAATTATCTCTACATAAATTACACCCTCGCCCAATTAAATAAAAATAAATAAACTGAGGGGCATGCCTATAATTATGGATAAAAAAGTGGTCACATGTCTTATTATGTATGCATAAATAGCTACACATAAAATTATAGAAACCCCATGCTGCCATGAATGCTTCAGTCCTTATATACAGAAGAATAGCTGTTGTCACCTTCAACGGGAGCTGGAGCTTCAGAAATGACCGAGAGTATAACGAAGACTCCGAACAGTACTGTGATGATTGCGGTGAAGTTGACAAGAAAGGCCTCGGTCCCAAACTTATCGAGTCCCGAGTTCTCGAGGAATGTGAGCTTCTCTAAGAACCCTAATGAAGTATTGCCAACAGCCAGTAAGTACACGATGATTCCAAACACCACATGCCATGGAATAGACACATTCCTCAGTGTCCGACTTCCTCCGGGGTAGAAGAAGGTCAGGAACCCATATATCCACTGCATTCATATCGATATGTTCAAACGTAGATAAATAAAAGCCCTAATTAATAACCAATTTCACGAGAAATATTAACCATAATTGTCTGCGCATGCATGTGAGTGACTGTCAGTTGTTGATGCATGTATATGGTTCAATAAAATTGACATGTGTACATCAACGACTAAAACCACTCACACGAGCGTGGACAATTGTCGAAAACAATCCTCGTAGTTGGGATTAGGGAATACCTGAATTCCATAGAGAACAATCACCCCAATTCCAATCCAGGAGTGCAAACTGTACAGATTGGCAATTCCGCTCTCATTGTGGTTCTTGAACACAAGATAAATACCAATGATCCCAACAGCCAATGCGAGGGCATGAAGAACCAAGTGTATCACTTTCTTCGTCTCCTTATTGAAAGGCAGTGATTTGTGACTAACAATGGCTGCAATTTTTGGTTTTACGAACCAAGATTCGAGAGTTAGACCAAGTGAAAAACTCAGTACGTAAAATTTACCACAAGATCAACCATCATGCTGCGAAAATATTTTGCAAAAATTACAAGCTAGTTTTAATTACCTTCACCTCCCAAGATAATTATGCCAAGTAACATGAGAACAGGATGGAGCTGTACCAGAAAAAAAAAAACAAAAAATACTAGGAAATTAATATTATGAATTTAGAATGACTATATAAAAGCGCAGTGAGGATAGTAAATATCTTAGTTTTTTTCTCTGTTGTACAAAAAAATAGGGTAATTCGCTTTTTACTACTCTCAAGTTTCATTAAAATTGCATTTTACTACATTTATTTTTTTTCCGTCTCATTTTCATACCTGATGTTTGATTTTTTACCACTTTATAGTTTCGTTAGGCTAGCAATTAACTTTTATGTTAATTAATGACATAACAAGATCTTAGCCCACTAATTCTCAATTTATTACTCACAAGTATCATGAAATTTACATTTTGATGCTCCTAAAATTTTTCGTCTCATTTCAATACGTGAACTTACGTTTTGCTTTTAAATTCATAATTGTGTTAGCCTGAACCCAAGGACTTCGTTAATGTGAGGTGACACTTAACTGTACGATTCACGTGCAAAAATGGCACTATCGAAGTTGGGCTCTTATACCTCTATGTGTAAAACTTTGTATATAATTCTTATTGGGTAATACTAAGGAAACTAAATTTAAAGATAAAGTTTTGAAAATTAAATAATATAAAAGTTGATGATTAGTTTATTACTTAAATATTGATAAACATGGTTATTCATATTGGTGACACATCATTTAGGCCATCTACAACCGATCCAACCATAGAACCCTAGGGCTGAAAATAATCCGAAATGACACGAAAAACGTCTGGCTAGGCCAAAGGGCTCGTGGGTCCCACTGGGCCACAATTGGAGAATCAGGCCAACCGGTTGGCCAAACCAGCCAACTGGTCTAGCATTTTGAATCCCAACGGTTACTTGTTGGCTTCAACTAGCCGTTAAATTTGTTTGTTTTTTTACAATTTAAAAAAAAATTAATTAATTTTTTCTATAACTACATAAGCCATTAAACAACATTAAACAATATTAAACAATATTAAATAACATTAAGTAACATTAAACAACATTAATTCAATTAAAATAATAAATTATGTTTGGCCATATGGTCATTTGACTCCCTCGATTGCAGATGATTTTTTGTCACAGGGTTATGTTTGACCTATGACCGTCTGGCCCCTCGGTTGGAGATGGTAAGAAATATGACCTGGCACTATTTATTAAAATATTAATTTCTTGGAGGGCTATAAGACTAAAACGAGTCATCTGACCCTCTATCAGTTGGAGATGACCTTAGTTTGCAAATTTAGTCTCTAAATTTATTCTTCCTAACATTACCCATTATTATTTATTCTTTTTCATCGTAAGATTGAAATCGAAAAAGACAAAAGCGTTCAGTGTGGAAAGCTGTGGAAAGCTGTGCAGAAATCCAAGATTAAGGAAGGAAAAGAAGGTGTTACATGTAATTAATGATAATCCTCCATTCAGATATTTCCAGAAGAACAAGACTTGGCTTCAGATATTTCCAAAATAACAAGACTTAGTTGCTGAAGAATCAGTAGCCACTCTTGCCCTGTCAATCACGCTTAGGCACGTGTCACAACAAACTTGAACAGGCATGTGAATGTCCACACTCTTACAGTCACATTTATTAATTTATATCCCATTAATTCCAAGCACCAACCAATTTTATGGAAGCCAGATGACATACGTGTTCCCATAGTAAAATAGTTTTTTTTTTTAAATTTAAAAAATAAACAATTGTCGCGGTCTTTAAAATATATTATCAGAAAAATGATTTTTTTTTGGTAAAAATCAGAAAAATGATATTGACACTACGAAAAAATAACCATATCAAAAAAATTGCATGTGTCGAGCGTAGACGTAATATAGTTTTGGTAAGAATGGTAGGTGAACTTGAGAAAGGTACTTAACCGTTTCTAAAAATAATCAGAAAATTAGAAGGGGTTTAAGGGATCCATGCATCATTAGTTTCACCTACAATTAAGCAAAAGGCAACCCTAGCTTACTATTGTTAACAAAAGAGCCAGCCTGCGTTAAGACCGGCATGTTAGAAAGAGTTGCACCTTAATCGTGTCCTACAACGCCACTGAACTCAATTAGTATATGACTAAATTGTTATTGGCGCTACAAAAACGAGTATATCAATCGAGAAGAAGCATAACTTTAGCGTCAAATTAAGGCACATATATAGAAAATCAATACAAAATAAGAAGTTATTTACTTATTTCTACACCTAAGAGAACCCAGAAATGGGGAGAGAGAGAGAGAGACGTACGTTGAAGATGAGGTTCTTGTTGGTAGCTTCCCATGCCAAACCTCCTCTGAAATGAATGGTCCACACCAACATCAAAGCCAAAGCCGCAACTCCGAGCGTGTGTACCACAAACGTGAACGCAACCGCCGGTACCTTTAACGCCATCTCTTTCTCTCTCCTCCTCCTACGCCCTCCTCTTCTTAATTCTCTCTCCCTCTCTCTCTCTCTCTCTCTCTCTATATTTTCCACGGGAGGATTTTATCTTGTTTCTTGCTCTCTGTCGCCTCAAACATCTCCACCACATTATGGCAACCCAATTGGACCGTTGGATGGGGATCATAAACGTCATGTGATGGATGCCGCGTGGACCTCATACTTTGATTAAAGGGGACTTTAACGAAAAACTTCCGGTACTGTTTACTTTAACGAAAAATCATATTTTTACACTAAAAAGTCAATCCTGGTACTATTCACTTTACCCTTTATTTTGTCATTCTCGTTAAAACTCAAAATTTTCAAGCATTTTTCATTAGTTTTTCTTTGATTAAAAGGGGACCCATTCAATGAAAATCCTCTGATTCCGTCCAGCTTCATACAGGGACATATTATAACATGGGTCTCACTCTTTCAGGCTCACAGCCCCGACATTCAGCCCAACGGTTGTTTGAGGCCTGAATGTGATTGCAGTTGAGCGCTAGGAAAAGCTAAAAATTCTAGGCCCAACTTGATTTGAGGCCCAAAATAAAAGAGCACACAAAAAGAAGCGCAAACAAGTTCAACCAATACCCTCCAATTGAAAAAGAGTAACTTACCTAACACATGTATTTTCCAATCCAACGAGGGCCAGCTCACTAATTTGGTTGTTGACACAAATTAGAGGGCCACATATATTGAAATCTCACACAATTTGTGTGGGATCCAAGTATTGGGAATCCTCTAATTTGTGTCTGCAACGATCGAGTGTGATGGTCCACCCGATCGAGCAGAATTGATGAAGAATAGGAAGGAATAGGGGTGGTTCGGTATGGGATCCCATACCGAACCCCTTGTCCCGATTCCTAAACGAAATTTTCGGGAATCCCAATTTCAATACCAATCCCAAACCAAATTTTCGGGAATCCCGAAATGGTTTTGGGCTTTTGGACAAAAATTTGACATATTATGCTTTTGGGCTAAAATTCAACATTTTATATTGAAAAATTGACATATAAGCAGGCCCAATCTGCCAATTTGTTTCTACTAATCTGTGCACAAATCTGCCAATTCAAAAGCATCTGTGCACAATCTGCCTATCAAAAGCAATCTACCAATCTGCCTAATCGTGCACAAATCTGCCTATTCAAAAGCAATCTGCCAATCTGCGCACAAAATATATCACAACCACAGTTCACCTTGGTGCTGCTGCCACTTCAGAGCCTGACCAATTAGAGCTGTTAATCTTGATGGTGGCACCACACTAACTTCCGCAGCAAGTGCTGAGAAATTCAAAAGAAAATAAAACTCGTCAAAGACCACAAACTTCAAAGAATAAACTTCAATAACTACAAAGATTTTTTCATTTGCTATCTACAATTTTTGTCAGATTTCAATGTCGGACACCTCTGACTGTATATCACATTTAAACTCTCCATATCCAAGGCCTGGTCTAAATCCATAAACAGGAACAAGTGAAAACAAATTAAAGGAAATGCTAAACGGAAAACTGGCATACATTGATACAACACCTATTACAAATAGGCTAATAGCATACATACAAAGGCGAATACAATCATACAATTAGCATACATACATACAAAACAAATAGCATACAGAATCAGAGAATCCCCAATTTAGCAATTTCAGATGGAATCATGGAACTATATAAAAACCCCAATTTCAGAATCGGAGAATCAACTATTTCAGAATCCAAACCCCTAATTTCGAAACCCCAATCCCTAATCCCCAATTTTGGAATCCCAATCCCTAATTTTGAAACCCAGGTCCCCAATTTCGGAATCCAATTCCAATTCCAATTCAAATTTTCAATCAAAAAATTCCTAAGTTCGAAATCACAAAATCCCTAAGTTTAATACAAATCAGAAACCCTAAACTCCAATTTCAGAAGCCCTAATCCCAATTCGAATTCAAACCAAAGTTGGCATATGAAAAGTATGAAATGATTCAGGAAGGAAGGTCGTAATTTCTTACCTTCAGCCTTGTGCAGTGCAATGCAGACCAAATCGAACGAGAGAGAGACATCGATAGAAGTCTCCAGCAAGAGAGAGAGAGAAAGAAAACCGAGACTGACAGAGGAGTCTCTAGAGATCGAAGACGGTGTGGTGTAGGTGTGGTCATTGGTGCGGCCAGATTCGAAGACGGAGAGAGAATAGAGAGGAGAGGTTGAGACTCAAAGCAGAGTGGGTGAGGTGAATAACGGAAGTGAAGTGGGAGATCAGATCATCAGACCTAAAAACAAATGAACGACACAGATTAAATCCAAAACAATGAACGGTTGAAATAATTTTCTTATAATTAAAAAATAATATATATATATAAAATATTTATTTTCGGTTCGGTATGAGAATACCGAAAAAATGGAGATGCAAAACCAAATCTCATACCAAAAATTTTGGTTTGGTTCGGGATGACATAGCGAAAAATTCTGGAATTTTGGTTTGGGATTGGGATTTTTTCGATTTGATTTGAGATTTTTGGGATTTTTTTCAGGATTAGTTTTAGAATAGTTAATCAAGAGACAGGTAGAGGCAACAACGTCTTCCATCTTTTAATGATTTTGACCTTTATCAAGCATTCAATAATAGTTGGACTTAAATATGACCCACCCACCCACTATTCATAGTAAATAGTTTTCTATTAAAACATAAATAAACAAAGAAATAATATGTAAATGTTAATTAAAGATTATGTGCACAATCCGAGATACGGTATGGTACATTACATGTTATTATATAAGTAGAGGAAAGTTTTATTTTTCAAGTGTCTCTCCACTATATAATGACATATGGTGTATCACCCCATATTCTGGGCACATTGAAAATTCTATCTAATAAAAAATGTTTTTTTAACAAATAATATTATATACACTAAGAAGGAGATGGTAGGTTTAGCCTTATAATAGGCTAGTAATAATGTGGTTCAAATTCACCTTTAGCGACAATCGAATGAGGTGCCACGATGATGGGGAACCCACATAATTTTTGAATAAACTGGATAACCACTAGAAAAAGTTCTCCTAGAATGGCCACTTGTATTGGACATGCTACGTGGTTTTTTATTTCAAATCCTAAGCAATAAATTGCTGAATTAGTTGGTGGCTAAACGTGGTTCACAACATAGAAATCAGCTTCTAGGAAGGGAACAGAGACATCTGATGGACATATTGGACCAGTTGTAGTAGGACATATGAAAGAGGATACTAACCTAATAGCACGACATTAACTTAGAAATTTAGAACAAGTGACGTCAAATGAGAACTTTAGAGTAAGTAGTGCCGAGTTATTGGTCTGATGCCACCATCGCGTCTCAAGCCAACAGTCCACTACTTCAACTTTCTCAAATATTAGTACGTTATTGATTTAGAATACTCAACGATAACGTTTTGGGTGAAGGTAGGCCTCTAGTCATCAAAGCATTTAGAAGCATGGTACCCAAATAACATTCATTATTGATCCATATATAGTACCAATTGGATTTGGAAAATCAGCCTGCGAACTTCAAAGTCTGTTACGTAGTTATCTTGTAATTAAGGTGCGAAGAATGTCAATTGAAATTGTTTTTGTCTGGTCCGGTCTATGCCAGATAAATAAAAAAGACAAATTAAGAAGCTGTTATATTTTACGAAAATAAGATATCATGTTATACAATTTCCATTTTCCAAATTTATAAGGAAGATATTGCACCAGGAAAAATAAGGAACAAAAAAGTGTAAAAACGATTACAACTATACCGTAGTACTAAGTGACAAAAAAAGAGTTAGAAACTAAATTTTTAAACATCTATTGTAGATCAACATAACGTGAGTTGATGGTTGAACTCATTTTTTAATGTTTATAGAGAATTTAACTATTAATCGCGACATTATATTGTTTGAAATTTTATAAATGCTCAAGAGATCTTTCAAAGTTTTAAAGTGGGACTCTTCATGTACCATCAAACTCTCTGACACCTTGTATTTTTAATATAATATGTTGGAGTATTGACATGGAAAATTAACGGTAAAATGTGACATAAGTTTACAAAAATACAAGCACAAAGTTCGAGGCACGTGTTGACATCCAAGTCCTCGCCTGTGCATCCTCAATTATGATAAGAATTATAAACTCAATAACATAGCAATTCAGCTACTGTTTTAGATTAGACAACCGACAAGGCCCTTACATAAAAGTGGAGGAGGATTCTCTCCTCATTTTTTTCTATATACTTCCATCATTTCTTGTTTGTGTGGTCATAATTAAACCACATGTTTTTATCTTATTATCTTTATAAAAAATTAATATAAAATGTTGACGTGATATATCCGTGATCACATAAACAGAAGAATGATAGAAGTGTATGGAAAAAAAAAGGAGCAGAGAATCCTCGTTCCCTTCAGCAGCGCAAAAGTTTGAAAGCTGAATAAAAGTTGCTACTTTTATGGGACAAGGATTCTCTGCTCCCTTTTTCTTCTATCATCTTTCTGTTTGTGTGGTCACAGTTAAGTCAAATCAACATTTTATATTACTTTTTTTGTAGAGATAATAAAACAAAAATACGTGATTTAACCGTGACCACACAAACAGATGAAAGATGAAAGTGTATGAGAAAAAATGAGCAGAGAATCCTTGTCCCCATCCAAGACCGTGGATGGATGTGTCGACAATACAATTCGATAAATTATATGTTCTCATATAAATGTTCAAATTTTTTATAAAATAATTAATAACTTATGCGATGACAGTTGGTGTACGGAATCGTTTAGATATCTTTCTATTTTGCTTTTCTTTTTTGGGTAAAAAATTCAGATATATTTCCTGAAACACGTGATTGCATTAAAATCCTATACAGCAAAGGTTCTAATTATTTTGTTTCTCTAATCACATTTATTTATTGAATCCGTTTCTGAGTCGTCTTCAAAAATGGTTCTGTGGAGCATATAGGCTTACAGCTAGAGATTAGACTTTCACAGCCACACAGCCTTCTAGTCGTTTTCAGAATATTCATCTGTTTTCAAAAACAGTGGACTGAAAAATACCTTGCTTGTTCCTAACTTCTGCTCTAGCCTCAAAGAAAACAGCATCGTCTGCTCAAAATCTCAGAAAAAAAAATTCCGAGATCTGAAAACTCAGGACTCAGAAAGCAGAAAACATGTTCAAGTCATGGAGCAAGAAGAAGAAGATAAGAGCTGTATTCCAATTGCAGTTTCAGGCAACTCAGGTATCGTTTTCAAACTCAAAAAACTAAAACCATCTTCTTTCCAGTCACTTATTTCGAAATTGGCTTGTCCTAGATGGATTCATACCGAAGTTTTCGATTTTTCGAAACGAGTTCAGCTGAAATGTGATCTAGTTTTTCATACATATACATATACATATATATATATATATATATATATATATATAATCTATGCATATATAGACGCTATACAGAGATATGATATCACATTCGTACCTGGATTTTCTTTCCTGACCGTTTTTAATCTCAGGTGCCGAAATTGAAGAAGCCTGCTTTGATGCTGTCGCTGGTGCCGGACGACGTCGGAAAGTCGACGGTGAAGCTGGGGAAAGCGGCGGTTCAGGACGGCACCTGCATTTGGGAGAATCCAGTGTTTGAGTCAATGAAGCTCATTGAGGAAGCAAAAACAGGAAAACTGAAAGAGAAGATTTATCACTTCATTGTTTCTAATGTAAGGAAGCGTCTAGTTTTCGGTGTTCTTAAGGGATTCGTTTGGTAGCGTTCTAATACTGAGGGGATTGTTGCAGGGATCTTCGAAATCGGGTTATCTCGGAGAAGCTTCAATCGATTTTGCAGATATTGTGGCAGAAACTGAACCGTTAACCGTCACTCTGCCCCTTAAGTTTGCAAATTCCGGTGTAGTTTTACATGTGACAATTCACAGGATTCAGGAAGATGGTGATCAAAGGTGAGAAATGAGAATCCACACTGTCACTCTATTGCTTCTCTAGTTTTGATTTGTTTCGGTTTTTCTTTCGCTGTCTCCTTCGCTTGCGCGAGTTAGACATAAGATTTAATCTGACATTCAGGGAAATTGAAGAGAGTGACGATCCAAGTCTGTCACGCCATAGCAGCGTGGGGAACCAAAACGGCAGTTGGGATGCAGATGGAAGCAACCACCTACGTTCCAATGAAGTACGGTATTCCATAGCATTTTCTTTTCGATGAAGTTAACTCAGATGATCTAGAATTTATGAATCCGAGTATGGGAACCTGACTAGGTGTAGTTTATGTTGCTGCAGAATGGAGGATATGTCCAACGGGACGCTGCTAGTTCCCTGTCACCCCCTGAAGTACAAAATTCCATGCCTCACAATGGAAAGGCGGGTGCCAACGTAAGGAAAACCCATACGCGTCAACAGTCAAGCTTGGATTGGTCTTCAGATGGAAGCTTATTTGACTCACTAGACATTGTCGAAGACAAGCTTCCGGCAGAAAGAGTGCAAGCGGTTTCAGATGTTGATAAACTTAGAAATGAAATTACTGTTCTGAAGAGGCAGGCAAACCTATCGGAACTGGAATTGCAGTCTCTTCGGAAACAGATGGCCAAAGAGAGCAATCAAGGGCAGAATCTGTCTAAACAAATTGCTAGCCTTAAAGAGGAGAGAGATGCACTCAAAATGGAATGCGAACAACTTAAGTCCTCGCAGGGACGTAGTAATGGGAAACAGACTTTCAAAAAGTTGCAGCCCGAGACTGAGGATACAAGAGCACAGTTAGAAGCAATGAAGCAAGAGCTTAGTTCTGAGAAGAAAGCAAGAACCATTCTTCGCTCACAACTCGCGCAGACACAAGACTCAAATTCTGAGTTAGTCCTTGTCATGAAGGATCTGAAAGATGCATTGGGAAAGAAAAATAGAGAAATATCTGATCTTTCAAGCCAGTTAGAAGCTGAAAAAAATTCCAAAATGATGGGAACATATTCCGCAGGAAGAATAAACGAAGATGATCAGGAAGTAGAATCGTTGAAGCTTGACATCAGAGAACTTCTCAGTGAAATAGACACGCACCAGAAAAAGAGGGAAGAGCAGGATATGCGTATAAAACAGCTCACTTTGGACTGTGACCTTTTAAAGCAGGAAAAATATGACATCTCTAAGAAGTTAGAACGAAACCAAGAAAGAATACAAACAGAGATGGAAAATGAGCGAGCGGGTTATATGGCTACTATAAAAGAGCTTGAATCTCAGTTAGAGAGATCAGAAGAAACAATTGAGAAGCAAGCACATGAATTCTCAGAATGTTTGATGTCCATTCAGGAACTTGAGAGTGAACTTAAGTCTTTGGAGAAGGAACGCGAGATGCAGGCCAAGGGACTTGAAGAAAAACTTGAGGAAGTGATGAATGCCAAAGTTGAGGAGGAATACAGGGCCATCCAAGCCGAGGAAGAATTGAAGAAGACAAGGTCGAATAATTCTGATACAGCCAAGCGTCTTCAAGAGGAATTCAGAAAGCTTTCTGTTGAAATGACGTCTAAGATTGATGAAAATGAGAAGCAGGCCACAAAAGCGATGGCAGAGGCTAATGAACTGCGCCGGCAGAACAGAGTTTTGGAAGAGATGCTCCAGAAAGCCAACGAAGAGTTAGAGCTGATTAAGAGCGAGACTGAAGTAAAATTGCAAGATCTTATCAACCAGAATGAAGTGAAAGCAAAGCGTATAGAGCAGATGTCATTGGAACTAGACAATACATCAAAGCACCTTGAAAAAGTAAAGAAGCATGAGGAGGAAGAGCACGAAGCTCTCTCAATGAAAATCGAAATGCTCGAAACTGAGATAGAAAGGCTCACAGACGAGAATTCTAACTCCAGTCACGAGAAAGAGAAATTGAGAGGAAATTTGGAACAAACGAAGAAATTAATTGCAGAAAATGAGGTGCTGATCCAGTGTCTGAGTGTTGAAAAGGACACTTTGGAGAAAAGATTTGCTTCAGCAAAGCAGGAAACAGAGAAAACGCATGAAGAACTTACTAACATTAGATCTTTGAAAGACGAGAAGGAAACAGCAATCACTTCTTTGAACTCCGAAGTGGAAAACCTGAAGACCCAGCACAGCAAGTTGAAGGATACGTTGAAAAAGGAAGCATTGGCAAAAGAAAGCTTGAAGAAACAAATATCTCAATTACAGGCTGAGGTACAAAAGAAAGTCAGCAATTCAAAGAGAATGGTTAAGAATACCAATGGACAAAGGTACACTCATTTTATCAAGCAAAATTTGACATCTCTGCTTATCTCAACTAAATATATCATTTTATCTGCATGCTTTTTTTTTCTGTGTTGACAATATGCATGTACATGCGAGCACAAACACATACAGTCACCAGAAAAAAGTAGATTGCAACTTTTCGGATTAGTTATTTAACTTCATTTCACTTCACAGGAAAGTAGAAGATTGCTCGGAGAAAGAGTTGAAAGCCACCAGTGATGAGAATAAGTATACAGATTTGATGACTGAATTGACATTACTGAAAGAAAGAAACAAATCTATGGAAAATGAACTGAAGGAAATGGAAGAAAGATATTCGGAGATAAGTCTTAGATTTGCAGAGGTTGAAGGTGAAAGGCAACAACTGGTAATGACTGTGCGTAACCTCAGAAACAGTAAGAACTAGCTTCCTCTGAGGTTTTGAACCTTGGACAATGTACAGAATTGCAGCTGGATATGCTGAGCACTAGAGCAAATATCCAGGTGGGACTATTCGACTGCAGAATGTCCAAAGGTTAATAAGTAGGCTGGGAAGCAATAGACATTACTTTTTCACAAACCTGTTGTTCATCGTTTTCCAATTCAAATCACGACGGAATCACCCAAGTCTGGAACCCCGAAAGATGAAGATCCAGGATTCATAACTGAGTGGAGATTCCATGAATATTGTACCATTTTCATTATATTAACACAGTTTTTGTATCACACAGGCATTACTAATTCATTTGTGCTATTTGTCTAAAGGATTTAATAGAAAACTTTATTGATTTTCTGAAACTGACAAGTTTGTGACACGAATTTCTCAAAAGAGCTTTTAAGAAAATGCACAATCTTACCGATAAGAGGCCAATATATTTCAACCATTTTGTCATTAATATTAATTACAGACTTGGGACTTCCAGACAGAGCTACGAAAGTACTGACTCAGAAACAGAGATGCAAACAGATATCATTTTATTTTCCGGCCAGGTAAACATAAAAAGAAACAAATACCATTTTTCTGTAGTAATTGGGAAGCAACCTAAAACCATGATCCTAAACCATAAGCTCTGAACCAACACACCTTGCCGTTTCAAGTTTGAATCTGAAACTTTTTCCTGACACCATGAGCTCCATCACTCCACGCCAGCTTAGTTTGGTTTCCACTATCATTCGTTGCAAAAGATAGTGTCTGCAGTTGATCGAGTGAAGATATAAAAGACTTCAGTATGAAACTATCAATGATTCAATGATAGGAATACCATCTATGCATGTGATTTATAACACAAGAAAAACAGACTACCAAGATGCCAAAAGGGATACGAGACAAACCTGTCTTGCTCTTTTGTGAAGAGGTGTCCACGCAGAAAGAGGAGGAGCCAAGTTATTTTCATTTTTGGGTGAGCTTGATGATTGTAAAGGTCGCTTCCACCTCTTTTCTTCTGGTAATTTTCTTGGACTGTTACCACCTTGGTACTTGTAAAAATCAAGAATCTAAAAGATACTCTGATATCCCATATTCCTTTGTACCCAAAAGCTGCTCGCCATTCAGGTTATATTTTTTATCCCATTGCTGGGGCTCAATATTTTCATAAACAGAATAAAGTTCACCCTCTACAGACAAACCCATGAAAGTTGGCAGAGCTATCTCATTTGGTTCTAATACAGGGAAATTCTGATAGAAGTGCATTTGGTCCTTGTAAGAACAATCATCTTCAAACATATAAGCCTTTTGATCCGTGGAATACTCTGAATGAAAGTCTTCAACTGTATGAACTGACTCATGAACTTCCCAAGGATACTTCACTGTAAGATTGAGCATTTCCTGAAAGAAACACATTACCACATTAACAGCCCTTACACAAAATTGCACCCTGAACTTGCACCCTGAACTTGACATATCACATGAATCCCTGAACTTGACTAAGGAGAATGGAAAAACAACAAAATTGCACCCTGAACTTGACATATCACATGAATCCCAAAATGAAACTTAGTCAACCCATCTGCTTCCATAACTATAATTATTCCAAGATCCACCCCTTCCCCATCAAACGTCTATCCAAAGAATGACATAAGTTAAAAACCTTGGAATCGCTCTAGCTAATATGATAATCAACGAAAAAGAAACTACAGTTATACTTATTACAATTTCAATATTAAAATTTTAAAACACGTATAAGAAGGACAAGTCACCGGGAGGTTGGGAAGTGCCAGTGTTATTTGTCATGCGTCAACTAATTAGAAAGACTCAGGCAAATTATAACTGAATCATAAATTTATGAGAAACATACTTAATTATTCTCAGTTTCTGGAACTTCTTCTGAAAGAAACGGGAGCACCTCTTTGTCATAAATGTAAGAATTTTCCTGCACATACGAGACAAAATATTATGGATGCAGAACCAAATTGTATATTAGCAACTGGTTAGTAGACATTCAGTTTACCAAGAATACATCCAACTCTGGTGTTTCAAATCGGAGCACTTCATATGGGTGTGCATCTTTCTCTGCATCTCTTCTGCCATCTACAGTAACATAAGCTTCACTTCTGAGACAAGCACAAACATGATAAAAAGCTGTTAAATATGAGAATTCTATTGGCATACTTTTCGGAATTCAGTCTCCAGAGTCTCGGAGCCAAAAGTTATCTGATCCTCCAACCCCTTCTCGTTTTTGAGGTCCTCGGCTTTCTTCTGCAGGTCATAGCAAACAAACGCGTTATACGAATACCACTAATTACCCGAACTACTTTAGCATATAAGTTCAGTTTCAGAATTTGTAAACTTCTATCAACTTTTACATCAAAGCAAGAGCTGCCCTATGCAGTTAAACAAAACCTATGATACATAATACGATAGCAGCCAATTCTGGATTTATTTTTGTTCTGGATTTATTTTTGTTCTGATACATAATACGATAGCAGCCAAACAAAACCTATGATTAGATTGAATAATCAAACTCCGTAATCTATTTTTCTTTCAACAATAACAAACGCAATAATCCGATAATTCAAATTTTAATCCAAATTAAGTTCAATGATCAACTGCATTACGAATAATCAACAAATTCCTAATCTGATTCAGCACATTACCTCCGAAAACTGCAGCTCACGGCTTCCGTACCGAAACTTCTAGAACTCGGAGACGGATCGCCGGCGTCGAAGTCCACGACATCGAAAACGATATTCTGAGGAAGAACATCGGAGAAGAACTTGGCGAGAGCGGCTCCGATCGGCAATTGCTCGATTTGGAGCGAGACTTCGAGTTCGGAGTCGAAGCGGAGGAGGTGGAGGCCGTCGAAGGCGGTGGAGAGATTGGAGGGAGGGAGGGGAAGAATCGGGAGGTGGAGGAAGGTTAGGGATTCTAGGGCTTGGGTTGGAGTGGCGGTGAAGTAGTCGATGTTGAGGTAGCGAGTTCGCATTTCAGCTTCAAATTTTTGAGACGCGACGGACTGGTTTGGTTTCAGAGGAATTCAGTCGCGCGTTAAATTTCCGCCGTTTTATTGACACGACGGGGTCGTTTGAGCTAAAAGGCGCTTGGTGCGCACTATGCCACTGGAACGTGGGCACTCTATCTTGCGTTAGATGGATTACGTCCAAAACGGTCTTCGCATCCAACGGTATCTGTTTAATCTAAGAGAATATATTTTATAAATTTTTTTGATGCTTTATTTATTTATCAATATATTGTCATCATCTAAGCTAACAAACTTCTCTTTGTCGGAAAAGGATCGTCGCTGAATCCTTTTTCTATAGATCCTAGAGATTCCGTAATTCTGTTCGTTAATTGTATATTATGCGGTCATTTTTCGTTAGATACTATTTATATTTGAATTTTAAATTTTAAATGATTTCTGACCGCACGATGTACGATGAACGGACACGATTGCGAGAACCATGGGATTTCTAGGAAAATGATCCAGCAAATATCCTTTTCTCTCTTTATCAATTAAAAAAGCGTGAAAAGACAATTTAATATTCTATTACAAAATAAAATTATGAACAATAATGTAATCAAACTTTCAATAGTGTACGTATTGATAGTCATTATCGTGTCAATATTCATTTTTTTTCTTAAACTAAGGTTTTTTGATAGGGTAATGCTAAACAGACCAACTATTTAACTTAAATTTTATAAATTATATAATGTAGTTGTTGATAATTAGATTCTTTTAAATGTTAATTAACGTGTTTATTTCTTTTGGTGATATATACTTGATTTACAAATTTACTCTAAAAATTTGATTTACCTAACATTACTCCTTATATTACCAAAAATATCCTCTATCCTTACCTATCTCCAACATGTCAAATGTTGTTGTAACCCTTGCTAGCAATCAGTTATGGCAAAACTGCATGAGATTATCCAGTACACAAAACCAGAAAGCCACGTATAGTGGGTAGGGGCTACGTGGCCGGTTATTCTCCTACGTGTCTCGCTCCCAGAGCGCCAGAGCCATGCAAAGGTGGCAGAAGGAGCCTCTGTGTTTCCCGTTAAAGCCAGTCCCTCTAAACCTCCACTTTCACTGATCTGTTTTGCACACTACTGATCTGTTCTGCAAACTTAAAGCGCAACACAATCTTTTACCCGCATTTGAATCATGGAGTCACAAATGGCTCGTCCTCACGATCAGGAGGACAACCGCCACACCCAGCACCTTGGCACGCACCAAGGTAGAAAACGAGAAACCTCATTTTGGTAGAATTAGTTCAAGTACTTAACAATGGTGATTGGTTTTGTATTTTTTTGTTAACTTATTTGTTAAATTTGGATGAAGGCGAAGAGCAGGACCACCAGGAGAAGTCGGTTCTAAAGAAGGTAAAGGAGAAGGCGAAGAAGATAAAGAACAAGCTCACAAAGCATGGTCATGGCCATGGCCACGAACACGACCATAATGATCTCGACGAGGAAGATGATGAAGAAGACGAAGACCCTGAAGTGCATGGTGCAACAAGTAAGTTTTTCCTTTGATTTATTTTCATCTTAATAATTTAGGGCATGGTCATGTCAGTTTGCTAGTTGGTTAGAGGTGGGTTGGAGGTAGTATTTGTTGAGATCGATTTAATTTAGATTAGATTGAATATAATCGAATTGATTATCTTTATAGATTACAAAAGTTAGATCCACTTTCGATCTACGTTAGAGCAGTTTAGAAATTCAAAATACCAGTGTGTGTTAATAAAAATTAATCTAAATTAGTTATAATTTCTACTTTCATGGGACATGTTGTGAATATGACGTGCAGCCATAAGGAGTGGTGCACCAGGGCAAGGAGATATTTTGCAGGTACCAATGGTGAAATTCGGGGACACGAAAGCAGCGATTCAGGATCGCGATCCCAAAGTGCCGCATTTGGAGAGGACCGATCCAATGAAGGAATATGTACCCGCTGCAGATCGACACACTAGGAATATTCATTCCATTGAATCAGGAGTATCACTCATGCACGATGACGTTCTTGAACCTAGGGCAAATTGCCATGCCCCGACAAGGGAGTCTCTTGTTGGGCATGATCAAATTCCAGGCCGACAGCCCAAGGTTAATTTCGGAAAAACATCTGTAACGGGGGAAGGAGCTCATACCCCACAGACCACACCTGTGTCTTCTTTTGGAGAGCACAAGTCTAATGTCGCTGACCCAAGTCAAACTCTCCCTTCTGGGAAGGAAGGGCATTTAGGTCAATCTAGGGAGCACAGCCCAGTTTCGTCTCTTGGAGGAGATTACCAGAAAACCAATGTAGGTGACCCAATGCAGACTTCTCTTACCGGGAAAGAAGGGCATTTGGGTCAAACCAGGGTCCATTTGCACCACCGGTGGTTGGACGATCGCACCCCTATTTCTTCCCGTGGAGATTACCAGAAGACCAATGTCAATGTCACTGACCCAAGTCATGCTTTTGCTACAGAGAAAGAAGGGCACTTCGGTCAGTCCAGGGTAAATTTGGACCGACCGAGAGGATTGGAGGAGGACCCACATGCGCCAAAGGCCAATCATCAAGGTTATACTCCTTCAAACTATGAGACTAAAGTCACTGATCCAACTCATGCAGGTAAACTGTAACATATACATAATATTGTCATAAATTCTAAATTTTTTGCTAAAGCTACAAAGTAATATATCAGTTTTTGCTAATTGATTAAATTTTTTATAATTTTGTTACATGTGAGTCATGTTACAGGTGTTGAAGAAATTGGAATTTCGCCGATTCTTCACTTCTTTGATAAGATTAACATTTATTATGGAGATGCCAAGCCATCATCGAACCAGGGCAGTAGTTACACGGAGAAAGTTTCATCTGCCACTTCCGCTATCGCTGATAAGGCGATATCTGCAAAAAATGCAGTTGCTTCCAAGCTTGGGTATGGAGGAGGGAACAATGATCAACACGAAGATGTTAATCCGCATGCTTATTCTCCAGCAAATGATTCGACTAATACAGGTAACTACGCGATTAGTACTTAATTGTCTATATGTAGTCGATATGGTTATAACTTATACATTGTTGATGTGTAAGTAGGATTACACAATTATGTTGGAACAAATCAAAACCCGAGCACTGGAAGCCATGATCAATTTTCTCCTGAGCACCCATCAAACCAGGGCGCTAGCTACACAGAGAAAGTTTCATCCGCCACGTCTGCCATTGCTGACAAGGCAATATCTGCCAAAAACGCCGTCGCTTCCAAGCTAGGATACGGTGGGGGCACTGACCAACAGCAACATGGAGATCAGGCAGCCGTTAGGTCCGGGTCAGCTGCACCTGGGCAACAGGGTAAGGGCATTACAGCCGCAGTTACTGAGAAGCTGACACCTGCCTACGAGAAGGTTGCCTGGGCAGGGAGTGCAGTGATGTCGAAACTCCCCGGCGGTGCTGGGACAGCTGGCAAAGAAGAAGTCCACCGGGGTACTGGTACCAATGCTACAGGGGGTGAGTATAACAAAGCCGGGCAGGACAAAGGAGTTTCGGTGAAGGGCTATTTGTCTGAGAAGTTGAAGCCCGGTGAGGAGGACAGGGCCCTGTCCGAGGTGATATCGGAAACCCTGCACAAGCATAAGGCGAAGCAGCCTGGGAGCGGTGCTCGGCCTGTCGGGAAAGTGACCGAGAGTGTGGAGGTGACTAAGCGGTTGGGGCCGGATTACGGGGATGATGACGTCCAGCAGTCTAGCTATGGGAAAGTTGTGGCGGATACCCTTAAAGGGGCTGTTGGTTCATTGCTCGGGAAAGCTGATCAAAGCGTCACTTCTCCTCAGTCCCTTGGTTCTTCAACTGGTAAAATTTGAATGTTAATCTCCCTAAGAATACTTGGTTAATTTGAATGTGAGCAACGATTTGTTTTGGTGTTGACAGGTACAGAGGGTTTCTCTAGTTCTGGCAGTGGAGTGGCGGAGCGGTGAGATCATGGCGGTGCGGAGCAGCGGAGACTTCAGGGGTCCAGCAACTGAAGATGGCCGTTGATGGAAGTTTGTTGGTGAATAAATGGGATATTTAGAACTTAAAGACTATGTGTTGTAGTTTAGGAGTTGGTTTGTGAACTTGAATGTTTTGTTACCAAGTCATGTGTTATATTGTCATGTATCTAATGAATGGTGCTTTTAACTTAAAAGCAGGGGATTTTAGCTGTGCGCACCTTCAATTATCCTCGGCGTTTAAATTACAATTAAATTACGGTCAAGTTTGGAGATGATTTTTCTTGTAAGCATTTGTTAATGCTATTGTCGTTAGGCGTTTTTGTCTTATGACGTAATGTTTAGCTCCGTTGTCCCACAAGAAAGGTTCATTTCAATTGCGGGACTTAAAACTTCTCCCCTAATGGCATGCTAGTACCCGTGTTTTCTTTTTACGCCATTTAGTAGCTTGGTCGCGTCATTCCATTCATTTTGAGGTCCGAAAAACTTAAAGTAACATTTCAGGTTCTATCTGACCGCATTATGTGATTTACCAACGCTAATAATCAAGTCTAGGAGATACCTTGTCGAGTACAAACCTAGAATCTGTTCCCAACCAATATACATTTTTAAAAACGTGACAATCTAATTTCCTCATAAGATTGCTTAAATGATAAGGGAAAATACAAAAAAAATACATATACCTATATAATAGGCAAATTTACTAACCAAACTACTATTAGACTTATTTTTAGCTTCGTTATCTGTAACTTGATTTTAATCGTGGAACCTGAACAGAGCTTGAGCCATGAGGACCATATGGAGGGCGTGGACCAAGAAAACCATGTGGGCCACGAGGAGCATGAGGTTGCTTCTTGAAACCTAAAAGTCGTCATTTTACTTTTTGAAACTCAATTTTGATCTCATTTTGTCCTCTGAAGCTCAAAAAGTCGTCACTTTACTCTATGTAACTCGATTTTGATCTCACTTTCCTTCATGAACTCAAAACTAAAGTGTTTTTGCTATTTTTCTTACTTTCATATTTTAGTGTGTTATGCAATGTTTGTGAATTAAATTTTCTTTTGTTTTTATTGTTTCAATCTATCTGGCTACCCTTTAATTAGATATGTGAGCTTTATACTTGTGTCACGCCACTCATAAGTGGGCCTTAATTGTGCCACATAAATAAACTTAATGATTATTCAACAAAAATCTAGAAACAAACCAAAGTGGAGTGAGTATTAAATTTCAAGGAGTAGAGTGACAAATTTTGAGTTTCAGGAGACATAATGGATCGAAATCGACTTTCAAAGAGTAAAGTGACAACTTTTGAGTTTCAGATCGAAATCGATTTTCAAAGAGTAAAATGACAAATTTTGAGTTTCAGCAGACAAAATGACAAAAAATGACGAGGATGCCAGGTGGCAGGGGAAAAAAACCCTATCCATCTGGGAGCGTGGCATATAGTGTTTGGTGCTTCACGGGGCGATTCTACCCCCGAAACACCGAATCCCTCCCCGCTCCCCCTGGCTCATAGGGGTTTTTCTCCTGAGCTGCAATACTCCAATTCTTCACTCACTCGCACAGCTAAAACCTCCGGCGGGACTCGAAAGCCAAAAGCTTCAAAAGACCGGTATCGCCCTCATCAAATTGCTTAATCTCCGGTAAGTCCTCCACCACCTCTTCTCACTCTTCGAAGATTACACAACTCAATGAACTGCTTCTGCTCGATTCATTCCGTTTCCCCCAATTTAGTCCCTCCATTTTAATGGGCATCCATCAATTTCTGAATACAAAGCATCTAAATTTATTTTTGCTTTCAATTCCTGCTGTATTATTGGGTTTATCGAATTTGATAAGTGCTGCAAAGTTGCAGAGATAATGGGTACCGATCATGAACTGTATATATCTGTTTGGTCCAAGGGTTATTCAAAAAATTTCGTGTTATGTTGTCGTAATACGAAAGTTAAGTGACGGGTGCTTTTGCGGCGATAAGGGGGATAATGGGTATGAGTTTGTGGAGGAAACCTTGAAGACAATGTGGAAAAGTTCGGAATTTGATTCAGTTTTGGATGAGAAACATGGTGTTTATGAATCTGAGAACCGTCCCCGGGAACATTTCTCGCTGCGACGGAGCTTTTTCGAGAATGCGAAGATTGATACCGCGAGGGTTCTTAAAGTTCTTAGAGAAGATGGACCTGGTTTTGATACTAAAGCAGCTTTGGGTGAGTTGCGTATAGAGGTTTCAGGTCTTCTTGTGAGGGAAGTTCTGTTTGAGATTTTGAAACAGATAGATTATGGGAGTAAAATGCGGTGTGCGAAGTTGGGGTATAAGTTTTTTGTGTGGTCTGGTCAGCTTGAAAATTACAAGCACACAGCAAACACATATCATTTAATGATGAAGATATTTGCTGATTGTGAAGAGTTTAAAGCAATGTGGAGGTTAGTTGATGAGATGATCGAGAAAGGGTATCCGACTACAGCACAGACGTTCAACATTTTGATATGCACTTGTGGTGAGGCAGGCTTGGCTAGGAAAGTTGTGGAAAGGTTCATCAAATCGAAGACGTTTAACTATAGGCCATTTAAACACTCGTACAATGCAATTTTGCATTCCCTGCTTGTGGTGAAGCAGTACAAGTTGATTGAGTGGGTCTATCAACAGATGTTGGCGGAGGGTCACTCAGCAGATATTCTAACTTATAACGTGATGATGTGTGCAAAATATAGATTGGGGAAGTTGGATCAGTTTCACAGACTGCTTGACGAAATGGGTAGGAGTGGATTCACTCCAGATTTTCATACTTACAATATTCTTCTTCATGTACTTGGTAAGGGAGACAAACCGCTTGCAGCTCTTAATCTTTTGAATCACATGAAGGAAGAGGGTTTCAAACCAAGTGTTCTTCACTTCACAACATTGATAGATGGACTGAGCAGGGCTGGAAATATGGATGCCTGCAAATATTTTTTTGATGAGATGACAAAGCACGAGTGCATGCCGGATGTTGTTTGTTACACTGTAATGATCACCGGGTATATTGTGGCTGGGGAGCTTGAGAAGGCCCAAGTAGTGTTTGATGAAATGATCCCTAATGGGCAGCTTCCGAATGTATTTACATACAATGCCATGATTCGTGGACTTTGTATGGCAAGAAAGTTTGAGGAAGCGTGCTCCATGCTCAAGGTTATGGAATCCAGAGGCTGTAACCCAAATTTCACTGTGTACAGCACCCTAGTAAGTTATTTGCGAAATGCTGGAAAGCTTGCTGAAGCTCATGAAGTAATAACACGCATGACGGAGAAAGGGCAGTATACCCATCTACTTTCAAAGTTCAAGGGATATAGGAGATGTTAAAGTGGTAAAAATTCTTTGATTTGCAATATTTACTTGCAATCTCATAAGAAGAAATTAATTGATTCAACTTGGTTAACAATATGTAGCTCCAGGGTATCTCAGTTATGCAATGTATCCACACCTTGTATCAGTTGTCTCTCGAGGAGAAACGTAAAGCATGCACTAATTATCTTTTTATCTTATTTTTCTAGTGCGAAATGATCCATATATATAAACAGCAGTTTTTAAGTGTTTTGCTTTGTTGTATGTTGCACTTATGCTGTCAATATACTGCTTACGAGAAGTGGCAACGCTCGCATTAGAACATAGATATAGTGCTGGAGGTTTCACTTTAGTGTTCGAAACACTCCCTGTGCATTCTCTCACCACCTCTCTTTCGACTTCCTGGTCTCTCTATTTTCATGTCATTTTTATAATCCTTCTCAGGTTCATAAACCACCACACACGCTCACACACCCAGTGATACATTACGGTTGCACGTGGGCATAGCTGCATACAAATTTCATTTCCAGTTACATGAAGCAATAGGTGGACAGATTGATAAATCAAAGTGTTGTTTTGCTCTGTGTATGTGAAAGACTAGATTCTCATGCTTGGAAACTGTAGCACCGTTCTGTTGGTAAGCAGTGAGGGTATGCAAATCGAGTGCATTGCTATCCTTATTGCATTTCTTTTCCAGGGACTCAGTTGCTTTCAAGTTTCGAGTATGAGTTGCTGCAAGCACCATATCGGTTCATTTCCCTTCGCATGTATTGTTCTCGGTGGTAAGATTACGCGATTTCTAATACTTATTAAAGCGTGTTTCTTTTTCTTGGAACTTATTAAGGATGTTTATGTTTCTATGAAATGCAATGCTAATTGTCTTCAAATATCACAACTCTGGTGTGGTTCATGTAGAGAACTGTAGGTTTTTCTTGGTCAACATATGCAGATTCCATTAATAAACCGAAGGCGAGGATCGACAGGGAGAACTGAAGTTTTTATCTGCAGATTTTCATGGCCGGTACGTATCGCTTAAGTTTGCAGTGTCAACACATAAATTAACAGGTTGTTGAAACATGTAATCTAAATTTGTGAAAATACAGATATATAGTTACAACAACTTTAACTAAGATACTGAACTGGAAGCTAAGCTAACATAGTTTATACCTTAAATTGGGGTGTAATCCGAAATGGTGTAGCAATACCTCGTACAATTCCGCCATGGCAATACCTCTACTTCTCTCATTCCTCGTAAGTAAACATGACAAAAAACGCTTGAAATTGTGGACAGTTTTGTATTATTTTCATTGTCACTCTAGGGGCTTGTGCAAAAGTGCTTTTAAAATGACTGAAAACACTTTTTGAGAAAATGTTTTTTGGTTCCAATCAAGATTTATTTGTATTTTTATTAAGGATTGGTTTAAAAAAAAAACATTTATACCAAAAATGCTTTCAGCCATTTTAAAAGCATTTTTAAACGAGTCTTATGACATAATGAGTACGTAGGTTTTTGTTGCTTTCCAATTCCAACACATACTGATATGACCTCTGCATACAACAGAAACCATATAAAGAAGGAAATTGTTGTTGGCACTTCAAAAATCTCATTTTACGCCTAAACTCTCTATAATTAGAAAGAAAAATACACTTGTGAGGAGTGTAAAATGAGATTTTTGAAGTGCTATTAACAATTCCTTATAAAAAATATTCTATATTTTCTGCAATCGTCATATAATTATAAAATTTTACTAAAATCACTACTATTTTTAGGGGATTTTTTTCTTGTGTATAATTTTGTGCGTTTCGCATGCGGGAAAGTATTTTATTTCCAACGCAAGAATCCATAGAACCGGCTAAGGCTGGCCCTGGAAATAACAAGATTATATATCCTTTTCACCTGCCCTCTCTTTAATAAAACCAATTATCCCAATATATCTAAATTTCCCAAGGTTGTAATCAAATACAAAACTTTCAGGCACCGGTTACAAGATCTGATAATTTTTTGCACGACTCATCAACTCGATACAAAATGACATGAATTGTAGGTTCTGAGTCAACCCGTTAACGAGTCAGGTCGTTATCGAGTCACTCGTTAAGAACCCAATAAGATAACGGGTATGACACGAACAACATCCGTTTGTCAAGTCTAGACATCATGATAATTTCTTACATGACTCGTTAACTAGATATGACACGATCTGTTAGTGAATTAAGTCGTTATTGGGTCACCTGTTAAAAATTCGTTCAGATAATAAGTTTGACACGACACAACCTATTAAGATAACAAGTACGACACGAAAACGACATGAACATGACCCATTTGCAATGTCTAGTCATTAGACATGATAATTTCTTGCATGACATGTTAACCTGCTACAAAGACACGACCCGTTAACGAATCAGGTCGTTAACGGGTCACCTGTTAAGAACTCGTAAAGAGTTTGATACGACACGACTCATTAAAATAACAAATATGACTCAAAGGCGGCACAAACACGACAAACACAAGCCGAATAACATGAAACAGGTCTCCCGCATTTACCAGCACATACTCATAATCGTATGAGACTCGTTTTAAGCAGCGTGTGCAAAAAGGCGTGGGGGATGACTCAACAAAATCATTCAATTCCAGCTCGACGCTAACATAAATTATATAATTCAATGCTTAATTTCAACCAAATCCATCTCAATCAGTGGCGAAGCCAGAATTTGTAGAGGGGAGGGGTGAAATTCAAAAGTGTGCAAAGTTCAACCAAAGCGGTTGCTTTCACATTGAAGAGTGCAAATTTTTTACAATATTCATGGCAGAAAACGCTCTATCACCATAGCGGTTGTAAGCGGGAGTAATGCTAGAGAGATTGAAATTTTAAACCAAATTTGCAAAATAAATTATATGTCACCAATAGGAAATAAGTACGTTAATTATCAACGCCTAATTAATAATCCAATCATCATTTGGTTTCCAAACTTGGTTTAAAAAATTTGATCCATCTAGCATTATCCTATAAGCAGTAACATCAAAGCCAATGTAAAAAGCTTAAATTGTCTAAGATTAGGTTCTAAAAGACGTTAGGGTGCTAGTTGGGGGGTGGGTTGGGACCTAACGCCTAGGCGAGATCTAGGCGAGAGCCTAGGCAAATTTAAATTAATTTATTAAACATGCAATAGTTGTATATAATGTGCAGTTTAAGGTAAATATGGTGGGGGTTTAAAAAGAGAAAAGAAAAAAGAAAAATGGAAAATCAAACTTACAAGAATAAATGAAACATTAGTAAAAAAGGGTAAACAAACCAAAACAAGGTGGTGTCATAAGAGAAGAATAAAAAAGAGGGAAAATGGGTAAACGAGAAAAGGTGGGGTCAGAAAAGAATAGAAAAGTGACAACGGTTAAACAAAAGAGTTGGGATCAGAACTTTTGCCAAACGACGCCGTATAGGAAGAATAGATGAAGGCTTCATCTCCTTCGCAAGTTCCGCTCCGCCGCTCTGCAACTATTTTTGTTCCCGATTCCGTTCACCAAAAATTAAAACACAAGAGCCATTAGCGCACCAGTCCAGCGCGGCTGCACAACCAAACCCAGAAATCCGGCAAATTTTAAAGAGTAAAGGGGCGAAATCCTCACTTTCAGTAGAGATTTTTGAAAAGCGAAGGGGTGGCCGCCCCTCCTTGCCCCTGTGTAGTATCGCCAGTGATCTCAATAATTAATAAAATAAATAAAATACACTGGATTTTTGTGCAATAATCAATCACATTCGTACCAACAATATTCCTGAAATCATGTTCATGGAATTCCTTTTCAGGTGAGCGCATGGGGCGTGCCCTGGCTTAGTAGGCGACACGAATTATGAGGCCAACATATTCTTCGCTCCTTTTTTCTAATTTCAAGCAAGGCAATTGACGATCTTATCAATTGACTTGGACTTCGACGGTGTAACCATACTTGATTCTGAGTTCAAATCAGAAGTCACTTTCATTGTAATTAAAATTTAATTAAAATAGAATAGTGTTTGCATAAAAAAATTCTTATCAACTGATGCATATGTAATCACATTTGATTTTCTACACTAAGTTCAAATTAAAAACCACTCACCGTAATTAAAATAATATAGAATATCGCTTCTATAAAATAAATCTTATCAAATGATGTGAACGTAATCACATTTGATTTTTTACATTGAATTTAAGTATTTAACAGAAAACACTCTCGTCATAATTAAAATCAAATTAATTATCATGTATAAAAAAAATCTAACCTCTCTACCGAAGCCATTTGCTTAATATTATCAAAGTACATCAATTTGCCCTTTTTTATTTACATCCCGATCCCATGAAATTAAACAAAACATTATACATAACTCTATGACCAAAAAATAAATAAAAATACATAACCGCCAACTTACAAGAAAAGAAAATATTACCATGAGAGATAAAATTTGGTAACTATATTTTACTTTTTGTCCTCCTTCTTTTCTTCTTTTTTGTCCTCCTTCTTTCCATCTTTCTTCTCATCTTTCTTTTCTTGTTTCTTCTCTTCCTTGGCTGGTCCGACAGATACTAAGTCCACCTTACCAACCTTCTTCAACTTCTTCACTACGGCCACCGGATCCATCAGTCCTACCACTGTTAGCTTCTGGTCCTTTAGATCCGCCGCGATCGAATCAATCCCTGTTCACCAAATCACCCAAGAACAAAGTAAATAAGAGAAATAAAGAAAGCTTTAATTAGGTTTAGTATCAAAAGCGCTTTCGACAATGTTTAACAGAAAAAGTTAGAACTGTTTCTGGTTCAAATAAAAAAGCACTTGTTTTCAGTGAAAACGCTTGTGAAAATAAGTGCTTTTTGGATATATTTGAACAATTGAAGATGCAAACAAAACTTGGAAAAAATAAATGAAAAGAAATACCAATAATATCAGCGGCAGCTTCAATGGCTTTCTGCTTTGTTTTGTCGTCGGTCATGGTCAGGACCTTCAGGACCGCCTTCTGCTGCAAAATTCACACAAAAAATTACAGAGAACAAAAGGAAGGGTTATGCTCTATGTTCTGAGGTGTATATGTATCTGTATCCGCATATACTTGAAGGGATTGTAATTTATAAAATTTAATCGAAAAAAGAAAATTAAAGTTAGAAAAGCACCTGAGCCATATTGCTGGGAGAGGAGGAATGGAAGAACACAAACAAAAAGAGGAGAGAGATTGAGATTTTGTGATTTGGCCGCCTTTTTATAAAGGTTCAGCGGACTTGGGGTTGGGGTTGGGTTTGGGTCTGAATTCGGGTGGGTCATGCATGAATGTGAGTGAGAAGTAACATCCAACAGAAATGGTTCCTCTCGGTGCGGTTTGGCCACTTAGGCCATTTCCAACCGAAAAATCTAGAAGGTCAGATGATCGAAAATAGTCTGAAAATCGTCTCCAATCGAGGACCAGGCCAAATGACTCGTAGGCCCCATTGGACAAAAAAAGGCCAAAGGGCCAACTGGCTGGCCCAACCTAGTCAGCCTCGAGCCGGGCCACATGTTGACGTCATATTTAATATTTTTTTACAATTTTTTTTTAAAATTTTAAATTTCTATTTTTTTCTTCCTATAACTTCCTAAGTCATTAAATAACATTAAGTAACATAAAACAACATTAAATAACATTAAGTAACATTAAACAACATAAAAAAAAATTTAACAACATGAAATTTAAACAACATTTTTAAAAACATTTAACAACATGAAAATTATTGACAATCCATAACATAAAATTATTGAGGTAATTTAATTTAAGTAACTATAGGAATTCAATTAAAATAATAAATTATGTTTGGCCTTCGGTTAGAGATGATTTTTTTTTCACAGGGCCATGTTTGGCCTATGGCTCTCTGGCCCCTCGGTTGGAGATGGTAAGAAATATGGTCATGCATTGTTCATTAAAATATTAATTTCTTGGAGGATTAGAGGGCTAAAACGAGCCCTCTGACCTTTATTCAGTTGGAGATGGCCTTACAATTAGCAAAATAATTTTACCGCATAATGTATCTTTATTTATTGTCGTTGAATGAATTTAAATTTCGAGATAAAAAAACATGCAACTTGAAGCCCAAGACTTCATTACTTACAAATGACCAATTGACTTTGTAGAAGAAAAACTACGACATTGTTTTACTTTTGAATGTACATATTTAAGTTTCACAATATTTTCTTGCCTGAACGACTTAAAAATGGTGTACTCCTCGTTGGAAGCTTAAAGGTTTTGACTTTAATATCAACCAACTAACTTAACTTATATTTGTATCGCTGAAAAATCTTAATAATTACTACTTTACCAAATAGCGTGTACATGAACAATTGGTTATGTAACATCACTCGTTAATTTGGGGCTGTCGAGTCACCTTTTCAAATTCAACCTTCTGCCCCAACGTGCCCATGTAGATGAAATGTCCAATCAAATTCCACTTTGGGGTTCTAATTAGGCTTATTTACACCAATCCCTTTGGAAACTCAATCCCCCTCTTACTTTATCTTGTAAAACTCAAAATGTATCAAATAACTCATCAGGTCTATTGTGTGTCTCACTCTATTCCGAGATAGAGTTTTCTGTATCCAAAAATCCTTGTGGTCTCTTTGTGCCTTTGATTTTATTGAGCATGTCTTGGGACTCGGGACTTGATGCTTGATTCGATTGGGTGTGACTGTTGACATGCTTAATAAAATCAAAGATACAGAGATGTCACATGAATTTTTGGATGCAGAAGATTTGAACTCCTCTATTCCCTGCCATTAAATTTTGTTAAATTTTCTTTTATTTTGCTGATATGTCATGCATGTGACCCACACATCCAACGAAAGAGGGAAAAGTGGAAAAAGAAAAGAAATCCATTAACAAAAACCATTAGCGAGTACTGTTGGAAATTCTACAAAGTGCGACAAATAAGTCTTCTAATTATGGCATTGGAAACTTGGCGGGCAAGTTGGCTGGGGCACACCTACTGGAAAAGATGATGACTTTTTTTGTTGCTCTTTTTCAAGATTCTCTTCCACGCACAACTTTTTGCTTGGTCTCAATTATCCAACTTTATTATTTCATTCCTACTCGTATCGTGAATGTTCTAACTGCAAGTTGGAAGCTCAATATGCTTCTCCAAGTGTAACGTTTGATTAATCTAACTCAAGTCCAAAACTTAATTACTTTGAACACATATAAGTGATTCAATTGTTTAAGTTTGAATAAGTTATCTGATTCACGAATTTCAAAAATCAAATTTATCTAATGATGCAGAATATAAATGACTAGTCTAACTTAAGTCCAAGACTTAATTACTTTGAACATATATAAGTGATTCAATTGTTTAAGTTTGAATAAGTTATCCGATTCACGAATTTCAAAAATCAAATTCATCTAATGATGCAGAATATAAATGACTAGTCTAACTTAAGTCCAAGACTTAATTACTTTGAACATATATAAGTGATTCAATTGTTTAAGTTTGAATAAGTTTTCCGTTTCACGAATTTCAAAAACCAAATTCATCTAATGATACCAAATGTAATCGTGATGATTTAAAAATTTAAATCTAGTCTCAATTAAAATTGACTACCACTTCACTAAATTAACTAATTCATACAAATACAACTCAATAATTTTAAAGGAAAATGATTTATGCACACATTTTTTTTTACTTTTTGAACACTTATTTTTTATCGCTGTTGAGTTGAACAATCAAGGTTTGAAAACTCTCATGTAACTCGTACACAACAGATTCTCATTTTGAAAACTAATCCTAAATCTTAAACTCCTTAAAAAGAAATGAACAACTCAAATTTAAAGCGTGATATTAAAAAGCAAGCGAAAGGAGCTCAAAAACAAGTACAAAATTAACAAATTAAAAAAAAAAAGAATTAATCACATGATAGCACAAGCATGCGGATTGTCGTCGCTAAAAAGCGAAGCAATGGCCTCGTCGGATGCGACGGCGACGGAATAAACCGACGGAGTGTGGAAGAAGGTGTGGACGCCGGTGGTGGTTTCGTTCTTGTAAGTGTCATAGTAATGGTTGACAATGTAGTTAGGGTACTTGTAAAACGAGGCAAAGTGAGAGTATCCAGGAAAAGGCCATGGCTCTGCTGCTTTCCCAGCTCTCTTAATTGCCTTCACCACTTTCTTTTCCTCCAATGCATACCCCCTCACTATTATTTTCTGGATCTCCATTTCTACTTCCACCTCTTCCACGCCTGTTAAAATTGTAAATTACATTTGCTAAAAGTAAAATACAAAATAATAAATTATAATTTGAAATGCTGGGTAGGCCCAAATCTCATAAATAATAATGGCTTGTTTGAAAGCACTTTTAAATTGGCTGAAAGCGTTTTTGAGAAAAATATTTTTAAGTTGCAAAAGCACTTCAAATGCTCTTCTATATTTCACTTGTATTTTTAATTAAAATGAAAAATTGAGGGGGATTAAGACGTTAATAAAAGAGATACTAATCGTGATTTATATACGAAACGACTTATTATTTGCTTAATGTATTTCCAGTTCTATTGTTCCAAATTGCAGTTGGTTTGCAGTGGAAAGAAATACATAATATGTGACTCAAAAGCAATGAATTCATAATTAAAAATGAAAAATTAAGGGAGACTAAGACGTTAATAAAAGAGATACTGAACCGTGATTTATATACGATATGACATTATTTGCTTATAATGTATTTCCAGTTCTATTGTTCCAAATTGCAGTTAGTTTGCAGTGGAAAGAAATACAAAATATAAAGCAAAGAATAAAAACACCCTGTTTATTAGGTTGTGTACCTTTGAGTTTGGAGAGAGCTTTCTTCAACTTGGAAGCACATCCTTCACAATCAAGGTTTGGAACTCTCACCTCCACAATCTGCAAAATCTATACATTGTCAATATATTTTCTTATTTCCGCAGTGATGAGTGTGTATTTGCGTATGTGTGAGTTTTTACATCTAACCGCGGATATACATTAGTATCACCCTATCTCACAGTCTCACTAATAAAGTATTGAGTGAGATAAGTTGATGGTAATATATTCTCGGTTACGCTCAAGTTTTCTCCTGTATGAGAGAGAGAGAGAGAGAGAGACTCACAGACATGGTTGTGTAGCTCCAAGCCTCCAATGAAGGTATCAAGAGACCACAACTCTAGTATTATATATGCAAGAGAGACCCAATACACACACACACACATATATATATATAGCAAGCATGAGAAAGAAGGTTCACGCGTGGAGTGGGAAAGCGTGAGTTTTGGTAGCTAGCTCAACCTCCAAAGCTAATTCTCTTCTTCTGTAATCTGTATCACTTTAACAACACAGTCTACAGTGCATTTTTCAATTGTTTTGACACGCTCCAAGGGAATGATGGACAACACTAATAAACCATCATTTATCTCCCCATTTGTGTATGGCATGGCATGGCATGTAGGACCTTTATACATGTAGGACCTTAATACTTAATAACCAAGTGGCCCAATCCAACAGTACTTGTTTAATTGGTTCTAATCCTCGATAATTCTCTTCGCATGATAATACATTATTGAACTGAAACGTTACAATGTCAGTAAATCAATTTTATGTTGATCTCCTAAAAGCATCTAGGAGTCTGTGACATACAGGTCAAGTCTCTGTCTAAAATAGGTTCTGAACTCCTCAGTGGCTTTTGTTTTTCTGTCTCCACTGCTTACAAAGAACAGAAAACTGCATCAGCTTTAGCACATCGAAGAGAATTTCACAACATAACAGAACAAAACTGCTTTCGTTTTTCAACACAACTTTACAGAATCTCTAGGAATCTGCAGCTTTAAAGTTTAACTTTGGAGAAACATCAACAAAAATGAACAAAGCTATACACACACACATACATACATACAGGCCGGTCTTGAGACTTCAGCGATCCTGTGCAAAAGTGAATTGGAGACCTTAAAAAGTACGAAGAATTTAAATTTTTTTATTTTTTTGTTCAAAAAAATAACTTTAGTTTTCAATTGAGATTCTATAAATTTTAATAGCACAAACAAATTTACCAAATCAACAGGTGGAAAGATGGCGTATTGTTTTTCCTTAACTATTTAGAGGGCTAGGGTTCGAATTTTCATGTTATTGTGTGAATATATTATTTTGTGGAAGTTTATGCATTTAATAAAAATAAACTTAAAAAAATGATAGGGGTGAGTTTCAAACCCATCCCCTAGGCCAATGTAAAAAAGCAATAATACCACTTGTGGTAAGACTCATGTTTGCAATATTATACACATACTACTATATATACGTGTATGCATGCAAAATTGAAAAATTGGGGGCCCTGTGCGGTGGCACCACTTGCACCCACTCAAGGCCGGCTCTGTATACATACATACATACATACATACATATATATATATATATAGGGGATTGGTAGGCCTAGTCTGTAGGCGTTAATATGTTGGAATTGATATCTCATGATAATTTTATCCTCTTCATTTAGGGTCAGTGTTTTATTTATTTTTTTTTTTTTGAAGACAGGATAATATAACATCCGGACAAAGATGCCAAAGAGAAACAAGAAGGCCTACAAGGAGGCAAACAGACAGTACTAGGAATGGGTAGTATAAGGAGGTAACAGAAACTAAGACGCCGTACCGAATGCTAAAGCATCCCTCCTCGCACTACCAACACAATTAATGAGGACAAGGGAGACCATCATTACACAAAACATGAACAAGGGAAGATGGAGGTCTATCGACCCATATAAAATCACATGCTTCCCCACAATATCGTGAAGCCAAAAGGTCCGCTGCCACATTGGCCGATCTTGGAGCCCAAGACCAGTGGCAATCTTGGAAGCCCCTCCCCAGAGTACTACATCTCGCAATAACCGGGAATGCTTCCCAACTGCCCTTCCTTGTTCTGTCCTTTAAACAAGAAATAGACTCCAAAGAGTCAGATTCCACCATTATCATATTCCAAAGAGTCATATTCAGGGTCAGTGTTATGTCTCTTCAAGATCAGAGGCTTTACCATTGCCATAATTTGTAACGCCTCTCTTCGGGAGCATAATGATCGTGACAATAGTTTTTTGAGGAAGAAAAGGTTTTTGGTGCTGGCCCTGCTGGCATCCATAGACAGATTCTTACATCTTACCGGGGTATATTATGTGTAAGTATAACACTCATCACGTGATTCAAGCGAGATATAACTTGTGACATTCCAGTGTTTTCAGGCATCTTAAATTTACGAATTAACATGAACAAAAAAAAAAAAAAAGTTGGATTGTAAACACTAAGCAGCTGGTTGAAATGAACTCGGAACCGATTAAGGGGAGTGATTTTTGCATCCATATTTTCACCTCTCCACCTCTCGTACATTTTGATGAATAAATCAACAGAAAATCATTGAAAAAAATTAACGAAAGTATGCACGAGGTCGAAAAGGATTGTGAAAATCACTTATCATAGTTAATTGTTTTAGCTTCAACAAAGTTTTGGTTAGATGGGGGCCCAAAGTTGCAGAAAATAAGCCTGGTTCTGGTCCATGTTCTATTGTCTAGATGGGGGCCCAAGGATGATGTTACTATTATTTGATGTATGGTTTTAAGATAAGGAAAACTAATGAAAAAGATTTGAAAACTTTTAGTTTTAACGATAAAAACAAAATAAAGGGTAAAATGAATAGTATCATGATTGACTTTTTAGTGTAAAAATGTGGTTTTTCGTTAAAATGAACAGTATCGAGAACTTTTCGTTAAAGTTCGGTAACAACTTTTGGCTCCACCTCCACAAATATGAATTCAAGTCCAATTTAGAAGGGCCAAAAGGCCCATAATGCCATCTGTCTCACATCCATTTTCATTAAATGTAATAATACATCATACATAAATTATTGTTGCTAGAATTAGCATAAAATAAACACAATAAAAAACAAATAATTCAAAGTGTCGAATTGCCAACACACAACTAAAATTCCTAAAACAAATATATGTGAACAACTACTTTTATTTGGATTTGAAAATTGCAATAAGAAAACAACTTTCAAGCAAACCAACTTTGTCTTCTAGCAAAAACTGAAAATTTTCACATAAACTAAATGTATAAACAATTCAAAAAATGATTTCTGCACAATTTTTTTTTCTTCTTATACGCTCTCGACCGTATAAAATGAAAACAAGACTTGGTCCCTACTCAGTTGGAAAACGTCTCATATCTACCCTACAAGTTATGGTGAAAATAAATACTCAAGACTAGTTTATACCAACTCATAGAGAGTTTGGTATCAAATTTTGGAGCAAGTCTTGTAAATATCCTAATGTTGGTAAAATAACAAAAAGAATAATACTTAGTTACTTAAAAGATGAGTACAAGTTTTTACTCAAAACTGTTTGTTATCGATTCATAGAATTTCGTGTTTATGATAGATCATTTAGTCACTGAACTGTATAAAACAGATAAATGAAATTTGTAAAAGCATTGCGAACCATCAATATATTTTTATAATAGATTGACTGAACAACTTTAGTTTTAATTCTTTTATGTCATTTAGTTTACAAAATTTTATCTATAAATTTAACCTAAAAAAAAGTCTACTTTGAAAAATATTAACTATTCACCTCCTGTGTTGGTATTCCTTCCCGCACCTCTCATCTATCTCTTTCTTTCTTTCTTCCTTCAATTATTTTTCCTTTTTCGATCCAACATTTTTTAACCAACTTTCCTTTTTCTCAGTCTCCGATCTACTGCTAGTCCTACAAATTTTGCTAATTATTAAAACAATCCTTTTCAATTAGGTCATTTCTCCACTTTCTTAAGCAAGTCCAGGATCTAGATCTCATATCATATTCTCCGCCTCCGCCTCCCACATCTACTTCCAGCATTAATTCAACTTCCACGCTCAATTAACCAACAAAAACTCAACCTTTTCTCATTGGCTCCCAACCAAACTCACCAACTTCATCTGCTCCATACAGCTTCAACCAGCCAAAACTAAACCCGACCCGTTTCAGGAAACAAGTTCCTCCTCCTACCCAGTTGACCAAATCCCTGGATTTTTGAAGTCAAATCTTGGTTCTCAGAGAACAAGGAGGGCGAAAGGATAATTGAGAGAGTGTTTGCGGAGAAAAGGGGTGAGAGAGAACGAAAGTACGCAGAGGCACTACTTGTACACTCACTTCACAGAAGCTATCTTATATTTGCGGCCATTTATGAAGTCACCTGCGAGATTTTCCGCTGTCTTCGTCTTCCTCCTCTTCGGCGCGTTTGTTTGTACGCGCCTTCTTAACTTCCCTGTAAGTCTCTTTGCTCCACACTGTTTCTGACACACCTGTTTCCAATATTCATTTTTTATTTCCTGGTTTTTTGTTAATAGTTTTATTTATTTTCCAAACATTAATAATTTTATTAGTTTACTCACTTTTTACATATTTATGCGAATTTCTACAAAATATTCAATAAATAAAAATAAACAACCAAGGTTGAATTGCGTAAATACTCTTTTGTTATTTGTCAATCTAATTGATATAACGTCGAATTATTATTTAGTTATTTAGACTATTAAGGTTCATCTTTGTATTTATAAAAATATTATTTTATAAATAAATAAAATTTATGTTCGATTGACATAGTTGAATAGTAGCCAAGTACAGATGGTTTTGTCAAAAAAAAAAAAACCAAGTACAAATGGTAATGTCAATAACTAAGAAAAAAAGCTAGAAGGTACGAAGTCAAACGACGTCTGTTAAACGGCATGAATCGACGTCGTAGGTCGTGAGAATAATGTAGGGCTGCTTAACATTTGCCGTGACTGTCGGTTAAAGTGCTGTTGTAGTGAGAGAGAGTTTTCTGCATCCAAAAATCCCTGTGATCTTTCTGTGCTTTTGATTTTATTGAGACTCGGGACTTGAAGTTTGATTTGATTGGGTGTGACTGTTGACATGCTCAATAAAATCAAAGGCACAGAGATGCCACATGAATTTTTGGGTGCAAAAGATTTGGACTCTGTTGTAGTATGCATTCATGGGACACGTGTTGTGTTGACAACGTAGTCCAGCACGAAGGGTGGTGTCTCACCTCACTCCTGACGTCTATCGACTGGGGCACCTATAATTTATGTTAATCCAAATTGACTAATTCACCCCCAAAAGATTATGTTAATCCCAATCCTAATCATGGTGTCAACTGCAATGTTCTCAGAAAAATGGACAAATAATTATTTTGGTCCAACTAGTTTGGCAAAGTTTCACTTTGGTCTTAATAGTTTCAGTTGTCGATTTTTAAAGTCATATACTAATGTTGAAGCATGGTCTAAAATATCGATGATATCGGAAATATCGGTAGTCCAAAAACATGGAAATTTCGATGGAAATATCGGGATATTATCGATATCGATAAAAATTGAATAAAAACCACGGAAATTGTAAGAAAAACTTGGAAATTTTTATTGAAACTTTGGAGAATGTTTTATTTAGTCAATTATCTATTAGTTTATCAAAAAAAAAAAAATTAGAAGGAAATGCTTTACATGGTGGATTTAACTGATTTAAGTTGATTATACAGCAAGCTGGCAAACACTGTGAGTGTAGAAAATATGTAGTAATTAATGAAAAAAAGATTAAACACACCATAATCATTTATATATAATGATTTACTACAATATTTTACACTTTATACATTGCATGGTAAGATACATGAGTGATTTAGTACCACATGAAGTTCCTATGAGGTTCAAAATTTTCACTATCTTCATCATCTCTATGTGTAGAGTAAGTTTATTGTGAAGAGTATTCATCAAATGATAAATCCTCAAAATAGTTTTGCATGTAATTGTTAACATGCCACTCATATAAATATAAATATTTTAGCATATTATTACTAAAACATAAGTGATATATGGTGGTTAAGGTGTTGGAGGAGTAAAATGGGAGGGGTTCAAATCCCCTTTGTGTTTTTTGTCCTCCCCGGTCTCTTTTTTCCTCCCTGGTCTCAAATCCGAGTAAAGGAGGAAGAGGAGTGTGTTAGGTAATTAACAACCAGCATTACGTTTTTCACGTTGGATCCCTATTTCTAATTGTGATATAAAAGATGTTCTCGTCGTTAGATGACAAAGGAATGCATGCTTGTTGGTGTTGTGTTGACGTACAAAAAGTTTACCTCTTTTAGGTTATTGGTTATACTGTTTGACATGAATCTTTGCTTTTGCGTCGAGTGACAAACACAGACCCTAGTTGATACTTCGCAAGGATCAGTAGTAACGACCGGAGCATCCCAAAAGCACCCTCCCGAAACTCCTAATATTCCCAAAAGTCCTCCACCCAAATTGGAAATCCCACTCAACTGCACTGCCTACGACCTCACACGAACTTGCCCATCAAACTACCCTACCACCTTTAGCCCAGAGCAAGATCCCGACAGTCCATCACCACCACCTACGTGTCCGGAGTACTTCCGTTGGATATACGAGGACCTAAGGCCATGGGCCCAGACTGGGATCACAAAAGACATGGTACAGAGTGCCAAGCGTACGGCCAATTTCAAGTTGGTGATCCTGAATGGCAAGGCTTACTTGGAGACATATCAGAAGTCGTTTCAGACGAGAGACGTTTTTACGTTGTGGGGGATCCTACAATTGTTACGGAGGTATCCAGGGAAAGTGCCTGATTTGGAGCTGATGTTTGATTGCGTTGACTGGCCCGTCATTTTATCGAGGTTCTATAGCCAGCCCAATTCCACGGCTCCACCGCCATTGTTTCGCTACTGCGGTGATGACAGATCACTCGATATTGTCTTCCCTGATTGGTCGTTTTGGGGATGGTATGATTTCTTGACCTTTCCTTTTTCTTTTGAAATCATGTTTTTCATTGATACAATAATTCATAACCTTAGCCCTTCATGGCTTGAGCTACAAGTTAAAGTGAACATACTGATATTCTGCTAGTAATGCTAATGACTTTATTCAATTGGGTGCACAGTGCACCCTTAGAGTGTCAGTCCTACACTAAACGAATCACAGTTGATGATCCAAAGATGGAGTGTATTGCCAAATGTAGGTTGGTGTAATTTTATTCTTATATCCGTTCAAAAATGGTATGTAGGTTCCCATTTCGTTTTGTAGGTCGGAGATCAATATAAAGCCATGGGAGCTTTTGTTAAAGGACCTAGAGGAAGGCAACAATAGGAGCAAATGGATAGACAGAGAACCGTACGCTTATTGGAAGGGAAATCCATTTGTTGCTGAAACCAGGAAAGACCTCCTCAAATGTAATGTTTCCGAGCAAACGGACTGGAATGCTCGCGTTTATGCTCAAGTACCGTCAACCAATTTCTCCTTTGTTTAATTGTTCCTATTGTACCTCTAATCTGCCTTATAGCAATAGTACCGTTAACCAATTTCTCCTTCGGTTAACAGTTCCAACAGTTGCTGCTTACTAAAAAAATTCAGACCATGTGTAGAAATAGTACAGAATCTGACAATGTTTTTGAAAAATAAATCGCAGGATTGGATTAAAGAATCAAAGGAAGGATACAAGCAATCAGATTTGGCAAGCCAATGCGTTCATAGGTAGAAACATCCAACTATCTGTTGGAGTTTAATTTGGCTGAAACTGCTTTAATTATTGTCAACATATCTATGATCCAGTTTGGCCATTCTGTAACTAATTGCCTGACTTCTGTTTCCTCTATGCACAATCATTGCAGGTATAAGATCTACATAGAAGGATCTGCTTGGTCTGTGAGTGAAAAATACATTCTTGCATGTGATTCTGTTACCTTAATCGTTAAGCCCCGTTACTACGATTTCTTCACGAGAGGTTTGATTCCGGTGCACCACTACTGGCCCATAAAAGATGATGACAAGTGCAGATCTATTAAGTTTGCTGTTGACTGGGGCAACAGTCATAAGAAAAAGGTAATAATTTCGATTGTTAGGCTTTTTCCGCAGATTTCCATATTCGTTTACTTATTGCATTGATTTCTTCAGGCACATTCCATTGGAAGGGAAGCAAGCAAAATGATTCAAGAGGATTTGAAGATGGACTATGTGTACGACTACATGTTTCATCTGTTAAGCGAATACTCAAAGCTCTTACAGTTCAAGCCCACCATACCTCGAAAAGCGGTTGATCTCTGCTCGGAGGCAATGGTTTGCCAAGCGCAAGGATTAGAGAAGAAATTTATGATGGACTCTATGGTGAAGGGTCCTGCTGATAGGAATCCATGCGCCATGGCTCCGCCTTATGATCCGGCGTCTCTTTTTGCATTACTTAGGAGACAAGCAAACTCAATTAAACAAGTGGAAACATGGGAGAGGAGTTACCGGGACAATCAGAGTAAGCAATCATAGAGATAGGGTTACGTGGACTGATGTATACAGATGATTTTCCATATATTTGTTCCATCCATGCAAATGGAATTCTATACAAACTAGGACAAATTGGATATTATTAAATTATGATATTTTTAGTGGAATTGAAAGAAAATTAAAAATACATATTACTGCTCACTCGGGCCAAGGTCGGCCCTGAGGAGGTTCAGAAGAGGCGATCGCCCAGGGCCTCACATTCCGGTTTAATGTACAAATTGAATTATCTAAATTTTTGACCGTCAAATCGAATGAATTGAAGAAGATCAAATGATAAAACGTAACAGTGTGTGGAAAATAAAAAAGGGTGTGTGCCCTCTAAAAATTCAAGCTTTGAGTTTTATGAGGCTCAACCAGTCAAAACAAAAACGATCTTACTATTTCGAGAAATAAGTACCACCACTTAGATCCGTGGAATTTGGTTTCCAACTACGGATTTAGAAACATGGTTTTCCACAAAACTACGAGGACTCCCAAAAACTAGTTCACAAAGATTGTAAGAGAATATACAGACATTCACAGCCAAAAGTAATTTTTTTTTTAAAGAAAACTTCCGCGGTATGAGGGAGCCAAAAGTACTACTTCTTGTCGTACGGATCGGATAATTAACCTCGGGGATACGAGGGAGCCCAAGGTACTACTTGTCGTCGTACGGATCCGATAATATTTTTCTGTCAACCGGGTCATATATTTATAGCCATTTGAATTTTCAGACAAGGGCACTATCTTTATCTTGCGGCCATTTCATGGAGTCGCCTGCAAGATTATCTGCCATCTTCGTCTTCCTCTTCGTCCTCGTCGGCGCGCTTGTTTGCACACGCTTGCTCAACTCCTCCGTAAGTAATCGTATATATCACTATCTGCCACCATTGTTTCCAATATTCATCTTTTACTTTTGTTTTTATTTTATATTTTAACGTACAAGGCAAACGATGTTTGTCAAAGTGACATTAATCAATGTCGTATGTCGCGAGAATATATGTTCTTCGGGGCTCGGGCAATAACTTACTTTTAATGGGTTTATGCCGCTCATTTCTCTTTTTAAGAAAAAAATTGGTTAGGACATTGTCTTATCAAAATATAACACGTGTTACAAAACTAGAGTGATGTATCCTCTTACGTTTTAACTAAGCAATGTTCTTGCCAAGTCCCACAAGGCTTTATCTTTCCTCTCTCTTCTAAGGCCGAAGGCAATCAACCTTTTACATAGAAGTTTTTTCTAGCATATGTTGCAAGTGTATTCGTTAATGTGAACTTCGTAGGTATTATTGGGCCACATATATCGAGTAGAGTTGATTTCTAAAACCCTTCTAAATTGAGCTCCAACTATTCGCACTCTCTATGAGTGTGTTGTCGTATAAGATTAGTCATTACGTTCTCTTTAGGTTTATTGGTCTATATAGCATTTTACTGATGAGTTTTGTTTGCCTGTTTCTCCATTTTTAACAGACAGAGACTCTGATTAGTACTACTACATCTCAAGTACCTATATTAACCACCAAAACATCCCAAACATACCCTAACAGAACCGGTCAAATTCCCCAAAACCCCTCGAGCCAATTGGAAATCCCACTCAACTGCACTGCCTACAACCTCACAACTACCTGCCCTTCGAACTACCCTACCACATTCCACCCGGAGCAAGATCCTGATCGTCCATCATCGCCCACGTGTCCGGAATACTTTCGTTGGATACATGAAGACCTACGGCCATGGGCCCACACCGGCATCACGCGGGACATGGTGGAGAGGGCTAATCGGACGGCCAATTTCAAGCTGGTGATTGTGAATGGCAAGGCTTACGTCGAGCAATATGAGAAGGCGTTTCAGACCAGAGATACTTTTACAATATGGGGGATCCTACAGTTGTTACGGAGGTACCCAGGGAAAGTGCCGGATCTGGAGATGATGTTTGACTGCGTTGACTGGCCCGTCATTTTGTCAGGAGACTATGACGGGCCTAACTCAACTATCCCACCACCGTTGTTTCGCTACTGTGGGGATGACAACACACTTGACGTTGTCTTCCCAGATTGGTCCTTTTGGGGGTGGTAAGACTTCTCGACTTTTTCTTTCCTTGTTTCGCAAGAAAGTCCCTTATTTCAGTTGACAATTGGTGAAATATCCCCTTCTGAATGTATTCACTGATCGTAATCTCTTCTCATGTTATTTGGTCCTGTGATTACAAAGAGGGGAGTGTATACTTGAGATTGTTGAGAATCAGAAATTAGGGTTTCGGCCTGATTGACGGTCCAAAGATGAAGGAATACATTGTTTGAACGTGTTTGTGAAATTTGTTTACCTTCTTCCTTGTCTAGGGCTGAAATCAATATAAGGCCATGGGAGATTTTGTTAAAGAACCTAGAGGAAGGCAACAAGAGGAGCAAATGGCTAGATAGAGAACCTTATGCTTATTGGAAGGGAAATCCAACTATTGCTGAACACAGGCAAGAACTCATGACATGCAATGTTTCTGACCAGTATGATTGGTATGCTCGTCTTTATGCTCAGGTACTTTTACCTAATTATCTCCATCTCATTTTGTTACTGTTCCAGTTTTACCATTGAGACCAAAAGTACAGAATCCGACATTGTTCTTGAAAAATCAACGCAGGATTGGTCTCGCGAAGCGCAGGAAGGGTTCAAGAGATCTGATTTAGCAAGCCAATGCGTTCATAGGTACAGTTTATGACTGCATATTTATTGAACTTTCGACATTCCTAATTGCACTACTTTGCTCATTCCATGCACGATATTGCAGGTACAAGATCTACATAGAAGGCTCTGCTTGGTCTGTGAGTGAAAAGTACATTCTTGCATGTGATTCTGTTACGTTGATAGTAAAGCCCCGTTACTACGATTTCTTCACGAGAACTTTGATGCCGCTGCACCACTACTGGCCCATAAAGTACGATGACAAGTGCAGATCTATCAAGTTTGCTGTTGATTGGGGCAACAGTCACAAGAAAAAGGTACTGTAATTCAATCATTACGATTTTTCTGCAGATTTCAACATTTATTTTTCTTAATATCATTGCTTTTCATTGTTTTCTTTAGGCGCAAGCAATCGGAAGGGCATCAAGTAAGTTAATTCAAGAGGACTTGAAGATGGACTATGTGTATGACTACATGTTTCATCTTTTAAACGAGTACGCAAACCTCTTAAAATTCAAGCCTAGTATACCTCAAAAAGCGATTGAACTCTGCTCGGAGGCAATGGCTTGCCAAGCAGAAGGATTAGAAAATAAATTTATGATGGAATCTTTGGTGAAGGGTCCTGCAGTCAGTGAACCTTGCAGCTTGCCTCCGCCTTATGATCCGGCGTCTCTTTTTGAAGTGCTTCGTAGAAAAGAAAGTTCAATCCAACAAGTAGAAACATGGGAGAAGAATTATTGGAAGGATCATGAGCAGTCATAGAGAGGGTTATATATAAACACATACACATAGATATTTATGTACTGGTGTATACAACTAGTTTTGAGTACTTACAACTTAACCTATCTTATGATTACTCCTTTCTAAATATTATTAGCAGAAAGATTTTCCACCACAAGAACAACAACAAAGCCTTATTCCACTAAGTGAAGTTGGCTATATGAATCATAGAACATCAATGCGCTCGATTTTACGTCAGGTCTTCTGTTAGCTCCAAGTACTTCATATCTTTTCTTAAAGTCTGTCCAAGTCTTCATAGGTCTTTCTATAAACAAACATATCTCAATTTACCTTTTTTTTTCTTCTTCTTTTGAACTTGTCATCTTAATCCCAATTGTGAATTTTCGACCACTTGAATTTGTACTTTGAGATTCTGAAGCAGAGATGAAACCTTGTATTGACTAAATTAAACACATTGATGCAAGAAGTTGCAAATCATAAAAGAATTCATAATATTACAATAAAGTACACGGTTGGTATTGAACCCATACAAAGAAGAAGAAAATTACAAAAACAAAACATCTTCTCAGAAAAATGGACAAATGCAATTGTCAAGTAAGGGTTGAAGATCTGCTGCTTAAAGAGCTCGGCCTTTAATAATGTCGAGGCTCATTTCGCTCGGATCAGTTGCCTGCAACTCGACTTGAATGCCGTCAAGTTCCCTCTTGAATCGATCTCTAGAGCTTGCATACACCATCTTCATTCTCACCTTTGATATCTCAGGAGACCTAACAAAATCAAATTTCATGCAAAACATTAGCACCTTACGAAATGACGATTAATTAAGGAAACGATTAACGCAAATTAGATCAGTCAATTGATTACCATGCAATGAAGAAAATCTTGCTTTTCTGGCAGTTCTCAGAAGTGGTGAAATCAAAATCGAAGACTGCATAGCGGCACTCATCAGCAGGCATCGACTCCGCAAAATCCTCATATGTTTCATCCGGGCTGCCAAGTTTCTCTACCACCACTTCTTGTTTGTCAATCTTGAATACAATGAATCGGTAATTTCTCTTCGCTTTTAGCTCCCCGAACTTGAGTTTGCATTCATCACTCACGGCCATGCCAGACACCGCCTACCCCAAACCAAACCAAACCAAACAACCGTATTAAGAACCTTATACATATTACATATCTGAGGGGGAGGATGTTGCATGAGCGACATTCTAATCTAATCCAAACTATAGGGAAGGGAAGCGCATGCTCTGGTCAACTTGGCTACGATCATTTCTGCCAATTATGTATTGTTCACAAAAAAGATTTCAAAAAGTTTTTGTTAAATCGAAGTTAGATTAAATTTGTAGCATGCGTCTTAACCTTTGTCATTAATTATTTTATTTTGAGAGAGAGATGAGACATACCATTTTGTCGTCGGAAAAGAGACGGGAGTGCAGTGCGAAATGAAGAAGAAAGCCGGAAAAGAAAGAGATAGATGGAAAGTATAGCAGCAGAGGGAGAGAGAGCCTTATTTTTTGGGGGAGAAGGGCATACGAGACCAGAAATTTGCTGGGAAGTAGAGAGTTTTAAGGGACAAAACAAAGGTTGAGAATTGTCTGAAGCTTCTGTGGCTGATCATGTCCACAACTAATCAACTCCTTAATTACGTTATAATGTTTGATTTGGATACTTTAACATAAAAAGAAAAGAAATAAAGAGTTATTTATTTTAGGGTTATAATGTTTGATTTGGATACTTTAACATAAAAAGAAAAGAAATAAAGAGTCATTTATTTTAGGGAACTTTAACGAAAAGTTTTTGGTACTGTTCATTTTAACGAAAAACCACATTTTTACACTAAAAAGTCAATCATGGTACTATTCACTTTACCCTTTATTTTGTCCTTATCGTTAAGAGCAACTCCACCCTTGGAACCCTCCCCCTGGCAATCCACTATTTAATCCACCATATTGAACAGTAACTGCCTTTAATGAATAGTAACTACCATTAATGAACAGTAATTATCTTTTGCATCTCCACCTTTGGAACCCTCCCCCCTGGCAATAGTTAATAAATATTAGTTCTTTTTGTTTGCTTAAATAATAAAAAACAAAAAAAAACATGTAAATGGGGCTGCTGGCCCTCGGGCTGACACAAAAAAAATAAAAAAAATGCTTGGCCCTCGGGCTGCAGGCCTGTCAACTCCCCACCCCCCTTGTGCTCGGGCCCCCACCCTCACTCGGGCTCTCCAAGGCTGGAGGGTTGTCCACCGGGCCTCGGGCCCTTTCCTCTCCCCTGTCCCCCAAGCACTGTCCAACGCTGGACTTGCTCTAAAACTCAAAGTTTTCAAACCTCTTTCATTAGTTTTCCTTTTATTTTAGGCAAGAGAACTCAAAACAAATTACGATAAATAACAACTCAAGGTTCATACATTAAGAACTACAAAAATCATTTCTGAACACCGTCAGACTATTTTATACTACGGCAAAATCGTGATGGTGCCAATGCTACGTGACAGAAGTGAGCCGTGCCATACAAAAGAACGACTGGAAAATTGACATGATATTCTTCTTTGCTCGTGAAACGTAATTATCCAACGAAATTCACTACTTTGGGTCCTTGTTTCTTCTTCTTTGATTTTACAGTACTTTCTTGTGAAAGAGATGCAGAACCAACCACATCTGCAGACTTGTCTTGTGTACCGCCACTTTTCTTCTCATCTATGAAACTGAAATCGTCCTCAAGGTCGTCTCCACTGAGAAACTTTGTAACCTTTCCTCTTGGCAGATCACTTTCTTTCCCTGAAAAATAGACGGCACAAAATATTCAAAATCGACGAGAATACTTCGTGAAAGACCTGAAAATACCACAACTTTTGTCATTATATGGTACTAAAATTGTGAGAGGGTGAAGGGAGGAGCCGTCATCAGTTTTTTCTAAAGTAGGTTATCCAAACCTGCCTAAGAATTAAAACCCGTTATTTAAGAATATGATTGATATCGTATAATTGGACAAAAAATTCAAAATCATTTGCAGAAACATGATCAAGGTGATTGTAGTTTTGCCTAATCCTGAGGGAGTCAGTATTCCCCATAAGATAATGAAATCGGAAGAGTAAGGAAAAGGTAGATATATCTTTCCAACGCCTTGGTCTAACATCAAATTGCTTAAAACTTAGACCTGCACATTTATGCCACCTTAATCTACTACTAATTTGTTGGTTAGAACATTAGATGATGAAAAAGTAAATTGAGAACTCAAGAACTCCAAGGAAAGACAAAGTAAGGAATTCTAAAGGAAGACTTACACGAGTGAGCAGATCTACCAGCAGACATCGAACTGTTGCCTTTGTTAGGACAATCCTTCGCCAAGTGTGTTACACCCCCACAAATTTTACAACTACCACCCTGAGAGATGAAATTCATTCATAAAGGGAAGTGTCAGATTTCATTCATGAAGTAAATTGGCTCGGATGGCTCAAACTTCAATCAATAACATCTATGTCCTGAAAGTTCAACCCCTTTGCTATGAAAAGTCAATTAACAAATATTAATTCATTTACCTTTGGATAAATCCCGTGAGTATTTTCAGGGCAGTTCTTGCTCAAGTGACCCGTCCCATTACAGATGAAGCACTTGGCAAATTTAGTTCCTCCTGCATTACCAGATAAACAAAATGAATAACAAAGTAATAACATACCCATAGAGTAAAAATGTTATTATCAGAGTGCACATGTCCCCCATATGTAATTGGGTACTCAAAGTGACATTAAACCCACTCAACATGATATATGCTACTTGTGATGTATAATTAAAAACTCGATAATGACAAACAAATATCCCATTTGCAATTATCTGAGTAATGTGTACAGCCCAGTAGAACTTCGGAAAAAAAGAACACATGATGAAAGACTGGTGGTGGGAGGAATTCGACAACTCATATGAGCTTTAGACAAATATCCTCTTCTAGACTTTTTCTTTCAGTGGCATGCAGTTCTGAACAACATAATATATGTCAAGTTGTCAACCCTCCTAACTATTCAAGTTCAAGTTTATTCAAGCTCCATTCAATGTCCCTCCATAAATTTGTTTGGATAACACGTTAAAAGTGAAACCAAAGATTTTAGCGCAAGGATTACTAATTTCAGTAAAGGTAAATGATTTCAGCTGGAAATTGTTCAAACCCAGTGCTTGCCAATAATATATGCTACTTGTGATGCTATAAACCGTTGCATCGCTCATGTAAACTTCAAATGCATGCTGTCATGTTTAAAAGACCAGTTGACCACCACTACACAGACACACTAAAGAACAGCCAATTAACAGCTTCCCATATGCACCATCCGAATATTAGGCCAACTTAACATAACCTAATCGATTAGAAGGATTACCGTCTTCAAGAGGGTAGGGGCAGTTCGAAAGCGAATGTCCATTTTCCCCACAGTTATAACATAACTTCTCAGCCACAGAATCGTCTTTCTTGTTAAGGCAATTCTTGATGCTATGCCCACGTTGCCGACAATATAAACATATCTGCAAGAATCAGATAATCACGACGATATCAAAACAGGAATTTCATCCACTCTACAGTCCACAGTCCACACCACAAATAACCATATCTCAAATAAAAATCCAACTCCATTAACTTCTGCAAATAACCATTCAAAAAGCCAAATTCGATTCAAGCATCCACCGCCATTTCCAATTACTAAGAGCTAAACAAAACATACCCACAAACCCATATGCATTTACAATCCATTTTTCCAGTTACCCACATGAATTTCATTTCGACGACACATACCAAGTTTCATCAATCGGAGAAATACCCAGATAAAGAAAACTCAAACTAAATCGGAAAATTGAAAAAAGACCACACCTTGTGCTTATCCCACTGAACTTTCTCGGGGCAGAGCTTGGCGATATGTTCGGTGGATTTACAGATGAAGCAGCTGTCGCCGGGCTTCATGCCGGGGACTCTGAGGGGGTGTTTTCTATGGGGGTTTTTGCTGGGTTTGGCTGGGTCGCTGGGTGCCTTCTTGCGCTTGAAGGAGCTCTTCTTCTCCTTCTTCTTGGTTGGGTCTTTTGGGGGTGTCGGCTGTTTAGCCAGTTCCGGGTGTTCTGCTCGGAATTTCTTGCGCGCTTCTCTCTGTCTCTTGCTCACCATTTTTGTCTCAGGCGCCGAAACGAGAGCTCTGGGGGTTCGGGAGGGTTTTGGGAGAAACGGTAACTCTTCGCATCAAGTTACTGACTTGGGCCATGGGCCCCATGGGCCTGGCGTTGTTTGTCTTGGCCCGGTAGGAGTGATCACTAAATGGGCCAGGCTTTCGAACTTCAGCACGATTCTGCTGGGCTTTGGGTCCAATACAATTTCAGCCTCGGTCAATCTCTAGTAAAATGACCATCCTTTTGGGGTAGATTTTTCTTTCACATTTCGATTGAAAGAGGATACTTCCCGGATCTTCTATGTGAGGATTATTTAAAATGATTTCTGACCACACGATGTACGATGAACGGACACGATTTGAGGATCCCCAGGATCCTCACAAAGAGAATTCGGAGAGGATCCTCATTCATTTCGATTAACTTATCTGACACCTCCTCCCCACCAAAAAAGGATCAAGAGAGAAACGGAGTATGATTCTTTCACCTCTTATTCTCATCCCCATCCTCCTCTCCTCTAACATATTATTTTTTGTCTTATTGTCTCTATAAAAAAAAAATCAATATAAGCTATTGACATTACTAAACCGTAACCGTTCCAATAAGAGAAGAGAGAAAAAGGGAAAGATTTCGAGGGGAGAAAATCCTCCTCCGAGAGAAACTGCCGAACTCAAGAACATGAATGTTGGGGTTGCTTGGAATGTGAGCAAACTAAAGGTGTGGCACTGAACCATGTCAGAGCTATAACTTTTCAGCTCTTTGCCACTGGCCTCCTCCTAAGCCAATAAGCGCCCTTTGAAGTCGGCGATTAACTTTTGTATGACGGAAATGTTACCGTTGCGGTCCTATATAATCACAAATTAATCATATATTGGTTTTGTATTTGAAACATGAAAACGCTTGTTAATGCATAATTCGCTTTGGATACAACAATTGTGGCAGTCTTGTTGTAGTTCAGTATGTAATGTAATATATAGCCTTTTCATTATAAGTTCATATCCTCGTATTATGGAGAATAGGTTGTAACGGGTTTTATAGCTTCATCTCTCTGCATTCTCATCGCGTAAAATAAATGAAGTTGAAACAGGCTACAGGTAAGTCTCTGCAAAAATGAGTACACATCGTGAATCTATAGCAATCAAGTGAAATTGTGATGATGTTTAAAAAAAAATTGGTGTTCTTTGGTAGTGGGTTGTTGCCATATCTTAGTAGCTTTAAAATCATGGAGTTTCTTAGCTTTGGCACGAAGGGTGGAATGATGGGTACACTTGATCTAGCTACTTCCATGTCATTCAATGATGATTATGGTGATGACGACGATGACAACATTGCTTATTTCTCTTAGATTGTGCTATCCACGTATTTCTTTTTACCTCTTATACACTTTTCTTAATTTTCGATCATTGAATCCATGGAGAGTCATCGGTGACCGTGCTTTCATAAAAGCACCATTGGATGGTGGTTCCTCTCTTTTCTCCTGAACCTCGAACAAAAAAAAGATATCGCCATCAATTCGAATAAATTGAAGAATATTAAATGACATAAATTAACAAAAAATATGTGGGATGTAAAAAAAACTGTGTGGGTAGCACCACCCATTTTTCTTGTGGGTCACTTTCACTCATCAAAGATTGAGTAAAGGGTAGGGTTGGTATAGACCATGTTTATTTTAGTCTCCAACTAAAAGGATCTAACTTCACTCGTGGGCCAAAAATATAATAAGAAAAAGCTTGATATGTGACATCTAAACCATCTAAATAAGTCTCTTAATTTTCCATCTTCCAAATTTCCCAAAGGTTATTTAAGTGTTGATAAACAAACATACACCACACGTTATGCAATTGGCGTCATATTCAATAGATGTGAGAGTTCATATCACGATTTATATATCGACGAATTGTTTTAAATTTCTCAAATTGTTTTTAGTTTTTTTTATTAATGAAAATAGAGATTCAAATTTAAGACACGTTCAGCTATTACAAAAAGGAAACGAGTAATACAATTAGACTATGTCTTAGGGTTAGTTTATAAGTGATTATCCATTGAAGATATGTTTTTTCTAATATTACAAATGCTAAAACCTTATAAAAAATATATTCTTATGTTCGAAGGGCCACATTATGCACTATACACAAAAAGTGAGATCGTAAAAGAAGAGTGGGATCATAATCCAAAAGGATGATGTATTTTACATTTATGACCAGATAACCACATAGTCTGATCTAGGGGTGAGAAATTTTGCCATAAACCGATTTACCGACCGAACCATACCAGTCGGCTCATAACGGTATGGTATAGTTTTGGCATATTTTCATAATCGGTTGGCATTTTACCGAACCGATAATTAATGGCACGACTTTGGTAATTGATTTTGTATGTCGGCGGTATGCCATACCTACCAATATATATATATATATATATATATATATATTTTTTTTTTTTTTTTTCTATTTAGATATTTTAGGTATTTTTTACATGTTTGACTCCTCAGTTTTAGGGTTTAGAAAATAAATAACTCCTTAGTTTTAGGGTTTAAAAAGGTTGTTGATGTGAAAGCTAAGTTCATTGATATTTGCAACATTTGCAAAGCCCATGTTCTTGCACATCCAAATAAAAATGGTACCTCGTCTTGTAGGATCCACCTTAGACAATAATGTAAGAATTCATCATATTATATGAAAGGTGCTGAGATTGGGTTACCACTCATTTAATCAAAAAAGGTGTAAAGATGTTCTCATTGAATTTGTGATCAGATGTTCTCATTGACTTTGGGTTGACAAATGAGGCAATGGTTGGTTGTGCCATTTACCAACCGAACCAGCCAATAATTTTGGCTGAACCGATTTTTGGCAACCGCAAGAAGATGGTTGGCTAGCGGCAACTGATTTTTGGTAATTATGTATATGTGGCTGGCAGGTGGCACAAGGGATTTGGCACGGTTTGCCAACCAAACCCAGCCCTAGTCTGATCGTTCGACCTAATAAGAATTAAGGCATAGTGTGAAGGAAATAAGCACATGCTTGGTGATGTATGCCAAATTTTGAGAAAAAAGATAAAAAAACTTGCTTAAAAAGCACTCTCACCAAATTTAAAACATAAACACACACTAAATTTCCTTTCTAGTGATTATTCTAAAATAGAAGTAAAAAAAAAAACCAACAGGATCCTCTCCAGATTCTTTTGGCGAAGATCTTGTGAATTTGTTAATCGTGTCCGTTAATTGTCCATCGTATGATCAGTTTTTGTCAAGTACTTTTATGTTTATTTTTAAATAAAAATATTTATAATGATTTCTAACCGCGATGTACAATGAACGGACACGATTCACGATTCTTCGAGATCCTCACAAAAAGGATCCGGCGAGAATCCGAACTCAAAAGAAAAAGGAAAACTAATTAAAATGGCTTGAAAACTTTGAGTTTTAACGATAAGGACAAAATAAATGGTAAAGTGAATAGTACAATGATTGACTTTTTAGTGTAAAAATGTGATTTTTCGTTAAAATGAAAAGTACCGGAAACTTTTCGTTTTAGTTACAAAATAAAAAAAAGGCTCAAAGTGCTACTCACGTGACCGACCCTCCATAGTCTATTCCAGTCACGTGTCCCGGCGCGAAACTCATGTGCGACTCTGCAAAAGTTTATCTTTCTCTGTGCCCCCATCCAAACCAAATCCAGCATTACCCAGTTACCCCACAATTCCGCTGGCGCGTAACCGTCATTCACCTCACAGCGCGTATAACACAATCTCTGCAGTCGTTTCTCAAGCGTTAAACACCCCATCCCTGCAACCACACCAGTCCCTCAATACTCCTTAACATCGAACCGTCCATCAAAAGAGACTCAAACATACCGAACCAAATAAACTGTTGAGATTCTCCCAAGTCTCTACCGTAATTGCACAGGATCGGACCCTTCTGGCTTCCAAAATTACAGGTTCGCTTTTCAAAATTTAAACTCCCACTCAAACCAAACGGCTCCGTCAAACACCTCCGTCATCTCCCCCCGCTATAAAACACCAGACGTCAGTCCCTCACTCTACCAAACCCTTCGTCTTCTTCCCTGACCATTTCTCTCTTCCAGAACCTTCTTCTCCTTCCTCACTCTCTCTCCTCCGCCAAAATGCGTGAGATTCTCCACATCCAGGGAGGCCAGTGCGGCAACCAGATCGGCGCCAAGTTCTGGGAGGTCGTCTGCGCCGAGCACGGCATCGACTCTACCGGCCGATACCAGGGCGACAACGAGCTCCAGCTCGAGCGCGTCAATGTCTACTACAACGAAGCCAGCTGCGGGAGGTTCGTCCCACGGGCCGTCCTCATGGATCTCGAGCCGGGAACCATGGACAGCGTCAGATCAGGGCCCTACGGCCAGATCTTCCGCCCTGATAACTTCGTCTTCGGCCAGTCCGGCGCCGGAAACAACTGGGCTAAGGGTCATTACACCGAAGGCGCCGAGTTGATCGACTCGGTCCTCGACGTCGTCAGGAAGGAAGCCGAGAACTGCGATTGCTTGCAAGGTATATTTCGAGTTCGATTTTTGTTGCTAGATCATTAGATCCGTGTGCATTTTTCGAAATTTCGAGTGTTTGGATACAAGATTTTGACTAGACTCTGTTTGGATACAATTTCTGTGTTTCGTGTGTGCGAATTGTGAGGTTTATGACTTGTTTGGCTACAGGTTTTCAGGTTTGTCACTCTTTGGGTGGCGGGACTGGGTCCGGAATGGGAACTCTTCTCATTTCCAAGATCCGTGAGGAGTACCCGGACCGAATGATGCTCACATTCTCCGTGTTTCCGTCGCCGAAGGTGTCTGACACCGTCGTTGAGCCATACAATGCAACTCTCTCAGTTCACCAGCTTGTTGAAAATGCAGATGAGTGTATGGTTTTGGACAACGAAGCTCTCTACGACATTTGCTTCCGAACACTGAAGCTCACTACTCCCAGCTGTGAGTTTCCTTTTCTTTTGTTTGTATAATGTACCCTGTTGATTCATAATCATAGTTTTTGAAGTTGAATTTGAATGTGTTCATGGTATACTCTCTCGGATTTAGCATTTATCTGCGGGTTTAGATATTGTGTATTGTGTGCTTATGCCGTGTAAAATTTAATTGGAATTGTGAATTGGAGGAATAGTGGTTAATACATTGGTTTTTCGAGAGTGAATTGTTTGTTTTCTCTCTGTTTGTATTTGTATTGAAAGTGCAGATGATTCACCTTGTATGAAGTATTGGTTATGCACTTTGGGCTTTTGATTATTTGTGTGTTTTTCTGTATTGACAAGATGTGGTCGAGTTCGCACACATTGGTGTGGTTGTTCTCTTGCCGCTCCTTTTGTTTTGGGTCACTGTTTTATAAGTTATGCAATTGGACAAATTGGTCCTGCTTATAAACACAGAAGCCTGTAGCATTGTGCTTATGGGTGGGACACTGATTGTTTGGCACTGCCGCACCTGTGCAATTTACGTTCACTTGTACCCTGTAGCTTCTTTTGATGCTACATTTTTCGAATGCCTTTAGAAATTGTCTTTAAAATGGCTCTGTGGTTACGTTTTGTATCTTATAAATGTTTATATGTTTAGATTCTTACTTGTTGGTCTAGTTTGCAAGACAATTGAGGGCAGTAGATGTTTTTGATATTTAGTTCCTGTTGCTACGTGAAACACGACGTGATCTAACCAATGATTTCTTATTGGTTCAGTTGGCGATCTTAATCATCTTATTTCTGCTACCATGAGTGGTGTAACCTGCTGCCTTCGTTTCCCTGGTCAACTCAACTCAGATCTCCGCAAGCTTGCTGTTAATCTCATCCCATTCCCCCGATTGCACTTCTTCATGGTTGGGTTTGCTCCGCTCACATCCCGTGGATCCCAGCAGTACAGGGCCCTTACTGTTCCAGAGCTCACTCAACAGATGTGGGATGCAAAGAACATGATGTGCGCCGCTGATCCACGTCACGGGCGGTATTTGACTGCTTCGGCCATGTTCCGTGGCAAGATGAGCACCAAGGAAGTTGACGAACAGATGATCAATGTTCAGAACAAGAACTCATCCTACTTTGTTGAGTGGATCCCGAACAATGTCAAGTCCACTGTTTGTGATATTCCACCAACGGGTCTGAAGATGGCTTCGACCTTCATTGGCAACTCCACATCCATTCAGGAAATGTTCAGGAGGGTAAGTGAGCAGTTCACTGCTATGTTCCGCAGAAAGGCTTTCTTGCATTGGTACACCGGAGAGGGAATGGACGAGATGGAGTTCACCGAGGCAGAGAGCAACATGAACGACCTTGTTTCGGAGTACCAGCAGTACCAGGATGCTACAGCCGATGAGGAGGGTTACGACTATGAAGAGGAAGAGGAAGTTCAGGAGGAGGCTTGATCTCGATCGCAAATGTTCTCCCTTTTGTTTGAGTTGTGTTGTGGATTTAAATATGGTTCTGTTTGGATTGCTGGATTCTGGTTCGTTCTTCGGCCATAATTCGCGTGTTTGGTTTTATTCATTTTCCTTAGTTTTTAGATGGTAGCAGTTGAGTTGTCTGAAAATATGTTTATTGAATGTGTTAATCGAGTCTATGATATGAGGGTGGTGTTAAGTAAAGATTAAGATGATTAAAAATGCATTTTTGTTTCTTTTGTCAAATTGTTAATCTTGGATTTGCCTCTAATTACTACCTTCTTATGCATTTTCTTCATGAATTGATAGAAAGTTTTGGTTCGTGTTTTTAGTTTCGGTTTGATTTTCAATTGGTTCGGCATTCAGTGCGATTTTTTTCAATTTTCGGTTTTCCGAACCCACTCCTGTATTTTGGTGTCTAGAAAAATTCTCGTTTTCGATAATCAGATTTAAGTAGACTATCCAAACCACTCACAAAAGGAGCCAGCCTTTGCATTAAGATATGTACCTACGTGCAGTTAAATCTACTTTGTTTGACTGTTTGACACAAAAATGTCTTTTCGGCCCAGCACTATGTAGTTTCACCGGTGTGAGAGTTGTCTTAATCATTAAGGATTCAATCATACCAAAATATTTCTCCATCCGCGTCAATGCTAATTTTATTGATTGCGGACAGTCGCTCAATAAACCCGTCTGCTGATTAAACTAAGGGCTGATTTGGTATTACTGTGCTTTGAAAAAAAGCTGCTGTGAGAATAAGCGGCTGTGCTGTGAGAATAAGTGGCTGTAAAATAAAGTAGCAGAGTGTTTGGTAAACTTTTTTGTAAAAGTGCTTTTGGAAAAAAAAAGTAGTATGATAGTGTTTGGTAAACTTTTATGTAAAATAGCTGTAACGATGTGAAATGACCAAAAAGGGTATAATATTAGATGTGCTATTAATTTAATTTTCTTAACAAATAAAAGTGAATTACTAAATATACTTTATTTTTAAAAGAAAAATATTTATAAACTTTATCTTAAATATTAATTAGTATGACAAACTACTTCAATTGAAATATTTTAGACTGAATAGCTAGGATTCATTAGTACAATATTGTTAATGTACTTGAAAGTAGTCTAATCAGATGCATTCATCAATTATATTTGTAAAATAATACAGTAACGTTTTTCTTTTTCTTTTTTTTCTTTTTTTTGTCAAATAATACAATAACATGTTTGATATAATATTGTTAATGTTTACCTTTTTTTATAGTTACTATTTACCTTTTTTTTAATCGTGATATTTATATTTTTTTATTCTATTCTTAACTCACATGGATCATTTCTTCTACCTTATCCCTTTTTTTTTTGGCAGAACCTTTGTACTTCTCTCTTCCACCCCGCTCTCCCCCTTCTCTCTCTGATTGTCTCTGCCAGATCTCTCTTTGACTATTTTTGCCAAATCCTAAGGAAGGCTGGGTAGCATGGAAGGAAGGCTGGGTCACATCAACCAAAGCCCAGAAATCTGACGAAGAAGCCCCGAAATTCGACAAAGCCCAGAAATCCGACGAACCTCCCGCTACTGAAACCGACGAAGAGAAAGGAAAAGGAGGAGGAGGAAGAGGTGCAGCGGCATGAGGGAAAAGGGGCGTGCGGAGTGTTTTGCGAGAGAGAAAGAGAGAGTGCAGAGTGTAGGAATCAGGAGAAGGAGAAAGGAGAAAGGAGGGGGTAGTATTGGCAAATTGAAAAATTTTATTAACTTGGTACTGTAGAAGCTGCAAAATGCAGCTTCCACTTTTTGGCTTTTTTTCATGTGAAACTTTGAAATAAAGCTGTTTTGGGATGTTTACCAAACACCAAAATCCCTACCAGCTTTTTTTCATTCCAACGTTTTTTTTAATCACCTCAATCACAAACCGCACCTAGGCCATGGCATTTCTTAATTATGATGAACTGTTGAATGTGTGTGTGGTCGTCCTTTGAATGGAGTTTGGGTGGTTGTGAATCTGGTGATGGTGGAGTAAGTTAAAAGCCACCATACCAGTTAGATATCTCTGTCGTTCGGGCCCCTGGCCAAGCCCTAAACCTAAACCCACCCACCAACCAACCGATGTTTATATAGAATGAGGATCCTCTCCGGATCTTCTTTGTGAGGATTTCCGAGATCCTCCAGTCACGTCCGTTCATTGTGTATCGTGCAGTCAGTTTTTGTCAGGTACTGTTTATATTCAATTTTAAATAAAAAAATTTACAATAATTTTTGTTTGCACGATGTATGATGAACGGACGTGATTGGAGGATCTCTGCAATCCTCACAAAGAGGATCCAGAAAGGATCATCATTCGTTTATATATGAATGCAATTTGACAAACAAACTGATAAATCATGATGCGTAATTGGATGGTGTATATTGTATAGTGTGTCCAAAAGCATATGATGGGGCACACTGTAATTAAGTCCACCATAACTCATTTAGCCCAATCATTCAAAAACTTGGCAGGTTTCTCATCTTCTAAACTTTGACGTTATTCGAAGAAATTTTTGTGTTCGACAGTCGGATCATAAAGGAGTGTTGCCCTTGCATTAGGGTTTATACCGACACGGAGTAGGTGGTACTTAAACATGTAGGTCTCGTTCTTTATGAGTGAGTTTCACAATTACCTGATTCAACCGACCGAACAAATTTTGTTTTCTTTGCTATATATCATCTGGTTTTACTTGGTGTGAGGTATGACTTACCAAATCTATTCTCGCTATTCGCTCCATAAATCCCCTGATGGAATGAAGCCATAAGATTTCTTTATTTCTGATGAAAAATGATAGGGTTGTAAAGAAAATAAAATATTTGCTCCGCGTGGTCCTCCTTTGAATGGAGTTTTTAAGTGGTGGTGGTGAAGTTAAAACAAAAGGAAATGGATTCTCTTGTGAGCATCTGCTCAGGATCCTACTGACCCACACACAAGGGCGGTAGGATAAAAATCTAAGGGCTACAAACAGGGAATTTCCTTTAAAGTTATAATAATTGTAGCCATTGGATTTTCATCCAATGGTCATTGTGTGTGGGTCAGTAGGATTCTAAGCAGATGCTCAATAGAGAATCCATTTCCAAAATAAAATGCCAAACTGTTGTGTGCTTTCAGTTAGATGTCTCTTTCGTCCGGATCCCTGGCAGCCAAACCCTACACCCACCAATATGTATATGAATGCAATTCCACTGATGCCCTTGATGGACTATTTTTATAAGAAGTGATTTTCATATTCTAATTTTTTTATGCATTTTTTATTTTTTACGTAATTCTCCTAATTTTCCGTCAATATTCATGTTAGCATTCAACGAGAGTCATCCTATAAAAATTATCTTTCTTATTTTTATTTTTTAGTAGAGACGGATTAGGCGAGATTAGTTCTACGTCAACAGTCGCGTGCGAGGCACCAACCCTCTCCCAAAGGAGAAAGGACCGTTGCACCCAGAAACCCCCCGCCCGTCCCCCCTCTACAAGATTTTATAGGAGAGTCATCCTATAAAAATTATCTTAAAATTTCTAATTCCGCCCTTGACGCCAACTCAAGAAGCAAACATACATATAAAGGCTGTAGAAAGCATTTTTATTATTAAATCCATCCGAAAATTAAAGCATACAAAAGCTAGAACACAGGCTTTAACAACACACATAGGTCACTTAATTAATCTACATACGCAGTACTTCTGAATTCTAAGTTCCATATATTGTAATAATTTAAACAACACATAAAGATATTTTGGTGCAGAATATCGAGCCCGGCCGGAAACTCAGCCCTTGGTGCATGCATGATGGTGTACTTAGTAAGGAGCCTGGGCTGGGGCACCCTCCCTTGGTGTATAAGAAGTTGCCAACTTCACTGAGTTGATTGGCCCTGGTGCTGTTAATTTCGCGTTGATTGGTCCCGGTGCAACATATCCAGAGCTACGAATCTCCGACATCTCTCGACGAGCATTTGCTCCTTGTGCTTCACAAAGTTTTGGTAAAAATACACCTTCACCAGCAGCAAGATTGAAGTAAAGGTCAACAATGTTGGGGCAGTTGCCGTAGCACTGAGGGGAGCAAAGTTTTTGTGTGAACCGAGACTCCAGGAGAGAATCTGATGAGATGCCGTAGGATTTGCGATCAAGCCCACAAGACTTGATGCACTTCTCGCTCTCGACCCAGTCCTTCAAGTTATCGGCCTCAATTTCCGATGTTCGGCACGTGTACGCTTCCTCTCCGCTTCTTCTCACATGCTTCTCAAGCACACAGCGTTTGCCGGACGACGACACCGCGAATGCGCATGCATCGTGCTCCAGATTCTCACATGTTATTCCTCCTGCATGCATGCGTCGTATTATATATTTTTTGCAAATAATTAGCTGGTTATCTCGATAAATATTGATTGTAACAAGTTGTTTGATAAATATTGTTGGTTTTCAACGAAAACTGAAAACTAACAACAATTACTAAATAAGTTTTCAATTTTTAACAAATAAAAAAATGAAAACTGAAAACGAATAATATCAAACGATATGGTAATGATCACAAACCAACCTAGAGTGGCTTGGACACAAACCGCAAGGGCAAGAGCCAACACTGCAAGGGTCTTCAAGCACAAGTTAGAAGCCATCAAAGAAGCTAGGGTTTCAGAAATATAAACTTTGTGCCTGAGCTACAGAGAGATGAAGAGGATGAGAAACTTTTATTTTAATTTATGTTTTGTGTAAATGCATATGGTGGGGGGAGTCATTATATAGTTGTAGGGATGGTCGTCGACTTTGAATGTGTGAAAAAATGGACACGAACCCTAGTTTAGATTTTAGTAGAGAGAGAGAGAGGACCCCACGAGAGAGGTTTCTTTATCACGACCTTAATGCCAATTTTAACATACTAGTCAAAGTTTATGTGGCAACTTCTTCCTCCGCTATCAACGGCGTAGATGCATGATTTTATATTTATATACCAAAATACCATGTATATATATGCCATATTTTATATCCATATATATATATATACATATAGTGTGCTGATAGCGCTGTACTGCAGCGGTGAAAAATAATCTTTTCTATGCAAGTTGCTACGGGTTCGATTTCAACTGATCTCCGTCCCCCCTAATAATTATTTATTTAACCTACCAACGCTATCGATCTACTAATATATATATATATATATATATATATATATATATATATATATATATGATCTATGATATATGTAGTATGATTCATGATTGGAAATGCTAATTAGTTGAAGGCTCTTTGTTTGAAAGTTAATCAATTGATGTTGGTGATATAATTTATGTTTGCTAATCATTCTGGTCATGTAATTGAAGACAACATTATTAATTATTTGTTCAAATAGCATCACTCGATCGATAACGATGCCTAAAAGGTAAAAGGATCCCCATGTAAAACCAATTTGATACTTTCATTTCCTTTCAGCAAATCGTTCCAACGAATGCAGTGACAAAAAGAGTACTAATTAAAACAGAAACTCTTTGCGCGATGAAATTGCGGACGAATTTTTCGTCAAAAAATACTCCTTGCCGATTAATTTTGACTTTTGCCTGCTAATTAAATTGTAAACCATGTAATAATTAAGTTCGATCTATCTGCCTAACTTTCAGTTGTGTCGTATAAATATATATAGTATACATTTCACTCTCCAATCCTTTTGTGTGGCATTTTGCTTTCATATTATTATTTTGAGGTATTTATCAATTTCCCCCCTGAACTTGTGACTATTAGCCAATTTCCCCCCTCAACTTTAATTTTGGCCAATTTCCCCTCTCAACTCTCATAATTAGTCAATTTCCCCCCTCAACTTTAATTTGGCCAATTTCACCCCCTCAACTCTCATAATTAGTCAATTTGCACCCTACTGTTAATTTTTTAATTTGATCATAATTAAACAAGTGTGTGTAAGAAACTAAATAAGATGTATGTTAATCATTTTCCTATATCTTTATCCTATTACAAATAGATTAAAATTAAGAATTTTACAATTTATCATAGATATTATTATTAGTCATAATAAATCAGTATGGAGTAATTTTATTTGATATTTTACTATACAAAATTGATAACGAAAAGGATTGATGTGTACATTTTTGTATGTGAATACAATTTTCTTTATAAAAGTGAAAGCTAAGTTCAAGTAAATTGCGGAGAATCGAGCTTTAGTGCAAAAATGGCTAGTCAATTCATAATTTTTCACTCCTTATTAAGAATAACCCATTTTATTGAAATAGGTCTGATCCATGAGTTTAGGATTATTATTTCTTTTTGTTATTATTTCTTCTTCTACATGCTTTAAACCCGATTAATAACTTTTTCTTATAATAAACCCATATCACATACTAATTGTATTATGTTTTTGTACATTTTACCCTATATTATGCAGGTAAGTTTATGTTAATTTTAGTACTTTGTTGGAAGTTATTAGAAAGATTGAAAAAAAAAAGAATAGATTGAAAATTAAAAAAAAATAACAATATGGTGCAAATTGACTAATTATGAGAGTTGAGAGAGGAAATTGGCCAAATTAAAGTTGATGGGGGAAATTTACTAATTATGAGAGTTGATGGGGGGAAATTGGCCAAAATTAAAGTTAAGGAGGGAAATTGGCCAATTGTCACAAGTTCAGAAGAAAAATTGATGAATACCTCTATTATTTTTTCCTTTTCAAAAACCCACCGTCAAATTATAGGAGACAGCTTGCAACCTAAAAGCTGGTCCATGGCTATGGCGCCAACCCACTCATCACCACCACCTTACAAATACGACCATATTATATATGGATTAATTAACGAAAAATTCAAATTAATTAGGAATATGCATGCAAAGTTGTGTACGAAACTGCATGATTTACCACGTTGTACGCATATACGTAATGTCACAAACATCAAATTTGATTTGATGTTGTTAATTTCTGTAACGGTTTTTGTTTTTGTCCTGATAATTTCAGATGGTTCAAATTTCAAAGGCTGCATCTTAAAGCCCCATTTTTTGTCATTTCTTGGTTAGCTTGATGACTGAGAGAAAATTAACACAATAAATACATATACGATACGAGAGATGTTAAAGAGACTTTATCAAACGTGAGATTTTTTATGGATTCTCCTACACCTTTTTTTTTTTGCACAATTCCCGTGCTAACTTTATAAAATATTGTGCTAAAAACATGAGGTGGCGAAAAGTCCTACTTAAAGAGAGTCTTCTTAACATTTCTCATATAATATAACACATGTTTTCCTAATTTCGTGGCAATTACTGGTATTTGAAAGAAAATATTGAAAAGTAAAACGTAGACCCGCTTCTGTCGATTGAAGACTACGTTACTGGAAGTCTGGAAGACCATAGCACATCATATGCAACTTATTTCTTGTTCAAAGTGCTATACTAGAAAAGATACAATACTGAGTATTAATCTTTAATTTCTTTTAAAACAATACGGTGTTGTTATTATTTTGTGCAAACAACGTTGTTGATAACTTGATATGTTCCGCTTTTAGGGTATATTCATAATTATCTGTATCATAATTTGAGATAACTTCATTTTCCTGCCTCAACTTTCACGAAAATCGTACTTTACTACACTCACTTTTTTCGTCTCACTTTCATACTTAAAGTTTGTTTTTTCTCCACTTAATACTTCCAATAGTCTTCCTGTTAATATCCTCTGTTAACCGATGACATGGCATAATTTTGATCCAACAAATATGTGCCCCGTGGAATTTGAAATTAATTAAACTTAAAAGTATGAAAGTGTGACAAAAAAAAAAGTGAACAAAATACGATTTTCACAAAACTTCATGGTATTAAAGGGGAAGTTACCCAATAATTGAAGTAATATAATAATACAACGGGACTGTGTTCTAGATACATAAAAATTAGTTCATATATATAAAGAAAAATTACTTCTACATAATATGGAATGTTCTCCTCCGCGGTTTGCGGAGTCAAATCTTTAATATTAGCCAATGATTAATTAGAGATTGTTGTTGTTAGGTATCAACCGACTAAGATATCACTTTAGACTTTAAGTCTGAATTCTCCTTTTTACCTACAAATTCCTTGCCCGGCCATATTTAACGACCAACTACTGAGTGAGTGTGAGACGGCGAGGGAGCCATGCTTTTCGCAGTTCTTTGAATTTTTGTTACCCCCGGAATTAACTCCAGGAGTGGGAACAGTAGTGTGATGAGACCTAATTTACTTTTGAATTTTTAGTTAAGCACTTTAACTAACTGAAATAATAGTTCAAATGATTGTTTTAAGCATTAAGTCGTAAGTAGGAACGAGAGAAACTATCCTGCAACATAAGGTATTAGCTCCTGGTGTCTGCGTAATGCGGATGCTAATCTGTCGACATGATGCACTATTTGTGACACAAAATATTTAACATGATACACATTGATTGCTTTGGACCTCAGTCACAATTTTATTTAACAATATTTGATAATTGGTATTTTTTTTCTTCTCCAAAATAAGGGGCCAGTTGGTGGCTTCATCATGGCAATCCACCATTCGAGAAGACTCACAGAGGCATTATAAGGGGCCAATTGGTGGCTTTGTCATGGCAATCCATCATTTCGAGAGCCGAGAAGACTCACAGAGGCATTTCAGCCTCCCTTTGGCCACCACTGTGTAATTCACCAACTTCAAAAATCGAACACAAGGTGTGCCATGTGGAATATGGACTTGTAATTCGTCCTTAACCACTGAACTGTGGTGGTTAATAATGGATATGAAAGACCTTTTTTCTTTTACAAAAAACGATAGCGAGATTTTATTGATGAACAACATGATTACAGAGGTAGGGTTGCACAAAGGGTTTATGGTTTAGGGTTTGTTTGCATGGAATCGAGGTATTGAATTGCAATTCCATGCATGCAATCTGTGAGCCAGTGACTTTTAGACATTGTCTGGGCTTCTGTTATTGAGCTCTCGTTGAGATGGTGTGGGCTTCTTAACCATTTCTTTTTGAGAAAATTGTAGCAAATTGTCTCTCAACTAAAAATTCATAATCATTGGTTCATTAACTCATCAAAACGTGCAGTTATGGTCATTTTCGTTAACTCCGTCAGAATTCCGTCAAAATGAGTTATGTTGGAATAACTATTGCTACAGTTGGGTTAAAGTTGAAGGACCATTTCTCTAGTTGGGTTAAAGTTGAGGGACCATTGCTACAATTTTTCTTATTTGGTTTTACATATTTGCCCCTCGATTCAGCCTCATGTGCAAGAAATGCGATTCATTTTGACGGAAGTTCTACTGAGTTGATGAAAAGAATCATAGTTGCACGTTTTAAGGAGTTCAGGGACCCATGGTTATGAATTTTTAGTTGAGGGACCATTACTCCAATTGAGTTAAAGTTGATAAACCATTGCTATAATTTCCTATTTCTTTCCAATGAGAGATGGTGTAGGCTTCTTAACCATTTCTTTCCAATGAGATCCAATTACATTTTTTCAAACCTTTTTCTTTTTTAATCAATATGCATTTCTTACTGTCCGAGGAATTCTAATTCTTGAAGTCCAAAGCTTGTGATGAATATATGAAAGTATTTATCTCATGTTCTATGAATGAATTAAATTAACCATCCAATTTGGCATTTCTAGACAAACTAATATCAGAGACGACCGTGATCGCCAACATGCCAGTTCTCATTCGAATTAACATGGGAATATGATGCAGTGCACAGATTGATAGAAACGAGTTGCTAGCTAACTAGCCGATCGACGACTGTGATAAATATTCGTTCATGAATCATGTGGGGTTCCTTCACACCTGCCATGTCTATGAGTACATGTTCATAAATATATATATATATATATATATATATATATATTTGGCCCTGATTCCGTAACGACAAAAGAAATCAGGGCAATAATTAATCATAGTGGTTCAACTATCATTGGCCTTGAGGCCCCATTGCTCATGGGGCATGAAAATATCCGACACTAATTACTGTTTTAGTACTAAATTTGTCGATGAGACACATTCATGTTGGTTCTTGCCTTCAACATTTGTCTGAGAAAATATCTCGTGCAGGATTGATTCTGTTGTGTAAGAAGACTCTTCCTAATTTTAATTCAGTGAATGTAGAACATCACAGTTTCTTGACATGATAATATGCAAGACTATGAATTTAAAAAAACAAAAATGGATAGTGAGATGATCGATCTTTTAGCCCTGGGTGATCACAGCAGGCACATGGTGAACTGAATTGTACGGAAACTATGAAGATAATGGAACAAACTAAGAACCCTAGCTATTATTTGCAGTTATTTTCCAGTTAAGCAAAACCTAGCTAGTAGGAGGTAGTTTCTGCAAACATTCATGCTTCACCCGATAACCAGCTGCAAATTTAACAAGATAATATTAAAATTAACTAAATAATAACCAAGATGTTAATAAGCTCTCAAGAAATTCATCAAATTAATTCACAAAGTAACAAAGGTCTGCTTTCGATTTTATACCTGGATAAACCGATTTATATCACATGAGTTAGAGATTTAGAGCTGACGATGGAAACGTCCGAAGGGATCGCATGATCCAACTACAGAGACGAAAACATAACCCACCATATGTCTGTGCGGATGATGTTTGACATATATATCTGATCAATTAGATCAATGCGATCCCTTTGGAAGCCTCCACCTGCACTACTGTATTCTTCAAAACCTTAGCTCTCAGAAGAAACATGCATATGGCATATATGGTGATCTAAGTCTCAGGAACTGGTTATTTGGGTTGTTGGGTTCTTGATCAGTTGAGTTATATACAAAAGGAAAAGGTTAGCTGTCTCTTATAAGCACAAGCTCCCTTTTTCTTCTGTTCATGCGTTTCATGTGATGGGAAGGTTTGCTTTCGCATGAGTCATGAGATGCTTCTTTTCCTATCTATCTAGCTACTAAATGTTAGCTAACAAGTAATGCTGGCGATCACACATCTTGTAATTAAACGTTATACGCGTAAGTGATCAATGATGCATACAACTAAACTAATATGGCGTGTCGCTATGTAGTACAAAAATGTGATCCCACTAATATTTTCTTTTTAAATGTTTCTTTTTAGGTTAACAAATATATGTACATATGTGGCCTACGGCATTGAATCGGTTCAAAAGTAATCAATCTCTAAACGGGGTATGTTAATTACTTGTAAGGGGAACCGACAAGATATTATGGAATTACATTTGCATGGTTATATAAAGCGAGTCCGCATCCTCTTTACGAGGATTCCGGGAATCCGTGAATTATATCCGTTCATCGTACATCGTGCGGTCATAAATTAATTTAAATATTTTTATTTAAAAATAAATATAAACAGTACTTGACAAAAATTGACCGTCTAATGTATGATAAATGGACACGATTCACGAATCCCTATAATTCTCATCAAAAGGATTTGGAGAGGATCCTGTTGGATATAAAGAAGGTAAAAGTTGTAATCACACAACTATTCTTGCTACCAAAAAACTCCGCATTATTCCCTCCATAGATGATGACACTTGACTTCCTCATTTATTTATTATTTTTAATTATTTTGGGCATATAAATACACGACTTATATTTATACTAAAAGAATACCGTTTTTAGAATAATGCTAGATAAACCAAATTTTTAGACAATATTTTCAAACTATGTGATGCGTTATCAATATGAAATAAACATGTTAATCAAGATTTAATAATAATTCAATTATTAATAACCACGTCTTATAATTTACAAAACTAATGCCTTGGATTGCGATCGAAAGAAAATGTGTTAATACAAAATTAAGGATCAAGGTTGCACAACTACTAATAGCAAATGCATAGTTTAATTTGCGTCTTAACTATGACTACCCTCTCAAGTCTCAACATTGAATATGACATATATTCGTTTTCAATCATTCATAAATAGGGAAAGTTTGAAATGTCTTTCTGAACGTCCACGTTAAATAAAATATCTAAGAGACGTAATCTCAATACATCACCTTGAAGTAAATTTGTTAAACTTTCCATCAATTCAGAAGGTGATCGGTGATATTTTTCTTCCATACAAACGATAATGAAGAAAGAGGGAATCCAAGTCAGGATCTCGAGCTTAGGTACCGATGCTCCTGATAAAGTGAGCTATAAAACTCTTTAAAGGGATATCCTCTCCTGAGCTAAGAGTGAGGATCCTCCTGAGCAAGCTTATCGAACCGTTTAAATTTTATCCAACGGTTATAAATTTTAAACTGCCCGATAAACTTGCTTAGGAGGATCCTTATCCTTAACTGAGGAGAGGATCCTGATCCTTACAAAAGTAACAATGCTTTTAAATTTAACGAATCGAGGTGATGTCCTTTCCGTCCAAAAAAAAAAAAGTTGATGTTTCTCTTAACAAATATAGTATAGAGGCTGTCATTAGGCCCAAATTACGGACCACCAACAAACGGTTAAAATTTGGGCCTTCTTTATCGACCCGTTTGAATTAAAGAAACCAAAAACAAAAAAAAAAACAAAACAAAATTGAGACCCTGCAACTCTCGCCTGTGCAGCTTTCTGAGTTCTGATTATTTCCCGCCCATCTTTGCCGCTCGTCAACTGAAGAAGAAGAAGAAGATGCCGGCCACCCACTTCGGCGTCAAGTACGCCGTACACATCATCACCTCCCACTTCGGCAATCTCGTCGCTGTAATCTCTCTCTCTCTGGCTCTCCAAAGCTGTCACCTTTTTGCCCTCTTTTTTTTACCTAATTTTTCTGTGATTATGAGTGATTAATGTGTTTCCGGATGCAGAAAGTGTGTGAAAGTCTTCTCAAAAGAGGACCCCTAACCCTAAAAATCCTAATTGGGTTCACGGAGCTCACCCCTCAGCAAGTCAAGAACTCCCTCCTCATACTAATCCAGCACAACTGCGTTCAGCCCTTCTCCGTAGACCAAGCAGGTGCTTCTCTCAAACCCTAACCCTAAAAATCTTACTGTTCGTTGATATTTTTGTGTCCCCTTTTGGGATTTGATTGATTTGATCAATGTGCATGATAAAGTGTGTGACTTGGTTTGTGAATGTTTGTTGTGAATGTGATTCAGAGGGTCCGAAATTCACTCAGTATGTAGCGCTGTTCGATAACATACTCCATCGAGGGAGGTTTTCCAAATTCATGACGGTTGTTTCGCAGGAGTTTGATAAAGAGGTTAGTTTTTTGCCTCTTTGGGTTTTGACTTTGGTTTGTTGATTTTATTTTTAAGGGATCAATTCTCAGATACTGCCTTTTGTTCATTTGTCTTGCAGTGTGAACTGGTTATTAAGGATTTGCTTGAGAATGGTAGGCTTACACTAAAACAAATAACTGAAGGTAACCCCATTTCTCGGTGTTTGATTGCATTTTTTATTGACTGTTTTTGCTTGAATTTACAACTAAGTGGGTGCATTACAATTGAGTGTACGACTAGTATCCGTTCCCATAAGTTGCTATGTTTTTTGTTTTGTAAATTAAGGGTTTTTGTTTTATTTTTCAAAACAGGAGAATATGCAGTTAAGGATACTGTTGAGAATAGCTTTCTTAAACTTGTGGACGCTCGTTTTGTGGAACGCTGCCCGGCTCCTGAAGCAGTTCTTGAAGAAGCAAGTAAAGACGCTCCAAAGAAGCGAGGTCCTAAGTTTTCTAAGGTAAAGATACTCTACTCATATGCTACAAAATTAAGAAAAGAGATATTTGGTTAACCACCTCCTTTAGTTGCACATTTTTTAGTTTGTTTTAAAAAAAATTGTGTATATTTATTAAATCATTTTTGGAATTTTAACAGATTGTTGAAGTACCAGAGACAATAGAACAACGTGTTGTAGCAGCAGCAGCACCTTCAGGAGCTATGAGATTTTCAATCCTGACAGATTCTGAAACCGATGCTCATGGGGGTAGTATGAGTACCGGGGACAAGGTTGGTGTAAGTATGGTCATTTGTAGACACCAAGGATAGTTTGTTCTAATATGCGAGTTGTTAAAAGGTTACTCTATCCTAATGTGCTATTTTCTGAACTTATAGCGCAAGCATGATGCTTTGGAGTTGGATGAAGAATTTGCTAATAATGAAATGGTTCTTTGGCGTGTTAATTTTGAGGAATTCATTCGCTGTCTAAGGCACAAGGTTGGTTTTCTTTCTGCTTTCTATTTGAATTATAATTATCCATTTATACTAATGAGAGCCGTTGGATTTTCTAGTTAAACAATATATGTTGAGAATGTTTTGGCATAATCTGAATTTTGTTTATGCGGATGCTCTGTATGCTCTATTGATACTAACTGGTAGACATAGTTAGGTTTTCGTTGACTAGCAGGTCAAGAGTGAGTTAAATGTTGCCATGCTTTTCGAAAACAATGGTTTGCATTTGAGTTCAAAGTTCAAACTTTTCTCTCTTTTGTAATTATAAGGTAGCGTTTGGTTCAAGAAAATGAACCTTTGATTAGACTGAACATCCAAATGGGTATTGCTTGGTTGACGAAAAGGAATTAATTATGTAAAGGGCAATCCTCTGTGGAATGTCCAAATACTACCTGAGTTCTTTCTTTGCACTATTAATTGTGTTCCTATACTCGACCTTTATTTTTTTATGAGATGCATTCCTTTTTATTTTTATTTTACTGCATAGTCTACCTGAAGTGAGAATAAATTTTCATATTGTGTCTAGGTTTGCGTTGAGAATGTGAGAGCACGTCTGGATGATGGAGCTGCACTTGTCTTAAGGGCAATGCTTAAGTCAACTAGAACTGCAGAAAAGAAAGTAAAGACAGAAAATTCAGGTAAACTGGAAGTTTGGATTATTGTGTGGTGGATTGGTTATTTTCAGTTCAATTTCTATCGGCCAACAAAATGTTGATTCAGAATTAGTGTGGCAGTGGCAGTGGTAATGAGTTTAGAAATAACATGAAACCTTAATGATTTCTATAGGCCAAGAAAGCGTTGATTCAGAATTACTTAAAATACAAACAATTCAATGATAGTAATTGGGGAGGAGTATGACCAAGCATGAAAGCTTAATAAATGAAACCAAGGAATAGTTTCATTCATTGTTTTGCTGATTGATTTTGCAGTTCCTGTATCATTTAGTACTATTTATGAGGAGGTGATAAACAGTGAAGCTGGTCATAATTTGACATGTGATCGCATCAAAGCTTCCCTCAGCCTGTTGTGCGATGAAAGAGATGTAGATGAGGATGAGTCGTATAGTGTTGGTACAATCCGCTTCTTCTCATACAATTGATTTCTGTTTTTGTTTTTTTTTTTTACTTCTTTCTTATGGATAATATAGTAATAGTTTGTACTGGGTTTTCATTGACACATTTATTTCTTGTACAGACTTGAAGAAAATTCTTGAGCTGGCTCAGAATGATGAGGTTTTTTCTGACTTTTTGTTCTTTTAAGATAATATGAAAATTCATTTTTATTCACCAGGACCGATATCCAAGTACCTTTCCTATTCTGCAGGTGGAGTCGATTGTTTTGAAAAGATTTGGGAGAGATGCTTATAAAATATTTCGGCTACTGTCGACTTCAAGTCGTGCACTTGAGACGGATAAGGTAATAACATTGTTATGAGTTCCCTCTCTGGGAACTCCGAATGTTTCCTCCATATCATTACAATTTTTTATATATTGCTCTTCTCTGAACTCTGTATGATGAATTATTCAGTTCACTACGAGCGTTGGCAAAATGACCATGGAATTTAACGTGTTTGAAGCGAGTCGAGGTTTTTGTTGTTAGAATAGCACATTTGATATTTTGTTTACTTACTCCAGTACCTTACAGATTTCAGATATGACACTGGTTGAAAAGAAGGAAACTCCCACAATTCTGTATAAGCTGTGGAAGGATGAGTACTTGCTTATGGAGGTAAAGCACTTCCTTTTTACGTCCCACGCGCACGTGCACACGCATTCACAACATTTCATCTCGTTGCAGAGATTAGCTGTGACGGGAGCCAGACAGGCACAGTTCTTGGTGTGGAAGGTAAACAAGACCATTGTATGGAAACATGTTTTAGACGAGATGTTCCACGCCGCGCTGAATCTGACTCTTCGACTGGCATATGAGGATGAACAAATTAGAGAGGTTCGTGAAAATTTGGAATGTTTAGGTTCTAGTTGGTTCAGTTTTGAAAGGGTTCCGGTTCGTAATCTGAACAACGAAGTTGTCTCATATTGCAGGTACAACTTCTCCCGGCGCACAAGCGAACGGGGCCATTAGGGAGACAATGGCAACGATTTAGAAATGTGGTTTATGTTATGCACGCAACCCTTTTGAAGATTGATGATGCTATCATGCTCTTCCATGACTTCTGATTCTACACTAATTGTAACTCTTTTTATTATTATTTATTAATAATAAATCATGTTCAATTTTTTATGAAAACTTCAGAGTGTTTCTTGTAAAATCCGTTGGCAGAGTTTCTATAAACGGTTTTAAAAATATTCATGAAACTATCAATATTTCCGTTGAAATATCTGAAAAATCAAGGGTCAATATGAAAATGGGCGTGAAATGCTTTATCAGCAAGATATAAGAAAATGAATGAATATCAACGATACTTATCAATTCACTACAAAAACCCATCACAAATTTTGAACTTTTGAATTATTTTTATTTTTAATTTTCTACTTTCGACTAAATCTGAATGAGCTGGTGTACCCAACCCGTTGCAATTTTCCTAATTTATATTGAAAGCAAGCGATATTGGTATATTCATTCATATTTTTATAAATTTCCGTATCGATATTTTCACTTATATCCACTAGCCATAAAGCGTTTTCTTGATTCAAAAACATAATCAGAAACGTTTTTAGTTGTCAAAAAACACTTATCCCATATGGAATTGTGCCAACCATGTCATGTGTAAAAAAAATGACAAACCATTTCAAATTGGATCATATAAAAAAGCAAAGTTCGTGTTTCATAACTGAGTCCCAAAATTGTAGCAGCAGATTACCATTTGCAAAAGACAACTAAACTTCACCAATATATTTTAGCAGACTTACTGCACACTTGGACCTCTGTCACAAAATTTTCTATACAAAACCTGTTTTGCCATCAGCATTCTAATGTGTAGCCTTTTCCCTAATAAGATGCAAAAGCAACCGGTTTTACTGCCGGCTTCTAACTCACTCTGCTATGGGCGATGTACTGTTATCAGAAAACTCGGTCGTTATGGCCAGATTAGCGTCTCCCAATCGATCGTTGCTGCTTCGATATGCCTCTTTCGTCACCCCATAGTAGACTGGTATAGTGCCGCCTGCGGAAAATGTGACGAAGTTCCAACCAAATGCTGAACCGCCCACAATGTAGCTTCCCTGTAGTTTGCAATCAACTGGTTTCTTATTTGCGCTGAGAGGAGCCGGTCGAGTACTGTTACCTTGCACAGAATTTTGAACTGAGCACCTTGGTTGAAGCTGCCGCGGCCCTTTCCCATCTTGGTTTTCTTTCGCAGGCTCGCTGTCACGTGACGGATGCTGATGTTCTGGCACAAACTTCCTCTGTGTGCCGGTATCCTTGGCCATCTGTTTGTGTAGCTCCATCAAAAGCTTCAGTTCTGCAAGTTGCATGTTTACATGGTTTTGTCAAACATGCATCCGAAACTAATTTTAATTCAAATCGACTTGCTGCACATCAACTACAACCCATGAAACACTGAAGGAAATCGATCAGCCTATCGTGCTTTCGCGCGAGCATAGCCACAATGCTGAATGCTTCAAGTTCAAACTATCCGGGTAATTACAAGTGGAGTTTCAGATGAAGGAACACCGCTTATACGAGAAGCCTCGATGAAAAGTGAGTCCAAGCACAGATTGTAGGCCAAGTGCTCCATGAACATATATGGAATGCAATTATGCATTTATAAAAACTCACCCTTTCGAATTTCATCAGCCGCTTTACAATTCCGAAAATCCGGTGTTCGAAGAACCTGCATACAGATCAAAAATTGATCTTCCACAACATTAGTGATCCAAAAATAAACAGAGAAAATCTGGCGTGGAGTTCAATCAATATTATACAAAACCCTCAAACATTTATACTGTTCTCTCTCTCTCTCTCTCTCTCTCTCTCTCTCTCTCTCTCTCTCTCCCTCCTTTTAGCAAATAAATTGTGGGCAAGAAATTGCCTAAACTTCCAAAAGAAGCAAAACCCATGAAGCAAATCAATGCATTCATCTTCTAATTCAAGAAAATCACATGATTAACAGATACCAAATGCCAAAAACACATCACACACCAACCCCACAAAGCCAAAAACCCACAAAAATATAAAAATATAAAAAATGTAACAGAGACCCATTAAAGCAAATACCAAAACTTGAAATAAAAAACATAAACTTTGTTACCTCAATAAATCGGGGACGAAGCCGATGAACGAGAGCGCGAATTTTGAAATGTGGGGAGTGGTGGTGGAGGTCCATGTTGAAATTGGTGGTGGGCTTTCGTTTCTTGGGGCGAGGAGGAAGAGATGAAGTGGTGGTGGATTTGGGTTTGGGTTTTTGTTGGGCGGAGCTCGGTGGTCGTGGGGCGCCATGTGGCCTTGCTGTTACGTGTCCCCTTGCGATTTCAACACCTTTTGGTTTTGCTACTTCCATGGATTTCTTTTCTTTCCACTCGAGATTGACGAAAGCGGTGACCCTTTCCGCAAGGTGTCGTTACGAAAAGAAATGTAGAAACTGGGGATCTCTTATCTTAGTCATTCAGTGCTGTCAAAAATTATTTAAAATTAAGTACAACTAGTAGCTAATGAAAATTGACTACATGATAAACGATTAGAATGTGAGAATCTCTAATATCACAATGAGAATCCAAAAAAATCCTTATCCGTTGTAATATTGTTGTCGTACGACAGTTTTCGTTGGGCCATACTGCTGAAAGCCTGAAAATACACCATGGGCTTTCTTATGTCCCCAAATATCGGAGAAAGCATTGGCCCATATTATGAAGAAGACTTTTCAGTGTTTTCAGAACACGTTTTTGCACATTATATGTTATAATATAAGTGATTAGAAAGATAAAATTTCAACCACTTGTATTATAACATTTTTGATATATCGAGTTGTGTTTCCTGCAATTTGAAAAATTCCTCCATATTATGGCCCTCTCCTTTTGTTATTTTGTTACATAATTAAATTGAGAAGGAATTAAATTATAGATGTATCATAATTTAACTAAATACTCGATAGTATGAGAAGTTTTTTGGTGTAATTGTCACGATATCATTTAATATTATCAATCAATTCATGATATAACACGTCTTTTTGTTTATTGATGTTACACCTATAGTATGAAAAGTTTTTCGGTGTAAGTATATAACATGTTTGTTTATTGATATAATTAATCTCCTAAAATACTTTTTGAATCATAAGTATTTTTCTCAATAAGCATTTCCAAGCTTGTGTCACTACAAAATTTGTAGTTATAGAATATCGAGTCAATCCAAGTTGCTTCGCTCCTATTTATACATATGCAAGAGTGCTCTCTCCCAATTCTCGCAAAGCAAAAAACTTTATTAGCTTGAGATCGTTTTTTAGTGTTGTCATGAAACTAGCTATGACTTTTTACTTACTGGTTATTAGTGTACCAAGTCACGGCCCCATTGGATGTTAGCTCTGCAGCCTCTGCTGGACTTAGGATAAACAGTTACTGATAAAATAATCGTTTGTGGTTACACTAAAATAAAGCACTAAAGAAATTTGATATATATTATTGAAGGAACCCTAGCTGATGAGCACGTAGATTCTATAATGGCAGCTCTTTGAGTTGTAATTGATATATGCTTACTAATTAATATAAGATTTTTTTTAGTATATAGTTGTGGGCGTCATGTGTTGCACATGTGCAAAATATTTAGTCCAATAATTTTGAAATGAATTTCTTTAATTTATTTTCTTAAGGATTTGTCGTGGCGGAAGTTCATGTTTATATATAAAGTTTCTTTTTAGGAAAAATTAGTATCCGGTCTTTAATTTCTAATGTTCATTGACTAAGACCTTATTAGTTTTTAGATTTTGATCAAAGTCCATAGCATTAATATATTAATGAATTACATGTAAGTTACATAATTTTTATAATAAAAATTAATAATTGATTTAGAGTTTTAATACTCACACCCTTATTAAACTCCTATTAATTTCAATTCAAACATTTCCAAAATATAAAAAATAGAATCAGAATAAGTTTGTACCCATTAAATTTTTATAAAATAATGATATGTACCCATTGACACACCCGAACCCGTAGGTAGGGCGTGCTGGCCGTCACGTGAGCGTGACGTAAGCCATGTGCACTGTGCGGAAGCAGGATCAATTCAAAATACGAACCAATTAAAACCGAAACACTAGCCAAACTAGTGTACAAGGAGTGTGAGATTCAATATTACAGAGCATAAGGTCTCCGTGCAGTCAAGCAAAGAACTGAATAGAAATAACACCCGAAGGTGGTCCTACATAGATGGGATTCTGTCAGAACGTCCGTTAAGCTCCTCGTATGCCACCAACGAACGCTACCTAATACCTGGAGGGGCGAAAAACATAAAACTGAGTGGGTCAGTAAAACAATTCTTTTCAAAACCTTTCCTTTCAAAAGTACTAGCCCCTCGCCGTAAAACCTGTATAATTTCCCAGAAATAAAGTATATACTCATATATATCTTTCTCAAAATCCGCTGCAAAACAAGTATGTATGAAAGTATGCATATGTCATGCCAAAGTATCAAATGAATGCCAAAGCATCTATGTGAATGTGATTGAATATTCATATCTCATCTCAGCCCTCGGCTGTACATAGCTCATATCGTACTCAACAACTCATATATCTCATAATCATCATATCAAATCATATATATATATCCTGCACACATATCAATACCACCTCTAGTGGTCTGCACAACATCACTGATAATAAACTAATATGCTCTAGTGCTACAATCACGTGAAGACTGAGCGATAAATCGCGGGTCACCTACGAGTCGAACCCACCTATAGTGGCCTATTCGACAGGACTGAGCACCTAACTTGGATCCAAGGCGAGCATGCGGTGCGGGAGGTGAACAACACATGAAAGACTGAGCCCCTCTCTGGGCGTGAGCACTAATATCAGTGTGCAGGTCTATGAGCTCTAATCATATCACATTACATTTCAACATTCGTTCACAACAACTAGCATATAAACTTACCTGCCACTTACCTGTGCGTCCTCAGCACCGACAGTAATATAAACAATCAATAATGCATAATTAAACATATAGATACCTTGCATGGCATTTCATATCACATTCATAACACATTTCATTTAAACTGATTTTTCTGGGCAAAATTCATTTATATAGGTATATACGGAAAACAAAACTGCCCACTCACTGGTATGTAGACGGGTCGTAACCTCTGTGCCTAGCCTGGCTACGCTCGTCCTCAGGATAGGTCTCGCCTATATGAGAAGTAACTGAATTAACGTTAATTTACGCACATAAACGAAACCTTTGGAATAACTTCTCATACATTGCTCAAATTGGGTATATGAATATACCACCGTGACCTACACAATCTCAGGAACATCCCCATATTTTTAGAAAAATTTTCCGACCACCCACGCGCCGCCACGCGCCGGCGACGGCACGGCCAGACGCGCCCCCACGCGCCGCCACGTGCACTGCACACTGACGGCGTCAATTAACGCCGTCAGGAATATTCTGGGAATATTCCGTTAACTTCCAACGGTTACCGTTAAAACTAACTGACGACGTTGGAATATTCCGTCAGACTTGACGGAATATTCCGTCGTCTTCAACCTCGCGACTCCGGCGACCGTCGCCGGTGCCGGAAAACCGGGAAATTTTCAAACTTCGATTTCTCAGTCATTTCTACACCATTTTTCATGCAGTTTACACCAAAATGAAGATCTCAACTTATAGAACACGATCATACCAATTTAAAGCTCTAAAAGTTACGAAATCTCACCGGCAAAATCCAAGAAAATCCGGCCAAACTCTGTTCTCACGATCCCGACGTCCGAATCCTTCAAACGAAACACTCTGAGCCTCCTTAGGACCTCACTAAGCTTCCTAGAAGCTTCAAATCTCCTAAAAATCACGTATCAAAAATTGCATGAACAGTAGCTCATTCGGGATTCAATGGTTTCACGTGAAAATGGAAGAGTTCTTACCTGTAATGGGTATGGTTGTGATCGTGGAGTCCTTACGAGCACAGTGGACTCATTTGTAGCTTCGATCCGTGGGGTTTAGAGTGTTCTTGGGTGCGTCCGTACGGTATGAGGGAGAGAGAGAGTGAAACCGAGAGTAAGAGAAAGAGAGAGTGTCGGTGGAGTGAGAGAGAGTGAGGGTGAGGTGTACTTGGGTCACCAATCACCTACAAGGACCCATTTTGTGATTGGTTCCAATTAATTAGGGTGTGTGAATAATTGGACCACTTCACACACACATACAAATCAATAATCCCGCAAGGGTATTTCTTAAATTCACGTCCCTAGTGACGTAACATCAGAACGGGCTGTTACACCCATTCTTAAATATACCAATTTGCTATATGAAAAATGTACCCTTTTTTTAATATAAAATGTATCCATTTTTTATATAAAATTCATTCAATCTTTTCTCTAATCTATTTTTTAAACTTATATGGGTACATTCTATTTTGTTGATTTAAGAATGTATCCATGTCAAGTTTAATAGAAGAAATGCTTAATAATTATTAAGCCTAATATATTCTTTTTTTGTGTTTTTGAAAAATGTACCCATGTTTTGGTACAATAATGTTTTGGTTAGTTTTTTTATGAACGTACCCATGTATACACATAATATATTGGAGAGTATAATTTATCTTTAATATTTTTAATCCCATAAATTATGACATTAATGTTAGGGACTTCGATCAAAAACTAAAAATCACAAAGGTTTTAGTCAAAGAACATTGATAGTTAGGGACCGCATCCAAAATGTCCCTTGTTTTTATTGTGATTTCTAGTTTGATTCTGTTCTGGCCTTGCTAGTACAAGTTTTCATCTGCAATAAAGAGAGAATTTTCAATGTCGAAATGCATATTAAGGGTGACGGACTTCAGTTAATCACACAGTGAATGAATTATAATTAATTGACATTAAACTCACTATTTATAGTAGTCCAACGTAAGAGTTCTTACTTATAAATGAACATAAATAACTCTAGCATGTAATATTAAGTGACTCCTAGCTAGGACATATAAGGATACGTCAAACATCTTAATCATTTTACTACATTTTAACATTTTTATTTTTTGGAATACTAGATACGTCCCGTTTTAATGTTACAACTTGTATGTTGGCATTGTACTGTGTTGTATATTTGGCTTCACTACTAGAAATTATTGTTTGTTCGACGAAGTTTTTTTGTCTGGCAAATTGTCGTTACCAAACATTATGCCTCTGTTTGTTGAGCAAAAACGAACAACGTTTAGATTTCTTCAAAGGCTTTTGCCTGACGAAAAAAATTCGACAGATAAAGCTTTAATCCTCAAGTAAAGTTTTCGCGCTAAGGAAAAACATTTGTGCATAAGTTTATGTAAAATTACTGTAGTGATCCGAAACAGTAGTTATTTTTTATAGAAGTACTTAGTGCATTTATATCAAAATCTTAGACTATTATGTGAAGTACTGGAGGTAAGTTCTAACACGGCTTCTCGGTGTTAGGTAAAAAGATGAAGAAAACCCTTAGTTTGTAATGTGTTTGGTGAATTCAGATTCAAGGCAACTACTAAATTTCCAAATTGATGATCGAGGTCAACACATTTAAAATTAATTTAAGAGGTTGTTGCTTTAAAGTGTTCGTGTTCAACTGGCTTTTGGAAAAAGAAGCCACAGAAACCGCAAAGTTACTTCCAGTCCCGCTTTATTGCATAACACAAGTCTAAATAAGCACCTACGTACATATTATGAATGTTAGAAAGTTGACGTTATCACTTACGTTTTATTTGTTTAGTATACTAATTAACATGGATAGTGCTATTTTGGCACACAAAATTGACGCACGTATTGACACATTTTTTAACATGTGGATTTTGTCACTTTATGTGGATCTCACTTGTATTTGAAAATGTTTCAGCAAATGTGTAAGTTTTGTGTGTGTGTTAATTAGTATATTGGAGAGTGCTAAGGATCGAGACTCACAAAGTGGGACTCTCCTTGAGCTCTATGTCACCTTACAGTTTAACGTAAATTTACGTGCCAACATTATAAAATATTATGCAAAAAACATAAGATGTTGGAGAGTCCATGAAGAGTCCCACTTCTGAGAGAGTCTCCTTAGCATTTATCTCGAAGAGTATGTCGACTAGAGACTGTGTCAATAAATGTGTCAGTTTTTCACGTACAAATATTTTTTTTATTTGGAAAACACTCCCCATGTCAGTCTAATTAAGTACCATTAGAACAAAGAAAAGTATTAGAAACTTCACAAACTAGTAGCTAAAACACAGTAAACGACTCCCAATAAAAAGCATGCTAGTGTCTCTAAAAAGGTATATAGTTAATATGAAAGCAACAAAATAATTCTAAACTTGGACTATTGTCCCTAGACATAATATTTTCAATCTTTTACTTGCTTGACAAGTTAAGAATCTAACAACATGATATTTTCAATCTTTTACTTGCTTGACAAGATTAAGTATTCTCACTAATAAAGGATCAGTTCAACCTAGGTATATTACGTACCTATATATGCTTAGCTCCATTCGTTTTGGACGCATGACAACTCAGAACTGGTAGTTGACATTGTCTAGCTATGACTTGATAACTGTTTCGTGTGAAGAATAATATAAGACACATATTAAAACGAAAAATGAAAGAAAATAACTTATGTTAGTGTGAATATATGAATCACACATTTAAGAAAGAATTATTTTAATTGATACTGCAGAATAATGTTGGGAGTGAGATATAATAGTAAAATTTGTTTTAAGCGGTAAATTGACACTGTCAATTCATAGTGGATTAATTCCTCATTCTTTGCCAAATCCAATAAGTTTTAGTTGTGTACCCTTGATCAGTATTCCACTTATCGTTAATTAATTAGTCCTCGGAAATAGTCATTTTTACGTCTTTATCTTTTTATTTTTTATTTTTTAGATTTTAAAATGAAAAATGTTATTGACACTTTCAAAAATTTTCATTGTGCATTCTTTATAAGTATATTTTTCTTTCTATATATCAAAAGTTTGAAGTGAACAATAAAAAATTTAGATTGCCAATAAAAATTCCCTTTTAAAATAATCCATGAATGTTTTTTAGGGAGTTTTATCAAAACACTCCCGGTACTGTTCACTTTTAACGAAAAATCACATTTTTACTTTTAACTGTCACTATTCACTATACCTTTAAAAATGGCTTTTCATTAAAAAGAAAGTTTTTTTGGACTTTTCGTTAGTTTTCCTTTTTTTTTTTTAACCTTTGGGAGAATTTTCAGTTTAAGGGAAATGCTAAGAAGACTCTTTGAGAGTGCGACTCTCCATGAATAATATGCCACCTCATGTTTAGTATAATGTCTTATATTATTGGCACGAGAATTAACGTTAAACTATAAGGTGACATAAAGTCATAAAGAGTTACACTTTGAGAGAGTCTCCTTACCATTTCTCTTCAGTATAAAATTAAAGTATATATATGTACTTCGAATTCTTGGATGTCCTGCAGATTGAGAGTTCATAAAAAGTCTCACTCTTAAAAGATTTTCCTTAGCATTTCTCCTTTCCCAAACGTGTCAAAGTCAACTTTAATTTTCTTTTTTCGGAAATTCAACTTTAAATATGAAATTAGTAAAGGAATATGGAGATGATTAGGAAGTGTTGAAAACATTGGCAATGTTGAAACCGTTGGCAGTTTAATGAAAGTTTTTTCAATACACACACAAAGTGATGTAGACTTTGGAAATAAAGGTGATTGTATTTTCAAAGTCATGTGCTATAAATTTCAAAGTGTAAGAATATGTTCGTATGAAGTTGCTCTATAAATAGAGCACTCCGACTGCTATCAAAATATATAGAGTAAGAAAGGAAATATCAATAACATCGGTATCTATTCCTCCCTATTTTATTTGTCATCCTCTTGTGCTATAGTTACAGTGTAATATTTTACACCTGCTTCGCTCATATCACTAGTAAATGTTATCTCTCTAACTTTGACCTATTTATAACAGAAAGATACTTGTACTAAAATAATCACCTTGGAATTAGTATACGAGAGCATGTGGCAGAAAACTCCATTTTATTCTTCATACTTCGCATGCATGATTTTTAACATTGAAATTAATCTCTGCTGACTAATCAATTTTGGTACTTTTAAAACGTTTCATTATATATATAGAAAAAGAACAAAGGAAATGAAAACTGGTGATTATATGTGACATCCTACAATTTTGACCGGAAAAAGAATCAAGACTGAGACTCTTGCCACGAGGGATGAGAACGTTCGTCCCCGCCTTGTCCTTTGAACCGTTCTAAGGCTCAGGCAAAGCTAGATAGAAGTTCATGCAGAGCACAAGTTTTTTATGTTATCCTATGTTATGTACACACATATATACAATGGTGGATCTATGATTTGAATATTGGGGGTTCTAGTGTTAAATACAAGTTTTTTAGATAAGAACAGAGCGCGAAACGTTCAAAAAAAAAATCAGTTTATTCACTTGGTAGGGTTGTTATGCCCATGTCAATAGTTATATGCCTAGTAAAATGCATTACATCAAACATTTAGTAGACACAAAAGAGACTCGTACCAAACAATCGGATGGTCCTCATCAAAAGACCTTTACATGTATATTTTCTGGACTCGGGTGGTCCTGAGACCACCTTGGTTCCTTAGCTACTTTCATCCGCCCCTGCACACATATCTACATACATACACATATACATACACACACACACACACACACACATATGCATTTTATAGCAGCATCCGTCCCTGCACCTTGGTCCATAATTCCATCTGCCCGTGCAAACTTATTAACAACATTATGTAAAAGCATACATGTGATTTCTTTTATAAAATGTTTGTTTCTTTTCAAAAAAAAAAAAATAAAAAAAAAAAAAAAATAATAATAATAAAAAAAAAAAAAATATATATATATATATATATACACGGTCGATGTCGTTGATATTGAAACTTACGACTCTTGATAAATGGTCGATATGATCATTATTAGAACCTCAATATTTTAACTGTAACGTAGAAGTACTCTCCTAGATCCTTAACTTGTTATCAGTTTCATGATGCAAAAATTGGAAAAATAGATAACGTGCATTATGGACTTGATGGATAGGAAACCAATCTGGTGTTCAACAAAACAAAAGGAAGGTAACTGATGCAGTCGTTACAAAATTGGTTCAAACGTGAAAACCATGCCAGTCCGTTATGTATTGAATTTATGCAAGATCGTCAACTGTTGAATTCAAATATGTAATTGTTGTCAAGTCGTCAGTAAAAGCATGCATGAAACACATAATTTTTAGATAATTCCCTCCAAACTGATGCACGTTTGTTTCACAGCCTCCATATGGAAAATTCTCATATGGGGCTTCTGGTCAAATATGGTCAAACAAAAACTGCACGTAAAAGGAGAAAAATTAATCCTAACGTTTGTATGCTATTGGACAAACAAATGCATTATTTTCATGCGATCAAACACAGAAGCTCATGCAACCGAATTCTCAGTAAAGGTAAAAGTCTTGCATTAAGTGCTTAAACGATTTTCATCAATTGTATGCTATTGGAGAGAAATGCATTATTTACATGCGATCAAATGCGAAAGTTTATGCAACCCAACTCCTAGTAAAGATGAACGTCTTGCATTAAGTGCTTAAATGATTTCCATCAGTTGTATGTTATTAGACAAATGCATTATTTTCATCCGATCAAACACGGAAGTTCATGCAACCAATCTCTCAGTAAAAATAAAAGTATTGCCTTAAGTGCTCAAACGATTTCCATCAATTGTATGCTACTGGACAAATGCATTATTTTCGTACAATCAAACACGAAAGTTGATGCAACCGAACTCTCGATAAAGATGAAAATTTTGTATTAAGTGCTTAACGATTTCCATCAATTGATTTTGAATCGGATACGTAATCATTTTACATATGCACATTGTTAATAAACATCTGGTTTTGCGACATTATTCGATCATGTTGTTGATAGTGATAACCACTAAAATATTTAAATTTGAGTGTTTTTTAGAGTAATATATATAAATATATCACATGTACTTGATGGGTAATATATATTTGAGGTATCTTCTGTATTATTGAAAGAATCATCTTCTAATCCATTAAATGTGAGTCTCGTTTTTAAAGTATGAAACCATGGCATGTAAATCTCGAGTGTACTATTACTATAAGTTACAATTCTTATATTATAAAGTAAAAACGTTAATGCTTAATATATATTTTGTAAGAGTAACGTTATTAAACACACAAAATTGACACATGTTTTAACATCGACTTCTTTTTTTTCATCTTATACATATGATCGGAGTGTATTTTTACGTCACCATTACTGTCAGATTAATTTTATTTTATATCACTTTAATTAAATGACATAAAATTGGAGTTGCTCACAAGTTTTAAATAAATATTAAGCTTTGGAATGCAGCAACTGATTAAAAAAAAAATTGAAAAAGAAAAACTAATCAAAATGTCTTTCTGGTCTACAAATCAGTTGTTGACTGGAACCACAGCCGTCACCTGGTACAGGATAACAATATTCGATGTTATAAAACTAAACTGAAGGAATAGTCTTCAAAAAAAATGTAGTACTATCCATAAATTCACTTTTACTTCTCGCATATCCTTTTAAGTTTTTGGTCGTCGAATCGAATGAATTAAAAAAGATCAATAGTAAAAATTAACAATTATGTGTAAAAGGTAAAAATAGATGTGTAAATAATATTAAAAAAAAAAAAAAAGAATAAGAAAAAGAAGGGACGGTGTTCCGACGTCCACACAATGACAGAACACTTTTCACCGCAAGCCCAGTGCTTGTATGAATTGATGATCAAATCCATGACAAAACAAAAGCGGCTTTTCAACAAGGGCAAAAATGAAATAAACGCTCGATAACACACTTTTACTTTAACAATAGAGTAGAGAATTTTAACTTTGATGCGTATAATAAGAGAACACACTTTTTTAATAAACTTAGCTAAATGCGCATCTTCAAAAGTAAAGATCTAACTAAAGTGTAAATACGGACACAATATTCTCATCAACTGCCCTAACTCACAGCTGGAAAATTGTAACCATTTGTTTGCCAACTTAGTACAACAATCAAGAATGAAAAGCATAGATGTGGAATGGGAATGAAGGAACCAGCTAAGGTAAACCTTCACATCCATTCAAAGGAAGGTAAGGCCCGGCCCTTAAAAAAAGCCACGTCATGAAAGTTTTGTAGGTCATGGTCAAAACTTCCGAGTTTTGTTTTTTGGTCCAAATTAAACTCAATCAGCATATCCCCTCTCCTCCTCCTATAAATACTCCCTCCATTCTCTTCTAATACTCACAAACATACAAGCCTACCTAATTACTACAACAACGTTTTCAGAGACATACAGAGAGAGAGAGAGATAGAGAGAGAGAGGGAGAGAGAGATGGAGACCATTGTTCTAGGTTTTGTCATCGCCATCGTCATGGCACTTCTGTATGTTTTCTGCAGATTAATATTTTCTTTCTGGGTTTTTCCAGTTCTTGCGTACAGGAAGCTCAAGAAAAATGGGTTGGATGGTCCATCTCCAAGTTTTCCATTCGGAAATCTGAGTGAGATGAAAAAGAAGATCATCAATGTTCAAAGTTCAAATATCTCCCATGACATACACTCAACTCTTTTTCCTTTTTTTACTCGATGGCAAAACTCTTTCGGTAAGTAAACTCACACGTTTAAGTGCCCGTTTGATAACCATCTCAGAAAACTTTTGCACGTTCATTCATGTCAATAAGTGACAAATGTTTGTATAAAATGATTGATTTGTGTTTGTGTATATTTGCAGGAAAGATGTTCGTTTATTGGTTGGGGACGGAGCCATTTTTGTACATAGCAGATCCAGAGCTACTGAAAAAACTGTCTACGGAGGTGACAGCAAGGAACTGGGGGAAGCCTGCGGTGTTCCGACGCGATAGATCCCCGATGTTTGGTAATGGCCTAATCATGTCCGAAGGCGATGACTGGGTCCGTCACCGCCATGTTATCACTCCTGCTTTTAACCCAACAAACTTGAAGGTATATATACCTCTCTCTCTCTATCTCTCTCTCTCTCTCTCTATCTATATATATATATCAAACACATAATGTATTAGATACAGTACTGTACTTAATGCTTTGCCCATTTCTACTTTCGTTTTGTTTATGTGTAATTTATAAACAAACCAGGGCAAAACATTATATTCCACAAAATGAATATAAAACCTTAAGTAGTGAAGCATTTGTTCTTCTAGTGCTTTGTCTTTTAACATTTTTTTTATCAAACCCACTAAATTATATGCCATGTCCAATCAATGTACAGGCAATGGCGAGCTTAATGGTGGAGACCACCAACAAAATGCTAGACAACTGGGTGACTCTAATAGATTCCGGAACTCAAGAAATCGACGTCGAGAGAGAAATCATAGCAACCGCCGGAGAAATCATCGCCAAGACCAGCTTTGGCATCAGCGACCAAAGTGGCCGCCCAGTGTTCGAAAAACTAAGAGCATTGCAAATGACACTCTTCAAAACGGTTCGTTTTGTGGGAGTTCCTTTCGGAAAAATGTTGCACCCTAAGAAAACCCTAGAGGCCCGAAAACTTGGGCAAGAAATTAACCAATTGTTCTTGTCACTCATTGACGAAAGGCGAAAATCAGTCAGAGGGTCGACGCCGCAGCACGACCTGCTTGGCTTGTTGCTTAAACAGAGTGAACAAGGAGGCTTCACAAAGTCCTTAACCACACAAGAACTAGTGGATGAGTGCAAGACATTTTTCTTTGGAGGTCATGAGACAACTGCATTGGCAATCACATGGACAATGTTGCTTCTGGCCACCCACCAGGATTGGCAACATCAGTTGAGAGAGGAGATTAGGGAAGTGGTCGGAGATAAAGGAATTGATGTGAACATGCTTTCCGGACTAAAGAAGGTAAAACCTTTTTCTTTCTATCTTTTTGTTTTGTCCGATAAGATGCGCTTATTCAAACACCATCAGATGGTACAGTAACACATAAAGATTTGTTCATAATTCAAACGTGGACATCATAAACAGAAAACGCTTCTCCAATAAAAGATATATCCCTGAACATTGTCACGACGCGTAAATAAAAAAATGAGAGTTTTAACGAAACACTCCCGGTACTGTTCATTTTTAACGAAAAACACATTTTTACCTTTCCTTGGTACTATTCACTACACATTTATTTGTCATTTTTCATTAAAACTAAAGTTTTTTTTTGGACTTTTCGTTAATTTTCCTTAAAGAAAAAGTCTAAGTTACTCTTTTTTTTTCTCTTTCTATATGTCACACATTTGTCTCATCATTTTATATCATGCATGCATGCGTTGTTATAAACTTATATATATGTGGTGCATCAGAATTTCTATAAAGATAAAGTCTAACCTAATCAATCTATAAATATAGAATCAATGATGGTCTCCATGTAAGTCGTTAACTATCTCATCGAGTTAATTAATGGCTGCTTAATCAACTTGATTAGATAATTACTTGGTCGTCAAGCTGTGGGTACTTGTTAATTAAATAACTAAAGAAAAAAGCGGCTTCCAGATTCTGTCTGTCCAAATATGCAACTCTGAAACCCTAAAACAAGGAAAGAAAAGAAAACAAGGTCAGACCTATTTGGTCAAATTGTCAACGGTCAAACAACAGAGTGATACATTTGACCACAGTCCACGCTTTTGGCACGTGGGAAAGGTACTCATGATATTCCCATTTGCATCCTGTTTGGGAGAGAGATTAACAAATCACTGTCACATATAGTAACAAAGCAGCACATTTATTTATTTTTTTATTTTTTTGCGCGTGTAGATGTTTGAGTATATTAATATTGATAAGAGAACTAATTGGTTGCGATTAATTTAATCATGCAGATGGGATGGGTGATGAATGAAGTCTTCCGACTGTACCCTTCGGCACCAAATGCACAAAGGCAAGCCAAAGCCGACATTCAAGTGAGCGATGATTTGTCCATTCCGAGGGGAACCAACATGTGGATTGACATCGTCGGCATGCACCACGACCAGGCCCTGTGGGGTGAGGACGTCAACGAGTTCAAGCCGGAGAGGTTCAAGGACGACATCCACGGCGGGTGCAAGCACAAGATGGGGTACTTGCCTTTTGGGTTTGGAGGGAGAATGTGCATTGGTAGAAACTTGACGTTCTTGGAGTATAAGATAGTTCTAACCCTAATTCTAACTAGGTTTTCTTTTACCATCTCTCCCACTTATTGCCACTCCCCTTCTATTGTGCTCTCTCTGAGGCCTTCCGATGGCCTGCCCCTAGTACTCCAGCCCCTCTAGGCACTTGGGCCCTACGATCTTATCACATGTTCATCAGTCATTTCTTAAGAGTTTCTCCTTTTGCCTTAAGAGTCATTCAATTAATTTTTTATTCATTAATAAATCCTTTCAAGTGGCATCTCATTGTAAGCCATATTGAATATTTGGAAATTAGCGGCTTTGTTATACCGAATAAAAAGCAAAAGAAACAAATATCATGACAATTAAATGAGCAAAGGATACAACCGAATCGGTCTTTAATTTGAAGTCCCAAGGGGATGAGTTCTTTAGTATCCGTGAGTTTTATTTCGCTATGAAGACAGAAGACAAGGTATAATCACAAGCATTACGTATTGAAACTTATTGGAGCGTATTTAGACAATATTCGACATTCATGGGATCAAATGAGTAGGCATTTGGGACATTTTGGAATGTAAGCAAAAAACACATCTATATGCTGCTAGACCACTAAGAATGAATACTCAAAAGATCAAAGTTTACTGGGTGTTAAAAGAACACAACTTTTTCTTTTTGGAGTGTATTTGGATTGTTTTCGGCATTCATGGGATCAAACAAGCATCGTGTGATACATTTGGACCTTAAGCAAATAAACACATATAATATGTTATTAGACTTTTGAGAATGACCACTCAAAAGATGAAAAGTTTATTGGATGTCAAAAGTACACAATTTTTCCTTTTGTAGTATATTGGGACTGTTTTCAGCATTCATGAGATCAAACGATCTTGCTTTTGACATACTTTGGAAGTTAAACAAACAAACACATCTAATATGCTACTAGACCACTAAGAATGAGTACTCAGAAAATCAAAAACTTCAGGAGAGCAACAGACTGATATTCTTACTCATGGAGTATCTAGTAAAGTGTTTCAGGACTAACTTATCAAGTTGGGCAAGTTCTATCTATGCACCAACTTGAGAGGAAATGTTGACTTTATTGTAAATATTCTAGGATTCCTATATTTTGTAGGTTTAGGATTTGTAATTAATTGTGATCTTTAGGATTTAGTTTTCCCATCTTTTGTAGATTACCGTCCTTGTATTGTAGATTAATTTCCTTGTATTGTACATTCCCTTCCTTACACTATAGATTCCCTTCCTTTCTTGTATTGTAGATTACCTTCCTTGTAATTAATTGTAATTTTTAGGATTTAATTTCCTAGTAAAATAAGGCGTGTGTGCCTGTATAGTATATAGCATATATTATAAACTTATAAGTTGGATAAACTAACGAGACATACAGGGAGAGAGATATGGAGATCATTCTTCTAGTTTTCGTCATCGCCCTCGTCATGGCACTTCTGTATATTTTCTGCAGATTAATATTTTCTTTCTGGGTTTTTCCAATTCTTGCGTACAGGAAGCTCAAGAAAAATGGGTTGGATGGTCCCTCTCCAAGGTTTCCATTCGGAAATCTGAGTGAGATGAAAAAGAAGATCATCATCAATGTTCAAAGTTCAAGTATCTCCCATGACATACACTCAACTCTTTTTCCTTTTTTTACTCGATGGCAAAACTCTTTCGGTAAGTAAACTCACACGTTTAAGTGCCCGTTTGATAACCATCTCAAAACACATTTGCATGCCCAAATATTCATGTCAATAAATGATAAATGTTTGTATAAAATGATTGATTTGTGTTTGTGTATATTTGCAGGAAAGACGTTCGTGTATTGGTTGGGGACTGAGCCATTTTTGTACATAGCAGATCCAGAGCTACTGAAAAAACTGTCTGCGGAGGTGACAGCAAAGAACTGGGGGAAGCCAGCGGTGTTCCGACGCGATAGAGCCCCGATGTTCGGTAATGGCCTAGTCATGTCCGAAGGGGAAAACTGGGTTCGTCACCGCCATGTTATCACTCCTGCTTTTAACCCAACAAACTTGAAGGTATACACTCTCGCTCTTTCTATATATATGCAGATCAAACGCACACTATATCAGATACAGTACTTGATATTATGCTTTGCCCATTTTCGTTTTGTTTATGAATTCAGGCAATGGCCAGCTTAATCGTGGAGACCACCATCAAAATGCTAGACAATTGGAAAGATTCCGGTGCTCAAGAAATCGACGTCGAGAGAGAAATCACAGCAACCGCCGGAGACATCATCGCCAAGACCAGCTTTGGCATCAGCTACCAAAGTGGCCGCCTAGTGTTCGAAAAACTAAGATCCTTGCAAATGACACTCTTCAAAACGAGCCGTCTTGTGGGAGTTCCTTTTGGAAAAATTATGCACCCTAAGGAAACCTTAGAGGCCAGAAAACTTGGGCAAGAAATCAACCAATTGTTCTTGTCAATCATTGACGAAAGGCGAAAATCCATCAAAGGGTCGACGCTGCAGCGCGACCTGCTTAGCTTGTTGCTTAAGGAGAGTGAACAAGGAGGCTTCACAACACAAGAACTTGTGGATGAGTGCAAGACATTTTTCTTTGGAGGTCATGAGACAACTGCATTGGCAATCACATGGACAATGTTGCTTCTGGCCACCCACCAGGATTGGCAACATCAATTGAGAGAGGAGAGTAGGGAAGTGGTCGGAGATAATAAGGAAATTGATGTGGACATGCTTTCTGGACTAAAGAAGGTAAAACTTTCCTCTGCCCCGTTTGGTGGGCTCAATGGGATAAGTTGTGGTCAATTAAAATAGAATTAAGTGCAGTCCGTTGTTTCTTGTGTCACAATGTGAGATGGATAGGACTGGACATGATGGGTTGTAAATTCCCAATAGAGTAGATTATATAACATATCATTATACATAAGTTACAAGTCATGTCTTACAAGTTCCTGCCCATCCAATCCTATCGCTAGGCCCAATCACATCCAGCTCACCAAACGGACCGTTTTTGCCTTATTTTCTCTGGTAAGATGCTTTTATTCAAACACCATAATTGATTGTGCTTAATTTAATGATGCAGATGGGATGGGTGATGAATGAAGCCTTACGGCTATACCCTTCATCACCAAATGCACAAAGGCAAGCCAAAGCCGACATTCATGTGAGCGACGACCTGTCCATTCCTAGTGGAACAAACATGTGGATTGACATCGTCGGCATGCACCACGACCCGGCCCTTTGGGGCGAGGACGTCAATGAGTTCAAGCCGGAGAGGTTCAAGGACGACATCCACGGCGGGTGCAAGCACAAGATGGGGTACTTGCCTTTTGGGTTTGGAGGGAGAATGTGCATTGGTCGAAACTTGACTTTCTTGGAGTACAAGATAGTTCTAACCCTAATTCTATCTAGGTTTTCTTTTACCATCTCTCCAACTTATAGCCACTCGCCTTCCGTTGAGCTCACTCTGAGGCCTTCCTATGGCCTGCCTCTAGCACTCCAGCCCCTCTAGGCACTTGGGTTCTACAAATACAATTGTAGTTCAATTGGCAAAGGATATTTGTAGCCAGAGACGAAGCTAAAATTTTTTTTTAGTGGGGACAACCCAAAAATCAATTAAAAAAACCTTATTATAGTATAGCTTATAACCAACATGAAAATATGGATGATTTCAAATGATAATGTATCACAATTCCAATGTTACAAAAATTTCAGTGTAGTAGTGAAAAGTGGCTAAATGATAAGAAAAATATTAATACATAATTACGCAAGAGAGGTTTTTCGGTTTGAATGGTAGAACAAGCACTTTTGCTCATATAATATTTGATATGGAGTATACGCAGTATGAAAGTATGTTGGATACTAGGTACATATAATTTCTTCAAAAATAATGCGTGTGTATCATATAATTGTAGTCAACGACTTAACAAACGAATAACTTGAGTGGGGGATATGCCTCTGGTGAGCCTTCATTGGCTCCGTCCTTGTTTGTAGCCCGTCCTTCCGTGCAAGTTTTGTTTCGCTTCGAAGACAGAAGACGAGTATAATCACAAGCACTACAGATAGAAGAGAATGTGAGAAACGATCATTTAAACGTCATACAAACTATCCTTTAAGTAGTCGAAAAACTAGCTCAATCAGTCACAGGGTCTAGCACATTTTAGTGTGATGTTACTATTCGCATTTATTTGATCTCTGAGAATTGAAACGGAGTAACTCTAAAAAAGAGGTAAACTTGGTGGAAAGCGGACATGCATCCATTGCCTCTCGTGCGCCGCCAAATGTTGCCAGCCAATCTCATCGAGCAAGGAAATCTTCAGGTCGTATAACTTCTTCTTGGGAGGCTCCCCATCGTCTTGAATTACGTCATTCAGAACCTGCACTCGTAAATATGATCAGTTAGATAAACTGTTCCTCCTTGACAATATTTCCAGGGAAATACAAACCTTGAAACTACAAATGACTGGAGGACCAGATTGTATGTTACTAGAGCGTTTTGAATTCTTTTCGGGTTTATTGGCTTCGGAACTTATTTACATTAATGTGTTTATTGAGCTGACATACAATTAGAATTATTCAAGCAGTTCAATCAAAAAGCCTACCAGAAAGTGCAAATGATACTGATCCTATGAGATTATACATGGTTTTAGGTGAGATGCAGTGTTCTTTTACAAAGGTTAAGATGGGAAAGAGCAAAATACCTTCAGTGCTGTTCCAAGCCTTCCAGAACGTTTCTCACGTAGTACTGAGAGAGTTCCGTATTTGGAGGACTTCACTTCAACCCATTTTTGAAGTTCTTTAAAGTTGCTTTCAAACAAATCTGAGCCTGGTTTCAAAAGATCTTCAATCTTCTCTCCCCCTTCTGCACCTTCAGCCTTTGCAGGCTTGTCACTCTGCAACAATAATCGGTAAGTTTGTACTCCATTTAATTGTTAGAGATACATAAATGAAAATTAGGAGATACATTTAAAATAAATGCATATGAACGTTGCCACTTCCGAATAAATGGGTATAAGAAACAAATGGACTGTAATACTTGAATGGAAAAAAGACAGTGTAGTGAGTTCTCGGTCAGCATTCATAGGTATGGAGAACTGATCGCATATTAAAAAGTACGTATATTCATACCGCATGGCAATTGTAAAAGCTTTTCTATGAAAAATGGAAGAAAACAAAAGTTCCTCACAGTTTTAAAGCTCAACATCCTAGAAAGAAGTAAGCTTTACGTTAACCAAACATACAACCATCTCAGGCTGACCCAACTCAAATAAAATCCGAGTCTGACCGTGTAACTTTCACATACTTCATACCAAACTTTTAAAAACAGAAGATTAACCTTAGATGACTATGAAAGTACTTCGAAGGAAATAACTATTCCAACCTGCAAAGATTCGATCTCTGCCAGTGCCAGTCCTTTCTGGTACAATGCCTCTGCTAATTGATCACGAGTTGTCTCCATCTTCTTTTTAATTTTCTGTAACAAGAATCAGTACTAGTTATTATTAACCTATAAGCAAATTTATGAAAAAAGCTTGTAAGATTTGTTTATTCTCTGAAATAATTTTGGCATCTTCACAACGGTTTCCAGAAAGATGGAATGAAAAACAAGTATGATTTAACACATAGCACACCTCCGCCTCTTCATCATCGGGATCACTTCTTAGTGCAAAAAATTTTGCCAGCTCGTCTCTATCAACGCTGTCAACCACCTCATTCGCTGCATCAATTACCTGCAAAGCAGAGGATGTGATAACTGCTGCTATTAGATCACCGCATAAACAAACCCCGCAAGCATATACATATAAGTTCACAATCTTGAACTTAGAAAGGTTGTATACACCTACAGTATATACAAAGTATGAATCGGTTGATCATGTATTGAAAATAATGAAGACGGGTAATTCTTGCATGGGGATCCGATTGCCCTGATCAATTACCCTAAACCAAAACATTTGGTAAGGTATTCACCTGGCAACAAACCCCCCAACTTCCAAAAGTGGAACATAAATTATATTTCTTCACTTGCAAGGGATTAAAAATTTACAAAACTACATCATTCTTGGCCATATGGTTGTACTACACTACCTCTTTTTCATGGCAGACTTTGTCCTTGTCATTGCTCCGAGAAAGTACAGCTTCCAAGATCTTTGCAAACAGTGGGGTGTATTTAGGATATTCAGACTGAAAAGAGAAACACAAGTTACATACAATGAGTGAGTTATAGATGCTACATAAACCTCAAGCATAATATGATAATTTTGATGGCTAGTCTCAACAGACTTAATCAGCAGATGCTCAATTTGAAACCAAAGATATTATTAAATACATATCTATACATGCATTGACTATAAGTATAAATTAACAGGTCAAAACGTATAGTTCTGGAACAGATTTAGACTAAAAGCTCAAATGTGAGTGTCGTGTCCATGTGTAACATATGCAAAGTTGGTGACATGGCACTTAGAAGTGAGAGGCCCACTAACCACGTTGAATGAAGCAAACTCAATGTAAGAACCCTACCATATAGACAATGCCGGAAACTGAATTCAAATAATCTTCCCTTACATGTCATCAAATGACCTAAAATAGTCAATGCCTGATCATACACCTAAATCATTTAATCTATACCATAACAATATGAGGATATGAGCTCTAACCTTGAGAGAAGACGATAATTTTTTCCACTCCAAGCAATCTTCCTCAGTATCTTGCTTCAGGCTTGCAAGAACTTTAATCTTTGCATCTCGAACCTGATTAACAAAGTACAAACAATAAGCATAATATCTCAGGTAGAAAGATTTGAGAACCTCAGAATCTGACAGGAAGACAAGGAGCTTTTATAATAAAAATGCCAAAGTAAAGAATAAAATAAGGACTCACTAGACAAATCAGTTACCAACTTTGAAAAGCCATAAATAAGGGTAACTGTATGCACATGCTCAGTTCTAGAAGTGCCACAGAAATATCAGGTTTCTCAGCTTGGTATGAACCACTTGAAAAAAAAAGGATAGCACCTTAGGAAGCAATATCTATTATTTAGTTAAGTCAGTGAATTTTACTACAAATGTCCACACAAGCGTCGGATAAAGGTGGGAATGAGTAGCATGCTTTCAACTTTTCCAATTTCAAAATCAGAAGTTACCAACAAATTTTACCCAAAGTAACCCGCATAAAGATCTGATGCATAGACAACAGATGAAGTAACCCACATAAAGATCTGATGCATCGAGAACAGATGAAGCAACCTGCATAAAGATCTGATGCATCCATAACAGATTAAGAAACTAATGTGCCTTACATACCTCTTCTTTTAACCGCTCAGAAACAGGCTTGGTGGAAGTAGAAGAACCTTTTTCTTTGTCCTCGTCCATCTGTAATTGTAATGAAAACTATTTATATACACATGTTTTTGTTGGCTAAATAACTAAAGAAAACAGTAGATCTAACCAAAGCTCAAGTCAGCTGGTCAGTCACATGAGAACATATATGATGTTGTCTTAGGACACTGAGGATTATATATAAAACCTTATTTGGTGGCACTATATAAGAAATCTGATACGACACAGGGTTCTTTAGCGGATTTTTTCCCTCTCCCTTATCAATATATGACAGCTTCCCGTACGAGATAGCTCCAAGTAATACAGATCCTTGTGAAGAAAACTGCAAATCATATCATTAAAATCAGCGCTTACATCAAATTAAAAATAAATATATACATAGAAGGGTTTTTATCACAAATGGTCCCTGACATTGATCAAACACATGATTTTGGTCCCTAACATTGAAAATCAATAGAAATGGTCCCTGAGATTGATCAAACACATCACAAATGGTCCTTCCGTTAAAAACTCTTTGGGCAATTTGCAAAGCTTCGTAACTCAATCGTTTCTTAACCAAATTCGACCCATAATATATCAAAATGAAGATAGGAAAGTGTAGAACAAGATTATACCTATTTGGAAGCCCAATGGTTGCCGGAGATGGCCTGAAAATAGCCTCAAATGTGACTGGTCCGTGGAAAAACTGGAAAACTCGTCCGAAACTGGGTAAACTTTAAACGTTCATAACTTCTTCAATAATCAACGAAATCGAGTGATTCAAAAAAGAAGTTATGAACGTTTAAAGTTTACCCAGTTTCCGGCGAGTTTTCCAGTTTTTCCACGGACCAGTCACATTTGAGGCTATTTTCCGGCCATCTCTAGCAACCATTGGGCTTCCAAATAGGTATAATCTTGTTCTACACTTTCCTATCTTCATTTTGATATATTATGGGTCGAATTTGGTTAAGAAACGATTGAGTTACGAAGCTTTGCAAATTGCCCAAAGAGTTTTTAACGGAAGGACCATTTGTGATGTGTTTGATCAATCTCAGGGACCATTTCTATTGATTTTCAATGTCAGGGACCAAAATCATGTGTTTGATCAATGTCAGGGACCATTTGTGATAAAAACCCTCAATAGAACAATACCTTTAGAAGCTTGTCTTTGGATGGTGGACCCAAATAGAATGCTTCTTTTTTCCTACCAAAGATCAAGAAGTTAAATAACATTGCAAAATGATGTCATTAAACCACAAGAGCAAATTATTCAGCCGCATACCCTGGGACTAATACCGAGGACTTAAAACTACCGTTTCCCATCAAAGGGCCATCAGGTTGGGAGAAGAAGCTCAACCGGATTACATCCTGGTTTGAAAAGAAATAAGAGCATTTAATAAGTAATGAAACATAGACGCATTGACCCCGGGGTATAAATATTACACATAATCTTCTACAATTTTGATTATAAGAGAGTTATATTAAGAACAGCATATCACTATACAGAATAACTCTACCTTCTCTTCCAAATTTCTCTCAATGAACAACACCAGCTGCTTCAGTTTTTCCAAGTATTGCACATTGTCATGTCTAAGGTTGAAACACCTCGCATTAGATGATGTTTGAATAGCAGCAAGTTTTGTTAATCTAGTAGAAAATTGACTTATGCCTAATGCAGCTTTCCAGTGTTAATGTCCATGGTGGCAAACAATGCCAGGTATATTCATATTAAGATAATTTCACATTAATGAATAACTTCAACAAACTAACAAAGGAAACTGAAAGATGATTAGTGGTAGTAAAATAAGTCCTAATTGCAGGTAAATAAATGCATGCGGCATGCTGGTTATGTGTTGTCTCAAAAAGAGGACAATACCTTAGATATAGCCGCAAATTGTAATCTCCCTTGGGCAGTCTTGATTTACTTGGATATATGTCACCCATTGCATATATACGCTATGATCAGAAATGGAAGAAAGTAAGAAATTCTAATGAAAGAGTACACTCAAAGGATTCCAATGATTAAACATGTACACATGATCATTGGGATGAGGGAAATGCATCCTTAACTTCCCTGTTGTAACAAAATTTCAAAATTTCACGTTCAACTATGACAAAAACAACGCTCAAAAGTACCTTGTTTGCATCAGAGATCATATAAAATTGAGACTCAAATTTGGTGTCATATACGCGATTGTTAAGTAATGGAACTTGAGGCTTTACTTCAGCTCCGTCTTCCAATTTGATCTTGTAGCTGCATGAACCAGAAGAGAAAGGATTTATTACTGTAACACTCAATGTGCAGACTTCTAAGTAATGAACATCAGATCATAACTCACGTTAAAGTAAGTGCCATAATACGTTTTTCTGAGGGTAGTTTGTCACGATCTGTTGAAAGTGAACAAAGTTTAGACTCAACCGGCCGGTATGGAATTCTTATCTGCAAATTAATCTCAAGAGGAAAAGATAATATATTAGCACACAAGGGTACCAAGCAGTTAAGAAACTTGTATGACTATCATCATCTATAATAGGGAAGCAACTTCACCTTGTTTAGAATAGCAACCGGTGCAAGTGTCTCAGAAGCCAGTAGAGCTTCAGCTTCAATTCTGGTTGGCCCTTCACTTCCATCAAGCACTACTTCATCTTTATTAATGCTAATTCCATGAAACACAATCTGAAAGTTATACAAAACCCATTTGTAAGGCTCTCTAATGAAGTTCATTACAAGATGCTTCTTGCCTTTTTGTCGCTGAAGAAACCGCATTACTGATGAAAAAACTAAAATTAAGTGGTTATTAAAGGTTTTAGATTTATATCTAAAATAAAATAATAGACTTTCAATGAATGATAAAAATTCAGTTGAAGAAATAGAACAAAGTCTATCGGTTGGGTGAAAATGCAACCTCAGAATAATAGAGAAATCTAGAAAGTTACCCACAATGCAAATTCATGCCATCATCAGTAAATGTAGAAAGCTAAAAGATTTTGGTTGGTAAACAATAAAGCATTTGCAATTTTACTAGATATCCCAACTCTAGATATTAACAGCATACCTCAAAATCCACAATAGTTGTTTCATGGCTTCCTAAGCCACTCGACCAAAATTGAGCAATAGCTAATTCCATTGTTTGACCACCCACAACAGGAAATGAAAAGCTTTTGGCAGCAGGAGACGAGAATGTTACAACACTCTCCCATTTAAGAGGCCTTTGCAGGGGACATAGCTGGTCATTGCAAGCATGTTAATGTAGATTTAGACCATCTGATATAAGTTTTAACTGCAAGCTGTACCTGAACAGAGTCAATAAAAAATCTTCTTGCTGTATCAAATCCTGATGTTTGCATGGTTGCTTCAACCCATGTAGCACCAAGAGGTACTTCTATAAATCTCCTTTCTATGTGGCCTAACATCAAGAAGAGGAATTGCTACCATGAAAGAATTGTACACAAGATCCACACCATCCAATCAAAAACACAAGTAGCATGCTCATACCTGGCAAAAATGACATCCTAGAGAATGACAACAGTGGAGGTCGACTTATCACAGCTAAAGGCTTTGTTATGGTAACAGGGATTCTGAAAAGAGGGCCGCGCCATGGTGCTTTACAATCAACACCATACAGTTCGAAATAGTGCAGACCTTCACTAACGTTGGTGGGATCCACTACTATGCTGAAAATAACGAAAGAGGAACTTGTAAATGATGATGAATAAACTGATACTCAACTTGTCCAAAATCCCAAGACAGCACAAAAAACATTTATAAAGTATCGTGCAAGTAGCTTATGCACATGCGGCTTTGTTCCATGTCCATGCACATTTTGATGCATATATGTGCCAATGATGGAAACTTATATCAACATAAGGGTCAAGACCCTGCCCATTCACTCTGTTTTGGGGACTATTACACAAGTAATTGGCTATGCCATCATTTGAGAGCAGGCAGCTCCCACAAGCATATGCACTCACAAGAAACTATGTTCTATTCTATATTCCAAGCCATATATAAAAGTATGACGCCGAATGTAAAAGTATGACAACACACAAATATGCGCATGCAATGCAACAGCTGATTCAGGCATTCTTTTAATGGTATAGCAACCACATGTGTGAATTAGCATAGCAGAAGATCAAGTTCGTTAATTTCACAGATGAAGAAAACCAGGGGAATTCTTAAAAGAAAAAAAGCAAAAAACAGTAACAAGTAAATTATAGCATACATGTGGACAATTTAATATGAAAAAAGGCACTTTGAAGTAGTGCTAACTAACTTGAAGCTACGCCCATTATGGGTAAGAAGGAGAAAATCAGGAGCCCTCAAAACTGCCTTCTCACTGCAATGTAGCTCAATACACTCTTCAAAAGGAACCAAATCTTCCAAATTACTAGCACCTTCATGAAATTTTGGTTCAACTTGCACTGTCCACTGTTAGAAACACCACATCAGCTATGATAGAATTGGTAAATGCTATGAAAGTGGAAACAGGGACCGAAAGAAATGTTTCAAAAGTTGATCTTAGCAAGTTTAAATAAAAAGAAAGTAAACTTATAATAGGAGGGAGGCAAGTTGAAATCAAAAGAGATATTATAAACATATCACAAAACTTGACTCTTGAGTTCAAGATAGCGTCACCACATATCAAGCTGTAGCTGGTAACACTAATTATGCAACAATTGCATAATGAAAAGAACTAACTCATAACCTCAGATTGATAACATTCTACAAAGAGAAATTTGTTGCCTCTCAGGTGTAAAAATAATCTCACCTCGGTAGATTGTTGGAAAGCACTAGCCTCCCTTAAGTAGATTCCTCGTGATGTAGGAGCTGTCATCAAATCACACAACAAGGTAAGTTTGGAGCATCAACGTAACCTAAAATCAAAGGAACAGTTCTCAAACATGGAACTCTTGCCAAAGCCTAATGACTAGTGCATTAAAAAATGAAACCTGACTATAAAAATGAAGATCCATGATATCGGACTTAATACTAACATGCAGTAAGGGCATCAGCAAATCTAACAAAAGTTCGACAAATTTAGCCTTTTCTGTAGGAGACATGTTTTAACAATTTTTAAAATCACAAGAGAATTTTGGAGAATATTATCCCATCATGAAAGATAATAAGAATTCTCATGCTAAATCAAGCGAACAAATCTGGGCTTTTCAATTAAGTGTGCAGGCAGTGGGGGCATGAAACTTACTTGTTTTACCAGATTGGTTTATCTTTATCTGATACCAAACACTTGGTACATCCCGGCTCTGCCTTAGGTATTCATGTGCTCTGATAATCAGTAAACAAGCAAGATATCTATCAAAATTATATGCATATATCTATAGTAGGAGACAGTGCAGGCTTAGATCAAAAGTCTAACTTGTCAACTTGCATAAGCCCTTGTCCAGTTGATAGTTTATCTTCAGGCAAACTGCCTATAGGAACAGATGTATTCTCAAGAGCCTTCCTTACACTGTATGGACTCACAGGAATACCCTCAGCCTGCAGAAAACAATAGATTTAAGAAGTTACACCAGAAAATACATATTTGTACCAACAATGTCAAAAGAGCAGACGACAAGATTACTAATGCATAACACAAGTACCTTAATTGCACTAACAAGCAATGCAATTCCCCCACAAGCAGATGGAGATGACATTGATGTTCCATTCATGAGCATGCGTCGCTGAAGAGTCCATGTAGGAACAGGAGCAACAGCTGCACCAGGAGCACTTATACAGACACCAAGAGCTCCATCACTGGTTGGCCCACGGCTAGACCTGCATATCAACCATACAATCTCATGGAACCAGAAGACCAACTTAAATGAAGCCGAAAGAGGGAACTCTTGTTTAACATTGAAAGTCATAAGAAGGAAGTTAATATACCAAGTGTACTCAAGCCCTTCGCCTGGAGCTTCAACTACACAATGAGCACCAGCAGCCATTGCAGGAGAGACATATGCACCAACTCCTATAATGCTTGATGTGGTACCACCAGGTGCTCCAACAGTGCTCAATGCTGGCCCATTATTGCCAGCACTACTCACAAATATCAGATGGTGCTTGTTCACAGCCTAGTTTAGCACCAATGGATAGAATATAACATGTGTGAGAGCATGAAAAATAAAAGGACGGAAAAAAAACTAAGCAGTTATCAAAGACAAAGTCACAAATTTAGAAATGATACTTCATTAACGAGGTCAACAAAACGCCCATAGTCTGGCAGCAGTGTAGGTTCTCCATAACTCATGTTGATCAAATCACATTTATGCTGCAGAAAACATTGTAAAAGCCATCATGATAATCATCTATATAAGGCATTGGAGTCTACTAGTATCACAATGCTGAATTCTAAACAAGACTTGGGCAATACTAAAATTGTTGATTATCTTAAGAGTTATTAGAAAATAATAGAATTTAAAAGCACCTCCACAGCAGCAATCAAGGCTCGAGTCAACCCAGTTCCAGTCTCCATTAAACCTAAACGTGAGTCTCCAATCTTACAAGATATTATTTGTGCTCCAGGTGCAACTCCATTCAACAGGGGTTCCTAAGAACACGAGATGTATCATAAGTATATTACCCTAGCATTGAAAAAAAAAAAGTGCAGTAAATGTAGCCTGCATAATAGTACCTTTGGGTGGAAAGCAGTAGCGATACCAGCAACATGAGTGCCATGTGGATGGCAATCTGTTACGATACTTAGAATATTCCCTTCATCGTACACATTAGCAACAAATGTACAGGCATCTAATTTGCTAAAAACACCATATTTTCGTTCTACCCTGTAAAAAAGTTTATATAAGTAACTACTAACTAACAAATTCTATATAATAGATTCATTATCATGGCCACTGCACTGGAAACTAAAACACCAAAGACAAATTTGCAACTCGAAATCAGATAAAAAATGTGGTCTTGAGAAAATTAGGATACTTTATTACAATAAGTTTCTTTGTCTCAACTTTCTAACAAAACTTCCAATAAATCAACCCAACCATACCTATAATTAGTTAGGGGCACAAAGTTTGCAAGTTTTCCACAATCTGGGTTATCCTCAAGAGTCTGTGTGTCAAGGGCAACCCTCCATACTTCTCCATCATGCCATACAACAGCATCTATGACAGGCCCTTTGTCACCATAGATCTAGAAGACAAAACATTACTACCATTAAGAGTTGCATAGGAATTTATTTTTATTTTGTTAAAATAAATTTTGCACTCACATCAGCTTGCTTTTGTAGGTAATCAACTCTATTTTGCAGGTCCTCCCGAGCTCTTTTCAAGTTAACATCATCCAATCTGCTGTGTTTCTGAAAATGGTAACAGAGTAACTTACATATTTAGGAGTAACATAATGCAAGCATGCAGGAGACTACTTGTGCTAATCATGTATTTTGAGGGAAGCAGCTGGAAAGCTTTACATAGAATTGATCAGATTATGGTGAACTATGTTAGAGATGCTTTCCAACATTAACAGATGTACATTTCAAATGATAGATAGCAGTTAAATCCATCCCCTTTCTACGCAGGTACAGTATTACAACAAACTAACTTGAACAAGTAGGTACAAAAACTAATAGACTGAGAGGCCAATTCCCAGTGAAAAGAAAACAATTTTACATGAAATTGGAATAATAACCATTTTCATTTAGTTAACACTTTCAGTTGAGTTTATGGTATGCTTACATAAATTAACAGCACAGGATAAAGTACATAAGTCATATTTATTCCCAGTAAAGAAATTAAGAAGCATCATGTTCAAAAACCTGATCAAATTCTTGAAGATGTTTAACAGCCTTGGCAATTTCTTCTTGGTTTTGTTCATCCCATTTTTTCCTTCTTTCTTTCTGTCAGTGAAAACATAAAAGCAAAAGAGGGAAAATTCGTCATTATCATCTGAAGTGATGACAGAGACTACAAAGAAAATCCAAATAAACAAATCAATGGGTCATAATGCTCACCTTCAAGCGAGAATTCAACGTATCTGTAAATAGCTCATATACCAATTTATAGCCCACATGCCATTCACCGGAAGGATTTTTCCATGAAGAGTTGACAAACAGAGATGCTCCTGTATGAAACTTTGCATTAAAACCACGCATGGCAATTTTGAAAACAGGGCTTAAGATGGCTGCATAAATTAGATAGTTCTTTTCTATAAGCTAAAGATGGCTGTATAAGCACTGAAACCCGGTCAATCAAACATATAAACACAGGCTACAAAGCTATAAATACATGCATACACACAAATATATCGAGAAACTAACCTGAAGCTCCACGGATACAACCATCGTCATCGGCCTTGACTACCTTCGAAGTATCAACATCACCACTCCCGGTGCTGAAAAAAACAGAAGGTATCAGATTAAATCAAAGGTTTTAGCAATACCATCTCTATGCTCCAATAAATTCGTTTAATCATAGTTACCAATCAAGAACATCTAGGATTTTCGGCTTTCCGTCTGACGTAACTTGTAATCCAGAAGCAGCTGGATCCACTCCAGAATCTGATTCAAAGTTTCAGTTCAAGTTTCAACAGCTTAATTTCCTCAGCTCAGAAAATCAATCCAATACTTTCTTTCTTCTGTCAACTAATTTCTAAACTAGTTTTCGTAATTATGCCTAATCACAACTATAATCACACGCTTCTTTCTTCTTAGGTGAATCAAACAGAACATATAAGAACTATAACAATTCTCCTTTCTATAATTATCTTTCATCATTTTCTTCTCTCCCAAACAGAAATTAAGCGATTGAACTGAATAAGTTACCGAAGATAGCGATCAGGGCGCCGCGGCCGTCGTAGTTGGGATGCGCATCGATGAATCGATCGGCGCCAATCTCTTTCTTCGGCATGAGGGAGGCCAAGAACGTGGACTCGTTGAGCTTGAAATTGCTCAAAGCACCATTACTGTCCCCACCGCCTCCGCCAGCACCGCCGATTGCAGAGCAAGGCATTTCCCTCACCCTACCACCACTGCAACTTCTGCTGCTGCTGCCACTCCACTCCCTCGCTCTCGGTCTTCTCGCTTTGCCGATCTTTTTGTGTGCGTAATGATGAGTGAGAGAAATGACGAATGATGTAAAAGTCGCGACGAGGGCAAATGCGGCAATCTGAATAAAATAACAGAACTTAGCATCTTAAATTTAATAAGGGCGGTTTGGTAATTCGGTTTGCAAAAGGCCGCGGTGATGTGGCATGGAATGCGATAATTTTTTTATTGTAACCGGAACACGAGTGGTACATTACGTGTTTTTATATAGGTGGTAGAAAAAATTATTTTTTAAGTTATTAACATTTTAACACACATATCTCATCATTTGTATAGTGACACATAGTGAATGCGGCGGATTGACATTTGCAGAATCTTTATGGCTTCTCAGTTTGGATTGGGAGAAATTTTTCATTGCGACCAAAACACGAGTAGTATACAATGTATTTTTATAGAGGTGGTGAGAAATTTTATTTTTTAAGTTATTATCTTTTTAACACATATATCTCACAATTTATATAATAACATGTGATGTACCACTAAATGTACTGGTCACACTGAAAAATCTCTCTTGGATTCGAAGATTTTGTTGAACGTCGAATGGGTGGCGAGGTTATCGTGCGTGCAAAATTACTTGTTTTTCCTTGCATGGATTGCATATGATGAGATGGGAGCTTTCTTTTTTGTTGTGCGAAATACCAAGGAAGCCCTTGATATAAAGTATTTTCAAGAAATCTGGTGAAATTAATTTTCAATTTAAAAAAAAGCAAAATTTGACGTAAGGGGAGGAATCTGATATAATTTTTGTGCATGCGTTAAATATCTTTTCAATGCAAAATATTCCATGCCTCGCGGGTCATTTTTCAAATAATCTTTTTGTCTTGAATGGCTGAGAGTTTGCGAAACTTTTAACTTATAGCAAATGTATTGTGTTTGAAATGTCAAGCATATAAACAAATCGAAAAATTCTATTATTTTTCCGTGCCTAAATATATCAGGTGAACGGAGAGTCGGATGAGCAGTCAATGATTTAACGCCCAAAAATAACAAAGACTTGAGTTGTAAGAGGGAGGATTTTCTTGAAATTGAGTAGAATTGAACGAGAAGTCGTGTGATGTGAAAATCTCACATACAGTTTTGTAGAGTGGGAGTAAACTTCAATTGTTCCATTTTCTTGGGCTTTAATTTTCAACGGTGTGTTCACTGAATACTAAGAATTTTGGGCCAGATAAATGTTCAACCCCAAAACAATCTCAGGTCAGATAATGTTGAAGATTCAGATTTGAGCTATGGGCCTCGAGCTCTTTGGAAGGCAATTTTTTTCCATCAGAAAAAACGGAAAATAAAAAAGAAGATGACCACTCTTCAATGAATCCAGATTCTCGCCGGATTTTTTTTGTGAGAATCTCGAGGATTCATGAATTATGTCTGTTCATCGTACATCGTACGGTCAGAATTATTTTAAATATTTTTATTTAAAATTAAACACAAACAGTACCTGACAAAAACTGACCGTACGATGTACGATAAACAGACACGATTTAGAGATCTCCAGGATCCTCACCAAAAGGATCCAGAGAGGATCCTGTTGGCTCCACAATCTTCCATTTGAACAAAAACAAAATAAAGCAAGTGCCCTTTATTACAGTGGTGTATGACGGCGTGGGTTCAAACTCCATTGGTGGTTAATCTAACATTTAATCTAACAAAATTTGTGTTTGACAAAAAAAAAAACAAAAACAAAATAAACAAACTTATAATTTATTGGTGAATCCAATTGGGGAAATTTGGAAAAATAATCAAAATTTAGACTCTATGTAGAATAATAGCCACCCTTTTAAATTTAATGTAATTATAACCAAAATTTGATGTTAAGGTACTAATATATCCTTAATGACTAAAATTATTTGCAATCATGCCCTTTCTGCAATTTGGCGTTAAAAATATAATGTGCCTCCGGAAGCTTTTGCAAAGCTTTTACAGCACGATGCTCCCATACCGATCATATACAAAAAACCTCCAGTGGCACCTCCCAATTTTGTTAGAAACCATGTCTATAACATCATTTTCTGAGTCACCCACACCATATTAAAATTTACAATGAACAGAGAGAGAGAGAGAGAGAGAGAGAGAGATGAGGGGGGTTTATGGGGAGGGAGGGGTTAGGTGTTACTATATAGACAGGTACAGAGGAGGATGATAGGAATGGAGGAATAAATGGAGACAATGGGATTAGTGCATAATTCATATTTGTCTGTAGTGATTACAAAAACTGTTGTAGCTGGGGGCTCGAGGAAGAACGGAAGGATATGAAACCATGTCCTGAATGTATGTCTCTGTATCAAAGTCGTCCTAGAAAAGAAAACTTTTGAATGATGTTGACAAATTTGGGTTCGGTTTGATTTTCTAGGGTTCTTTTTTATTTGTTTCGAATTTGTGCGATCAATCTAATATGTAGTGCAATTCAATTCAACCTTAATTTGGCAGAGGAATTTAGGGTTCAAGTTCCATAAGGGATCAGTACGTGAGAGAGAGGGAGGGATGTCGACAATGATGATCGAGAACAAGAAAGAAAGACAGATCATGTGTTTCATTTTGTAAAGGCTTTTAGTAATTAAGGGTATATTAGTACTTTTATATCAAGTTTTGGCTATAATTATGATAAACTTAAAAATATGGTTATAATTCTATATTGAGTCTAGATTTTGGTTATTTCTCCAAATTTCCCATTCAATTGATATAAAAGAATATTTGCTTTTCTTTTTCCTGTTTTTTTTTTTTTTTTTTGGATAAACGGGAGTTCTTTTTCCTGTTTTCGAACAAGCCATGCCATATATATCACTTTGTCTCCTTCCTTGGGAAAAGCCCCTGTGGACCTTTGCGACCTAGCTAATAGCTTGTAAATCTTCTTAAAGGGCCTGCAATATATATATATTTTTTCAGTTCAGATCAATGGAATTAATTAAAAAAACGGGTACGGAAAAATCTCGGAAGCAATGTACGGTCTGTATATCTCTGATCATGTGATGAAGAAAACTAATAGAAGATATATCCCGGTTGTATATTAGAATCTCTCTGCAATAACGCCTCAAAATCATGACAACGTTAATAACCTGAGTCGATGGTATAAGGTTATGGCAGGTAGTGTCACAAGGATTTGGGCAATCAATTTCCTTTGTTACTCTTCTGCTGAAGTACCAATCACCTACTGCTTCTGCAATCGTCTGCAAAAAAAAATACCTCATCAATCCACAACCTCTACCAAAACCACCTTACATTCTTAGCATATGAAATGACATGGGCAACCCAATCCGACAAGGTTTCTCGCTTTATGAAAGTCAGGAGAACGTTTATTACGCAACCTTACCCTTGGTTTAAATTGTAGCATATGAAATGACATGAATCTCCTTAAATGGAGGAAATATTAACATTAATACCTTATTGTGTACTCTTGGAGAATCATCACCAAACCATATGTCTTGAGACTCACTTTGGCAATGAGCAAAGCATGAATTGAGGAAAATCCCTCCTCTTCTGGAATACTTGTAGAACAATCCCATCGCGACAATCATATCGCGCCTGAATTCTGACGATTAAGAGAAAAAGAGCGATGATTCAGCTACCGCACAGTCCATGATATGGCTTTGGTTAAAGAAAATGATGCAACTTGAAGGGGAAAAAAGGAAAGAACTGAAGAAGAACCTTGCAATGTATTTAGCTCGTCAGGATTGCATGCTGCAGGATTCAATTTGCAACGGTTCCAATGTCCGCGCGGATCAGCTGAAGGCGGAACCAGTATGTGATGGAACTGTGGACAATACGAGGTCCATTAATTTATAAGGACTGTTTACGTGCATCACGTGACGAGAGATGCAGAGAGAAAAGAGGTATGAAACATATTGCAGCTAAGTTTCACGCCTACTAATTATTTCAAAATTTATACCTGGTAAACGTCATAGGCTGAGTTCAATATGAAGAAAGGTGTTGTGATGAATTTCAGTGCATACTGTGGGAAGAAACACTGCATCAAAACATAGCAAATGTTAAAAACCAGGTGATTAACATGCATTAATCGGCTAACAGCTCCACGATCAACGCTACGAAAATCTTACCAGCTCGGGATAAACAGAATTCTTGGTGCAGTTCTCCTCCAGATTCTTCTCTACTCCCTGCCATCCATATACTAATAAGAACATGGAAAATATAGAATCAACAAAAAATTTGGTTTATTTCGGCATTAGAACTTGTTACCTGTAGAGTCACAAGATCTTTCACGAAAGATAACATGGTGTGGTTCAAGCTTATATCTCGTCTGCAAAAAAATGTGACGCCGAAAGTTGAAGATATAATGATACATGCATTAACTGCAAAGTACTTCGGCGTTGGAAAATGGACGTAACGAACTTACTCATCGAGAAAGAATCCGGCGTCACTCAAGCATTTTACACTGGCGTTGCTTTGTAAGTATTTGGTGAAGTTGTTACAATGCAAAAATGATGCTAAACCACCAGCAGAACAACCTGATAAAAGAGCCTAGAAAACAGATGGAATGTGATAAAGTAACTGAATTCGAGTGTCTAAGTTCGTGTAAAAAATGTCAGAAGAATTTCTCTGATCGATCAGCGTTACCTTACGCGCTTGTCCTAGACCTTTCGGCAGAAGATCAAGGATGATTGCTTCCCATATCTTTTGCCCTCTGAAATAGAGCAACGATGTCTATCACAATCATTTCACACGCGCATTACATGCAAAGAAATGATCAGTTAAGAACGTGGGAAGGAAATAGTTGTTTAGAGAGAAGTACCCCGTTATTAACAACTGCATCTCCAGCAAATGAAGCTCCATCACAATCTCTAAGCTTCACTCGGTTCCAGTTGTAAAAATCTGGTTCAAAATTAGAATGTAACAATGTACATCAAGCTTATATGCTCCCTGACATGCATAACAAGTAGAGGGAACCAATAAAAAAGTGAGGAACGAGAATCAAGCTCAATGCCCATTTTCTCAAAAAAAGGCTCACAAGGACTAGTCCAAAAGCTTAAGTAAGATAATAGGCTACCAATATGTATCAAACTTACACGCTCACTCACATAGAGACACAAACTAGTAAGAAAAGTGAGATTGTTCGTATTCATGACATGGGAACATTGTGGTGTGGTGTTTTGTGAAGATGTTTAGACAAAACATCTTCATTTCATTAACCTCATCCTAACAGTGTCTTTGTACCATGTAAGTCGTTCTGGATAGTCATGGGACATGTATATAGGCCAATGTGCACCATGGACTATGTTTGGCATGGCCTTAAACAGTCCAACAACAAGAGGAAATGACAACAGAAAATAGCTGTCATCTCTATTTTTTTCCACGTGATCGGGACAACAGAAAAGCAAAGGCGACATGGACTGTCTGCGAAAAGTTTTTTTTTTTTTTTAAAAGACTGATTAGGTGAAATTAGCTATTTGTCAATAGTCGTGTGCGAGACACCAACCATTTCTCGAAGGAGAAAAGAACGTTGCACCCAGAAACCCCCCGTCCGTCCCCCTCTACTAGGAAAAATTTTTCAGTGTGACCGGTACACAAAGTGGTACACCACGTGTCACTATACAAAAGGTGGGATATGTGTGCTAAAAAGTTAATAACTTAAAAGATAAAATTTCCCACCACTTATATTAAAACACGTAGTGTACCACTTGTGTTCCCGTCATAATGAAAATTTTCTTCTCTACTATATCTGTGTGCCAAAAAGTTAATACTATTTGAGATTAGTGGTAAATTATGAAATAAGTAATGCAGAGAGGCTCGTCTCTTAAGCTGTATGCCAAAATAAATAGCCCAAATTACGAAGAGCAGCAACAGTAGTATAGCATGTGAAAATGTGATGCCATATATAGACCACAAGATATGAGTAAATAAAAGGAAATTTTGGCAGAATTGTCTGGTTATGGCAATTATCATATTAAGTGAAACCACAAATTATAAGTTCAATTGAGAAAAATTTGAATAGAATTGTCTAATTATAGCAATTTAAACACGAGCAAGACCAACATGAAGTCGAGTGAGACTAAAATACATAACTCTAATGCTTTCAAGAAATACATCTTACGTGATTGGACATTCATACACAAGTTTTTGTCAAGTTAAATCAATGACTATTAGTTAAAGCATGCATTGAGGAATTGAAGATGATGTATGTACGGTAATGCTATCTTGTCACATCCCGGCCCGGGGTGCATCACTTCCCGGGTCCGCTCCACCATCGTAGCATGATATTGTCCGCTTTGGGCCCCGACCACGCCCTCACGGTTTTGTTTATGGGAACTCACACGAGAACTTCCCAGTGGGTCACCCATCATGGGAGTGCTCTCGCGCGCTACTCGCTTAACTTCGGAGTTCCGATGGAACCCGAAGCCAGTGAGCTCCCAAAAGGCCTCGTGCTAGGTAAGGATGGGAATATACATTTAAGGATCACTCCCCTGGGCGATGTGGGATGTCACAATCCACCCTCCTTAGGGGCCCGACGTCTTCGTCGGCACACACGCGACCAGGGTTAGGCTCTGATACCAATTGTCACATCCCGGCCCGGGGTGCATCACTTCCCGGGCCCGCCCCACCACCGTAGCATGATATTGTCCGCTTTGGGCCCCGACCACGCCCTCACGGTTTTGTTTATGGGAACTCACACGAGAACTTCCCAGTGGGTCACCCATCATGGGAGTGCTCTCGCGCGCTACTCGCTTAACTTCGGAATTCCGATGGAACCCGAAGCCAGTGAGCTCCCAAAAGGCCTCGTGCACCACCCTCACCCTAATTCAATTAATCAAACGCCTATGATTTAATATCATGGTTTATGATTATCAATGCAAAACTAAATGCTTTCATAAGTGACCACAATTCTCACAAAGAGATCCTAACGAACCCTTTTTCGAACAACAACTCGACTCAATAACTTTACAACTAATATAGCGGGAGGAAGAACTGAACTCGTAACTCGAAAATAAAAGTGAATACTCTTAAACTAATTGACATCGCCACACTAGCTAATCATTGCGATTTGTTTCTGAATCGAAAACCGACAAAATCTATCATTGCTTTTAGCCAATGAAACAACGCCACTGAGAGCAAGTCCACCGTTGCAAAGGCCCTCTAGGGCTATTCACTATTTAACCTAGTGAACAGTAACTGTCCTTAATGAACAGTAACTGCCTTTTGCATCTCTACCCCTACACTGAATAGCCATGGCAATAGGCAATAAAATATTAGTATTTTATTTATTTATAATTCATATTATATTATTTACTTTGTATAAATTAATATTATATTATTAATTTATCTTTTTCTTTTGGAAATCTCTTCCTATCTTTCGAAACTTCTACCATTTTTTTTGTCTTCTTCCTTCCCACCCTCTCACTCCTCTCTCCCTCATTGTCTTCCCTTTTTTCTCCGGCCGACCGTCTCCCTCTCCGCTCTCTTTTTCTCCCCCATTTCTCCCTGTTTTCTTCCTCAAAGGAGGAAGCTGGGGATTTTGCACCTGATTTGGATCGAAAGACCAACAGGTCTTTCTTCTTGTTCCTCAAAGCAGAGAGAGCACTACAAATTCGAAATCACAAATCAAATTTCTAATATAATTTATGTTTTATAACTCCAAATTTGATTTCGTTTTTTCCTACAAATTTCTGGAGAAGAGCACTGCAAGGTAATTGACTTCTGGGTTTGCCGTAGATTTTGATATTTCGTGTGCTTTCTATTTCGTTTTTCCAAAATCCGGAGCTCTGTGACCAATCTCGGCCAATCTCGACCACGGTTGTTACTCACAGTGGTAGAATCTTGTTTTTTTTTTTTTTTTTTTTTTTTTTCATTTTAGCATCATTTTTGTGCTTAAATTACAATTTTTAATGGAGTTTTAAGTCGAGATCGGAATCAGGATGAATCCATGCCAAATATTCTGGTGTTCTCCCTCGAGGGTTCCAATGACCCATGTTTTAAATCGTGGCTGACATCGCCCAAACGTCAGTCTTGTGTCACGTGGCCTTCGGGCTCTCGGGCTGTCAACTCCTGCCGAGCCTCTCCTTCGGACCCGCTCGGACTCCATCGCCAGCACACACTGGACCTCCCCACTCGGGCTCTCTGGCCCTGTTTGAGAGCGAGTCCATCGGGCAAAAGCCCACAGTGGAACTGCTCTGACAGAAGGGCGGCTGAAAGCGCTCACGAGTGGTGCAAGTTATACATGGCAATGTGCACAAGACGCAAGACGAATGCAAACAACGATGTCGTATTGGTTTCCCAAATTTAAACTTTTGTTCGAACTTTATAATAGCAGTATTTCAAGTCGCTCACTCTCAATTATACGCTACTAACTTTAATTATCACGAATAAAAGTTTTCTTTGAACCCATACAATTAGAAAAAAAAGAGTTACCTCGAACTGCAAAAGCCAGTTTCTTGCTCCGGCCCCGAATCCTCTGTGCAGGTGATACGCAGGCAAACTCCCATCCAAGCAAACTAAATAAATAAACATGTTTAAATCATTCTTTTACTACATAATTACTAGTTTTTGAGTTAATGAGAAGAAACTTAGGGCTGGTTTGGTATTGCTGTGCTTTGAAAAAAAGCTGCTTCTGCTGTGCTGTGAGAATAAGCAGCTGTGGAATAAAGCAGCAGAGTGTTTGGTAAACTTTTTTTGTAAAAGTGCTTTTGAAAAAAAAAAGTAGTATTATAGTGTTTGGTGAACTTTTATGTAAAACAGATGTGAAAAAAAGCCGGTTTTTCAAAGCTGGGTTTTGCAGCTTCTTGTTTTTGGCTTTTTTTCACCCAAAACTGTGAAAAAAAGCTGAAGCTGAATGTTTACCAAACACCAAAAACTGTCACAGCTTTTTTTCATAGCAGCTTTTTTTAAAATCACCTCAACCCCAAACTGGGGCTTACAAGCTCCGAGAGCAGAACCGTTCCGGACAAAGGTCATGTTCACCGTGAGGCGCCGCTCCTCGGAGTAAATATGCTGAGGAGCGCACGCTAGCAGAGCCACCGTGATGGCAACCAGGACTGCATTTACATGCATCATCGTCGCCGTTACACGCTCTCTCTTCACTAACATTGATTTTTCATAGCCACACGTGAAACTCACTGTATATATTGACAACTCTGGTGACGGAGATGAAGGTTCTTTTCGTGTTAATGGTGGAGCCGTGGAGGACCTCAAGGTGGTGGGTTTTATATAAGCCGATGGAGAGGCTGCTTGGTGGTACGTTATGGTCATAATTCCCAAGTTGGATTGTGTTTGTGGAGCCCACCCGCCCGACTTATTTGTGTGATGGCCCTACTGACTGGATTTGGATCCTCTCCGAATCCAAAGGATCTGAGCCCGTGGATCAAGTGATCCAGATTGTCCAAATTTGATTCAACGGTTACAATTATTATAACTTTAGAGGGTCCCTTTGTTTGTAGCCGTTTGATCAAATTTCAACAGTCTGGATTACTTGATCCGCAGGCTCAGATCAAGTGGATCCGGAGAGGATCCAAAGTGCTACTGACTATTTGCATTATGATTTTGACGGTGGATGATGAACCCGTGATAAGTGGTTTGGATTGGTTAAGAACGGTGAGAATGTGGGTTGGTTGTAAATGGAGTCTTAATCTTGGATTGGTTAGAAGTAAGTTAGGGTGATTAACCACTTTTGAATTTTGGGGGCCAATTTGTCCGTGACAAGTGTTTTCAAGTTTGCATGCCAGAATCTGTGTTTAAGTTGATTAGAATAGGATTGTTAAGGAGATTCTCTCAAAAGTGAGGTACTTTCTGCGTTTCATTTTTTTGGGTACAATTCTCGTATCAATATTATAAAACATTATGTCAAAAACCTAAGGTGACAAAGAGTCTATGGAGAGTTCCACTTTGAGAGTCTTCTTAGCAGTTCTCTAATTAGAAAATTGTGTTTTGCTTTTGTATTGTAGTTCGAGTCTCGTTCTTCATAGTTTGTAGACAATGATACTTGATTTAGTAAGACTACGTTCCCATTTTATTGGCAGAAATCTTGAGCTTGGATTATAGAGACGGTGTTCCAGAGAGAGGAGAAAATTTGGTGATTCTGTAGTGATGATTATTACCCACCATATCTTTATTTATACAATGACTTTTTTTTCTTTCATTTGTCTACAAGGGATGGTTAAAAATCTAAATCTTTATCCTTATTGTTATTGAAAAGATAAACAAATTTTGGTGATCACATAAAATTGATATGAGCAAAATCATGTTGATCATGACGTGCTTTCTTGTGAAATAAGAAATTAGGTTAAATGGGTAAATTTTGGAACAAATTAATTAATAATTAGATCTAAGATTCTAAGATGATGATCCATCATTTATCAAGTCTCAATTATTAGAAATAATGATAATGATGACTTCACATGTGGCTTGCAACTAACATGCTCCATCTTTGCATTTAATTTTCCTTAATGTTGTTTAATTGCTTTCGATTAGGATGTGACATATTGGCACTAACATTGATCCTTGAATTCAATTAGCTAAAAATTATTAACTACAACCGAGTGGTTTAGTGGTTGTAGACGAATTACAGGCCTATACTCCACACGACATGTCTTGTACTCTACACGGCATGTCCTGGTTCGATTCCTAATGGTAGTCAATCATAAGATGGTGGCCAATGGGAGGCTGAAACGCCTCTTGAGCTGCCGTGACAAAGTCACCAACTGATCCCTCTTCTATTTGAAAAAAAATTTATCTGAAAAGATTGAAATATAGTTGATGTTGTACACCAAGAAAAAAAAAATAGTCTAGCTATTGCATGAAATGTATATTTTTCTTCTATATCCATAAGTTACCATACGAAGTTTATTTCTTCATTTTTTTTATAAACTTCGTTATAAGGAGTTTATGGTCTAGATGATTAAGAAAATTTACTCATTACGCATCTAAGATTGTTGTTCGATCTCGCTCCCCTATGAAACTCATCGCAAATAATTATTATTTTTTGTAAGAGCAAGCAACTATTTTTTAAAGATAGTGTTATTCACACACTTATTTTTACCTTTAACTATTGTTCTAAAAATCCTCACCTAGCGCTGCCTACCACCCCGATTAATGCATAGGCATTTGAAAATTACGCAGCTGACTATTGTCCCGATTAATGCTAAGCAGCTGACTACCGCCCCGATTAATGCATAGGCATTTGAAAATTAAGAAATGACGCCTAGACCTGCTAAGGCACCCACCTAGCCTGCCCAGACCCGCTTAGGCACCCACCTAGGTTGCGACTCACTTAGACATAAAATGGATAACTTTCATTTTTCTCAATAAATTGTAAGAGACTTGCTAAATACTTAAATGAACACATTATATGCTAAATACTTAAATGAACACATTATATGCTTGTTCCCCATGTTTTCATTATGTTATAGTATTTCATAATATATATGTCATTCTATTTTGTAGTTTATGATGAAATTATATATATTTTAAGTATAAACAGACACTTATTTACATGAAATATAATAGATTTACTTAACCGCTTAGTCTGCCTAGGCGAAGCCCTGCCTAGTCACCTAAGCGCTAGGTTCCAGTTCGCCGCCTAACTAGCGCCTAGTATCTTTTAGAACCTTGCCTCTAACACACTCTTGTAAATTTTTTTCTGTTAATCATTTTCAATTTATTTGATCCTACGACGAAGAATTGAAAAGACAAAATCAGAAGTAAAATGATTATGTGGATAACGCTACTCTTTTTACAAATCTTATATTGAACACGCGTAACCTATGAATCCAAAAGACCAAAACTAGGCCCAATATGCCAATCCAGCAATCCCCGTTGTACCCTAACAAACCCAACCCAAAGATTATGCAAAGAAAATTGGAAAATACTAAAAAGATATAATTACATTAAGGCCCCTATATAAGATAAAATCAAGAATACCACCCATATTGAAATTACCAATTGGGGGGTCAGTTCAGAAAATAGAAAAATATTTTGGGGTGAAAATGAAAACTAGAAAAAGTTGCTTACCAAGGTGGTAGAGCTCCGAGAAAAGACACTCGCTTTTGCTTTAACCCGAGAGGAACGCAAAAGTCCAAGGTTAGTCCTCTCAACAATCACTTTGATAAACTCCAATTTCTCATTCCAATTGGCTTATTTTTCTCAGATCTTTAGCTATGATTGTATGTAAAATTGCTACGAATACCAAAATTTGGTACTTGGTTTCCTAAATTTACTCATGCTTGTTTTTCCCTGTGGGTTTTGATAAGGGGTTGTTTGGTTGATGGGAAAATGTAGGAAAGGAAATGAAAATTTGACATTTTGAGTGTCACCCTTTGTTTGGTGGCTGAGAAAATTGGGGAAATGGAAAAGAAAATGTTAAAGATTGATACTTTTGTGTGAGATTGGAAAAGATATTGTTAAAGATTGATACTTTTTTGTGTGAGATTGGATTAGGGTCCCAATTGTGGGTGCAAAGTATCGCTGAGTTGGGATTTTGTAAGAAAGAGATGCAAAACCAAGTTTCTGAGATTTTTAAATCTTTTGCAGAAGTGGGTTAGGCCCGCCTCTGGCACCCAAGTTCGAATTCCCTCGTTGTAGATTAGAGTAGTATAGAATATCGCCTTGTCAAAAAACTTTTCCTTCTCCCATTGATATAATATGGTGTGCTGGATATGATTTTGAATTAGGATTCCATTACTTTAAAAGTTGGCGATAAATTCTTAACATTTTTCTCCTTAATGTTTGGCAGGTTGCATGGGTTTCTCTGCTCAATTGTCAGACGGAGAAACGTTGCAACTTTGGTTCCATATGCTGTGACCTTTTGTGTTACTTTATATGCATTGAAATCAAGTGCGAGATAAGAATTGGAATAAATTGCGTGGTTGATTAGTTATGGAGCCTCTCTGGAAGCTTTTTTATTTGCTGGAGCCTGCACCTTTTACTCTAGTTGTAACGGCAGTAGGCGTGACTTTTGGATCTGCATTTCGTGCTCTAAATTATGGGAAAGAAATGGAGAAAAACCATGATTTATCCGAAACATCAATTACATTAGATAGGTCCCAAGCACTCATGATCCCGGTGATGAGCTCTGTAAGCTTGCTTTTGATGTTCTACTTGTTCACTTCCGTCTCACAACTCCTCACTGTATTCACAGCCGTTGCCTCCATTTCCTCCCTGTTTTTCTTCCTATCTCCTTATGTAGCCTATTTGAAGTCACAATTTGGTCTTGCGGATCCATATGTGTCAAGGTGTTGTTCCAAGTCATTTACGCGAATCCAAGCCCTGTTATTGCTGTTATGCATTGGTACAGTTGCTGCTTGGCTTGTTTCTGGGCATTGGGTATTGAACAATTTGTTGGGCATTTCCATATGTATTGCCTTTGTGAGTCATGTCCGTCTTCCAAACATCAAAATTTGTGCAATGCTCCTTGTCTGCCTATTCGTATATGACATATTCTGGGTTTTCTTCTCTGAGAAATTTTTTGGGGCAAATGTCATGGTATCAGTGGCAACACAAGCAGCTTCAAACCCAGTTCATACTGTTGCAAATAGTTTGAGTCTTCCTGGGCTGCAAATGGTAACGAAGAAGTTGGAATTGCCTGTGAAGATTGTCTTTCCTAGGAACTTATTCGGTGGAGAGATTCCTGGAGGGGCCAGAGACTTCATGATGCTTGGTCTCGGTGACATGGTATGACATCCTTCTTTCAACAATGTAACTACAGTAACTTATTATAACTAATGATGGCGTTTCTCTTTTATTGCAACAATCAATATCGTGCTGCATTCTGGTTTTAATTAGAGTTTACCGTGCCAGACCAAGAATAAGGTTACATATGTTAAAAGCATTGTGGGTATTCCCTAAATCTAGAGTTAGTACTTTTTTAATGTTCCAGTTATGTTGATTATATTCTATTGAGTCATTAAATTAGTGGTTAATTACTTGATTTGTCTGGGCCTTCATTGTTGTTTTCCATTCATTTTGTATGTCTACAAATTAGTTGGTTCAGACTACGTTTCTCATAATTGCAAGCCTGTAAGATTCTGTTTTTTCTTTAGTGTATTATTTTGACATGATCATCATGCATATTCTATTCGGAGTAGTTACTCTTGCCTCAAGCAATTTGAATTTTCTTTTGTTAATGTTATATTGCAGGCAATTCCTGCCATGCTGCTGGCATTAGTCCTATGTTTTGATCATCGAAGGAGCAAGGATACGGTAAATCTGTTAGATATGCACTCCTCAAAGGGGCACAAATATATTTGGTATGCCCTTCCTGGATATGCCATTGGGCTGGTTACGGCTTTAGCAGCTGGCATCTTGACAAACTCTCCTCAACCTGCGCTGCTTTATCTGGTAAGTCCTTTTGTTGGTTTTCAGGTTGATTTGTATTATTGCTATTCTCCCATGAGAGTTGATGGATCTTGCCGCTTTAATAGTCTGGTTTATTCAATAAATGGTACATTTAGCACTAAGCTATGGTGCTTGGCAAAATTAGAGGTGTTTTTTGACAAAATCATATCAAATTTGCATTTGGATATGACTGAGAGCTTCCATTAGCTTCTTTGGGGTAGTTTTGGTTGTCAGAGTTCATAGAAGATTTGATTGCACGGCTTGAGTCTCGACCATCTCTTTGGATATTCCTGCTTTATTGGTGAATGCAGGTTCCTTCGACGCTGGGACCAATTGTTTTCATTTCTTGGATAAGGAAGGAACTAGCAGAGCTATGGGACGGACCCTTGCCAAACATGAACGATAAAGCTCACCAGATTGAAGTATGAGCCGCTTATCTGTGCGGCCGCTTACTAGCTCAGTGCTTGCTTGCAGAGCAAAATGAAAGTTGTACATTCCTTGGAATTGACAGTCCTCTATTCCAACTTGAAAAAGAACTGATATAGGTAATTAGCAATCGATGTTTATTTTCCGAAATCTGATGCTTGAAACATTTCCGATCCAATTTCTTCGACTGGCTAATGAACGAAATGTACGCGTCAATCTTGTCATACCTTATTACGGAAATCTTCTTCGAAAGAAAGAGATTATGTGTTTTCTTGGTAAAACTGATCGAGCAGATGTCTGAATGGGAGAAACATGAGAAAACACCTCAAACAGAACAACAGAGAGAAAAACACACTTTAACACTGTTGTTAATTCTTTGGCTGTTTCTGGTTCAGTTGAATCAACAGAACTAGAAACGGCCAAAGAATTAAAAACATGTCGTTAAGAGGACATGCATATCACTGTACCTTTTTAAAATGCGTCTATTGTGATTCATGGGCAGTGTTAAAACTATCTACGAAATTGTCGGTATTTTCGTCGAAATATTAAAAAATTAAGGAGATATGGAAAGGGGGCGAAATGCAAACTTCATCCTATATGGGCGAAATATAAGAAAATCAATGAATATCGATGATATTTACCAATACGATACAAAATTTTTGTCAGAAGCCATTATAGATTTTGAACTTTTGATTTTTTTTTTTTGAGAAAAATATCTCTAATTTTGATTAAATCTGAATGTGAATAATACTCCATTACAAATTTCCATAATTTTTGTTGAAAACGGAACCGGATCCCAATAAACTGAGTCCACTAATCAATGAATCCGGGCCGTTGAAATTTGATCTAACGGCTACAAATAGGAGGCCCTTCTAAAAGTTATAATAATTGTAACCGTTTGATTAAATTTCAACGGCCCGGATCCATTGATTAGTGGGCTCAGTTTCCTTGGATCCGTAAGGGATCCGATTCCATTAAAAACAACTAATATCGATATGTCCATTAATATTACTATAAATTTGCATATCGATACACTGTTCATGAGCTAGATATCATACACTGGTTTGGTATTGCTGTGCTTTGAAAAAAAATGCTTCTGCTATGCTGTGAGAATAACCTCATTTTTACCGCTTCACATTTTCAGTTTTTTTTTTCACCTAAAACTGTGAAAATAAGCTGTTTTTAAGTGTTTACCAAACACATTTTGAGCTCAGCTTTTTTTTATACCCACCTTTTATAAAAACACCTCTGTACCAAATCAGTACTAAACGACTTGTCGTGTTCCATTCGAGAGAAGGCAACCAGAAACGGTGCCGTCAGCAACAAACATTTCACTCGCCGCAGTTGCAGAGATTTGAAGAGAGGGAAATTCTCAGAAGAAAAATTCGAATGGGAACTTCGGTTCAGGTGACGCCGCTGTGCGGCGTATATAACGAGAATCCGCTGTCGTATTTGGTCTCAATCGACGGCTTCAACTTCCTCATCGACTGCGGCTGGAACGACCACTTCGACCCCTCCCTCCTCCAACCCCTCTCCAGGTCTCTCTCTTCAGTTCAATCTCTTTCTCGCATTCCTGCTTCTATTCGGAGCTTCACTGGCGGAAATGCGGTGTTTGCAGGGTAGCTTCGACGGTGGATGCAGTCTTGCTGTCGCATCCGGATACACTTCACCTCAGCGCGCTTCCGTACGCCATGAAGCAGCTCGGCCGGTCCGCTCCCGTCTTCTCCACCGAGCCCGTTTACAGATTAGGTCTCCTCACTATGTATGATCAGTTCCTCTCTCGCAAGGTAGCTCCACATTCAATTCACAAATCACAATTGATGCTAATTTAAAGTTTGTATGTATTTTTTATTTATACAAGCGATGTTAAGGAAGGGGGGACTCGAACTCGGAAGCGTCGGGTGTAAGGGTGAATGTTCTTGATAAACTGAGCTACCCTTTCAAAGATTGGTTGTATTTGGATTTTTAATTTTGTTTTAATTTTTGTTTAATTTTGCAGCAAGTATCGAACTTTGAGCTTTTTACACTGGATGACATTGATTCTGCATTCCAAAATGTCACCAGATTAACCTATGCACAAAATCACCGTCTTTCTGGTATGCCCATAAACCCTAATTATTAGTATACATTGTTCATAAGTAATATATAAGTATTGGTGGAGTGGATATGAATGTATTAATGTATATAGTTTGTAGGCAAAGGAGAGGGAGGATGTTATATATGCCGTGGACTTCAACCATCGAAAAGAGAAGTAATTTTTGCTCTTTTTGTTTTCACTGCCAGTGGAAATTTGGTTATTTGTATGTGTAGATGATGTTTTGGAATAGAGATTGATGAGTTTGAACTGCTTACTGCTGTGATTTTCATCAGGCATTTGAATGGAATTAATCAATCAGCCTTTGTCCGCCCTGCTGTTCTGATAACAGATGCCTACAATGCTTTGAACAATCAGCCTTATAGACGCCAAAAGAACAAGGAATTTACAGGTATCTTAACTACTCTTATGAACCAGGAATTGAAATGTTTGTTTCTCTTCATTATTTCTGTTTTTTCCTGTTGCAGAACATGTATGGAACAAACAACTATCTATATGAGGTTCTTTTATTCTTTGACTGTATTTTATTTTACGGTTATTATTCAGATACTATAAAGAAGACTTTACGATGTGATGGAAATGTGCTATTACCTGTTGATACTGCCGGGCGGGTTATGGAACTTGTCCAGATATTGGAATCGGTAGGGGAGATGAATGCTGTTTTCTATCCTTAGTACAACAACGCAATAATGTCATCTTGTCAAGTATGTTGCATTTATTAATTTTGGTTCTTCCCATCGATTGCAGTGTTGGACAGAGGAAAATTTGAACTATCCCATCTTCTTTCTAACATACGTTGCATCTAGCACAATCGATTACGTAAAGAGTTTCCTTGAGTGGATGAGTGATGCTATAGCAAAGTCCTTTGAGAAAACACGTGAGAATGTTTTCAATTTGAAGTAAGTGGTCTTTTCTATATGTGTTCACCCATGACTATAATGTTTTCAATTTGAAGTAAGTGGTCTTTTCTATATGTGTTCACCCATGACTATATGGCTAATTTCAAGCAATTTCTTTCTCACAAGGGTGTTCAGGTACCATTTCCGTTCATTGTTAATTTGTTGGACTACGTTTCGTCACCAAAATTCGTTATGTGAAATAATCTCATGTTCTCAACTTCATGTTTTGAAGCCTAGAGAAAGGGTGAAGCTCTATGGAACTACTGTATTTACAACGATCTTGATCTGATTTCCTTGACAGTTTGAATTTGCTGGTGGGGCGCTGAGATGCGGTGAATATGTGACATTACACAAAGTTGGGGATGCAAGCCATAAGGTTCGTCAGATACAGATATGCTAATAGTATTACCACCCAAGTTTTTGGTACAACAGTTGCATTTTTGCAGATGGAAAATCTGACTAGCATATTTATATTTTGGGTAAATTACATAAAACTACCTCAACTATTGGGTCATTAACAGTTTTATACCTCGTGTTTAAAAAGTTTCAATGCCATACCTTATCTTCGAATTTGTTGCAATGTTATACCTTCCGTCAGTTATCTGTCAATTATTCTGTTAAATGCTGACGTGGTTTGAGGCGGAGCCCACTTTCTATTAAAAATTAATTAAATATTAAAAAAAAAATACAATTATTTAAATATTTTTATAAAAAGGTGGGACCCACCCACCTTCTTCCCTCCCCCGGCACCCTTCCTCCCTTCACTCCAGAACCCCCCTCCCCCGCGCCCTCTCTTCCTCCATCTCCTCATCCCTCCCATGGCGCTCATCCCCTTCCCCTTCCTCCTCCTGCTTCTTTAACCTCCCCACACCTCTCCCTATCTCTCTCTCTCGGTCTCGGCGTCGACCTGTAAATCTACGTCCAGAGCTATCTCCCTCTGTCTTCCTCTTTCTCATCGTCCGTTTTTTATTATCACACCCGGATTTTCACTAATCGTCGTCGCCATCCGTTGATTTTTTGAATATTTTGTTGAACGATATGAAGATGGTGGGAGGTGGTTCTGGGAATAATTAGGGGGGGGGTGGTGGGATAGTTGGGACGACGATGGTTTCAGATCGTCGAACGATATGAGGATGGTGGGAGAGAGGGAGTCGAGCGATGGCGTGGGATTTTGGTGGTTTTGGGTTTGGGGAAGACGAGGGGGCAGCGGAGGTGGGGTGGTGAAGGACATGAGCGGGGAAGAAGGGGGGTGGGGTCAGGGTTTGGTTTTGGGGAAGACGAAGAGAGAAAGGGGGAGAGGTGTGGGGAGGTTAATGAAGGAGGAGGAGGAGGAGGAGGAGAGGGCGCGTGGGGTGGGGGGGGGGGTTCTGGAGTGGAGGAAGGGTGCCGGGGGGGGGACGGGTGGGAGGGAAGAAGGTGGGTGGGTCCTACCTTCTTTATATAAAAATATTTAAATAATTGTATTTTAATTTTTTTAAATATTTAATTAATAGAAGGTAAGCCCTGTCTCAAGGCACGTCTGTATTTAACAAAATAATTGACAGACAACTGACGGAAGGTATGACATTGCAACAAATTTGAAGATAAGGTATGACATTGAAACTTTTTAAAGACGAGATATGAAACTGTTAATAACGCAATAGTTGAGGTAGTTTTATGTAATTTACCCTTATCTTTTTTGTTGGGTGGTGGTTCCGGCACCCAACAAATTGTGATCGAAGGTCCCTTATGCGAGGATTATTACAAGATCCGGGAGTATCTCTACTCACAATTTTATTTGCTTTAAGTAGAGATACATAATATCAAACGTCTTCAAATGAACTGTCATTTAGTCTCGATGTTAATTTCTAGTGATTTCATGAAACACACTAAAGTTTAATTTAAATGTAGGACTTATTTTCAGTTGAAGTTGTCAATTCTGTTCATGCGTGATGGAAATCTTCGAAACAAATTGGCAGTTCAAGTAAATCACATTCAAGGAAACAAAACATCACAAGAAAATCACAGTTAGATATTTTTACTTTTTTACGTGTTAATAGCTGTTGAGTCTGGGATAATGCGGCAAACATGGCAAGTAAATTACAATGCATTTTAGCTTCTCATCGATACAATGTTGTGTGATTGGTTTGCGATATTTTGCTCGACCCAAGAGTTGGTCTCCAGGTCAACGTCAACGTTCGTCAGCTAAGGAGCTTATCCATCTCTTTATAAAATATGGAAAATAATAATTTATTAAGCAAACTCATTTGCCCTTTGTCTGATTGCTGACGGTTGACCATGGAAACCTGGTTCCTTGTCCTCATCGCCTTCTGCGTCTCCTTCCTCCTCAAACCCCTTCTTTCCCTATTCCTACCCACTTCCATCTCCAAACCCAAGCTCCCTCCCGGGCCCCGCTTCTTCCCCGTCATCGGCGGCTTCTTATTCCTCCTCAAATCCTTCTCGGAGATCGACCCTATCATCCGCAAACACAAGGCCAAATACGGGCCCATCATCTCCCTCCGCATCGGCTCCCGCCTCGCCGTCTTCATCGCCGACCGCTCTCTCGCCCACCAGGCCTTAATCCAGAACGGGGCCGTGTTCGCCGACCGCCCCCCGGCCTTGGCCACCAACAAGTACGTCACCAGCAACCAACACAACATCAGCTCCGCCATCTACGGCCCCACTTGGCGCCTCCTCCGCCGCAACCTCACTTATGAAATCCTTCACCCTTCCCGCGTCAAATCCTACGGCAACGCCCGCAAATGGGTTCTCGACATCCTCGTCAACCGCCTCAAAACCGAGTCTCAATCCCACTCCGAAGGCGGCGGCGCCGTCGTCAGGGTGGTCGACCACTTCCAATACGCCATGTTCTGCCTCCTGGTTCTGATGTGTTTCGGTGACAAATTGAACGAAGAGCAAATCAAAGAAATCGAGCGGGTGCAGCGCCAACTACTTTTGAGTTTCGGGCGATTCAATATCCTCAATTTCAAGCCGAAATTGACGAAGATTATCTTCAAAAATCGGTGGCGGCAATTCTTCAAAATCCTCGAGGAACAACGAGAAGTGCTCGTCCCTCTGATTCGAGCACGACAAAACAGGGCAAAGCAGGGCAGCAAAAACGACGACAAAGAGGATGAATTTGTGTTGTCGTATACAGATACGCTACTGGACCTCGAGCTTCCCGACGGCAACGAAAAGCGGAAGCTTTCGGAGGGAGAAATGGTCAGCCTCTGCTCGGAGTTTCTAAACGCTGGCACTGACACGACTTCCACCGCGCTGCAGTGGATCATGGCCAACGTAGTGAAGTACCCGCAAGTTCAGGAGAAGCTGTTTGCGGAGATTAAAGTGGTGATGGGAGAAACGGAGGAGGAGGTGCGGGAGGAGGTCCTGCACAAGCTGCCGTATCTGAAAGCCGTGATCTTGGAGGGGCTGAGGCGCCACCCGCCGGCGCACTTTGTGCTGCCGCACGCGGTGACGCATGACGTGGTTTTGGGCGGACACGTAGTGCCCAAGAACGGGAGTGTTAATTTCATGGTGGCGGATATAGGGTGGGACCCGCAAGTGTGGGAGGACCCCATGGCGTTCAAGCCGGAGAGGTTCTTGGGCAGCGGCGGAGGAGAAGAAGGGTTCGATTTGACGGGGAGCAGGGAGATTAAGATGATGCCGTTTGGGGCAGGGAGGAGGATCTGTCCCGGGTGGGGATTGGCGGTGCTTCACCTGGAGTACTTTGTGGCGAATTTGGTCTGGAAATTCGAGTGGAGAGCTGTGGAGGGAGACGACGTGGACCTGTCGGAGAAGCAGGAGTTTACTATGGTGATGAAGAATCCATTGCAAGCCCACATAATCCCTAGAATTTGAGTGGAGAGCTGTGGAGGGAGATGACGTTGACCCGTCAGAGGAGATGGAGTTTACTGTGGTGATGAAGAATCCATTGCAAGCCTACATAATTCCTAGAATTTAATACGTCTGTACTAATTTTTGGGCGCATATTTAACCATTAAATCTATCAATATATGCTCTTCATTGATTATGTAATTTCGAAAATTTGGATTTTTAGTTTACTTTGTGTGATTCAAGACAGATTTTATAATTTCAATATTTAGTGAGTGATTTGAGTGAGCTGTATTTGCTATCTTGATGTAATTGTAAACACAAATCAGAGATTACGAAGTAGCTTGGGTTGATTCCGAGGCAGGAAAGACAGAAAATGAAATGCTATCTTTATAACCCCTCTCAACCTATATCCATCAAAGGTGTTCAGGAACCATTTCCGTTCATTGCTTAATTTCATGCAATTCATTGATAGATTTAAAAATGGCTAATTTCAACCTCATGCAATTCATTGATAGCTTGGGTTGATAGATTCATGCGGTGAATTAGCTTGGGTTGATTCTGAGCCATTTTTAACCTCCACTGCATGAATCTGTCCTTCTTGGTGACTTAAAAATGACTAATTTCAAGCAATTTCTTTCCGACAAAGGTGTTCAGGTACCATTTCCGTTCATTGCTTAATTTGTTGGACGATGTTTCGTCACCAAAATTTGTTGTGTTAAATAATCTCAAGTTCTCAACTTCATGTTTTGAAGCCCATAGATAAGGTTAAATCTCCATGGAACTACTGTACATACAACGATCTTGATCTGATTTCCTAGACAGGTTGAATTTGCTGGTGGGGCGCTGAGATGCGGTGAATATGTGACATTACGCAAAGTTGGGGATGCAAGCCATAAGGTTGGTCAGATACAGATATGCTAATAGTATTAGCACCCAAGTTTTTGGTACAACAGTTGCATTTTTGCAGATAGAAAATCTGACTAGCGTATTTATATTTTTTATCTTTTTTGTAGGGTGGTGGTTCCGGCACCCAACAAATTGTGATCGAAGGCCCCTTATGTGAGGATTATTACAAGATTCGGGAGTATCTTTACTCATAATTTCATTTGCTTTAAGACCATCTCTAACCTTTGGGGATAAAGCTTAAAAATTTAAGCCAGAAAATTTTAAGCCATAAGCCAGAAACTATTTTTCTTCTCCAACCCTTGTTGCTTAAAATTTTAGGTTGTGATGTTTAAATAATGATTTTAGCCTAACATTTTGTTTTCAGTAACTTCTTTTTTAAAATAAAATTTATGTAGATTATCTTAATTTATTTTTATGAACATTTTAGTCTAAAAATATTTAAATTTCGATAAGTAATTAAAAAAATATAAAAATACATATGTATTTATAAAGTTTTAAGTTAAATTTGATTTAAATAAATTTCTTAAATTATTTTAGACGTTGATTTAATCTTGAGCCGTCAAATCCTTTTTTAACTATTAAATTTGATCTCATTTGATTATAGCCGTTAAGATTATAAGTAAAAAACAAAAAAAAAGTTTGAAATATGACAGTTTGTTGGATCCAAAATAATTTAAGCCAAGCTTAAGTCCCGAATAGTTGTAGTCATCAGAGTTCACAAAAGATTTGATCATATCTCAGTGCTTGCTTGCAGAGCAAAATGAAAGTTGTACATTCCTTGGAACTGACAGTCCTCTATTCCAACTTGAAAAAGAACTGATATAGGTAATTAGCAATCGATGTTTATTTTCCGAAATCTGATGCTTGAAACATTTCCGATCCAATTTCTTCGACTGGCTAATGAGCGAAATGTACGCGTCAATCTTGGCATACCTTATTACGGAAATCTTCTTCGAAAGAAAGAGATTATGTGTTTTCTTGGTAAAACTGATCGAGCAGATGTCTGAATGGGAGAAACATGAGAAAACACCTCAAACAGAACAACAGAGAGATAAAAACACACTCCAACACTGTGGTTAATTCTTTGGCCGTTTTTGGTTCGGTTGAATCAACAGAACCAGAAACGGCCAAAGTATTAAAAACATGTCGTTAAGAGGACATGCATATCACTGTACCTTTTTAAAATGCTTATATTGTGATTCATGGGCAGTGTTAAAACTATCTACGAAATTGTCGGTATTTTCGTCGAAATATTAAAAAATTAAGGAGACATGGAAAGGGGGCGAAATGCAAACTTCACCCTACGGGCGAAATATAGGAAAATCAATAAATATCGATGATATTTATCAATATAATACAAAATTTTTGTCAGCAGCCATTATAGATTTTGAACTTTTGATTTTTTTTGTGAGAAAATTATCTCTAATTTAGATTAAATCTGAATGTGGATAAGACTCACTCCATTACAAATTTCCATAATTTTTGTTGAAAACGGAACCGGATCCCAATAAACTGAGTCCACTAATCAATGAATCCGGGCCGTTGAAATTTGATCCAACGGCTACAAATAGGGGCCCCTCTAAAAGTTATAATAATTATAGCCGTTGGATTAAATTTCAACGGCCCTGATTCATTGATTAGTAGACTCCGTTTCCTTGGATCTGGAAGGGATCCGCATTAAAAACAACTAATATCGATATGTCCATTAATATTACTATAAATTTGCATATCGATACATTGTTCATGAGCTGGATGTCATACACTGGTTTGGTATTGCTGTGCTTTGAAAAAAAATGCTTCTGCTGTGCTGTGACAATAAATTCATTTTTACTGCTTCATGTTTTCAGTTTTTTTTTTCACCCAAAACTGTGAAAATAAGCTGTTTTTAAAAGTTTACCAAACACATTTTTGAGCTCAGTTTTTTTTTATACCCACTACCAAACCAGTACTAAACGACTTGTCGTGTTCCATTCGAGAGAAGGCAACCAGAAACGGTGCCGTCAGCAACAAACATTTCACTCGCCGCAGTTGCAGAGATTTGAAGAGAGGGAAACTCTCAGAAGAAAAATTCGAATGGGAACTTCGGTTCAGGTGACGCCGCTGTGCGGCGTATATAACGAGAATCCGCTGTCGTATTTGGTCTCAATCGACGGCTTCAACTTCCTCATCGACTGCGGCGGGAACGACCACTTCGACCCCTCTCTCCTTCAACCCCTCTCCAGGTCTCTCTCTCGCTCTCTCTCTTCAGTTCAGTCTCTTTCTCGCATTCCTGCTTCTGTTCGGAGCTTCAATGGCGGAAATGCGGTGTTTTCAGGGTAGCTTCGACGGTGGATGCAGTCTTGCTGTCGCATCCGGATACACTTCACCTCGGCGCGCTTCCGTACGCCATGAAGCAGCTCGGCCTGTCCGCTCCCGTCTTCTCCACCGAGCCGGTTAACAGATTAGGTCTCCTCACTATGTATGATCAGTTCCTCTCTCGCAAGGTAGCTCCACATTCAATTCACAAATCACAATTGATGCTAATTTGAAGTTTGTATGTATTTTTTATTTATACAAGCGATATTGGGGAATGGGGGACTCGAACTCGGAAGCGTCGGGTGTAAGGGTGAATGCTCTTGACAAACTGAGCTACAAGCCCGTTCCAAAGATTGGATGTATTTGGATTTTTAATTTTGTTTTAATTTTTGTTTAATTTTGCAGCAAGTATCGGACGTTGAGCTTTTTACACTGGATGACATTGATTCTGCATTCCAAAATGTCACCAGATTAACCTATGCACAAAATCACCATCTTTCTGGTATGCCCATAAACCCTAATTATTAGTATTCATTGTTCATAATTAATATATAAGTATTGGTGGAGTGGATATGAATGTATTAATGTATATAGTTTGTAGGCAAAGGAGAGGGAATTGTGATTTCTCCCCATGTGTCTGGACATCTCTTGGGTGGTACCGTCTGGAAGATAACAAAGGATGGGGAGGATGTTATATATGCCGTGGACTTCAACCATCGAAAAGAGAAGTAATTTTCGCTCTTTTTTTTTTAACTGCCAGTGGAAATTTGGTTATTTGTATGTGTAGATGATGTTTTGGAATAGAGATTGATGATTTTGAACTGCTTACTGCTGTGATTTTCATCAGGCATTTGAATGGAATTAATCAATCAGCCTTCGTATGCCCTGCTGTTCTGATAACAGATGCCTACAATGCTTTGAACAATCAGCCTTATAGACGCCAAAAGGACAAGGAATTTACAGGTCTCTTAACTACTCTTATGAACCAGGAATTAAGTGTTTTCTTCTCTTCATTATTTCTGTTTTTCCTGTTGCAGAACATGTATGGAACAAACAACTATCTATATGAGGTTCTTTTATTCTTTGACTGTTAGTTTCTGGTTATTATTTCAGATACTATAAAGAAGACTCTGCGATCTGATGGGAATGTGCTATTACCTGTTGATACTGGCGGGCGGGTTATGGAACTTGTCCAGATATTGGAATTGGTAGGGGAGATGAGTGCTGTTTTCTATCCTTATTACAACAACACAACAGTTTTCTCTTGTCATGTATGCTGCATTTATTAATTTTGGTTCTTCCCATCAATTGCAGTGTTGGACAGAGGAAAATTTGAACTATGCCATCTTCTTCCTAACATACGTTGCATCAAGCACAATCGATTATGTAAAAAGTTTCCTTGAGTGGATGAGTGATGCTATAGCAAAGTCCTTTGAGAAGACACGTGAGAATGTTTTTAATTTGAAGTAAGTGGTCTTTTCTATATATGTTCACTCTTGACTATTTGAAATTTTGATTCACTAAGTGGAATATTATTGTTTCTGAACGATTTACTATGTATGTTTGCGAACATTTGCAGGCGAATCAGACTTTAAGTTAACAAGAGTGAACTTGACAATGCTCCTGATGGTCCCAAGGTTTACCATATAGGCATATATACATTGGTATTTTATCTCTAGTTTGCCTACCCATTTGAATGACTATGACACATTCTTCCAATACAGGTTGTTTTAGCATCCATGGCCAGTTTAGAAGCTGGTTTCTCTCACGATATATTTGTCGAATGGGCAAATGACGCCAAGAATCTTGTGGGGCGTTGAGGGCAAGTGAAGTGTTCGTTGATTTATATGGACTTTGAGGGCCGGTCCGATGCGAGATCCATCAAATCAATTCTTTCCCATATGGCTCCTCTAAAGCTTGTAAGTTTACTAATTCAATCTATATAATCAGCTCCTGAAATGCAGTCGTCGTCTGTGTCTTTCAGGTTGGCCCGAGACTATTTAATAACTGTCTTTTGAATAATCATTTGATTGTCCAGAAGTGTTTTTTCACTTAAACATAAAATTAACCTTATGGTACGGTATGTGTTTTTATTTTTCCTGGAGGTTTTGGTTCATGGAACAGCTGAGGCCATGGAACATTTGAAGCAACACTGCTTGAAACATGTTTGCCCGCATGTTTATGCTCCTTAAATTGAAGAAACAATTGATGTCACTTCTGACTTATGTGCTTATAAGGTAAAATCTTAGAAAGAAAAAAATCTCATTCTTTGTTGATCCGTGACTCAGAAATCCTAATTTGATTAATTTTGCATTATTTGAAATACAGGTGCAACTGTCTGAGAAGTTAATGAGTAACGTTCTCTTTAAAAAGGTAAGCATGAGAGCATCAAGATTCACCTTATGTTGTCTATATCATAATCATAGCCTCCTCACCATCTTGATGTAATTACAAGCACAGCTCGGAGATTACGAAGTAGCTTGGGTTGATTCTGAGGCAGGAAAGACAGAAAATGAAATGCTGCTATCTTTACAGCCCCTCTCAACCCCGCCTCCACCGCATGAATCTGTCCTTGTTGGTGACTTAAAAATGGCTAATTTCAAGCAATTTCTTTCCGACAAGGGTGTTCAGGTACCATTTCCGTTCATTGCTTAATTTGTTGGACCATGTTTCGTCACCAAAATTCGTTATGTGAAATAATCTCACTTTCTCAACTTCATGTTTTGAAGCCCAGAGAAAAGGTGAAGCTCTATGGAACTACTGTATTTACAACGATCTTGATCTGATTTCCTTGACAGGTTGAATTTGCTTGTGGGGCGTTGACAGGTTGAATTTGCTTGTGGGGCGTTGAGATGCGGTGAATATGTGACATTACGCAAAGTTGGGGATGCAAGCCATAAGGTTGGTCATATACTGATGTGCTGATAGTATTAGCACCCAAAATTTTGGTACAGTTCAATTTTTGCTGATGGAAAGTCTGACTAGCTTATTTATAACTTTATCTTTTGTAGGGTGGTGGTTCCGGCACGCAACAAATTGTCATTGAAGGCCCCTTATGCGAGGATTATTACAAGATTCAGGAGTATCTCTACTCACAATTTTATTTGCTTTAAGTAGAGAGACATAATATCTAGCGTCTTCCGGTGAATTGACATTTAATTGCGATGTTAACTTCCAGTGATATCAGGAAACACACTAAAGTTTAATTTCAATGTAGGTGTTATTTTCCGCCGAAGTTGTCATTTTGTTACAGTGTTTGAAATTCTTTCGATACGGTTGATATTTTTGTGAAAATATCAGAAAAATTAAAGATATGGAAAGTGAGGTGAAACCGACAAATTTTGTCGAAATTTCGATATATCGGTTAAATATCGACAAACTACTATATGACATTTTGTAAAGTATTATTTTAAATTTTCACGTTTTGGAGTGAATTTTATCATTTGCATCAAAGGTATCCGACATCAATACATTCATCGACATTTACAAATTTGTGTATTATATTTTTATCGATACCGATAATTTTAAATTCTGTTTTGTTCATGCATCATCGAAATCTTTGGAAACACACCGGCAGTTGAAGCATACCAGGAATTAAGGAAACAAACCATGTCCCAAGTAGACCTGTAAACGGGTCGGGTTTATTGGGTTTGGGTTGGGTTCAATCCGACCCGTTAATTTAACGGGTCATCCAAATCCAATCCGTTAAGCCTAATAAGTCACCCGTTTCACCCATTTCACCCGTTAACAATATTTTTTTTTTTTTTTTTTTTACATTTTGCATTCCAATGCAAATTACACATCTTTTACCCAAAATTCCAAACATTAACTAACTGTCTAACATCTATATATATATATATATATATATATATATATATATATATATATATATATATATATCAAACTACAATCTTCCAAATCAACTAATTAATAAAACTCCATAAGGGTTTTACAAAATGTGAAGCATAGCTATACGTCATGGGGCAATGCCGTATTCAACATCACCAAGATGTACCGCCCAATTACATCGCTACTTCAAGGAAGAATTTGCATATCGAACACCCAAAAATCTGCAACACACCCACAAAACATAATTATTTTAGAATAACAAAACAAGATTTGGCTTACTGGACTAAATTAGAAGCACAAAATACAATTATATCATATTCTATTTTAGTGCCATGCAATGTCCCAATACTTATAAGGCCAAGCCTAATAAAAGTTGGAAACATGATTAACAAGGAGTGTGATAAAATCAGACATTACTCTATAGTTCCACATTACACAACAAATTACAAACTCAATATGCATTGCAGGACATGTCGAAATTCGAGTGAGAGTCAAAACCCAATCAAAAGAAGAAAAGTGTTGAAAAATGTCATTGAACACAATCAAACTCAACCCAGTACAGCAAATTCAAATAAACAAGGATGCTGGAAGTAGTGAGAGTCTATTCATTTGCCCCAATAGAAAGAAAAAAACTAGATAAAGAAGTGAAATTTCCATTAGTTTTGATACCAAATGAACAATAAAAGTAAGCATTAATCTTGCACAATCCATCCTAATTATTAAACATCACATAAAATATCTTTAAAAGAACAAGTGAAAATACATGGGATTATCAATGGGTTAAAAAGTAACAATAAGTATGAGAAAATGGGTTAAAAAGTAAGGAACACCTGTGCACAAACACCTCTCAAGAAAGAGTGAATTAATGACTTGTGCAGTGTGATATGGTCATACAAATTGTCAGTCTTGGTTGCTCATGAAATAACACATGGGATTATCAATGCCTGTAATCCAGATGCGCATAGAGACATCAAATAACACAGCCAAGCTTGAAAAGTTATAAGCTTGGTTGCTCATGAAATAACACATGGGATTATCAATGCCCGTAATCCAAGGATGAAAAAGCAATTCCATCAACCATATAAATACATGAAAGACGAAAGAAAGATATGCAAAACCCTACAATGACTAAACCATGCTATGCAACTTTACAACATCTTACTCTGTAGAAGAGAGAACATAACTCAGGACATATTTGAAAGCAAAACCTCGAAAACCAGTCTAATTACGAGGTTGTGATCACCACGAAACTAGCAATTTAGGTTTCATTCTCAATACACCAACTTAAAGAAAAGCTCTTTACTCCACAAACAAGCCAGAAACCATCTGAACTCCACCATATGAAGAGTAGGCAAACATATAGCTACTATATACCCAGCAAGGAGAAGGCATTCAGTGAGACAAAACAACATACACCTCAACTGTATACCCAGCAAAAATACAGTGAACAACTTGCAAAGAAAAAGCAAAAGCAAACGCTCGTCGTCATTAAATACAAACCCAACAGATTAGGCATACCGGAAAGGGACAGACAGACTGCAACCATCAACGTCAAAACCTAGTCCACGATGAACTCAAAGAAGTTCAAACGTGAGACGATGACAACAAGGAAGAAACTTAAAATTTCTCGAAGAAGTTCAAAGAACCCTGCACCAACTTCACTCTTTAGGGACTATAACTCAATGCAGAAACTTAAAATTTCTCTGCAAATTTTAATCAATTCCTCAACCCAAAATTTCTCTGCAAATTCTAATCAAAACCCAATTCGTCGAAAGGCTTGGCCGCCGCTTGCTTCTCCTCCTCAATCGCCATCAAATCCATGATAGAAGAATAACGTATGTATGTGTGTGTGCGGGATGGAGAAGTGGGAAAATCTCTCTCTCCATCTAACTTGCGAAGGAAGAGAACAAAAGCACAATCACACACAGAAAGCACCATTTGCACAACAAAAGCACAATCTCAATCGAAATCATCAAACACAAATCAACTAATTCCAAATTAATTCGAAGCTCATCTAAAGAGTACCACCCCAAACCAAGCTCAAGCAAAAACTGAGAAAAATAGACGAAAAATATAATCTGCAGAACGAAAAGTAGTCGCCATGGAAGAAGAGGTGAAAGAGAATCGGAACTTACCGGAGAGAGGGTGGCAAAACTCAGTGAACGGCAGCCAACTTTGAGGAAGAAGATGAGGGAGAGAACGGCAGCCACTCAGTCCGGGTTCGAACGTGAGAGAACAGAAAGAGAGCTAGGTTTTCTATTCCAACTATGAAATTACACAAAATTCCTCCCTAACGTGTGTTAACGGGTTTCGCGGGTTCACCCAAAATGATCCGTTACTTAACGGGTGACTAACGGGTTGATCCGTTAACAACCCAACCCATTAAGCACTCACCCAAATACTAGTTTTAACGGGTTAGATCGGATTGGGTTAACGAGTCAGGTTGAAAATGCCAACTCTAGTCCCAAGAATATAGCACGCAAGACATTTGTGAGAAAACAAAACGTCGCAAGCGAATCATGTTCAGACATTTTAACTGAAAGTGACAATACGTGCAGCTGAGTCAATGCCGTGCATTTTAGCTTATTTTGCCAAATACATCACTACTCCGAAATTTCCAAAAAAAAAGAAAGTGTATATATATATACACACACACACGAAACCTTTCACAAGAGAGATTCCTATTTTTCTAAAAAAATAGGACATCCTCTTGACCGTTAGATCTGACTTTAATGAAATTATGTGACCTGTGTTTTAATCTCAACCATACAATTTCATTAAAGTCAATCGAACGGTCAAGACCCATTTTTTTAGAAAAATGGGGATCCCTCTTGGTAAGGGTCCTATATATATCTCTCTCCCAGTACTGTTCATTTTAACGAAAAATCATATTTTTACACTAAAAAGTTAATCATAATACTATTCACATTACCCTTTATTTTGTCATTATCATTAAAACTCAAAGTTTTCAAACCATTTTCATTAGATTTCTTTATAATAAAATTAGAGTAAATTGTAGCTATGGTCCCTTAACTTTAACTCAATTGGAGCAATGGTCCCTCAACTAAAAATCCATTACCATCGGTCCCTCAACTCATCAAAACGTGCAGCTATGGTCCCTCAACTAAAAAACCATTACCATCGGTCCCTCAACTTTAATTCAACTAGAGAAATGGTCCCTTAACTTTAACCTAATTGTAGCAATGGTCTTTCCAACATAACTCGTTTTGACAAATTTTTTGATGTAGATGACGAAAAGGACCATAATTACACACTTTGATGAGTTAAGGGATCTTAATTGTATAAATGGTCATTCCAACATAACTTATTTTGACAAAATTTTGACGAAATTGATGAAAAGGACTATAGCTACACATTTTGATAAGTTGAGAGACCAATGGTAATGGATTTTTAGTAGAGGGACTATTGCTTCAATTTGATTAAAGTTAAGGAACCATTGCTACAATTTACTCATAAAATTAAAATTAAGACCATCTTGCTCCACCACGCTGATGTGAAACTAATAAATATGGAAACCTGGTTCAATCTCCTTAATAAATATGGAAACTAATAATTATTGAGCAAACGCATTTGCACTTTGATTGCTGACGATTCACCATGGAAACCTGGTTCCTTATCCTCATCGCCCTCTGCGTCTCCTTCCTCCTCAAACCCCTTCTTTCTCTATTCCTACCCACTTCCATCTCCAGACCCAATCTCCCTCCCGGGCCTCGCTTCTTCCCCATCATCGGGGGCTTCTTACTCCTCCTCAAATCCTCCTTGGAGATCCAGCCTATTATCCGCAAACTCCAGGCCGAATACGGGCCCATCATCTCCCTCCGCATCGGCTCCCGCTCCGCTGTCTTCGTCGCCGACCGCTCCCTCGCCCACCAGGCCTTAATCCAGAACGGCGCCGTGTTCGCCGACCGCCCCCGGGCCTTGGGTACCAGCAAGTACGTCAACAGCAACCATCACACCATCGCATCCGCCGTCTACGGCCCCACGTGGCGTCTCCTCCGCCGCAATATCACCTCCGAAATCCTCCACCCTTCCCGCGTTAAATCCTACGGCAACGCCCGCAAATGGGTTCTCGACATCCTCGTCAACCGCCTCAAAACCGAGTCTCAATCCCACTCCGAAGGCGCCGCCGCCGCCGCCGGCGTCAGGGTGGTCGACCGCTTCCAATACGCCATGTTCTGCCTCCTCGTTCTGATGTGCTTCGGCGACAAATTGAACGAAGAGCAAATCAAAGAAATCGAGCGTGTGGAGCGCCAACTACTATTGGGTTTGGGGCGGTTCAAAATCCTCAATTTCATGCCGAAATTGACGAAGATTATCTTCAAAAATTGGTGGCGGCAATTCTTCAAAATCCTCGAGGAACGACGAGAAGTGCTCGTCCCTCTGATTCGAGCACGACAAAACACGGTAAAGCAGGGCAGCAAAAACGACGACAAAGACGATGAATTTGTGTTGTCGTATACTGATACGCTGCTGGACCTCGAACTTCCCAACGGCAACGAAAAGCGGAAGCTTTCTGAGGGAGAAATGGTCAGCCTCTGCTCAGAGTTTCTGAACGCCGGCACCGACACGACTTCCACCGCGCTGCAGTGGATCATGGCCAACGTAGTGAAGTACCCGCAAGTTCAGGAGAAGCTGTTTGCGGAGATTAAAGAGGTGATGGGAGAAACGGAGGAGGAGGTGCGGGAGGAGGCCCTGCACAAGCTGCCGTATCTGAAAGCCGTGATCTTGGAGGGGCTGAGGCGCCACCCGCCGGCGCACTTTGTGCCGCACGCGGTGACGCATGACGTGGTTTTGGGCGGACACGTTGTGCCCAAGAACGGGAGTGTTAATTTCATGGTGGCGGATATAGGGTGGGACCCGCAAGTGTGGGAGGATCCCATGGCGTTCAAGCCGGAGAGGTTCTTGGGCAGCGGCGGAGGAGAAGGGTTCGATTTGACGGGGAGCAGAGAGATTAAGATGATGCCGTTTGGGGCAGGGAGGAGGATCTGTCCCGCGTGGGGATTGGCGGTGCTTCACCTGGAGTACTTTGTGGCGAATTTGGTTTGGAAATTTGAGTGGAGAGCTGTGGATGGAGATGACGTGGACCTGTCAGAGAAGCAGGAGTTTACTATTGTGATGAAGAATCCATTGCAAGCCCACATAATCCGTAAAATTTAATTAGCGAGAGTTCTGTACTGATTCTTCGGTGTACGTTCAACCGTTAAATATATTAATGTATACTCTTTATTGATTATGTAATTTAGAAAATTTGAATTTTTATTTTACTAGTGTGATTCAAGACAGATTTTATGACTTTAATAGTTAGTGAATGATTTGAGTAATCTGTATTTGTTACTTTTTTTGCTTATAACTAATACGACTTCCAAATCTTGGAAGACAATTTCTGTATTTAGAGACTGCCCAAGATTACGTACATAGCTGTAATAGTTCCTTCTCTCTAGAAAACGCGTGAAATTCTCTCTGGTTTACTAATCTGCAATCATCCTTGTCGCCGGCCCTACCTTGTCAATTATCCTTCCTCGCTCCCTCCTTTTCTTTCTCTCTTTTTCAATTTTCCATTGAGATTTTTCTCATCTTCCGTGAGCTCTGCCTCCAAATTTTCGATGAGTTTGTCTCACTTTTGGGCTTCATGTCTCTTCTCTCTCCCCCTCTCTCTCATCTGGTCGTTACTTTCCAAACACAAAACTCCGCCTCCCCTCACCTCTTCCCTCTGTCTCTCTTCCTCTTATTTCATCCCCAACCTGTCTTTTGCTATGATATGCGTACTCCTAGTCGGATATGGTTGCCAAATTTAATTCCCTCCCTCACTTTCCCTCCCCTAACCGACATGCTGGATTTCCTTCGAGGTTCTGCGTCTTTGGTGAAGAAATCTGGATGTGGTGTGCTTTTCGTTGCGGGTTTGGTATTTTTGTGCGACGATGTCTTAATCGGTTTTACCACTAGGTCGTTTTCTTTAGTGTTGCAGCTTCAGCAACGACTGGCATGACTTTTGTGGTGGTGACCGCAGCGGACGCTGCTTTCTGCGGTTAGAGATTAGGGATTTGGGTTTTCCTTTTTGCTTATTTAATTAGGATGGGCTTTTATGTAACTGGTTCCCCCAATGTATTTGGGTTATTTTACCTTCCTCTGTGTTGGGCTGAGCAAGGAGCATTTGAGATTTGATGGGAATGCCTAGGGGTGCAACTTGGGTTGGGCCAATTTGAACCCACCCATAGCCAACCCGACTTTAAACCTGAATAAGCAGGTTTTTTTAGTTATAGCCCGCCCGAACCCAACCCAATTTCGACCCTTTCATTGATTGGGTTGAGTTGGGTTGATCACTGTCCATCCCCAACCCGATTAACCAAGCCCAATCTAACCAGATTGTAACTCATATCAATTAATACTCATACTACACCCACGTGGGCCAAGTCCAAAAACCAAAGCCCTTTCTAATATTTTTTTTAATAAATTACCCTTTATAATTACAGAAGTTTTTAGGGAATAAGAAGCTTTGATTAGTCAGCCCATATTCATAGTCTCTAAATCCTAAAACTTTATAGTAGATTGTTAGTCTCCAAAACCTAAATTCTTTGTCATGAAGCAATTGCTCAACAACTTTGATTGATTCATGAAAATAAAGTTGGCTAGCTTTGATGCTACTTGGCTTAATTTTTTTAGGAAGAAGAGCAGAACAGAATCAGAAAGGAAGAAGCTCTAAAGGCTAGTTTGATAAAAGAGGAGGAATCAAAATCTTTTCATGGGGCTGATGTCAACATGAGTGATCCAATGATCATTGATGCTAGCAATACACATCCTTTGCCGGATGGTAGGTTTGAAAACAATTTCTGTTTCCTGCCAATCTTTTGAATGATGCTTGTAAGCATCTGAGAAACTTTCTTTAAATGGACATGTTCCATTTGGAATGAGCGTCAAAGCATTTACTCATTCTTTGGACCCTTGTAATTTGAAGCTTTCCGTGCAAGTTCTTTCTTCTGAGAAGCTTTTGTGATTATCTGTTGCAGCAGTAGGTCCACATGGTGGTGGATACCGGGACATGTTAATAGATGGATTTACTCCTGCTTCAACCAGTGTTGCCCCTATGTTCCCCTTCTATGAGAATAATTCTGAGTGGGACGACTTTGGTGAAGTTATAAATCCGGATGATTATGTCATAAAAGATGAAGACATGGACCATGGAGCTATTATGCCTGTAAGTTTTTATTGTGAATCATCATATTCTGTGGTTTCTTCCAAGTTGGATTATTGTTCCTTTAAGTCTGAGCTATTTACATTCTGACTCGGTTTGTGGGGATAAAACATGGATAATAATGGTCTCATGTCTTCGGGGATGTTGGAAGGTTGACATGAGGTCCTCTGAAAACCATCCTTATTCAAAGTTAAAAGTCGGATGAGGAATATTGTTTAGCATTGCCCATCGTTGCCAGATTCTTGATGTGTATAGAAGACTAGTAGTGGGATCTCCTCCATGATTCTCCCAGGCATGTTAGCTATATTGCTTGCCATCAATTTTTTTCTTCTTTTTCTGAGAAGGAACTTCCTCTGGTCCACTATGTCAAATTGTTGTCAGTTTTTTTTTTTTTTACAGAGATTTGTGCATACCATTATCCTTCATTATATTAACATTTCATGTGCCTCAGGTTGGTGGTGATGTGGATGGAAAACTTGACGAAGGCTCTGCTAGTTTGATACTCGACACGAGGCCTTCAAAAGTTGTATCGACTGAATTGACGGTAAGTAGAAGTCTGCTAAATTAGTTTATAGTTTTATCAATCTTGACATCAACTTAAACTATGTTCTATTCTGGTTTCTTCTCTAATTCAGGTTCAAGTGAAGTGTTCGTTGATTTATATGGATTTTGAGGGCCGGTCCGATGCGAGATCCATCAAATCAATTCTTTCCCATATGGCTCCTCGAAAGCTTGTAAGTTTACTAATTCAATCTATATTATAACTGTCTTTTGAATAATCATATTTGATTATCCAGAAGTGTTTTTTCACTTAAACATGACATTAACCGTGTGGTATGGTATATGTTTTTATTTTTCCTGGAGGTTTTGGTCCATGGAACAGCTGAGGCCACGGAACATTTGAAGCAACACTACTTGAAACATGTTTGCCCGCATGTTTATGCTCCTCAAATTGAAGAAACAACTGATGTCACTTCTGACTTATGTGCTTATAAAGTAAAATCTGAGAAAAAATATCTATTTCTTTGTTAATCCGTGACTCAGAAATCCTACTTTAATTAATTTTGCATTATGTGAAATGCAGGTCCAACTGTCTGAGAAGTTAATGAGTAACGAGCTCTTTCAAAAGGTAAGCATGAGAGCATCAAGATTCACATTATGTTGTCTATATCATAATCATATCCTCCTCACCATCTTGATGTAATTACAAACACAGCTCGGATATTACGAAATAGCTTGGGTTGATTCTAAGGCAGGAAAGATAGAAAATGAAATGCCATCTTTACAACCCCTCTCAACCCCGCCTCCACCGCATGAATCTGTCCTTGTTGGTGACTTAAAAATGGCTAATTTCAAGCAATTTCTTTCCGACAAGGGTGTTCAGGTACCATTTCCGTTCATTGCTTAATTTGTTGGACCATGTTTCGTCCCCAAAATTCGTTATGTGAAATAATCTCACATTCTCAACTTCATGTTTTGAAGCCCTTTGATAAGGTTAAGCTTTATGGGACTACCATATTTACAAAGATCTTGATCTGATTTATTTGACAGGTTGAACTTACCAGTGGAGCGCTGAGATGCGGTGAATATGTGACAGTACGCAAAGTTGGGGATGCAAGCCATATGGTTGGTCATATACAGATGTGCTGATAGTATTAGCACCAAAATTTTGGTACAGTTCAATTTTTGCAGATGAGAAGTCTGACTAGCGTATTTATAACTTTATCTTTTGTAGGGTGGTGGTTCCGGCACACAACAAATTGTGATCGAAGGCCCCTTATGCGAGGATTATTACAAGATTCGGGAGTATCTCTACTCACAATTTTATTTGCTTTAAGTAGAGATACCTAATATTTAATGCCTTTGGATGAACTGTCATTTAATTGCAATGTGAATTTCCAATGTTTTTCAAGTAACATAGTAAAGTTTAATATAAATGTAGGACTTGTTTTCCGCTGAAGTTGTCATTCTGTTCATGCATGATGGAAATCTTCGAAACAATTTGGCAGTTCAAGTAAATCATATTCAAGGAAACAAATCATGTTAGAGACAAACGTGTTAACTTCAAATAGCACTAAGACATTACATACGTACTAAAACAATACATCACATACGAATCACGGTTAGACATTTTAACTTTTTTACATGATAATATGTAGTTGAGTCGGGATAATGCGGCAAACATGGTAAGTAAATTACTATGCATTTTAGCTTCTCATCCATACAATGTTGTGTGACGTCACGTCAACGTCAACGTCAACGTTCGTCAGCAAATACATCACAACTCCAAGATTTCAGAAGAAAATTCAAGTAAATTTTTCTTGCTCCACCACGCTCCATACATCTCTTTATAAAATATCCAAAATAATAATTTATTAAGAAAACGCATTTGCCCTTTGTCTGATTGCTGACGGTTGGCCATGGAAACCTGGTTCCTTATCCTCATCGCCTTCTGCGTCTCCTTCCTCCTCAAACCCCTTCTTTCCCTATTCCTACCCACTTCCATCTCCAAACCCAAGCTCCCTCCCGGGCCTCGCTTCTTCCCCGTCATCGGCGGCTTCTTATTCCTCCTCAAATCCTTCTCGGAGCTCGAGCCTATCATCCGCAAACTCAAGGCCAAATACGGGCCCATCATCTCCCTCCGCATCGGCTCCCACCCCGCAGTCTTCATCGCCGACCGCTCTCTCGCCCACCAGGCCTTAATCCAGAACGGCGCCGTGTTCGCCGACCGCCCCCCGGCCTTGGCCACCAACAAGTACGTCAGCAGCAACCAGCACAACATCAGCTCCGCCATCTACGGCCCCACTTGGCGCCTCCTCCGCCGCAACCTCACTTATGAAATCCTTCACCCTTCCCGCGTCAAATCCTACGGCAACGCCCGCAAATGGGTTCTCGACATCCTCGTCAACCGCCTCAAAACCGAGTCTCAATCCCACTCCGAAGGCGGCGGCGCCGTCGTCAGGGTGGTCGACCACTTCCAATACGCCATGTTCTGCCTCCTGGTTCTGATGTGTTTCGGTGACAAATTGAACGAAGAGCAAATCAAAGAAATCGAGCGGGTGCAGCGCCAACTACTTTTGAGTTTCGGGCGATTCAATATCCTCAATTTCAAGCCGAAATTGACGAAGATTATCTTCAAAAATCGGTGGCGGCAATTCTTCAAAATCCTCGAGGAACAACGAGAAGTGCTCGTCCCTCTGATTCGAGCACGACAAAACAGGGCAAAGCAGGGCAGCAAAAACGACGACAAAGACGATGAATTTGTGTTGTCGTATACAGATACGCTGCTGGACATCGAGCTTCCCGACGGCAACGAAAAGCGGAAGCTTTCGGAGGGAGAAATGGTCAGCCTCTGCTCAGAGTTTCTGGACGCCGGCACCGACACGACTTCCACTGCGCTGCAGTGGATCATGGCCAACGTAGTCAAGTACCCGCAAGTTCAGGAGAAGCTGTTTGCAGAGATTAAAGGGGTTATGGGAGAAACGGAGGAGGAGGTGCGGGAGGAGGTCCTGCACAAGCTGCCGTATCTGAAAGCCGTGATCTTGGAGGGGCTGAGGCGCCACCCGCCGGGGCACTTTGTGCTGCCGCACGCGGTGACGCATGACGTGGTTTTGGGCGGACACGTTGTGCCCAAGAACGGGAGTGTTAATTTCTTAGTGGCGGATATAGGCTGGGACCCGCAAGTGTGGGAGGATCCCATGGCGTTCAAGCCGGAGAGGTTCTTGGGCAGCGGCGGAGGAGAAGAAGGGTTCGATTTGACGGGGAGCAGGGAGATTAAGATGATGCCGTTTGGGGCAGGGAGGAGGATCTGTCCTGGGTCGGGATTGGCGGTGCTTCACCTGGAGTACTTCGTGGCGAATTTGGTGTGGAAATTTGAGTGGAGAGCTGTGGAGGGAGATGACGTGGACCTGTCAGAGAAGCAGGAGTTTACTATGGTGATGAAGAATCCATTGCAAGCCCACATAATCCCTAGAATTTAATATGTGTGAACATTATGTACTAATTCTTTGCCACATGTTCAACTGTTAAATCCATCACTATATGCTCTTCGTTGATTATGTAATTTGGAAAATTTGGATTTTCAGTTTACTAGTGTGATTCAAGACGGATTTTATAACTTCAATATTTTGCGTTTATAACTTCAATATATTGCGAGTGATTTGAGTGAGCTGTATTCGCTAATTTTTAGCTTATAACTAATACAACTTTCAAATCTTGGAGGACATCTTCTGTATTTAGAGATTGCCCAAGAGCAAGGAGCATTTGAGAATTGATGGGAATGCCTACATAGGTACAACTCTCCTTTAATATTGGCGTCACAGCTTGGCTAATGGCTAATTTGAAATTCAAGTTAATGTAGTCTGAACAAATTTGGTGGAGTAGTGTTTTTATTTTTACCTTTGTATATATGGAAATGGAAGAATAAACAACTCCTTGAAGACAAACTTCTTTTTGACAAAGGTGTTCAGGTACCATTTCCGTTCATTGCTTAATTTGTTAGACTATGCTTCGTCCCCAAAATTCGTCATTTGAAGTAATCTCAAGTTTTCAACTTCATGTTTTGAGCCCCAGAGATAAGGTTAAGCTCTATGGAACTACTATATTTACAACGATCTTGATCTAATTTCTTTGACATGTTGAATTTGCTGGTAGGGGCGCTAAGATGCGGTGAATATGTGACATTACGTTAAGTTGGGGATGCAAGCCATAAGGTTGGTCAGATACAGATATGCTAATAGTATTAGCAACCAAATTTTTGGTGCAACAGTTCCATTTCTGCAGATGGAAAGTCTAACTAGCATATTTATAATTTGATCTTTTGTAGGGTGGTGGTTCCGGCACCCAACAAATTGTGATTGAAGGCCCTTTATGTGAGGATTATTACAAGATTCGGGAGTATCTCTACTCACAATTCTATTTGCTTTAAGTAGAGAGACATAATATCTAACGTTTTCATGCATGATAGAAATCTTTTTCAGGAATTAAGGAAACAAAACATGTTTGATGGGTTAGACACCCAATTGTCATGTTGTCCTCTTATACCAAGTCCGATGCGTGTTAAATTCAAATAGCACCAAGTCATTAATGGGGATGAGGTTTTTAAGGGAAGAGATTTCTATTTTTGTTTAAATGAGGATTAGTTGTGGGGTCCATATCATATCAAACTTTAACGATCCGAACCGTTTATTTCTCAAGTTGCACCTCTTAGATCATCCTTACAAAATATTAGCCAAATTGAAAATATTTTTACATCTAATTGAGTTCAAATAAACTGACGAACATTGTTGTCTATAAGAAACAATGAAATTTTAATGTGATAATTAAATAGGCAAGTGGTTTCAAATTGAATTGAATTTTGCAAGAATGATGTATGAATCGAGACTTACAAATTAAACGGTACGGATCGTTGAAGTTCGATGTAGAGTGAGTCTCACAACTAATCCTTATTTCTTGAATAAAAAATGATAATCCATCCCTTAAAATATCATGTACCTCTGAAAACAAAACATTACAATCGAATCACAATTAGACATTTCAACTTTTTCACGTGACAATATGCAATTGAGTTTGGATAATGCCGCAAACTTGGCAAGTAAATTATACAATGCCATGCATTTTAGCTCCTTAACACAGTTCGGAGATTACGAAATAGCTTGGGTTGATTCTGAGGCATGAAAGACAGAAAATGAAATGCTATCTTTACAACCCCTCTCAACCCCGCCTCCACCGCATGAATCTGTCCTTGTTGGTGACTTAAAAATGGCTAATTTCAATCAATTTCTTCCCGACAAGGGTGTTCAGGTACCATTTCCGTTCATTGCTTAATTTGTTGGACTATGTTTTCTCACCAAAATTCGTCATGTGAAATAATCTCAAGTTCTCAACTTCATGTTTTGAGCCCAGAAATAAGGTTAAGCTCTAGGGAGCTACTATATTTACAACGATCTTGATCTTCCTTGACAGGTTGAATTTGCTGGTGGGGCGCTGAGATGCGGTGAATATGTGATGTTACGCAAAGTTGGGGATGCAAGCCATAAGGTTGGTCATACACAGATATGCTAATAGTATTTGTTCCCAAATTCTTAGTAGAACAATTCTGGTTTGCGGAGGGAAAGTCTGACTAGCGTATTTATAATTTGATCTTTTGTAGGGTCACCCAACAAATTGTGATCGAAGGCCCCTTATGCAAGGATTATTACAAGATTCGGGAGTATCTCTACTCACGATTTTATTTGCTTTAAGTAGAGAGACATAATATCTAGCGTTTTCAGGTGAACTAACATTTAATCGCAATGTTAACTTCCAGTGATATCAAGAAACACACTAAATTTTAATTTCATTGTAGGTGTTATTTTCCGCTGAAGTTGTCATTTTGTTACAGTGTTTGAAATTCTTTCGATACGGTCGATATTTTTGTAAAAATATCAGAAAAATTAAAGATATGGAAAGTGAGGTGAAACCGACAAATTTTGTCGAAATTTCGACATATCGGTTAAATATCAACAAACTGCTATATGACATTTTGTGAAGTATTATTTTAAATTTTCACGTTTTGGAGCAAATTTTATCATTTTCACCAAAGACAACGGACATCAATACATTCATTGACATTTACAAATTTGTGTATTATATTTTTATCGATACCGATAATTTTAAATTTTGTTTTGTTCATACATGATGGAAATCTTTGGAAACACACTGGCAGCTCAAGCATACCAGGGATTAAGGAAACAAACAATGTCCCAAACATAATAGCACACAAGACATGAGTAAGAAAACAAAACGTCGCAATATGTGCAGCTGAGTCAATGCCGTGCATTTTAGCTTATTTTGACAAATACATCGCTACTCCAAAATTTAAAAAAAAACAAAAAAAATCAAATTAAGAACTTGTTGCTCAATCTCCTTATGAAGTATGGAAACTAATAATTATTGAGCAAACGCGTGTGCCCTTTGTCTGATTGCTTACGATTCACCATGGAAACCTGGTTCCTTGTCCTCATCGCCCTCTGCGTCTCCTTCCTCCTCAAACCCCTTCTTTCTCTATTCCTACCCACTTCCATCTCCAGACCCAATCTCCCTCCCGGGCCTCGCTTCTTCCCCATCATCGGGGGCTTCTTACTCCTCCTCAAATCCGCCTCGGAGCTCCAGCCTATTATCCGCAAACTCCAGGCCGAATACGGGCCCATCATCTCCCTCCGCATCGGCTCCCGCTCCGCCGTCTTCGTCGCCGACCGCTCCCTCGCCCACCAGGCCTTAATCCAGAACGGCGCCGTGTTCGCCGACCGCCCCCCGGCCTTGGCCACCAACAAGTGCCTCAACAGCAACCAGCACACCATCGGCTCCGCCGTCTACGGCCCCACGTGGCGTCTCCTCCGCCGCAATATCACCTCCGAAATCCTCCACCCTTCCCGCGTTAAATCCTACGGCAACGCCCGCAAATGGGTTCTCGACATCCTCGTCAACCGCCTCAAAACCGAGTCTCAAGCCCACTCCGAAGGCGCCGCCGCCGCCGCCGGCGTCAGGGTGGTCGACCACTTCCAATACGCCATGTTCTGCCTCCTGGTTCTGATGTGCTTCGGCGACAAATTGAACGAAGAGCAAATCAAAGAAATCGAGCGTGTGAACCGCCAACTACTTTTGGGTTTCGTGCGGTCCAATATCCTCAATTTCAAGCCAAAATTGACGAAGATTATCTTCAAAAATCGGTGGCGGCAATTCTTCAAAATCCTCGAGGAACAACGAGAAGTGCTCGTCCCTCTGATTCGAGCACGACAAAACAGGGCAAAGCAGGGCAGCAAAACCGGCGACAAAGACGATGAATTTGTGCTGTCGTATACTGATACGCTGCTGGACCTCGAACTTCCCGACGGCAACGAAAAGCGGAAGCTTTCGGAGGGAGAAATGGTCAGCCTCTGCTCAGAGTTTCTAAACGCCGGCACCGACACGACTTCCACCGCGCTGCAGTGGATCATGGCCAACGTAGTGAAGTACCCGCAAGTTCAGGAGAAGCTGTTTTCAGAGATTAAAGGGATGATGGGAGAAACGGAGGACGAGGTGCGGGAGGAAGTCCTGCACAAGCTGCCGTATCTGAAAGCCGTGATCTTGGAGGGGCTGAGGCGCCACCCGCCGGCGCATTTCGTGCTGCCGCACGCGGTGTCGCATGACGTGGTTTTGGGCGGACACGTGGTGCCCAAGAACGGGAGTGTTAATTTCATGGTGGCGGATATAGGGTGGGACCCGCAAGTGTGGAAGGACCCCATGGCGTTCAAGCCGGAGAGGTTCTTGGGCAGCGGGGGAGGAGAAGAAGGGTTCGATTTGACGGGGAGCAGGGAGATTAAGATGATGCCGTTTGGGGCAGGGAGGAGGATCTGTCCCGCGTGGGGATTGGCGGTGCTTCACCTGGAGTACTTTGTGGCGAATTTGGTTTGGAAATTTGGGTGGAGAGCTGTGGATGGAGATGACGTGGACCTGTCAGAGAAGCAGGAGCTTACTATGGTGATGAAGAATCCACTGCAAGCCCACATAATCCCTAGAATTTAATACGTATGAGAATTCTGTACTAATTCTTCGACCTATGTTCAACCGTTAAATCTATCTATGTATGTTCATTTTAAAACTTTAATATTTAATGAGTGAGTTGTATTTGCTACTTTTTAGCTTATAACCGATACAACTTTCAAATCTTGGAAGACAACTTCTGTATTTAGAGACTGCCCAAGAGCAAGGAGCATTTGAGAATCGATGGGAATGCCTACATACGTACAACTCTCCTTTAATCTTGACGTCACAGCTTGGCTGATGGCTAATTTGAAATCCAAGTTACTGTAGTCTGAACAAATTCGGCGGAGTAGTGTTTTTGTTTTTACCTTCGAATGCATGGAAATAAGAATAAACAACTCTTTGAAGACAACTTCTTTTCGACAAAGGTGTTCAGGTAACATTTCCGTTCATTGCGTAATTTGTTAGACTATGCTTCGTCCCCAAAATTTGTCATTTGAAGTAATATCAAGTTTTCAACTTCATGTTTTGAGCCCCAGAGATAAGGTTAAGCTATATGGAACTACCATATTTACAACGATCTCGATCTGATTTCTTTGACATGTTGAATTTACTAGTAGGGCGCTGAGATGCGATGAATATGTGACATTACGCAAAGTTGGGGATGCAAGCCATAAGGTCGGTCAGATACAGATATGCTAATAGTATTAGCAACCAAATTTTTGGTGCAACAGTTCCATTTTTGCAGATGGAAAGTCTGACTAGCATATTTATAATTTGATCTTTTGTAGGGTGGTGGTTCCGGCACCCAACAAATTGTGATTGAAGGTGGTTCCGACACCCAACAAATTGTGATTGAAGGCCCCTTATGTGAGGATTATTACAAGATTCAAGAGTATCTCTACTTACAATTTTATTTGCTTTAAGTAGAGAAACATAATATCTAACGCCTTCGGATGAACTATCATTTGATGCGGTGTTAATTTCCAGTGATTTTAGGGAACATGGTAAAATTTAATTTAAATGTAAGACTTAATTTCCTTTGAAGTTGTCATTCTGTTAATGCATGATGGAAATCTTTTTCAGGAATAAGGAAACAAAGCATGTTTTGATGGGTTAGACACCCAATTGTTATGTTGTCCTCTTATACCAAGTCCCACGCGTGTTAAATTCAAATAGCACCAAGACATTAATGCAGATTAGGCTTTTAGAGCAACTCTACCCATGGAGCCTTTCCTCCTGGCAATCCACTATTCAATCCACCCTATTGAACAGTAACTGCCTTTAATGAATAGTAATGAACGGTAAATTGCCATTTGCATCTCCATCCTTGAAGCCCTCCCCCTGGCAATAGGCAATAAAATATTATTTTTTTTTGTTTGTTTAAATAATACAAAATAAAATTATTCGTAATTTCGGATAAGAATTTTTAAATTGTTCTTGTTGCGCCACGTGTCATTTTATCCAAAAAACAATTATTTTTTTTATGGATTTCGATAAGATTTTTATCCAATGTCATCATGCCACGTGTCGTTATCTTTTCAGAATTTTTGAGGATAGATTTCGACAAGATTTTAAATCGTTCTCGTTGCGCCACGTGTCATTATCCGAAAAGATAATTATAGGAGATCGATTTCGATAAGATTTTTATCCAATGCCATCATGCCACGTGTCGTTATCTTTTCAGAATCTTTGAGGATAGATTTCGATCAGATTTTTAACGAATGACAGCATGCCATGTGGCCCTATATACAAGCCAATCCTTTCTGAATCGTCCATATAATCCACCATCAATCCTCACAAATCTCACACTAACTTTCTCAAGATCTCTATCATTATTCATAGTTTCTGCTTCCTTCATCACCAAAATCTTTATCATTATTCATAGTTTCTGCTTCCTTTTTACAATGTCTTCTTCTTCATCAAGGATGATGTGGGAAATCGATCAGCACGAGGAAGACTTGTTTAATCAATCTGAAGGATTGTTAAATCTTTAGATAGACGAAAATGAGATGGAAAAGGAGGATGAGCGTACAAGGAGAGATGACGAAGCAAGAATGGCCAGAGCCTCACATTCCCGTCGAGTGGTCCAAACTGTGGCTCAGATATGCAGGCCTAGCCGTTCCAGAAACCTTGAAAGAAGCAGGCAACGATGGGGTGAAGAGCTGTTGGACAATTACTTTGTCCATAACAGTGCATTTCCTGATACGTACGTCAGACGTCGTTTTAGAATGGAACGACATTTGTTCAACAGAATCATGACTGATGTTTGCAACCATGATTCTTACTTTGTGCAAAAGAAGGATGCTTGTGGTGCTATGGGTCTCTTGCATGAGCAAAAAATCACTGTTGCATTGCGGATGCTTGCGTATGAAGCGTCTGTAGACCAAGTGGATGAGATAACGAGGATGGGGAAATCAACCATTTTTGAGTCCCTTATGAGGTTTTGCAAAGCAGTCGAATCTTTGTACACCGCAGAGTACCTTCGAAAACCTACTCACATGGACTTGCAAAGGCTTCTGAAGAAGGCCGAGATGCATCAATTGTATGCACTGGACGTGGAAAAATTGTCCAAGTGCATGGCAAGGCGCATATGGGGACAGAAAATGAGCAAAATCAATCATTTTGGAGGCGGTAGCATCTTTTGATACATGGACATGGCACACCTTTTTCGGGGTTCCGGGGGCTCAAAATGATCTCAACGTCCTTGCCCAATCCCCAGTGTTCAACGACGTCCTGCAAGGAAAGGCACCAAAAGTCACGTACGTCGTCAACGAACGTATGTACGACGGGTCATACTACCTAGCTGACGGCATTTACCCACGGTGGGAAACATTTGTCAAAACAGTGCCACGTCCGCGAAGTGCAAAGGAAAAGCACTCTGCAAGTTGTCAAGAAGGGTGCAGGAAGGATGTGGAGCATTGTTTTGGTATCCTCCAAGCTCGTTGGGCGATCGTCAGGGGTGCTGCCAGAATGTTCGATTTAGAGTCACTTCGATCCATCATGATGACGTGCGTCATTCTTCACAACATGATTGTGGAAGATGAGTTCGATTATGATGCGATTGATGAATATGAGCCAGACACGATGAACAATTCAAAAACACGGATATATTGTGCGCATGATGCTACCGAAGAACCCATGCAACACGAGCTATTAGAAAGGGATAGACGTTACAATAAAAGGGTCATTCAACGATATACTGCACTTCAAAGGCCATCTATGCACAATGCTCGGCAAATTGACTTGATAGAGCACCAGTGGGCATTGAAACAAGCTGAAGATACTTAAGTTTATGTAGCATGTTTGTTTGTATTTAGTGTGTTTATTTAATTTTATTTGGTGTGTTTTTTGTAGTGAGTTTTTTATTATTTGGTATGTTTATGTAATTTTATTTGGTGTGTTTATGTAATTTTATTAGTATAAATATATTACGAAATTAAATAAATGTACTCTCACTTTAAATAAAGTACTAAATTCAATCAATTGGAAACAACATAAATAATAAATTACAACCCAAAGTGATTGGAAAACTATGGGCGCCGATTACAAAAAGTACCCTATTCATCATCACTTAACCAATTTGTGGTGCTAGGATGATCTTCTCTTGTCGTGCGAGGACCATCTCCTCTTGATCTCGCTTCTCTTGCACGCCTCATTCTCACCACATTTGCTTTCTCCGACGCCCAAAAATATTTAGAATTTGGAGACTTCCCTTCGTTGGGCCATTCTTTCTTCTCTAGCCAACTCCCTTTCTTGCCTAAGTAGCTCTATTTTCCTCTCACTAGCTTGAAATGCCATATCTACAGCTGCAGCTTTTGCCTTATCTCTAGCCTTATCAGCCTCAAATTTCACCATTTCCCGCGCCAAACTCAATTCACCTTGGCGAGCAAGTTCTTCCATGTACTTTGCATAATCATCTTGGAAACACTCCCTTTTCTCTTTGACGCCTTCTTACCTTGAGGCCTAATTGGATAACGGGTCAACCCCGACGCTTGTTCAGGGTTGGGCGTTTCAGGCACTTCTTCTCCATCTTCTTCATGAACATGTGAGCCATGATCGGGTGTAGACTGTAGAGCGGTGCTGTGTAGAGGGGTGTTGTTCATGCAAACTTCTGGACCAACGGGCACAACTTTGAATTTAGGACAATCTTTAACAATATTCCAACATTCCCACCGGTTGAATGATTTGTTTTTTGATTTGATTTTGGCACCATACCATGCTTGTGCTTGAAGTTGCTACAAATGAATAATAATGAAATTAGGTAACAAATAAATAATACAAACAAATAATTATAATCAAATTAGGTAACAAATAAATAATACAAACAAATAATAATAATGAAATTAGGTGACAAATAAATAATACAAACAAATGAATAATAATGAAATTAGGTAACAAATAAATAATACAAACAAATAATTATAATGAAATTAGGTAACAAATAAATAATACAAACAAATAATTATATATTCTTACCCCATCTGAGTAATTTTTCCCACTTTGAAGATTACTACTAGCTTGTGCCAAGGCGTCTCTCCATGTACTAAAGGAATGGCTAAGTAATTTCCAACGACTGGACACCGATTTTTTGGTTCTTTTTCCACCCATTTTCTCAAGAAATTTGGTATGAATTAAACTCCACATTTCTCGCAACTGCATCTCATTACCCGTAAGCGAACTATGAGTAACTTCAACCCAGCTAGTGCACAACGCAACATCTTCAAGAAGCGATCTATTCGTACCTGCATCAGTAGTCATTTTGTGGGAAAAAAATTGGATTGAAACTTTGAGAGAAAGATAGGAATGTGATTGAAAGTAGTTGAGAAAAGATGAAATTGTGGTGTAAAGTAGATGATAATGAGAAGGTATTTATAGAAAAGTAGAAACATTTTTTTTTAAAAATTTCAGATATTTTTTTCGGATTTTTTACAATTTTTAAAAGTTTTTTATTCAAATAATTAATCTTTGCCGTTGGATTTAAAAAAAATTGAATTCCAACACTCCAGATTGTGCCACGTGTCACAACGGTAACTTTTCTTAATTTTAAAACTATTTTTTCTTTTTTTTTTAATTTATAAAGCAGATTAACATCAACCGTTGATCTCAGATCGAACGGTTGATATTAAATCAACTTTTTTTTTATTACCGTTGAAAATCGGACGGCTCGTATTAAAGAGCCGTTGGGATCGAACGGACCGTGGGAAGCCACGTGGCTTCCCAACGGTAACATTTGACTGCTGAAAAGTGGCTGACTTTTCTGATTTATGGTCGGGCGATGCGCCCCCACGCGCGAGTGGGGTGCACGCGCCTGACAGAAAAAAATAAAAAAAGGTTCAGACGCCAGCGCTGGCGTCACAACCACTCGGGCTCTCGGGCTGGCAACTCTTCACAGGCCCGTTGCTCGGGCCTCTTGAATTGCTCGGGCTCCTTCATGCTGTAGCAACTTCACAAGGCCTCGGGCCCTTTCCTCTCGCCTGTCCCCCGAGCAAAGTCCAATGCTGGACTTGCTCTTAAGGGAAGGGATTTCTATTTTTCGTTTAAAATGAAGATTAGTTGCGGGGTCCATATTATATCAAACTTTAATGATCGGAACCGTTTACTTTTCAAGTTGTACCTCTTATATCATCATAACAAAATATTAGTCAAATCGAAAATATTTTGACATCTAATTGAGTTCAAATAAACTGACGAACACTTTTGTCTATAAGAAACAATAAAATATCAATGTGATAATTAAATAGGCAAATGGTTTCGGATTGAATTGAATTTTGCAAGGATGATGTATGAATCGAGACTTACAAAATAGACGCTACAGATAATTGAAGTTCGATGTCGAATGAGTCCCACAGCTAATCCTTATTTCTTGAAGAAAAAAATGATGATTCATCCCTTAATGGGCCTGTACCTACGAAAATAAAACATCACAAGCAAATCATTCAACTTTTTCACGTGACAATATGCAGTTGAGTTTGGATAAAGCCGCAAACCTGGCAAGTAAATTACACAATGCAATGCATTTTAGTTTCTTAACGAAAGGTAATGTTAGTAAGATTAAATTGGAAGACAAAATTTACAAATTAAATGATGTGTCACTAATATGAATAAATACGTCTATCAACGCTTAAATAATAAATTAATCAACAATTTCTATGTCTATTAGTTTCCAAATTTATATTTGACAAATTTCATCTTCATAACGTTACTCTTTAACAAAACAATATGTGATTGCTTTGCGAGAATTTGCCCGACCCATGACTAGATTTCCAAGTCAATGTCAACGTCAACGTTCGTCAGCAAATACATCACTCCAAAATTTCTGAAAAATCTAAGATAGATTTTTCTTGCTCCATGAGGGGAGATTTTTCAATATAATCGGTACAAAAAGTAGTACATCATGTGATATTATACAAATGATGAGATATGTATGCTAAAAAATTAATAAGTTAAAAAATAAAATTTCTCACAACTTCTATTAAAATAGGTGATGTACCATTTGTATTGCCGTCACAAATAAATATTAAAATACGTAATATATCACTTATGTTACCGTCACAAATAAACATTTAATTGTGTTTTTGTCGCAATTAAAAATTTCTCCGCTGCTACAACCATCACGCATTATCCATCTCTCTATAAAATATGAAAAATAATAATTTATTAAGCAAACTCATATGCCCTTCGTCTGATTGCTGACGATTCACCATGGAAACCTGGTTCCTTATCCTCATCGCCCTCTGCGTTTCCTTCCTCCTCAAACCCCTTCTTTCTCTATTCCTACCCACTTCCATCTCTAAACCCAAGCCCCCTCCCGGGCCCCGCTACATCCCCATCATCGGCACCTTGTTATTCCTCCTCAAATCCTTCTCGGAGCTCGAGCCTATCATCCGCAAACTACAGGCCAAACACGGGCCCATCATCTCCCTCCGCTTCGGCTCCCGCTCTGCCGTCTTCATCGGTGATCGCTCCCTCGCCCACCAAGCCTTAATCCAGAACGGCGCCGTGTTTGCCGACCGCCCCCGGGCCTTGGCCACCAACGAGTACGTTAGCAGCAACCAGCACAACATCAGCTCCGCCGGATACGGCCCCACTTGGCGCCTCCTCCGCCGCAACCTCACCTCCGAAATCCTCCACCCTTCCCGCGTCAAAGCCTACGGCAACGCCCGCAAATGGGTTCTCGACATCCTCGTCAACCGCCTCAAAACCGAGTCTCAATCCCAGTCCGAATGCGGCGGCGGCGGTGGTGTCAGGGTGGTCGACCACTTCCAATACGCCATGTTCTGCCTCCTGGTTCTGATGTGCTTCGGTGACAAATTGAACGAAGAACAAATCAAAGAAATCGAGCGCGTTCAGCGCCAACAACTTTTGAGTTTCGGGCGGTTCAATATCCTCAATTTCAAGCCAAAACTGACCAAGATTCTCTTAAAAAATCGGTGGCGGCAATTCTTCAAAATCCTCGAGGAACAACGAGAAGTGCTCGTTCCTCTGATTCGAGCACGAAAAAACTGGGCAAAACAGGGCAGCAAAACCGACAACAAAGACGATGAATTTGTGTTGTCGTATACAGATACGCTGCTGGACCTCGAGCTTCCCGACGGCAACGAAAAGCGGAAGCTTTCGGAGGGAGAAATGGTCAGCCTCTGCTCAGAGTTTCTGAACGCCGGCACCGACACGACTTCCACCGCACTGCAGTGGATCATGGCCAACGTAGTCAAGTTCCCACAAGTTCAGGAGAAGCTGTTTGCGGAGATTAAGGGGGTTATGGCAGAAACGGAGGAGGAGGTGCGGGAGGAGGTCCTGCACAAGCTGCCGTATCTGAAAGCCGTGATCTTGGAGGGGCTGAGGCGCCACCCGCCGGGGCACTTTGTGCTGCCGCACGCGGTGACCCATGACGTGGTTTTGGGCGGCCACGTGGTGCCCAAGAACGGGAGTGTTAATTTCATGGTGGCGGATATGGGCTGGGACGCGCAACTGTGGGAGGACCCCATGGCGTTCAAGCCGGAGAGGTTCATGGGCAGCGGCGGAGAAGAAGAAGGGTTCGATTTGACGGGGAGCAGGGAGATTAAGATGATGCCGTTTGGGGCAGGGAGGAGGGCCTGTCCTGGGTCGGGATTGGCGGTGCTTCACCTGGAGTACTTTGTGGCGAATTTGGTATGGAAATTCGAGTGGAGAGCTGTGGAGGGAGATGACGTGGACCTGTCTGAGAAGCAGGAGTTTACCATGGTGATGAAGAATCCATTGCAAGCCAACTTAATCCCAAGAATTTAATGTGTGCGAGAATTTTGTACTACTTTTTCGACGCATGTTTAGCCGTTAAACTCATCAATGTATGCTCTTCTTTGATTATGTAATCTCGAAAATTTGGGTTTTTAGTACTGGTTTGATATTGAGGGACTTTTATAAAAAGTAAGTGTTAAAAAAAAGCTAAGCTCAAAAAAGTGTTTGGTAAACACTTAAAAATAGTTTATTTTCACAGTTTTGGGTGAAAAAAGCAGCAAAAATGAGCTTATTCTCACAGCACAGCAGAAGCAGGTTTTTTTTTCAAAGCACAGTAATATCAAACTAGCCTTAGTTCGCTCATATGATCCGACACAGATTTTATAACTTCTGTATTTAGTGAGTGACTTGAGCAAGCCGTCATTGCTACTTTGCTAGTCACTACTCTAATCTCTTCCTCTTTTTTCTCTTTATTTAGAGACCGCCCTACAGCAAAGAGTATCTGAGAATCGACGAGAAGCCTACATAGGTACGAGTCTTATTTAATATTGGTGTTGCAGTTTAGCTGACAGTTAATTTACTGTGGTCTGAATAAATTGGGGGAGAATGATTCTCTCTCCTCTCTTTTTTCCTCTCCTTTTTTCTCCTCTTATTTGAACGATCACGGTTAAGTCACGTTAATATCTTATATTAATTTTTTATAGAAAAATAATGACAAAATAGAGAGTGTGAGAGAAGGGGATGAAAGGAGATAGAAAGAGGAAGGGAGAAAATCCTAGTCGTCAGGAGGCTTGGGATCCACCCACTCCACTGCAGGGAGGGTGAAGCTTAATGTCGACAGTTCTCGGATCAATGTTACTAGAAATATAGGCAGATGAGGAGTTTTTTGAGATAACATCGGTGATTGCCTTGGAAGATTTTCTGTCAACTTGGGCAAATGGCAGGTGGTCGATGCTGAAATTTATTGGGGGCTAGATTTTGGACTAAAACTTCCAGTTGACGAGTACATAAAGATTGTGTGGAGATGAATTCGGCTTTAGTGGTTAATTACAACTGATACCAATTTCATTCTTTTGGAAACATCAGTGCAGACAACTTATGACACGTATAACTGAATGTGAGTTAGTGCATGTTTACCGGTAAAAGAACATGATGACAAATAAAATTGTCAACAAGAGCTATGATATGGATCTTGAGTACCATTATTTTGAAAATTCTCTTGATTGGATTGGAACTCAATTATTTGATATTACGAAGTCTTTAAGACTCGAACTAATAACTCTTTGAGCTAGTTTTTTTTGTTGATCCACGCACCTATGTTACCAAAAGAATTACAACTTCGAATTCGGTGAAGAAAACGATTTGGATAACAGATGGAGGAATTTACATCTCAGCCATGCAGATGCATATCATTATTTGCGTTTTTTGAGTTTGGACTGTGGACTGTTTCCACATGAATGACACAACCGATCATTGCTATACGGAAATTCTTTCTATTTACTTTTGGCTTCACTCGAATGAATTCAATCAATGGATTACAATTCGAAAATAGAAGGTTAGGCAAAGCAATGAGCGGAGAAGAACCCGTTAATTTATTCATAATGAGGTTGAAGGGATTTTTAATGATATTTCGGTATTGAAATATTTCCGATATTTTAACCGTTAGATCTTTAGTTAAAAATATAAAAATAAAAATTTAAAGATTAAAAAGTTCAGAGTATCTTATACTCTAGAACACATTAATTTGTCGAAAAAAAGTAGTAGAAAGCAGTGGCAGATCCATGATTTTAAACTCGGGGGATCCCAATAATAAAAGTCAAAAAATTTATAAATAAAAATAACATTGAAAAGTTAAATATAATACATTTCATTCAAAAATCATGTGCAAAACAACATTACAAGCTATAAAATCCTAATTCAAACGTCCACGATGAGGTTTCATAGTCTGAAAATGTTCCATGATAGCTTCATTACCAATACATGAAAAAACACCTTTCTCAATGTAAACAACTAAGTTGTCACTCAACCATTGATCTCCTATTTTGTTGTGAAGTGGACCCTTAATGATATTCATAGCGAAAAATGCCCTCTCCACTGAAGCGGTTGCAACCGGTAAAACCAAAGCCAACTGAAGAAGCAAATATACATGTGCAAATGTTCGATGCAACCCTTTCTCCACCATTTTCTTAGCAAGCTCATTAATCCCCCGCAACTCTTTCCATATTTCTTATTTCTAAACTACACATTTAACCAAAAACACAAAACATATACCAATCAACCAATAAACAAAAATTCCATCTAAATTTCAATTATAAAATGAGTATACAAACATAAAACAATAGACTAAAAATCTCCACCAATATCTAATATAATTTAATTGAGATTAGATTAGAATACCAAAAAGCTTACTTGAATTTTGAACCAAATAGTGATGGCTTGGAGAATTGAAACAAGTGGAGGTATGATATTGGAGTAATGTAATTATAATATGGGATTGGGTGGCATTAGAAATTTAGGGTTTTGGGTGAATATAAGAAAGATGGGGATTAGAGGGAAAAGCAAAGGAATGGAACGGGGAAAGGAAAGGGACTCTCGGGAAAGATGGCCCATGTGGGGCTACGCATATGGACTCATGGACAATTGACAAACGGCACTATTTGTCTCATTAGCTTAAAAAAAAAAAAAAAGGCCAAAACACTGCGTTTTGGACCAACTTTTTAAAAAACCCTGTTTTCTTTCTTCTCCCCCGCTGTCTTCTTCTCCGTTGCAAGCTGCAACCTGTAGTACAGACCTCGTGTTCTCGTCGAGGGGTCGTCGGAAAATTTCTAACAGCATTTTAGGATCACCGAGAGGTCCTGGGACCTCCCAGGTCTCTCTGTGGATTCACCTCTGGTAGAAAGATGACATATAATTTGCAACACCATCGAATTATTTGCATATTAGTTAACGAAAATGTTGTAAGACCTATGGATGTGATTTTATTGTTTATTAGGTCTCGGAACTATTTTTTATTGATTTTTAAAATTGAAAAAAAAAACAATATAAACTAATAGCGAGGCCCCCAAAGAGATTTTTAGGTGTCGAAAATCTTTGGAATGTCCTAAATTAATTTTAGAAAACATGTGGTGCAACTAGAATGACTCAAATTATGGCTTATAATGAATTTTGTAAAAGTTCCCAAAACCGATTGGAAAATGTTGGTTATAACTCATAGTTTTTGTGAAAGTTCAAATTTTTATCTTTAGGAAATATTTTGCTTTGGATTTAATGAAAATGTTGCAATACCTTTGAATGTGATTTTATCCTTTATTAGGTTCAAAAACTATTTTTCATTCATTTTTAAAGTTGAAAAATAGAAAGAAAAATGAAGACTAATAACGGGGCCCTCATAGAGATTTGTAGGTGTCCGACATCTTGGGAATGTCCTAAATTGATTTTATAAAACATGTGGTGCGAATAGAATGACTCTGACTTTGGCTTATAACGAATGTTGTAAAAGTTCTTAAAATCGATTGGTAAATTATGGGTTATAACTCAATTTTTGTGAAAAAAAATTGAAATTTTTAGCTTTAGGAAATATTTTGTGTCGGAGTTAAGGAAATATTGCAAAACCTTTGGACGTGATCCTACCATTTATTAGATCCAAAAAATATTTTTTTATTGATTTTTAAAATTTGAAAATAGAAAAATATCTTTAAATTTAGGTTTTAAATAGTTGGTTTCAAGTATTTAAATGTGAACTATAGTAGATTTTGCACATAAAAATATATTATGAATATGATAGTTTGTTGTTGTGGTAAGATAAATAAAAGATAAATAAACAAAAATAAAAATAAAATAAAAAAAGGAAAAAGGCAAAAAAAATGAAAAGGGGGTTCGGTATGAAACTAGCGACTTACTCTGAATTCAGTCGCTAGATTCTAGCGACTTACATGAAGGTAATCGATAGCTAAGTACCGACCGTATCCTTTTTTTAATTATTTATTTTCTCTTTTTTTTATTCCATTGAATTTTTTTTCTTCTTATATTACTTTATTTAGATTCGAATACCTTTAGATTTAAATTTAGATTCATATACGTAGACATCAAAATTTCGGTGAAATAATGTTCACCAATGCATTAAAGTTTCGACATGTCAGGGCATACGTGGCATGTGCCATGTGTTGCACAAATTGTACACATGGCGTGTGACTCAACAAAATCGGACGAATCATCAAGAAGGACACATGTCAACACTTGACGGAAAAGAATTATTTAATTTAAATTTAATTAAATCAAATGTTAATTAATGAAGTCAAATCACAAACCAGCCCACAAAAGAATCATGTTTCTTTCGTCAATTAATCAAGCCCATAATCAAGGCCAAATCCATCAGTAGTCAAGGCATGGAAAGTCTATAAATAGGAGGCTCCAAGACAAAGAAAAGGGTCCATAAATTATTTCACGCTCAGACACTGAAGATTTGAAATTCTGAAGCTCTCAAGCACCCAAACACTCAAACACTTAAGAAGACTCGAAAAACCCTTCGTGTTCTTCGTCAAATCCTGTGAAGAAACACCAAGCACCCCCACACGTGCCGGTTCCTCCATTGCCAAGGGCCAAAACCTTGCGGCATTTGTTCATCCAAGATCAAGTTATCGCGATCCTTGGATCAACAACCACAACACTACACATCTACACATTTCGGAGATTGAATTAGAGGATCAATTTGTAAAGAGATTGTAACCCTACAAATTCATTAATACAAACATTTACTTTGTACACGTGTTCTTATCTCATTTGCCGCAGGAAATTCGTGTTTACAATATCCTTGAAGAACACTTTGAAATTCCCTAACTACATACTTCCGTAGTTCCATTCGAATTGTTAAAAAACTCAAGTTTACCTTACAATAGTCGAAGGCTTAAATATTAAAATGGTCCCTGTGTTTTAGTCATTTGGTCAATTTAGTCCATGTGTTTTTAATTTGGCTAATTTGGTCCTTGTATTTATCTTCGTTAGCTAATTAAGGACATTTTCATCAAATTTATGAAGAAATTTTTTTTCTAAATTATTATAAACATATTTATTAAATTATTTATTTGATTTAAAATATTTAAAAATGAAATAAAATTAAAAATTAAAAGAAAAATTATTCTCCTCCTAACTCCCCGATCTCCTCCCTAACATTAAACCCTTTCTTTTATATGTCACAACCTTAATCATTTTTCAGATTGAAAGTTTTATCTCTTATATGTGTTATTTCTCATTGATTTGCATTTTTATGTAAAGAGAAAGCGTAATTATATCTCATATAATTTTTTTATGAATTTTTTAAAAGAAATTGAATGAAATGTCATTAATCGGCTAAAAAAAACAAATACGAGGACTAAATTAGCCAAATTGAAAACGCAGGGACTAAATTGGCCATATGACTATAACACATGGACCGTTTTGACATTTAAGCCATGGTCGAATGACTATGCAAGAAACTTCTCGTGAAGTACTACGTTAGTCATCGTCGAGTATTACCACTGAAAGTTTTCCTATTACTTCCTCAGGAGTGGGAATCCAGGCTTCCGCTTGATGATTTATGAAAAATTAAAGCCAGACGGGCGACGTGCTGCTGCATAAATGGAAACCATTGATGCTTTAACAGTTTCACGGTTCATCCCAAGCCGCGAAATTACGAGCATGCACGTAAAAAGTTATAAACAGACTACTCTAACCATGTGTGTTTCTATGCTGTTTGATTTCTTGTTTTTTATATTGAATGATCAAGTGACATTGCTTTCTTCGGCCCTGACCAAGGAATCCCTTGGACAAAGTTGTGTCCCAAATTTCTATCTCAACAGAAGCAAGAAAGATAATCAGTTAAAACGGAAAACGAATGAACAAAGAAATAAACAAGAAAAGAAGCCACAGTAGTTTGACATGCAACTTTATCGGCATGCTCTATATAAGCTTAAAAATATGTAAAGAAAAGAACAATGGGTGTTGTTGACATGCAACGCTATGCTCTCAGCGCACTAAAGTCAAGTTGCATGTTCATTCTCTTCGTGTGAAGCGGCCACGGTCTTGTCAAGTGAGACGATATGCTCTCCTCATAGGACTCAACAATTGGCTCACAAGGTCTTGCGGTCGATACTAACTCATTCCTACCTCCATACCTATATCCAACAAGCATCAACAGTACTTCACCTCTCTTCCTCTAAAACATAGTACCCTCGGCAAACATCACTCTGGACCTTGTGCGCCGAAAGTTATCAGTTTAGTCCATGATTTTTTTATGCAGTACTCTTTCATCATCCATATCTCAAGAAAACAATCTTTACGCCTGTTGTTCATCGTAAACAAAGCAATAGATTTTTCGTCCCCTGAAACAGACAATTGTAATGCCTTCATCATCCCATCTGAAACTCATAGGCATTGATAAACCCACGGAATAATTCATTGGCCACGTCAAATGCCTTCAAAAGTTGTATAGACGGAATTGATCGCAAGTAGAAGTCTGCTAAATTAGTTTATAGTTTTATCAATCTTGACGTCAACTGAGACTATGTTCCATCTCTAATTCAGGTTCGAATGAAGTGTGCATTGTTCGGGCACTCAACAAATTGTGATCGAAGGCCCCTTATGTGAGGATCATTACAAGACTGGGGAGTATATATCTCAACACTCACAACTTTATTTGCTTTAAGTAGAGATGCATAATTTGGAAAAAATAGTAGATATACATAATATAAGGTGAAATGTCAATTTAGTCCCTAAACTAGGAATGGGCACAAGCCGGGCCAGGCCCAAATTTGGAGGGACCAGACCGGACCCGTTTTAAAACGCAATAGGACGGGGCGGGGTGGGTATTAAAGTTTCTGAATTAAGGAACGGGCAGGTTTAGGCCGAGTCCACGATTCCAACCGAAGGAAACGATGTTGTTCTAAGTCTCATCTTCCTCCGACGTCGCGAAACCCAGGTGCAGTAATGACCAAATGGTTAGATGCCCATGATAAGATCGTCGGCCTCGACGACGACGCCTTCAACACCATCTTTTCCGAGACCAATGACGGAAAGCACGTCCACCACGTCATCTTCATCGATCTAGAGCTCACCGTCTTCTCTGATCTGGAGCCTTGCGCTATCTTCGTCAGAGTGAAATTTTGATAAAATCAAGGGAGAGACTGAGAGCTTGCGAGCAAAAATGGAGGGATTTGAAGAAGTTTGGGTATGTTGAATGGTTTATGGATTTAGCGAGAGAGAGAAAGAGAAAGAGAGAGATGGAGGAACTTGGTGGGATATAGGCTCTAGAAGTTTTCATTGTATTATAGGAATTGGCCCATTCATTCATCCAAATTAGTGGGTTCATAATCCCCCAGCAATGGCCAACCATTATATAATACAAACGGGCCGTTCCCAGGCCCCGTGGGTTTCAAGATTTGGAATCCCCCCGCCTCGGATATATCACCTCCCTGCCCCAAACCTTGATTACCTACCCTGACCCGTGGGTTCTCTACCCGTTCTACCCGTTTCCCCACCCTTATCCTGAATTATCATTTTAGTAAAAATTAGGTCCTTAAATTATTTTTTCAGTAAAAGAAGTCCCTAAATTCATTAAAAATTGCTAATTTCATCGATATTATTATATTCAAAGCTATTTTATCCAATGTTTCGTCAACTTAAATCACTTAAGACACTTTAGAATGTACTACCGTCACTTTCTCACCTATAATCCCTTACCATTTCATATAGATTGTAAATCTAATGTCTAATTCACCCTCCAAAGTTAACTCCACACACTATTTCTTTATGAAAATTACCAATCTACCCTATAATGTGTATCGCATGCAAGTAATGTAACTTAAATTGAAGGAAAATTGAATACAGTAGCTTTGAATCTAATATTAGAGATGTAATTGGCAGATTTTTATAATTTAGTAACTGATTTTTTTGAAAAAAAAAATAGTTTAGGGACCTAATTTTTCTAATTTTTGCTTAGACAATAATTCAAGACTAAATTAGTAATTCATCCCATAATATATAACACCTTGAGATGAACTGTCACCTAATCACAATGTTAATTTTCAGTGAATTCATAAAGCACAATAACGTTTTATTTGAATGTAGAACTTATTCTCTGCTGAAGTTGTCATTCTGTTCACGTATTTCATGAAAGAAACAGAACATGTTTGATGAGTGAGAGACCCGTGCGTGTTATCGTGAAATAGTACCAAAGACAGTACATACGTACGTAAACAAAACATTGCATGCGAATCACCTTTTCACGTGGTAACATACGTTGCATGCGAATCACCTCTTCAACAGTCCGGATTCTTGAATTTGGTGGATTACGAGAAAGAAATCCAAAGATGATCATTTTTCAATCGATAATTATCCAACAGCTTCGCCCGACCCGTGAGTTGATGATCTCCGAGTCAGTACCAGTGTTCGTCAGCAAATCAATAATTCATCAGTATTTTCTTCCTCACCATGCTATTTTCATCTCTTTTCTTGCTCACCACGATTTCTTCATCTCTTTATATAGTTGTGGAAAATTAATAATTTATTGTCTCATTGCTTACTGTTCACCATGGAAACCTGGTTCCTTATCCTCATCGCCCTCTGCGTCTCCTTCCTCCTCAAACCCCTTCTTTCTCTATTCCTACCCACTTCCGTCTCCAAACCCAAGCTCCCTCCCGGTCCCCGCTCCATCCCCATCATCGGTGGCTTCTTGTGGATCCTGAAACCCTTCTCGGAGATCGAGCTCATCATCCGCAAACTCCAGGCGCAATACGGGCCCGTCATCTCCTTCCCCATCGGCTCCCGCTCTGCCGTGTTCATCGCCGACCGCTCCCTCGCCCACCAGGCCTTCATCCAGAACGGCGCCGTGTTTGCCGACCGACCGGGGGCCTTGGTCACGAACAAGTACAGCAGCAGTAACCAGCACACAATCGCCTCCGCCGGATACGGCACTACGTGGCGCCTCCTCCGCCGCAACCTCACCTCCGAAATCCTCCACCCTTCCCGGGTCAAATCCTACGGCAACGCCCGCAAATGGGTTCTCGACATCCTCGTCAACCGCCTCAAAACCAAGTCTCAATCCCACTCCGAAGGTGGCGTCGTTGGTAGTGTTAGGGTGGTCGACCACTTCCAATACGCCATGTTCTGCCTCTTCGTTCTAATGTGCTTCGGCGACAAATTGAACGAAGAGCAAATCAAAGAAATCGAGCGGGTGCAGCGCCGACAACTTTTGAGTTTGGGGCGGTTCAACATCCTCAATTTCAAGCCGAAATTGACGAAGATTCTCTTAAAAAATCGGTGGCGGGAATTCTTCAAAATCCTCGAGGAACAACGAGAAGTGCTCGTCCCTCTGATTCGAGCACGACAAAACAAGGCAAAGCAGGGCAGCAAAAACGACGACAAAGACGATGAATTGGTGTTGTCGTATACTGATACGCTGCTGGATCTCGAGCTTCCCGACGGCAAAGAGAAGCGGAAGCTTTCGGAGGACGAAATGGTCAACCTCTGCTCGGAGTTTCTCAACGCCGGCACCGACACTACTTCCACCGCGCTGCAGTGGGTCATGGCTAACATAGTAAAGTACCCGCAAGTTCAGGAGAAGCTGTTTTCAGAGATTAAAGGGGTTATGGGAGAAACGGAGGAGGAGGTGCGAGAGGAGGTCCTGCACAAGCTGCCGTATCTGAAAGCCGTGATCTTGGAGGGGCTGAGGCGCCACCCGCCGGGGCACGTTTTGCTTCCGCACTCGGTGACGCATGACGTGGTTTTGGGCGGTGCCCAAAAACGGGACCGTCAATGTCATGGTGGCGGATATAGGGTGGGACGCGCAAGTGTGGGATGACCCCATGGCGTTCAAGCCGGAGAGGTTCTTGGGCAGCAGCGGCGGAGAAGAAGGGTTCGATTTGACGGGAAGCAGGGAGATTAAGATGATGCCGTTTGGGGTGGGGAGGAGGTCCTGTCCTGGGTCGGGGTTGGCGGTGCTTCACCTGGAGTACTTTGTGGCGAATTTGGTTTGGAAGTTTCAGTGGAGGGCTGTGGAGGGAGATGACGTTGACCTGTCAGAGAAGATGGAGTTTACGGTGGTGATGAAGAATCCATTGCAAGCCCACATAATCCCAAGAATTTAATATGAGAATTCGGTACTAATTCTTCAAATCTCCTCCTCTTTTTTACTCTTTTATCTTATGACTAATACAACTTTCAAGAGCTTTCGAAGCCTCCTCCTTATTAAGTTTAAACTCTTTCTTTCCAACCATTGGAATTGCTAGAGTTAGACTAATTGTTTCTTAGTGTTTCTTCTCTTTTTCTTCCGAAATGAGATCTTCTGCACCCATTTTTACCTATGGCCCATTTGTGCCTTCTTTAATTGGCTGAGAATTTGGTTTATTTTTTATTATTGTCAAGTTAACATTAATTATGTTTGGTTCAATAAGCAAAGACACAGAAGGGCCACATGCAAAAATAGGTGCAGAAAATCTCAACTCTTTTCTTCCATGTTATCGAAAAAAAAACAACTTCCAATGATTTAAGTAGATTTGGTGAAGAAAACAGTTTTAATAACAAACAGAGGATCACACCGTCTTTTGGTATTCTTCAACACACGCTTAGAAGTATAGAATCGCGAAGTATTAGGTGAATCACAGTATTATTTACAGGGTCGAGAGATTTTGCTTAGCCACACAATCAAATAACAAGAACAGTTTAACATAGAACTCGCCATCATGTTTTGGTCTCTGGATTGATGATTGCATGTGCTAAAATTCCAGTACTTCAATTTACAATAGGGTAGGGTTTCTACCATCGGTAGGGGGTAGTCATCCTCTTTCCCTCGACGTTATGTAATGATACGGAGATTAAAGTTGAAGACTAAGTTTATAAACTAAATTATGTGTCACTAATAAGAATAAGTACATTTATCGATATTTAAGTAATAAACCAATCATTAACTTCCATATCTCTTAGTTTCCATATTTTTTTCTACAAATTTAATTTTTCTAGCATAAAAGTAAAAAGAGACAAAATAATCGAGTTTAGGAGAAGAAGACAATGTGGCAGGGAAATTGATGTTGCTTTTTTGCGAGGTAAATTGCTTTTGCAAAGGTAGGGTGTGTGTAGAGAGATTTTTCAATGTGACCGGTACACAAGATGGTACATCACATGTTACTATACAAATGGTGGCATATGTGTGCTAAAAAGTTAATAACTTAAAAAATAAAATTTTCCACCACTCTTTATTAAAACACATGGTGTACCACTTGTGTTCCCGTCACAACTAAAAATTTCTCTCGTGTGTGGTAAATAAGAATCATGTGTTTTTTTTTTATGGAAAAACATGTTCATAAACAATCACGCGAGGTATCGTGTTCAATAATATATTGTCCTTTTTTAAATTTTTCATCGGAATGCATTATTAGATTACAACGTGTTGCCCTCTACAATTTACATGGACTTGACACCACCACTACCACAATGATACAAAAGTTGTATAGCCGTACCATAAGATTCTTCTCAACAAATCAAAAAGAAGAAATAGTTGTCATTTGCTATTACAGTGAAATGATATTCTTATTCAGTTGTAAATGAGAGATTTTAAATTTGATTGTCGTTAAATTTGAATTTGAATCATATTATTGCTAATCTATTGTAATGCTAAACTCACTCTCTCTTATGTAGATAATATTGTTTATTAAAAATAAATAAAAAGTTATAGTAAAGAGATAACATTTTTTTTTTTATCAAACGATAAATTTTATTAAATAAGATATTAAATTAGTCATCAACAAATTTTGAATTCACTCATCGTTCAACAACTCAACGTATTCCTACCAATGTATTAAATGGTGACTTTGCCATGACACTTTCCTCGTCGAGTCCACCAATAGATCGAAAAATTAAAATACGACCCAAAAGATGAAGAAGACAATAAAATTAAAATATTATGAAAATCAAAGAGTGTCCGTCTCTTCCTTCCTCCTCAAATCCAAAACCTTCGAAATCACGCCCATTTCTCTGCAATTCAATCTTCTCTCTCTGCAATTCAAGCTCGTAAAAACCCTAATTTCAACATCCCCTACCGAAGCTTTCCTTTCTCTCTCTCTTTCTCTATGTGTTTCAATTGGGTGTAATTTCCCCCAATCCGAAACCAGCAGCAGTGAATTTCCATGGCGACTGCGACTGCAACGTGCTCCCCGAGCTCCCTCCAGCTTCGCTTAGCTCTCAATTTAGGCAATTGCAGAAAACCCTCCTCCGTTCTCGTACGGTGGCGACTGGGGAAGCTCGATAATCGGGCTCGAGTGCTCTGCGTTGCTCAAGGCAGTGAGGAGTCCGGGAGTGGATTGGAGCCACGTCGCAATGGGGGTTCGTGGGTCGGGTCGAACTCGAGCACTGACGGGTTTAAAGGGTGGTCCGATTCGGATAATGGGGAAGAGTCATTGGACTCGCAGAGGAAGAAATGGTTTGGAGGTCATAATTGTTCGGCTCTATTGGATTGACGTTTTCTTATCAGTTATGCTTTGTCTGGCTGCTAACATTTGTGGAGTAGTTTGCTCTCAGGGACTGTGGGAGCTGGAGTTGCCGGAGTCGTTCTTGTTGCGGGGCTTACTTTTGCAGCATTGTCTTTTGGAAAACGAAACAAATTGAGTAAGTTGCTGCCTTATTTCTTTAGATAATCGGCAAGCTTTGAATTGGACTGGAAATTCGGTGATGTTAATGGAAATGGAAGCGTTTTGTATATTCTTGCTTTGTTTTGGTTTTGTGGAAGATCATGTGTTTTATGGAACAAGTTTGCCTTGAGTGGTATATTTTTAGTTTTTGGCTAAATGTTAAAACATATGTGGATGTGTTCAGGCCCAAAACAACAGATGGAGCCATTAACGACGCAGCAGGAGCGGTCTTTGACTTATGATGATGAAAATGAGAGGAGTACAGAAGATGTGGATGATCAAAGCAATGTGAAGCATGATGCTATTAGTAGTCCGGAAGAAAGGACAGGTACTAATGAGGATTCTTCTTCATCTCCAGAAATTGATGAGTCTCCCAGTGAAATTAGAGTTGGTAATGATTATGATATAGGGGGCTTGTCAGGACAAGATTTTGAAAAAACATCCAGAGGTACTGAGGTGGTTGATAGTGCTTCCGATAAAGGAGATACACCACATGAATCAACTTCTGATGACAAGTCAGTTGAGCCTAACGGCAATGATTCAATTCGTGCCTCTGGGCTTGAGGATTTTGACAGTAGCCTCGCTGTAGGTATAGGAGATTTGGCTTCTGAACTTAAAGAGAACCTAGAGAGTGTCAAACCAACCAACTTGCAAGCCTCTGAAACTAATCAGTCAAACCTTAGCGTTGAACCCCAGGATGGAATACCGGGGACAAGTGAAAACCAAACTGCCACTTTTGAGTCTTCTACTTTTATTGCCGATGCACAGGAACTTAATCAACCCATAGCTCTGGATACATCGGTTACGACACAATCAAACACAATTTTAGAACCTCAGGTTTCATCTGAAGATAACATAGGGCCCGTAACCCCATCTTCAACCGAAGAAAACCTTGACCTCAGCAAAACACTGCAGGTTTTAGCTGAGGGAATTAGTTCATCCCTGGAAGGGAATACCATAACTGAAAGTGAGCCGTCTACAAGCAAATCACAATTACCAACTGCTGGGAATTCCTTCTCTTCTGCTGGAATACCTGCTCCAACTGTGGTTTCTGCAGCTCTACAGGTGGTTCCTGGAAAGGTTTTGGTTCCGGCAGTTGTTGATCAGGTCCAGGGGCAGGCATTAGCAGCGCTGCAAGTGTTAAAGGTACTGACATTGTCATGTTTTGCTTTTAATTTCCTTATCCCAAAGTTATTGGAGGATTTTTTATTTATTAATTCAAACTGTTACTGTATTTGATTCCTTAGATTCGACAAATTTTGAAATGGAAATCTTTGACTCAAATATCAACGTTGTTCTCATTAGTTTATAGTTTTGTTTGTAAGATGTTAAGCCAGTTTGTAATCTGTAATTTGAATATGACAACGGTTTACAGGTCATAGAGGCTGATGTTCAACCTGGTGATTTGTGTACACGGCGTGAATATGCCCGTTGGTTGGTTTTTGCAAGTAGTGCTCTTTCAAGGTATACCTCCTTCGTCTCTGTGATATAAATCTTGGCAACATATTTTCTGTTTTGCAATTTGTGATGCATAGTATAGGTCTACACTTTTTGACATATTTTCTTGGGGTTAACTGTAGGAACTCAATCTCTAAAATATATCCTGCCATGTATATCGAGAATGTTACTGAGCTTGCATTTGATGATATTACACCTGAAGACCCTGATTTCCCATCCATTCAAGGTTTGAGCTTGTTAGATTATTTTGCTATAGCCTAAAAGACAGTGTGAATAGGCTTTGTTTGCTTATTATTTCCTTGCATCCATTCAGGTTTGGCTGAAGCAGGACTTATCTCAAGCAAGCTGTCAAGAAATGATATGCTTTCTTCCTTGGATGAAAATGAAAGTTCATTTTACTTCTCTCCTGAAAGGTAGTATATTTGATTCCTTGTAACATAGTGTCCTCCTTAGTGTGTCGTTTCCTTAAAACCACTTGGCGTTATTTGGATTTGTGTCTAGTTCCAAATACGCGGGGTTTACCTCCTCCAAACCAATTATCCTGGCCGTTCACAATTGAAAATTTGACAAGTACATCATTGCATGGTCTCTTTACTTTTGAAAATTAGTTGCTCTAGTTGTGAGGGCTTACAGTTTTTTTTTTCTTTCCAGTAACTTATCTGTATTTATTTAATATGTTTCGCTGCTCGCATTTAAATGTATCGTCGATTTGCTTTTTGTTACTGAATTGAGGCTAAATTACATAGTTTATGGTTTTTCTTGTTTAGTGGGTTAAGGCTTTGTTGTTGTTTGTGTGGTTTTTCTTATTTGCCTTCTTTTTTAATGCAATTTCTTGCTGCAGCCCTCTATCACGCCAGGATCTTGTAAGTTGGAAGATGGCCCTAGAGAAAAGAAATCTCCCAAAAGCCGACAAGGAGGTTGTTAACAATATAAGTTTGTTTTCAGTTTTGTTGTTTTTGAGCTACTCTTGTGCTTGTAGGCCTGAATCGTTAGTTCTATAATTATTTTTCATTTGGACAGGTCCTCTACCAAATTTCTGGTTTTATAGACGCTGATAAGATACATCCAGATGCATGTCCTGCACTTGTTGCTGACCTATCTGGAGATCAGGGTATTATTGCTCTTGCATTTGGTGAGTCATGACTCGTAACTATATTTCTAATTTTAACAGAATTCTATGGGTTTGATAGTCCACATTTCCTTCTTTTTTGTTTTAAAGGTTACACCAGACTCTTCCAGCCGGATAAGCCAGTAACAAAAGCCCAGGCTGCTATTGCCCTTGCAACCGGAGAGTATTCAGACTCAGTGAGTGAGGAGCTTGCACGTATTGAAGCAGAATCTATAGCAGAAAATGCTGTGGAGGCACATAATGCTTTAGTGGCTGAAGTTGAAAAGGATGTGAACGCAAATTTTGAGAAGGATCTTTCCATGGAGAGGGAAAAAATTGATGCTGTGGAGAAAATGGCTGAAGAAGCAAGACGTGAATTGGAAAGGTTAAGATCCGAGAGAGAGGAAGATAATATTGCCTTGATGAAAGAACGTGCAGCTGTTGAATCAGAAATGGAAGTTCTGTCCAAGTTAAGGCATGAGGTGGAGGAACAATTGCAGAGCCTAATGAGTAACAAAGCAGAGATATCCTATGAAAAAGAAAGAATTAGCAAACTTAGGACTGAAGCAGAAACCGAAAGCCAGGAGATTGCACGCCTACAGCATGATCTAGAGGTTGAACGGAAAGCCTTGTCCATGGCCAGGTATTTAGCTTCCAAGTCTTATGTATCAGTTTCGTTATTTTCATGCAACATTCTAAGACTTTAATCTTTGTAATTCAGGGCTTGGGCTGAAGATGAGGCAAAAAGAGCAAGAGAACATGCTAAAGTACTCGAGGAGGCTAGAGATCGCTGGGAGAGGCAGGGCATCAAGGTAGTTGTTGACAATGACCTCCGAGAAGATGTCTTGGGTGAGGCTACATGGCTCGAGGGTGGCAAGCAGTTCTCGGTTGAAGGAGCTGTCAAAAGGGCGGAGAATTTGATGGATAAGCTTAAGGCACTAGCAACAAATATAAAAGGAAAATCCCGAGATATAATCGATCAGATCATCCAAAAGATAGCCTTGCTCATATCCAATTTGAGGGAGTGGATCCCCAAGGCAGGAAAAGGGGCTGCAGAACTAAAAGACGCCACCATTTCAAAGGCCAGTAGATCAGCCCAAGAGTTGCAGCAAAGCACATCGGAGTTTAGCTTGGCCGTCAAAGAAGGTGCCAAGCGCGTCGCTGAAGATTGTAGGGAAGGAGTGGGGAAACTCACTCAGAAGTTTAAGACGTGACCGCGATCTCGTAACGATAAATTTTGGACGTCGGGCTGTTGTGTAGTCAGAAATGTAAAACAGTTTTGAGAATTTGTTGATGAAGGGCACTATCCATCTCCTAAGAGAATCTATTTATACCCTTGATGATTAGCTAGGAAGCGTTTTGTAATAAGTACAATGACACATCTCAACTGTAATAAAATTGCCCCGTTACACGAATGTAATTGTTAAATCCAAGAACAATGTAAATTATCATATCGTTTGGCTGGTGAAAACTAAATAACATAATAGTTTGCACGTGAGACCGTTGTATATGTAAACATAGTTGGCTTTTTTTAGTCAAAATGGTTCGTTAAGATTGACATAACTTCTCATTTTGATCTTTGAGATTTAAAATTGATGATTGATATAACTTCTCACTTTGGTCACTGAGATTTAAAATCGATAAAAGTGGTATCCGACATCAGTTATTGCCAAACATTTTGGTCATTTCGTGAAAAATCTCTGTTAATGGAATATATTTTTGTCAAATCAACTTCTTTGGTGAATTTTCCAATTTAATTTTTATATAAATACCAATTAACCGTGGACAATCCCAGGTAACCTTTTAACTGCCAGAATAATATTCTCATGGATTTGGATTCCATCCGGATCCAAATTGTGGGGATCCTAGAGATCTTCACATCTTAATCATTCATCATCCATCGTGCGGTAAAAAATCATTTAACTTTTTTTTATTTAAAATTAAACACAAATACTACTTAATAAAAATTGATTACAAATGTACAATGAACGGCTAAAATACGAGAATTTATGGATTCCCACAAAATAGATTCGGAGTGGATTCTCGTCCAATTCTTTCTCATCACAATATGTAAAGAACTTTGACGGCGGTAAAAAAGTAGATGGACCAGCGAGCACGTGAGACACATGCGAAGGGTAGAGGAAAAAGGAAAAAAGCGAAACAAATGGCAAGTGCCAATCGAAGCCAACAGTGATGATTGGCCTTTACCGCGCACCTTCATCATGTTTCCACCCACTTCCATCTCTTCTCCAAGTAATCAAGAAACCCCAATGGGCATTGACTCGCAGGTACGACCTCCCTTCACACTCCCCCTTCACCATTTCCTTCAAAATTCAATTTAATTTAGTACCAAATTTGTATAATATAAGCAAAAACAACGCCTTAATTTCTTCTGAAAACGAAGTCCATGCTGGCAAATCTTTTGAAATTTCTCGTGTCTTTGCCGTGAGATTCCAGTATTTGATCGAAACCGAAATATTGGTTTCTGGGTATCTGTTGCGTTCTTTCTCTCTGCTTCTTCCTTTTTTTTCTATTTTTTTGGGTGTTTGCTGGATGTGGAAATTGTGATCGTTTCAGCTGCTGAAGATTTTTTATCAGTGCATCAAAACACAGTAATGGTTGAGACCCAGTTGACCCAATCGAGCTCTTTGTCAAGTTTCAGCTTCTGGGTATGAAAAGATAGCAGCTTTGGTTCCATTTTTGAAGTATTCAATTTTGTGTAATTTGGGGTCAAATTATATAACATTGTGTTTGATTTGATGTGCTTCTACTGATAGTTCTTGTGAACATTAGTAAATGAATACCTGTATTGCGTTTGCGAAAATCCGATTAATGCTGCTGTAATGCCCTTAGGCATTGGTGTATTGTGAATTCTGAGTTTTGATGTGTCATAGTATGTTTAGATTGTAGGACTCAATGTCAATCCTATGTGGATGTCCTATCCTTGAGTGTGTTTATTGTCTGGCATGTACCCGCTGGGCGTGGAAGCGATGCCTCCACACAGCGGGTCATGACAGTGAGACTTGGGGCATTTCCACTGCTGAAGAATTTGAGCCTGTTCCTCGCCTTTGCCGCTACATTCTAGCTGTTTACGAAGATGACCTTCGATGCCCTCTTTGGGAACCACCCGGTGGGTATGGAATTAACCCAGATTGGTTAATCTTGAAAAAGACATATGAACATACTGGAGGTCTAGCTCCTCCGTATATATTGTATCTTGATCATGATCATGCCGATATAGTTCTTGCCTTCAGAGGCCTTAACTTGGCAAGAGAGAGTGACTATGCAGTTCTGATGGATAATAAGCTGGGTAAGAGGAAATTTGATGGCGGGTATGTTCACAACGGGCTATTGAAGGCTGCTCAATGGGTCATGGATGCAGAATGTGAAATGTTGAAAGATCTGGTGGAGAAGTATCCAAAATATACTTTGACTTTCACAGGACACTCCCTAGGGTCAGGTGTAGCAGCATTGTTAACAATGTTGGTAGTGCAGAACAGGGATAGGCTGGGGGACATTGATCGGAAGAGGGTTAGGGGCTATGCTATTGCACCAGCGAGGTGTATGTCATTGAACTTAGCTGTCAGATATGCAGATGTCATCAATTCTGTTGTGCTTCAGGCAAGTTTTTAGTCCCTCTCTTTGTTCTTATTTTTTAAATAAGTTTAAATGAGTATACATTTTATTATGCTTCTGCAGCCTTAGATTTTATACTTATTGGCATCTTCTCTCTCATTGTTGTGTAAAATTTTCATCCCAAAATATTTATCTGTGTTGGCGATGCGTGGAAGCTTGTTCATTTAGAAACTAAATAGCAAAATGTTGCATCCACCACTATAATCTTTAAGTAGTAGTTCCGTCAATCCTTTTCGTAGATTTGATTGTGGTCATTATGCTGGACCAGGATGACTTTTTACCGCGGACTGCTACACCCTTGGAAGACATTTTCAAGTCACTTTTCTGGTATAGATGGCTCTGATCACTCTTTTCAACCATTCATTGTTCACAGCTGAAGGCAAACTCATATTTTGAGAATTAATTAGGTGATGAAATCACGTTTTGCACTTTAATTTATCTGGATTAAAGTTGGATTTGATTTTTGAAACAGTTTGCCGTGCATATTGTGCCTACGATGCATGAGGGACACATGTATACCTGAGTCGAAAATGCTCAAAGATCCAAGGAGGCTCTATGCACCTGGCCGCCTCTATCACATTGTTGAGAGAAAGCCTTTTAGGTACTGTCTAGCATTAATGAGCATACTTAACTGTGATTATCTGCTTAGCTAACCGCGTAGACTTATTATCCATACCATAAATTACCAAGAACAAGTTTTCACTTCTGTTTTTGCCTTTGTCAATGTGCGGTCGTTGTGCAATAAGTAAATTCTATTGTAACCCGACATGAAATATTCTAGACCTATATCCAGCCTTGTTAACTATACAGTGGTACCTGGTATCCGCGGGATTTGCCACATCCACGTTGAACCAAAGATATAGCTTTGATGTTTTGCTGAGGAGGGAGTCGCTTTTGATGTTACGCTGTTAAAAGATCTCCCATCTATATAATTTTGTTTGCAGGTGTGGAAGATTTCCCCCCGTTGTCAAGACAGCAGTTCCGGTGGATGGGAGATTTGAGCACATCGTTCTTTCTTGTAATGCCACTTCTGACCACGCCATCATTTGGATAGAGAGAGAAGCCCAAAGGGCTCTAGATGTAAGTTTTTAGCTCAAGTCTCAAGTACATCATAAAGCTTAAAAAATCGTTGCCCGGTGTCTGAACCTCTGCATTTGTTTCCCCTCCCTTCAGTTAATTTTGGAGAAAGATCAAATCATGGAGATTCCATCGAAGCAAAAAATGGAGCGGCAGGAGACGATAGCCAAAGAACACTCGGAAGAGTACAAGGCTGCATTACAGAGGGCTGTCACATTGGCCGTGCCTCATGCATATTCACCATCTCCGTATGGGACTTTTGACGAGAAGGATGAGGAAGATCACTCGTATGGATCAAGCGGGGAGTCTTCGGTTGGTTCGACGAAGAAAAGCAAGTCATTCACAGCGCGGTTTTTCGAGAGAAAAGAATGAACAGAAGGGAGTGATTGTTGTTGTTATTACTGTTGTTTGATAAGTTGCGATCGATCATTACAGTAATTGTTTCAGTTACAAACATAGAGAAAAGAATAAATTTGACTATAAATTCATTGATTCATTCTGTGCTTTTTTCTCGTGTCAAAACTTGTGGTTTTCTGCGATGCCAAATTACATGAAAAGTTTAAATTCCGAGACTTAGGTAGTACAAAAATTAAATCATATTCATCTAATAACAATTAACGTAGTCGTTGAGAGTGTTTAAACAAAAATGCACTCACGCACATGAAAGCACTATATTTACAATGAATAGCAAGAGAAACTAATCACAGAAGGTATTGGTCATTGTGACGGTATCTCAAGTCAGTCACGATGTGTAATTAATTCGAAATACTGACTCGATGACATTGTCGTTGTTATAGGAAGGGCGGAGTCTTGTCTAGTAAAATATTGTTTTTAAGTAGAAATTGACTGCTTCGAAGTGTTGTATATTTAACAGAAAAGTGAAAAAGCAAGGCTTTAGTGCAGCTGAAGCAAGTAGTACCTCTCAGACTCTCAGGAGAGGAGGTTCAGCTTCAATGGCTTCCCTTGCCTCGATCGTTCTTCTTCTGGCCGCGACGTCTTCCTTCGCCAGCTCTTCTGCCAAAATGTAGGAACTTCATCTCAACTTTCTTTTCACAAGCTCCATTATAGCTGTTGACCGTGGTTGAAACTCTCTCAGCTGAGGAGCAAGGTCCGGTCTGATTGTGGAAGGAGCAGCAGCATGCCGAGACCCGTAAAAGGGAACGCCATTTTGTTTTTCTCTCCTCATCCGAATGCATCGCCGGACAAGGGCAGTCCAGATACCAGATGTCCTGTACTTGAAGGGGAAATGTGGTGTGCCACAAAATTCCTTCGTGCAAAAGCCATTGCCCGGGAGGAGATCTCGTCCGATCCTGAGAGCAGCGAATGCACCGATGAAGACGATAACTGTCCCAGGTGGGCTTCAATCGGGAAGTGTCCAAGGAACCCGGTTTTCATGGTTGGTTCGCCTGATTACTACGGGACTTGCAGGAAGAGTTGTAATGTGTGCTGATGGGCAAACCTCCAGAGGATCCTTTAGAAGCTTAAGCTTTTTACGCATGTTCCAAAGTGCTCGTAGGAATAGCTAGTGATTTCAGATAACCAAAAACGCTTCTGACAGACGTTTGGTGGATAAATTTAAAAATGCTTATCAATTAGGAAGTAGGTGCTACTTCTAATTTGGGAAGCACTTGACGTGCTTCTAATATAGAACTTGTTTGAATGTTCTTTTAAAATGATTAAAAGCGTTTTTAATGAAAATATTTTTGAAACAATCCTTAATAAAAACGTAAGTAAATTCTGAAACAGCAGTTAAAGTGCACATATCTCATGTTTCTCGTAAAAAGCACTTAAAGTGCTTCTGCAACCAAAAAAATATTTTCACAACTTTCAATTATTTTAAAAACACGTCGAAACATGCCATAACATAACATGCCATAAGTGCTCACAGCGAAAGCTCTAAACGACCGGAAGTGCTTTCTAGACGAAAGCTTCAAACAATCTAAAGATAATGAATTATTACAAACAACCCATATGGGCAAATGTTCAGATTACCAGAAACACTCAAAATTCCAACAAAAATTACAAACAAAATTCGAACCTGATGATCTACTGTACGGATTCAGGAGATTGATTTGGTTTCTTCAAAGAACATGAAGATTTGAAGGCCTCGATCTGCGACTGGCACTTGACGTAGTCGCCTTTGTTCTCCTCCAAGCATTTCTTCAGGGCCTCGACGTCGCACGCCGACGTTATCTTCTTCCTCTCGCCGTACTGTGTTTCCACCGCCCTCGATTCCATCGTTTCCGACGACTTCGATCCGATCGGTTGAAATTGAAGAATTTGTGAAACGAAAATGAAATTGCGTCGAAGACAAAAGGAATGCGAACTCACTAAAACGCTGCGTTTGCTGTTTTCTTTCTTTTGGCTCCTTATATTTTACACCCCAAATTCTCCGGATCATTCAAAATGGAAAAGGATTCCGCTGAATTCTTTTTTTAGGAATCTAGTGATTGTGACGTTCATCGTACATCGTACATCGTGCGGTTAGAAATTATTTAAAATTTAAAATTTAAAATTAACTATAAATAGTACTTAACGAAAACTAACAGTACAATGTACGATAAATGACCACGATCATAGGATACCCAGGAAAAGAATCTGTAGATCCTTTTTCATTCAAAATGGGCCATGATGCTCACCATTTTTGTTTTTGGGCACAGCTCACCATTTTTCGGATTGCAACATGATCATTGTCAAAAATCAAGACGGGACGAATGGGAGCACGTAGTGGCCGAGATAGTTTGAGATGAGCCAAGAGAAATTGCGTATCAGATTTGTACGATCTTATTGTTGATAACTGAACTAAAAGACGAGATAGAGACAAAAGTTGAAATGGGTCAACCTATAAAGATCGATGATGTTTTCTATATATATAGTTTCAATTCAGTTTGGGATTCCTGAACTATTGAATAGGTAATACCGAATCTTGCACCGAATGGTTTCGAATCAGTTTGGTATGATGTCTTGAAAATTTTGGAAATTTCAATCTGGGACTTTTTTTAGTTTGGGATCAGAATTTTTTCGATTTGATTTGGAATTTTTGGGAATTTTTTCCGCCCTAATTGTTGCCGATTCGTTAGATGCATGTATTGTATTTTAGCCAATTCGACAGGAAGACAAATTTTTTACGGCCCTAATTAACGTGTTTAAGTGGGTACTGGATTGTTCTGTGTTGGCCCAATTAATGATCCGATTCGTATCCTTTTCAGGAGGAGCGTGTAAGCGCGCCACGTCAGCAAAATTTGAATTCCATCCCAAAATCCTTAACGGCTATTTTGCTAGCACTTGCCAAAATTATACGAAAATCATAAATAAATAAAAAAACCAGAACCAAATCAAAGGATAATAAGCACTGTTCTCTCTCTTTCTCTCTCTCTCTCTCTCTCTCTCCATCTTCAGTTCTACGATGGCGTCGTCCTTGTGCGACAACCCTGACCGCACCAAGACCCCAACGCGCTCCAAACCATCTCGGAAGGTCCGATTTGTAGCGAAAGTCAGGGGATTTACGGATGCAGAGGCCAAGTTTTCGAAGGGGGACTCTTGGATCTCCGTGAAGAAACCCAATGGAGAGGATTCGGGGAGTGTCACTCTCTCTTTCAAAGAGCAACAGCCTACAGGGTAACGTCGATTTCTGTATCGAATTCCTACTGATTCTTACTCTTTTGGGTTTTGTTACGAAATGAAAATTGTTAATTTTTGTGATGTGATTAAGTGTAAGGTTACAAGGATTTTCCTCAATTTTGTGTTGTAGCCGTAAAGAATCGTATGAATTGGATTACTGCTACGACCAACACGAAGACAATGGCGTAATCTTTTCGCGAGAGGTGAAGCCTCTAATACCTGGAGTTCTTGGTGGTTGTAATGCCACTGTTGTTACATTGGGAGCAAGAGGCAGTGGAAAGACTTGCTTAATTCAGGTGGGGTGTATTTCTCCCCAATGTTTTCCCCCAAGTTTTAGTCTTTTAACTGTTTTTTCTTTCGAAATAGCATGTATAGTGATGAGTTGAACCACTTGATTTTGAAGGGTTCTGCTGAGAAACCAGGTTTGGCAGCTCTAGCAATGGCTGAAATTTTTTTGGCCGCTGAGAGAGATGGAAATTCCGTTACTATATCATCTTACGAGGTCTATCAGGACCATGTGTATGATATCTTGGATCCAGAACGCCGACTAGTTTTGGTACAGGGTGATGCTCAAGGGAAAATTCGGCTTAAAGGACTTTCTCGGGTAAGTTATTTGTTGTTTGTTTTCAATCTAGATAGCAAGAGCGGCTTTCTATTGTGCATTCTTCATGAGTCATGAGTCATGACATATCTGTTCATACCTTTCCAGGTTCCCGTAAAATCGGTTTCAGAATTCTACAATTTATATGTAAGTGGGTGTGCTTCCTGTAAACCAGCACAAAAAGTAGCTACTGAACTTCCTCGTCGCGGCCACAAGGGCTTGATAGTGCATGTATCATCTCCTAGTGAAAGCTCAGATGCCCTTCATGTGGGAAAGTTGAATTTTGTTGACTTGGCAGGTCGTATTTTTTCACCACAGGCCAAATATGTTTCAGCCTCTTTTTTTCTTCTCGTTTGTTGTTTGTTTGACAATGTTATATAGGAAATAACTTTATTCAATCTGCCTTTATTAGGTTATGAGGGAACCCGTAGGAAAAGTGTCGATGGCCTAAATCTTGTGGAGACTAGTAAAATTCACAAGTCAATATATGCCATGTTGAATGTTGTTCACGCTGTGAGCGCTTCTGGAAATCATGTACCTTACCGGGAAAGCAAACTCACACACTTATTACAAGACTCCCTGAGTGGAGCGAATAGAGTTCTGATGGTCACTTGCTTGGTAAGAGCTGTTCGTTTGGTTGCAAGTTTTCTTTTTCTGGTTTATTGTTGTCTGGGAGCTTTGGTTGTCTATGACCTTAATTCTTTCTTTTTCAATGTAGAAACCAACATTTTGTCGAGATTCCATGTACATGGTAAGCCTGGTGTCTCGCTCTTGTCAAAATAATAATGGGGCTGTCATGGAGTCTTCAAAGAAAACTAAATGTTTGACAAGATCAGCGGTGGTTCCATCACGTAAGGGCCATACACCGCAGACCATTGTGGTTACAACAAAGAAACAAACCATTTCCAGAGCGCCTCTTTCTGAAAAGAAGATCAATTGCGGTATGACCCCCGTATTGAAGGGAAGGTATGTTATGAAGATCTCCCTTTGTACACTAAGTTATAGCTGAATCATTTGTTCCCTTTCCAGTAATGACTGTAGTTTCTGAAATATGTGCTATTTTTTTTCTTTTTAAAGGAAGCTATTTGATGTAAAAAATCAATTGACCAAATCGAAGAAGGTACATTATCTCTTACTTTGTGTTGAGTATTTTAGTCCTACATCCTGGATATTTTTTATTTAGTGAAAAGATAGAAAAAAACACCACTTTATATGCTAGATTACACACTTTTATGGGAAGCATTTTGCAAATTGATGTAATCAGATTCCGAATATGGTTTTTCAACCTGAGTTGACCTTATTAATTTTAATGCAGGGAAGTTCAATCTCAGATATCGCATCGACCTCAGAAACTTCTGTAGATAAAGAGGTAAAAGTCTTTTATATTGTTCTTTTGATTTGGTCTATATTTAGAATTTCAAGAAGTGAGAACACTTTTGGGGGACTAATCTTGTATTCTTATTTAGGCATTGCATCGTATTTTTGCAGGAAATGTCCGTTTCAAGTGTTACGGAAGTAGCAGAACCTTCAGTGGTATGTAACTCATCCTTCACAGTACTCCTGTATTGTATAATTTGTATTGCTGTAGACAATCGTTTGAAATCTTCGATTGACGTCACTGATGGTCTATGCAGGAGAATACGTTGTCAGATGCACTGAAGCCCCTGGAACTTACTTCCATGGGTGAAAAGGTAACGTAGAAGTCTAGAAAAATATGTTAGGAGGATTTTGTTTTTGTAAGATGTAAATGTTAAAGGTGTGATGGGTGTCAACTGACATTTTGCAGGATAATTTATCATCAGATGCTCCAAAGCATGCAGAAAGCATTTTAATGGCAAAAAAGGTAATGGAAAGTTTCAACACAAAAGCATCATGAGTTGGAATTGCGGAGTACCTTCTTAATGGATTTTTCATATTGTTTCCAGGATGTTTCTTTTAATTCTGATGCTCATACTGAGAAACATACTCCGGGTGTCAATAGCCGAAATGACTTCTCTTTACTTGAAGAAGGTTGGTTTCTTATGGTTTGAATCGGCAAACCTCATCTGCAAGATATTGGATGCAAATTGACCTAACAAATCCTAATTTGGTCTTTCAATTGACAGCTCATCATGTGGAAAAGGAAGGCAAGAACTCAGATGTCAATGATGAAAAATCGCCGCCAATAAGTTCAAGATTACAAGAATTATCAAACAATCTGAAACACCTTCTTTCTGCAACTCCCGCGTGCAAAAAGATATCAGAGGAATCAAAAACAGACTGTTCTGCAACTCCCTTATGCATAAAGATGCGAGAGGAGAATGATGCTTCATCCAACAATGTAGAACCGAAAACTCCAGCTAATCAGGGTATGAAAGACAATAGATGTGAGGTTACAAATGTCAACAGCCCTTGGCAAGCGCTTAGTGTGCGTAATTCTGAAGTGAAGGTATGATCTATACCTTATCTTCATTCGTTCATGTCTTCAATTTCGTTACAAGTTCTAATGTTATACCGTCATTGCAGCATTCTCTTGTTCAAGAATATCTCGGCTTCTTGAACACAGCTAGCAAGTAAGTATATATGCTTTTCGATCAGTGGTGTGCTTCATATACTCTACAAGCCTAACCTTTTCTTCATTTTTTCTACTTATAGGGAAGAATTGAAAAGATTACAGGTGAGGATCGGTTCCTCTTTTTTATTATCATCGCTGTTTTCTAGCATTTTTCGTTTTCAACTTATTTGAAATTTTTACGCTTAGGGGATTGGTGAGAAACGAGCAACCTACATCATGGAACTGCGCGATGAATCTCCGAAGCCCTTCAAGAATGTAAGTATTCTCAAATCCCACATCAGAGATTTTCAGGGAAAACAAAACTAGTAGGGGATGTAGTTATATAATGCTTTTAAGTTGGTTTCTAATCCGGTGTTGTTTTCTTTGTTTTCAGCTTGATGATTTAGAAGAGATCGGACTTTCGGCTAAGCAGGTATATCTCGTCGATTTTGAGACTCGTACGGATAATTTGCTTAACATATGGAAGTATCGATGTGTTCGATTTGACGCTGGAATTTGTGTTTTGTTGCACAGATTAAGGGACTGATGAAGAAGGAATTTGGAGGGCTATTCCATTAGCGAATCTAAAATTTGGAGACACCGGAGAATTTCTCTCGTTGTAATTTATTTCTGTTTGGAGACATCGGAGAATTTCTCGCAGGAACAGATATTGCCTTTAAACCTTCATGTAATTCGTTTATCGTGTAATACTTTGTACTCTGTTTTCTTGATTCCGCAATGAAATTTCTGAGACGGAAAAGGAGGAAACACTGCACATTGCAATCGTACTCGAGCAATTGTTTCTTTACATCTAAACAATAAACGAAGAAACAAATTCAAACAAATACAACTGAATTGATCCGAAAAGTAACTGATTTATCACCCGCTATAGTGAAGCAAGGCTTGCATTTCTGGTAGGAATCGTCTTACAGGCTTAATACTGTTTTGTGCATTGTTAGAAGCTTTCAGGAGTCGCCATGGCCAACATATGTGTCTCACCCTTCGGTTATTGCGCTCTCTGCTCTCTGCTTCTTCTACTTGTTTCGTTAGTTCTTCTATACGTGCCCGTAGTCCAGATGCCCTGCTATCAGCCAGCTGCAGGGACCTCTCTGCTGCTGCCTGCGCAGCCATAGCAGTCGCTGCAAGTTCTTCTTTCATCTTCAGTTTGCCATTTGATATGTCCAGAGCCGCCTTTGTCTTCTCCAATTCTTGCTTCAGAATGGCGATCTAATGATATAGCATACCAACGCGTGAGAGACTAAATTCAAGAACACCAGATAAGGAAATAAAGCGTAGAACTAAATCCTAGTAAACAATTAAGCAGTAGCAATTACTAACGGGGAATAGAAACTTACCACTTTCTCACGTTCTCCTATCTCAGTTTTCCCGGCTTCAACTTCTAGCTCGCAAGCTTCTCTCCATCTAGCAACCTCTGCTTCACTTTCCTTTATTTCGATCATGAGTTCTTCAACCTACGACAATAAAATGACAAAAACAATTCAGCAAGAAGGTGAATACACCTTAGGACCCCAAAGCAAACAAACAATGGATTTTTGTTATAGTCCATTACATTTTGAGTTAACACCCTCTCTCTATTTTCTAACTCCTTGATGTACTGCGTGTTTTCCGAAATTTGTTGAGCTTGTTTTTCCGCAAGACTCTGTAAGCGCTCAGTGTCTGACCTGGCATAGAATTGATAATAAGTAATCGACAACTAAATCAACGATGCTCAACATAAACAGTATGGCTATAGTACAAGTATGGTTAGAGAAGTGCTTTCAGAAACAATATTCATAAAAAGCTTGAACTATTGACAACTTTTCATCACATAATATCAGGAATCATACTCAAACAGTTACCATTTCCCTCAACTAAACAATGTTCTTTTTTCTGAACCGTTTGTAAGAACTAAGAACTGCCATCATTTCGAAATCCAAATTCAGGTAAATAACACCGAAACAAAGCTTATATCTTCGATAGCTGACCTACCTCACAATCAAAATACAAAAGCAAATTCAAATACGAACATAATTCAATGACGAACTACCTAGATTCATCCAGAGATCTTCTCAACTGAGTGATCTCAAGCCGCAGGTTCTTCATTATCTTCTCTACAGTCGAGGCCTGATACGAATAATCAAACACGAAAATACCAACGATGAATCATAAATTTGCTCAAACAATCCACAACCGAAACAACGAAAAATTGAACTCACCAGACTGACAACCCCCTCTTCGCAGTCACTGCCATCCGATTTGCTTCCTGCAGTAGACCCTGCACCGTCCAGCTTATCCCCGGAACTCTCCAGCGACTGCTCATTGCCCCCACTTCCCATTATAAACCCAAACCCAACTCTCTGCAAAATAGGCACCCGCTTCTGCTCGCTTCCTTTCAACCTCTTCACCACCGCCTCCTTCTCCGCCAGAGCAACCCTAAGCAGGCTGCTGATATCTCTGTTCTCCTCCGTCAGACTCACCACGCTATTCTCCAACTCCTTCTTCTCCTTCTTCCTCAGCTCTTTATACCCACTCACCTGCGCTTCCGCCGAGGCCGTCAGCCGCGCAACCGCCGCAATCTCCTCATAAACCGCCCTCCATTCTGGGTCGGATTCCGATTCCGCAACGGTCCCCTCAGCTTCTTCAACTCCATTGCCAACCTTTTCGTCGCCGACGCCGTCGATTATTCCGATTATACCCTCCTTGATCGATCGGAGCGAATCCAAGCACTTAAGCAAAAACCCATCTCTCTCTTTTCTCTCAAGCTCCAATCTTTCAATCGTCTCCCGACAAACTCGCACCTCGTTTTCAATCACCTCCTTCAATTTCAGCTCCTCCTCCAATTTCGAGTCAAACCCATCTTCCCTTTCTCTCAGACAACCTTCGAGCCTCTGAATTTCGTCGCGAAGCGACTCTCTCTCGCCGGAAATGTCTCCAACGACTTTGGTTAGCTCGGCGTTGCGAGCCAGGGCGTCGTCTCTCTGCTTCCGGGTGAGATCAGAGTCTTCCTCCATCGCCGCCGACTTTGACAGCAGGGCCTGGTGCGATTGGCGGAGGGACTCGAGCTCGGCGAGAAGACCATCATTGGATTCAGAGGTCTCTGGGTTGTTCGGCGGATCTGGGCCGTTGAATTGGGTTTCTGGGAATATTTCTGTAGGGTTTTCCATGGTCCATAGAGCAGACGATGACTATGGAACGTCATGAAGTGCGTGACTGAGAGGGTTAAAGTTTCAGAACTACCAGTCAAAGAAGTGTTGATGGAGAAGGAGAAGGAGGAAAGCAAGTTTCGCGCTGATGGGCCAGAAAGTTTTGGGCTTTTCTCGGAAACTGGGCTGTTGCAATTGGGCTTTCTGTTGAGTTGACTTTAATGCTCGAGTTGTTGTCGTGGGTAAAAACTTGGCGGAATCAGAGCTTCGCTTAAATTGCAGCCGCTTTTGTTGAATCGGACTATGACGAATTGTATTGAGTTTATATTATGTACCAAGGGAAATGACACTTTTTTTCTAAACAGTTTAAAAGTTAGTCATTTTTTCTTAAAACAATAAAAGACGTAAAATAGGGGTTAAACACCCCAAACGACCCCCAAGCAAGTCTTAAAATAATAAAATACCCGTTAAACCCGAAAAATTATATGAGTTTGAAGTGCTTTTGGTGCCTAAAGTCTTTGATGTGTTGTTGCAGGTTGGAGTCCTTTTGAAATGCGTGATTTTCATGGACTTGGATTATCTGCCCTCCCACTTCCTATCCCCTCCTATTTGTGCGATCACGGTTATACCACGTCAACATTTTATATTTATTTTTTTATAGAGATAATAAGACAAAAAACAATAAGAATATAAAATGTTGACGTGGCTTAACCGTGACCGTACAAATAGAAAGGGATAAAAGTGGATGGGAAGTGGGAGGGCAGACAATCCAAGTCCGATTTTCATACCTGCTTTTTGTATTATAATCGCGAGATGTTGAGTGCTTGACCTTGATGCTATTATGGACAAAGACCAACGTCCAAAAGGAATGAAAAGATGTTTCCAATGGTTTCTTTCTTTGTAATCATCAGTCCTAACTTTGCACGTAATTGACGCCCCTTAGTATTATGATTTAATGGTATTCTTCTTCATTGGTAAGTAAGAGGCCTTAGGTTCAATTTTCGTTGAAGGCGAATTTGAATCATATTATTGTTAGCACATTGTGAAGCTTAATCCACTCCCTGACATTTTTAGTGTAGATAAATAAATAATAAAAAAAACTTTGTGCTTAATTGCCATGCAAGTGCACTCTAATTTATTTTATTAAATTATCTCCTTCGTATGACTTTTTTTCCTATTAGTCTATTAATCTAGAGAAAGATTGACATATTCCTACTATTAGTCTATTTTTGCCTCCACACACTTTGTTAGTCTCTGACTATTGATCTTTTTCAATTCATTTGATCTGTCGATTAAAATTGAGAGGTATGTGTGAGAAGTCAAAATAAGTGTGTAAATAGCACTACCTTGTTTTAATTATGGGCTTTGATTTTTTTTTTTTTGTATAATCAAATGACTTGAAAAAAAAAAATACATGCAGCATGCGAAAAAAATGCGCATAAATTATTTTCTTTTTGCTATTTGTTGGTATTGCTGAACTAACAACATGTTAATACAATCTTCTTTATCAACCAAAAGATGGTGAAAATACTATTTAGTCTTCTATTACAAAAAAAAAAATTATGGGTAGTAATGTAATTTCACAAAACTAAATTTTACTGTTTTTATTTAAGCTTCACCTACATATGATTTTAGCACATATCTAGTATTAAAAAATAAAAAATAAAAAACAAAAACGTCTCCCCCACTGCCAATTATTTCAATCTATTTTATCAATAAATAAACTCGAGTGTACAGAAAAATAAAATAAAATGGCAAACACTTTTTTCAATCCACTTTACCTGACACGTTGTACTTACTTCAATCTTAAGATTGAACCTATAATCTATTGACTAAAACTTTCCTTTTTTCAATTACTTTTTTTGCTTTAACTTTCTATAAAGGGGCACCTTTTTTCTATTTTTCCTCCAAATAAAATTAAAAAATAAAGGTGAATGAATCTCGGCCCGAGCCATCGAAAGAGATTCTTTTCGGATCTCTTTTATCAAAATTACCGAATCAAATAATTCAGGTTTTTAAATTTTATTCAACTATAAAAAATTATTATAACTTTTAAAAAATTAAAGCAAGTGGATTATTGGATAAAAATACAAAAATTAGGACCATTCGATTCGATGACCTCGATAGAAGAGATCAGAAGATAATGTCTTGCCCAAAGGCATAAGTAAAGCCGGTTTTGTCACGAAGCAGGCAAGACTAAAAAATAATCCTCCCACCGTACAAATTACCGCGTCTTTACGGACTACACTTGGTCATGACTGAGTTTGACTCACCGAGTTCAAAATCCCCCAAACCCGGGAATCGGAATTCCACGAGACTCGGTGGCGGTACTCTTCCGATGGGGAGCCTTGGAGAGGTTGGAGAAGGGCGGGTGTTGTCGGATGTGGAGGAGACTATATTTGTTGCGGTGGGGAAGGACGTGAAGCAGAGCGCAACGACGCTGGCTTGGGCGGTGAAGAACTTCGCCGGGAAGAAGATTTGCCTGCTACATGTTCACAAACCTTCTCTCCTACTTTCGATGTGTGAGTTCTTTACTCTGAAAGTTGAATTCGATCAATGTCTTTAATGTTTTTGAGAAATTGACCATAAATTGTGTTTGGTTGCTGAGAAAATCGAAAAGAAAATTTGAATTCCGAGGCAATTGTTTTCAATTTAGAGTTATAATTGTGATTTTTGGTACTATTTGCAGCAGAAGGGATCGGTTCTGCTAGTAAATTGAAACAAGGAGCAGTTAAGGCGTTACAGGGAGCTGGGAGGACGAAATTACGAAAGCTTCTAGATCAATACCGAATGATTCTCACCGGAGCGGGGGTAACGGCTTGCTTTTCGTTGTTTTCATAGTTGTTTTGATAATCTATTGTATAGAGCTTGCACATTAGTATTCGAAATCTGAATTAGTTTAGGGAGTGTTGTTTTCGTCTTGGGGTGCTTTCTTATGAATGCAGGTGGAGGCAAATGAATTATGGATTGAGATGGGAAATGTCGAAGAGGGAATTGTCGAAATAATTGCTCGGCACCATATTAGATGGCTCGTCATGGGGGCAGCTGCAGATGAACATTATTCTGAGTATGCATCAGTGATTATACTTTTGAGGATACTTTGTTTTTTAGTCATGCTGCTCTGTCGTTGTAGGATTCATACAGCCGACCCCACTTAGTGGGACAATGCTTTGTTGTTGTTGTTGTCATGCTACCGTGTCGGTCCTAGTACAATGTGGGTAAAATAAAAGAAACGTCTTCTATTACTGGTAAATCTAATTTAATGATGAAAAACGTGTGATCTGTAATGAGTTGAAAGACTTGTGAACATGGATATCTGCCACCAATTTAAGTTGACTGACTCATCCTTGCTGCGATTGTAGGAGATTGGCTGAGATAAAGTCCAGGAAAGCATTTTTCGTATGCCAAAAGGCAGTGAGTTCCTGTCATATTTGGTTTGTTTGTAAGGGGCACCTCATATATACAAGGTACTGTTGACACCTTTCACAACAACTCATGCATTGGCGGTTTTAAGGTTTTCTTAATGTATTGACAGACTAGCTCATAATTGTTGTTTTCACCCAAGTAGCTTTCCCTGTTAAGTTCAAACTGTCATTTTCGTAACTTTGTTGTGTTATCTTTATACGTACTATATTTAATTGCCACTTATATGAAGCACGTGAAAACAGGGGGGATAGAGAAGATGAATCTGAAATAGAAATTGCCCCTCCTCTGCTGCTGATGAATTCGGCTTTTGGAACCGAGCAACCAGAACACTTAAGATCAGAATCAACTGATTCGCTGAGAAATCTGGTAGCCTCACTACCCAGACTGTTTTTTCTCCAATGAGAAAAATCTGTTTGACTTTTCGTTCTAATGTGAGTTAGTACTAGACAAGTAACTTTGTTACAGAGCTCTGCAGATGCTGAGGAAGAGACCAGCGAGTTGGAAGAAATATCAGGGAGGTCGACGCCGTTGATGATAGAAGCGGTGAGAAAATTCATTCATTGGCACCCTTTATATGCAAGTACATGAATGAGTTTCATTACGCATCATTTACTGCTTTGCTGAAATTGTACAAAATTCTTCCTAGAAAACCGCTTTAGGTGTGCATGTTTATAGTTTCTGTTTTATGTCCTGAGTTTTGAGTTAAGGGTAACATATTCAAGTCAGTGTGTGCTGTACTTTTTAAACCATTTGATTAGTCTTTAATTGCTTATCTTTACAGGAGGGAGAAGCAAATGGTGAAAGTTATCATAGCGTAGAACAAGCAATTGTGGATACTAAGAACTTAAAACAGAAGGAATTTGAAGAGACAACTAGGCGGTGGAAAGAGGAAGATGATGCGATGGAGTCTAAATGCAAGGTAAAATTTGGAACGGCACAAATTGCTCATGAGTTAAACTGATCTCATTTATTAGCCTGATCGTTTTCTAGATTGTATGCGTCAAACTTTGACCTTTTGGGTTTCTTTAGATGCTGGTATTTGTCTGCATGTGGTGTGCATTTGTGCAAGCATGCATATTTTGTTGATTTATGCATACATACTAATAGCAGATACCGTCTCTCATTCTTCACCAGAAAGTTTGTGTTGTCCATGCCTTCTTACAGGCCAAAGCATTTGAAAGTTTATGCACTAAGGAGATGAGCCAAAGAAAAGAGATGGAAGAAATGCTTGATAGATTAAAGCAAGAAATAGACGGGGTGAAGGATGAGAGTGAGGAATTTATAAGACAACTCCCGATGGTTGAGGACAAGAAGTTAGTGCTGGAGAAACAACTAGAAGCGTCACAATGTGAGGTAAAGGAGTTAGAGGAGAAAATCATCTCAGCTGCGGGGCTCTTGATAAGTTTCAGGGAAAAACGGGACACAATGAAGATAGAGCATAGAAATGCAATGAGAAAAGTCAGACAGCTAGAGACAATGATAAATGGGGAAGCTGCAAGCTTTGATCAGGCAGAATTCCCTATCTTCTCTTTTATGGAGATCAACGAGGCAACTCACAACTTTGATCCGTCCTGGAAAATTAAAGAAGGAAGGCGCGGAAGTGTTTATAAAGGGATTCTTTGCCACATGCATGTTGCTATCAAGATGTTGCCTTCTTATGGTTCTAAAACTCAATTGGACTTCGAGCATGAGGTAAATCTTATGTTATGTTTTCTACAGTATTTATGTGTTATTAGAAAACCAGTGAAACAGCGGTGAATTCATTATTTCGGTTCAATTCCATCAGGTAGAGGTCTTGAGCAGAGTGCGGCATCCAAACTTGGTAACACTAATTGGAACCTGTCCGGAATCCAGGTCACTTGTATATGAGTACCTAAAGAATGGCTGCCTTGAAGACCTCCTTGCCTGCAAAGACAACACTCCGCCTCTTCCATGGCAAATTCGAACATCCATTGCTACAGAGATATGCTCTGCCCTCATATTCCTTCACTCAAATATCCCCCGTCTTGTCCATGGGAACGTGAAACCCAGTAACATTCTCTTTGATGCGAACTTTGTGAGCAAACTTATAAATTTGGGCATCAATTCTTTGATCCCACAGAACGAAAACCCGACCAACTTCACCAAAATATGTAGTGACCCAAATGGAGCTCATGTGTATATGGATCCAGAGTATCTTGAAACTGGAAAACTCACACCAGAATCAGATGTTTACTCATTCGGGATTATATTGTTGCAGCTTTTAACTGCAAGACCGCTTTCAGGAATAGTGAAGGATGTGAAATACGCATTAGAAAATGACAACTTCAAAGCATTGCTGGACGTTTCAGCCGGAGATTGGCCACTAGAGCAAGCAAAAGAGATGGCTTACATAGCACTGAGGTGCTGTGAGAACAAGCGCTTGGATCGGCTAGACCTATTGGTTGCCCACGAGGCAATGAGAGCTTCATGCGTTGCCTCAGCATCGTGCTTGGTTTCCAAGAAGCTTATTCGGACACCATCCCATTTCGTCTGCCCCATTCTGCAGGTAACTTACATCCATTGTTCTTGAATTCCAGTTTCTGTAGAATCACTAACTGAACACGAGATGCGTTAATTTGCATTTGCAGGAAGTCATGCAAGATCCACACATAGCAGCAGATGGTTTCACATACGAAGAAGAAGCGATACGAGGATGGCTGAAAAGCGGCCACAACACGTCGCCGATGACAAATCTTGAGCTCGAACACTGCAAATTGGTCCCCAATTATGCCCTTCAGTATGCAATTCAACAGTGGCAACTACAGTAGTAAAAATTACTCGCATCTTTACTTCTTTTACTGTTTGTATACACAGTGATTATACCTGTCTTTTGCATCATTATCTTTAGAAAATGATTTTAGGCCAAAATTAATCACTGATTATTCTTCAGTACCATGAAAATCGGAAGCTCGTAGTCTAATGATACTTTTTTTTTTCTCAACGGAGGAAAATGTTACAGGTTCGAATCTCGTTTTATGCCTTTTGATTAAAAACTAACACAACATAAAAACTATAAGAAAGAAGAGTCCTTATTTTGGTTACACTGGAGAGATTGAATGCTATCTAACTTAATTATAATTCATTTATACGCGTGCCATCATAATTTAAACTAACTCCAAGGGATTCATGACGTGTTTACGCATCCGTAATCGGAATGAAAATAAGGAATCCGATTCCGATTACGGATAATTCTTGTGTTTACTACGATTTGGAGGAATCAATAGCGTGTGGGATCCACACGAAAAATGGAATTCAATCCCTGAAATTGGAGGAATTGGACTCCCTCCATGGGTGAGGTATTTGGATTCCTGGATGGTGAAGGAATCAGGAATGCACTTCTACTTTCCCATTGTGCCCTCTTATTCACAGATGCTTCAGCTTGGTGTTGGAGTTGGAGGAAGACAATTGGGAAGATGAAAAAGGTGGTTAGTGGGAATTGGGAATTGGGAATTGCGCCAGATGAATCACAATACATCGTTGGAAACCCTCCCTCGCTCTATCCATTGCAATTTGCAAAGCGCACGGGTTCCACTTCCAACGGACACAACAAACTCTGCAATCTTCTATCCATGCTTTCCACCTCATCTTCCAATCATGAACTGAAACAAATAGCGCCCAAAAAAACCCAATCCTTTCAGCAATGGAGAATTTTACAATCCCCAGAAATTCTTGAAATTGAAATACTTGGCAGGGAGGAGGGTTGGTGATTATGGAGGGTGAGTGGGAAAGATGAAAGCGAGGGGGAAAAGGGGAGGGAGGAGTTTTTATCTTCTGCTGGGGAAGATAGATGAAGGTTTACAATACTGATATTTTGTGAAAATGTTATTAAAAACAATATGGGAAAGAAATAAAACAAAAAGAATAAGGGCATTTTAGTAATCATATTGATTTATATTGCGATTCAAGTGAATTAGTAAACAACTTTATGAATTTCGTTTTATTTTTATTTCCATTCCAGAATATTTAAGTAAACAGTTTCAACAGGAATCCGATTCTGACTCCTCCTCAATCCAATTCCTCCTCAATTCAATTCATCTTCAATCCAATTTATCTATTTTGATTACGGTTACGTAAACGCACCATCAATGTCGTAATTGGTGTAAAAAAAACTCCTACCATCATTCTAAGAAAAAAATTGGAACAATATTTTTCAATTTTTGGTCGGAATAATGGAATAATTATATGGCGATTAGCAGGAAAGTGATTTTCGCAGTCTTGTTTTGTTAGTTTTTTATTTTTATTTTACGGTGGCAAATTAGGTTTGTTGTCTGATTGCACTCACAAAAATACCCGGATGTACTTTGGTGGTCAAACCCGACTCCACGCATCACACTCCATTTGTGAGAAAGCTGCCGCACTACAACAGCCGTACTAAAGTTTCGCTTTTAAATGAGAATGCGAATATCATTATTCTCAATAATCTCAAGTCTTATCTTTCGAACGAGACTATGAAAATCACTATCCTGAAAAACAAATAAAAATCTGAAGGCCAATCTTTGTATGGGCTGGAAGCCCAATGTTATAATGAACTGAATTCTCCCAGTGGACCAACTTAAGGAAATTTTTTTTAGGGTTTTTATCACCATTGGTCCCTGAGATTGGTCAAACTCATCATTTTGGTCCTTCACTTTCAAAATCAATCAATATCGTCACTGACATTCACCACCACACATCAATTTGGTTATTCTGTGTAGATTCCATTAACTATTTCTGTTAGTTTGCATGTGGGACCGACAAATCCAATAAAATGGTGACATGTGGATTACACAAAATAAGAGTTTTTATCACAAATGGTCTCTGACATTGATCAAACTCCTCATTTTGGTCCCTGAGTTTCAAAAATCAATAAATTTAATCCCTGACTTTCACTACCGCACATCAATTTAGTCATTTCGTTAAAATTTCGTCAATATTTTTTGTTAGTGTAATAATATGGTCACACTGGTCCAATCATATGGCGTCACATGGATTAACTATAAAAATAAAATAAAAAGATTTAAAACTAAAAGTACTATAATAAATTAAAAACAAAAACTAAAAGAAAAAAAAGAAGACATCATCGTCTTCATCTAGGTATGCTAAAAAAGAAAAAGAAGGCACCATGACTCTACTAAAACTCTTATCCTCCGCGAACTCACTTCTCATTCTCTCTAGTTGGTTATAATCCTATCAAATTTGAATTGAATTTGGATTCAATTTTATCGAATTTAGATTGAATCTTATTTTCCAATCGGAATTGTGGGATGCGAGAGAAATGTCAGCGCGGAATACTTGTCAGTTGGTTCACTCTAAAAAAAATAGTTTCTTATAGTTAATTCACTTGGCGCCATATGATTGGATTAGTGGGACCACATCAGCACACTAACAAAAAATATTGACGAAATTTTAATGGAATGACTCTATTGATGTGCGATAGTGAAAGTCAGGGACAAATTTATTGATTTTTGAAACTCAGAGACCAGAATGAGGAGTTTGATTAATGTCAGAGACCATTTGCTATAAAAATCATTTTTTTTGTATAATCCACGTGTCACCATTTTATTGGATTTATGGGTCCCACATGAACTAACAGAAAAATTGACGGAATCTAAACGGAATGACCAAATTGATGCGTGGTAGTGAATGTTAGGGACGACATTGATTGATTTTGAAAGTAAGACCAAAATGATGAGTTTGGTCAATCTCAAGGACCATTGGTGATAAAAATCCTATTTTTTTATTATGACGGGAACACGGGTGATACAATACGTGTTTTTATAAAAGTGGTGAAATTTTTTATTTTTTAAGTTATTAACTTTTTAGCACACATATCTCACCATTTGTATGATGACACGTGGTGTACCACCTCGTGCACCGGTCATACTAAAAGATTTCTCCAACTTAAGGAAAGGGATCCTCTCCGGATCCCTTCCTCCTAATCCACCAAATCATTGGATGCGTGCCATTATAATAACTTCAATCGTTGGATCAAATTTCAATAGTACGGATCTTGATGAATTATGAGGGAGGGATCCGGAATCCCAACTTAAGGGTTAAGGCTATCAATCTCTCAATTCCCAATGCCACCCCTTCACTCTCTCCCTCAGCGCGTGAAACAAACCTTACCGTCCTCCTATCCTTTGTCGTAATCTCAATTTTATTCATTTAATATATTTATTTTCATTTAATTTATTTTATTTTTTCCTTATACGGCAGAGGGGTTCCCTTCTTCTCTTCCATCTCTCGCCTTTATATTTTCTCCTTACGAACTCTCTCACTCTCTCCGTTCACCTTCGGCTCGTCAATTTCTTGCATTTTCTCGGCGATTTTCCTTCCCGCCAAACACTCCGATTCTCCCTCCCGCCTGCTCCGATTCCCGCAGATATCCCGACGTCCTCCCTGTTCTTGAACCGATCTCTGCTCGCGCCTCCACTGGTACGTAAACCGATTACTCCCTCACTTCCTTCTCACCCATATATATATATATATATATATACACATTTATACGTATAATATCATATATCGATCACAGATCACGTGTTTCCATACCTTTCCGAGCTTCTCCGAATTCTTGCTTTTTGAGTCTTGATTTTTTTTTTCTTTTCCAATTGAATTGTTTCTCTGTTTGATAGCTGGAAAAACTCTGCATCTGTGCAATGAAAGAGAGAAAACCTAGAGATTTCGAATTATGTGTATATATTTATGTATGTATTTGTGGTGTATGGGAAATCGTTAATGGTGTAATTTCAACTTAGCTAAGTGAGGTTTACAGTCGTCTCTGATCAAGTTTGATTTTGCATGTTTATGATTTCAAGTTCCGGAATGCCGATTCTGTGAGATTTATTGAAGTTTCCTTTCCTTTTAACATTGGTTTCAATTTCCCCTCATATGTTCATTCGCTTACTCTTGATTTCATTTCGATTTTGTTGTATGATTATGTTTCTATAACGAGGTATATGGATATATGTTCGTTGGATGCGGAGGCGGAGGCACTTTTCGCTATGCATTCTTTCTGGTGGATCTGTAATCCAGAATATGTTTAGGATATAGAATTTTGTAGGTTTTCACATTTTTTGTTACTTCCTATCTTGTAATGGTAGATGTTTCATCAGATTTCATGTTATGGGTCTTGTCGTGGTTGTGTATGTGGTGAAAATAAGTAAGTTACTCGAACTTCGATTGTCGGCTGGATGTTCTAATTCCTCTTTGCATTACTGAGTTTGGTACAACACGTGTCATATGATTGTGGCTTCTTTAATAATATTGCACATTGTCGGGCTTATTAGACACGTAACTTGTTTGGAAATAAATCTATTTAGCTGTAATGCAGATGAAATAGGATGCTTTTGTTCCCTGAGCTTGCTTTCTATTGCTACATCCACTTTAGATGTGGCGTATTCGTGCCTCAATGCAGTTCAATTGAATGTCATTTAGTCATTAGATATTTACCTTGTTTTTATTTGTCCTACATTTTTTGCAGAGACATCTAGCGCTCTGGTGGATTTGTATTTCTGATGTCAATTGCAAAACCTACAACCTCAGACTCTATGTATGCTATGAAATCAGAGGAGGAAAATGATTCCCTTGACACTATCATCAGACAAGTTGCGAAAGAGCCATCTATTTCTTTCTCAAGGGCCGGGGATAGCCCAGTCCCATGGATTCAGCTACTTCATGCCTTAGATCAACAAGGTACTGGAAACTATTTTGTATAAGTACAACTTTATTTGATTATAGAAGTAGTGAACCATTAGATTGAGCTTTGTGCCATACCGAATGGGGAGTATCCTGAGTTTGTTTTGCCTTTCTCGGTCCACTGCTACGGCCAATGGTGATTTTAAGATTCATATTATATGATATAAGAAGGCAGTTTGGTTATAAGTGTTTGATGACACATGTTACTTCTGGCAGAACTTCCAGGTTGGCCCCTGCACTCTCCTATTAAAGTGCAGATGCAAAAGTGTGACAAATGCCCACGAGAGTTTTGCTCATCCATCAACTACAGAAGACACAGACGTGTACACCATCGGTTGAAAAAGCTTGATAAGGTGTCCCTTCTATTTTAAACTGTTATAAATTTGTCTATTGTATTACTGTGTGTTGCGACTGTGAGCATCTTTTGCCCTCCATCGTGTTCAAAATACTTATTTTGTTTAAATCTTGTAGGATTCTTCTAAAAATAGGGAGCTTCTACGTGAATTTTGGGACAAGGTACAATTTATTCTTTGAATACTTTACGTTAGGGCTACCTTCTTCTTAGTGTATGTGCAGCTCAATCCTTCCATGGTTTGGTGTTTGTCTAGCTCTCGCCAGAAGAGGCAAAAGAAGCTGTATCATTCAATAATGTGACTTTAGAGGTATTTTCTGTTACTTGCCTGTGTTTTTATGGTATGCATCATAAGTTATAATCATGTACCGTGGTATGCATGTGGTGTATTAAGTGACAAATTTTCCCCCTCTTATGCCTAGATTCATCACACATGAACCAAAGTAGGACAGTAATGTGTTTTTATCCCAACTGATCATAGTTTTGAATTGACCATGATTTGTTCTTCACCCCTTCCTCCAGTTAATTTCTAGCGGGCTTCATTTTTTCCAAAGTCATTATATTTTTTGTTAAATTGTTACTTAAGTGCAATCATTTGAAAGGAACTGTTTTTAAAGGAGATCTCCTAATTTAATATATTTTCTAGGAAGTTCCAGGGTCTTCAATTATAAAGGCATTGACAATACTTATACGGAAACCGGGATTTTCTTCTTTGCCCCTTATTTGTTTGAAGGCTGGTTCTGCCCTTCTGGTAAGACATTATTCTTTTTCTTGTGTATGAGTTTTTATTGCAATGAACTGCCACATTGCCTGTTCAGTGGATATGATATGTTTGATTCTTTTCTTTTTATTCAGGATATTGTTCAAGCTAGACCTTCCAGGTTTCCCATATCATCCCAGGAGTTATTTTCTATCCTCGATGATGCAAGTGAAAAGACGTTTCTGTGTGGGACAGCCATATCAATGCACAGATATGTTTTTGATGGGGAGGCTGGGAAAATTGGCCTTGAATCAAAAAACTTAGTTGCTTGTACAAGCTTCCTGGTGGAACAGATATTGGTAAGTTTCTTGTTTCTTATCCATCTTTTTAATATAGTTGATTTTACTCTCTTCATCGCGTTTAAATTCGTGGTGATTTTTTGCTCAGTTGAAAGCCTGGCATGCTGACAAGGATGCGGAAGCTTTGAGGTTACAGAAGTTGCTAGTGGAGGAAGAAGAAGCTGCTCAAAGAAGGTACACAACAAGCCTTTCTATTTGATTTTCAGCACATTTTGGTTTTTCAATTGTGTTGGTGGGAAGATTTTCAGTGCCTCTTTAAACTCGGCACTCTGTAGAGTATAGATCAGCATGACTGGGTAATCTGTTGCCTGTTGTTTTTTATCAGTTGCATAATCTATTTGGTCTTATTTTCTGAATAATTTTCTGAATAATGGTAGGCAAGAAGAGCTCTTGGAAAGGAAAAGGCAGAAGAAGCTTAGGCAGAAAGAACAGAAGGGAAAGGATCAAAGACATCGGGAGAAGGTCGATGTTAAGGAGAACATTGATGAAACTCTGGAGGCTGAACCACTCGCAGAAACATCTAGTCCTTCAGCAACATTTGATTCTGACACAGCTAGTTCGGAAGTGCTGGATCATGCCCACTTATCTCTTGAACCATTCCAACTCTCAAACACTGATGAAAACTTGGATCTCGAATCTCAGACTGGAGTTAGTTTTGGACATGTTGATTCAGCGAGTGGACCAAATGTTGAACGGCGGGTGGTGCAAGGAAATGGTAGTCGGCGTGCAGTTGCTCGATGGCACATGTCTCCAAAATCACAGCGGGGTGTGCCCAATGGATTTCATGGAGGCCATAGTTCTCAAACAGCGAAGCATTCATCCATACAACACCACGGTAACCACAGGGATGTAAGGGCTGCTTCCAGTGGCAATAGAGTATGGAGTCGAAAGCCTAAACCGGAATATGATGGGGGGAGTTTGAAAGCTGGAGTACAGAAAGAAGCATCTGAACCGGATCAAATCAAGAACCATGAGGTTTTGATTGGTTCTATACCAGTCAATCTTGGAAATTTTTGCCAGGAAAGTAATAATCTGGCTGGTGTTCATGATGACTGTCTTTCGGAGAAAGGTCAAATGCTAAAGGACAATTCTCAGGATAAAACCAATAAACCTGATCTGGTACAGAGTGGCACAAACCGGTCAACAGTGAAGCTTTGGAGGCCAGTGAGCCGGAATGGAACAAAAGGTCCTACGCCAATTCAGAATGGCAGCAAAGAATCTGACATAAATGTGGTAGCTGAAAAGGGCAACAGCCAAAGCCCTTACAGTGAAAATTGTAAAAGATCGTGTGTTGTGGATGACCATAATGATGGAAATGGGAACGGCTCTACTCACCCCGATGAAACACAAAGCCTGGGCTTCTTTAGCCGTGCAGCGGAAGATTTTCTTGCACAGAGTGAGTTCAGCTCCATTTTGTATCTTGTTCTATTTTCTCTTTTGTACAAGCAGCTCCCGGTTAAAGTTAATTAACCCTGAAATACAATACAATAAGTACACGTCTTGTTTGTGCAGGATGGAAGGAGGCTATTGCTGCAGATCATGTGGAATTGGTTCTATTCCATGACTCTGAACCTCCCAGATGCCCAGACAATCAAAATGTCGGTGAAGTAGGAGCGAATCATTCGTTGAAGTCTAAACGCAGCGTTCTTGGCAATGCAGAAAACAGGCTTGTAGATGGGGAGGCATTTGATTTGCCAACTGCTGGAGCTGCTAAAGTCAGGCGCAGGACGAAGCATGACAAGGGTGTGAAGATTAAGTACATTCCGAAACATAGCACAGTTGCCTAGTAATAGAGGGTAAAGAGATCGTTTTTCTTCTCTTTTTTGGGGGTTATACAGCATGCACAGTTTAGCCAATGATTGTATTCTTAGCAGCAGAAGGGTCCAGTTTTACCAGCGGTCTTCTGTCGGAAAATCGAAGAAAAAGTTTTGGAAGATAAGTTCTTTTTGTTATAGTTCCCTCCTTTTCTCTTTGTCATAGCAGATTGATTAGAGTAAGATTTTTCTTCTCTTTGTCAAAAGTTTCTGTAATGAATTTGGTTTTTTGGTTTGAGCCGTCATCGTCCGTTGCCATGCATTGTTTGTACCGTCTTGATGATGTCCTCAATGAGACCAAACGAGTTGGTTTCTGGGCAGGCGTTTCGTTTGTGCAGGTTGCATTTGTGATGTCATTTCAGGTTACAGCATTTGAAGTTGTAAAGGGTGATACATTCTCTATATTTTTGATCAAATTCGATTGCGTAAACTTCCCAGTCGACCGAATTTCCTCTTATTTTCGGGCTAGCACATGGGCTACAGGTGACCAATTTCCATGGGCCAAGCCAGTTGGCCCAGAAAATTGCACCTCCACGGCCCCTCTTCTTGCACACCAAGTAATCACAATGTCATGTGTTAATCTAACCATACGTAACTCTATGTTATTGAACCAAGACGTTACAGTAGCCATGTTATGGAACCGAGACGTTACAGCACTATAGACGTTTATGACCTCTTCCATTCCCCGTAATTACAATCTTTACCATAACAACATCTATAAATCAAATTATTTCGTGGATTGGATTTCACTGGACTGTCTACGGCTTAAGCCACTTTGACTAGGACAAAAGTATTTAAGATATAAAATCATGTCCACTCCCTTTCCTGTCACCAAAACCTGTTTCCTGAAATCCCTATTACACTGCCACCTGTCCACCCTCCCCACCTTATGCTTTACCCTATCTTCTTCCTTTTCTCCCCATCTCTTCCTCTTTAACTCTCTAACCTTCTCCACTCTCTCACAACTCTTTCTCTCTTCAACTCTGCTTTCTCAGCTTTCTCTCTTCAACTCTGCTTTCTCAGCTTTCTCTGCAACCAAACCCTAACCCTAACCCTACTCAGTTTAATCAACAGAAAAGCAGAAAAAAATGTCAGGTGGGGTTGGTCCAACCTGCAGTGACATCAGCCTCCCCAAAGAACAAGAACATGAATTCAAAGAACACGACGACCAAACCTCCTCCAAACTCAGCTCCCACCAAAAGTCCCCAACTTCACACTCCACCGCCACCGCCTCTCCGCGCAAAACCGGTGGCGGTCTGTTCTCCTTCCGGCAGCTCAACGCCCTCGCCGTCGTCGTCGTCCTCTCCGCCAGCGGCATGGTAAGCCTCCAAGACTTCGCCTTCGTCGTCTTCTCCGTGATCTACATGCACTTCATCTCCAAAGTTGCTTTCCCCATCCTCGGTTCCTCCAGAGACCCCACGGTTTTCAACCCCACGGTTTTCAACCCCCAAAACAAAGTCCTCCGCCTCTACGTCCTGACCGGCGCCGTCATCGGCCTCCTGCTCCCCATTGCCTACATTTTGGAGGGCATTTTCGAAGGCGATAAACAAGGCATCAGCGCCGCTTCCCCGCACGTTTTTCTCCTTGCCAGTCAGGTGTTCATGGAGGGAATGGCTTTTGCCGACCGGTTTTCGACGCCCATACGTGTTTTCGTGCCGGTTTTCTACAATTCCAGGCGGATTTTCACCATCGTGGAGTGGCTGAGGAGTGAGTTTTCTAAGGAGCATGAGGAGTTCGGTGGATCTGCAAAAAGATTGTATGTGGGGAGAGGGCTTGCTATTGCTAATATGGCGTTTTGGTGCTTCAATTTGTTTGGGTTCTTGCTGCCTGTCTATCTTCCTAGGGCTTTCAACAAGTACTACTCCGCCCATAAACTGAAAGATTATTGATCTTCAGTGTACTAATTTCTTCTTTTTTTTCTTTTTCCGTTTCGTGTATTAATGTCAAAGAAAAATAAATGAGTCTGTGAATTTTATGAATACTACTTTTGAAAATTGGAAAAGGCATTGGTGACAACTAAATGTTCGTTTCCCGTCACCACCAGAAGGAGAAAAACTTGCATGCACGGTCACGCATTCATAAGCTTACACGTGAGAGACTGATTTCATCATAAGCTTACACGTGAAATCAGTGGTTTTATGAAACGGGCGCATGCAAGTTCTTCTGTCATCAAATCCGCTCTGTGGAACCTAAGATTTAAATTTGGGCTTCCAACATACTCAAAACGACCACATTGTACAAAGCTTTTCAAGTAACCTTTATTTTTCATTTCAATTTCATTACATCAACTGAAAGCACTTGCGACTTCTTGCAAGACTCTCCAAAAGCCAAATGGGGCTTATATATGAAATGAAAAAGAAAAGGTACATCTGCAAAATTCGGCATCGTTTCAAGGAAGTACAGGAGGCAGCCGCCATCAATGGCGGCTCAAGGGGAAAAACAGTGCAACGTATGCTCCGAATAAACAGCCACAAAAGAGAACATAAACCAATGAGGAAAACTATGCTCCCTAATGTAGCCTCTGAGTTCCTCTTTTTTTTTTTTTTTTTGACGTCTGTTCGTTTCCTTTCTTCGAAATGGAAGATGCCCACAGAACGAAAATTGCATTTGGTGATGGAAAAATCAAACAAATATACTCACATGCCGGCAACACCAAAAACACTGCTCCATCTTCTAAGCTTGTGCAGCAGCGAACCCCATCGGTAGCATCTGTTCCAATCACTCAAGCTGCTGGACATTCTGATTAAATAGCGCTCTCTAGTAGATCATTATCTCCTGTCCAAACCTGCAAATCACCCGGTAACTTTGTCAGTCTAACCAATTTGCACTCAACCTAGTCTCCCACTCACTCACTCAATCACACTCAATATCAGAGGATGTATTGGGACATACTTGTATATCCACGTGCAGAGCCATTGCCGTTTATATTTATTGGTGCAAGTCTCCTCTCTTGACCTAAAGATAAAATTTCCTGCATCCTTTCTGGCCAATCTGAATTTAATCTTCGTGCAAAATCCTCCACTTCCCTACATAAAGCATATAATATAAAGGAATATATGACAGTCTTGCAATAATCATAAAAATCTGTAGATTTGACTGAGTAACCGTGGAAGGGCATATTTAACAGGGGCAGAGAATAATTTCCGTGTATGTTGAGACAATGGTCAGCATAATTCATATAAACAGTTAAATATTAGCATTGCGATCATTCTTTTTAATATGCTCTACAAATATTACCTGTCAAGCTCTTCCTTCATGGCAGGATCTAAATCGTCATCCAAATCACCATCATCAAATTCAAGCTTTGGTGAAAAGGTAACAGATGTAGAATCTTGCAACTTTGAAGAACTGGGAGACAACAACTCAACATTGATTGTGTCACCATCGTGGGAAGCAGAAGAAAGTGCATCCAAGTCCTAGAAATGTAGACAAAGACAGAGAATTCACAAACAAGTTCTGACACATGCAGGAAAAATTCACTAGCATACTATATACATGAACATGACATACACAAGCGTGTGCTATGGTGAGCGAGAGAAAGAAGTACCAACCTTATTATGTCCATTTACATTGGTTGAAGAATCTTTTGGATGATCTTTTCTTCTTCGATTTTTCTTTTTATTCTTATTGGTCCTAATCCCCTTTGCTTCTGCAGAGTGTATCAGATTCTATTAAGTTGAGAGTCGATAACGAGTAACAATATAGGTCTATCAAATACAACTTTCATTTGACAAGTGATAGTAGTACAGAGAGTAAAAAATCTTGAATACTTCATATACATGATACTGAATCTACTGACTGAAGTACCTATCAAAAACTATGTAAACCCAAAAAAAAATTCTGCTCCTTGTCCACGGAGCAAAAGTAGGGATGCTGATAACGTTCAACAGAGTGGCCCTTTGGAAGCAAAATCACTTAAAAAAAAATTTATCTATTAAGAATTTGAGAGCCAAGCATACTACAACTTCAAACAGCAAAAGTTGGAAAAAAATCAATGTGTGAGAACAAAGGCAGAAAACCAGAATTTCTGAATCATACCTCTATTTCCACCATTTATAAATGTCAAGAGATCATCGACTGAACGCTCATCGACACGCTCCTCCTCAGCCTCAACATTCTGAAACAAATAAATAACTTTCTATTAATGCGATCATATATGCACAGGTTTTAATGCTTCAAGCCTCCAACTGCATCATTACATTTGTATGTACGTTGCACACAACTCAAGTAATAAACATTGTGATATATAAATTTACCACATATATTGCATTAAACATATGGTGAAGGCTTCAAACTCTTCAAGTAAAAGTAAGCACCTTCAGTTTCTCTCTCTCTTTTAATTCTTTCCTCTTTCTAGCATATAACCGATTAAGAAGCCGGATACGTGGATCATCAGTTATGTTTCTCAGAGGTTCCAACTTCTCCTCCTGGATTGAACCATATATACGTGAAAACCATGGATGGAAGAAAAAAAAAACCAATAACTTTCGATAGTAACAAACCTCTGTGAGGTCATCAGGTAAATGAAATGTTTCGCGTATCTCCTCGGGTGTTTTTCCTTCAATAATTCGAGCAAGTGCTCGGCTGGTGAGATCAACCAAAGGCTTCAATTGGAGGCTGTCAGCAGCGGATGTCAACTCGCATAACTTTTTTGTATCCATTCGAATAAATTTCTCATCAAAAGTTTTGCGCTCCTACACATGATAACAATACTATCAAACACATAAATTACTTCTGACTTCACCATATACATGATGAAGATGGATAAAAGACTATCAAAACCACCCCCTTTTGGGCCACATAAGGGGTAACAATACTTTCTCCAAGTTTTTTACATAAGCTTCTCACTGTTGATTGCCAATTGGAAATTAACATCATGTAAGAACAGAAAAAGAAACTTCAAGTGGTAGAATCATATATCAGACCTTATTAGAGCGACCGGGTACTTGATGAAACCGACAGTAATCGAGTATTAAGCCCAAAATGGCAGGATTAACTCGTTGAGGAAGTGATATAGCATAGTTTTTGGAAGATCCCATTCCTGTTTGCAATATTTCTCGGCATATCATGGGACAGAACATGGCAACCTCTTCTTCTACTTGTTGGATTGAGCCGTCGGCAGTTTGAAGCCAGATGTAAGATTTCATCTATTTGCACAAACATAAGGAAAACTTAGGAGGGATTCAAAAGAGAAACACAACTAGTACTCCTATATCAATTTTAGCTTGAACTACCACATATGCAACCCACAGAACCAATAACCCTAGGTGTAGCAGTCCTAGTCACTAGCTTATATTTCATTTCTACACTGCTGAACCCTTTAATAATTAATATACAAATTTCCTAACATAAAATACCACTTGAAGACAAAACTTATTCCGACCATTATGCACAAGCCCTGGCTACCAAAGAAACTACAATTCTCCATAGATTCCACCAAGAGTTCATCCAGAAACAAACTAATTCTTTTACTATGAATCTATACCTATACATTTCCCATCATACTCAAGTGACAAAGGACCCTTAAATATATATGTGTTGCTGAAATCATAAACTATGAAAACAAAATGTAAATAATCTAACTTATCTAAATTACCATTTGTAATTCATCAGACAATGAAGTAGCATACCTCAGGTTTGACAACCGCCATGACACCTTCTGACATTTGATAGTGACACCGCAACTAACTTTCAGAAGAGGTGAACCAGAAACCACCTTTTACCTCCACTAAAACAAGGAGTTACAGGGAAAATGGACCTTTTCCTTATTCAAAAGCTTGACTTGATTAACTAAGCACAAAATAGTTGTCAGTGCTTCCCAAAATGATACAATCTTGAATCCCAACAAAATGTGTATTAGCATTCTTATCTGGAGAGCTTTATCAAATATTTTTCCTGTATTCAAGGTAAAACACAATAAGATGCGGGGAACAAGCAAGAGATGAGAGGCCTGAAATTCCAAGACAAGCGTTCTCATTAATTTTTTTAATCTAATTCAACTATAACAGTTAACAGCGGTAACTGTAATTTGAAACAAGAAAAGGAGGAAGTATATTTATGGAGGACTTCACTGGAGCTTCTCAATATCTCTGTGTGCATAAAGGGGAAAGAAAGATAAGAAAATATTACAATGCATGAGTGCTATTGATGAGCAGACAGACTGGTTGTTACCTAAGGGAGCAGATCGGCTTGGCCATGACAGTATGTTCCAAATGTATTATTTTTCACTCGTTCTTATTCTTTATACCCTTAAATTCTCATACAACATACAATTTATGAATAGCCCGTCTAGAACCATCTAGGAGGTTGGGAAAGTTGAGAAAAACTAAGTTTCACACTAGCAGCACAAAGCTCAATACTCCACACCAGACGAACATATTAAAGATTCAATGATAAATACAATACAAAATAGCACTTAATATGCATAAACCAACATTCAGAACTCAATGTAGTATTCGAGTCTGCCAAAAGAAACAAATGGGCAATATGTGCAAAAGACACAACTTGGAAGCCTATCTATTGAGTTCTTCAATCTCCATGACCCCATGTGAAATAAGGACGAAAAGAGAAAAGTGTAATGCAACCAATTGGTTGAGTAATTCAGCAAAAGAAAAATTGAAAAAGTTAAAAAACAGTTGGGTTAGCTGGCCAATAAGATGTGAGATTACAAACCATATCAAACGGTTGCTAGGAAACCGAAAAGCCGAATTCCGGGACATTCAAACGACATTTCAGATTATAAACCATGCCAAATGGTTTTCAGAATCCAACCCAGTTTCCATTTCCCATCAAGTAAAAATCTTTAACTTCCATTGTTGATAATTCCACCTCACAACTAACAAAATCCTTATCAACAGTAATATTTCTATATAAATTAAATTTAGGGTTTATTTATATGAAAAAAAAAATCAAACCACAATCCCATCAAAAAACAATCTATCGATTTCACAATCCTGAATTGGGGAAAATACAATTAGCAAAAGTTGCATGCATAAATCAATACCATATGAAAATTTTCAATTGGAGAAAGGGCGGTGAGCGTACCTCAAATACGAGCTGAAATGCATGGAAATTTGGAGATGTGGGAAATTTGGGGGTGGGGAGCTAGGGTTTCTGGAAGGCTTTCTGTTCTGTTCTTTCTGTGCGTTCCTGTATCATTTCTCTTCTAGCTATCACGATTTGGACTCTGTCCACGTGCGGTTGTGTTCGGCACGTGACTCCATCAAAGAAGGAGGCGCCCTCGCACGTGCTGGTAGTTAGGGTTTCGGACTTTTGGGTGGAGGAGGGGATTGGCCCGGTTGGCGTTTGGTGAAATGGGCCACGACAAGCAGCTAATATGGGCCACTCAACGGCCCACAATGATGTTTCTCCTTGTGCCTACGCAATTTTTGTGGATGTTTTTTTGTTGAATAATGTAAAATTTGACGGAATTAAATACAACTTATGTTAAATAATTTTACTATTAATTTTATTGAAATATTTTGTGAAAAAACATTATACCTGTCTTGTTATGTAGATCTTAAAATGTAAGTTGTGGAAAAGTACGTCTCTTTAAAATTTGGCATAGTATTAGTGTTGGCCGATAACTGATCTAGATTTATTCTGAGTAGAAAACCCTGGAATCTGGAATGGAAAATAAACTCGTCCAATCTTCAGTTTGGTTTGTTTGTCCTGAACTTTTTCCAAGAACTAGAACGAACCAAACCAAATAAATCCTATTAGTTTGGTTTTCAATTTTAAAGATGATCTGTTACGAACTGAACCGTGTCCAGCCTACTAAAAATGTCACGGTGTCAAACAATCTCAACAAACTATGTCAATAAATAACAACCATGTACAACGCATTGAAGTTTGCTCGAAAAAGATTAAACTCAAATTACAAGATAAACCCAAATAAACAATTCATCAACAACAAAATTCATTTCGATCTTATCACTTTGGTGTAATCAATGTGCTTGAATGCATGTTGAAGAAACGGTACATACCCAATAACACTAGTATTTACCAAATGGTGAATAAGGGGGTGATGATATCTTTGGTATTTTTTTTTTTTTTGAACAAACGATATTATCTACTAAAGAGGTGGGAGAGCGAATTTAACCTCACAATGGACTAGCAATAATGTGGTTCAAATTCATCTTTAACGAGAATCGAACCTAATATCAAGAAGGAATATCTTTGATAATTAAATTGACCTTTCCAAATTTTGTGATCATCCAAAATTAAGCAGGAGGACATAACAGGGCCACCGAGGCACCCCGCACGCACCCACCACCAAAGCAAAGAAAAGAACTTAACCAAAACCGTCACTAAAAACTCACACTTTCTCATCTCTTTGCGTGCGGAGACAGAGAGGATGTGGTTCTTTAGAAGAAAAGGGCCATCCGGGTTCTCGTCATCTTCCACAGCAGAAGAAGTTACTCAAGGGATTGATGCCACTGGTCTCACCGCCATTGTTACAGGTGAGGGAATTTCCATTTTCTTCTTGTTTTGGTAATACGTAGATTTTTCTCAACTGTTATTTTGCCTTTGCGTTGAAGGTGGAATTTGATTGGATAACTTAATAAAATTCTGCATAGTGGTTAATTTAATATGTAGTTTTGTATTGTGGGGTCCATTTATTGCTCCATGTTCTTCGACTGTTATAAAAAATCTGATCTTTTGCACCAAAATTTCAACTTTTCAATCAATTTTCTTTGGTTTTTGAACACTGGGATTAACCTGCTGTTTTCATTAAACAATCCAATATTATAGTATGATTACTGGGTTTGTTTTGACACCGAACCTTGGCGAAACGAAAATGTTTTTTTGTAACTGAAAGGTCATGGGTTGGAGTCGTGAAAATAGCATATTCGCAAAGCAATAGTAAGACTGCGTATATAAACGTTCTGCCGAGTTCCCGATCCTTGTAAGGCGGAGAGTCTTGTTGGTTTGGGTTCCTCTTTACTGGGTTTGTTTTGCCTTTAGGATATATACATGTCTATATATGCTAAGGATTCGCAGCTGTTAAAGTTATTCCATGTTCTTATGGTAAAATTTTCTTTGGCTCTGCACATTTTTGTTGCAGGAGCATCGAGTGGTATTGGCACCGAAACTGCACGCGTTCTTGCACTGCGCGGTGCCCATGTGGTTATGGCAGTGAGGAATGTGGCTGCCGGTAAAGATGTAAGAGAAGCAATAGTGAAGCAAATTCCCACTGCCAAAGTTGATGCCATGGAATTGGATCTCACTTCCTTATCATCCGTGAGAAAATTCGCATCGGATTTCAATTCCTCCGGCCTTCCTCTCAACATCCTAATGTAAGAAAATGGATAGAAAATTGCAGAAGTTGTTCTTTCACATAGTCTCATCATGTCCAATAGAACTCCTGTGTGTCTCTTGAGCAGGCTTAGTTGGTAATTGTACTTGTTTTATCATAAGTAACAATGCAGGAGTTATGGCAACCCCTTTCTTGCTTTCCAAGGACAAAATCGAACTTCAGTTCGCGACAAACCACGTAGGTATGTTGCATTTGTTAGACCGTAAATCTGACTGCGAAAGTATTGTGAGTTTGAAGCTGTCCTTATTCGCTGAACGTTTTGTGATTTTGCAGGTCATTTTCTTCTGACAAACCTTTTGTTGGATACTATGAAGAAAACAGCACGCAAAAGCAGGAAACAAGGGAGAATTGTAAATGTGTCCTCAGAAGCTCACCGCTACCCATATCGTGAAGGAATTCGTTTTGATAAGATTAACGACCAAGCAGGGTAACATTGAGATGATCCTTATCTTCGAGATTGTATATTTGTGCACTGCGTTTCCCTTTTTCTTTGTAGCGTACGCTGAATGGAGAGTTCGATATAAGTTTGATCTGAGTTTGTGACTGCCTATCTGCAGGTACAGAAGTTATCTTGCATATGGCCAATCAAAGCTTGCTAACATTTTGCATGCTAACGAGCTTGCAAGACGTTTAAAGGTATACCGTCTTCTCCCAGCACCCAAGCAAAATGAATTCGACAATATTTCAATGATTTCGGAGTTGATGAATGGCGTCTTTAAATCGCATTGCAGACTTTCAAGCAACTCTTTACGATTAATTTCATAGTTCTTTCTCTAATCAGCGAACGCTGTTATTTGTGATTGTTTCTTCAACACAGGAAGAACGGGCAGATATAACAGCAAACTCACTTCACCCTGGTGTAATTGCTACCAATCTTTTCCGTTATAACAGCGCTATTAACGGTAATCACTTCACTAAATGTGAGTTTAAAGCTGATGTTCGGATACATTTTACGCTGTAGAAGGCAAGCATGTGCTTAGTTTCAGATGTTTGGTCTTCTGGTTTGGTGCAGGGCTTGTTAACGTGCTTGGTAGAGCTTTGCTTAAAAATGTTCAGCAGGTAAGTTACCTCTGGTTGAACTTGCAGAGCAAATAAATGACAGTGAAACTAAGTCGAAGTGTGATGAATTTCAAAAACTCTCTTTCAAATGTAGAATCCCGTTGTTTATAAACTTTGTTGATTGCAGGGAGCAGCAACGACGTGCTACCTGGCACTGCATCCGCAAGTCAAGGGGGTGACCGGCAAATATTTTGCCGACAGTAACCTATCCAAGACAACTCCACAAGGGCAGGATGTGGGGATGGGAAAGAAGCTATGGGATTTCACCATGGATTTGACTAAATGAGAGAGAGAGAGAGAGAGAGAGAGAGAGAGAGAGAGAGCCCCTTTGAGGCTGAAAGTGAATGATAGTCTCCAATAATGTTGTAAATCAGAAGTTGAAGAGTATTGCTTGAAGGTGAATAAACTCCCTTTCTGCTTGAAACCTCGTGGTTTTGATTCGAGATTGCTTTTTGTTTGATATCTTTGTATCAAGTTCAGAAATTTCATCCTCAAAACAAAAATCACGTCGTTCAGGAAGAATTGCTTGGATACCAGTAAGTGAGGCTTTTCTAGGCCGTGTTATAAATGCACTGGCTAAACCTATTGATGGTCGGGATGAAATTTCATATTTTGAATCTCGATTAATTGAGTCTCCCGCTCCTGGAAGGACGGATGACAAATTCACGACATTCGTTACGAAAAGACCGGAAAAATTGAAGAGGGATAAGAGAGAACCGTGCAGTTAGATTTCTTCATTTCAGTTGAGTGATGATGTACAGTACATACATGATGACGATACAACAAAACAGGTAGTACAAGACAGAATTATACAATGTTACACATGAGCCCACAATAAATCAGTGCAGAAAACAGAACGTGCAGGCTTCAAAAATCTCCGGCTGACTATTCCGTTAACAAGTACGGTCCCCGGCTAGTCGCCAATCTTCTGTACAGCAGTTTCAGACCCAAAAAATTGTTCCAAAGCTAAATAGTATTTGCCTCTTAGCCTTTCTTTTCTCTATATGAACATCTCAGAAAATATACAAATTCTTGCTGCCTTGAGTTTCTTACATACCAGGGGAACTGCAATGGATCGGATCATCAGAAGCCATCCTCGTCGACCAAAATCAAGCATATTTCATAGCTCCAATCAGTCAAGCACTCAAACTTCCTACGAGTCTAAACAGCATCACGTTCTATGTACTACAAGAGTGTTATGTTGTCAGGATGTGAGCTCGATGTGCATAATTCCAGAATCATTCCCGTCTCATGGCCTAGCTTACCGGATGTTATGAGCCTGAACACTAAGCCATGCAAAAAGAGTTGTCTGCTTCCAGCCACTAACTTTCCGGAGCTTCAACATTATTCCACAGTTCTTATCGTACAAAACATACTCTCCTTCGCAGTCCAACATGATGGATGGGTTAATACAGTATATCCAAAATGGTCTGATTAACTTGAGAGCTTGAACTGATTGGTGGGTCCATCAAAATAAGTTAAGACACCATTTGTGCGGTTCGGCAAAGGAGAGTTGGGGCTTAAATCCAGTTTCAGGTTCATTTTAACATGATCCTTAAGGAGTTGGCGAGACACGCGATCAGCTAAAACTGACTGTCCATCATACTGCTCCGCTTTGGCAGGCCTTACAAACTGCATTCCCAGAACATCATTTTCACAAGGCATCAGTTCTGGGAAGATATGAGGCCCTGGCTGCTTCCCTCGAAACATGTCAGGACATGAATCATGATAGGAGGAGGGCCCATTGACATAGAGACCATTCGAGGGTTTTGAAATGCCTCCAAAACCCTCTTGCAAGTTGATGGGCTGGTTCATGTGAATAAATGGAATGGCACCACTGCCACCTGTGAGAGGCGTGGATGAGCCCGAAGTAGTCCGTGGGCTAGATATAGGGGAAGGTGACATTCTTCCATTTAGGTGTGGTGGTGACCTTGAGTGCAATAGAGGGCTTCCAATGGGTGAGACGGGGCATGATATATTCCTTGGAATATGGATCTCACTGCAGTTTAGGCAAATAAAGATCAAACCAAAATCTTAATATCAAAATGTTGTCGTACGCATCAACAGAGAGAAACATAAAGATAGATGAATATATAAATGTGTGTGTGTGTGAGAGAGAGAGAGAGAGAGAGAGAGAGAGAGAGAGATTGACCTGGTATGGTTATTAGTTTTTGAATGTCTAGATGAATGTATTGCAAGCCTATCTGAATCCAAGTTGGAGAAATTCCTCCCTTGCCCAATACCCTGACAATGATCAATAAAACACAACAGATAAAATAAGAGGCGAGAAGAGGACCCGTGCATATAACAGCTGCTTCATCAAAGTCCAATAAAGGATATCATAAATGTGTTTATACTTGATGACACACAACACTAGGAAAGATTTTCAATCCATATATACGGACACTAAAACAGAGAGATTTCAACATCTGTATTGTCTTGTCTCTAGATATAGGGACTGGGTCGGGTTGTAACGTGAACTAATGGTACTGACAACCTTACTATTTCGTTGTAACTGATTATCACGAGTTCTTTGCGCACATTGAGGAAATAACAGGTATAGAACCTGATAGCATGCACTATGCTCAAACATAAATAAAAAAATGATTACAAAACTACCAACACCATAAGACACCAACTTTACATCTGTGGTAAAAATGGAATTCATACCAGTGCTTTCACTCCATTTGTAATCCCAGAGGGTGGATCAGAAGGCTCGAGGCCCAACATAGATCTTTCCAAAGGCGCAGCATATTTCACAAAAGGATGCTCCAAAAGCTGGGCAGCTGTAGGACGATGGAGTGGATTTCTCTGTAAGCATTGCCTTATGAAATCCTTTCCATCATCCAAGAGGCTATCTGGAATTGCTGGAAGTTCCTTGCTATTCCCAATCTTAAACATGGCAGCAACCTTTTAACCACAAAAAGGACAATATTACACAATGCAAAGAATACTTGAATTAGCCTATATGATCTCAATCTCAAATTCTTATAACCCCCTGCCCTACATCCAATAAATAAATAAATGTACACAAGCATTCATTTGTAGATCTAAATTATTACCCCTTCATACTGGCTCCAAGGTGGTTTTGTTGTAGCCATTTCCAAAACAGTGCACCCAAGACTCCATATATCTACAGCAAGGTTGGCACCACTTGAGTTCTTTATAACCTGGGCAAGCAACCGAAATGAAGACTTAAGTAAAACCATCAAGAAGCATGCCATGGAGGAGAAAATATATGAAAACTAGAAGCAACCTAACCTCAGGTGCCATCCAGTAAGGGCTTCCCTTAAATGATAGTGGACATGACTGCCCAGTGATCTGCAAAGCACACAAGATAAGTATGACTGTGCTTTACATGCATTTAGATTAGGAGAGAAGGGAAACAGAATTGTTTTTGCAATAGTTGGTTATGGTTTGCATTATCATGTCATATTCTTTAAATCATATCAAGATTAAGCATGATGCGTTTACATGCTTAGCCATCCCAAAGTCTGCCAACTTGACACGTCCATTTGGGTCTACGAGTATATTTGCCCCTTTAATATCCCTGAACATGAAAGATGCTTAATGTTCAGTAAATACATCGCGATAGTATATTACGACAGTTGAATTTATGCTTCAAAGTACTTGACAAAGAATAGGTAACAAATTTCACCTGTGGACAGTGTTTTTAGCATGTAAATACGCCAGCCCCGACAAGATTTGCTTAGTATAACTACGAATTGCTAGTTCGCCAAATTGCCCATAGTCTTGGAGAAGTTTATATATGGATCCACCAGATACATACTCCAAATATATATAAAGCTTGTCATCAACCTGTGATAGGAATGAATATCAGCATAGATTATAGAGGTTGCTTGAATCTTCAAGTAAAAGTTACTTTTGACACAATATATTGCACAACTACTCAATATGCAGAGATTAAGCTTCAGACTCATAACTAAGAAACGTGTTATCGACAAACATGACAAATGAAAATCGGTATTTAAAGGCATACTATGAATAATACAACATGGACAAAAGACTTACTGATTCAGACCCATAATATTGCACAATGTTGGGGTGCCGTAAACGGCTCAATAAAGCAATTTCCTGTCAAAACGTCGCAACATAAAAGTCAAATAAATGAAGGAAAGCATATAACTTGTCCAAGGAAGGAACTTGAAAATTAAAACAACAGGATGATACCTGATTTAATTGCTTAGCGCTTTCCTTAGACTTTGCATCATCAGAAAATAATGTGACCTCCTTCATTGCACACATTTCACCACTTTCACTGAACAAGTCGGTAATGTAAAATCAGATAGGCATAAACTTCACATGCAAGCAACCTATGAGAGAAACTAATTTACAAGCTACATGTGAGATAAATGGATTTTTTTTTTCCTACACTTGGCCAAACCATCAAGCAAGTTTGAAGGCAGGACTTTGAAGTTTTATACTTTAGAGTATTAACTGCTACGTACTTAGATATATGATTGCTTGGTTGAGAGAGAGAGAAATCTATTTGGGTATCTACCTATTAAAACCAACATAAACATGTCCAAAAGTCCCTCTACCCAGCAGCTTTCCCTTTTTCCAGCGTGAACCAGGGCTTGGTGGGTTCTCTGCCCTTCCTGGACTTCGTGGCACGGAAGGAGATGTTGCTGCTGAATTTGAATGAGGAAAAGGGGAAGCATTCACAGGGGGAAGAGGCAAACGGTGACTTTGTTGTTTCCCATCATCAGCCCAGCTTGTCTGTGTCTCATTGGGAGTCCCTCCTGCTCTAGGATGGATAGGCGTAACAGCACCACTATGAATTCTTGAGCCTGGGCCTGGGCTTGTCATTCTGGGACTAGGTACCGGAGAATACTCAGGGCTACCCCTGCTTTGCTGCCAAAACAACTGTCCAGACATATCTCCTCCCATTGAATTATGTCCAGAATTGTGACCCGAACCTGGACTGGAGCAGTGGCCAGAGCCAAGTAGAGTGACATCTGGATAAGTCTTTGCAGCCCAGAAAGCAGAGTTCACGACTTGCTCAGTGCCAAATGCTCTCATTGGGCTTCTAGAAGGACTTGACATTGAGCTGTCGGGAGCACTGCAGACAGCTCCATTATAAGGAACTTGTAGGTTTGGCACATGGCCGCCTAGATGCCTCCGCTTAGGCGATGTGGGGGAAACATGATTATTGAAAGAAATGTTAGCTGATTTTTTTGGCTCTCTTGAGTGTACTGGAGCAACATTGAATGACTGATCCTTGAGCATCACACTTCATAAAAAGTGTAGAAAATTGTCAGGGATGAGCAAGCTAAAAGAATTACAAGTAAATCATGCACATTCATGCATATAAAAACACATGCATACTAGTACCATAATGGCATGTGCAATAAATGAAAGCTCACCTGCAAGGACTGCCAGCAGCTGTTCTAGTACCATTGTCATCAGTTGCCTGAGGGCTACGATGGCATGATGAGTCAGCTGGATCGTCACTATCAACAGAGCTCTCACTAAAGACTGAATCAGTGACCATGTCTCCATCTACGTCTGTACGATTTGACCTACTACCGATGCATGCAGGTCTTGGCAGAGGTAGAAACGATAATGGCTTAGAGCCTTTTTCCGATCTTGGTTTTGTTGATATACTAATTCCAGAATCTGTACGAGCAACATGAGCAACACGTAGACCAGGAAGCGGAAGTGGTTGAGCATTAGTCCTTTCAGCAAAACTTTGACATCTGGAAACATTTTTTGAGGGCGAAGGAGATATTGATTCTATAGGGGATTGACATCCTTTTTCCGAAATTGTATCATTGCAATTTCTTCGAGACCCTCCTGATCTACTATTCAATCTACTCTCTGAAGAAAAATTAAATTTCCGATGCAAAGAGTCAATAAAACTTTCCTTTCCTGCCTTCTTCTTTGCTTCTTTGGACGACGACTTCCCCCACCATGAAGGCATATTTCTCATAATAGGTTTACAGAATCCAAGGGAAAGAACTTCAAAGCTAGTTCATTCCAGCAGTATAACTTAATTGTATAACACCATTACATGGGGTTACCAATCAGTTACACGAGTTCAATTCAGCACATAATTAAAACCTGCAGGGATAAGGGCTGCATGTCAGTAACTCTATTTCAAGGATCTCTAAGTTAAGTTAATGGCACAAAAGATATGCTGCAAAACAACCAGAATTAAGTAAAGGACACAAGCACCTAAATCGTAAAGGTCTGAAATTTGGTAGATCATAGGAATATGCCTATATCATATACTCGCGCCATACTCACAAACGCGCTTCAAACGACACTTAGTGAACTCAACACATGTGAATCATTAGATTTTACAATGCAACATAATATCCATGAACTAAGTTAAATTAGCTCTCACCCACCTCTTTCCAATCCCCAAACATTAAACTTTGTTTGGTTCCCGGGAAAACGCAGCAAAGAGCAAAATGAAACCCATAATTTCGAATCCAAACCTTGATAAATTGGGTCATGTAAAAGCAACACAAAGACTCTGACTTCAACATGCACAACGGACCTACTGCCTCAAATTTCAAAACCCAGAACCCAAAATAACGGCAACAACATTCAAATTTTCCCTTTCGCTTTCTTTCTCCAATTTTCTCGGGAACCAAACAAAAAGTTTCGATCCCAAATTGCTCACTACCACAAGCTCGCAACACAGATCTACTTGCAACTTAAACACTCACACAGAATCAACAAACAACTAAATAACTCAAAAAATCAGTAATTTACTAAACATACATAACAGACAAAACGATACTCACTGAAAATTTTCCGGAACTGCAAAATCCGAGCTGAACCCACTCGGAATCTGGCACGAATCTCGACGATAATTTGATGGAGTTCTTCTGATTGCACAGTGAAATAGCTCGGAAAAACAAAATCCCTAGAAATCAACGACGTAAAGGGGAGTGAATTATGAGGATTTTGTGTGTTTTGTTGCAATTGAAAGGAAGAAGAGAATCGACGCTTTCAGAGAGAGAGAGTTTTTTTTTTTTCTGAGCTTAAAAGACATTAATAAGTTGTCTAGAGCTGCTGATTTTTCATTTTATATATTTATTTTGCTTTTAAAACCCACCGAGGATTCGTCTATCTGTTTTATTATAATTCAATAACTAAACGATATTTTTTTAGTTTTTTAGTCGATATGATTTGTATTGAGTGATTTATAATATAAATAATTTTAATTTTAATTTTAAATTTTGTAATCAGTCACAAAGTATTTTAAAAAATAACTCCTCCTCATATGTTGAGTGGCTAAGTTAATTTTTATATTGGGTATATGAACGGTAAGTAAAGAACTGTTTTATGGGAAGCTAGGCTCTTTGACGAGAATGGACATGGCTCAAAGCCTTGCTAAAAGGGTTAACTCCAAGGATATAGTAACTCGAGATGATTTTAGTATGCTACTAGACCAGTTGCAGAATCTTGGGTTCTCTATTGGGAGGAAAGTCCTGTTGAGTAGGGGCTTAGCCCGTGAAGGATGACTCCTTTTGCTTTTTTTTCTAGCCGCTTTCAGGATCTTTGACGGAACAATACTTTACCACATTTGTTTTATTTAATTGATCCCACCATTTTATTCCTTCTACTCCAACAAGATGAAAAATATATCAAGTAGTGGATTGTGTTGACGAATAAGGCAATTTTTTTTAAGAAAAACTAATAAAAATGGTTTGAAAACTTTGAGTTTTAACGATAATAACAAAATAAATGGTAAATTGAATAGTATCAGGATTGACTTTTTAGTGTAAAAATATGATTTTTCGTTAAAGTGAACAGTATCGGAAGTTTTTCGTTAAAGTTTCCTTTTTTTTTATCCTAGTGTATTTCATATTCGAAATCTCTTTCTTTTTAATGTAAATTAGAGTAAAATTATCGAGAGTAAAACAAAATAATGAAAAATATTTATAAAAAATTAAAAAAAGAAGATTATTTGGTGCCTTTCTTTCCTTACTAGCATTTTTGTACGCGGCTTGCAATTTTTTAATACATAATGTGTAATTTCAACAACAACGACAAAACGAATGAGAGAAAGGCCTTTTGCATGCGCTTTAATTAATAATTCATTGTTTTTTTACTTTAGATTAAGAAATTACAAGACGCCAGAAATATGAGTTGTTATTATTGGTGTTATTCTACATTAAAAATGAAAATTAGGTTAGATTGCCTAATTATATGCTCATGTTAGCATGATTTATTTTACACCTACAATAATGATTAGCACCAAATATTTTCTGTTTTTTTTTTTAAACAAATGCAACATAATATCGGTAGATTTCTTTTTATTCCTGCTATCATGCCAAAAAAATATATGATGAGTGTCCACTAAAAGGTATTTTAATTGCTCAAAGAAATCATTTCGTATTTGTAATAATTGTATAAATAAAAAATTGTGTGGCAATCAAAATTTTTTTTTGTGTGATGAATACCATCACGTTATACTATTAATTTATTTCACTTATATTATAATATATGCATTTGTCACATCCCGGCCCAGGCGCAGCCACCTTCTGGGCTCGACTCTATCGTAGCACAATATTGTCCGTTTTGGACTTACCATTCCCTTACGGTTTTGTTTCTGGGAACTCACGAGCAACTTCCCAGTGGGTCACCCATCATGGGAGTGTTCTAGCCCCCTTCTCGCTTAACTTCGGAGTTCATACGAAACCCGAAGCCAGTGAGATCCCAAAAGGCCTCGTGCTAGGTAGGGATGAGAATATACATATAAGGATCACTCCCCTTGGCGATGTGGGATGTCACACATTTGTTTAATAAATATTATATTATAAATCTATAAATAGTATAATAGATAAATTAATATTACTACGTGACATGGTATGCGATTGTTACTATAAAATCCTAAAACATTTTATGATTTATCAATATTATGGAAAGGGTAAACTGCCAATTTAGTCCCTGAATTATCACCTTAGTGAAAATTAGGTCCCTAAACTATTTTTTCAGAAAAATTAGTCCCTGAATTATAAAAATCTGCCAATTACATTCCTAATGTTATATTCGAAGCTACTATATTCAATTTTCCGCCAATTTAAGTCACATTACTTGCATGTGATACACATTGGAGGGTAGATTGATACTTTTCATAAAGAAATAGTGTATGGAGTTAACTTTGGAGGATAAATTAGTAGTTTTTCATAAAGAAATAGTGTAAGTTAACTTTTGAAGGTAAATTAGACATTAAATTAGCAACTTATATGAAATGTTAAGGGCTTATAAACAAGAAAATGATGGTATTACACTCTAAAGTGTGTCAAGTGACTTAAGTTGACGAAAAATTGGATAAAATAGCTTTGAATATAATAGTAGGGATGAAATTAGCAATTTCTAATGAATTTGGGGACTTATTTTATCGAAAAAATAATTCAGGGACCTAATTTTCACTGAGGTAATAGTTCAGGGACTAAATCAATACTTCACCCTTATGGAAAAGGTAAATTCATTCTAGGGACAACTTGATTGTACGTGCCTAAAAAACAAAGAACAGACAACTTGATTGATACCCAACTTTTAATTATAAAGTAGTGCCTTATCTTTCCCTTTTTTATTCATCATATAAGCATACTTATGCTATCTCTATTCAAATTATCATATTACAACTTACAAGTAATAATATCAACGTTTTGTAACTCAGTTGATTAAGAGTATGCGTCGTTATACTTGAGGTTTCGTATTCGAATCTCTCTTCGCGTAATTAGCAGGTTACAACTTACAAGTAATAAGATCAATTAGACTACAAGTGTCTTGTAACTCAGTTGGTTAAAAACTTAAGAGTGTTTGCCCCCTTACACTTGAGGTTCGTGTTTGAATCTCATTTCTCGTAGTTTGATGTAGATTATCATATCTTTTGTAAAAAAAATAAAAAACCAATTACACTTAGTGAAATACATATTGTTTGATTTTTAGATGAGACGATAGTAGCTTTATTAGAACGTTAAAAATATGAAAAATTCAAAGAGAGTATTTTGGATTTAAATTTGAAAGGTTCTCAAATTAAAAAACTCGAAAGCAAAAAAAATAAGGATAATGTTTTGCCAATCTAATTGTCACCATATCGACTATACGTGAGTTTAAAATACACAACGTTATCAGATTTTATTAAGTGGTCATTTTGTTTTGTATCTCTTTTTTATTTTGTTGGTATGTACTCATTGAAGTCATTGTTTGGGTATGGCATAATGGCAGCAGAATGAAATGAGCTAGGGTTTGTAATCATATCATACCATCATTTTGTTGGAACCAAATATCAGCAGTTCTTAATATGTGCAATCAGAATAAAATGAATTGAACAATGCTATTGATTGGTAGGTTGAACGGCTAGGATCAATTGATCCTGAGGCTTCAGAGACACTGGTCTGAAAAGGATCTGAATCCGTCCTCCACCGTCCACGCCGTCAACGACTGGATGTTCGTGGTGGTCTCCTCGAGTTTCATGGGATTGGTTAGGGTACTTATACGTATGGTATGCTTGCATGTGGCTCTCTTTCTCTCTCTCACTTCCCACACCATGAAGGTCTCTCCCCACTCCACCCTACCAGTAAATCTGCACCAGTTTACAGAACATGCCAGTGCCACAGACCCCACAACAACACCGCCGCCACCAACAACAAGTTCTCCGTGGCATTTTAATCCTCTGCATATGGATGATGGAATCAGTACCATCAATTCACGAAACGACGACAACAGCAGCACTGTTTACAAGAAACACAGAAGAGGCTGAGGAAGAAGGAGGAGGAGAGAGAGAGTTTAATTTTGCAGCGACTGCTTCGTTGAAGAGATTGTGTGCCAAATATTCCCGCAAAAGCTTCAGCTGCCTCGCCGAAGACGGAGAGCATTGGAGCCGACGATAGCTAAGTTTGTGAGGCCAAGGATTTAATATTTCTCCATGCAAATAAGACGTCCTAGGTGAGTTTTTATTTAACATAGGGTTCACTTTTAAAATACGTGGCTAGCATTCATTAGAAGAGTAACGTCACTCAGACTATGCATTAGTTATAAGAAAACATTTCTCTTCTTATCGTGCACTTTATGTCAAGATGAATTCACTATTTTCGAGTCGAGTCTCCATATGATATACAAACGCTCCAAATTTCTCAAGCTTGAAATTGTGATTGTGAAAGTTTGATCCTAGGTGAATTGGTTCACGAGATACATGAGGGGAGGGGTCTCTTTGTTTGTTTTCGTAATTCGTGATAATCATTGGATGATGTTTTGTTTTTGTTTTCACACAGCATTTTAGTCACATTTTGAGGAGGAGAGATTCGGTCGCATTTGTCACACTTTGGTAGTATATTCACCAAAAACATGATACGTGAATTAAGGAATTAATATAATATTATTGTGGAAAATAATATTAAATTAGTTTTTCAGAATTGATTATTATCGGAGGAAAATTGTGGAAATCTATCTTATATTATAAATAAGTAAAAAAGAAGAGAGAATTTTTGCTAGAAATCGAAGTGCAACGGGAGCAGTGTATCACACTTTTTATTTTCTTAACTGTATCAGACAATAAATGTAGAAAATAGGAGAGAAGATTTGTGTTATCACTTTCTGCTTTTGATCTTGTGTGTTGTAGTGGTATGATAAAATATCTCTATATATAGAGATTTTGATCCAACAACTATGAAGAAAACTTACACACCAAAATAGTAAAAAACAAACTTCTACTATTTAATTCTACTATTTCGACTTCCATTCTTCAATTTTTCATAGATTTACTTTACGTGAGCATTCATACTTATTTCACACCATCTTGTATTTTGTACCAATTTATTTGCCAAACATGAGGCAAGAGTTTGATGTGGAGATGAAAGATGGCCATCCTGCACACAAGGGGAGATGTACCAAGCTACTCAGGCTAAAATTTGTGGGGCCATGGATCGCACGTATCATGTTGTCACAATCCCTTTCTTATGTCATGATTTGGCTTTGCTTTATGTTGGGGCCAAGTGGGACTGATGATTATATTGTCACGTGATGATATTAATTTATGTGTTATAATATAAGTAGAGGACATAATTTAATAATAACTGTAAGAAAAAGTGGGTTGATAAGTAGATGATATCAATAAATTAATAAAATTACATAGCAGTATGACGATCGCACTAAAAACTACCTTTAGGATGAGAGGTGGATATAATTTAAAAACTTTCACAACTCATTCATCAATGTTACTTGAATCCTACTTGAAATGGCTTCTAAGTTCCAAGTTATGATAGCCGCCAAGACATGACAAAATAGCCTTCTCATTCTTCTTAAGCTAAAATCATTATATATAAGGGAATATAAATGCATGGAGTTGTTTACGAACTTTTAATTAAAAATATAACTCAAGGGGACGTCAATAAAAAAGCACTTAACCATAGTAAACGTACAAAAAATTGTTGGTTTAGTATTTTCTTTAGCTTAGGACTACAAAAACCATCATACACTATCAAGTTGGCTGCTTATCCCAAAAGCAAGAGGGTTCCGGGCAACGGTGCTCACCCAAGTTAATAGGAGCCACGCCTTCTTCTCCTCCGCGGCAGAGATTAGGGCCACCGACGCTGCCACCCGCCCTCCAAGCGACAAAACTATCCACTACACAAAAGAAGAAGAAAAAAAGATGCATGTTAAGTGACTGCTGAAAAGTTTGAGAATATTTAGGTTCTTGTAGAGTGCAAAGAGAAATAATATCAACATACATACCAGTTGGTACATTTGAAGCCAAATTTGACAGCATAAGTATGGTGACCGCAAGAACTATCCCGGTAGCACGATCAATTTGCGCATGCAGCGCCATGAAGTCCCAATGATCGCTTGGAATGCCGGTCTTGTTAAATCCTTTGACGGTTATAAACATTACGCAGAAGAAAATCAAGAGTGAATAGGACACCTGATAAAAAAACAAGAGAGAAATTTATGAACATTTGTAGTCTTGTGGTCAGATGCTCCTTCCCTTCCAACAACTACGTATGAAATGCATCTGTTTGTCTTGTAAGTTGTGAGTGTCAAAGAACATGTGCTCCCTATTTCTTGACATACAAGTAACTTGGTCAATCCGGGTTAATAGTTGAGAAAATTATGGAGCCTTATTCGGTTAGGTTTAGGAGTCCTTATTTAGTGCAATTAATCATGAAAACCTTAGTTGACAAAGAATTCATTACCATTTAGGACTATAATGAAATCCTAATTGATTTGGAATATCCCCTTTAATCAATTAATAGGCCGGATAAAAGGGATGAATATCTATATATTAGGAGGTCCCTGCACTCACAGCAATCATCCTATTCTGGTGCAAAACCGTATTTCTGTGCACAAGGACTCTCGGCTGCTAGATTGTAGAAGTTCCTCCTAGAAACCCTAGCAGTCATGGCTTCTTCTTCCTCCACTTTGGAAGATAAGTTTATTTCCCTTTAATTGTTTGATTGGTTTATTGTAATTCTATTTGTTATATCTGTGATCCTAGTAACTTGTTGATTTTCAAATTACTTGTTACATGCCTATCATTCAATGCAGACCTTTTTGATGGGAGTGTTTCGTCCCTTTTTTGAGAAGACAAATCATTCGTCTCCTCTTTTGATGCATTTGAAATTCTTGCAGACTCTACAGCTCCACAAGGAACTTTGTTTACTTCCTTCTCGCTCGAAGGTAAGCGGTTTTTAAGAGTCTCAACATCCCCTATGCTCACACGAACATTCAGAGAACTTTGCACGGTCGGGTTTCTAATTGACAGTTGAATTCTTGAGAGTTTAAGGATGTATTATAGGTGACAATGTGTCTGGTGAAAACCGATGAGAACTTACATTTCCTCTCGAACAGGTTCCGGAGCTGGATAGACCACAACCTCCAGAACATACATAGAAGAATCAAAGCATTCACACACACTGCCACAAGCATTGCAGGGAGAATTCCAATCACAAATGTCCCGAAATAAATCTTACTCCGAATAGCTATAACAAGGTTTTGAGGATTGCCAATCGGGGTTGCTGCAGACCCAATGTTTGCACTCGAGGCAAGGGCGAGTAGGATAGGATGAGGCGGGAGGTTATGTTGTCTTGCAACTTTCAAAATAAAACTCGGTTAAAACCGCACAAGAGGTGTCATTGGTGAAGAGAGCGCTCGAAACGGCAGAAATCAAACAGATTCGACAGAGCAAGTCCCTTGCTCCTTGAGTTTTCCACATGAGCAACTTGCCCATATACTTGAACATATCCGCTCTTTCGAGATAGATACAACCATTGTCCCGAACAGAAGACCAATGATTGGAAGATCAATAGCAGCATATGCTTGATCAGGAGTTAAGACTCGGAAAACAGCCATAAACATTGCCCCGAGGAGGGACTCTGCGTTCCTCCCGATTGGCAAGAAAGGGACAGCCGGAAACACTGCCAATATCCAAAAGACTGCAAACGCAATCGCCAAGAACCACTTTGAGAATAAGCCATGACCATTTTTCCAACTTAACAGAGAATGTGCTCCCTCCCATGCACTCAAACTCAAATCTTCGCAGTTTAGATTAGTGTAAAGTAGAATTTCGCTTGTATCACAAGAAGCTAAAGATCTTCACGTGCTCTAAGGCTGCGTTCATTAGAAATGGAGGACAGCTTCCAAATTTTGTCCGATATTGAAGGTAAAAGATTGAGTAGTGATGATCGAAGTTATCCCTTCTAATCCTACTACTATTGTTGTGGGATTAGACTGGAAAGCTTTCATTCATGAGTAATTAATCTTCTACCTTCGAAGTTGCTATCCATTTCTTTTTGAAGTATCCTATCCAAGTCAATCCTCTTAACAAAGCAACCTAAAGCTCAATAATTCACAAGAACCAAGCCAAGATTGAATCTGTTTAATAGCAATGACTCAATAGAAATTTACAAAGATTCATCAGGGAAAAAAAACAAAAAAAAAAAAACCGCTGCATTAAAGCTCAATAATTTACAAAGACTTACTAGAAAGTATCAAATGTCAATTATGTAGACTATAATTCATTATTTTTCATACACGGCACGAACCAGGTGAAGCTCGATCAACAAACTTGTAAAATGAGACTCTTTCTTTAGCTAAGCATCGGTGACAAAACTAGATTTACAATGAATATGTTAGAACATGTACGATAGTGAGATGGATCAACGAAAAAAATTATTAGCTAAGATCAATGCATGTAACATGTTTTGGTTTTGTCTACTACGAAAACATCAAACTATCACTGTTGTAAGCCAAGAGAGAGAAACAAACAAAGAAGAAAAACCAAATCGAATGATAGATTAAGATGCCATTAAAAATTACCCAAATCATGTGACACATTTTATTAGATTATTAAAGTCATTTTATTAAAAAAAATGAAAAGGAATCCGTTACACTACTTTTTTTACATAATTTTTACACATGTTTGGAGGTGACAGTGACCAAGTGAGGCTTGATTAATAAAGTTGTAGAACAAGACTCTTTCTTTAGCAAACACATTAGCGACAAAATTAGATTCATAATAAATACATTTGAACATGTACGATACTCAAATAAATTAACGACAAAACTGTTAACCAAGCGCAATACATGTAACATGTTTTGGTTTTGTCTACTATGAAAACATCAAACTCAATTATAATATTGTAAGCCAAGAGAGAGAAACAAACAAAGAAGAAAATCAAATCGAATGATGTATTAAGATGCAATTCCAAAATAATCAAATCATGTGACACGTTTTATTAAACTACTAACGTCATATTACCAAAATAAATAAATAAAAAATTATTAACGTCATCTTCACATGCAATGCATTGAACAATTTATAGTCTAATTTTGAGCCCACTAAGTGGCGGAAAAAGTTAAAAATGACCTTCCTGGAATGAGTTGTCCTCATGAGTAGTTTTTATTTATTTTTTCATGTGTTGGGTTTGCTAACTTAGAGCCCGTACTTTTTTTTTTTTTTTTTAAATAATTTTTTTGTAGAGACGGATTATGAGAGATTACCAAAATAAACAAATTGTTAAGGGAAGGTTTGCTGAAAATTGTTTTTTAGTAAACATAGGATGTACTTGAGTTCAATAACAATCGATTGCTGGTGATCTCGAGTCACGTCGTGTCTAGATTTGATCAGAAATTCGTTAAAAAATTCGTTTAAAAAGTCGGAGTGAGTCAACAAGAAACTAAACTTTTAGGGTAGAAAGTTTTCTTCAAATTCGAACGGGACTCACTGCATGAAAAGCTCAAATGTTGGCGTAAAGGATAACTGTGTTAAGTCAAGGGTATCCCAAAGGCTTCCCAAGCCCAAGGACTAATCCCTCCGGCGCATGTGAAATGCTCCAACTGTGCATTGCAACACAATGCCTGGCCACTTTGACAACTTCAGGGTTCGAAACCTAGGCTGGAGAGCAAACCCAACTAGGCAAGAATCACTAGGCCACTTGCAGTAGTTGGTTCGTGGTTTTTGAGCAAGAAGAATGGTGGCAGCGGTTTAAATGTCTGAGAGAGAGAATACGAGAAAAGAAGAATGGGATATCAACTTGCCACCTGTCCTACTTATTTTAATATAGACTATAGAGTAATTTATGCTCATAAGCATTTTTAACAAAAGCACTTCAGGTAAAAGCATGAAGAAAATTTTAGTTTAAATGATCGATAATGAACTCTATAAAGCACCAAAAAATGCTTTTAGAATCCGTAATCAGTTCAAGGCATGTCTGATATTTCTTTGGAAACGGCTAAAAATGCTATCTAACAATCAAAAGCGATTTTCACTACATTTGACAGACAAACTTAAAAGTGTTTATGGGTTAAACAAGTTTTGAAAAAACACGTAACCAAAAAACTAAAAAAGCATTTCCTACAGAAACAGTCTCAGATGAACCCTCAGTTAATTATGTCAATTAAGCACTACAAAAACCTATTGGTGTGCAATTAGCCACACTACAATATGCACCTCTATCCACCTGATGGCGACGAGGTTTGCAGTTGGAGCCATAAACTTTTCCAACATGACATGTTGCCCTAATCCTTGCTTTGTTGTTTTATCATGTCTTCTGGTTTGTTGATCACAGCCTGCTCCTAGTTTGCATTTCTGCCCTGTTTGGGCAGGTGGGTAGGACAAAGACTTGAGCTTTGGCCATTACCTATACGACATTTTTAATTAAATGCTTATCCTTTTAATCCACCATAACAATTGTTTGTCGCCACCAACTTGAATGGTTGTATCCAATCCACTACCCTACAATGTTAGACCAGTGAAGCTCATGCCCTACAAATTTAAGGCGCTTCATGCTCTCCATCCCCTTCCATTCATTCCGAGTTTGAACCTGGTTCCGGTTATGAAACCGATTTCCGGATTCACACCTGGTTTAGGGCAAAGAAATCGACTTGCGAAGATCAAATGCATTATATTTCCGGCAAGGCTCGTAAAGTATGAGCTTTCGGAGCCTTTTCCGGATAGACTGTTACTCATCTTCAAGTACGAATACTCAAAATGGCGTAATTCGACCTTTTTATTACACATGAACAAAAATAGTCCACAACACAACATCTACATAAGTGAATTATATCCTCTGTATTAACATCAAAGTACAAAAAATGTTCTAAAGAATGCTCTTTGAGCACTCACACTAACAATTCTACAATCTATTTCCCCTCTCAATTCTCTGTTTTCGGTCGTAAGAAACTCTCACCTCTGCAAACCATTCGTCGTCAACAATGTGATCCCCGGTTTACCAAAGCTATACACATCCGAAAAAGCCATGTTGAACCATTGCTATGTCATCCAACTCCTGGTTGTAGAATCGGAAAGAAAGTCCAGTCATTACAAGGCTTAGATTCCTTAGCAGCGACATTTTTGTTAGCCCACCATTCCGAGCCAATGTTGGACTTACTCGGAACTTCAGCTTTTGTGTTATCAAAATTAAACTCCTTTGTCGAACCAAGTGTGATGGATCTTTGCTTCCTGTAACCTTGATCTTCCCCTTCTCCTGAAGCATTCTCAGGAATTCTACTCAAACTTTCCTCAACATTAAACTCATGGTGATTGTTGGAGTCTGTTGATAACGCCTGTTTTTCAATTGCATATTCTGCTGCCATATCATTTGAAGATTCCGTTGCAGTTCTTAATGCTTTATTTGCAAGACAGCATGCAACATCTTCACCAGTCAATTCAAATGACACCCTGTGATCAAATACAGTTCCACCATTGTGACATCCACTCTCTGAGTTGGCCAGGGATGCCACCTCAGAAATCTGGTTCTCCATAAGGAAACCGTCTCTAGAGGCTGGCCCCGTACCATCAGGCGTCAAACATCCAGAACCCAACCTGGAACCAACTCCCACACCATTGGGGGTCAAACATCCAGAACCTAGCCTTGAACCTAGCTCATACCCATCTGGTGTTAATGTTCCAGAACCTAGCCTGGAACCTAACCCAGCACCATCTGGTGTCAATGATCCAGAACCTAGCCTTGAACCCCACTTACGAGTGGTAAAATGCTCAAAACCATAGAGCTTCGGAGCTTCTCCCATGCGAAACTCGAGCATAGGGTGTCTGTCCGGAAAAGGAGAAGATGTTCCAGAATTTGATATTGCTGATCCAGGTGATATGAGATGACCACCTGGACTTCCTGGATATTGTTGGTAAGGCTGGTATTCGTATTGGGACAGTGGAAACTTCTGGTTGTTACTACTATTTCTACGTTGTCGGTCCAGTGAAGACGACAGAAGTTGAGCAAATGGAACTTCAGAGGATGAAGGTGTAGTCAGCTGAACGGATTCAGGAGGGGGAGTGAATGGAGCAGTAGATGGTTCAGTATTGAATGTAGAGAATACAGGTGGTGACACTAATTGTGTCTCATATGCATAAGGGCCTATGGAAAACATGGATGCAGGTTCACTCGAAGAGTAGGCATTGGCAGAAAGGGAAGTGAGGGACAGATATCCAGCAGGTGATTGGGTAGCAGATGGTGGATCGGATGGGAGGAAAGATGCAGGAGAAGATGGAGGGGCAATGAATGGTAATACAATTGTGGTGGAGGTTGTGTGGTTACCAATGGTAGAAACTGCAGCTCCTGGCACTACAGGCTCGGGAACGAGGACAGCATGACCAATTCGCTTGTTATTTTTATGTGACCCGAAGCACCAATATAGGCTCCAGCAGCTTCCCCATCTTCTTTTCTGTAGTCAAATGGTAAAAGATTGTCAATGACTCAGTTTCAAAATTAATACCAAAAAAATGCACGAAAGACACCAGAAGAACCTACTCTTCAAAATTTAACACCACAAAGATTTGAATTCACTCTCAACCCACAAACGAACATCTCTAAGATACTGACCGGTAAAAGAACTTCACGTACAATCTTCGAAATGAATGAAAGTGTTTTATGTAATTACTTATACACCATTCTACATCACGTAGCAACTGAATCAAAGTTGGCAACTGAAATTGAAATTTACAATTGAGGGTTTAAAGCTATTCTGGTGTACTGGCACTCTAAAAGCCGATTCTATAAAAGCCACCAGGCGACATCCTCCATAGCAATGGCGACAAGAAGGAAAAGTTGTTAGGATGGCAAATAGGTCCCCTTCCCGGCTGGATTTCTTCGCCGAAACTCCAAACTTTCTAAACTATGAAATGTTCACCAGATACAACAAGAACACAGCCTTATCCCACTAAGTGAGGTGGGTGTGAAATTCTATGAATCCTAAAACGCCACTATGCTCGGTTGTGCGCTTCTGCTAGGTGCTATCTAGCAAAATCTGGAACTACATCAAAACATACCTACCAAAATACTAGCAATTGAAATAAAACGAAGTCACCATATAGCAATACAAACACAATAAAGACTCCATTAAACTAAAATTAAAATAAAATTTTACACCTTTATACTAATCCATCATTAAATTATATGACGTCAATCAAATTTAAGAATTTCAAGGGTTATTTGCACTACAAAAACACTCAAAGATTCATACTTTCCACTTTTTTGGATGGAAAGTAAATTTAAGAACGCAAGATCCAACTGCCCATATATGTGTGATTTTGATTCCCACAGTTTCTCAGCAACCAAACAGAGTATTATGAGTATAACAGGGACCCAAAAAATCAGAACAAATTAACAAATTGAGAGAAGAGAAAAACACACATGCATAAAGATATGTATGCAGCAGAGAGAGAGAGAGAGAGTTACAGAGACGGTCGTGGGCTGGGCTCGAGCTTCGGCGGAGACGATGGCGGTGGCGGCGGCGTTGATAGTGTCAACGCTGCTATTCATGACTGCTTCTGTGATCCCACAAAGCTCGTTGCTTTGCTTCTGGAGCTAAATTCCTCAGCTTTTTTTTATCTCAAACAAACAACTCCGGCGAAGATTGACCACTTGGGTTTCGAATTCCGAGCTACGAGGCCGGATAACGACAGTTTTTCCGGCGAGATTCAACGGACATGGCGGATTCGATCTGGTAATGAACGTTTCTTGAAGCTGAATGAATGAATGAATGAAAAATGCGGACTTGTATTGTATATGCAAACTCTCTCTCTAGAAATGGGACCCACACATTTATTTTTTATTTTTATTTTCTAACAAAATCCATCTCGAGCAAATGGCCTCTAGAGCAGTGAAAATTAGCGTTGTTCTTACATGACGACGTAAGTTCGAAAATTTACCGTTTGAAAAAAAGAAAAAATTAATCTCAAATTATTGTATTGCTGTATTATTTGATTTATTTGGTTATCAAATAATTAGAATAATATGGATGGGCGATGTTGATGAACCAGGATCCTCTATTGAGCAAAGGGTGAGGATCCTCATGACCAGGCTCATCGGACCGTTGAAATTTTATCAAACGGTTATAATTATTATAACTTTTAGAATGACCCTCTGTTTGTAACCATTAGATAAAATTTCAACGGCCCGATGAACCTGATCATGAGGATCCTCACCCTTCGCTCAGGAGAGGATCCTGGTTCGATGTTGATGGCGATTAACACGTGGGCTTGCCGCTTGATGCATTATTCTAGTTTTTGTTATGAAATTATCAAAAATAAAATAAAATACTTTCATGCGTGTTTTATTTATTAAATTAACATGTTGTGTATAATCTAATAAGCATAAATCTGTATTATTAAAAAACAAATAGTGTATTAATGACACAAGTCAGGGACGGAACCATAAATTTCTTCTAGTGGGGGCAACTGAAAACAACTAATAAAACCTTATTATAGTATGGTTGTATGTAATATGATATTAAGGATGATTTCAAATGATGATGTATCACAATTCCAATGTTACAAAAAATTTAATATAATAGTGGAAAGTGGCAAAGTGATGAGAAAAATACAAGTACATGATAGGCAGAAGAGGGTTTTTTCAGTTTGAATGACAGAACAAGAGCACTATTGCTCATATAATATTTGATATGAAGTATAAGTAGAATGAATGTATGTTGGATATTAGATACATGTATTTTCTTTAAAGATAACCCGTGTATATTATATAATTGTAGTGTGCAACTAAACAAACGAATTACTTGAGTGGGGGCATATGCCCCATTGAGCCTTCATTGGCTCCGTCCTTGACGCAAGCATAGCATGCGACCACCCCCCTCTTCCATACACTATTATACTTCATCTTTTTCTCAACTATTATTATGAGATTCACTCAGCTGGAAACATAGGCACATACGTTATATGTCATTATACAAGTGGAAAAACACCTAAAAAAAATCTTTCATCCACTTGTATAATGATATATGGCGTATGTACTTGTGTCCGGACACATTGAAAATCTCTCGTCACAATGATGTTATATGTTTTTATTTTCATAAAGGCAATAACTTAAACCTTTCTTAGGAGATCTCTATTGTCTGTGAGAAAATATTTTTGTTCGTTCTATATCTCTAATCACATGAACGTACGTAAGAGTCTTTCCTAATTTGATAATTATCGGTACAATCGATCCGACTGGTTTTATGTGATACATGTTTTTCAAACACAACAATGATCATTGAAATGAAAGACGAACTTGTTCCACAAGTTACATTTATTTAATGTTGACAAGTACGTTCACAGAAGAAAAACTAATATTAGTATTAAACTAGCTTAATGTGGAGAATTTGTTTGTAATACAGCCCGATACTTCAAGTATACAACATTTGGAGTCCAAATCTTCTACACCTAAAAACCTTTGTGGCCTTTCTGTACCTTTGATTTTATTGAGCATGTATTGGGACTCGGGATTTGAAGCTTAATTTGATTGGGTGTGACTGTTGATATACTCAATAAAATCAAAGACATAGAAAGACCACATAAATTTTTGGGTGCAGAATATTTGGATTTCAATATTTGATATACCGAATCGTATTTCTAATACGCTGAAAAACTGTTATTATCGTGGCCGTGGATTTCACAAAGTAATGATTAAAATCTTGCAAGTTGGGGGTTAGTTAATTGGATAAGGGATTGGACAAGCCAGCTGTCATCTCTCTCTCACACGTTCATTTTTTAATTATGTAGATAATTAATTTAGTCAAACACATTTAATTAGTTAATAACAAAGATTTTATTATTGGTAATGATAAACGATGCGATCGTTGTAATTTTAAAAGAGAGCTACTAGACTCATCTCATTGTCTTATTTTCCCACCAATATTATAATACCACCCACCTTAAAAAGTTTAAAAATTAAAATGTTATTTTCCCACTCACTATTATTCCCAAAATAACCTTTAATATATACGTACATATGAAATTATAAAATTGTCTCTTAAAAAATATAACAAATAATATGTAAATGAAAACCACTAAGGTCTGCAAATTCAAATGGAAAAGATAGAGGTATCCAAATTCAAAAGAATTCGACAACGACAAATTTAAAAATACGATGGACAAATTCAAATAACCTACACATAAATTATTCTTCTACCTCTTCAATGGAAACATAATCTTCTACCTCTTCCGTTGAAGCGTCATCTTCTACATGTTCAATGAAAAAGTCATATTCTAAGTCTATTGCTATTTTTTTTACTTTCTCTGAATGAAAGGAGATGAAAATATGAGTTAGGGTTTAATGTAGACAAATTGTCTCCCATGCCCAACTTGTTTTTTTTTTTTTTTTTTAAATTAAGCAAAACAAGATAATTAATGTCCTTATCGGTCTTTTTGTAAATGGACAAATTTGTAATTAAAAATGGATGGGAATATAAGTGAGAATAACATCGAATCAGGATCCTCTCCGGATCCATTCCCTAGGGATCCTAAGGATCCCACAATCCTATCCGCTCATCGTATATTGTGCGGTCAAAAATTATTTAAAATTTAAAATTTAAAATTTAAAATTCAAATATAAATAGTACCTAACGAAAATTGATCGCACGATATAAAATAAACAGACATGATTGCTGGATCCCGAGGAGAAGATCCGGCGAGGATCTTGATTCAATAACATCACCCTTTTAAAATCCAACGGGAAAATGAAAATTGACATAATTGACCTTTGATGTGGTTCTAATTTACCAAGTATGTCCCACCAAGTTAATGATTCAGCGGTGATTTTAATGGGTTTACTGGCGGCGGTGGTGTGACCGCGTGAGATTCTCGTGACTCGTAATATTCTCAATTTCTACTTTTTACGTTGCGGGACGCCTCTCGTGACCGCATTCAGTTGCCATCCCCACACCCCAACAGAAAAAACCGTAAATTCGGTAACTTTTCAAGTTAAAATATAGATTTACTTTTAGCTACGATCTCTGAAATTTCATTTTGATCTCACTTTATCTTTGTAACTAAAAAATTACGACTTTATTTCTTAAAACTCAAAATTCGTTACACTTTGACTTAATGGACTCTCTTCTCCCTACAACTTATAGGTAGCCTCGTAAAACATATGCAGGATTCAACATCTAATAAGACCATGTTACCTAGTGCACCCAAATCAAACTCAGATAAAAAATTAATAGATTTAAGTTAATGTTGAGCGAACTTTGAGTTTTATGGAGACGACTTTCAAGTTTTAGGGGGTAAACTGGGATATGCTCTTGGTGCGAAGTAAAAAGAACTTTGAGTTTCAAGAAGTAGAGTGATGACTTTTGAGTAACATAGAGCAAAGTGAGACTAAAATCGAGTTTCAGAAACGTAGCAAAAAATAAGCCTAAAATATAATACAACATTTTAGTGGGCCTGATTTGGGAGAATGGAATCCAGTTCAGAGCTTTAGTTTGGAGTTTGTGGACCGAGAGAGTCCCGTTCAAATAAAAATAAAGAGATGAGGAGTGTTTAGGTTTTTAGTTCATAAAATAGGCTAGTAAAATGAGCTAATAAGAACTATAAAATTGAAATTGTATACCCAAACTCTAAATACAGAGATCCGAAGTGAAATTTGCACAAAAAAAATTCCAACCGGAAAGGAAAATATAACTGGATTTGGATCATCTCCTGAGTAGAGGGTCCGAATCCTGCTGATCAAGCAACACAGATCGTTTGATCAAAATTTAACGGTTACAAACAGGGAAGCTCTCTAAAAATTATAATAATTGTAACTGTTGAATTTTGATCCAACGGTCCGTGTTGCTTAGTCAGCAGAATTCGAACCCTCTGATAAGGAGAGGATCCAAATCCAATGTAACTGGGCAAAGTATTAATTTTTAATTATATTTTCCACTAAGATAAAGCCTTTTGTCAAAGATGTTCACGTGCGTAAGATAGCGACATGCACATACACTAAATTAAACTTGCACGGGTGGGTAGTTCTCTCTTTTATCATCATCATCCATCCATGATCCATCCCATTCAATTCTTTTGCTTTCTGACCCCCCCCCCCTTTTTCTTATTATTTACCTTTTTACCTTTTTACTTTTGAATTATTAAATTTCATGTTACCTGGTCACGCACACACTTACATTCAGATTCTGTTCTCGAAATTTATGATGAAATTCACTTTTCTAGACTTCACTTTGGTTACTTCTGCATACAAAAGTTAAAAGTTGTACATCAAAAGCCCATCAATTCCAAATTAAATTGATGGTGTGGTTATTGAATCAGAACGATACATTAGTTATTCAGATATAAGGTAAATTTATTTTTATGACCACAAATTAGTATTTCAGACAGTGCTTGTATACTCATAAGAATTTCGAATTGAGCCTAGATGTTGGACTAGGGAAAGGGATCATCTCTGGATCCCTTCCACCAAATCCACCAAATCATCTAATCGGGGCCTTTGAAATTTGATCCAACGGCTAAAGTTATTATAACTTTTAAAGGGACCCCCTGTTTGTAGCAGCTTGATCAAATTTCAAGAGTCCAGATTGATTGATTTGGTGGAAGAGATCCGGAGATGATCCCTTTAACCAGGCCTAGTTGTCTCTAAGAGTGGATCTATTTAGGGAACAACTAGGTCTCCCTAGGTCTCGAGATCCTACGAAAAACGAAAAAAAAAAGCTTGGAAATGGTAGCCTGATACAAGACTCGGGAATTGGATCCCCTCCTGAGCATTATGTGGGGATCATACTGAGTAAGAAGTGTGGACCGTTAGATAAAAATCCAACAGTTATAAAAAAGGAGATCCCTTTAAAATTATAATAATTATAACCGTTTGATTTTTATCTAATGGTCAACATTTCTTGCTCAGAAGGATCTCCACCTAATGCTCAGGAGGGGATCCAATTTCGTTAACCAGCTTACCAAGTGTGTTTGTTAAAATACAGACTCGACATATCTTGACAGAGCACATCAAATGATGCTCAACGAACCCTTATAGCATGGCTCAACAGATGTCGACATGCTTACAGAAAACACGACTCTCAACGCGACACGACTCAGAAGCCTAATTCAATGCTTTCCATGCTGGCCCCACCAAACGAGACTAAATTATACCATACACGTTTGGTTACATTTAAAAGTTTATAATGTGGTAATTCTATGTTTCCAGATCCACCTCCCTCCCATGTAACCAAATATTGGAAAGGGGCAGGGGTCCACGAGGGAGGGGCGGCTACTAGATATTTCACAAAAATGAACCTCTCATCGGGTGGCTAGGTTGTGTGGGCATGGCCCTACAAGCCTAAAGCTAAACCAGCACACCACATGTTCGACTTATCGAGTAGGTGGGGGTTCATTCGCATACTTTTAATATACAAACACATGCATAACATATTATATGTATATAAAAGATTTATATCAAGATCCTTCTTCATAAATTATACCCCTTTGCAAAATTCTCTCGTCGGAATAATTCAAGATCATAATGCTTTGGGAGTATGGATGAAGGTCAATCATTGTTGTGGGATTTAATGCATGAATCTCTTACAGTGTTTGAAATTTATTCGATACGATCAAAATATTAAGAAAATAAGAGAAAATATGGAAAGGCGGAAGTCTAAACTTCATAAAATATTGCAGAAACTCTTAAATTTGGTTAAAGTTGACAGATTTTGTCAATATTTCTGACATATCGGTTAGATAACGACAAACTGCCATATGACATTTCTTAAAAGTTTCATTTTAAATGACCAGTTTTTGAGCAAATTTCCATAATTTCCATCGGAGTTAACCGATATGGGTACGGATATCAACATATCCATTGATATTTCAACAAATTTGTATATCACCGACACCGATATTTTAAACACTGCTTACAAATATTTTTTAGTTCGGTTGATTAAGAAATTATGTTGCTTGGATTGTCGTAGAATAAGGTGAACCATCTTAAGAAGTGACTTAACTTATAAAAAGATGTTGATGATACGAGGCGAGGGAGTGACTTGTTTGGTCTTGCTCCGCCTCACACTTGGAATTCGATCAACTTCTGGATAAATTAAAGTAGCTTAGAGTATCCGATTGAAAAATCATTCAACCCATATACCAACGTTTACTTCTGCAGTCAAGATCTTGTGTTCGAATCTTCCCTCACGCGTTGTCCCTCCCTTGTCACTGAAAACAGATAACATCAATCATTTGGGCCAAAGAAGATCAAACCAACAATATTTGGGCAGTGTTAAACTGGCCCAACAAAAAGTATAGATCAAGCCCACTTTTCAAGGCCCACACAGAAATGCTGAAAACACATCCAATGCTTCTGGTTGGTATAATTTTGGACTCTCACCAGAGCTCATGACTCCAAAACTATCAAAAATCTCGAACTGATGGCCATGGCGTCCACCGTTGCGGCTGCTACTACTACATTTGTGTGCTCGCCGTCATCCGCCGCCAGAGGCAAAAAAGCAGCCGCCTTCCGCCGGAAAGACCCGAAATTTCAGCTCTGTTCAGTGGTTCCGCCACTGGGTCTCAGCCCTTTCTCGCCATGGATTGGAATGAAGCATCTGGGCGTCTCATTCGCACCCAAGTCTTTGAAATTAGGTAACTTTTCAGCATTTGGGTACGTGGGTTTTTCTTGGATTTTGCAATTTGTTTGCTGTTTTGGTTAATCAGTCCAGCTCGTTTGTGATTTGGCGGTGCAGAGAGGAAGAGAAGGTGTAAGGGTATGGTGGTTTATGCATCGCTGTTTGGTGTTGGAGCTCCCGAGGCTCTGGTTATTGGAGTAGTGGCTTTGCTGGTTTTTGGTCCCAAGGGACTTGCTGAGGTGAGTCGTATGTTATATTGTAGCTGGAAGTTTAGGTCTGAAATTATTTTGTAGAAGACACTTCTACTAATTAGTGCTTTCATCCGAAGTGCTTATGCTGGAAGCACAATAATGTTTAAAATCCAAGATTTTCCTGAAAATGCTTTTGGAAGCACTTCCCAAGTAAGCACTTGATAGGTGCTTCTCTCAGAAAACACTACAAATGCTTCCATAAACCAGAAAAACTTCTAAAATTTTCTGTCATCAAAAGCTCTTTTGACCTTCCCAGAAGTAATCCCAAACGAGCTCTTAATTTCTCGTGTGGATGCATTTATTCTCAGTTTAAGTAGCGGGGATAGAGGGGTGTGGAGGGTTAGGGCCTGATTGGTATATGACCCCCTCACAGAATTGTTGTTGATCAAAACTCGTTGATTGAAGTAATGATGGGGCTGAGAGGTTAGGATGACAAGCTTTAGAAAAAGAATTGATAACCTTAGTGTTGACAGTTTGGCAGATCTTTTGGCATTCCTGAGTAACGATTATCTTCGTGCAGGTTGCTCGGACATTAGGAAAGACTTTGCGTGCTTTTCAACCCACCATTAAAGAACTTCAGGTAGGTAATATTAACTTCATTTGAAATGTATGTTTATGCCTCTTATGAGAAGGATGTCAATGTTGCATGTACGTGCATCTGCAGGAAGTTTCGAGGGATTTCAAGAGCACCCTTGAAAAGGAGATCGGTCTTGATGACATTTCTGGTTCATCAATAGATGCAATCAATGGCAAGAAAATGGATACTACTTCAACCCCTTCATCAACTACCATGACTGAAGATTTCAAAACTACGATTGAAGATTCCAAAACCACGGACGAAGATTCCAAAACTCTAGACATTTCAAGTTTATCGTCAATAGATTCATACAATGCCAGAATAATGAGCAAGAATTCAACTTCTTCATCAACTGCCACGGCTGAAGATTCCAAGACCACGGCTGACCCCAGTAAGCGATTAATGTGTTTTTCAAATTGCCATTAGATCATCTGACACATTATGGAAGTTTAGTGAAAATTTATGAGGTTTAGGATATGAACTAATAGTAGGAAAAATGACAAAATCCAAGTAACTAGAGCTGGGAAATGTAGAGCCAGTTCTATCTCCCATGATATTTCTTTCACATGCATCCTTCATATGTGCTACATCTGATTCGTATAGAGGAAAATATTCGCCGTTTAGCCATTTTTTTATCGGGTTCATGTTTTCGCTGTATGATTCCGTGCATATAGTTTCTTGTCTCTTTATTAAATCCTGACCTGTCAATTATCTAATGCAGATGGGGCTCCATCACCACCCAGAGCATACACCACAGAAGAGTACTTAAAGATCACAGAGGAGCAGCTAGCAGCTGCCCAAAAGAAGGCGCAGGTATCTGCTCCAGCAGAAAGTCAGCTTGAACCTCAGACTCCGTCTCAAGGTTAGTCGTCTTTAAATCTCTCTCTTGATAACTTTGTTGAATGCATACATCTCTATCTCGCTGTTGTTAACATTGTTGTATGCATACATTGGTAACAGATACAGCGGAAGAAACTGCTGCAAAAACGCCTTCACCCAAACCACCTCAAACTGTTGAAGAAACTCCCGCTAGAACACCTTTGCCCCAACAACCTCAAAGTGAGACATAAGAACAACTTACAGTTGATTGACGGATGCTTGCCAATTTTTCGTAACCCTCAAATTTGTCAAATTCGAGACATGAAGCTTGACGGAGGATGAATGGAGCTGAGAAATCCCACTTTTGTTGTTCCTTCTCAATTTTTGTTGATGGAAATAGTTTAAGTCCATAGAATTTCTGTATAATTGAGTACAAAAAGGTGCCTGTAATCTCATCTAAGAGCATGATTTTGACCTAGTACTGATGCAGAAACGCCATCTTTTTAGAAAGTGACATTTCGGTTCGATTCGGGTTTGCACCGCGGTGTATTCGACTTCAAAGATTATAAATTTTGAGCAATTTTATTCAAGATGAAAGGGAAACAGATGAACAATAACGAAGATGGACGCGTAAAACGGCGCATTTTCTTTCCATTTATAATAGGGGAAAAGAATTACAATACAAATAAAGAAAAATTATTCGGCATTTCGTTACAACAAATTCATGTGCCTATGAGACTCAAAATCTAGAAACTCTCCATTTGGCTGTCCGGAGTATCCATACATATCATAAACCTTATCATCTGACGGCATACTGTTGCCATCTCGCCCTTTAAAACCGTCCGTTGGTGGAGGCCCCCAAGGAGCTGGAGTTGAGGGATTAGAACTTGAAGCTTCTTGGTTTATACCAAGAGCAATTGGATTTTGCGGTGAGTTTCCGGCAGGTCTTCTGTTGGAGGAATTTGCTGGTGTAAGAGAAATGGATGATGAATTCTGCTGCTGCAATTGCTGCTGGTTTTTCATCGGTGACTTGGGCCGAAGGGCCTCTATGTCTGGAGTTGTCACCACAAGATGAGGTGCCTCTGGAGGTGGGTTTCGTCCACCCCCTCCTTGCCAAACCTTCCCGTCCTTGTCAGCAAAGTTCTTGGTATATCCCTGGACAAATCATGAAACAGATTTTGATGTCGACAAGGGAACAAGATCGATGCAGTGTTATAATTAACCAACTTTAAACCCACTTCTGGGCATGTATGGTTATTCATATTCCAATGAATAACTCATGATTCGATAAAGAAATAATTTCTACTTTTCAACATAAAACCAAACAAAAAAAAAAAAAAAACCAAGAATTTGAGCTAAGCTATTTTACCTCGGCATTAAAATTCGATGAGGATAGTCCTTTACCAACAGTCAGCCAGCCAGACCGAATGTTGTGGTCTTCACCAAAGAGCTCAAGCCTTCTACGGCCAAGGGCAAAATGCTCAATAATCCTGTACATATCCTCAGGCTTTTGGGTTGAACCTGCAATTCCAAAGGTATAGTTTTAGCATCATAGGTTCTCATTTTCATTGCTCTAGATGCAAAATGGGATGGTATCACAAGAACCAAGAATAATGTAATTTATAATGCCATTTCTATCTCCCCCATTCCTCATTTTGTTTAATTGTATGAGGGTACGACTATTTTTTATGTGTTTACACCTAAAGTAAAATTTCGCTACAGAGATGATTGTGTCACCATTTATGCATGCCACTACTATTTTAACAAAACTCGCTTTATATCTAAAACATAACAGAAATAGCAAGAAAAGTATATTCCTCAGAGGCAAGGGATCAACAGTTGCAAAGAATACTAAGTTATTTTGCTTATATTTCGTTATATGTATATCAACCAACAGCATAAAACATCTAACTCATTTTAGACACAAGGGGCAAACTCAATAGCAGACTAAGTTATTGCCACCAGCTCATTACACATCATTGATCATACGACTTGATCACAGAAACATTGAGGTAAACACCCACACCATTCTTCAGCTTTAAACCATGATTCACAGATAGCAATAAAACTCAGCGTTCTTGATGTGGTTACTAACCGTACGGGGGTTCCTCGGCTATTATCACATCTGTATCAATGTTGGCGTGGATTATGTGGCCATCAGTGCTGCGACGAACGGTGCCTTTTATTCCCATTAAGCAATGTTCCTTCATTGTATTGGCAACAAAACAAACCATTTAAAAACCAATTAACGTACCACAAAGCATTTTCAACAAGGAGGGAGGGCAGTTAATAAGATGAAGGTGTACACAAGAAAATTTACACCAACCTTTGAGTGCTGAAACAAAGTATGAGCATCGTGGCGCAAACCAGGAGTTGCATTAGTTTTGTTTGTCTTCACCCAACATATATCTTCACACCTACGAAAGCCCCACTGCAGGACCACATTGATTAGATGTAGATAATCACAATTTGTTTACACAAACATATTATCCAACATCATATTACAGCAATAAAGGCAACCACATGTTGTGTTTAGAATCGAATAAAAAATTCTGGATTAAATACCTTTTTTAGACATTGACGACCCTGCTCAAGACCCATGCCATCACCCACCCAAAGAAAAATGAAAGAAGGTGTGTCTGCTATTGCCTGAGAGAACAAAAGACAAAAGTTCAACTATTGAGTCAAATGTGAGAGGAAGCACATAAAGGCAAGAATTAAACCTTTATGGCTTATGAAATAAAGTCTAAGTGTCTAATACAGTAAAGTACATATAAATGTATGTGCAGCTTAAGAATATTAAAATGCTAATAATTAATCATATGAAGCACCTGTTGATAACTGATTTATGATTTACCACTATGAAGTTAAAATTAAGCAGCAAGTTTGCCATAAGCTCATAGGGATGCCTATTTCTAGTCTTTTGTCAGGGAAAAAATGTGATTTGCAGATACACTACCTCAATCTTAAGATTCATTATTTCTTCAAACGTCCAATACTCTGTGTGGTCAGCAACACCAGGAGCACGATGAACGTATTCCTCCCAAGGTGGATCCACGAGAATGACATCAAACTTGGTTCCAAAGAACTCTGGGGATAGCTCAAACTCTTTCAGGTCACACTTGTAATACATGGGATGTGAAGCAGAATTAGCCACAATCTCATCCTTTTTCTGTATAAGCTCCCTCAGCTTGGGGTAATCCTCCACAACATTTGTAAGCTCTAGCTCCCTGATGAAATTCTGGGGTCGCATACCAGTATCGACAAAATTTTGCGAGTAATCATTCTGCTCTCCTCTTGAAGGAGCTTTACCAGGAGGTCCACTACTTTTATGAGGAACCCAACCACCTTGATTTTTATCAGCCGGAGTTCCTCGTCCCATTGGTCCTGCAGAATTAAAACCAGGGCCAGATATGTTTGAAGGAACTCCTCTTCCATGGCCAGATTGGTTAAAAAAAATGGCAGGGTTTGTCGGAGTACTCATATTAGGAGGAAATCTTGGGCCTGATGATCCAGGAGGGACCGCTGAGAGACCAGGTGGGACACCTAACATATTCATGTCAACTCCCCGGGGCCCAGGCCACACAGGAGGAGAAAATGGTGGAATGAAGACGCCAGGGGACATCGGTGGACCTGGAGCAGGTGACATGCTAGGTGTAAGTGGCTGCATGGGTCCAGGTGGTGGCATTCCAGGAGGGCCAAACGGAGATCCCATTATTGGAAGTGGGATTCCTACCGGTTGGCTATCTCTTCCAGTAAGCCTACCCCTTACTCCTTTACCTACTCTACCCCCTTTCATCCCTTGTGAAGCATTTCTATTGAAGGAACCTGGCTCTGCATTTCCATATGGAGGCTGTGAGCTACCACCAGAACTTTGGCCACCAGCACCACGCCCAGGCATAGAACCTTTCTGTCCTCGACCTTTGCCTCCATAGGCATCAGAGTCCTCCCTCCATGAATTCTGATCTCGCAAGGAGTTAATATCATCTGAATATCTTTCCTTTGAATCTTCTCTAGGTGGTCCAGATCCATACATATCACTCCTCCTTGTCCTGTCATCCTGCAGATATGCCCACTCTTCATCACTTGGTGCTGATTTCCCATCAGATTGCTGACCAGCTTCGGTCCTCCTAGCAAAGTTGGATGCTGAGTCTGCTCTTCCGTAATCTATAGGCTTCGTTTGGATCTCAATCACATCGTAATTTTCATTTGAAATTCCAAAATTTGATGAGGTCTTCACAGCTTCACCACGGCTTCCATCTTTCCTATTACCAGACCGACCGTGAGGCCTTTCATTGTCAGTCCTCTCACGACCATGTCGTGGCAGCTCCCACTCTCTACCATGATCATAACTCATGTCCCCATTTTTGGAGTCTTTTTCACTACTACTGGGTTGCCTTCTTTTCCAGTTCTCTTTGGAACCTTCTCGGTCCCTACTCTTGTCAGTCCAGCTTTCATCTCTCCCTTTTGGTCGATCATCTCTATAACCATCTTTATCCAGTTCCTTCCGCTTGAGATTAAAACTCCTGTCATAATCCATTTCAAAGTATTCTGAATCCTGATAACGCCTCCCACTCCGCTCAGGTGTCCTCGTCCTGGTGGTACTTCCTACTTCTCTAGGACCCTTGTCTTTCGTCCCCGCATTTGCTTCATCTGCATTCAAAGACCGCTCCTTGCTTTCAGCAACATCCCGACCAGTTGGAGTTCTCTGCTGTCTATGCTTTTCAGTTTTCTCCCTGCCTGATCTATCTTCACAAGTGACAGGACTATCCCTGTTGTCTTCTTCCAGTGTTTCTGGCCTGGTTTTGCTCTTACTCTTTTCCACATCAGGTTTTCTCTCTTCCCTGCTAGATTTGGTAGCCCTATCACTGTTTGAATCCACACCCCGGATTCTACTCTCGCTGGGTTCATTTCTCGCAGAGACACTCTTCTCTTTAGAACTCTCATACTTAGGATCAGAAGGCTTACTGCTTCTTGAATCGGATTTTTCATAATGACTTTCTTCTGCCTTTCTCCCACCTTCTGAATCATCCCATCTTCTTCTCGAGGTCTTCACCTGTTCAGAAGAACCATGTGTCCTCTCGCGGCTGCTCTCCTTACTCTCCGAATGCCTGGAATCTCTACCAAGTGTCTTTTCAAGCTCTCCGTCATGGGGTCTTTCCTCTTTACTCTTACTTTTACTCTGAGAATCCTCATGCTGTGTAAGCTTTGAGCTCATTTTCCTTCTCTCACTTTCTTCAGCTTGAACTGACCCTCTACCTCCCGACTTATCTCCGCCATCTTGCCTGCTCTCTAATTCCCCGTCCTGATACCAACTGCTCAACTTTTCCAAACTGCTCTCTTCTTGTTTTTTCTTCATCTGCTTAGAACGCGACTCTTTTCTTGAGTCATAATCGTCTTCATCACTATCTGCAATGCTAGAGCCACCCGATCTCTTTCGGCTCTCACTTCTGTCCCCATAACTTCTCCTTCTTCCACTGCTCTCTATTCCTCCCGTGTCTTCTCCATTACCGGACTTTCTTGATCGGCTTGACCTGTGCTTCCTCTTATCACCGCCCTCCCACTCTTCATCGTCTCCAGCCCTATCACGCCTCAAATCTGAGCTATCCTCCACCTCTCGTTTCACATGACTCCGACCACGTTCAGGAGAATCCATCAAAACACCCTCTAAGAACCAAAAACCCAAGTCAATAGTTTATAATTCCAAGTGTTTAGCACAATCCCAACAACACAATCAAAATAAAACTGGAAGTTCGTCCACCTAAAACCCCTAAATTTGCAGGGGTTTGATACTCACATTGTAATCCAATCACACAAATCACCAAACATCAAATACAGTAGAAACTAGGGTTTCGGAATCTCAAATTTCGTAAAATCTGAATCGGACTTACCCGAGAAAGAATCCGCCGCCCCTTAAACCTCGACGCCGGTCCCAAATTCGCAAGTCTGCAAATCTTCCCCTTGGACGTATGATTATATTACTGCGACGCCCTCAAATTTTGGAGGGAGGAAGACAATGATACGTTGGCAGGTGGGTGAAGTGAGAGTGGGCGATGGGAAGAGAGAGATAAAGCAGAGGGAGGGAGGGAGAGAGTATTTTTCCGTAAAGCGCCCTAGACGCCGGTTCGACCGCTACTCTAACCCAACCAGTCGCCTACTGTCAAAGGAATCCGGATTGAGAAGACGTTCGTGAATCGTGTCCGTTCATCGTATATTATGCAATTATAAATTATTTTAAATATTTTTATTTAAAATTAAATATAAATAGTATCTGATAAAAACTGACAAATAAACACGATTTACAGATCCAGGATCCTCATCGAAAGGATCTAAAGAGGATCCTGTTGGCTGTCAAAGATATGTGGCTCAATTATGTATCATCGTAATATAATCATAATATAAATTGTTGGATATTTGAATAAAATTTTAATTATTTATATTTTGATATGCTCAACTGTATTTTTGATAAAAAAAACTGAAAGGATAAACTGATGACTAATTTGGGGTTGTTGTGCTGTAAAAAATAAAACTTTGTTTTCATAAGCAAGGTAGAGTTGCTTCTGATTTCTGATTTTGACAAAAAACACTTTTTTTTTTCATTTACCAAACACAATTTTAATCCCAACTTTTAAAATAATTTCAACAATGTTAAACCAGCCCTGAAAATTCGCTTGTCAATTGGCATATAAATATAAAACTTAGTGCATCCAAACAATTCACTATATTTAATAAGTAATAATTCACTATATTTACTGCTATGCAGAAAGAAGAAATTAAATATAATGCATTGTAAAATTTATAATTATTTTTTATACTTTTTCATATTTAATTTAAGCCACGAAAAAACAATAGTTTGTATGGGAACAATTAATTTTGACATAAACAAATTGAACCGATTTGGTTTGAGTTTGACACTAAACAAGTGTAATTTTAAACTACTTACAGAACTAAACTGTAATTTGGTTTTTCTTGGTCAAGTGATTAGTTATTTCAACCATTTTATCTTTTATTTTGCCTACCGATTCAATCATTTCAAAAGCACATTCAAATAAGTTCTATAATAGTATTAGTTGAATTATCGCACTTTATGTGAGAGGGATAAGAAAATAGTATACAAATTGATAAAAGATGGGACAATGCGGAAGCCGTCCGATCGCTTTTAGTGAGACCTTGCAGCTGGGACTTAAGACCATCTCCAACCGAAGGGTCTAGAATGCCAGAGGGCTGAAAATAGCCCGAAAACCATATCCAACCGAGGGCCAGGCCAAATGGCTCGTGGGCCCCATTGGACAAAAAAGGGCCAAAAGGCCAATCGGGCGGCCCAAATGAGCCAGCCAGCCGGCCCCAGGTCGGGCCACAATTTCAAACTCAACGGTAACTAGCTAACGTCAATTAGCCGTGATTTTTTTTTTTTTTTACAGTTTTTTTTTTTACGAAATTTTTTTAAAATTCTATTTTTTTCCTATAACTTCCTAAGACATTAAATTAAATTAAGTAACATGAAACGACATTAAATTAAATTAAGTAACATGAAACGACATTAAATTAAATTAAGTAACATGAAACGACATTAAATTAAATTAAGTAACATTAAATTAAATTAAGTAACATTAAACAACATTAAATAACATTAAACAACATAAAAATTAAGTTGTTGGATTTGAATTTTTTTCGGCCAAATTAAAATTTTCTCTTTTTTTCCTATAAATTTAAATTGTTGTAGTTTTTAAATTTAAATAATAAATTATGTTTGGCCCTATGGCCCTCGGTTGGAGACGGTTTTTTTTGTAATAGGGCTAAAACGAGCCCCATGGCCCTTTGGCCCTCGGTTGGAGATGGTAAGAAATATGGACATGCATTGTTCTAAAATATTAATTTCTTGGAGGGCCAGATGGCTAAAACGAGCCATCTGGGCCTCATTCGGTTGGAGATGGTCTAACAACCTCATTACCCGATTTGAATGCCCAAAACACATTTGAAAGATCTTCTTCCTTGGTGAACAGAAAATTCTCGTCGGTGGAAACCCACCGAGAGTTTCAATCAACCCCTTTTACGAAAGCAACAAAAAGTGTAACATGTAGAATGATAAGACAGAGGAAATGACACACCCCGACCCGAAATGTCCACTAGGACTCCGAATCGAGCTGTGCTGGCCATCACCTGGAAGGTGACGAAGCCATAAAGTGATGATATGGAAAAAATGTGAATAAATTTAAACCTAAAGGTACCTAACTAACAGAGTGCGCTGTGAGTGGGTATGGACCCATTTCACACGCGTTGTCAGAGCATAAGTAAAGTACAGTAGTGTGGGTAAAGATCATACCCTCATAAGTAGCCACCTGAACTGAGATATGCCACGAGTCCTTGTCGATAAAGAAACTATGCTACTAGAACCTGGAGGGGCGCAAAACAAAAAGCGTGAGTGGGCAAAAACAAAGTAACAAAGTTTTACAAAATCACTTCGATATAAAAGTTGTAACCCCTCTCTGTAAAACAAGTATACTTCCCAGAAAATATATATATACGTACTAATATAGAAAAACCATTTATCAACCAATCTCATCAAATAAGCAATGCCATGCCCGAATGAACCATAACCAATAATCAACATATACCAAATACCACTAAGTAATCAGGTGATATCCCAACTCAAATCATGCCGGCAATATATACATACATATATATATATATATATATATCAATCAGCCGGAGTCACCTCTAGTGACCTGTACGGCTGAATCTATGGCTCCTCAATCAATCCTCAATCCATCTCTCAATCGATCATCAATAATCAATAATCAGTAACCTGCACCCATGACGGAACCAACTAATGTGGTCTGTACGTCAAGCTGGGTAAATACGTTCTGTGCTACGATCACGTGAAGGCTGGCGACGAATCGCAAGTCACCTACGAGTCGGAACCACCTAATGTGGTCTGTACGACAGGCTGGCACCTGCCTTGGATCCAAGGTGAGCGTACGGTGCGGGAGGTGAACGATCACGTGAAAGCTAAGCCCTCAGGCATGCACAACCCCGATGTGCAGGTAATGAGCCATATAACAATCTCATCGATATCACCTCAATCATCACATCACACACACTTACCTGACTTACCTGGCGCCCGCGATGCAACAATATATAATCACACAAATATATATATCTATGGCATTCGACATGGCATTCATTTCATAAAAGCATTTTAAAACGTATTTCTGGGAAATCAATAAATTATATATATATATATATATATATATACACACTGAAAACAAAAGCCCACTCACCTGGAGTTCGCTCTACAACTCCCTAGCACAACCCCTCAATGCGTCATGACGATCGGCGCCTAGAACAATTCATCAAATCATGCCTCAGAAATCATATCGATAGAATATATAACTTATATAAAACACGTCACTATGTAGTTCGATCCGGAAGATCTGCAACTCAGATTTCCAATCCGTAACTTCTCATGATTCACATTATGCTTATAGAACCACATACTAAAGTTTCGTTATGATCAAACGGTTGGATCTCCGCCAATTTCCAAAACTGAATGGCGATTAACCATTTATTTTATGAACTTACAAATCCAATTCGGGAAGATCCATACGTCAGATTCCCGATCCGTAAGTTTCCACATTCTTCAAATATTAAGTACTACCATGTATCAAAGTTTGGTGACGATCCAACGGTCGGATCGTTGATTCATATTTTTACCTAACCCCGAATCGTAATGAAATTAGGTTCAATTGATCAATCTACGTCATTCGTTCATCAAAATTGAATTCAGAACATGAACTATGGCCTAAAAATAGCATTGGCGGCTCACTGGCCACGCGCCGCCGCACGCGCCGCCGTGGGTGGCGGTTGGCCGCCCCGGCTCACCGGAAAATCCAACTTTCTCCAAAATTTACCAAAATTTGCAGAATTGAAGATCTCAAAAAGTAGAACAACTTTCATACCTGTGACCAAGGCCAATTCGGTCGATAAGAGCTCCAATTTCATCAAAACCCGTAAGAACCCTAGAATTTGGTGTGCTCAAATTCGACCTCCAAAGCAACTCCGACGCCTCCAAACTTGTTTGGGCTTTGTTCCAGACCTCAAGAGGATGCCATGCGTGGAATTAATTGGAAGAAATAGCTTCAAATCGTGACGGAAACGAACCAAACCCGTGCGCCCCCTTTTGCACGGTTTTGTCCAAAATCAAGGCTAAATCTCTTCAAATTTGATGTGAAATGGATAGAGGGAAGGTCTAGATGATGTTTGGGAGTGATGGCTCGGCTCAATCCGTCGGAAAAAGGGATGAAAACCACCGGAATTAGTTCCGGGTCGAGAACGGGTCGTACGGGTCGAAGGGAAACCCGGCCGGTTCCTCATTCTCCCCCTCTCTCCTTTCCCTCATTTCCTCCTCCTTCTATTGGCTGATCTCCCCTATCTCTTCTCTTCATTCCTCCATTTATTTCCCCTTTTCTCTCCTTACCTTTCCATCACAGCCATCCATTTTATTTTCTTTAAATCTGGGCCACACATGTGGCAACCCAGATTTAACTCCAAAAATCTGGGACTTTCCAGAATTTAATTAATTTACTAAAATACCCCCAACTTTAAATGTTAATAACTTCTTCGATATAGCTCCAAATCACGAACCGCTTGCGCCCACGCGTCCGTAGCGATGAGTACTACGAGAATATGTCAAGAAAACAAATTTTAGATGGCACGACACAACGATTAACCTCGAACAATGCGCGTGCCTCAAAGGGCAATTTCGTAAAATCACTTATTAAAAATTTATACAATTGTAAAATCAGGGACGGACTGTCACAATCTTCCCCCCTTAAAAAATTTCGTCCCCGAAATTTAAACAATAATTACCATCCATTAATAATCATAAAATAACCTGGGATAGATCTCTCTCATCCGATCCTCTGTTTTCCAAGTAGATTCTTCCGTTGAATGATTCCTCCATAAAACTTTTACCAAGCTCACAGTCTTATTTCTTAGAACTTTGTCTTTCCAATCCAAGATAGTCAATGGTTCCTTATTATCTGATAAATCTGGATTAATTTTCAAAGGCTAAACCGGAATAATATGCGACGAATCCGCTACATAGTGCCGAAGCATCAAAACATGAAACATATCATGAACTTACGACAACTCTGGAGGCAACTCAAGCCTGTGAGCAACTTCATCGACTCGCTCGGTGATCACATAAGGTCCGATTTCTCTAGAACTTAACTTACCTTTCTTCTCGAACCGAATCACACTTTTCCGAAGTAAAAATTTCGAACACACTCAATCACCTACATAGTACACTCGATTAGTGGCATGTCTGCTAAGCTCTTTTGCCACTCCTGGGCTGCTTTTAGGTTAAACTTAATCACTTAAACATTCTGAGTAGACACATCCATAATCTCAGGGCCCGCCAAATTCTTTCGACAACTTCTGACCAACATAAAGATGTATGGCAAGCTTTTCCAATATATGCCTCAAATGGCGACATACCAATACCCGAAAGAAAACTGTTGTTATAGTTACATTCCATCAAATCCAACCGCTTATGCTAAGCGTCACCAAACTGCAATATTGAAGATCTTAGCATATCCTCCAACATCTGAATCGTCCTCTCAGATTGCCTATCTGTTTGAGGATGATAAACCGTACTATAAAGTAACCTTGTATCCAAAACCTCCTGAATTGCTATCCAAAACTTTTAAGTGACTAACATACCCAAAAATTCAACAGATCCGTAAGCCCGAATCATTTTCCATAAAACAAATAAATAACTGTTGCACTTGTTTGGAAAGGTTGTTGCTCTTCACTGGAGTAAAATGCGCTAACTTAGTAAGTCGATCAACTATCACCCAGATGCCATTATAACCATTTCATATACAAAAAAGCTTGTACACATAATCCATAGTAATATTTTTCCACTTCCACTGTAGAACGGAAAATGACTGCATCAATCCAAAAGGCTTCTTTCTTTCCGCTTCAACCTGCTGACCAATGATACACATACTTACCTACTCAGCAAGTTCTCTTTTCATACCCGGCCAATTGTAAAATGGTTAAATGGTATGATACATCTTAATACTTCCAGGATGTATAGCATAAGCTGAACCACGCGCTTCGTTCCAAAATTGTTTTCTTTAATTCCATAACATTAGGTACATATATCTTGTTCTCTTGCATAAGCATGCCATCTGATTCTCTAACTCTGAGGTCTTTCTTTTTCTCGATATTCTTTGCCTCAATTAATTCCTGGTTTCTTCATCAATCCTCTGGGCATCGAGTATACGATTAATTAAAATAAGCCTAACTTGGATACTAGCAAGCAATGCTTCTTCTCGTTCTTCTATTTCCAACCTTACTCCAGTAGATCTCAAATCCGCAATAAGAGGAACATAACAAGCATACAAAGCATTTATTCTCACGAGAGTCTTCATATTAAGTACATCAGCCCAAACATTTGCACGATCACCCTGGTCGTGCAATCATAATCACTAAGCAATTCAATCCACTTTCGTTACCTAAAATCAAGATCCCTCTGAGTAGACAGATATTGGAGACTCTTATGACCCGTAAAAAAATCTTGCACTTCTCACCAATAATATAATGTCTCCATAACTTCAAAGCAAGGATGATAGTGGCAAATTCCAAATCACAAGTAGGGCAATTCATCTCATGAGGTTCCAATTGCCATGAAACATAGGCAATCACCCTACCATTTGCATCAATACATATCCCAAACCATTCAAAGAAGCATCCTTATAGACCTCATAATTCCCATTATCATCTGAGAATGCTAACACAAGCGCATGAGTGAGGAAATACTTCAACTGTTGAAAACCTTGCTCACCATTTTCATCCCACTCAAACTTAACCTCTTTTCTCGTCTATCTCGTCAATGGCAAGGCAAAGACTAAAAAATCTTTCACAAACCGTCCATATAGCCTGTTAAGCTAAGAAAACTCCGAATCTTAGTCACGGTTCGCGATTGTTCCAAATTCTGAACTTCTGCTATCTTTTAAGAATCCACTTGAATACTTTAAGTAGATATAACATGTCCCATAAATGCCACTTGATTCATCCAAAATTGGCATTCGCTAAACTTAGAATACATCGACAAGCCCTCAATCTTTGTAATACCAATTTAAGATGTCTAGCATGCTCTGCTCTAGTCTTAAGTATACCAGAATATCGTCAATGAAAACGATAACAAACCTGTCGAGATATCTTGGAATACTTCGTTCGTCAAACTCATAAAATTCGTCAATCCGAATGGCATCACCAAAAACTCATAAAGACCATAACGAGTTCTGAAAACCGTCTTAGGGACATCATCACTCTTAATATTCAATTGGTAATAACCAGACTTCAAATCAATCTTTGAAAATACACAGGCACCTCTAAACTGATCAAACAATAATTAATACGCGGTAATGGATAACGATTCTCAATCGTTACCCGATTCAATTATCCATAGTCAAAGTATAGCCTTAATGTCCACATTCCTCCTCAAAATAAACTGGGCTCTCTACGACGACATACTAGGTTGAATGGAACCTTTATCAACCAATTCTTGCAACTAACTTTTCAATTCCCTTAACTCATCATGAACCAATCTCTAATATAAGGTCCGTACCTGGAAACAAATCAATAGAGAACTCCACATCTTTGCCTGGTGGCAATCCAGATAAATTCTCAGGGAAAACGTCAGGAAAATGTCTAACCATCTTGACCTCTTCCACACTACTCAGAGCAATATCTCTTAGTACCGCATGAACTAAATATCCTTGGCAGCCTTTCGATAACGATCTCTTTGCTCTCACAGCAGAAATAACGGCATACCTCACTCCACCTTGCATACCCCCAAAAGTAACCTCTGGTCATTCAGGTACCTAATTACAATGCTCTTCTATAAATCACATACTATCTAGCATTCATAATCTTTTAGAGAGACTTCCCAAAGCTTAGAAATGAAACGTGTAACATAGTGAAATATAATTATATCCAGCTAGCAATCTGTTCTGATTTCTGCTTGCTAAAACTAGTATAAGAGTCCAAAAATAACTTTCTCATAATGCCATCATCCTCTTGAACAACCAATAAGAAACTGTGGTTGCCCAGGGAGTTAAACTGTATATCCTCAAACATTCTTCTGCTCTAACCAAAGACAGGCTCGCCTAAACTGAGAATTTCCTTCAATCATATCAAGTGGAGCCTCAACTTTAATTCTTTTTATATCTCCACACTTGATTAGATCATGAATACAAACTTTTTTATCACAAGGTGAGAGAAATTAATAACAACTCACCTTTCTATCTTAGTTAATCCACCAATGCTTGTCGTCAAAATTTTGGCGCCCACTTAAGGAAAGAAAAACATCGCCAATACTTTAAGCTTTAGGGCTGGAAGAATACAACTTCCCACTTAAGCAAAGTTACCACCAATTGAAATACCACATGAGCATAGCATAGGTTCAGCACCATAATTACTGATTCTCCTATTCTCAACATATACAAAATATTTCGCACTAAGAGTGTACAATATTACTTCCCAAATCCAATCGTACACCGAAAGTGATCTTCCCAAAGTGCTTTTCCGTTAAATACTACCACTTTAGCACCATCGTCACACGAGATTATCCTAGAGTCTTAACAAGGTAGACTTCGCAAGAATTCCAATAGTTGAAAGCCTAACCAATACTGACAAGGAATCAAACTACTTTGAGATTCCAATCTCAACGTTTAATACGGATGGCTAGAGGATAAGTATCACATCGATTGGTAAAGCATATGATAACATCCAATAATATGTTAACCCAAATTTATGCCATCCACTTGCCTCTGCATCAATCCTTAAAAAAAATTCTTCATTTTAATTCCAAAGACATTCGCCAAATGCTCTTCTAAAACGTCAACAAGTCGACCAAATTACCACAACTTAGAGAAGCTAACATATTTTCTCGAAATCGACAAGGTGGCAAAATCTAAATATTAGACACGAAAATCAAGAATGCTCACATCACGCGTGTGATGAATGCAATACTGCCCAACTTATGCTCTGATACCAAACTGACACACCCCGACCCGGAATGTCCACTAGGACTCCGAATCGAGCTGTGTTGGCCATCACCTGGAAGGTGACGAAGCCATAAAGTGATGATATGGAAAAAATGTGAATAAATTTAAACCTAAAGGTACCTAACTAACAGAGTGCGCTGTGAGTGGGTATGGACCCATTTCACACGCGTTGTCAGAGCATAAGTAAAGTACAGTAGTGTGGGTAAAGATCATACCCTCAGAAGTAGCCACCTGAACTGAGATATGCCACGAGTCCTTGTCGATAAAGAAACTATGCTACTAGAACCTGGAGGGGCGCAAAACAAAAAGCGTGAGTGGGCAAAAACAAAGTAACAAAGTTTTACAAAATCACTTCGATATAAAAGTTGTAACCCCTCTCTGTAAAACAAGTATACTTCCCAGAATATATATATATATATACGTACTAATATAGAAAAACCATTTATCAACCAATCTCATCAAATAAGCAATGCCATGCCCGAATGAACCATAACCAATAATCAACATATACCAAATACCACTAAGTAATCAGGTGATATCCCAACTCAAATCATGCCGGCAATATATACATACATATATATATATATATATCAATCAGCCGGAGTCACCTCTAGTGACCTGTACGGCTGAATCTATGGCTCCTCAATCAATCCTCAATCCATCTCTCAATCAATCATCAATAATCAATAATCAGTAACCTGCACCCATGACGGAACCACCTAATGTGGTCTGTACGTCAAGCTGGGTAAATACGCTCTGTGCTACGATCACGTGAAGGCTGGCGACGAATCGCAAGTCACCTACGAGTCGGAACCACCTAATGTGGTCTGTACGACAGGCTGGCACCTGCCTTGGATCCAAGGTGAGCATACGGTGCGGGAGGTGAACGATCACGTGAAAGCTAAGCCCTCAGGCATGCACAACCCCGATGTGCAGGTAATGAGCCATATAACAATCTCATCGATATCACCTCAATCATCACATCACACACACTTACCTGACTTACCTGGCGTCCGCAATGCAACAATATATAATCACACAAATATATATATCTATGGCATTCGACATGGCATTCATTTCATAAAAGCATTTTAAAACGTATTTCTGGGAAATCAATAAATTTTATATATATATATATATATACTGAAAACAAAAGCCCACTCACCTGAAGTTCGCCCTACAACTCCCTAGCACAACCCCTCAATGCGTCATGACGATCGGCGCCTAGAACAATTCATCAAATCATGCCTCAGAAATCATATCGATAGAATATATAACTTATATAAAACACGTCACTATGTAGTTCGATCCGGAAGATCTGCAACTCAGATTTCCAATCCGTAACTTCTCATGATTCACATTATGCTTATAGAACAACATACTAAAGTTTTGTTATGATCAAACGGTTGGATCTCCGCCAATTTCCAAAACTGAATGGCGATTAACCATTTATTTTATGAACTTACAAATCCAATTCGGGAAGATCCATAAGTCAGATTCCCGATCCGTAAGTTTCCACATTCTTCAAATATTAAGTACTACCATGTATCAAAGTTTGGTGACGATCCAACGGTCGGATCGTCGATTCATATTTTTACCTAACCCCAAATCGTAATGAAATTAGGTTCAATTGATCAATCTACGTCATTCGTTCACCAAAACTGAATTCAGAACATGAACTATGGCCTAAAAATAGCATTGGCGGCTCACTGGCCACGCGCCGCCGTGGGTGGCGGTCGGCCGCCCCGGCTCGCCGGAAAATCCAACTTTCTCCAAAATTTACCAAAATTTGCAGAATTGAAGATCTCAAAGAGTAGAACAACTTTCATACCTGTGACCAAGGCCAATTCGGTCGATAAGAGCTCCAATTTCATCAAAACCCGTAAGAACCCTAGAATTTGGTGTGCTCCAATTCGACCTCCAAAGCAACTCCGACGCCTCCAAACTTGTTTGGGCTTTGTTCCAGACCTCAAGAGGATGCCATGGGTGGTATTAATTGGAAGAAATAGCTTCAAATCGTGACGGAAACGAACCCAACCCGTGCGCCCCCTTTTGCACGGTTTTGTCCAAAATCAAGGCTAAATCTCTCCAAATTTGATGTGAAATGGATAGAGGGAAGGTCTAGATGATGTTTGGGAGTGGTGGCTCGGCTCAATCCGTCAGAAAAAGGGATGAAAACCACCGGAATTAGTTCCGGGTCGAGAACGGGTCGTACGGGTCGAAGGGAAACCCGGCCGGTTTCTCCTTCTCCCCCTCTCTCCTTTCCCTCCTTTCTTCCTCCTTCTATTGGCTGATCTCCCATCTCTCTTCTCTTCATTCCTCCATTTATTTCCCCTTTTCTCTCCTTACCTTTCCATCACAGCCATCCATTTTATTTTCTTTAAATTTGGGCCACACATGTGGCAACCCAGATTTAACTCCAAAAATCTGGGACTTTCCAGAATTTAATTAATTTACTAAAATACCTCCAACTTTAAACGTTAATAACTTCTTCGATATAGCTCCAAATCACGAACCGCTTGCGCCCACGCGTCCGTAGCAATGAGTACTACGAGAATATGTCAAGAAAACAAATCTTAGATGGCACGACACAACGATTAACCTCGAACAATGCGCGTGCCTCAAAGGGCAATTTCGTAAAATCACTTATTAAAAATTTATACAATTGTAAAATCAGGGACGGACTGTCACAATACCATATATGAATTTCAAAGATCGGCGTTCAATTGATGTGCGTCTTCTCGTGAGACAACGAGTTATTTCTCCTTCTAAAAAAACAGAGGATACCATATTTGAATTTGAAAGATCGGCATTCAATTCATATGCGTCTCCTCATGAGACAACGAGTTCTTTCTCCCGCTAAAAAAATAAAAAATAAAATAAAGTAAGATGGAATTTAAGTCACAGACTCATAATCTTACTAAAAGAGATCGGACGGCTCCCCACATAATTCTCATTTTTTATTTGGCTAAAATGGGATCCTCCTCTTAGACCATCTCCAACCCTTGGGCTAAAAGCCAAATTTTTTAGCCCGGAAAACTTAGTTTTTAGCCCAAAAACAGTTTTTCTGCTCCAACCCTTATTGCCTAAAATTTTAGTTCGGGATTATTAAAAAATGAACTTAGGCTAATTTTTAAAAAAAAAAAATTAAATATGTAGACTATCGTAAATTAATTTTATGAACATTTTAATCTAAAAATATTTAAATTCCAATAAATATTGAAAAATCACTAAATTTTCCACAAAGCAAGCCTTCCATTTTCTCTTTGCTTCCTTTTGCTTATCTTTTCCCCGGGGCTTTGCAAGAGAAGGAGATTGGGTCATTTCATCGACACCTTCATCTTCGGCATTTGTCTGTGTGGCTTCACGTTGAAAATAATCTTCCCCATTGTTGTTCTGCATCAGTTGCCCACCTTGGACAATCCTTGAGGACGTCCCAAGCATGTTACGACTTAAAAACTTGGTTTTTTGGTGTTATTCTTGTCTTGTAAATTTCCATTGCTTTGTCACTGACACATCCCGACCCGGAATGTCCACTAAGACTCTGAATCAAGTTGTGCTAGCCAACACCTGGAAGGTGACGAAGCCAAAAAGTGATGATATGGAAGAATGTGAATAAATTTAAACCTAAAGGTGCCTAACTATCAGAGTGCGCTGTCAGTGGGTATGGACCCATTTCACACGCGTTGTTAGAGCATAAGTAAAGTACAGTAGTGTGGGTAAAAATCATACCCTCAGAAGTAGCCACCTGAACTGAGATATGCCACGAGTCATTGTCAATAAATAAACTATGCTACAAGAACCTGGAGAGGCGCAAAACAAAAACGTGAGTGGGCAAAAACAAAGTTTTACAAAATCACTTCCATATAAAAGTTATAACCCCTCTCTGTAAAAATATATATACTTCCCAAAAAAATATATATATGTACTCATATTGAAAACCAACATTCAAATATTGCCATGTCCGAATAAACCATATCCAATATCAAAGCATGCAACAAATATCATCAAAGTCAATCAGGTGGTATCTCAATGCATAACATGCCGGCAATGCATATAAGTCAGCCGGAGTCACATCTCGTGACATGTACGGCTGAATCTATAGCTCCTCAAATAAATCCTCAATTCAAACTCTCAATCAATAACCTGCACCCATGTCGGAACCACCTATAGTGGTATGTACGACAAGCTGGGTATATAAAAATGCTCTGTGCTACGGTCACGTGAAGGCTGGCGACGAATTGCTGGTCACCTACAAGTCGGAACCACCTAATGTGGTCTATACGACAAGCTGGCACCTGCCTTGGATCCAAGGTAAGCGTACGGTGCGGGAGGTGAACGATCACGTTAATAAGAGCTCCAATTTCATCAAAAACTGTAAGAACCCTAGAATTTGGTGTGATTCGATTCGACCTCCAAACTTGCTCCAACGCCTCCACCACTGCCTGGGCTTTGTTCTAGGCCTCAAGAGGATGCCATGGGTGGTGGTAATTGGAAGAAATTGCTTCGGGATTGGGTGATTCGAAGCCAAAGCCGCCGCACCCCTTCTTGCTGTTTCACTCATTTTCAAGGCCAAATCTCTCCAAATTTGAGATGGATGGATAGAGGGAAGGTCGTGGAGGATTTCCCAAGTAGTTTCTTGCAGCAATTCACCGAAAAGGATGAAATTCCGTCGAAAATGGAGGTAGGAGCCGACCGAGTCGAGAACGGGTTGCGGGTCAATGGATGACCCGTCCGTTCCCCTCCTTCTTTCCTCCCTTCTTTCTCTCATTTCCTCTTCCTCCTATTGGCCGGTCTCTTCTCTCTCTTCTCCTCATTCGGCCATCTTCCCTCATGCTCTCTTCCTTCCCTCTCATTCGCTGCCATTAGGCAGCTTCCCTTACTTCTCTTCTTCTTCATCTTTTTTTTTTCCCTTTCCTTTCATCTCCACCATCCATCCCATTTTTCTTCAATATGGGCCACACACATGGTTCCATCAGATTGAGCTCCAAAAATCTGGGGCTTTTTAGAGATTAATTAATTTACAAGAATACCCCCAACTTTAAACGTTAATATCTTCTTCGATATAGCTCCAAATCACGAACCGATTGCGCCCACGCGTCCGTAACGACGAGTACTGCGAGGACATGCCAAGAAAACAAAACTTAGGTGACACGACATCGTAATTAACCTCCGTCAACACACGTGCCTCGATGGGCAATTTCGTAAAATCACTTATTAAAATTTTTATACAATTGTAAAATCAGGGACGGACTGTCACAATCACCCTATGCAAAAAATACATAAAAATAATTAGTTGCAAACTAATATTATGTACATGACAAATAAAATATCAAGAACAAAACTCACAATTTCCATGGTGCTCATTCCACTAGGCATGCTAACCATGGCTCTCTCCAAGCTTCCCTTCCATAAAGTGCATGCTTTGTTGATAGTCTTCCACCGATCATAAACACCATTACCGTCCCGCCCGCCGCCGTTGCAGTTTTCTTGAAACTTTGCAATGATTTTATCCCACAAAACTTTTTTATTTTGATTTGTGTCAATTGCACTATCTTCACTAACAGAAACCCATGCCAAGCATAAAGCAACATCTTCCTCACAGGTCCAATTACGACCTCTAATATTCTATCTTGCCATGTTGAACAATTTGGAAATGGAAAGAAATGGTAGAAAGATAAATTGGAAGAATTGTAGGAGAAAATTGAGTTTTGTGTGGATGTTTGAACAAATACATAGGTATTTATAGAGTTTTTGGGTGAATTTTGAGTTAAATAATTTTTTTTAATTATTTTAGCCGTTTGATTTAAATTTGGACCGCTAGATCTTTTTTTTTACTATTAGATTTGATTATATTCGATCTCAACCGTTGGATTCAATGTATTTTATGATTACATATTTTTTTTAAATGAAATTTGAATCTTGATCGTTGGATCAACCAACGGTCCAAAAAGCCCAGTCGTTGGATGTTAAATATAGTCGTTGGGTTGGATTTGGTGGCCGACACACGGGCTGACAGCGGGGCCTAACCTGTCGGGAAACACTTGCAAGCCTACCGTCTGTGGCGCGTTGGCGTGTGGACAGGCTGAGACTGGCCCAAGTTCCAGCGAGTCCACGCGCACCAGGGGGGGAATTTGGGGGTGTATTTGGCCGAGCTTTGGTATTTGGCTTTTAGCCTAATGTTTTAGCTTGTGTTGGATGATGTTTGGAGGAAAATTTGGCAAATAGCCCATGGTGGGAGAGAGTCTTAAAGAGCATGTGACATTAGATTTACAATAGAATTGGAAAAGTAAACTTTTTATAATTAAAATTGAATATCCAAACGAAAAATAAAATAAAAAGGAGAATTATTACAAGACCAGCAAATAACTCACTCTCCCTCACAAATCCAAATAAAAATTGGTCCGCATGTGAGTCCAGTAATTATTAAAAGCCTGCCTCAACTAATCGAGATGAGATCTTCTGCATCTAAAAATCCATGTAACCTCTCTGTGTTTTTGTTAATTAGATGATAATTTGGTTTATTTTTTATTATTTTAATTATTATCAAATTAACATTAATTGTGTTTGGTTCAATTAACAAAGACACAGAAATCACAGAGATTTTTGGATGCAGAAGATTTGGACTCCAACTAAACCCACACACGAGCCAATTAATTAATCTTAATCCCATAGTTACCACTACTAATTAAACTGCCTTCAAATTATCTTAACCCAAATCCCAAGCTTAATTAACTAGTTGTCAATGACCAGAAAGCCCTTGTCCTGTTCCAGCTTCTCCATCGTCGGAGCCTCCAAGCTGATCTCCACATCGATGCTCCTCCCGCCGCTCTTCCCCTGGTACAAATACACCATCCCGTCGAACCGGTTGTTCGACCCGCTTCTCACCCCCTCGGGTTTTCCCCACCCGAAATCCACCTCATAGACCTGGAACCTCGGCGAGCTCCCCACCGCCACGCAGTTCACTCCCGCGTCCTTGAACTCGAAAATCTTCGGCGAGCTCTCCCAGTCGGTGTTCCTCTGATCGATCGCTTTCGCGTTGTGCCCCTCGATCGCCTTTTGGATGACCGATGCGCCGAACTCCGGCGGGTTCGCTGACAGCAGTCCGGCGGCCGTGACGGTGAACACGGCCTGGATTAGGTTCCCGAAGTAGGCGTCGGGCATGGGCGGGTCGACCCGTTTGCGGCAGTCGGCGAAGACGGTGAACACCGTGTAGTCTTCGGGTTTTAGTTGGCGGGCTTGGGTGACGTGGCGCCAGATGTGGACGGAGAGGGACTGGAATGTGGAGAACGGTTTTGAGCCGTCGGATGGCGGGTTTGCGTTGATCGTTGACTTGATCTTGTCGATCGCTGCTTCAGAGAATTTGAAGACTCTCTCTCTCAGGTTGGGCTCCGTTTTTCCGTTGGCGGGGACGTCGCCGTTTGATGGCGGCGGGGAGAGATCGAGCTTCACGCGCGTGTTTCGGGCCTGGGTCCGGTCCAGGAATGGTTGGGTCGAAATGGATTTGGATCCGTTGCAGATCTCGGCCCATGAGCTCATGAAGTGCCACGTGGACGTCCCGTCTAGTATTGCATGGTTGAAGGCGCACCCTATTGCCAGTCCATCTTTCAGCTTGGTTAACTGCCAAATCAATGGAGCACTTTTAAGTGCTTCTTACACGAAGCACTTTTAAGTGCTTCTTACACGAAGCACTTCCAAACCAACCTTAAAACATCGCATTCTAAACCTAACAGTGGCGTGAAACACTAGCCATTTGGATGAGAAAGCATTTATTTACCTCCCAGAGAAATCAGAAATTAAATAGAGGCCAACCACCAAAATAAATACATTTCATGTCACATAAAATAGCATGTAATTAAAAGTTTCTAATTATTATGGTATTTTTTCATGAAAAAACCCTTAAACTCCACCCACCCCATAAAATTGATTGATTTTTCAATTTGTCAGGTATATAAGGCGAAATATTACATGTCATTATATAGTTGAAGAAATTTTTTTTTTTTAAGTGTTTCCTTAATTGTCTAATGATTTGTGATGCTCTGCCATATTTTTTGGGCTGAAAAATCTCTCTAAATTGACATCAAAAAGTATTTATTGGGTCCCCTTGACTTTAATAACTTCATCACGCCAAGTTGTTGAATTTTTTTTCCCTAAACATTAATTAGATACTGAGATTAACCACAACAGTAATGCATTATTTAACAAGATATTTGGACAGCTGACCACATTTAAGCAAGATTACGTAGCTTAATTAGCATTGATTAATTACCTGGACTGCTAGCAAAGGCCTGTGAACGCCCTCCAAGTTCAAGACCCCGTTGTAGGGGATGAAGTCCTTCAAAGCGCTGGTGCCTTCCTCAACCGCCAGATCGGCTATGCTGATCTCCTCCGCCGCCGCCTCGGCCACCTCCACGCCCTCCATCTCATCACCATACTCAACCCTAAACACTCCCTCCTCGTCCTTCCCGAGCTTCCCGGCTAGCTGGTAAAACTCCACAAGAACCACCTCCAAACCCTCCTTCAGTTTCTTCACCATTTCCTCGAACTCACCCCCCTTGTAAAAAAGGAGCTTTTGGTTGTAATAAAATGCCAGGTAGGGTAGGTCAAATGTGACCAGCTGACATTGTTGGTTGCCTATCTTCTTGTTGGGCTTCACATGGGTTTTTCCGATGACTTTCACCTTCGAAATCTCCGCCATTGTTGGTGGTGATGGGGAGGAGCAGAATCTAACAAGGGAGGAGGAGGGGGCGGAGGGTTTGAAGATAGAAGTGTGTGTGGGTGGATAAATGAGAATTAGGAGATCGATACTTATAAACTAGTTGCTTGGTGTAGTTGGGGTGCAATTATGGGACTCACGGTAGGTCGAGATTTGTCTGTCTTTTAACCCACTCGGTGTGAAAGATTTTTCAATGTGTCAGAAACACAGTCTGATACACTAAATGTAGTAATACAATTGGCTGGAAACTTAAAAATAAAAATTACAATCTCTTGTATTCTTACACTTAGCATATTGGATCGTGTAATTGCCGTACTAAAAACGGTGAATTATGCAGTGGGAGTAAACTGAGCAGCGGAGAGTGGGTTGTGTATTTAACTATATCATTAATCATATAATCATGCAACACGTAAACTTGTTTAAAGGAAAACATTAAATCGAGATGAACTATCTCGAAGTTAATTTTGAGAAAAATCATACACGACACGACAATTAGGGTTTGTGTAAAAGTCTTGTTGGATCGGATTCATATCAATTTGACAGTTAGCACGATAAAATTATGATTTACTAGTATTTTTCTTCAATTATAAGTGAGATCTTAAATTCGAATCTCGTAAATAACAATTTTTTATGTCGATTTGTTCTTCAATATATCATTTTATCCACACACAACAAGTTAGTATTTATTCACAACACATGCTTTCAAAAACACAATATTTTTATAATCTAACTTTATTAACATGTTAAATTATTTGAAATGAGATAAGTAATTAGGAACGATACAATATATGCATGAACGTATCCTTTTACATACTCAATCATGATATAAGTCAACATAATCTAATTTCCTAGGTATATATTTGTATGATTTCCTAATGATATTATTTCGTACCCAAGTCAAGGAACACAAGCTGCAAAATTAGTTGAAATATGAGGAATGCTAAGGGAATTCTCTCAAAAGCAGGACTCTCTATCACCTTACAATTTAATGTTTCCGTGCCTACGTTATAAAACGGTGTTGAAAATACGAGGAATGCTAAGGAGTCTCACTTTTGAAGGAGTCCCGTTAGCATTTCTCTGAAAAAATTTATGGAATGTACCCTTTTCGGCTCTTTATTACTACCTTAGACCAACCTATACGCAAAAGAAAGTATATGAAAGCATTACGAAGTCTGTCATAAATTTGTTGGGCATTGTTGAGATAAAACAAGAACAAGTGTGACTACTAATTTGAACACCTTTATTAGAGCCCTAATTAGTGAACCCTATTTTTTGTAGTTGTGTGATTAAGTATTAATGAATTGTAACTAAGTTGGGTGGATAGTGAATTTTTTTAGAACGTATCTCACACGGGGTTTTACTTCATGTGTAATTAAAGTGAGGAGTGAGATAGGCACACAGTGAACATATACCTAGTGCGGCAACGTCATGCAAGTTTATATGGTAAGCAAATGGAAACTTACCTGAGATCGGATTACACTTTTGTTATATTTATCTCATTCATTACGTGATTTTTAGAGAATTTAGAGAAATTATATGAATGACCCAACAAGTAGTTCACTTTCCACTCGGAATTCAGGTTGACGAAGACATGTGCTAGAAATATTTATGTGTGGGAGACGGTGTTGGTTGGCATTCAATGACCGCCAGTTCAGCCCTGGTAATCATGTTTCAAGAGGACCATAAGGGAAATGCGACGGGGATCTGAAAGTAAGACTTTATGACTCTATAATATATCACTGTTTAACGTTAATTCTCGTATCAACATAATAAAACATTGTACCAAAGTATGAGGTGACAAAAAACCTACGAAGAGCCACTTTTGAGTGAGTCTTCTTAACATTGCTCAAACCGTAAAGGTACCATACTTAATGAAAAAAAGGCCATGTTAGAACCAATACCTTTGATGACTCGGAATCCATTGCGAAGCCACTGACACACTCACACGGTAAAATTTTAAGTGTTATCGGAGTATATATCTTTCATTGCGTAATTACACATTATGTGATGGAAGCAATCGAGAATATGGGTTACACTCCCAGATATATGACGGAATCTCTCTACTACGCAACGATTATATTTTAATGCCTATAGTTATTGGTTTCTAATAGTCCCAGATATATGACGGAATTTCTGTACTCGTCATTGATTATATTTTGCTGCCTATATTTATTGGTTTCTAATAGTTTTCAAACTTGAAAGTGACTGCATGACACCCAAGTCAAGAGTACACTTTTCATTGCGTGGAAATGGAAAAGAACCAGGATACTCGCCGGATCCATTCCTTAGGGATCCTGTAATCGTGTCCGTTCATTGTATATCGTGCGATCAGTTTTCATTAGATACTATTTATATTTGAAGTTTAAATTTTAAATTTTAAATGATTTCTGACTGCACGATATATGATAAACGGACATGATTACGGGATCCCTAGGATTTCTAGAGAATGAATCCAACGAGGATCCTGGTTATGTGGAAAATACGATCGGGTACACAAAATTTCATAATAGCATGATGACTATTATGCTTAAAGCAACGAAGATGGTTGAGCCGACTCGAAGTTTTTTTGAGTTGGAGCTTGGCTCGAGCCTTGTCATCATAAAAGTAAGAGGTTGATTAGGTGAATGTAAGATCCAAGTAAAACCATGGGTTGGTCCGGATCCAATAGCCGCTCCGTGAACAGCCGATAGGATGGGAGCCAAGCTGCGGTAGTCGACTCCATCGGCTTGCACGTTCACTTGGTGGATTCACTATTGGATAACGCGACGACACGTGTCCAAAAGTGGAGGTAGGATTCGGTGCGGAAGGCATTAACGTATTCTTCTATTACATCCATTCCCATTGAAGTAGTTGATGCCATGGGCCTAGATTCTCAATCAAAATAGTAAACCAAAATTGTTATAGGAACTTCTAAATGATTAATTATTTGTGTTTGATATGCTAATAATAATTCCCGAAAGATTACCAATACATGGATCCATGTACTCATTCTTTTCCCCATTTTACCTCTTTAAAATGTGGATCTAAATGACATAATAAGCTTGTGACTCAAGTGATTAAGAATGTTTATCTGTGCACTCAAAGTCGTGTTTTCGAATATATCTCCCCGATATTTGCTTGTATGAAATGCTGCAAACAACGCTGTCAAATTACATGAAGGAAAGGGAAGTGAGAAAGGAGAGTGATTTTATACAAGCCCAAAACAATTTTCGTTTTGGTTATTGCTTGTAAGAAACATGGGTGAGGTGATAAGGGTGCGTAGACTTTCAATCCGGGCCTTGTAGTGCACGTGAAGGCTCATAAGAATTGTTTGAAAGCTTAGCAACAACAATAATATTGTTTACAATTTTCTTCTAATCCTTCCTCTTACAACAATTAGTGTCCTCCTTCCAATCTTTACTCAATTTATTTGGCATGTACGTATTTTTTTTGTTTACTTCTGTCAACAGAGACAAAAATACGTACTTGAGACTACGGGTGGACTCGGAAAACCGAAAACCGAAAAAAAGGGATTGAATATTGAATCGAAACCAAAAAATCGAACATGAAATAAAAGAACCTAAACGAAAACTATTGGTCCGATTTCAATTTTGGTGGTTCAAAATCGAACAAAAATGAATCAATCTAAACTGAACGAATATAAATTAATATTTTATGTATTTATTTATGTAGGGGGTTCATTTTCCAATTCAACTATTAGCCTCATTTCAATTCAAAGTTAAGGAAACCTAACTTAAAGCCCAAACATGTTGAAAGCCTTATTCCCTATATTTTTTGTCTTCATTTTCTAGGCTAAAAAGAAAAAGATTTTTTTTGAAAAAAAATAAATGAACCGAACCAAAAAAATTAAACCTATCTGAAGTACAAATTACGAACCGAACCAAACCGAATAATAATATTTTCAGTTTGATTTTCGGTTTTGGCGAAAAACCAAACCAAATAAATTCGAACCAACTTCTACTTGGGAGACATACTTCAGCATTTTGAGAATATTATTAGATTAAAATGATTGATTTAGGACGTGCCAAGCGTTGCAATCTGATGCCATGGTGAACCAATCAGAGGTGACTGAGAAAGGAGGATGCCAAATATTCGGATATATTATTTTTGTTAAAAAGGAAAATTTCGTTGTTAAAAAACAATAAAAAAGAAGTAAAATTCCATATTGTATGAAAAGAGGAAAAAAAAGGAATTTTCCATACCTACATCCACCGCCCTATATATGCCTAGATGCCAATCTGATACCCTATTTTAGCGTGTTGAGTCCTCGTAGGGATACAAGCTAACTCTAAATAAACGGTAACATATAATAAAAAGTGTAATAGCGATGTGATTAATAACTTTTACATTGGTAACAACAAAGTAAAAAACTTGAATTAATCGACACTCAAAACGAGTCCCGCTCCATTACAACCCAATCAGACGTTGCACTGGTCATTCTTTTCAAAAGATTGGGGATACGATCAGTGGCGGAGCCAGGAATCTTACCACAATGGGTCGTAGTGTAAAAGTTCAAAAAAAAATTTAGGATGGAAAAACATGTTGAAAATGAAATCATAGTGCTTTCATTCATAATTCATAACGGAAACAATATTACAAGCTATAATTGTCCACGACGAGGTTTCATATTTTGAAAACGAAGCATTATAGCTTCATTTTCAATACAAGCAAAAATATCTCTCTCAATATAAACAAGCAAGCTATCACTCAACCATTGATCTCCCATTTTGTTCCTAAGTGGACCCTTAACAATATTCATGACAGAAAATGCTCTCTCCACTGAAGCAGTTGCAACTGGTAAAACTAAAGACAATGTAATGAGCAAATATACATAATTGAATACTTGATGCATCCTTGTCTCCACCATTTTTTTTGCAAGATCACCAATCCCTTCCAATTGAGAGAAATCACTACTGGAACGCACATAATGAATATAAATCTCAAGTTGATCTTCAAGTGCCAAACGATCCTCATCCGAAAAGTCTTGAGGATAAAATTGAGCAAGACGAAGTAACTTTGGTTTATCAAAAGCTACAAATGAATCTTTCGGACTCAAACATGCCAAACAAATAAGCAACTCGGTATTTACCTCATTAAAGCGATCCTCTAACTCCGTAATTTGCTCATCAATGACATGAATAAAGAGCTCCACACGATAATGATGACGATTTGTCTTTATTGGAGCATTACGCATTGACCTCCCTGGAAGTATAAATGCCTCTTCCATGTTAGGAACATCAATATAATGTTTTTCACAAAAAGAAGATACTTCATCAACCAATGCATCGAACCCATTATTCCTCATCCAATGTAGCTTTTCTTTGCATGATTTCACTAAAGCCATTGCATTCACAATTTCTTGATCTTTCATTTGCAATGCTTGTGACAAATCATTTGTGAGTCTCAATATGACTTTCATCAAGAAAAGGTGAAACACAAACTCAAAAGTACGTATTTCTCTTATTAACTTATTTGCTTCACCCGCACTTTCATTGGGATTATCATCAATAACCATTTGAAGCACATGAACCACGGATGAAAACATGGAAATGATGCTAATCAAGGTACCATAGTGTGAGTTCCATCGTGTGTCACCGGCACGTTTGAGACTTGTTTCTTGATTTAAGCCTCGCCCCGTTATAAGACAATCATTTTCAAAAGCTATCACAAGCTCTTCTTGAAGTTGCCCTCTAAGTAAATCACGCCGCTTACCAGATGCTCCAATATGATTAACCACACTATTAGCCGTTGCAAAAAAGAGGCAATGTCTATATTCTTCTTTGCTACGGCAACAAGAGCTAGTTGAAGTTGATGAGCAAAGCAATGAACATAATATGCACAAGGTTGTTCTCTCAATATCTTTGTTTTAAGGCCATTCAACTCACCTCTCATATTGCTAGCACCATCATAACCTTGTCCTCATAGCTTGGAAATGCTCAAACCGTTGTGAGAAAATAATGTGTCAATAGCATCCTTTAGTGAACTTGAAGTAGTGTTGGTAACATGTTGGATACCCACAAATCTTTCAATTACATGCCCGTTGTCATCCACATAACGCAACACCATAGCCATTTGCTCTTTCACCGACACATCACGTGCTTCATCCACCAATATTGAAAAGAATCTATCTTTTAGACCATCCATGATAGCATCAAGTGTTTCAAGGGCACATGAATTCACAATCTCTTTTTGAATGCTAGGAGCTAGTAATTTGAGATTCCCCGGAGTATTTTCCATCACAACTTCTCTAACTTGATCATTATTATCTGCAAGGAATTGCAATAGCTCCAAGTAATTTCCCCTATTGCTTGAAGTGGCACTTTCATCATGGCCACGAAAAGGAAGACCTTGTCGCAATAAAAACTTAGTGCACTTGATTGATGCATTCAAGCATGTGCGATAAGCCTTACGAGCTTGGTCGGAGTGTTTGCTCACTGCCGTTTCAATATGTGTAGCTTGATTCATCAAATTTGTAGCAGCTTCTCTAGCCTTATTATGAACACTCCCAACCGGTCCAACATGCATCTTAAATCTTTCTCTCCCTTTCTTCCAAGTCTTAAATCCATCTCCAGTGAAAGCTTCACTACCCACTTGTGCAAAATTGGTTTTAAAGAGATAGCAATAGAGACAAAATGCCGCATCTTTAGATATACTATACTCCAACCAATCAAACTCATCAAACCATTGGGGAATGAAGCGTCGATTAATTCCCGACATATTAGTTATTAGGAAATTATGACCTCTAGGTTGACAAGGTCCTTTTTGTAGATATGATATTCGGACCTCATCTCTCATATTAGCATCGTAATCTATTATTCGAGTTCTCAATCCAGGATCCGCTTCAAGATTACCCAAAACACCATCTAACTGACTTTGTCTTGAACTTGGAGTTCTTGAACTACCAACAGTATTTGAACTATCAACATTATTCGAACTACCCGAACCCGATGATGACTTTCTCTTAAAAAACCGTTCCATAATAATTCTACATATACAAAATATTCAAAATAAATACTCACAATATAAACAAACCATCAACATAATCAAAATAAATATGAATTGGATTTCAATTAAATTAAATATCTCATCTTGCATTCTACATATACAAAATAATGAAAATAAAAACTCACAATATAAACAAACCATCAACATAATCAAAATAAATATGAATTGAATTTCAATTAAATTAAATATATTCTACATATACAAAATATTCAAAATAAATACTCACAATATAAACAAACCATCAACATAATCAAAATAAGTATGAATTGGATTTCAATTAAATTAAATATCTCATCTTGCATTCTACATATACAAAATAATGAAAATAAAAACTCACAATATAAACAAACCATCAATATAATCAAAATAAATATGAATTGAATTTCAATTAAATTAAATATATTCTACATATACAAAATATTCAAAATAAATACTCACAATATAAACAACCACCAATATAATCAAAATAAATATGAATTAGGTTTCAATTAAATTAAATATATCATACATAGGGTTTAGAACTTACTTGAATTGTGAAATTTCACAATAACAATGAGCAAATACAAAGAGCAAAGCTGGTGGCACCACCACCACAGTGACGACGACAACAGCACAAAGGCACCTTAATGGCGACAGCAAGGGAGGACATGGAGTTGAGGGTTTGGGGGGATTGAGTTTGGAACTTAGGGTTGGAGAGGAAGAGAAAGCAAAAGAAATTTGGGGGTTTTGGAATGAATCTGTGTGAAATAGGGCTGAAAAGGACGCGCTGGTCTTTTTTTTTTTTTTGTTCAGACCTGCCCAGGACACGCTGGGCTTTTTTTTTTGTTCAGACCTGGCCCAAAACGACGTTGTTTTGGCCAGGTCATTTAAAACAAATTCCTGGGCCAAAACGATGTTGTTTTGCCCAGGTTGTTTTGAAAAAAAAAACAGGCGCGCGCCTGCTTCGTCTTCGTTCTCGTCTTCGTTCAGCCGAGAGGGTTCTTTCAGACCTTTCGTCGAACACTTGGTGTGCAGCCAAGGGGTCGCACCAGCAGCTCCAAGGGGTCGCACCAGCATCTCCAAGGGGTCTCTAAGGTTGTTTCCATGGCTGCCAAGGGGTCGTGCGACCCCTTTGACCCCACTGTGGATCCGCCACTGGATACGATTCGTTACACAAAATATTATAATACAAATTGATTGATTTTTTTTTCTCCAAACAATTACATTATTATATTTGATATATCGGTTAATATTCCTGGCACAATAAAAATCCCTTCTCTATGAGAATAGTTAATGATAGACTACCCTATTGAATTTGCACCTTGATTTGATTCATTTCTTTCTGTTCGTGCTGCATATATGCACAACGCACCCATATTATTCTGACGCTCCGACTTATCCTGTGATCCAATCACACGTTTCTCACACGCATGTTAAACAAAGGCACAATTATCGTGACGCACTCGGCTTACCCTGTCATGAACATTTTGTCGATGGGGTGTGCTATCTACATATCCCATTTTACTTCTCACACACCCCTTGATAATTTATGTATGTTGATATTCTTCAATTCATCCGATCCGACGGTCCAAAATTAAAAAATTGTGTAAGAAGCAAAATACGGTGTGTGGATATCACACTCCTTTGTCGATAACGTACGCATTTTCAACTTGGACTGCCTTTATGTCCCATTCGATTTAGATAATTTCAATTTAAACCACATATTATTTCCATTCCATTTTTCTCAATGCAAAAAAAAAAAAAAAAACATGCAATTAATTAAAAAGCATGGCCCATGCATGCAAACCACGCCTCAACAATCAGTCTCTTAAAGACACTCTCGAAACATCGGAAAACAACAAAACAACCTAGAAGTCACCGCTGTCGTCCCCGTCGTCGCCGTCGTACACATCATCCTCCACTTTCTCAGCCACGTCATCCGCAATTTTGTCCTCCACGTAGTCAAACCCCTCCGCCAATGCCACCCCACCCAGCACCCCAGCCACCGCGCCTACCGCCAGTCCCGTCCCCATCCCCCCAAACTTGCTCTTCTTCTCCTCCTGTCCGTACGCCCCCTGCCCGTAGCCCTGCCCCGGCTGTCCGTAACTCCCTTGTCCCATCTGACCGTAGGGAGCGGGCTGACCATACGGCGGCGCCGGAGCAGCACTGTATTGGTTATACGGGTACCCAGAAGGCGGAGGCGCCGCGTAGTAAGGATTTTGCGGCGGCGGAGGTGCAGGTACGCCGTACGGTGCCCCATAAGCCGTTGGCGGAGCGGGATAGTCCCGAGAGCCAGCTGGCGGCGGGACACCATAAGGAGGAGCGTTGTACGGTTCCGGCGCACGATAGCGCGGCTCCCTGATCGTAACCTTAACGTCAACCTTCCCCTGGGGCCTACCGGATGGCCGGTTGAGCTGGAGTGTGCGGCTGGCGGGCTCATCGAAGCCCACGTCATCGATGACATCAGCGAGCTTGAGCCGGGCCGACCCAATCAAGGGCTTGGTATCCGGGTCGGATCCGGCGTGCACGATGTCGATGTGGAGAGTGGTGTCGCCGTCAACGGGGTCCGGTAAGGGGATGGTGAGGGTCTCGTCCCAGTAGGGTGACGTGTCGCCCTCCTCATCGACGCGAGTGGAGCATTTGTTCTTGGGGTCCACCCAAACGACGGCGTAGGGCTTCAAGGCGCCGTTTCGCCAGTTGACGTTCTTGAGGTCGCGGGCGGAGGTGAGCTTCAGTTGGACTTCGTGACCGGACGCCATTGGTCGGA